>OY728130.1:1628290498-1630790498 GCA_963277665.1 Viscum album
ATAATTAAAGGGTCCTAATATTCATGTATTTACAAAGGATGAATCATGAAATTGTAAGGTAAGGAAAGAAATCATGTCTTACTCAAATGAATTCTAAAATATCATTTCACTTGAAAATCGATGAATCCCACAAAGATGATATAGAGATATTGAAAAAGGTAAAAAATATTCCAATGTTAAACATTAATTAAGATGGAGTTATATGGTTTGGAACCAATATATTTATCCCATTAAAACATAAATGTATAGGGATCTATTGGATGATGCTCATAGATCCTATTTCTCTATTCATCATGGAATCATGAAGATTTATGTAGATATTAAAAAGCAATTATTGTTGGATAACATGAAGAGAGTTATTTTGGAATTCATATCTCAATGATTGGTAATACAAAAAGTTAAGGATGAATGACACAAGTATAAGGGCATATTGAAACCATTACTCATACCAGTATAGAAATTGGAAAAAATCACCATGGGATTCATCATTGGACTCCCCAAAACATCTAAAGGAAATAATGTTTTTGGGATATAGTAGACTGCCTTGTAATGTCAGTGCAATTTATTTCTATTAAGTATTTTTTATTTTTTAAACAACTCCTTTTTATAAAAATAAGTAAATTGGTAAGGAAAAATAGGTAACCACTATATATTATATCATACTAGGATATGAGGTTTACCTAAATATTATAGAGAAGTCTTCTGAAATCATTATATAGAGATCTGAATCATAACACTTCTTATCATTCTCATATATATGGTCCATCTAAGAGAATAATTCAAACTCTGGAGTGTATGTTGAGACCTGGTTTCATATATTTCCTGGGATATTGTAATCAACACCTCCCCTTGGAAATGTTCTCATATAAAAATGGTTTCCATTATATAATTCAGATAAAACCATGTTGAATATAATACATTTTGTTTTGTTGTATTTTTTGTCAATGAGTAAGTCAATATTCTTTGATGAGGAACAATAACAAGGAAGTCGACTAGATATCCCAATCATATTTCAAATGTTAAGCTCCATCCACAAGAAAATCAAAGGTCACATGATAATATATTGAGGCGAAGTGGTGATTCATGGAAAACTGTTATGGATTCTCTTAATGTAATTAGATGTCACAATTTAACATTATTCATCTAAATCTAATTATTTTTCAATTGTTCATAATTTATAAAAAATATTTAATATTTATTTTTATATTTCATATTTTTACTAAAACTAAAAAATGTATGAATTTTAAAGAATACCGTCAAAAAATTTATTTTCATGAAGATATTTTATGACCATAAACAAGGATAAAATAAATTTTTATTTTTCATGAAATATTATATTGGAAAAGGTACTTGATTCTTTTGGTAGTTTAAATTCATTATGAACTATATATTCTGATACGAGACATAATTAAAAAAATTACGGTCATCCATAGCCACCCAAGGAGGCCATCTCAACCACATATTAAAGAAAGTGGTTAAATATGTTAGAAATAGCCCAAAAATTGTTACAAATAGAGGTATATGAGTGTGGGAAAACATAATGCCCATAGGGGGAATGAATGGAATGGATATAGAAGGAATGGAGGGTTTACATTACTCGTAGTGTGACTGGGTAGACCATTCATGGGACTGGTACAATAAGCCATGGGAAATGTTTGAATGTGTTATGTGTGACAGACCCCACATCCAGATCGAGTGGTTTGTGGAAAGGATTCATTAATTAAGAAAAGAAAATTCTTTAGTACACTCAGTTTTAGGTTCATAGACCTTTATTTATGTTTTTAAGAGTAAAAAGAATTTGCGTTATGTTTTTGGTGGTTTGGAGGATACATGTAATTTTAAGTCTTATTTATAGGTGAAAGGATTGATCATGGTTAGTAGAAATTGTGCAACACCTCTAAGGAAACCATGAAACTAAAATAGTTGAAACCGGGTAAGCACATGGATAGGAAAACGCTTTTTCCAAACTGTGCAATCACCCAGGAGAAACTATGAAATTATATATTTAGGGGAATGTCATGGTTGGAATAATGTTTGTCTGAACGTGTGATCCAACCATGTGATGGGTGTTTGGAGGTAGTGGCTGGTGCACAGTTTATGCACGATCTTCCTAACCATGCACCATTAAAAATAATATCAGTATATTTTGGATCTAATATGATGTACCTCCAAATACACCTTTTCCATTATTCATGTCATAACATGAATTCATCTCCCTCCTGGTATTGTGGATACCACACCTCTTGATCTTGTAGTGATTCTGAGGATCATCTATGTGATTTTAGGATAGTTTTGTTGGTTTGTTTTCATTCTTAGTGTTCTTACGTATATTTCTTCTTCTTCCCTCTCTTATAACGCAATATGTAATCTGATAGAGATAGATACATGGTGTGTAATTACAAATACGACACTACCACAAAACCACTGCTAAACCTTTTTTTAAAATGGTTTCGCGGCGGTTTATAATAAATCACCGCAAAACATTTTTTAACGGCCCTGACCCTCCCCCCCCCCCCACCCTGACCCTCATTCTCACGCCGCTCTCCCCCCGCCCCCCCGCTTTCCCTGCGACCCCGGCCCCCCACAACACCGTCGACCCCGCAACCCGGCGACCCTGCTTCCCCGGCGACCCCGTGACCTCGGCGACCCCAGCCCCCTGCGACCCCGGCGACCCGACTTCCCCGGCGACCTATACAAACCCTAGGGTTTGATTTCTAATTATTTAATTGTTTTGATATTAGTTTTTTTATTATTGTTTCTTGGATAACTGGTACACTTTGCTTGAGTGAGGAGTTGATTTTTTTATGAGACTAGTCACTGTATCTATAGCAGAAAATTAAACTTTTAAACATTGAAATAGAAAATTAAACACACCAAAGGACCTGTGGCATTACTAGGACCAGGTAAAAAAATTCAATTATGTTTCAGGGTGGTCAAATGGGTTGTGATTCTCGGGATGTTTTCCACACACTTGATATAGTACACCAGCAAGATAAGAAAACTCTTTAACTATGACACATCCTTGGATGGATCCCACGAATGAACGTATTTGATATCTTCTAGATTAATGGGTAAAACTCGTTCAGAAATGACATTCCCTCATGATTGAACATCACTTATCCAGAACATTCACTTCGAGAGATATATGTAAATCTAGTTGTTTCGAAGAAAATAATTAACCGTCCTCTAGTTCTCTACATGCTCTTACAATAACGTAGAGTAGAAAAGTATGTCGTCGATAATGAAATCATGGAAGTGGTCCATGTATGTATATAGAAACAGGTTCATTAGATACAAAAACATATAGTGTTAATTCATCATAGAATATGGAATCAGTGGAACTCAAAGTGTTTGAAGTGACATCATAATTCAAACTTTGGAATATCAGACATTAAAACCCTCTACTGGTGATATATGTTACTGAAATTAATATTCTAGAACCATATCACACTTCAAAACTGGTGAAAAAATTTATCAATCCTTGAAAAGTGGTAATTCATGTTTATCATTTTCGGGTTCTGGAAACGACAATACACATAAATCAATATGATCTCTTCATGCATTTTCCTGAACATGAATGGAGTTGACTAGGGAAAAATACTTGGTCTGATGAAACAATTCTCAGAAAGGTCTTCAAAATGAAACCATTGATCATGAAGCGCAGTAGGTACCATCTGATATGCCACAAAAAATATTAGGGAAATACCAAGATCCAATAAATTGAAAATCTCCATCTCCCATCTTGGAGGTATTCCTGAAATAACATTAGAAAAAAATTTCTAATAATCAACCAGAATTGAAGGAACCCAGATGCCTGAATTTTTTATGGATCTAAGGGATGCCCCTTCCAACTGATGGGTGATAGGTTGAAACCTCTTATTCACAACATCCACCAAAACATCCTTGATATATCTATCACATAAAAGGAGAACCTCATCCAATTAGTTTATAGGCATCTGACTAGTCTATAGTGAAAGTCGATCTATTCCGGGACCATGAAAATCCAATATGTGCCCATGATGACATCATAGGGATCCATTGTGATGACTAAATGATCTCACATTAACCATTATGGGATAATTTATACCTCTCACTACAAGTAAATGAAATTTAAAATGAAGTGTTACCGGTAGGAACCTCAGGACGACATTATTTTGATAATTTCTCAACATTGATCTGTAAATATCACACAAGGAGTCGTGGGATAAAATAATGGGTTGAACCTATGTTTCATAATACTAAGGAAAGATCATAATAAACACAAATAATAACTCAAATAATATCGTGTGCCATTGGATCGTAGACATCCAAAGCATGAAGTTGTCCATTGCCCTAGCCCCCAGCTCTTTATGCCTGACGTGGGCCTCCTAGGGGTTGTGGTTAAAGGACCTCATAGTACCATCCACTAACTGAAACTCCTCCTACTACTCTACCATCTCTACCACTTTTGGATTTTCAAAAAAGACATAATTATTTCTGTAGGGCTTACTTAATTTATTTCCATTGAGGAAGTGTCGAAATCATAATTTCCATCATAATTACATTCAAAGACTTCAACCGTTATTAAAGATGACATCAAAAAATTATTCTAGTTTACTGTTGTTGGAAACAGATCCTTATTATCACAAAAATTAAATACAACTGCATTATAGAAATATCATACATCTTTATGGTAAATTATTATATTGATTGACAATTAGACAATGTTCCAGCCATGATTCAGCCTCCTTAATGTCATTATCCAATATGGAGAAGGATCATCTGCTTCATTCCCTCTTCTGGGCATTAATGCACTTGAGCATAGACGTGATAGTGAAAAAGGGACCGCCATGAATGACACAATTACATCAACTAATGACAATTTTCCTACATCCATGAATGGTAGGCCTTGCATTATTACACTTGAATGGTAAGGGGGACGACCTTGTGGGGCCTTCCAGAATCATGATGACAAGAGGATTGTGATCTGAGTGGAACTTTTCAAGTGAATGTTTGGAAATTTCAGAGATAGCATAATGATCATTAATCCAGAAGAAGAACCTGTAAATCCTACTTTATTGTCTTCTGTTTCTTGTACTCCTTCCCCATGTGAATTTATCCCCTGTAATATGGACCTCTATTAGGTTGCACTTATCTAAGAAGCTTTCAAATTCCTCTGCAGAATTATGAGAAGAATGAGGAACCAACCTTTCATGCGACCTTAGGACAGTATTAAAATCCTCCACAATATCCCAATTACTTTTTGTTTGGTAATTAATTTGTATTAGATCCATAAAAATATCTCTTCTCCGGGTGTAGGCATAGGATGCATATACAAATGAAAATGTGGTGACAACACCGCCTAGAACAGTAGAGATAGTGATGAATTGGGAACAAATCACATAAAACGTAATCTGAATATCATCATGCTTGAGAACACATAGGGTTTTAGAGCACTTGAGATCTCCAGTGTGTGCAAACAGTTAGTATTTAAGATAATCCCAACTAAACCCTTTCCATTTCCAAAAGTTCATTTTGGTTTCAGCATCTGCAACTAGCATCAGCCTATTATGTGAATGAAAATTATTGGGATAAGAGGCTGTAAGAGAGTTCCCAAGCCCTCAACAGTTTTAAAATATGGTCTTCATTTATTAATCTTCTTCTATTTACCTTTCCCACCCTTCTTCTTGGGTGTTTGGACAATGGATATTTTATCAAGATTCGATTTTCTTGTAACATCATCATCCACCTTCTCATGATTTTCATCACCATCATCTGCCTAGTATTTACTTTAGAGGGGTGAGAATTTTTTTCGAACACATGTATCAACCTTTGGTTACATTCCATCATGATTCCTTTTCACACACTTCTTATCCTTCAGGGAGGTGAACTTAGTTAAAAGGTATCCCAGTGTGCCAGACTCCCCAAATGAGTGATTTGAGGTCCCCTCCAAGGGGGATCCCACTATGAAATCCTGAGGTCTCTGAACTGAATTGGAGGGACACCCAAAATTTGTGTTGGTGTATATTGAATAGAAAATTCAATTCAAGAAGTATACTACAGCATTGGGAAAGGATTTTTATTGGCACAAGAGGTGATAAGATCTACATCGGTCTATTTATTAATAGAAGGTTGATTGCTGACCACCAGTATGCCCTTCTCTGCCAAGTGTGTAGTGGTGATCGAAAACCCTACATCATTCAGGGTGGAAGCAAGTTCCGGAGCCGCAAAAACCAATTATAAATCTCCATCCTACTTCCTATCAATACCCTATCCACCTCCACAGAAGGCAAGCGCCGAGTCAGCTATAGGTGCAACCTGAGAATCTTCCTGGAGGGATGGTTCCTTCGTTGACTTGGGTGAGCCAAGGATCATTGTAATGATTCCATAGAAATGAGGAATTCTAGCCCCTCACCAACCTGTACATTAACAGTTATAGTAGGAACAGGTAAGAGTAATTTGGTGCCACTAGAATCTGATGTTGATCCATCCCTGTCAGCCTCCAAGAGAATGGCCTGGCCTGGACCAGGGCCAACAATTAAGTCAAGATTTTTCCCCCCCAAGGTAGAACATAAAGTAATAGTAGGTCTTGACTCATGACCTGAGTGATCATCCTAGGGGGATGTGTTGGCCACCTCATTATGATTTTTCATAGCAGGGGAAAGTATCAGCTCAGTGATGAGTGACTTGACAGAGGGATTCTTCTCAGAGGGTGGATCAAATTCTATTTTCCCTTCCCCCTCATCTTCTGGAAGTCTCCATCATGATGTCCTCATTGATTACACCTGTCAGAAGTTGTTAATATTCTACATTCATAAATCGAATGATCAATAATGTTACAATTACCACCGAACCTGGGCCTTCTCTCATGCATAATTTCTAGATTCAACGTATCATCAAAGGTGGTGAGGACAACCACCTCAACCAGAGTTCTTACTAGGTCAATCTTCATGAGGACTCTTGCATAGTGACCATACCTTGGGTTATCAGTTTCTCTGTCAATTCAAATAGGGGAACCCACTGCATAAGCAATATCCCACTGTATTCTAGGATTCCAGTAAATCCTATTCAGCTTAAATATGCGAATCCACACCTTTGTAAAAGTGTTTCTCACAATTATTGGGGTTGTTCCATATTAACAGTGTGTTTTTGTTTTCATGGTAATGTAGATACCACGTTGTTAGCACACTGTTTCTCTTTACCAAAGAAACTTCCCCTATCCAAAACACTAAGGGTTCATATCTAACTCAGGGGATCATCTTTATTATATTATGTTTCTGTAATCTTATACTATCGTATATATGAATCTCTTTCTCTAGTTAGTAGTAACTATGTGTTCTAATTTTTTTTATTATTGTGTAGGCACATTGTGATTTACATGGATAAAAGTTGGATCACATTACCGAGGAACACACCTCAGTATGTTAAGGGTTTGAATGAGTTTTTAGATTTTTCAATTTCTAATCGATCCGTTGAAGGGAGAATAAAATTTCCATGTCCTAAATGTAAATTTAGAACATGGTTGAAGAGAGATGAGGTTTATGAACATTTAATACTGAAGCAATTTCCTTATCAATATTTTTTTTGGATTTGGCATGGAGAATCGAACGTTACAGTAAAATTGAGCATTGATGTTAATCCACAGAATGAGGTCCCAAGTTCGTCGACAATGGAAAATGAAATGAAAAACCTAATAAATGATGCATTTGGCACTACAAGGCACCACTATCAGCATCAAAAAATATCAAAACAACCAAAAGAGGGTTCTACAAATTGCAACGTGACAAGTGATGTTTTTGAGACTGTTACACAGGAAAATCAAAATTTCCACATATCATTGGATCCTCCTCTTGATTCTGTGGAGAGAAATGTAAGTGGAAAATTCACTGAGTAAAATGTGTTTCATGATTTAGTTGACGATGGAAATCAAGAGTTCTATTGTGGGTGTTTTAAATATTCAAAACTTTCATTTCTGCTGAAGTTATATCACATCAAATGTCTATGTGGAATTACAAATAAGGCAATGTCCATGATATTGGAATTGATACGTGATGCATTTCCTAGAGCAAAAATCCAAGATTCTTTTTATGACATGAAAAAGTTGTTAACAATCTTGGTCTGAATTATACAAAAATACATGTGTGTCCCAATGATTGTATGCTTTATTGGGGAGAGGATTTAAGTAGACAGAATTGCAAGAAATGTTCTTCTTCTAGATGGCAGGAAAAGAGTGATGTTGGAAGTCTGAATGAAAATAATTTCATGGAGAAGAAGAAGAAAAGGATCAGGCCCGTAAAGGTTTTGTGTCACATTCCTTTGAAACCTCGATTGCAAAGATTATTCTTGTCATCGAAAACCCCCGAACACATGAAGTGGCATTATGTAGATAATAACAATGATGGGTTAGTGAGACATACACGAGATTCTCAATCATGGAAGACATTGGATTCCTTACATCTCGATTTATTAGATGATCCTAGGAATGTTCGATTGGGATTGGATGCCGATGGATTCAACCCATTTGGGACTTTCAGTACCAATTATAGCATTTGGCCAGTTATTTTGATCCCATATAATTTACATCTGTGGATATGTATGAAACAAAATTTTTTTATCCTTTTGATGATTATTCCTAGGAAACAAATGCCTATAAATGATATTGATGTATACTTGCAGCCTTTGATTGACGAATTGCAGGAGTTATGGAGCAACAGTGTTGAGAAATTTGATGCTTCTTCTAAAAAAATGTTCACAATGCATGCTTCTTTAATGTGGACCATTAGTGACTTCCCTGGGCTTGGGAATTTATCTGGTTGGAACACTTACAAGGGATTGGCTTGTCCCTTTTGTAACTTTGATTTTGAGCCCAAACGACTAACTCAAAGTAGAAAATGGTGCTTCTTGTGTCATCGAATATTTCTCGATGCATCTCATAGATTTCGACTGAACAAATCCAAATTTAATGGTTCCATTGATCGTAGATCACCTCCAAAGTTGTTAAATGGTTTTAAAATATTGAAACAGCTTGAAAATGTGGAAATAGAATTTGGGAAGGTTCATCATTTGAATGATAGTGGAAAACGGGTCCGAAGTTCATCGTCAAGAGAAACCAGAACGCAACAGTGGAAGAAAAAAAGTATATTCTTCAATATTCCGTATTGGGAATTTAATTTGTTGGGGCATAATCATGATGTCATGCACATTGAGAACAATGTCTGTGACAATTTGATTTTCACATTGCTTAATGAGCATGGAAAGTCGAAAGATCATATCAATTCTCGCAAAGACTTACAAGCAATGAACATAAAACGCGAACTCTGGCCAGATGAGAATGAAAAGTATCCTCCAGAAATTTTTGCAATGAAAAATAGGGATAAAGATACATTCCTTCGAATGTTAAATAATGTTAAGGTATCTGATGGGTATTCAAGTAACATCTCGAGGTGTGTTGAATTGAAGAATCGCATGTTACATGGATTGAAAAGTCACGATTCACATATTTTGTTACAACAGTTACTACCATTAGCATTGCGTACATTATTACCTGAAAAAATTACTGTTGTTGTATTGCAGTTCTGCACATTTTTCAGAAAACTATGTGAGAAATGTATACATCCTATTCATCTTGAGAACCTCCAGAATAGGTTTGTATTGACCCTTTGCGCAATGGAGATGATCTTTCCTCCGTCCTTTTTTACTGTAATAATGCATTTAACTGTGCATTTGGTTAAGAAAGCTAAATTAGGAGGCCTTGTTCGTTATCGATGGATGTATCCAATTGAGAGGAACATTATTTATATGTTTTCTAGTTAAGTAAACAATTTTTGGTACTTAATTAAATGCATAATAATGTTTATTTTATTGCACAGATATCTTGGACATTTGAAATCATATGTGAGAAATAAAGCTCAACCAGATGGATAAATTGTTGAAGGATATTTGGCTGAGGAGTGTCTTACCTTTTGTTCTCGATACTTGGATGATATTGAGACAAGATTTAATCGAGTTGGACGTGTTGACAACACATGGACTCAATCTCAAATAAATCAGAAATCCAAAATATTTCCTGCTATTGGTCGATCAGTTGGGAGGACCTCAAATGCGACACTGACTGAATTGGAATTATTACAGGCACATAGATATGTACTGCTGAATCATGACATTGTAGATCCATTTATTGAAGAGTTGAGGTTACAAACAAAGAGATGAATGAGAGGCCGAACATGAAATGAGAAAGATATAACGAAAGCTGTTAATAAAGAGTTTCTAGAATGGTTTTCACGACATTTAAGTTCATAAATATTACAATAAATACGAATATTAGTTTGACACATACATTTTTTGAATCTAATAAAGTATATTTATTTTTTCAGATCATGAATACTGATACTCGAACAGAGGTTTCAGAAGATTTGAAATTTCTTTCTAGAGTTCCTCTAAAATAAGTTAGAAAGTCCAACGCCTATAATGTGAATGGATTTATATTTCGTACAGTCGATCGAGAAGTGGGTTGGAAAACACAGAACAGTGGTATATTTACATTTGCTGAAGTGGAATACTATGGAAAGCTGTATGATATTATTGAATTAAACTAACATGGACATTTTTCGGTTGTCTTATTCAAATGAAAATGGGTCAATATTATCAGAGGTGTTAAAAGAGATTCCTTGAATTTATTTCTATGAACATCTCTCGCTTGATAGATATTGGTGATCATGAACTGCATGATCCATATATCTTAGCATCACACGAAAAAGTGGTATATTATGTGAATGATGTTATTGATGAAGGGTGGAGTTTAGTTTCTCATGTAATACAAAGAGATTTGTATGATATGGTTGATGAAGTGGAAAATTTAACCTCTGAAATTGAATTTAATCAGAAACAGGAATCAAAATTAGTTATCGATCATGATATTGAAAATATTAGTCTAGAAAGGATAAATGAAGTGGATGAAGCAATTGAGCTGGAAATCGAAATGATTGAAGGAGAAAATGATTGTATGTAAAATTATTTAATTATTCAGCAACCACTTGTTTCATTTCTGCAGTCATTCATTATCATTGGTATTTTTTTTAGTACTGGGCATCTATTATCATTTTTAATTTTTTTCTGCATAATTTTTTTGAAATATATATTCTGAACATAATTTTATTTGATTAAATGTTAGGAATGCCAAGGAAGAAGTGGTATATTGTTTTATCTAGTTCCGCGACATATGGCGATCCATTTGTCTCCCTCCCCACGACATCTGAGATTCCAGGTGTCGACACCCCTACACCATCCCCCCCTGCACCATCTCTCACAACTTCCATGGATGTCCCAGTAGAGGGTGAGTCGTCGACTCCCCTTTTAGGAGGCTCAGCAGTGGGGAAACGTCGTGCCCCATCCAGTTCATCCCGGACACACTCGAGTGTCACTATCATTGGTATAAATTTTAATTAAATAAATTTATTGAATTTTGTTTATACTAATTGTTTTCTCATTGAAGATTACAAAAATTCAACCGTGAAGAAAAATATAAAATGTTCAGATGTTTGGAATCTGAATGGGGAGAAGATTTTTGTGCCATTTGATTCTTACAGGGTCCCTATGGATGATTCCGTTGGGTTACATGGCAAGATTATAAGCCATCTAGTAGTGGAGCCCATTTACCTTCCCATTTCATATGAAGATTGGAGACATATGCCTTCACGCTGAAAAAATGAAGTGTTTGATTCTCAAATAAAGGTAAATTTATTACATTATGGTTTAATTGAATTCCATGTTACTAATATGTTCAAAATCAATTTCTGTATGCAGATGTTTTTCCACTTTATCGTTGCTGATGTGATAGCGCGGAAGTGGACGTTGAAAAATCTAGGTAAGAAGTGGAAAGATTTCAAATGGAGATTATGGTGTGATGTCAACGATACTTTGTTGACCATGCAGCAAATGTATGAGAAGCTACCCAGTGGGGTACTGAAAGAGCAGTGGAAAGTGTTTGTTGACAGACATCGTGATCAGAAGTGGATGGTATTGAGATATATATTATTATCTTATCCACAATTTACATTTATACATTTATATGAAAAGGACATGACATTCAATACATCGGTATTAAATTTCCTTTTATTTATTTCAGGAAATTTCAAGACAAAATGCATCAAACCGAGAAAAGAAAGTCATCCCGCACACTGTGGGCTCAAAAAGTTTTTCTAGAAGCCGAACGACATTGGTAATATTTTAATTAGTTTAAATATTTATAAGACAATATTATCTATTTAATATATTGAATTTTTGATTTATCTTTATTTAATGCAGTCACAGAGTTTAGGGCATGAAGAATCCAGGACTGAACTGTGGTCGGATGTTCATAAGAAATCAGATGGAAGTTTTATTAATGAGCCTGCTAAAGAAGTTGGGGTATGAAGTCAATTTTTCATCATAATAACATATTATCAGTTTTTACTGTGTTAATATATTTTGATATTTGATTTATAGGTAAAAATTAAAGAGCTATGGGATTCCAATCCTACGCAGTCCTACTCAGTCTCCATGGATGACCCGGTTGTTAAGTTCCTTGGGAAGGAGAATGCTGGGAGAGTGGCAGGATGGGTTTGGGACCCATACCATCTGAGATTTTTAGCAGGCCATCGGGGATAGAAGCTGCATCTACTCCTGACTTTAGTCAGCCCATACCCAGAGATGATAAGAGAGAGAATGTTTCTTTACAAAACACAGTTCACCAGCAGGGGGATTAGATATCTTCATTGTAGAAAGAGTTCATTGAAATACGTCAGCAGATGAGCAGATATGCCCCCGGTGGTAGTGCATCGACTGGTGGTATGCAGGTAAATCACAAAAAATCAAAATCATTTAGTTTGCTAACTTTCATTGGTTTATAGTTTTAATATAAATATGCAATCGTATTTAATTTTCAATATAATGTTCTTACAGGTGACAACACAAAGTGGAGATGAAGGTGGAGAGGGTGATGATGCATCATCAGACCCTGAGTAGGTGTATTTTTGATTCGTAATATGAAAACAGTTGATTTGTATATGTAACATTTGTGGTACATAGTTTCCACCACACATTTTCATGTCCTAGAATTTCCTTGATTTCTCATTTTTCATTTTATGCATTTTATTGATTTCTGATGTTTATTTTTATGTCTTGATTTCTCGAGTGTGATATACATAATTTAGGAATAAATTGTTTGATTAGCCTACTAAGAACTTTTCCAAGGGTTCTATATTATTATTTTTATGTGTTTGGTTATGACTACTTTATAAATCATGGTTATGAGAATTTTTATGAATTTAATGTGCCTTGACGATTTATTTTCATATTTCTATGACATTGTTATGGAGTAAACTGAAATTGAGCTTTTAGATTATTCTCTGTGAAGTGGAAACATTTTCGTGATTATGCTTGGGCAATCATATTGCTTTGGCTGAATAATATTATATTGCATGATGCATTGAAATACATGTAGATTTTAAGTAACTATGTTTATAAGAGTTTGATAATATTATATTGCATGAGGCTGAATAATATTATATTTCATGAGGCTGAATAATATTATATTGATCTGGATTTACAGCATACACCAGACTGTTTTTTATTTTCATGAGACAATGATTTTTTGGTTGGGGGTGGGGGGATGGTGTAGGGGGGTCTGATACAGGGGGGTTGGGGGGTACAGGGGATACATATTAATATTTAAAGTGTATGCGAGACATTCCCATTTAAGGTGTATGTGAGACATTCCCATTTAACACATATAAGATTTACCTACTATTAATGTCACACAAGTCATGTGCACATAGGATAGTTATACATAGAGAAGAAGGATGCACATAAATCTTATTACCAATTTGATCTGGATTGAAGCTGTCATCCTATTCTATATCTTCCTGGAATATGGTCAGTTGAGTTTTCAGTTGGCATGTTTATTGTTTGAACATATCTAACTGTTTTGGGTTTCCTCTATTTGGATGGTTTTGCAGCCTCATTTCCCATTGAATCTGCTATATTCATGGCTTTCCGGGTTTGCTGAGGATCCTGAGTGCTTCAAGGATGGATCAAATCCATCTCACTTGATGCTTTCATACTGATACCTATTCGGCATTGATTGATGCATGGCTCTGGATTTACAGCTTGCACCGAACTACTCTGTTTTACAATTGATGTTTAGGACACTCTTATCCAGAAGTGATCCTATTTGAAGTATGTTTGATCTTTTCATTAAGGTGTTCATTGTTATTTTCATTATTTCTTGTATATTGATGTATTAAATTTGATATGTAGCATGATTACTCAGATACCACAAGGCAATGCATAATATGATGTCCCGTTTGGCAAGGATGATGTCAACATATGAACAACATTCAGGTTATACATGAATTCAGATTAAATAATCAATTCAATTAGGGTATTAATCATATTTCATGTATTTTAATGGTGTTCATATTTTATCCACTTATATTCCCTTTTTAGGCATCAATATTTTGTTTCAATATGATTTCAGGTTGTCGTAACATGGTTTCATAGAGAAACCAGATGATAGAAGATCGAATTTTTATGGAAATAGGACTACACAGATGCAAACGGTAAGCCTCCCAGCAGATTTCTATCCCATTATTCATGACTCTATATTTTCAAATTCCTTATAAATGGATTTCATGATAGATTGATATGTCTTGATGTTTATGAATAGTTGCAACATTTAAAAACTGTGTTGTCATTGCCCGGAAAATGCAGCACTGTATAGAAGTGTTTCCATGAATCCCTGCTACACGATGAAAAAGAACCGGCGCTGTTCAATAAGTGCAAAGCACACAATTAGGGTCCATTCATAAAAGGTTTTATTTACAACATCTGTAGGCAAGAAAACGATGCATATGGTGTGCGTTAAATTAAGATGAACATACTATACTGTTTCTACTTGCAGGGGTACATCAGTTGAAAAAAAATAGAATAAGAAGTTCTCATTCTTCATGGGGTACATCAATCCTGAAATGGTAATTTAATGCATCATACATTCATGATTATGGAACGATTAATGCTCTTAACTATGACCTATACATTTTTTCCTTTCAACATTATGAGTTTCAGGATAAGTTTTGTTTTTTCAATCTGATCTACTCATTTCTGAGTCTTGATAGTCAGTTTTGTTATCATTTTTTAATTTTAATGACTACTATGATTTCAACAGCTTTTTCCAATCCTTGATAAGGTATTCATCCATTTTATTCTCATATGGTATGTGGTTAGTATCCACACCCTAAACACAGTTCAACTGCTGCTTAAAGTAATTTATGATCTTTATATTTTTACATATTAAAAACATGTCATCAACATATAATAAAAGGTAAAAAGACTCATGTTTAACAGTTTTAAAATACACGCATGCATCAAATCTACTTATAGAAAACTGATTCTCAATCCAAAAGGAATCAAACCTTTTATACCATTGTCTTGAAGAATATTTAATCCCATGAAAGGACTTATGTAAAATAAAAACATGGTTTGGTTTGAACAATTTTGAAAATCATTCTAGAGGATTCATATAAATGCTTTCATCATGACTACCATGTAAAAAAGTGGTTTTTACATCGAGTTGTTCAACATGCAAATCAAGTTTGGCAGAAAATGAAAGCATAATTCTAATGGATGAATGCTTAAAAAAGGAGATAATATTTCACTATAATCAATGACTTCACATTTTAGAAAACATTTAGATACCATGCATGCTTTGAATTTGATTTTATACTCTCCTACATTGCTTTATTTCTTCTTATAAATCCATATTGAACCTATAACTTTCTGGTTATTGGGTTTCGGAACAACAAACTAGGTGTTGTTCTTAAGAAGGGAATTCATTTCTTTTTGTATTGATCTTAGCCAATTACTATATTCTTTGGACTTAAAAGCATTCTTAAATGTTTTAGGCTCATCATTGAACAATTCCTAAGCTACATTGAAAGCATAGGCAACAATGTATGACTAGTTGAAGTGGGATGGAGGTTTAATAACTCTCATTTATTTATCTCAAGTAAGCCGATTGTTGATCAAGCCAAGAGGTTCTTGGTCCACAGGTTCGGATTCCAAATTGGGATCTGATTTAGGCTGGGCTTGGGTAACCAAAGGAGTAGGACCAACACTAAACTAAGGTTGGTCACATGATCTTAAAGGAACATAAACACCTAAAGGTGTTGGGACCTCTAAGGGTCCTTCAGCTTCATCAGGAGCTACAACAGGTTCAGGTACTTTGTCGTTGGTCACACCAGATTCATGGAAGACCACATCACGACTAACGATGCATTTCTAGTAACCTGGTGTATCTACACATAAATAATACCCTTTAAAACTCTATAGATATCCCACGAATATTAATTTAATAGTCCTATCAGATAGCTTATCATTACATGAATGCACGTAAGCTATGGATCCCAATATCCTATGGTGAGCTAGATTTGGGGGTGTGACCTTAGAAATTTATTCAGGTGTCATAAAGGAGTTAGCAGTATATGGAAAATAGTTAATGAGGTGCACTTCTGTTGAATCATCCTCAGCCTAGAAGGACCTAGAGAGTTTTGAGTGGGATAACATACACCATACCCTTTCAAGAATAGTCCTATTCATTATCTCTGCTAACCCATTCTATTATGGAGTTTCCAAAACAGTCTGATATATCTTAATTCCTTCAGATTCAAAATATTCAATTAATTCATTGGATATATATTCTAAACCATTATCAGTTCTTAAGGCCTTATGTTTCTTATTAGTCTCACTCTCTACCGCAACATTCCATTTCATAAAAGTGTGAAAGGCATCTGACTTGTGCTTAATAATATAAATCCACACTCTCCTAGAGAAATCATCAATAAAGGTTACAATGTATAAACCACCACCATGGGAGGTAACCCTAGAAGGACCCCACAAGTTAGAATGTACACATTAAAGAGGTTCCTTAGCCTTAAACATGGATTTTCTGAAGCTGATTCTCCATGAATTCCCATATACACAGTCTCCACAAAAAGGTAAACTGTTAGGAGTGATATTACTTAGAAGGCACTGTTTCTTAAGCTCACTAAGACACATGGCACTAAAATTCCCTAGTATCCTATGCCATAAGGTGGTGGAATCACATTATGAACCAGAATAACTATTCAACTGATTTCTATACACTTTTCCATCTAACACAAACAGACCATTGTGAAGGGTTCCCTTTATTACAGTGAGGGATCCTTGGTAAACTCTAAGGCTTCCAGATCCAGACTTGAAGTCGTGCCCTTTCTGGTCAAGGGTTCCTAGGGATATTAGGTTTATTTTTAATTTAGGTACCCACCTAAATTATTCAAGAGTTTTAACAGAACCATCATGAAGCTCTAGTAAAATTGAGCCTTTGCCCATGATGTGACCGCTCATATTATTCCCTAGAAATACCTCACTAATATTCATTTCCCTTAATTCAGTAAAGAATTCCTTATTTGGGCACATGTGGAATGAGCATCATGAATCCCGGTTCTATTCATATAAGATGGCTATATCAGTAACATTTAACATATTAGTAGTGTCGAAGTCTTGTTCAACTAAGAGGGAATGGTAATTATTACTATCTTTAAAGTCACCCTTGTCCAGGTTGTTTACATTTAAAACATTTGATTACCTTGTTTCTAGATTAAATTCTATATTTCTTAAACTTTCCCCTATCTTTTCTCTTATCCATTGACTCACTTCAACCTCAAGATTCACCTCTTTCCCTAACATTGTTTTCATGTATTATACTTTTTCTCTCTATTATATGTGTTTTGGTTTGGTTTTCAGGTTGTGGGGCAGCAGAATCAGATAATTTTTTTGGGCAACTTTTTAGTGGCGGTTTAAACCGCTGCTAAATGAAATCTGGAGGCTATTTCGCGGCGGTTTAATCCGCCACTAAATGTTCAAAATTGCAACTAAACGTAAAATTAAATATATGTTTAGCGGTGCTTATAACCACCAAGAAATAGTCGCATCGTGGAAGTCTCATCTTGTTGCGGTTATTCTAGATTTAGTGGCCGTTTTACGGCACTGGATTTGAATTTATTAGCTGGGGTTATAACCGCCGCTAAAACCGCCGCGAAATGAGGTAGCTGCGACGCTTCCCTAAAACCGCCGCTAAACAAAAATAACCACCGTGAAAAGATTGGCGATGCCGTATTAGGCGGCGGTTTCTGGAAACTGCCGCTAGATGCCTGTTTTTCTTTAGTGTGATGATATATGGTTGTTTTGTGTAAAGGCAACATGATCTAATTATCTTTTCCAGAGTTTGATGCCGATTTTTGGATTTTATGTGTCAATCATTGTTTTCTCCATACATTGAGAGGTAGGTGGGTTACTCTAGATAATTTTTATTATAAATTGAAGTATTAATTTCAAATTAATTTAATTTCATGATTTGAATTGTGAAATTGATATGTGATTCTTGATATAAAACCTCTTTAGTCATAACATTGTGAAATGATGGACGTAGGTTGATTTTGTGGGGAAGGTATTTGGTTCCTGAATTTAAAATAAGAGTTTTTAAAAAATTCATTAGTTTATATATTTGGGAAATTATTGTGGGTTTTTATTCAATAAAATAAATGATTTTTTGAAATTGATCGGCATGATTTGGCATGGGTTTTACATTACATGGTTTTCTTTAGTTTATTTTCTTTATTTTGACCCTGTAGAAGGGGTGTGTGCCACTTGGGGACTTTTTATATGTTTACCTTGTAATTTATTGGTATATTGACAAGTTACTACTCATGAGTATTAATCTATT
Source organism: Viscum album (assembly GCA_963277665.1). Taxonomy (NCBI): domain Eukaryota; kingdom Viridiplantae; phylum Streptophyta; class Magnoliopsida; order Santalales; family Viscaceae; genus Viscum; species Viscum album. Next base: position 1,628,309,274 of record OY728130.1, read on the forward strand.
AACTACACATGCATGTGTGGATGTGTTGAATGGGATTGAAAAATGGATTGAAAAATTGAAATGTTAAATTTTTAAAATACGTGTTTGGTTTATTTCTATGGAAATTGTTTATGTTTCTCAAAATGTTTTCGTCTTCTATATAAACTACTATAAATTTTTTTAAAATAGTATTATATTAATGTGATCACATATTATATCATAGTGACATGAATTTGGATGTCATTTGTGAAATCCAAATGAGTTTTATACACATCCCCTTCTTGGAAAATTTGGTATATTTTTAGATTTTGAATATGAATACACAATAAAATACAAGGTATCTCAAATATTTATTGATGCATTTGGGCACCATGGAATGGATTCTATAGTAAGATCTTGGAATTGGTTGGGAGTTTCTTGAGTTTATATCCTACATGTCTTTTAGTTTTTTTATTATTTATTCCTATCTTTTACACTTATGTACTTTAGTTTTGTTTGGAGTTATTTGAGAATTATTTTGTATTAAGGCATCATATAGAGGTAGTTTGGGTATAATAGTTTATTTTGGCTGTTTAATTTTAAATATAAAAAATAATCCCCCATTTTTTATGGAAAACAATGAATTTATTTTCAATTGTTGGTGTCTTGGGGGTTTCATCTAATGCTAATAACACACACCTCCTCTTCCCAAGCCATTGGGTGAAATGTAGGATGTTACAAATGGTATCTATTATTTCAATCCTAGAAATGGAAAATAATTGTTGTTATTATTTGAGATATATTAATATAAAGAAGATTGAATTTTTGGAATATAAAATGTAGAGTGTAAGAATAAATAGATAAATTATTTATGTGGAAAACCATGTTACCAGATAGTTTGGTCACATGAATGTTTTTAGAAAATTCTAAAAGTTGTTGCATCATCATAATGAGTTTATCATATTAGAAGAGCATGACATTCACTAATAGAAGTGACTTCCCACTAAGAGTGTGTATAACCCATGATGTTTTGATGAAATATTTTCTCAAAATAATTTTAATTCTTCAATATCATGCATTTAACTCAATAATGAGTTTAATCGAACTGAAAGTTTCTGTTAACATAAAATGACCAATTTAGCCTATCCCTTAGGATAGCGAGAAAAAATATGTTACTTATGAAAACATATAATGAAGTCTTTCGCGAATAATTATTTTTTTAAAATATAAATCAATTAAAAACTGTATATGTGGATTACTATTAGTTAATTAAATTAAAGAAATATATATTTTATATACATAATAAAATATTTTTTATATTCATCCAATAGATATTTTTTTCATTTTTTATGAATAAACCATATTTGATGTATACAAACCTATATTTTTCAAAAGGTTAATTTTCCACCTTTTAAGGGTGAACGAATTTTAAATTAATATTTTTTAAAATTAATAATTTTTATTCTAATATATAAACATATTATTTTGATGTGGGATATAAATATTTACTTTGGATGGATTTATGATATTTTTCTGGTATGTTTTATGTTTTGATGAATAAATATACTAAATTTTTAGTGAAAATAACTTTTTTCCATAAAATTAAATTATATTGTTAAATTATGATATTTATTGGTTATATAGTATAAATATAATATATTTTAATCATTTAATATTATGTATATCATTAGAATTAATTTTACATTGAATTTAGATGTAAATACATTTCAATATATTACAATGATTTACCTTTTAAAACCTCATTCTCCCATTCCGATAACAAGATTGATTATAAATTAAATAATGAAACTCATATGTTTTTAATTTTGAAAAATAACCTCCATAATTTGAATCTATAAGTCAAAAATATTTAAATAGATTTATTTAATTTTTGTGCATTTTGAATAGTGACTTCATTAGTTTTTATTAATACGATAAAATGGAAAACATGGTAATTAGGGGTAGGAATACTATTATAAAATTACTCTAACACTTTTATTAATATAATTTTTTGTGTGTTTCAAACTAAATAATCATTGGATATAAATTTTATCTATTTTAGTCCAATAGTATACGATAAGGACATCTAATTTATTTTATTTAATGAAAAGTTAAATATTTTACTAAAATTTTAATAATTATATCATTTTTATATATGTTTATATAGAAGATAAATTTGATTATAAGTACTCATTTTTTAATAAAAATATTATTTCCTTTCTCATGTTAATTTATATTAATTTTTACGAAATAAATAATTACCATAATATATATACATTAATAAAACATAAATTATTTAATTGATGAAAAATAAATAATATAGTTTAATTAAAATAATAATACCATTAAAAACCCCAAACATTTGGATAAATATTATTTTTCTAGTATATCTCATTGATAATCTTTTAAGAGTCTAGATATTGACTAGTTGGAGCCCTATAGAAGGGATTATGAAACTTATATTATTTTATTTAAAGTGTTAATAAAGTTATCACATTCAGGATATAATCAGTATAATGATTTTAATATTAGATTTTCAATAATATAAATTCAAATAAAAATTTTATTATGAAATAAAACATATTTATATACATAATTTTATTGTTTTTAATGTTTATACGAAAAAAATTATATTAAATAATTACTAAAAATTGATGTAGTGATTGTTTTATTAATATATAAAATAAATAAATGTTATTAAAAACATTAATGTAAATATAATTGGGATAATTAAGATGTATAATAAATATTATTGAATAAATTTACCTCTTAAATATATAATGAAAAATTATTTGTTACATAACATTTTATATTAATATTATTAAAAATTAGTGAATTGAATCTTGACAAAATTGACAAAATTTCTTATTTATCAAAATAATGTTTTATTAGATTATTTAAAAATAATATTTTTTTAAAAAAATATATAATTATTATTATATGGTATAAAATGTTCTAATTTATTTATTTATGGAATTTTTATGTTAAATAATTAAATATTTCACCATTTTAATATTGATTAATTTGCTACCATAGTTAAAAATTTAATAGAATAACTAAGTCTCAATTAGGATGAGAAGGTTTAAAATGATTAAAAAAATGAAAAAAAATTATTTTTTGATAATATTACAACACTAAATCATCTAATCATATATATTGGGTCATTTTTTAGGTTTTTTTATGGGGTTTGATTTTCTTATAAATTAATATTTGTGACGTTTCAAAAAGTTATCCTTGCCTCAATTATGAATGGGAACCTCCTCCCCCCATATTAACCCCACTTTGAGCCTTAATTATTAGCCATATCCTACACTTTTCCCTTATAAACATCCCTAGTAACATTATAGGGGGTTTTTACTTCTTACAATACCAACTCTATAGCTCTACTGGGGGATTTTGATGATGCACGTCGAAGAAGAGGTAATCTCCTCAACTGATTCTTTAAAACATCTTTATTCTTCAACAAAATCTTCATGAGTTTTTTCAATATTTTGTAATAGATAGAGTATAATTTATATAGTTTTATTTTTTATAATGACGGATCAACTGTATTCCACCTTATATCATGCCTACTAAATACAAAATCACCACATGTGCGTACGTACGACTTACCATCTCTGCACCATGGTGTAATTGTTTTTCACTACCACCTTACATGGATGGGTATAATGATGTAAATAATGACAATATAAGATTTTTATAACATTATATTAAATATTAAATATTATACACCATAAAATTAAGTACCATTAAATAATTGTGGGATGATATCATCACTCGTGCATAAGTATGACCTACCATCTTTATTATGTGATGTGATTGATCCTACATGATATTTATTACAGTATGATTATATAAATGTAAGGAATGAATTAAAATGTTTTATATTATGTTAATGTAATTTTTTTAATGATATAACTTTGAGATAATAAGGATAACCAGAACATATTCCACAAAACATGCATAAGAACATAATGATATTAACATCTGAATAGCGAGTAACAATGAAATTTTACTAACAATTGGATGATGAAATATTTATATATGATATAATAAAGATGATTATGATTCCATAATAAGTCAATTAAATTAATAAAATAATTATACTGGAGGTTTGGATACATACAAAGGATATCAGATATAATGTAAGGGATGATTTTTCAATATCATTAATATCCAAGATTGTTTATATGTAAGTATTTACTATGGTATATTTATCATTCAAATCCATGTTTCCTAATTGGTTAATACTATTTATATTCTAAAAACTACATTAAAATTAATTTTACCCATTGGTCAATTTTTATCACGTGGTGTGAAAGGAATCTGTTTCCATTATTCGATATGAGGCACTTTTTGACTTTTCTGGAAAAAGTATGGGGAGAATGTTTTTTTAACTTATATGACATGAATATATTTTTATTCATTCATAACACCTTATTTCCATGAAGGATAATTTACAATATTTCATGTGTATTTTCAATTAATTTTTTTTAAATTTACATGTCATTTTGAGAAAATAAAATATTTTTGAAGAAAATAGATATTTTCATCAACAGTTAACTTCACATGTTTTGTCAAAATTATTTTCCATTTATGATAAAATTAATTATATATGGTTATGTTTATGTACCTATTATTAGTATTTTTTTATTTTGTTTATTAATTAAACTTTATTTGTGAAATATATTTATTTTATAAGCATTATGGTGGAATGATCTTTAAGAAACCCATTTTTGTTCATCAGTTTATGATATGATTAATGTTTTTTGTTTTTTTGCCACAAAGAATATTGATTTCATTCGGAGATGGGTGGGAACTATATCTCCCTCCAATACATTGAATAATGATTTATATATCATTACATATACATTATTGGAATGAAAAGAAAATATGATTCAGTAATACAGTGCTGGAATGAGGAGTGAACTCAGTTCAAAACTGGAATTTTTTGGTTTCGATGTTATTGGAAATGGGCCTTGACTAATATGAAATGATTTTATTTTCTTATGTTTATTCCACAAAATTTCATGTCTTATGTTATGGATTTTTGTATTATGTCTATCTTTTTATGATTTATCCATTGATATGATATCATGATCAATTATATGCAGAATAATATTTTAAAATATTATGTTTTTATGTCATATGATTATGATGTTATTGATATCTCCCATGTTAACAATTTATTATAATATTAGATCACCCTTATTTATTCTTTTTTTTTCAGGACATGAATATGGGCATTAAGTAATATATATCAAAATGGACTCTAGTTATGACGAAATAAGTGGGGGATAGTGCAGATATTTTATTAACTAGATGTTTATGATACATATTTATAAATACATAATACCTATATGGTCCTATCATGGATTAATTATATTTCATAATGAATATTATTAAATTTTGAAGTGATATCAATTAATGTAATGTATTTTTTGTTATAGAGTTCGTAATTCATTTTCAATAGTGGATTAGGATTTTGTTAAAATGTTTTTATTTTTTAAAATAGTTGAAAATTGTTTTATTTTCAAAAAACATGGTAAAATTTCCAAAAATGGTGTGAAAAAATAATTATTGAATATTTGAAATCAATCTTGTGAAATATTTAATTTGGTAAATCAGAAATTTCATAGACTTTAGTGCTAGGGTGTGAGACTGCATGGTGATTTTTTGTTATAGTGAATGGAACCATTTAGACATTGTAGAAGCTAACTAAAAGAAGTTATTGAGAATTTGGTTTCCCCTAAAAAATAGGTGAACAAACAATTAGTTCAGAGAATATTCTTGTATTTTCTATTCATAAATAAAAGGAACAAAAGGAATTAACCATGGAAAGTGGATCATTTCATTCAGTTCCAAAAGTATAATCCACCCATATTTTACAGCCAATCACAAGTGAAATAAATCATATGTATGGGTAAATTTGATGAATCAAATTATCAATTTCATAGGCACATCATCTAGGTGAATTTGATGATGGAAACATACATATTGCAGGGTCTTGGAAAATGTGGTGGGATTGGTAGTTTTAGTCTAAATTAGACAATTGAATTTCATGTAAGTATTGTGAATAATTTATAAAAAAAATTCTATCCTCACACATTCATAATTACTAAAATGACAAAATTATTCTGACTAAAGGATGAGAACCTCATTGTGACAGTGTATGTAACAAATTTTATTAATTTACTTTTATTTTCACCCAAAAAACTATTTCCTTGAAGGCTTGAATTTTAGAATTAGGTTTGAGACCAGATATTCACTCAAATATTATCATTACTGGTATAATTAATTATATAGAGATCATCAATAGAGAGATAGTGAATGAAAATAAATTTCAGGTATCAAATTTTGAGGGTTTATATTGATAGATATTGGATGTTGTGGGAAATATAATGATGCGAATAAACGGAAGAGGGAAACATTTTTCCACGGTTTTGGAATGAATTAGAATCAGACAGTAGGATCAGTACATCTTCTTACTAAACCAACATGTACGACAATATGTTTTTAGTGTAGTTATTTTTATCATATTAAACATGATTGTATTGAAACACCGAGATCATGCAAGAAGTAAATCTAGATGGAACATCTTCAACACTATTATTTCAATACTCCATGTTTAGGTTCAAGGGACACATCCCATGTTTTGTAGACGTCATATTATTTGAGTAGATTAATGTAGTATAATATCTCTCATTAGTTGAACAAAGGAATCCATGGTACTTCTACGAATTCCAGGACACCTCTACAAATACAATCCCAATTTGATAATAATGAAATAATTTCAATAACTATGTAATTTTATACTGATGAGATAGTGATCATAGATGATCAATCTAGGCCTTCAATGGTGATAGTAACAATTATTTTTAATTTTACCCTTATTGGAGATTTTTTTTATCTAGGTGCATCCCATTTATTTGTTGATTCTATTTCTGATGATCTTATGGCTTTTTATATTAAAATAATGCCTTTTATTTTGAAACAATATACTCCTCTTGGTAAAATAGAATGTCGAGCATTTATGTGCAAACATTTCTCTTTAACTTTTGATGGGGTTACATTGATTTGGTGTTCTTATATGATTGATATGGATTCATATGATTTAATCATGGGTATGGATTGTTGACAATATTTAAATCTCACACCAATGTTTATACTCAAAGGGTTATTTTAACATTGGATAATGGCATTGAGCATATATTTAAAGGAGGTTAGAATGTAAATAAAGGTTATCATGATTCTTTGAACCAATGGTTGGATATATATAATAATAGTTAGAATTTTTGACCTTGGAATTTAGGTATGAGATTGAGAATTGGGGTTATTAAAAAAAAATTGTTTCTTGATGTTTTTATTGAAAATTTCTTAGGGATTCCACTGATAATAGATGTTGATTTTATTATTGTTCTCATACTAGGGACCAGTAATGTGTTAAATTCATTTTACTATAAGGATAACATTGAATTAATGGAATTGAAAGTATATTTTTATGACTTGGAAAGAAAAGGGTTCATTTGGATGAGTACATCTCTATGGGGGAACCAGTTTGGTTTTTTAAAAATGTAGAGGAAACTATAATTAATTGTTTATATTATGATAAGTTTAATCAAGATATGATAAAGAATCATAATCCACTTACATGAATTTATGATCTATTCTATCAATTGAGGGGAGTTGAGAAGTTCCCTAAAATAATCATAAATTCCTGATATTACTAATTGAGGGTCCATAATAAGGATAATTTGAAGACACAATTCAGGAGTATATATGGACATTATGAGTATGTGGATATTCACTTAAATCTTAAAAATTATCCAATGGTATTTATTTAATTGAAGAATATTATATTTCAAGTTATATAAATTCTTTTTTTGGTGGTGTTTGTGGTTAACATACTATTTTATTCAAAGATAAAGGTTGAACAAAAGAAACAAATGGTGACAGTGATGGGTATCATAATATATCATCATATCTACTAAAAACATTAATTGTATTATTTTTTCATATAATAAGTAAATTTCCTTGCATATTTTTTCTCTGAAAATGGTTTTTATTTTTATCCAAAAAAAGATTGATGTTTTGATATCATGGGAACCTCTAATGAATGGCTTTGAGATATATAGTTTTATTGGCCTCACTGGTTATAACCAACATTGTTTCTTGAATTTTCATTACTACATTAACCAATGAAAACTTTGACATTGAATAAATTTCTATTAAAATGGAACAAATAATGCCATAATTATTATAAAGAGCTTAAAGTTCTCTTTACATCATTACCAAAATTGATTTTTCGTGAATTAGGACAGGTTTATGTGGTGTATTGTGATTCTTTGGTATCTAGGTTTGGTTGCGTTCTTATGTGGGATATTATGTTGTTTTTAATAGAGCATAGTTATTACAGTTTCATGACGGTATCTTACCATTACATGACTATAAAATAGCTAATATATTGCATGATTTTATGAAATCATTCGATTATATCTTTTGTAATAAATTTACAATGTTTATGGATCATAAGACATTGAAACACATTTTCTCACAAAGAGATTTGTGTATAAAATGATTAATTTGGAAGGATTATCTTCAACTATTTGACTGTGAAATTATGTATACATTGGTCAAAGGAAATTTAGTGTTAGATGCGTTAAGAAGAATATTATATAGCCCAATGAATAAAAATTTATTGAATCAGTTTCAGCTGATGTCAGTCATATTAAAAACATACGTAGAGTTTGAAGACTAATGTAGTGTTGCAGTTTTCTTACTATTTTATTTTGTAACATTTTTTTGAGAAGGTTAAAGAGGCAGAGACATTTGATTATGAATGTGTTGTGATGAGGCCATAAATCAATGGAGGGGAACCATTGCGGGATGTAAACTATATGATAATTCAGTTTTTTGTTTTAGAGGTTGGATTTTCTTACCTTTGTATTTTAAATAATAACTCCTTCATCCATATAACCATATTATATTGGAATTTCATCATGGAATAGAAAAAATGTATTAGGAACTAAAAGAAAATTTTTGGGGGTTGTAATGAAAATAAAAGTGCTCGAAAATTTTATTATCTTCCAATCTTTCATGATGGGTAAATAAGAGAACCAATGACTATTGGTTTAGTTATAGTCATTACCAATTCCCATGGGGAAATTAGAGAAGGTAGTTGTAGATTTTTTTAATAGTTGTACCATGGAAAGTTTGGAAACATGATGAAATATGATTTATTTTTTATCATTTAAATATGTTTTCCCATTATATACCTATTTTTGAATCTAATATAGTTGAATACATAAAAATCCCAATACCCTAGAAATGGTAAAAAGGAATGGTGTACCAGTTTCGATAGTATCAGACCAATATATGAAGTTTATTTTTCATTTATGGAATTAATTAACGCAAGGCATTGGGACCCAGTTGACTATGAGTATGTTGTATGATCAAAAAATGGAAGAAAAATAAAAAATTATGAAAAAAATTTAAGATATGTTGAAGCCTGGTATAATGTATTTTGGTGTCCCATGGGAGGATAACATATCATTAATAGAGTTCCTGTATGACAATAGTGGTCAGACCTTGAAACATATGGATCTTTTTTGAAATATTGTATAGGTATACTTATAGTTTTACACTTTTTTGAGTGTAAATAGGTGTGAAATCCATAGTTGTACCAAGCCTTGTAAAAAAATAAGAATATTCAGTTGATCTGAAATGAATAGAACCATTTTAGAGTCTTCAAAAATCATATTTGGATCATCATCAATAGACGTTAAAATTTTCTGGTGGTGATAATGTGTTCAATATAATCTCTCCAAGGTGCATGAATCATAGGTTTTGGAACACAAAGAAATGTATCTCTTCAATACATACACCCTTTTGAGATACTTGAATAGGTGGTGAGGTGGAATATAAATTGTAATTTTTACAAAGGTTAAGTACAATGCATAATCTGTATCATGTATCTCAATTGAAGAAGTATGAAATTGATCCCGACCATTTCACTTGATGGGATCACATTGACATTAATTTGGATTATATATTAGTTCATATTCTCTTAATGTTTTTTTATAAGAAATATAATGTATTTCATGGGAAAATCAACAGTTTAATTCTGGTTTTATCGAAAAATGGTATGATTCTGGATGAAATGCAATAACGTGAAAAGGAAATGGTTGAGTAATGGCGGAAACTATTTCCAGTCAAAGGTGGATTTCAATATTCTAGGGATGGAACGACCAATTTTGGGGAAAATGATGCAACAATATTTTTTGGTACATGATTCTTATATTATTTATTTTATAAGCATAAATTATTTGGGAAATGATTTGGGGGGTTTGGAAGAGATTTGGATTATTTTTTGGGGATTTTTTGTAGTTCATGGTTTTAGTGTGGTCCATATTAACCATGAAACACATCCCAATAAATAATAAAATTCAAATATTTTCTACTATATAGGCATAGGTCTAGGTAAACTATTTTGCTAAAACTTGTAGCCACCCAGTAGAAACCATGAATGGGTGTAAATAGGGTAATTTCCCAATTAGAACACGGTTTTCTAAACCATGTGATTCAAATGTGCATGGGAGTTTTTGTATATAGTTTCTAGTGCATAGTTAGAATATGTTTTTACAAAAAATGTTCCCTAACCATGAACCATTTGATCATTAGATCAATATGTTTCAAATATAGTCCAATTTACCTCTAAGACACCAGTTTTTCCCAGATCAAGTCATTACTCGAATTGATCTTGCTACCTTAGCTATGGAGAACATTCCTGTTGATCTAGGTTTTATTCAAAGGTGATTCTTGGGTTTTTAGGCCAATATTTCTGGTAATTTATTGCTTATTGGGGGTTTCCTTTAATTAATTTTTATCCCCTCTATTGGAATCCTGAATCCAATTTATTAGTGATAGGTCCATTGCATGTGATGATATAATCGATAACTTTTGGTTGTTTTGTGTAAATATAACAAGATATAAGGACATTTCTCAGAGTCTCAATCCATGTTTTTAATGTTTTTTTCCATTATTCATTTTATACCATCATTTTTAGGTAGGTTTATTCACTCTCAACTCCTCTTAGTTACAACATAAAGGATTTATTTAATATTTATCGAATTTCATGATTTTATATGTGACTTTTATGTGTAAATATTTATAAAAAAACCTTTTTACTAATGGTTTTGGTTTAGGATGAAACATGGTTTGTTTTGAGGAAAATATGTTTGGTTCATGATTTTAAAATGATGGTTTTAAAATTATGTTTTGGATTTTATGTGTGGAAACTTTTTGTGGAATTTTTTTAATAAAATAAATTTTTTATTGAAATTGAATGGATTGATTTATGATGGGTTTTAGAATACATTTTTGGAGTGATTTTTTTTCAATTTACATGAGCATGTGCAAGGGGCATGTTCCATTAGGGTACTTGGTATATGGTTACCAATTAATGACTTGGTATATCGATGACAGACCACTCATGAGTAGAGAACTGTAACTTACACATGGATGTGTGGATGTGTGTAATCGGTATTCCACGTTCATTGAGAAATGGATATATTAAATGTATTAAGACTATTTTTGGTTTATTTCCTTGAAAATGGTTTTGGTATGGAAAACTATTTTAATATTTCATATAAACTTCTATAATTTTGGAAACTATTTTATATAAGTGTTATAACATGTTTTATCCATGAGGTGTGAGATGGAAAGATATTAGAGAAGTCCTACTATGTTTTGTACAAAATCTATTTTTTGGAACATTGTTGAGTGTGCATATTTCGTATATCGAGAAAAAGTTAATTCTAAGTCATCTAATTTCATTAGATATTAATCTTGAAACCATGTTAATGATTGTGTAGTTGGATCTTAGATAAGGTTTGGATTTGTTGAGTTGATGTTCTCTATGCCTTTAAGTTTTGTTGGTCTTGGTTTCTACTTTGTAATTTGATATAGTTTGGTTTTTCTGGTTTTATATCAGTTTAATGTTGTACTCATTCATCATATAGTGGTGGTTTGGTTATGGTAATTTGGTTTGGTTGTTTTATTTTTAATTGGAAAAATCATCCCCCAGTTTATTATGAATCCTTTGGCATTTATTTAAAGCCTTTGATGTGATGGTGACACCACATAGGCATAGTAACACTTACCCCTCTTCCCAGTCCAATTGGGGAGGGAAGGGATGTTACAAAACCACACTGAAAAACAATGTCGGAGGATGCATACATATATACTATTCTCATACATAAAAAATTTTGAATAAAACAATCACATTCTAATCATCTACCTCTGAGCCATTCGATAAAAATATACAGTATTTTTCAACCACATGGCTACCCTACCTCTTTTTCATTTAGTATTTCCAATCCATTTATTTCTTCCTATCATGTATTCAATCTTAAATGGCCAAACCTTGCAAGACAATGTTGATCTATCATTATGGAAGATCATAAGAAACTCATGGAGACCACACCAAATGTCAAGAGATATTCATCCATTCATGAAGTGTCCATGTATCATTGTACTAGTTTTAGGCAACAAAAATGATTCATTATGTTAGATTATGTTAGTTATAGTTTAATTATAAACAACAATACACTTAGATAAATTAAATGAAGTAACTTTATTATGTATCATTTGACGAATGTAGAAGATGTTCTAGAAGAAAATTTTATTTTCTGCGACATTTGATGAGATCTAGCTAAGATGATTCATGTGATAATTCATAACATATGCATGTTAGGATATCATTCCAAATGAACAATATATTTTTGAATATTCCATAATTTATATTGAAGTGTTATGAAAACAACTAGAAGTTTAATTTACTAAAATCCTATATTATATAAAATATTCTATGAAATGACAATTTTATTGAAAATGGAATTATTCCAATATGTTAAGGTGGTACAGAGATGGTGCAACTCATATATAATTATCAATTTAACAAGGATGAGTTAGAATACTGTAATATTTGAGAGACATCATTTTTATTCATAAATTTAGAGCATCCACATAGAATCATTCATCCACAAACACAGAATAAATTTCCACATACCTATTAAGCTAAAAAAAGGTGTTGTGAAATCTATTCCAGAATATAAATATCCATGAAACTCTATTGATTTTTTGAAGAAACATCCCATGTTTTATTGGGATTTAAGAATAATTAAACATATATGCACAATTCCTGCATGAATATTTATCTGTATACATTCTATAGTAATGGATTATCTTTGATAAACCATGAATCCATCCTATATTTCATGAAGAAATAGTGGTTGCACAATTTTTTATTGTTAAAGAAGATAAATATGCACTTACTGATGGAAAAAAAATTCATCTATGTCATTTTGAGAAGAAGACATAAGTAGCCTTAGAGGGTGTCTATGAAATTATGTCTATGGAAAACAATAGTGATTAGTGTGGTGAATGCCAGCAACATGTGTGCAAGTATAAAAATGACATGATCATTTTAATGAGCTATGAATAGAATAGAGAAAAACCATGAACCCAAAAAATGATGATTGAATTTAGATATAATATTTAATTGATATATAACAAATATAATTATATGAATAATATTTTAAATTATAAAATATTAAACATATGTAGAAAAACATGAAAAACATGTATGAAGTACCATTGAGAATCCAACACTAAAATTTAAGTTCTCAAATTATATGTCAAAGAATAGAAGTAGTTGTAGAATCAATGACCATGTTTTTATTTTGTTGATTATAATTGGGTCAAAGAAAATTTTGATGATTATCAATCAATCAAAAATAGATATTAATCAGATTCAATAGGTAAAAAAATATTCAACATAATTTATTTATATATATCTAAGAATTACTCTAATTATAGTGTAATAGAGGAATGAATTCGATTGCATCATTCAGAGGAAGTTGGTCAGATTTTATTGGTTTATATTGGATATTAATTATTATTTTTTCTATACCAATTCATAAGGGGTAGAAAGAAATCATCAATCTTGTTCTCCAATGTTAAATATTTTATTATAGTTAGATAGCTCTAGGAAAATGTGTATAAAGTCATACCATTTATCATTAATTTCTATACAGTAAAATGAATTCATTATATACGGGATAATAACCATCATATTCATTGGTGAGGTCCTTAAAGGATATGAACATCATTATCAAACACATGTGTTCTTTGTGATTTACTATTTTATGTGCATGATTTTTAACTATATCTGATGACATAAAAGTATTAATTTATAGAATAATTTAAAATAGTATAGAATTTTTTAATAGTTTTAGATTGGTAAAAGTATTCTTACACTGAATCTCTTATCTCCCACATGATGTGGTCATAACAAAAGTGATGCTAACAATTTGTATTAGAGTCACATCTCACACCTCTACTTGGGTTGCATAATTTAAAAATTATTGATTATATTAATTCTTGTCAAAATTCAAAATGGGATCAAAACATGGATTATTTATTTCTATCATATACTATAATTCTTTCCCATTAGATACATTGAAGAATATAAAATAGGAATAATTGAGAAAGATGAATAATACATCACTTTACAGCAAAGTGGATTATTAATTAGTTACACTATTAATTATTACAAAGAAATCCATGAAATTAATGGGAGTTAAATATGTGATAGATCAATCTACTAACAATAAAATAGAAAATTGTTCTACCTAAAATGATGATGAAGAAGTATCCTATTTTTTCCAAATGAACATCAAAAAAATCAGGAATATGTGGTAAAGATCATTTATTATGAAATAAATGTTATATAATATTGAAAAATACCATGAAATATTAGATCACTTATTTTTAAGAAGAGTATGATAAGAGACAGGCTAGATTGCCACATAAGGTGATGACATGTGTTCATCTAACCAAAAAATGTGATCACAAAAGACTACAAATCAATGATCATAAAGAATCGTGTTATAGTGTTGAGAAGAATTGTAATGAAAATTTCTAAAATTAAAATATGAATCCATGAAAAATAATGAAGATAAGTTGCACTCATTATAGAATAACAAGATGAATAACATTGATTTCAATAATTCTAAACTTGATATAAAATAAATGGAGCTCAATTAGATTGAAATTTTGACATAAGAGAAGAATATAATTCATGGGAAAAAAGTTATAATTATTATGAAATAATGTGAATATAGAATAAAATCACATGAGGATAATAAATTCATACTAGATATGAAATTTATTGAACTGATTCAAACTATACATTATTAAAACTATTCTAGATGACTCTTGAAAAAAAGATGAAAGAATAGATGTTACTATAAGAGCTACAACTACACAAAATTATACAAAGGATAAATTTCCTAAACGACCTTATTATAATGGAAATAATATATTGAGATCATATAATGATAATTCTCAAGATGTATCTAAGAAAAAGGAAACATCGATCTCTGATAATAATGTTTACTGTAATTCCAGTTCCATGTATAATGAAAGTTCAAAATCAAAATATATACCAAACTGAAAAAATAAAAAATATTGACTGATCATGACTACACATATGGTGACCAAATATAATGGTATAAGAAGTTATTCCCTCATATATTTCCAATAAAATGAGATATTATCGAAATAGTAACCATCTAAATTTAGCAAGTTAGTTATTTAAAATAAGAGATCATGATTTTCTGTCTGTTGTTGGTACAGTCAAAGGCTCGGTCACAATGCATCAAACTATTCATATACAATGAATGTATATTAAAATAAAATGAGGACTAAATCAAGGAGGTGAAATGAAGTTATGGAGAAAAGAACACAGATATAAAGGAAGAATTTTACTATTACTAATATATTTCAAAGTAGAATAATCTATATGAAATTTTCAATGGATGTATTCATAATGAAGTAGTTTGAAAATTAAACTAATTCAAGCATACCACTAAAAAAATTCAGGTGAAATTACCACAAATTTTGAAGACTATATATAATTCTTCCTTGGAAAATAATAATGAAAAAATAAATTCAAAGATCATTCCCAAGATGTCTATAAATATGGAAATAATGTAAACCTTAAGTGAAATTCAAAAAAAGAATGATACACACAACAAATTGATGAATTAAGAATGAGTGATACACCAAAATAAATAAGCTACTTCTTTTGTTGAATAAGTGGTCAAACGATTGATAACTGTATGTAGTTCATGGAAATCATAATTAATGGATGAACGATTTTGGAAAAATTGGTAAGGGAAGACCAAAAACAAATTAAATGTAATGATGTTATAAAAAGTACACCAAATAATCTATATTGATCATCCAAAAATGGATTTAATATTTCATATGTTATATAGGTAACAATCCTAGTTGATGTGGATATGTAATAGAAAATGAAACAGGAGTAGGATAAAGTAGTTTATAAAAGAAAGGAAATGATTACACTTGATAAAAAAGAATTTCTTGAGAGTTTGTCAAAAATTTATAACCACATAATCTTTGATGTACTATGTGAAAGGTGAAAAAGAGAATGACACATATTAGATTATGTTTTTATTATATTAGATATAAAATAAATAATAAAAATGGGTCAAACATCACCAAGTGATAAATGTTCATTTATGGACAATGTGAAAATAGAAATTGCATAAAACAAATCATTGAGGAAAGTAAAGAATCCATGCCCCCCAAAACTACATTGAAATTCATAAGAGTTAGAATGAGGAGATTAACCTCATATGAGGGAGGAAATAAGGTATTTTCATTGCTGAGAAACAATCCTTATCCTTGATTATATCACTATAAATCAATGGAGATCCACCTTATTCATATTTTCTTTTAATTTTTTGATTATGTAGGGAATTCAAGGTGATTGACATACATGAAGGGATAACTGTAAAGAAAAAACTATATTTAAATATCTTCAATATGGAATATTGATTAATTGTTTTACATAAATAACCATTTCTGATTGATCTATATATTGATACCTTGAAGATTACTTTTTGTAAAAGATCATAGATCATGCTTGATGAAAATGGTCAGGCTGCTATAGATGATCAATAAATTTGATGTAATCTTCATGGATTTGGTAAAAACTATTTATATTCACATCAATTGGAATTCATAAGAATAAATAATGACAAAATCCTTTAAGATAAAGTGAAGATGGAGATTATCCCTTGTGGGGGAGTATCCAATGAAATTTATAAATCTATATATTTCATCCCAATTTTAATATCTAGAAGTTAATTCTTCAAAAACACATCGATGAGATATTTTTACATAGTCTCCTATCCTTATTAATAAAAAATGAAATATATTATATTCATTATGGTGAGAAAATAAATGAATCAATGAAATGAATTTTTTTTGATAAAGATGCTCTATGACTGAATTCAAGAACACTACCTTCCTATTATTAATCAAGGTTATTAATAAGTATTCTAAGATGAGTGTAGGAATTTTAGGTAAAACGTTTTTTGAGAATGTTTATGTTAATAAAGGGTATTTGAAATGTTCCTTTATATTTTGTCAATTGGTATCATAAAATTACAACTAACCTATAAAAAGTGACTAGTCTCTCAGAAAAGAAATTTTTTTGGTATATCTTTTGGTGTCATATTCTATTTTTAGAGTAGACGGTTTTTTTCTAATATAGTCCCCCTAATTTTGTATGCCAGGTTTTTCATAGTAAACATAAAGTAGAAAACTATATGCCTCATTTCATTATAATCAAATGATATCATCCTCTCTTAGGTACACTAAATTTTTTATCAATAAGGGGGAGAGACAAAAATGAAAATTTTGTGGAGAAATTAGGAGAGTAGAAATAAATCATCTGTGAAAATTGGATGAACATATTTATATAACATTTTTTATTAGTATTTATAAGATATATAAAGGTGAAATTAAGGGTCATGCTTATTATTTTTGTTGTATTTATTTTCAATGAGTATGTCAATATGTCATGAAGAATATGAACTTCGTGGATTCCATCTAGTGATCCCTACACTGTTGCTGATGTTGAGTTATATCCATTATAAGATCAAATTCCACATGATCCTAATTTTATATGAAGTGGTGATGATTAGATAATTTTTATGTATTCATAATAGAATTTTAGTCATTATTGAAAAATTACCCCTGTAAATGTAATGATTTTTGACCTATTACTAATTCTAAAAACATAAAAAAGAGTTATTTGGAGATTTCATTTTGTTCCAACAATTACCAAAGTGAATAATTTGTTGGAGACCATGAAAAATAATAATATTTAAAAATATATTTATAGTCCATGCATAAGAAGAAAATCAATTTTTATTTTTAACGATGATTTATATTGGAAATAGTATTATTTTTTGGATGAAGTATGTAATAATTAATATATCTACATTTCGATATGGGGCTTTAGTAAAAAAAATTGGGGCAAACCATAATCACCCAAATAGGAAAGATCAACCACATATGGGATAATAATCTCAACCAAGTTGGATATATCTCTTACATATATAGTCATGGTAGAAGATGAGTGTGGGATTCAATGATTCCCATATGCGAAATGAATGGAATGAAAACAATATGATTATAGAGTGTATAGAATATGTAGGGTTCATAAGCGGACCAAACATGAGTGGGGAATAACTCATGGGGGGTGTGTATGTATTTATGGTCAGTGAAAATCCCTATTTAAAGATCAAGTGGTCATTATAATTTATTAATTTATTAAGAATCACTAAATATCACTGAAAACTAATGTGGTATGATAAAAATATATGTCTTAGTGAACATGTTAAAAACATATGGGTAAAACCTATGTGGTCTAATCAATTTCCATCAAGATATTCGATCAAATTTTCATTCCTCTTTATCCACGTGGATACCCCATATCATATTCATGATGTATTTCCTTGCCCATGACGTCATACATAACTTTTGATCATCTTTTTCAGTTGGACCAAACTCGACAGTTTTGATCTATCATCATGTGATATCATACGAATCTCATTGAGAGAAATTTGAAGATCTACTGGTATTAATCCAAAAATAAGGAGGATTTTCATTTTTCTAATGTTTTAACATGGAATTAATTAGTATTCAAATTATATTATGTTAGTTACTGTTTAAGTATTCACTTAGAAAAAATTGTATACATTGACTTGAGTTAATATGATGGTGGAGCATTGGCTGATTAAAAATGAAATTACATATGACTATTCATTTTTTTTGAGAGCTTCGATGAGATAGGGTTAATATGATACATGTGATAGTTAAAATATGGATGTGAGGACACAATCACAAAGAAATATTATATCTATATGATGATTTTATGTATTCCAGTTTCGTATGATGAAAACACAGTTATTTTTAATATAGTAAAAGTATTTCTAATATTAAATATTTGATGAATTGTCAACTTTATTAGACATGAAATTATTCTTGGAAGATAATATCATGTATAGATGGTGGAACTCATCTATAATAATATAGTTACCAAGGATGATCAATGATACAGAAATATATTAGATCTCCCTTTTTATTTTAAAAAATAAAGATTCCAAAATGATTCATTTTTACACTATTGTGAAGGAGAGTTATACAGGCCTATTAAACTATGTGAAGAAGATTCCATGAACTCACTTATAAAAATTAATGAATTGAAAGACTCTATTATGTTTATAAAGAACTACCTTTTGTTTTAATGTGATATTTGAAGATGGAAATATCTATGCATAGTTTTGGAACAAGGATATAACTGTGTAACCTCATTATTATGTGACGATATTTGAGATATCACAAATCCAACATGGATTTTATGTTAGAGTAGTTCTGTACATATTTTTCATGAACAATAAGAAAATTTCATACTTATGTGAGGATAAAAAGGTTCAACATTGTGTGGTTTTGGGAAGAATAGAAAAATATCCTTGGAGGAGTTCATTTCATTAAGGTCGATGAAATAATATACTGAATTGTTTTGTATGTGCCAATTACATGGGTTAATGCATAGAAATAGCCTTACCATTTTCCTGAAATGTGTATATAAGAAATAATAATACTGAACCCCTAATGGTATACTTAAATTTATATATTTAATTGAATTTTAAAAAAACATAACATAACAATAATAATCTTTTATATGTTATAATGTTAAAAACCATGAGAAAACCCTGAAACACCTCTATGAAGTACCATTGGGAAGCTCACATAGGAATTTAATATTTCATATTATCTGTTGATGATCAATACAATAAATATAATTATATACCTTTTATTTATTTAGTTGATTCTCATTTATTTATGGATGAATTATAAGATAATTGGTCAACAACATACTGATATTATTTTAATTCAATAAGTAATATAATAATAACCTTTTTTGATTATTTCATATCTGAAATTACCCATTGATTTATGTTAAATAGAGGTAGCCATTTAATTTCTAGATTCAAATGAATTTAATCATATGTTTTTTGTGTCTATAGAAGAGGTTTTTTTCTACATTTCTGGTCACTTCAGATGGGGAATACCAACATCCTACACCATGTGTTTATATGTTGAAACATTCATTAAACACGTTCAGTTCTAGGAAAACAGGTACACGGTCATACACTTTCCCATTATTTTCTTAGAAATTAAGGTAAATTTAAGTGCATTGGATAATTAATATCATACATTAGGGACTATTACTAAATTGATACGAACCTCAAAATAAAACCCTTTGTGTTCTTTGTGCTTTATTATTTTATGTAAATTCATATTAATTACATGTTGAGTCATCTAAATAGTCATTTAATAAATAAGGAACAATGGTAAAGATAGGGATAAATGTTTTAAATTGGACAAATTCATCCCACATTGATACCCCCAGTGGGGTCATCACATAAGTGATCATGATACATGTGAGGCTTTATTTCTTAAGATATGTAAAACTCCAATATACTAGATTGAAGTTGGAGAAATGAGTCAATAGGTCCTACACATGTATAATAAACCATGAAGATGGATCAAGCCATTCAGAGATAAATAAAAGTGGCCCAAATTTAAATATTTAGTAATATATATAACCATTTATATGATCTATAGTTTCAAGTTAGTGACAATGTGTTCCTATAAATACCTTCATAAAAGTGTATTATATGATTTGGGATGAAAATGATGTTTCTCCAATGGTATATTTGTCCCTTCAAAATACATTATTATGTTGGGGTTGTATTATATCACTTAGAAATCCCACTTCAACTCTCTTAAATATAACAATTTTTTCTTTTTTTATATTTTATGAAGTACTTACTAAACCCTTCACATATACAGAACACAAAATCCATGAAACTAGAAACTTATCTCTTATATTAGGAGTAAATTGTGGAAATTATATATTAAATTGATAAATAATTTTATAAAAAATAACTAATATTGGTAATGTTTAATATAAATATCATATGTTTGATGAATCCATGTGGTAACCATAATATGTAATGTGTAAAAATTTCACCCACATTTTTTCTTCCATGTGAATCAATTTTAAGAATGGTGTTATTTTTAAGGGGGTAGAATGTAAGGACATAATCTTACCCAATTATGAAACTATGTTTGATGGATTAATCAATACACAAAACTAAAATCAAACAAATTTGAACCATTATAAGGCATTTGTAGAACCCATAGGTATAAACAGTGATAACAATATACTGGAATATATGTATATAATAAAAAAATAAAATAATGTTCACTTCAAATATAGACTCACATAATGAAGCTAAAAAACTAATAAAATATGTTTTCTAAAATTTAATTCCATTTAAGTATAATTATTTTAAATATTAATAAATTTTTAACACTAGATTAATTGGTAATTTATATTAAAAGAAATAGTAAGTACACCAAAAGTCATTTTTCTAACTATACAGCTTTTCGATATATTTTATATTTTCAACGAAATATAATTTTTAAATTTTTATAATTTGAATTTAAAAAAAGTAACAACTTTTTGTAATTGATTCATGAAATACTAGAATTCAATGAATTTTTGGGATTTTTGTAAAATTGTTGATTTTTAGGTGAATAGTAAAAAATATTTTTTTACAAATAACCAAATTTTTATTACATTAGTATTATATGGGTATGATTTCTAATTTAATTAAGACTTTTATAAGACACAATATTTATTTTATAAGTGAATTTATATTTTAAGAAATGTTTTTTAAATTTATAAACAGATATTTGATAATTTATAATTTAACGTTTTATTTTTATAAAAAATTAATACAGTGTTCTTATAGTATTGTAATACAAATTTTTATACATTTTAAACAATGAATGATACCAAAATTATTTCTTATTTGGAATCATTAGGTCTAAAATTTATAATATGGTTTTCTTTATTGTTTCATAAAGGTTAAATTTCCTTGTTAAATAATACTTACAGTGGTGTAAACCAAAATGTTAAATATGTGTGACCAAATAGGTAAAGAGCCACAAATTTCAAAAACATTTTTCACTTTAGATTTTTAGATATTTATTAACCTTATTTCTTATCCTCTCTATTAGTTATCAATTTTTGATACATTTTCCTTGATGTTACCTTCTATTATTAAAACATTTTTGGTATTTTCAGAAATGCCACTCATTTTCACTTATAAATGGGACAATCCTCTCCATTCTTCCCCTCACTTGAATACCCACATTTTTCAATAAAAACTCTTACAAAAAACTCATACCGACTCTTATAAACATTATGGATGTTCTATTGTACATAAAATTCAATAGTTAAAAGGTTTAACCCCCTTCGCAATGACGAAACATGTACCGAGGTATATATTATTAACAGTTTCATCCTCTTATATTTTTTCCCATTTATTAATTTCTTTTTTTTTTTTTTTTTTTTATATAATATCAAAATTATAAACATTTTATCCCTATTATATAGTTATTTTATTATAATCATTCTACAAGCATTAACTCTCTCTCCCTATCCCTTTATGAAAAACAAAAATGTGAATTGAGGGTGTGTGTGGACTACCGCCTCCATGAATAAATGTGTTTTCCATTTAAATTATACCATCATATATGGTTTTAGATTATATTCATGATTATTTGTGAAATATATAAATAATATATATCAATAATATGGTCCTTGGTATAAAACAAAAAAAGACAATACCGTTACAAGGTAATCAAACAATATAGGAAAATAACCCAAAACTTGTATGTATCCATTTTAATATTCACAAAAATTGAAAAAAAATACCCTATGATGAAATTGAAACATCTAAGGTTCATATAATACATAATATACAATATAATTAATAGTTTCTAAATAATTATATTTTTGAGAAAAAGTAAAATCAACACTTTTTTTAGTAACCCAGATCGAAACAGTTAATATTATTGAGGCCCGATGATTGAAAATAGATTTTTATATCTAATAACATAAGATAATTTTAATTAATAAAGATTAACAATGTAAATATGAATTAACAAGGTTCCAAAATAGTTATTTTTTTATATTTGTGATATAGGATGTTAAATCACTTCTATAGAAGACATGGGAAATGTCAAGGGACTTGGTAACTAGAATTCCTTTATTTGTGTCATATAATTTATTAACAAAAATCATTATTACAAGAATTTTCAGTTTTAATTATGTTACCTACTTATTTTTTGGTTAATTAAGTGTTTGAAAAAAATACATTTTTATAAAATGTCTTATTTTCACTTATTTATAAAAATAAAGGAGGGATTTTAAAAGGATACCTATAATTATGAATTCTGCAATGAGTATTTTTTTTCAAGAATTCTATTTTTACAATTCATTTTTCATTTTACAATCTAGAAAAAAATTATATCCAATGTATTTATGTTTAATTTTCAACATATGATTTTCTTTTATTAAGTGAATATTTTTCTTGATCAAATTTTTTGTATTAAACGATTTAATTCATGTTGTTACTTTATACCATTTAGATGTTTTAAGAAACCCATTTTATTTCCATGTGTTATTTATGAAAATAGGATGATTTTATTTGGGGGATTTTTTAAACCCATTTTATTTCGATGGGTTCTTTATGAAAAGTGAAGGATTTCCATTTTTATATTTTTTTCGAACTCATTATTTCCATGGGTTCAATTTGATGTGAAAAGTGAATGATTTTTAAGTGGCGCACATAAGTATACTTGAATGACATACCATGTAAAATATCCCCCTTCAATTCATTGCCTAAAAGTTTATATCAGATGAGATATGTATTATTGTGTACCTTTTAGCTGGTCATAATCATGGTCAGAGATTTTGTGGATCATGATTGTAATGTTTACCTAATAAAATCGTTGTACCATATCTTTTGGATGTTATTCATTATGATCCTATGCTGTTATTATTATTGATTTATATTAAATGATTCAAATCCATGTTATATGCATTCTATTTATATGTTGATATTTCATGCCTTTAATTTATTATTCCATACACATTTAATCTCACATGTGTTTTATGGTTATTTCTCATGATGTTTTGAAATTTCTATTATTCTCAAGTTTTTTACTTGTTCTTATGAACTCACCATTGAAAAAATGTTTATTTTACCTATACTACCCATTTGATCTCTTTGCTTTCTTATATTATAATTCCATTGGTTATGGGTATGATTCTTACTAATGAGATGTCTAGAAGATGGCCTATAATGGTGAATTTTAATAGAAAGGATCTTAAGTATAGTAAAATGAGATTATTATGTAGGTATTATTCAAATACACTAAAACTACCAATCCTCAGGATATTAATATTATTGAAATTAAATGTTTTAAAAAAATTAAAGGATATACAATAAGGAAATATTTATATTGAATAGCTACAAAACTCCTCGTTTAATTACATTATTTTTCGTATTAAATCATTACAAGTGATAATCATTTTGATTCCCAAGAACTATTTTATAGCCCAAGGTGATAGAGAATGATCTTCAATAAATTTCATAAGATGGATCAGGTCCTCTAATAATTGGTATGTTAGGTTGGTTTTTGATTATTAAAAAATTGATAAATTCTAAGGAAATGATAATTTGATATATATATTTCATGCCAAATTTTTTTTAATGATTCTTGTAATTGGTGTAGTGTAATGTTGAAAACATTAGTGACCTAAGGTCCTTTGTTATTTATGATTTTCTATATAAAATTTAAATATTGGGAAATTATTCTCATAATTTTATAAATTTAATATGAATTGGGTGTTGAACTCATAGAAATTATAAACTAAACTGTAATTTTCATTAAATATTAGTTATGAGTAATGTATGAATATGTAGAGTGATGGTTTCTGATGTCCAGTAAAGACTTATTGATATTGACCAGTTGAATATTTTGTCTATGCTAGAAATATCATGTACATAGTAGTGTGTTTAAGACCATTATTTTCAAATGTGGTGATATGGGACCTCAATGTTTGCATTATATTTTATAATTATAGTTAGAGGAGTAGATAGTGTAGTATGATATGGCGAATGTGTGCCTAACTAAATGTGACCTTCTCAATATCATCTTCTATGAAGGGGTTGATAACTAATGAGATAATATTTTTATGAGACATTCTATAAGAAATAAGAAATCATTTATTATATTGGTTTATATTTTGAGTCATGAGGAATCAAAGAAATATTTTTATTGAGATTAGTTTCAGATGAGCCCTTGTAAAGAACAAGAGTAATTATATTAAAGATCATGGTTACTTAACTTATATTTAATGGTGGGAACATTGTGATTTTTCATTTATTAGAGTGTCAAAAGAGATACATAAACAAAATATTGATATAAAATAATGTAGTTTAATTAAATCATCTATATGAATTTTCACTTCATGGGGAAGGTTATTAAATTTTAAAATCCATTAATGTAAATTAAGAGGCCATAAATTATGGTGTAGATTTATGATTATCATAAATTGTTCTATGTATTGATAAAAATTGTGAGTATTGGTAAACCTAGATATTATCAATAGTAAAAAATATTTATTGTATTCATGATGAAAATAGTGATATTTCTCTATTCATTATGTTTTTTGGACCCTACCTTGGGTTATGGGATATCTATGTTATATCATCACTCAATTTCTTATATCCCATAATGATTTCTTAAGGTTGGTACTATAGTAAAATTTCCTTGTTAAATTGAAATTTAATATCTCAATTATGTAAAAAAGTAGTTTATGTTGGTCCACTCTTTAGAAGTGTTATTGATGTATCCATAATTATATATTTTCACCATTGGGTATACAATGGTGACCCCAATTATAGTATTGTAGTATCTTCATAATGATACATTTTATTTTATGTGATGTAATGGGGTGCAATCATTAGGGTTCATTGGAATTTTATGTGAATTTTCTTATGGTCATGATTAATATTAAATGATTTATATATGATTATTTAAATAGAGTAAATGTGTTTGAAAAAGGAAGATAATGTGTCCTTGTGATAATAATGAACTATGTGGTCGTATCATTCCCCACCTTTCAGAAATGTGCATGGTGGGGAGACCTGGACAGTTTGAGTCAGGGGGTATTAGTAAGTAAATATATCTTATCAGAGACAAAATTAAACAGATTATATCTAAAATAACAGTTGTAACCATGGATTTTCTTAGCTGTAAATAACACCTAGTTTCTTTTGTTATCAATCCGCATTGGGTTGATCAGGGAGTTTTCATAGAATCTGTTATTATAATGTATGCATACTACAATATTGAAGGTTCCTTCATTTCATAGTTTTTTCTAAAACGTTTTGTCTAATATTTATAGAATATAGTAATTTTTTTCTTGGAAAAGGATGTTGTGTTAATGGTAGATGGTTAATCCAAATTTTACACAGACATTATGTTTGAATATTGTCTCTTTCGAATATGGTAATGTAAAGAAGAATTTTCATTATTTATTATTTGAATGAAAAATATTTTTTGTGATATGATGTTTTTAATGCAAAGTAAAAGGTATGGAAGAATATTATTCACCAAATATGACATCAAATTTGATTTATACACAAGAGTAGTTTCAAGATCATCACATTAGTATATGGAAAAGGCATGAACAATGTGAACAAGTGAAATTTTCATCAAGGGATCTTAAACACCAAACGCATTATCAAAATCAGGATTATGCATAAGGGGGGAGTGTGCATGGAAATTGTACACATGGACTTAAAAGTCTATAAATATAAGGCTACCCCATTCAACATTTTTATCTATTCCACTAATGATTTATATTCTCTATCATGTGAAATAGTTTTGTGCAGAATACTTACATACATAAAATCTTATTTGAATAATGTTCCTTATGTCTATCAAGTCCATTTGAAACACATTATTTTTTTCATGAATGATGAGGTTTGTATGAAATACATAATATAAACTATCCTAAATGTTGTGTGCAAGAATAGGTGTTGTACACTAGTGTTGATTTGCGTTACTTATATGTTTTGAATATCTATTTTTTTTATCAGTTCATTCAAATGATTCCATTATTGACTACGGTGCAAGAAGATTCTTGTGAATGTCAGGGATAAAGGAATAAATTTCATTCTATTGAAGCAAACTTCAAGTCGTTAAAACTAAATATGAATTATCCCAAATTAGTTAGTTATGGGGAGTCTATGGACGTTATTTTGGGGAGGTGATGTGTTACTCATAAAATCATGTAAATGTAGTGTGAATAGTATAGAGTGACTTTGTCAAAAAAAATTCCACATGTAGAGAAGGTTAGTGGATTTTGGTTTGATTGACACATTGTTACTGTATGCTCTCTGGACAAGAACATGGTGGTGAAATAAGTAAAATTGATGTGTTGTATCTCTACAAGTGGATGTTTAAATTACTAAAAATTTCCTTTAGAACAATTTAAAATGTTCCAAGAAACATAATTACAAGATCTATAACTTTATAAATAAAATTTTGCCTCCTTGATTCATCTCTCCCCTCACAGGGTTTCTAGGGACATACAAGTGATATCAGAGCCAGGTTTCTAGTGTTAAATCTATCAACTTTTTATATCATGGATAATTCAATTAACAATAGAGGAGTCCCCCTCTATAATGGATGAATATTACAGATTTGTAAGAAAAGGATGATATATCATCTATGATCCTTATGAATGGATGATATTTTTTCTGCTACACAAGGGATTCATGTAATTGATGCAATATGACTTTCTATGACTGAAATAGAAAAGGAAATGCTTGATGCAGATTCAAATGAAAATAATTCTCTTACTACAACTATATATAATAAAATCTATGAGAAGGTGATGAGTTTTACTTCATCCATGTCTATGTGTGATAAAATATAAACTATATAGTAATGTGACAACAAAGTGAAGGAGGTGAAACTAATTTTTTTTATAATAGGTCTTATGATTTGAAAATACATACTTATGAAAATAAAGATACCATTCTAATTAAATTACTGGTCATGTTGGAGAAAAATGAGGTCTTAGTAAAGAAATCCAAGAAAATGAAATTATTAAGAAATTATTGGGAAGGCTTTAACCTCTCTATAATCAAAATGTTTCATCCATTGAGTAAAGTGATATTTCTAAACATACTCTAGGTGATCTTGAAAGCAGCCTGGTGGCATATGAAATGTGAGTAAAACAATAAGATTCAACGAATCCAATAGGTAAGGAAATGGCTTTCAAAGATATGAAAAAACCATATATTTTTGTTTATATTGTTCTTGAATATAATGCAGAATATGAAATTATTCTATTCTTTATATGAAATTAAAGAGAGGAAATGTAGATTTGTAGGATATATTTTTCTGTACTATTATTAAATT
Source organism: Viscum album (assembly GCA_963277665.1). Classification (NCBI taxonomy): domain Eukaryota; kingdom Viridiplantae; phylum Streptophyta; class Magnoliopsida; order Santalales; family Viscaceae; genus Viscum; species Viscum album. The sequence goes on from OY728130.1 coordinate 1,628,338,038, forward strand.
TGTAGATTTTGGAATATTACCACTTAATGCTAAATGTTGTTTTATGATGATGAAAGTGAAGGAAGAGACATGAAAAATCCATAGAAAAGTTTCCTAAAAATGAGACATTAAATCAGAACAAAATACGTAAAAATATTTTTTTCCTATAAATAATAACAAGATGATAATGTATTTTTATAGAATGAAGAATCATAGTTTTAATGTGGGACCAAATCATCCATGATGGAAAAATTCGAAAAAGTTACAAACTTAAAATGATAATAAATCAGTTCATTATTAATGTGGATCTCAAGTAGAAAGTTGAGGATGTTCTTGGTCAGCATGAAAATTAAAGAAAGAGAAATATAAAATTGAGAGCTATTATAGAAGAGTCATCAGATTATGTTGACATTCTTGAGGTATAAATTTATTAAATTTATGGAGAAAATAAATATTTAAAAACTATTGGAAGCTCTAAAGATGTTGTGGAATTTAAGCTCAAGATTGAAGAGTAGGAAAAGGTCATCAATGACCTTTCATCTAGACTGGAGAAGAAATTTGAGACAATTTAGGGGATTGATTAAGAAGTTAATACTCTAAGGTGCAAACTAGAAACTAAATAAATTTCAAGGGAAATAAAAAACACATTATAGTTTATAATATTCTCAGATGAAAAACTATTATAGAGAGCTAAGAATGGTTTTGAAGTAGTAGAGAAGTGTTTGAATGATTAATGATCCACATTTATGGGAAAATGGAGAATAATCTGCGATAATGAAACATAAAAGGTTTGACACAAGGTAAGCCAAAATTAAGGGATGTAGAATGTTAGACATAACATAAAGGATCATGAAGTCTGACCCAAGAATGATTCAAATCAAATAAAAATGTGATCTAAAAATTCTCATCGAGTATCCAAATATGATCATGAATCAAATAGTTTTTCTAACGGGACAAGATGGGGAATGGAAGATACAATACATTTCCACATATAAAATTTCAATTTTGTGGCTATCTAGTACATACCATGTCATACTTTGAAGGGGGTGACCTATTTGAATGGGAATGTGACTGAAAGTAAAAAAGAAAAATGAGAAATTATCCTTCATCACATAGATTAAATAGTTTCTATGAATATTTTTTTTCAATGTTCTAACTATTTCCTTAAATCCTTGAATTTTAGGAAGAGGAAATGTGGGAAAATTTCTTTCATAACTCAAAGAAAAGTAAAAACTCTCCAATCAATAGATGTTTTCTTGTGAATATTCATACTCTTCTAGAAGAGGAATATAAGTATGATGAATCCATGAATGATGGAAGGAGATAGGAAACGAAATATTTACCCCCCACTAATTCAAATGTATCATGGAAGGAAAGGAAGAAAATCAATATATCCAACCCTAAATAAATATATCTCATAGATATAATAAACAGTAACACCTGGATTATTGACAATAGATACCCATCCCATATGATTAGAAATTAAAATATTTTTAATAACATTAAGAAATATTTTGTTGTAAAAATATGTTATAGTAGTAATTGTTCTTTAATGATCAATGGTAGTTGAATTACTAAACTAGAAAATAATGAGCTTAGGATGACTGAAGCTGTTTATATGGAAGGTTAGTATCACAATATCCTAAGTATTAGTTAACTATGTGAATCATCACTAATAGTAACATTTAATCAAAATATTGACATTATCGGATGACAAATAAGTAATTCTCTCATGAAAGGATTCAACACATATGGAAATTAATACAGGGTTGATAGTAAATATAAAAAAAATTTACATAGTGGTTGACTAAGAATAAAACATGTGGAACTATAGGTTGTGTTACATTAATAAAAAAATTTATGGAAAATATATCTAATCTAATGATAGTAATGAATATCCCCAATCTAATTTTTGAATATTATAATTCATGTGATTAAATTTAGTCTTCATTTTCTATTAGCCAAAGAAGAAAAGGGCATCAAATCTTATTTATCTTGTCTACATACATGTATGTGGTCCAATGAATGTGGGTGGAACATATGTAGATAATTACTTAATTCTATTTAATGATTATATTTTTAGAAAGGATTCTATAATGATTATACATAGAAAATAGTCAGAGTTTTATTTCATGAAACAAAATCATTGGATAGTGGAGAATGATTCTAGCTACACAATTAATGTTCTATGATTTTACAATATAGAGGAATACACATCCATTAAATTTTAAAATTACCTCAAAAATATGTAATAAATATTGAGGCGGATGCATTTATAACCCCATAGAAAAATGGAGTTATTGAGCATATAAATTTACAACTGAACAATATGGAAAGAACTATACTGTTTTAGATTTTCATCTCTCATCATTATTGGAAAGCATTTTTTCAAGACATAGGGTACACTCAAAATAAAATAGTGATTTACATGATAGAATATAACACACCATATGAGTTTTATTATATAAGGAATCCCTCTTTGATTTATTTTCGTATTTATTGGATGTAAATGTATCATCCAAAACAATGAAATAAATCATGGAATGTATGTTGATGTTGTGGACATAAGAATATTACTGGGATATTTAATAAAGATTAATGCCTATAAATGATTCAATAATCATATTAGAATAATATTGGATTGAATTTCTGTCAATATCATTTAAGATGAAAATAAAAATAACCCATGGAGTTCATATGTTGATATGATAGATAATAAGTAAGAAAGTGTACATGGAATTGATTCAAATGTAGAAGTACACGAAGGTGTGAAAAAAATTCAGTGGTCACAAAATTATGATGATTCATAAGAATAATAAGAAGAGGAAAACATGGATTAAAAACAACTTTTGAACCTCACAAGATAAAGAAAAGTGTAGAAACTGACCAATACAACAACGGTTGGGATTGGACCGCACCCACACAGACTACTATAATAAAGAATTATTTACATTCTTCCTTCCTATCAATTTTAGAATGAACCTAATTTGATAAAGAAGAAAAAAATGAATCATGGGTTGAATCCAATAGTGAATTAATAGATCACATTTATTTTAGAGGAACATGGGATCATGTTAAGATACCTTAAAATAAAAAATGTGATTGGAACAAAGTGGATCATTAAAAATAAATGTGATGAGCATGGAATTGTGATTAAAAAATATTACATGATTAGTGATTAAAGGATATGTAAATATTAAAGGTGTTGATGTTGAAGAAATGTTCTCTCTTGTAGCTTGACTGGAGTTAATTATTCTATTTCATTCCATGGAAATTCAAATCGGATACAAATTTTATAGGATGGATGTCAAGATAAAAATGTTGAATGTATTTCTTGAAGAATGATTATATATTGAATAACCAGTGCCATTTATGATGGGAAATGATGATGAAAAGGTTTTTATATTAAAAAATTCCCTCTATAGTCAAAAGAAGGAAGCATGAGAATGGTATTCTCAACAAGATGATTATTTGAAGAAGTTTACATTCAAAATAAGAGGTGTTGATCATAATTTCTACATGAATAATTAAAAGGAAGATCAATGTTATAATTCTTATGTATGTGGATGAGATTATATTTCAAAGAAGAAGATAGGAATCAGTGGAAGTATTTTTCTAATCACATGAAATCATAATTTAAAATGTCTATGCATGGAAAACCCACCTAGTTATTAGATATTCAGGTGATTTAGATGTAGGATTACAATTTAATTTATTAAAAAAAATATGCAACGTAGTTTTTGAAGAAATTAAACATGCATGACTCCAACGAAATATTGAATCTGATTTAGGTCGGGGAAAAATTGTGAACATTAGGAGGAGAAACCTATAGATCCTGACCTATATAAGAGAATCATTGGAAGATTATTATACTTGACAAAAAAATGACCATATATATTTTTTCCATATGCTTAGTGGACCACATTTGAAGTACTCTAAAATAAGAGAATTTCGCATCAATTAAAATAATCATGAGGTACATTCAAGGTAGTCTCAATTTTGGATAATAAATTATATTAGGAGGAGATAATAAATTAATATAATTTTTTGATAATGATTGGGTTATATATATGGTGGATATAAATTCCACTAGTGGGGGTACGTTTTTGTGTGTGGATAAAATGCATTTACCAGTTTTGAAAGGATGAGGATAATACTTCCCTTCAAATGCCTATAGAAAATTATATCACTAATAAAAAGAATTTTAGTAACCTTGTGTGGATGAAACAAAAACTAAATGATATCATTGATGAGGTGAAATATTCTATGGTGATCCACTGTGAAATCAACATAACGATCGATATTATGAATAATTTCGTTCATCACTCATATAAAAAACATATTGAGATCAAATATCACTTCCTCAAGGAAAATGTTGAAGAAGGTGTGACTAAAATAGAACATATTGGAATGTATAACCAATTGGATGACATTAAGATGAATATGATGGCCTCTCAAGTGTTTCAGATACATCGGTTTAAAATTTGTGTTCATCTACCTCCCAATTCCTGAGTAGGTTATAGTTAGTCCCCTCTCCCCATTTGTGTTAACTATTTTAATCAAGTTTCTGAAATGATGTGGGTTTATGTGGTAGGTAAGATCTAGGGGAGTTTTTTAGCTTTAAATTGGAAAAATAAAATACATGAGCAACGGGTTTATTTTTAAATGGGTAGAATGGGGAAATTAAATTAGGTTTATTCAATATAAGGTTTTTTAGTTGTTGTTTTTCATTAAAGTATGCAATGCTTATGTGACTTAATGTGAATTTGGTGTTATGAGGAAAGAGTATGAAAATATTCTATACCATGATGATAATTTGGTGTTATAAGGAAACAATTATATCATAGCATTGACATTTTTATGAATTCAAAACACACGAACACAATTCATACTAGGTGTTAGGAATAAATAGAGAAAGATTATCTTGGACATCATTAATCATTCCAAAACCTAATAAACAAATTCATGTTTCCCATATTTTTTTCTAAACCTATATTTTTTCATGTACACTTAGAGTGTTTGATGAATTGTCTCTCATGTTTCATGTTGTGATAGGGTGTGGTTCATTATATAATTTATTTAAAGATTTCCAATTGACCCAATGGGTAAGATTGTTAGAACCAAGGCTTTTCATTTCAAGAAATATAGTCTATTTTATATGTTTCTTAAATCCACTTTGGGTTGATCCTGGGATTTTCATGGAAATTGGCCTTATAGTACATGATTTCCACAGTGTTGATGGTGACGTCATTTAAAAATGTGTTCCAAGTTTTTGGGTCCAAAATTTGGGGAATGGAGAATGCTGTTTCTAGAAAATGAAGATTGATAAAAGATTATAGGTGAATCTAAATGTTTTTGGAAAATAATGTTTTAGGATTTTCTCTTAGAATATGAAAATGTAAATAAGTTCCCACAAGATTTATTATTTTCACAAAAAAAATGTTGTGACAAGATTTTTTTCACGCAAAGTAGAAGTAGTGGAAGAATTTTACACCCCAAATACGACATAAAATTTGAGTTATGCACAAGAGTATTTTTTATATCACCATATAAAAATAAAAAAAGGCATGAACTTAATGAAAAATATGAATTTTCAAAAAGGCATATCACATACCAAATTTTTCGTCAAAATTAGTCTTTTGTAAAAGGGAGAGGCATTCAAGGAACTTTCATGCAGGGTCGTCAATGTCTATAAATATGGGACAACACCTATTCGTGACTTAGAGATTTGCCATCGATGATTTGGTGTCTCTACCACAAGGAAGTGTTATTTAAGGAAAACCTACATATAGTAAACTTTGTGAATAGAGTGTTCCTTATGTATATCAAGACCAAGGAAAACTCATGGTGGGGTTGTGTGAAAGGTAAGTGTTATATGAAAGAAATCTTAGAATCAATCCTAAATGATTTGAGCAAGAAAATGTATTGCTTTCAAGGGTTGGGTTTCAATACTTACATGTTTTTTATATCTGGTTTGTTTGATCAGTACTTTCATGTGCATCAATTTTGGACTATGATAGAAGAATATTCTCTTGAAATTCAAGAACAATAGCTTAAATTCCATTCTACTGAAACGACATTCAAGTCATTAAAACCAAGTAAGACTTATCCCAATGTATGGAGCTAGGGGGATTTGAAGAATGTGTTCTAAGGGAGGTATTGTTCTATTTTTAAAATCTTTTAATGGATGTTTTCCAAGAATATTGTTACTATTTTTAAACTTTTATATTCCATAACTTGTGAAGATTAATGGATTTGGGTGAAATTGATGCACTTTCATCGTATACTACTTGTTCTATCACTTAATGGGGAACCAAGTAATTTTTTTGTGGTGTATCTCTCTATAAGGATGTTTACATTACTACACATTACCATTAGACAAGTTTAATAGGTTCCTACCATTGTTGAAACATGATCTATCACTTTAAAAGAAAATGTTGACACCATGATTCATTCCTCCCCTCTCAAGGTGTTCTAGGGTCCTTTAAAATCTATGAAATATTAAGACAAAAATATTTCCAAATACGATCCTTTAGTTTATTTCAAAATGAGATAATAAATAGATGGCTCATGAGTTGCAATATACAGAACCAGATTCTTGTCATATATTGAATTGAAATATGTTGAACTTAAGTTTTATGTGTTGGAAGATGCTGAGTCTTTATGAATTTTGGGAATATGTATCCTTTTTTATATTTAGTTGTAAAATGATATATATAGGATGACCTACCCAACATGATTTCTATTCATATGGACGGATGTGGGACTTATGCATTGAGTTACACCATGGGAAATTTTATGATTAAACAATTTAAAATTATTCTATGTTGTTTCATGATGTAGTTTGTATATATAAAAGAATGTATAAAATCTTATAAAATTACAATTTCTTATTAATAATTTGTTGTGTGGTTTAATTGGTATTTGGATAATTTTATACAATTTCCATCAAAAAAATATAATGTGAAAATGGATTTAGCAAATTTACTCTAAAATTTATTGCATTTTTAGGATGAATTGTTTATATGGGGGTAGTTTTTAATGTATCAGGTTTCATTATTAGAATTTATTAGAAAAGTTTTAGACATTACCATTAAAATAAATTATATTATAATCATTGATGCCTATATTTAATTAATGATGCATCTTGTAGGTTCAATTTGACACCACAATAATTCGGGTAACTTCAAATGTTATTAGTATCTTTATCAAATTAATAGAATGTTTTAAAATATTTTTATTTAACAATAACTCATATTCTTATAGTTATTTGAAATAATTTAATATTTTTATTAGATTCACTAAGACAAATACTTTAAAAAATATTCCCTTTATCATTTTAAATCAGTGCCATCTTATGTTTTGAAGATATTCCAAACTATTTAGATTTTAGACCACTAATAAAAAAAATATAACCTATATTTTTTTTGTATTGTGAAACATATTTCACCATTGATTATGTGATGAGGTTTTTTTGTTTGATATTGGACTTTTGGTATAATTGGAGGTTTCCATATTTTATAGTGTATTTATTTATATAATATGTGTGTGTGTGTGTGGTATATATACTATTTTTTAGTAATAATGATGGAATATACCCTCCCCCGCCCCACACACCACATAAACCTTCTGTCAAAGATAAGAGTAACAACAAATGATTCGTAAAGAAATCGAGGCCTGTATCAAGTAGTGTGGTTCAATGATCGAATCTTAAAACCACACTAATTTTTTATATTTATCATCTTTTTCAATTCCGTTTAGATATATAGAGATCTATAGTAATTCAATACATGGTATATATATGAAATTTAATTTCTCAATATAACAGATCAAATGATTTGAAAACCAAAAAATTCCATTGATCGGATTAGGAGAAAACATAGAGAGAGGGGTTGGCATTATTGAATTTATCTCAGTAATTTCAAGATATAAATAGATAAATCCAAAAAAAATTGAGTTTGGTTATATGATAACATAGTTAAAAAATCAATGTTAGCTTTTTTATAATTATGGGATGCATGTGTTTGGCTGGTGGTGGAATACAATAGTGGTTGATAGAGAAATTGGAGCGAATATGCCTCTATTAAAAAAAACAAAAACAATATATAACCAACCCATGTTTTTTGGGTTACTATTGGATAAACAAAGGGGAATATATATGGACTCTTTGGTATAAAAAAATAATTTTGTAAGAAACATCTTCACGACACTACCCATGAAAATGAAAATAAATTGATAACAAACTAAAAATATGATTTAGGGGCACACCCACACATTAATATATATATATATATATTCTTTTATTTTTCTAATAAATTTTATATTATATATAAAAAATATTATAAACATATATATATATTCTTATGTAAATCTTTAGAAATCTTCTTCATATGAGATCAAATTCATGATCCATATATAACAATTTAATCGTAATGATGAGATGAGTAACTAAATTGTAATTTATGTTTGAAAATTATGAATCATGGTGAGGCATTCAAGACCATAATGTACTCATTTTTATAAAAAAAATCAAACATTTTAATCTTTCATCTGATCTCTAATTTTCACAAATGATTATTCAGTTTTGATTATTTTTTGGGCATAAAAAATATTATTGATACTTTCATGCCCATTCGTGTTCGTTAAGAATTTTAAATTTTTAAACACTAATTTTTTGATGAATCACAATATAAAAATTTCAGGAATATCATTGTGTATGGTTCATTGAGTAGTAGATAACGATTCATTATACTTGATCATTTTTATTTCAAAAAAATAATAATTCTTGAAATTATGTTTTTTTAATTTTGATGTGTTATTACCTGATCAAATTATAATATAGGTGAACATATAGCACACGAATGTTTTGGTGGGTTCTGAGATCATGGTTAATACTATTATTACCACATGTTATGGATGAATCTATATAAAATAAATTGTTGACAATGTCATTCATGGTGATTCTAGTTGATGATTAATTTGTGGGTTCATTTTTTTACAAACTATTATGGAGTGATATGAATTGAAAATTTAATGGAATGATATTCTATACCATATATTCTAATTTTATATGACTATTGATGTCATGTTATCCATATACCTAAGAGGAAATATCATGTATCCAAATTATTATTTTTTAGTTTTTGATTTATGGTTGATCCATAGTGATGATATGGAATTATATTATTGAATATGTTAGTGTCTTATGATGATGTGAACATTTATAAATAGTTATAAAAATTTATTTTGGAAATGAAGCTGACTTTTAGTGTAAAATACTACAACACACAATTATTTTAGTGTGTATTTCCAATAAATCATATATGTTTGATATCCTATGATACATGAAACAAGAAACAAAAAAGAAAAACAAATCATTAAATTAGGGTGGAATATTTCAAGAAAAAATGAAATACATTACGAGATAACTAAATGAAACATAATTAGTAAAATTACTAATTGAATCAAACCATAAGTAAATATAAATACTAAAAGGTTGAAATTCTCATAATTATGATCTTCCATGAATATCATTCAACCAATGACAACTATAGAAACAATACAACATGTTATAAATATGATAATCCTCTTGAAAATTAATTAGAGAATTTGAGGTATTGTTTTAGAGATATATTAAAGGGTATATATATATAGTGGAATGAAATATGATGGTTGATTATATGGTTCCTGGACATATAACCATTGGATATATGGCTATTATATGTAGGTTCATTGGATATACATGTAACTAATAATTAAATCGAATTTCATAAATTATTACAACAAATTAAATATAATAAAATTCACATGTAATAAATAATTAGGTATTGAAATAAAATTATAATAATTATCTAATTGGATTTTATAAAAACATTTACTTTTATTTGTATCATGTTATAAATATTATTATTATCTCAATGATTGATTAATTATTATTTTAATATTAAAATAAATATTATGATAATGTGGTATTGATAAAAAATTATTTTTATAAGATAAATAAATATTTTTAGAATGATGTGATCAATATTATTTAATGCTTAAAAGGTACATTTTTTATGAAAATGGTTTTTTATAATTGTTTTTTATTTTTAACATAACAAATTAAATTGTTTTATTTTTAATGAAGATTAAACTAAAATTTATAATTTCGATGTATAAAGAAATGTAATCACTCACTTAATTAGTAATTTATATGATGTAATATTAATAATAAATAATGTCTTAAGAAGTAAATTTTTATAAAAATAATTCTCTCTATAAATTTGATATTTTTAATTAAAAAAACTCTCTCATAGTTTCAAATTTACTTCGAATAAATTGATTCCTAGTTTTTATTATTCATGAAAAAATTTGTTAAGATGATAAATTTTATATTTTTTATAGAACATTTTATTGAGGTAAAAATTGAGTTACCACTATAAAGGTAAAATGAGGGAAAAGGGATAATATTAAGGGGATATGGACAAAAATATCTCTATCCCTATATCTAAAACATGTTTATGGGTTTAGTAATGATAATTATAAATTATATAACTACCTTGTATCCATGTTAAATACAAAATGATATCGTTACACATTATGTAGGAGTATTTGTGGAAATGTTACTCAAAACTCACCTATAAAAAGACACCATCTCTGCCCCACCCAATCAACTATTTTTCTTTGGTTTAACATCTAATATGTACTATAACTTCCTTTAAAAATCAATTTTATACTTTTGGTATCCTATATTTCTAATAAATAGTCGCAATTCATTTATATCAAAGAAACACATTTTGAGATGTAACGAATTCAAAAAATTAACTATTCCATCAACATCTTTCTCAATTATATTATATTTTGAAAGAGTAAAAATATAACCTTGTAATCTAATAATATTATATTAATATAATAATTATATATTTAAATTGATATTAAAATTATATAACTCTATATGACAATCCATTTGTTAGTATAGCATGTTCTTATTTGGACCAGTTTAACCACCTATATAAACTATGCGGTTAGACACCATAATATTCATTACAAATGAGTATAAATAAATTAATAATAGTAACATATAAAATTAAATATTAAATTTTATTATTAATATGGTTCTTTAATGGTGACACAAATAAATAATTATAGTTATAAATTAACACGTTGTTATGAAAAAATGAATATAAAAATGATCGTCAAAAAATATATTCTCATAAATGATACTCATAACATCAATAAAATGAACATGAAACTAAATAAATCATTAAAAAATTTATTACACCATTTTTAATATTCTATTAATGATAAATTTCTTATAAATTAGTGACGATCAACATCACTGTTATGAGACATGTATGAAGCAATCCAAATTACAAACATCTGATAATGAAAATAGATGATGACTAACTAATATAAATTCAATAAATTATTATAATTGAATACTTTAAATGGTAATATATATGAAAAATGTTTTAAAATTACTAACTAATATGGATATTTTTATTATATAAGAGGTAAAAATTATCGTGGAATTCTCGTGTAATGATAAGGGTTTCTTTTGAAATATCAATTTGAAATTGTGTTGTCCTATGTCTAAATTCATATTTTGGGAAATTATATATAATTATTATATATATCCCCAATTATTTTCATCCAATTTAGATATTTGTGGTTTTTACATGTCTTCATTCCATTTAACCTCCCTTTTTCACAATTAAACCGAAAGGATGTGTGAAATTTGAGATGACCTTATCATTTCTTTTTCCATAGGTAACCATTCCTCACCATTTCAATGTTTTCAATAGGATTTTATGGACATAGAAATCCATAATTTTATGATATATTAATTCTAATTTGTATTAACTATGACTTTATATTACTTATTTATGAAAGGAAACATTTTAACTTTTTCTACCAACTCACTTTCTTCTGTGGTTTTGTGAAATTATCTTTATAATGATTATTTTTCAAGATTTCATAATTTATCAAATTAATTTCCATACTTTGAAATTGTTTTAGAAAACTATTTATTTATAAGTTATTTTATTTTAAAATAAAAATTATCTAGTTATTAAGGATATTTCTCTCATAATAGTTTTATCATCTATATCAATATTTGTTAATATTTAATATTATTTTCAAGAAATATAATATAATGATATAATATATATAATTTTTATTTATTGATTATGATCATGACTGAAAAAAAATTTCATTAAAAAAATTTCATTCATTTATGTTATTTTTCCTATGGTTTATTTATCAATTTTATCATTTGTATTCATCATAAATATATATGTTTTACATTACGTAACATATGACCCCAGAATTGTATATACATATAATGAATTGGTTAATTATTTATATCTCAAGATATGATTTATATGAGACTAAGGCAAAATCCCAATGCACAATGTTTTTTATAATGGGGAATTAACTGATTCCACTATGATATGGGACTCTTTCCACTAACTTATTATGGTCATGGAAGTGAGCCTTATCATAAGGAATGATTTCTTATTCTTTTTTATGTGCCACATTATTACGCTATATTTATTTGTTATGATATATTCATTTTTGATTTTCCATGTATTATTATGTTTTTCTTATGATTCCACAATCCCCTACCTTATTTTTCATGGTATAACAGAAGTCATAAATCATAATTCATGATTTTTGATCTATGTTTCATTGGGTATGATTTTATTATGTTCACCTACCATGATTGATATCAAATACAAATGTGTTTATATTATAATAACATAAGATATTTAATTAATATCCCTTATTTTTACCCATTATAAATCATCTTAGAACACTCTTCTTATGATTCCATTCCACAGATAATGATGAAGTTTAATATGTATGATATTTTTATAAGGGTATGATGAGTGAAAATTATATGATGGATATATTGAACAATGTTAGTAACATAATTTTTTATGATATAATCATTAAATACCCAAAACCTATATGTAATGGGGTGTGACATTAAATGATATTTAATGGATATTCACATAAAATGATGTAATATTTATGTATATTATGGTTGGGTTATCATAGTTGGTTTGAGAGTGAGTTTTGGTTAATTTTTATTATTTTGTTATAATAAATTAGGGGAGAATGCTTAAATAAACCTATAATGAAAAAAATGTGTTCCAATGAGAACCAAGGGTATCATAAGTTTACCCTAACTGTTAAAAATTGAAATGATGGTTTCATAGTTGGAGATATATTATGATTTATTTTTATCATCATATGATTGTTTACAATTGATAGTATTGTTTTATAATTACACTAACATTTATTGGTTTTGGTAAATTGCTATAACTATGAAGAGTTTTGGTAAATATTACTGTCATGTAAAATTCAAGGTTTATCCCAATGAGAAACAAAAAAATATATGTGATTTAATACAAAAAAATTTCCATGCTCCCCTAAATATTTCAATATATGAACAATAAAATTAACCATATAAAAATACAAAACAAATCTAGGATATAATAACTATCCATTGAGTCCTTCATGTGGAAATTATCGACCTCCATTGGTGGGTATTCTATTTCATTAATTATCAGGAAATGAGTTACCATAATATACAAGATATTTTACATCCCCTAGTTTATATATAAGGAAAACATATTTTAGTTGTTTATCATTTAATGTTGATATTGAACAGCGGTGGAATATCAATAAATAATATGATACAAGAGTAAGAACATAAATCCATGGAATAGGGGATTTTTATATGATATTTTTTAAGAAATATTTTCCCCATAGTTTTATCGCCTGAATGAGAAGATGAAAAAAATTAAGAAGAATCCGTTACTACCAATATAGAAATCATGATGAGAATTATATGGTATGGTTTTGGTTTTATAATTTTCCTCAAAAGAAAAATTTATCAATTCATTAGTGTCTTAAAACAAGATATCCAAATGGAATTTTCTATAAGATACATTTGTAGCTTTGAAGAAATTTTTTAATGTGATGTCATGTTAGAAATTGAAATTGGATACTCTCAGTATTCTAATTTTTTCAAGGAAAAAAATTGGTAAATGGAGTTAAATAGGAATTGAAATTACAAAATACAACAAATAAATAAAACTTATCATCTTACATGACGAAACTATATGAAGAATAATAGAGGTAATAGTATCAATGGAATGTATAAATTATTTAAGTGTTTAATATAAGTTCATAATGAAAATAAATGTTATCAATATGTGAAGAGTCCAATAAATGAAAAGGAAGAAAATAAATATCACTATATTCCCCACCCAATTTTCAATGATTTAATTTTTAAGAGTATAGACATTAGAATAAACAATACCCAAAACTAAGGGTTAATGGATAAAATATATTCCAAAAACCACTAAATCTAAGTGATAAATGAAAATCCTTTGCAATCACAATTGTTGAAGTGTGTTTCTATAAAACTTAGGGAGAGGCACACTCATTATCCACCCAAGAAATAAAAATGTCTTATTTTATTCTGGTTCCACACAATCATTAATTTCTATATGGTTTTAAAAGATCATAAATTTACCACTATAATGATTAGATATTTAATTTTTATAAAGAACATCATAGTTTATGATTATATCAACCAAATCCTATAACTCATATATAATATAATTTTATTTGAATATGGTTTCTAAAAATATTATTATTCTATAGTTAGATGAAATTGATGTGATCATGGGCAGTGACATTCTCTCAAAACATAAATCACATATTAATTTCTAGTATACTTGAATAAAATATTATATTCCTAATGATACCATGATCTTATATTTGTGAAATCCTAACTATGAACTCTATATAGACGTAAATTCCCTTGTATAGTATTTATTATCTGAAAATCGGAGATTTTTAGCTCAAATGGTTGGTAAAATCTCAATGTTGAATATATTTCTATCGTATAGGAATATTTCAATATATTTTAGAAATAGTATCATCTTCTTCACCAAGATAGTGATGTTGAGTTTTCAATAGAACTCATACCAGGTGTTATACCTATATTAAATACACTTTATATAAGGGATCCATATTAATAAAAATAATTGAATTAGTTTCCAAAATTAAATATAAATATGTATTGATATATTCATGTGCTTCACCATGAGGTGAAAACATCATTTTTGTAAATAAGAATGATAGATCAGTGCATCTATGAATTATTTATCATAAACAATAAAAAATTAGGATCAAGAACAAGAAACATTTATGTTATATTGATGAATTTCTCGATCAACTATGAGGGGGAAAAACATATAAATGATTGACCATCAATATAGATATCATGAATTAAGAGTGAATATAAAAGATATACTCAATATAGCCTTTTGAATGAGATATGGATACTATCAATTCTTATTTATTCCATTAAAACATTTAAAGGCCCCTTATAACTTCATGGATATGATGAATAAGGTCTTATTATATCTCTGTGATCCATTTTTGGTCGTCATTAAAAACTAAATTCGTTAATATTTAATGATTAATGAATATCATGGATATAATTTTAGTATCTTATTTAAAAAATTAAGAAAGGAGAAAATTTATGAAAATTTTAGAAAGATAGAATTAATGCTACAAAAAAATTCATTATTGAGCCATGTAACCACAAGTCTGGCAATATTTAGGGGTCATTAAATGATATAGGTGAATGAAGACAGTATATGATCAACCACTATAATAGAGATCCTTTGTTTTTTTGGATTGGCTAGATACTATAGGTTCTTTGTGATAATTTCTCACAACTATCAAATTATGAAACCAAGATAAAATATAATGAATTAAAGTTCTACAATATTGATGAATGTGAAGAAAATTTAATGTAAACTATGAGAGGGTGGGTCAGAACCCTTTTATACACACTACCCAGTAGTCAAGTTATGATATATAGTAATGCATGAAAAAAGTGAAGGGGATGTTTCCTTATACAAAATGAAATGGTGGGGGATAATTCATTATATCAATTAAAATATAATGAAAAAAATTACCTAGTGCATTATTTGGAAATATAAATAGTTATATATTTTTAAAGATATGGAGGCATTATCTTTATGGGGAATAGTTTGAAATATATACATACCATATAATAGTAAAATATTTAGTCAAATAAATTGAGTTGAAAAAACCCTGATAAAGATTGTTGTAGATCATCAAACACTATGACTCCCAGCACATTACTACCATGAGATAATAAATATGGTGGATGATGATTTGAGTAGAATTGATTAAGAAACCTTATCCTTGATGTGGATTAAAATACAACCAATACCCTTGTATTTTAAAAGGGTAATCCTTGGAATCGTTAGGTAAGGGGGAATCCTATCATTCTTAAATTATAACTCAACGATATAGCCATGTACTAATCATGGAGGAATAGAAGAAGGAAATTGAGATACAAAATAAATTTTTTAATATAATAGAGTTAAAATGTAACATTATTAATGTTATAAGTTTTACTAAATCAATATATTTACATTAAATACCATAATTAATTAAGGATATCTTGGACTCTATCAATAGATTTTCATTATCTATCCATCCTGAAAATGATTATATTCATAGTTATATCAATGAAAATTTCATGTGAAACAATAATTTCTTACAGAGTATACATCATGATGCTCAGTATGCCACTAAAATAAGACAAAATGGCTAAATTATAAGGGCTTTATGAAACCATTACACAAAAATTTACGGTAATGGGAGAAAATTAATATGGATTTAATTTTATGTCTTCTTAAGACGTATAAAGCCTATACCCCCATTGGGGTTGTAATTGATAGCTGTAAGAAGATGAAACACATCATTTATATTAGATATTATTTATCACTTGATCATTTTTTCGATATATATATATATATTGTATAAGTAGTAAGGGTTCATGGAGTACCACTATAGATTATATATTATTGAAATAAATTTTTTACCTTAATGTAATGATTAATTTTTTATCACACATTGGACAATGTGATGTGTTTCAACATTATTTATCATCCTCATATAGATGGTCAATCTAAAACTACCATTCAAACCCTATAAGATATACTGAGATCCATCTCGATGGACCTAAAAGAAGGTTGCGATCAACTAAATCTAATAGTAGAGTTATCTTGTTACAATAGTTTCCATTATAAAATTGAAATGACACCATACGAGGCATTTCATGTGAAGATGTGAAGAACTCAATCATGTTGACATGGATTTAAGAGTAAATGTTTACAGGATGAAATTTTTGTCAATAAATGTGATAGAATATTCGAAACATTTTATGAAACATTAAAAATATTTAAATCCAATAGAAGAACCATAATAATAATCATTAGTGATATTTTGATTTCGATGTTATAGATAAGTTACTACTTTGAATTTCATTGTTGAGGAGGGTTATATTATCTTGGAAGAATAAAAAGTGGATCCATAGACACATTAGACCCATAAAAATCCATGATAATGTGGGGATGGTTTCTTAACATTGTGAACATCTACCAAACCTCTCCCAAGTGCATGATATATCAAATGTAACACTTTTGAAGAGGTAAAAACATGATACACCAGGTGCACTAAACATAGAAATTGTACAATAAGAACATGATCTATCTTATAAGGAACCACCAGTAGAACAATTTGATCAAATAAATGATTTAATATAAAATGTCGCCACATCCATAGAAAATGTTCTCTATAGGAATCACACATTTGAGGATGAAATTTGGGAACCCTAAATTATAATGAAAATAAATCTCATTTTTTTGTCAGAGTAAAAACAATTCAAGGGTGAAATTATTTAAGGGGTGGTAAAATATAGCACCATGTGGTTTTCGTATGCATTTTACTTAAAATAAATCATTTATGTCTAACACCTTGTGATACATGGTACATCAAAGTAAAATTAACAATGATTTATTTCATTATGATAGAATATTGAAATAAAACATTAAATACATTAAAATATCCGTAAATGAAAACTAATTAGTAAAATTACAACCTTACACCATGGGGAATGATTATTTGTCTAAATTAAACTCAAACTCACCTATAAAAGGAGCCCTCCTCAACCCCTCTCATCCATATATTAAACTTTGGTTCTCTATTAAATCCAAACAAAAATATCATTTCTCATATACATATTATATGTTTTATGGCCTCTTCTTCTAAGAAAGACTCATAAATCCTTCATTTTTAAGGAAATAATTTCGATAAATAGATAATTACCAATTGTAAGAGGCCTAATTATCTTTAAATATATATCTCTCTTTCTAAAATATGATCATGAGACATAAAATTAGATTTAAAAAAATGATTACACTACACTGAAGAGTATATAAATGATGAAATTGTTATCATTATATGAGGATCGACAATTCCATTACCAAACATGCAATAAACAGTTAAAATTAATAACATATGATGATGAAAATTGGAAATAAATAACTAATTTGCCTATTATAAATGATTATAATTATTGAATATAAATAGAAATATATATTAATAATTTTATTAAATAAGGGGTTATGATGGTTATATTTATTATACAAGATGTTAAATCACATTTTGGGAAATTGGGAGTAAATGTAAGGGTTTCTATTCCAAAATCCACATTCCATTAAATTGTTTTTTTACTTATTTTCTCGATTTTTAAATGGGGTAATGGGGGAAAGTCAAACACACACACCCGATGTAGCTCTTAACTATACTAAAACTAACAATGATAATGTTATTATATGTAATCAATGTTTTCTATGATTGAATTCAAATTTGGGGAATTTTTATTTAATGTAAATTCAAATCTCATTTATTTTTATTCTCCTCTTATTAGCGTTGGGGTTTTAATGCATTCATAACATATCACCTTCCTATGGTTCATAATTATTCTGGATGGATACTTGTAAGAAGTTCAAAAAATATATCAACTTTTTGATAAAGAATATTTATCCACTATGTTAATTATTTTCATTTTATTTTATGGATATATTTAATTATATGATTTCATAAGTTCTTTTTCTATGGAATTTGAATTTATTTTACTAATGTGTAAAAGAAATATATTTTATCATTTTCTATGTCATCAGTATCTCATTCAATTTTCATCAAGTATCATTATTAATATTCATTTTTAGGTCTCATAATTATTTAAATTAATTTATATTTATATTAATATTATTATTCTAAAACTATTTTTTATAATCAATTTCATTAAAATTGAATGTTTTCAAATTGTAATGGTAATTTATCCTTATTTTTCAAAGTAATTATTTATTAATCTTATAATGTATTTTTAATCTATATGAATATATGTTATTGTTTCTTTTGATTAACTAGTGATAGTATATAATGATACCATCCTCCTTTTTTCTCTAGACGGATAATTATTATGTCTTATGGAAATTTTCCAAAAACCCATTTCATTCTCATGGGTTATGTATATTTTATTTTGTTTATAAATATCATCATGTTCATGTGGAATACATATGCTTGAGTTTTTATTATGTTATTTGTGGGACACAAATTTTATATCCATCTTATGAGATAAAATTAATATGATTGCGGAGTGAACCCAATCCATTATTTTTATGGAAATAGGGAGTGAACCTAATCCACTATGTTATTGGATTTTTTCAACATTTTGATGATGGTCCTGGTGGTGATCCTTGAAAAAACAAATGGTCTTCTATAAATATATATATTCAAAAAAATTATGATAAATTTTTATTTATTCATAATTCTTTGGTTATGTTTTAATGGATTATAAAGATAGTCTCATGATTCCATATTTTTATACCTCATTTCACATGATATAATGAAATCATTATGTCATGATTCATGATTAATGATCTATGTTTTATTAATAATGATTTATTATATGTTATTTTCATGTTTATAGATTATTTCTCATACCCACAAGTTCATATTATCCTAACTTATGACCTTCTATCGATATCCCTTTTGTATACCACTTATTGATCATCTCATTTCACCCTTTCTCATGATTTCACTTTATGTGTATTAAATAATTGTAATATGTATGATATGTTTAGAAGGGTATCATGTGTGAATATTATTTATGGGTAATGTTAATAAATATTTTCAAAATACATTTATTATACACCTAATATCCCAAGACATTAAACATACTATTTTTTAGGTGTGATTTATTATGATATGTAATGAATATTCATGTAAAATAATATAATATGTACTTAATATATTTTAGATTCATATAAAATACTATTTTTAAGCACAAATTTTTTTTACCTATTTATAATATTTTGTGCTTGTGATATCACTTCAACAATGATCTTGAATCTTTTATCATTTCTCTTTTATCATCAATTGTTTTTATTTTTATATATATTTAATATTTTTTTATGCTCTGTCATAAGAGGTGGGGTGATTTATTAAAAACCTAATTATTTAGGTCCATTTTTATGGGGAGTATTTGGTGTTGGTCATTATTTTTACAACTTTTTTGCAGTTCACCAATGCCTGATGTTCTAATCAATGATAACCAAACACTAAAAATATACCTCTAATAGATATTCATGGATATTGGGTATTTATTGTATTTTGGTCATTCCTCCACATGACATTACCCATTATAAAATGTGATCTTCAATAAAATATATACTGGAGTTTAAAATTTCTTAATTCGTAACATCTATGATGGTGTACGATCCTTCACCAAAAAACATATGGAGTTTAATATTCATCAATATTTATTAAGGCTTTGAACTGTAAGATCCTTTAATACAGGGGGTCGGTATTATTTCATCAATTTATATAAAATGTATGATGAACTCCAATATTTGACAAAATATTTCTATTATAATGTAATGGTTTTGTGGTTTAGTAACAAATTTGGTGTTTATATCATTGAATATATTATTAATTGAATATATTTTGTTTAAATGTATCCCTGATGGAAATTAATATTTAAGATATTTTGATAAGGAAATTAAATGTTACAATGTTTTGTATTATTGTTATAGTATTTTCCCTACTAATTAGATTTAGTATTGGATGGTTTAAAAATTACAGTATGAGTATCAATATAGTTCCCACATTATACAGGGGTTAATCCATTATTAGGGGTGCCCATACCAAGTAATATTGTTTACCCATACAATAACACCTCCATTTTTTACTCTTCTGTTCATGTAGATCTGTAGGTTTGGTTAGTTGATATGGTGGTTGTCATAAGGTTCTGAGGAGATTTAGTGTAACTTAACAAGAGTTACTATTGGGACAAACTCAATAGAACAATTCAATTTGTGTTTTTATTTTCCTGGATTTTATGCAATATGAGAAGTCTAACCATGGATGTTTCTGTTAGTTTGTAACATGATATTGTATTATAAATTCATATTTTAAAAATTTATGGTTTTAATTTAATTCCATATGAATTTTTTACGATATATATTGTTGATGAGTTTGTGTAGATTCCATGTGACAAGTGTTTATTTTGATTAAATTAATCACATTGTGTGTATAGATAACTCAATGCTAGTCTTTATCCCCTATAATAATTAAGGGTTTGTTGGGGAGTTCACTTACTAAAATTTTTTATCCAATAATTAGATTATACTGAGGTTTGGACATTATTTTACACGTTCTATAAACTATTCTTATCATTTATCTTAATGATATACTCATGGAGTAAAAATATCCACCTAATCAAGTGTAGTTTTATATCCTGATTGTTCACCATGTATGTGATAACTAAACGATTGGTGTACACTACCACATTAGAAGGTATAAGTATGGTATATACTTTCAAAAAACTAAGACCACAATATACATTTCATTCATCAATATGATGTATTTGAATTGTTTCACCAGGATATTTTTGTATTCAAAGTGTATTGTGTGAGAAGAAACTCTTTTTCCAAACATTACTCCATATCGTATTCTCTCATATTACACATAATCTCAAATTTATCATCTGAATTTAAGTGTTACATGAATAGGTAGATCACTATAAATATTATTTATTATTCAAAATGATTCTATGAATTATTTGAAAAAAAAAATAAACTAATCCTTCTATTCTAAAATATGGGTGAGAGGATAAAAAATATAGGAAATATCCATGGAAAAGATCTAGTAAAAATTATGTTGTCCTACAAAGATATTGATTTACCTCAATTATATAGGTTCCTAAAACTCTCTTAACATGTTTATTTTGTATAAATAATGAAAAATTACATTCTATGAGATATATTTTCCAATCATGATAACGTATTTTACCATAATGTCACACTTATCATAATTCGACAAAATGAATATTTCGTCACATAATTCAATGAATGGATATATGTTCCTATGACATACCTCAAATTAATAACTATAAATAGATAATACATCATTATATATATCAATAAATTATTCGTGAATCCTATGATAGATCTGTTTCACAATATATCTAAAAACTGGTCAGTGTATTAAACATTCAAAATGGCATTCATCAGTAAATGAAATCTCTGTAGGATCCCATGAAGTAATATTACACCAGTCCTAATGATCCACTATAATTATATAATTTTAAGAGTATCCAATAAAAACATAACATTACTAACACTTGACTATTATCTCAAAAACTAAAACAATGAAATTATGTGGGGAGTTATACTTACTTGTTACATTATCCAACTACCTATAATTTACACAATATTTCTAACCCATTTATGTTAATGTAGTCATAATATCATAATATTTATTCACAAAATCCAACCATAATTTCTTTGAAATAAATTGTATGGTCCCACACATTCACTAGTTGAAATATGGTAGATAATATTTATATATAATAAATGAAAAATATTCTTTTTAACTATATCTGTCATATTAGACGATAAACACTTTTGTTGTTATAATTTTGTTTTGATACCTTCTTTGCGTCATACATTATGAGTAAAAAAGTGAAGTTTGAATACCTTTAATTTCATCAATACATTATATAAAAGATTATTTCATTTATTTCAAAATTATAACATGACATTGTTCTTGTTCATTCAAAAGTTCATCACATATAATACATTGTAAGTTATATCCTTCTTCCAATAATAATTAAATCATATTACTCCATAGTTGTTTCAACTCAAACCTTAGTAGTTTTATAATTGAGGAAATTAATTCTTATAAAAACTCTCTTAAAGGCATCCCACTAAAGTAACATAATATTTTATTCATGTGTTTCACTACATTCATACTTTATTACTTCTATGTGCTCACCAATAAGGTCATCCATTTCCTTCTATTCTTACAAATAAATATCAAGTAGTATATATTCATATTTACTAGTGATGAATGATTTGAAATATTTAGTTTTATCTACATGTTTGACAACTTTAGTGATGATATAGGTTAATTTCTCCTATCATTCATAAAAAATAGTTATTATTTCTTTACATCAATATGATATTTCTTTATGACTAAAAATGAAATACCAATCATGATATTACCTCCATTTTCTTTTCTATATCCATTGTAAAAAATTCAGTAGTAATGAAAAAAAAATTTAACTTTACAAATATATATTTTAGTATTTTCATCAGGTATATGATAGCAGAATATTATAGTTGAATAGTACATCTAATTGGATTAGGATTAATTAGATAGATCTTATTGAATACATTTAATGGAATAAGATTCAAATTTTAATCTAATAAAAAATGGTTTTTTCAAAAAGTATAATATCCATTTCTATATGTGATTGTTTTTAGTGGGATATATCTATTCCAAAATACAATAGAATAAATTATATAACTCTCATACATGGTCAATTAGGATAGAAAATTTTTTGTCTAATTAAAAAACTATAAAATAGGAATACCACTCTATCCCCATTATTTTATTTGAATAATTGGGTTTGATTTTGTTACATTGTTAAAAACCATTAGTTTCCTATATACAATGCTATAAAACAACCACTAGAATTACCAAATGATTTTGTAACACCCCTTTCCACAGTGGTGTTTCAACACCTCCTCCTTGACAGAGAATAGACCCACTTGAAATGATGGGATATTATTTATTAATTGATTAATTTTCACGGTAATATAATAATGTCCAAAAATACAATTTATATTCTTAATTAATTAAATTGGTATATAATTAGATTATAACATTTTGTATGTTATGAAATAGTAAAATGGTTTCTTTCCATCAATACAATTCTTATATTAATTTAAAAATTTATTATAATAATGGTAAAAAATGATAAAAAAATATTAATCTATGTTTCATTACATGATGTTTCAATAAGAAAAATAGTCATAATAACCATCATAGTAATTTTGGTTGAATGATATCCAATATTATTCATAACATACACCATGGTGTGTATTGACTAACCAAGATCAAACCCAAACCTAGGAGATTTAACTTTTAGTGCATCGTAGTTTATTATTATTTTCATCTCTCAAAAAACCTCTAAATTATACTAATTTCTCATAGTCTTTATTCATAACATCAAAAACATTAATTATTCTATCCTATATATTTTGGATATTATTATCATAGAAATACTATAAAATTTTATACAAAATTTTTAAACTAAAATTAATCCTTATTTGATAACCATGTGTATGATTATATGGGTATTAATATTAGAGAATTTTTTTTCTAATTATCCCATCCATAATTTTATGCATTGATATGCCTCTAGAAATTTTTATTTTCTACTCACTAAGTAAGGGATCTAACATGATCATAATTAATCAAATAAAAATATCTATATAAATATATCCAACCCCAAATATATCATTAGAAATTATATGAATTATCAAAAAATACAATTATTTAAGACATTGAGTGAACACTATATATGAATCATTTCAATCTAGTATAGATCATCTGATATATTCAAAAGTATCCAAAATAAACTGACTAGTTTTAATGTATACATTACATGTAAATTTAGCTTAACACTAAACAAGTTAATCAAATTTTAATTTCCTTGAATTTCAAGAGTCTAATCCAATCAAGGTCCTATATTTCATACACAATAGAAAAGAGGATATAACACATCCTGGTTATACCCAACTAATTTAATGATCAAAAACATAACCAAACACCACTAATTCGATCAAAATTATAAGTAAAATAATAATGTTTTGAAATTATAAAAGTACACATGATAATTATATTGTAGACATCATATAATGTGGATTGTTATCAATCATAAAACCCTATGTATGATAAATACCTTATTTTATTCCTTGTGATATTATTTTTTTGGCCGACCTTGATAATAAGTCTCTAATTATTAAATCACGAGGTTACATTGTAGGATAAAAAAGACAATAATCATAATAATCTTAACATATCATTACAAAACATAATACATCACAATGATCATAAATTACGGATATATAAATGTAATTTTGTAATTGGATATTAGCATTTCTATATTCATGTAATATATGCAGCTCATATTAGTGAATAATAAATAGATATTGGATTTACTATAAAACCATGATAATGTTATGTTATAAACAACCATAGTATTCAGTCTCTCGTGTCTCTAATACCTAGATACTTATCCAAACCCTATTTCTTTTATAATGATCCTATCTTTTCAAATGGGACTGATATATTCTCATTTTCATCCACCTAATAGATCTTTACACCCCCTCTTAATGATTTCATAGATGATATGGTATTTTCAACGAATGTATATGGTTCTTTAGTTAGTCTAGGATTCATTATATTTATTTATAGGTCTATTATTTCTATAGTAAATATAAATATTCCCCAAAATCTGAGGAACCAATCCATATTCTATAATGAAATTCTTGATTCAAATATCATCCTTCAAGACATTTTATATAGAGATTTACTCTTCCTCCATTGGGAAGTTACCCATGGAATATTTTTTGTATCTCATACAACTAACAAATATACCATTGAGGTAAAAACGCCATATTGAGATCTCATATCAACCATTTCATTTTTCAAACTTGCATCAATTCAACCACTCTACAATGATATCTTCTTCAAATCCAAATATAAATAACATATCCTTATATTTTCACAATTACTTAATGATGTTTATAACAATATCCAAAATATTTCACAAATATTATAGTTGTATTTACATATTGTTATATAATTACAAGAGATACTGGGTCCAGCAAAAAAATATCATACATGATAGATCATTTGGATAATTTATAGGGATTAATTTCCATGTTTCCATTTTTTATTTATTTAAATGATATTATGTTTCAGTTAAAATCATTCCATTAAATTATAGTAAAATATCATTCAATGAATTCTCAATGATAAACCAATTTAAAACATTACCAATATATTTTCTCATAACTATTCCAATAAAACTCTTTCATCAATCTCTATTGATATTCATACCATGTATGTAAGATGTTTCATCCATGTTTTAGAGTCATGATTAGTTTGAGATCGCTATATGTGGGATGGGTGAATCTATGATCTGTTTTAAATTTTATAAATCATTACATTTCAATTAATACTCTACGGATGGTCAAATTCTCATTTTAATATTCTTTTTTATATCATAATCTACTCAAATAAATATATTAATCAAAGGAATATAACATGCATATTTACAAGGGTTGGTACAAAGACCTACCCCCTTCAATGATTGATATAGTTCCAAACATGATTCTCTACAAATAAAGAAAATTAATTAAATGTATCGTAAATATCATGAGATTCATGACAGACAATCTCTTGGAATTCTTGGTCATTAATGATTATAGTGGGATATCTACAATTATGATATTTATACTAGAATCCAACAACTGTTATTTATACTAACACCCTTTATTTCACGTATCTCTTGAAATGATTTGGTTTTTTTGGTATCCGAACAATTTTTAAATGGTCTTCACAACCACATGTCAATTTTTCTTCAATGTTTTCTACCTATTGATATTGTTTTCTGGTTTTTCTTGTTCAATTTAAATTCCATGTATAAAAAATATTATTCTAATTAAATTCTATAATTTATCAAATTTGATTACATGTAAACCTTATTGCATGGGAAATCATGAAAATAGAATGATGTGAGTGGTATTCATGAACTCTCAACACAATATCAAAAAGTGCACTTCATGCATCTAGATAACCATACCACACACTCATATATTTTTCTATGTTCTTTCTAAAATATCTTTTAATGTTTACATATCTCAATAGTCTCAAGTCTTGAATATTTTTTATTCTTATTTTTTTATTCTGTTATCAATAAAAATATATAATCATTTATTCATGAAAACTTGCATAAAATGTTATCCATTACCTATTTGACATCCAGAAACCCAAATGTCAATGTTCTATGAGCACGTCTATTTCACAAGTTCTAGCATAGATTAAGCATCATATATGAACTACCATGAAACACTTTTCAAAATATTCTTCATGATTCCTTCATTTCATTTTCCAATATCATTATCTTGTGGTGTCTCACTCTCTACACATATGGATATAATGGACAACAAACTTTCTTGGAATAAGTTTACAATAAAATGATGTGGATTTTTTTTATTCACAGAAGAATATATGCTTCACAAATTTTATTCTTCATAGTAAACATATAGTATTATTTTAATAATTTGAATAACTAGGGATTACTCTTGTCCGTAATGTTATAATATCATATGAAGGATTATTCATTATGAGATAATGTATTCCAATGCATTGTTTTATTCAAAATTGTGTGATCTATTTTTCAAAAATATAGTAAACATTCACTCAGCATGATGCTTCTTTTATAGGAAAAATCCACCTCCAAAACAAATTTATATAGGCTTAAATGAGTATATCATTAATGATCCTCAAAATTAACTATGTATTCCATATTTATACTCACTCAATTCATTCATTATTTCACAAATGTACACCTAGAATCATGGAATTATTTCTTATACGAGTTTTTATCCTATCTTAATGTGCATGAAATATTTCTTACATGAGTTCATGTTTTCTACTTATGTGATTGTGATATGTATCACATTACTCATAAATTTTTTGAAGCTAGAATAAATCCATGCACTCAGAAAGCCTTGTGTAACATCATATTCATCCATCTAAAGCTAAAACATTATATTATTCATTTGTAGAAAAGATGTATATTTCATTTATAATTTCAGTTTCATATTGATTGGATCATACCTTATCATTCATCAAGGATGATGGTAAGAATCATTACCATTGAATAGTGGAGTAATAATTCATGGAAAAAACCTCATCGAGAGGTTGAATATGACGAGACACAACACAGGATCAGTCAGATGACTCAGATTCCTAGGATTGGATGGTACTGATATAAAAATAAATTTTTAAAGTTTGTTAAAGAGTTAACTCATTAGGATTGTCCCAAATAGATCTATGTTTTTTTGTAGTGATTCTTAATAAATAAATCAATGTTGTAAAACTTTCATGCAAAAAAATGTGGGATTGACACCCAAAACACACCACACATGTCTGCCAAGACATGTCGATACACGCTAGCACATCAATACCCAATACCTTCACTATAAAATCCTAAATGAGGACCCTTATGTGGGCCTATTCATTGTCCAACTCATTCCCACTTCCATGCGGGATGTATGGAATAACTCCCATACATGGTTGAGGACATCCTCACACATGTATGGGATTGATTTGGTCTGTGTGCCTTACATAGTTGGCCATATTGTTTTGTGTAAACTCTATAAAGTGGTTTTTAAATTATTCAACATAAATTTCTAATCCTCATTAAAATAAAATTTATTCAATTTTTTAAGATATAAAATATCCTTATTTTTTATGGAAACTAATTTCAATCATAATGAAATTAGAGATATTGCATGGTCTACATCAAATCTTCTTCTATGAAGCATGTTTCATAAAAATGAGTATTTTAATGGTCTTTATCTATTACTATTCAACTAAAAAATGGATTTAAACATATTTATATAATTGTTCACTCCTTATAATATTTCATTGACAATACATAGATGTTCAATATTCATCTCACAAAAAACAAGGAGAATTATTCCAGAATGACACCCAATGTAATTTCATGAATCCACAAATAATTATCTAACAAACTTATGGAGGTATATGTATGCTTATTAAAGAATTACATCCAATTATTGCTCCTTATTAACCCAATAAGTGTCATAAATAACATATTTATCTGTTGATAAAAAATTCAATACTTAATTGGGCCTAAAAATACCCCCCATAGAATTTTTCATCACTAAAAATCCTCAATATTAATATGTATGCTAGGATGGTTTCTCTCTTTCTCCCCCATAATGATAATAAAATGAAAGGGTATATGAATGTGACTTCTCAAATAATTATTTATTTTTTATGAAAAAATAAATCATTTTACACTTTTTTAAAAGAAGAATTATATAAATTGGTTATCTTAGAAAAATAACATTTAATTAGTCTAATATTATTATATGTGTGCTGTCCTATTGTAGAAAATAAGAGAGATATATCCAAAGTTGTTCTATATGGTCCATTAACTACCATTCATGTGACGTCCGGAAAAAATAATTAATTATCAAATGGGGATATATAAAATAGATTTATCATGAAACATGAAATATTGAACACTTTAGAAAACACATAATAAATTGCATGGGAATGTTGTGTGATTACTTGTTTTCTTCATGTTTTTACATCCAACACTCCCCCTTAATAATTTAATTTTATATAATCGTGAAAAATTGATATAAGTGTGATTCTCATACATCATCCTTCAGGTTTGATGTTTATCTAGAATTTACTGATTCAAAATAATGTTTCACAATGACAATTTCTTCTCAAATTTTCTCCCCTTCAGGGATTCACATGTAGCATCCTATGTTTTTAAAAGGAAATAGTATTTTTGATAGCGTACATGATACGCCACATCGAGATTATGTGAAAAAATGAATATTTTTATTTAAATGTTTCCATTATAACCATGCCATTTGAATGGAGGGTATAAATAATATTAACTGAATTCTGAAAATATGGTTTATTTAATTAACTACATGGTGACCAATTTATTGTAAACCCAAATAAACACCCTTTGAAAAAAAAGAAAAACATTTTCTATAAAAATAATTTAAATGTGAAAAATTGTGTCTATAAAATAATTAAATCATTATTTTTGGATTATAATAATGAAATATATATAAAGTATAATTTTTAAAATTCAAATTATGTGATTTCTAGATATCATATATGAACAAATAAAATTAATATATAATAGAAGTAATTTTTTTAATAGAAATATTTGCAGCATTTTGATGGCGCACTTATTTTAAATAATGTTTTTTTAAAAAATTTATAAATTATATATACAAAATAATCTTTTTATTTTAAATTGTAATATCAAAATTAAATTTAATTTTCAAAATTTTTCGTATTTTTCTGATAAGATTCATGTTCATGTAAATAGTGAAAAATAACAAATTTTATTAAAAATAGATTTTTCATCTAATTAATTTAGTAATAACTTATATTCATGATTTATTTTAATGTATAATCAGATAAATTTATTATAATGTAATCCAATTTATGTTATTTAAATAAATTTCACATTGAATATGGATACAAAAACATTTCAATATTTTGAACAGTTTCACATTAATTACTATTTTTCACTTTTGGTCAATGAGAATAATTTAAAATTAAGTTTATCCAATTATGGGTTTTGGATATTGAAAAATGGATTTAATATTTTTAATTAGAAGGTAATTTTTTTAAGAACCCCCTTTTAATTTTGTCCAATATGAATTGTAAGCTCATTAATTTTATTACAATGGTTAAGGGTAAATTGGGTTGTGAAGGGTAAAAATAAAATTTTAAATGTTACAAATTGACCATAACACTTATAAACTATTATTAAATAACATTTACACAATAATAAAAGGATTTTTTATGTGACGATTTATGGTCTTAATATGATATTTTAAAATTTATAGTATTTTATTCAAAGAATAGTCAAACTTGTCATAATCTTGATTTTAACAAGAGAAATATATTTTATACGGTGATACATAACATATATGTTCGCCTATAAATACTATTTTTTATATATTAAATAATTATATTCATCATGTAAATTTATTTTTTATTTTTTGTGAAGAAAAAATTATATTGAATAATTATACAACATTGATGTAATAATTGTTTAATTAATAGAAACATCAAATCAATAATATAAAATATATTAAAATAAATATGATTTTATGAAATTATTTTCATCCACAAATTTTAATGATTAATTTAAATAATGTGGATTTGTTAATGGTGTTTTTTGAAGATATAATTTTTCATGATATTGTTAAAAATGAAAGTAATGAATAGTGTCAAAATTGACATTGATGATATTTTAAAATAAATAATATTCAATTAATTGATATAAAATTCATAAAAATATAAACATCAGAGAAAATATTAGGATATGGTTTAAATGATAATATATGATTCATTTATGTTTCTTTTGACATTTATAGAAACAATATCAACCTTTAAATCATCAACATCAATGTTTTCACTATAAGACTTAAAGGGATTAAATAAGATTTAAATAAAAAAGATAAGGATTAAGAAATTGTAAAAACTTATCTAATATTCATCTGATTTAAATATTTTGAAAAATAATCATCATATGTTCTAAATAAATCAGTTTTTAGTTATTTTTAATATAAAATTAATTTGTATAAATTTAATATATTTAGAAATTCCAAGAGTGACCCTCCCCTGTCTTATAGAATGGAAATTATTTTTCACTAATCCTCCCACATCAAAAAATAAATGGTTTAACAAATATCTACAAAAATACATTCATATAATCCCTCCCCATATTCTAGTGTTCCATTTTTAGGAAGAACACAACCCATAGTGTTCATAAGGTGTTAAGCAAATGAGATTGTCAAAAGAGAAGGTATCATTTTTAGTCAAGTATCTATGCTTTATTTCGTCTTATAATTCTTGATAATCTTATTTTAACATTATTAAATAATTAATATATTATTATAGACATAATAAGATGTTATTATGTTAATATCATCACCTAAATACATCTCTAATTCCATGATATAGTTTGTTTTCCAACAACGTCTCTCAAGACTTGTTATAATTATGGAATTAATGTTTATAATTTATATCAATGACATAAATATAATTATTAAATAATGTTATATAATTTATTTCCTTACCTTTTAATTCACATAAAAATGATAATGTCGTTTATGCGTACGTGTGAACAATCACCTATACAAAGTGATGATATTCGTTTTATATCACCACATTACACGGATGATATACATAAGAATATTTAAATTATTAATATGATATTATTTATATTATTTTAATTATATAAATATAAAACAATAGATACCTTTTTTCATAATAATCATTGATTAATGGAAATGTTACTCATGAATACGTAAAGCATATCGTCCTTGTGAATGTAAGATAGATCACTTTTTATATCAATAATTAATTTTGGGATTTAAAAGTATAAATGATGTTAAAAAGTGATTATTATTTCATTATTAATATTCTAGAGAGGATTGAATAATGACCAATTTTTATTGTATACATCGTACTAAATTCATTTTTAACTCATGTACTGAATATCATCAAAACATTTTACATGAACATAAATAAATAAGTACTTGTATAACATCGTAATAATTTATATAAAAAGAATATTAAACATTTATAAAATTGTCAAGAATCTAAATTATTAGCCTATGTTTATTATTCATGAATATAAAGCCTTTATGTGATGATTCAGACTCAAGATAAGGGACTTCATCTCAATTTTCTTTTATTGATTCATATCTTGATTTTATACAATCACCTTCTATTGTGAGGTGTATGTAAATCCCCTTTCAAATTTTATGTCATTAATTAATTTATTATATTGTTATTTATTATTATTTTATATGGAAATTATAATTTAAATGTCCAATTTGGTATGGTCTATTTGAATTTATAATGATTTAGTTATCAAATCTTTTTCTCCATTCCAACATTCATGATATTATTCAATATATTTTTTCATGGATATGAAAGTATTATAATGAAATTTTTAAGTTTTTTTAATTCAATTCAAATGGTTTCAAAACAATTAATTTTAAATTTTTTATAAATAACATTTGAAAATTGATAAAAGGAATGTTCTATTCTTAACATAAATGATGAAAACAACATTTCCTTCATCATGACTATTATTTAATTTCTAGATTTTTTTGAAATAATACATATTTTATTAAATTAAAACCCCTCTTTTCTTATTTTTTGGAATTTTTGGTATATATTTTTTAAAGAAAATGGTATTTTTCATATTAATGTCTTTCTCATATTGGATTAAAAGAGTTTCTCATAGGGTTTTATAATGAATGTGTTTTATTAATGATATAGTACTTGAGAATTAATGGAAATGAGTAAGCCTAATATAGATTATACAAGGGGTGGCCCATATAGTTCTTGATAGTACATTATAGCTTAACATAGGTTGGCCCAGATAGCACCGAGGAATCCCATTACAAATTCTCATAGGGTGGTCCCGATAGCATCGGGTAATCCCATTATAACTTAACGTGTGGTAGCCCAAATAGAGTTGGGTAAGCCTGTAATAGCTTATTTGAAATCCATTCGTATATTTATTACAATTAACAGTTGTTTGAAATTATTTCATTTATATGATTCTCTAAGTCACCTAAATGATTTTTAACATCATTTCATGAGTTTTAATGATTTTATTTGAGAAAATTGTGTTTTTGTTTTTTCATGTTTATGTGTTTTATTTCATAATCTCAAAGAACGACTAAGATAAAAAGAAAAATTGAAATAATTTTTCATGTTTTTACTAAAATAATGTCTTATATTATTTTTATAATCATAATATTATTTTCTTATTATCTAATTTTTTTAAAAATGTATTTTAAAATGTTTTAGGGAGAATAATTTGAAGAATGAGGTCAAGGGGATAATTTTGAAGATTTTTTAAAAAGAAAAATCATGTTATATTTTCAAGAGTTTTATATTGTTTAAATCTAGATTATTATTACAAGTGTCCACCTGTAATATATGGGATTAATTTTTAATAGTATTTCATAGTTCTTTATAACTCTAAACCGAAAAAATCCTCAAACATGATTTCTAGATCAAAAAAATTAGTATATGGAATATTTAAGGTCTTGTCCTTATTGTTGGTATCAAATGATTGTTTAGAAATATTTAAAGATTACAATTTCTTCTAATGAATTTGTGGTTTCATCATGGGTCTATAATTTTATTTTTTAAGATAAGTTAAATGTATTGTGGATTTAATTTGTGAAATTTTAAGGTGACTAATGGTATATTTATGGAATTTTATTATGGGTTATTACTTTTTTAGGATGAAAATTGAACGATGTGATATAACCATTGAGGTTATAATATATTATGGTTAGTTCAAGGGATTTTATCATATTTTTGGAATGTTATAATAATTATATTGTTTCAGAAAAAGGACAACCCATAGGATCGTTGAAACACATCATGTCCAGTAAGGCCATGGGAATCGAACCTACAACTGATGTGTGATAAGGGTACATTTTCTACCACTGGCCTACATTAATCCCTCATTAATGTAATTTTTTTTAGTGAAATGACTTCATGGATAACGATTAATATGATATAGAGAACATATATTTTATAGAATAGAGAACCTTGGGATTTGAAAATTATTTGATTATTAAGTGATTAATGTTAATTTGGAATAAGTTTTCTATTTTGGGAACATTATATGACTAAGGTAAAAAGAATATTGAGGGATATTAATGGAGCCAAAAAAATTGATTTATCTTTTAGAGGAAAATGTTATTTATTTTCTTTTATTAATGTTATTTTTTTAAATGGATACCATACTATGATATTGTGTGATTTAAAAAATTGCATTTTTTTGTTTGATAAATTAAGAGTGATTGATGTTACTTCTAGAAAAATGATAAATTTACCTTTTACGATTATATAAAGTAATCATATTCGTATTTTAATCATAGTCAAAAATTTTGATTTCAGAATTTTAAGGATAGTTATTTGTTTAATGATCTATGTTGAACATTGGGTATTACTGTTGAATTTAAGATATTAATGTCGGTTTTTATTATTTTTTACTTTATTAAATTTATAGAATTATCTTATATTGTCCATAACATGTTTTTATTATTTAATTTTTATAAAAATGAGGAATTGGTCGTTATGATTTTGTGGATTTTTTTGATTTGAATAAGTTGATTCCAATGCTTTAGGCATGAAAAATTCATGAGGAATGCTCATAATTTAGAGGATAAATTATATTGCGGTGGAAATTGATTAATGGATGAAACTATACTCATCATGTATGTATATTTCCTTATTTTATTAGTATAGGTAGTAAAATAATTTCACAACTCTATGAAAAGCATCTTAAAAAAACATTATCCGTTTAATGTCATTACTTTGAAATTAATGAACTTTTAACCCCATGTAGTTTTATGGTTTCAGGATGATTAAAATTATCATGAAATTTTTTTCTATCACTCTCTATTAGAACCTGATAGTTATTTTTCTTTTCCATGTGCATTTTTTCATACAAGTAACCCTAGTATGTATTATATCATGTGGCCTCCACACATATCATTCTTTATTTCAAAGTGTAAGTTTCATTAATTTTTTTCCTGTTGTTGGATTTCCATTAAGGTTCATTAAAATTTGAATCCCTAAATACCAAAAGTGGGATCAAATTTCAATAATGAAATTTATTAAAGGGGTAAATATTGCATCTCATGTTTTCAATAAGAAACAATACGTATGATCTAGTACATGATACACCACATCGAGCTTAAGAGAAAAACTAAATGTTATTATTTAAATGTTACATTTATAACCAAGCCATTTTCATTGTGAGTAATGGATATTATTAACTAAATTTTTAAAATATGGTTTATATAATGAATTGTTTGTCGACCAATTAAATATAAATTATAATAAAACCCATTTTAAAATAAAAGGAAATATTTTACAAAAAAAACTATTTAAATGATTAATATTGTGTTTATAAAATAATAAATCACTATTATTGATTATATAATGAAAATATATTCAATATAATTTTTATAATTCATCATCTGTTTTATCTACACATTATATAAGAACAAATCCAATTTTATGCATAAAAGTTGTATTTTTCTTAAAATTAATTTTATGTCCATTTGATGGTATTTAAATATAGATTTATAGAATATTTTCAAAATTATATGTAAGAAAATAAACTTATCGTTTTAAATAGGGGTATAAAACTTTACTTTGGTTCAGTTTTTGGTATTTCTCTGATAAGTTTCATGCTTTGATGAATATTGAAAAAATAATATATTTTAATTGAAAATAGTTTTTTCATCTAAATAATTTGTAGTGAAAAATTATATTTTAGATTGGTTTTAAAGTATATATATATCAATAATATTGCATTTGATCCAATTAATGTCATTACAATCCATTTTCACATTGATTGTGATTAAAAAACATTTCAATCTTTTGAATCTTTTCACTTTAAGAACTTGTTTACTTTTTTTCTCAATGATATTAATTTTAAATTAATTTTATCAGTTTTTGGGTTTTGAAATTTGAAAAATGTATTCAATATTTGGAATTAGAACATCCTAATTTTGTAAATAGGTCCATTTTATATTTTTTCAATATTGAGAGTAAAATTATTAATTAAATTACCATGGTTAATGGTAAATCAGGTAATTTAGGGTAAAAATAATTTTATAATTATTAGAGAATGACACTAACACTTACCAAATGTATACTAGATGAATATATTTCGACTATAAGAATTAAATTATCTGTAATGTGATCATTTATGTCCTTTTTGATGATATTATATCTTTTATAATATTTTATTCAAGGAAGAGACAATCGTATAATTCTCTTATTTTTAACAAAGAGAAATATTTTTAACATGGAATTATATAAAAGATATTTTGACTAAAAATAAAATTTTGAAATCTAAATGTTTTATATTCATAATGAAATTTTTTTTTATTTTATTGGGAGAAAATTACTTTAAAAATTACACAATGATGTAGCGGTAATTTTTTATTTAATGGAAATATCATATATATGATATTAGAAATATAAAAGTAAATATAATTTTAGATAATTAGTTTCATAAACGAATTTTAAATATGAACATGAAATATTTGGTATGTTTTATAAATTTTGTATCCAATATATATTGTTGTTATGATATTTATGAAATGTCATGTAATGAATAGTGTCAAAATTAATATTAATTATTTTTTAAAATAAATAATATTTTATTAAATGATATAAAATAAATATAAATGTAAAATTTAGAAAACACACTAGGATATGGTTGCAATAATCATCCATCATGTATTATTGTTCTTCGGTCACTTTATAGTGCATGTATTAACCCTTAAGTAGTAAAAAATCCAAGTTGTCATGGTAAGAGTAAGAGGGGTTAAATAATGAAAAAATCCAAAATATAAGTAATAAAAAATAGTCAAAACATATCTAAATTTTATTGGATTAAGATATTTCAACCATGTATTATTATATATTTTACATAAATTAGTTATTAACAATTTTAAAATATTCATAATTAATATAAATTTAATAGCTCATGAAATTCAAAGAGTTCCCCTCCCCTCTCTTATTAAGGATAACCTCTTATTCTTTATTAATCACACATAAAACTTATTTGGTTTAAAAAATATATTCCCAATTCCATTCTTATAATACCTACCATATTATAGATCCCATATTTTAAATATAACACTGCCCTTAGTGGTCTAAAGGTGTTATGAAAAGGAGATTGTCTGATGAAAAGGTATTGTTTTTAATAAAGTAGTTTTGTATTATTTCTTTTTGCACTTCCTTAAAATAATATTCACCCATTATAAAACAATAAATATAGTATCCTCAATATATTTAGATGTTATTATTTTAATATAATCAATTAAATCCATTTCCACTTCCATTAAATGAGAAAACAATGAATAGTTCATGTGTACAGTAGCCTACCACCTCGCGAACCAATATAATTTTTTTCCATCACTGTTTCTCAGGACTGGTTATAATGATGGAATTAATATTAATATTTTTTATATAGATGCAATAATTATAATTATTAAAAAATATTATATCATTTACATTTAGACCTTTCTATGCACCTAAAAATAATAACGTCGTTCAGGTGTATGTGTGAACTATCACCTCCAGGAAGTGTTGTGTTTCGTTTTTCATCACAAAATAAAATGGATGATATATATAAGTATATTCAAATTATTAATATGATATCTATTATATTATGATTTTTCTAGAAATATAAATTAATACTTACCTTCTTTCTATAGTGATCAGTGAAAAATAGAAATGTTACTCATGCATAAATACGGTTTCCCATATCCTTGATTGTAACATAGATCATTTTTCATATCCATAACACATGGATAGATTTAAAAGTATATTTGATATATAAAAGTTATTTTCATTTCTTTAATATTAATCTAGATATGGCGGATTAATTCCCACTTTTTTCAATAGACATTATACCAAGATCATTTTGGACTCATGTACCGAATATCATGAAAAAATCATGTGTTATCATAAATAAATAATTAATTATTATAACATGGTAATAAGTGATAAAAATGGTATAATAGGATTTAAAAAGGTTCCCAGGAAATTAAATAGTTAATCTATTTTTATAATATGCGAAAATAAATATTGTGTGTGATGGGACGAACTTAACATACGGTACTTCTTCTTAATTTCCTTTCATTGGGGCATATTTTGATGTTATACACTCACCTTATTTTATAAGGGGTATATACATCACATTTGACAAATAATATCATGAATTTATTCATTCTCTTGTAATTTAATGTTTTAGTAAATGGATCTTATTATTTAAATGTTCAATTTCGTATAGTACACTTTGAATGTTTGAAGATTTAATGATCAAATATTTTTCTACAAGGTTATTCTTGATATTTTAATACATATTTATTTATATGGATATAAAGGGATTATAAAGGGAATTTATGAATATTTTTAATTTCATTCAATGGTATTCAAAAGTTGTTTATTGACATGTTTTGAGTGGAATGCCTTGAAAAATGAGCAAATGAATGTTCTATTCTTAACGTACATGGAAATAATAAATTTTCCTCCATTGTGACTATTATTTAATTTCTAGATTCCTTTGAAATATTACATATTTTCTTAGATGAAAATTCATATTCCCTTATATTTGGGATTTTTTGTTGAATTTTATTTAAAAGAAAAAATTGTTTTTATCCAAAAGATATTTCATATTGTATTAAAATAGTTTTTTGATAGGTTTTATAATGAAAGTGTTTTATTAATGATATTGTACGTGAAAATTAAAGAAAATGGATGAGGCCGATGTATATTATACATGGGGTGGTCTAGATGGAACTGGGTAAGCAAGTTACAACTTGACATGGGGTTTCCTAGATAGCGTTGGGGAAGCCTGTTATATCATTACATGTAGTGGCCTATATAGCACAAGGTATGTTCTTTATTACTTAACAAGGGTCTTTCCCTCGAAATGTCTGTTCTATTTGGAACCACTATTTCTAAACATTATATATCATATTTTTTATGGAACCAGAATCACCCAAAGGTTCTGCATCCAAAGGGGGGATACTTTCAAAATGTAGGTATTAATTAGCTGATTTAACCTACGACTCTTAAGAACTCGTGTTGGATGAGAGGTTGGGAGGTCAGGCTCATCACACCTGTTTGGTGGGAATTGCTACCTACACCAGGAAACTCTTCTTGATTTAAGATATGTTCCTGAATCCTTCATTAATTCCCAAGGATGAGGTAGGTTATCCCAACATTTGCAACAAATTATTATCATATATGGAAATCAAAATCATCTGTATGTATTTGAGGTTCTTCATCAATGGAGATATCGGTATGTATTCCAGGATCTCCATCAATGGAATCCTCCCATATACTAATTAGAGATTCATTGGTCATTATCACAGTGATGGTGGTTTCTTTGATCCAGTCAATGGGGTTCTCTGGAATTTATTATCATCTAGGTATACAACAGTTACTATGGAGTTTATTGTCATCAAGGGAAACAAATGGTTATATAGAAATTTATCATCATCTAGGGAGAAGGATGTTTTTTGATGATGGTATTGATCCCATAAATGGTATTCCAATGTATTCTTATGGAATAAATAAAAACTCACAGAGTTTGATGTCACGTAATAGGAAACATCGTAGTGTTTAGGGTCATGTAACAAGGAACTAACCACACAGTTTAATGCCATGTGGTAAGGAAATCTTGGTGAAAGGTTCCAAGTTAATAATTGGTGTGGAAAATATGCCTAAAATCCCAAGGAACCTGTAATGGATATGATTTTCCAATTTATATTAGACCCATATGGGATTGTGTCCAAAAGAGAGCATGGTTGATTTGGGGGTATTAGGTTATAACCTTAGAGAGGCTTCCTACGTATCCCATTTAGATGCAAATCAATGTCCATATTTTTTGACAATTCTAGCATGGGATTATTTCCCTTTGAGAGGAATAATTTTGGGATTGATTCTAAAGAGAATTCCCTTAAAACGGGGTCCACGTGATATTTCTTAACTCATAGAGATTTAAGGGGGACTTAATTCATGGCTTACTCATAAAGAGGATTCCTGATCTAATGGAATTAATATTTGATTCCTCATGAGGATATCCAATGAGCTTGGGCCCTATTTTAAGGCTTAATACCTATCCTAGTTATAATGGGAATCATAATTCTTGTAGTTCATTCAACTTGGGGTTATTGATTGGAACTATATTTTGAGGAGTATGTCCCTTGAACTCACGAG
Source organism: Viscum album (assembly GCA_963277665.1). NCBI lineage: Eukaryota > Viridiplantae > Streptophyta > Magnoliopsida > Santalales > Viscaceae > Viscum > Viscum album. The sequence goes on from OY728130.1 coordinate 1,628,378,919, forward strand.
TTGGGCAACAATCCTATGTATCCTAGTTATTGTAGGAATCATAGTTCTAGTATTTTAATATATGAGGTGGATTGTATAGATGTTGTGATCATTAGAAATATCTATGCCCATGTTAGCCATGCTAGGTGTGAGAAACAATAGTATGTGAAAGATTCAACAAACCACATAGTTTCTCCTCCACTGAAGGAAGAGGTTGGGCCTACAGGTAATGAATTTTGGGAAAAGTGGATGAGGGCCCCAACCAATGATCCCTTAAATGTGAAAAAAATGTGAAGGTCATTGGGTTAATACTGGAATGATAGGGGCTTCGTCCAAGAGGTATGCCCTTAGATTGGTCCCAGGTGAGGAGGGACGTTTTTCCAATTTCGAAGGGAAAAGATGGTTTGACCCTCACTCTCTCTATTGGGAACAAGAGGCTTTGGGTCTTAAATATAAAAAGGGTAGGACAGATTCATATCCCTTGAATTGAATATAATGAGCTATGAAACATTATCCATGGGATAAGGGTCCATGTGACCATACATATTCTAACATATATTCATCCTGATGATCTTGAACCTTTGGTAGGAAATCTTTGGGAAACCTCTGACCATATATATACAATCCAATATTGGAGACACACTAATGAGCCATTCCGAAAAATTTGATAAATCAAGATGTCTTGTGGCAGGTTTCAACATAATAACTTTTATGTAAGGGAGACATTGAATGATAATCCCTGCCATCAATGGATTTGAAGGATGATTTATGAAATGCACGATTCGGGTGATGAGGTGAGGGGAACCATGAAAGGGGTTATCATGTATGTCGCATTTAGGTATGTGGAGAACAGGTATACCTAGGTGAATTTGTTTCACCTTAAGTGATGAACAACCAGAATTACTAGAATAGTGTGTGACTTGACTAAAGCCTTTAAGAGTCTTCACAGGTCTTCACTAAAATGGGGTAGACAACTTCCTACTCGAGGAAGGGCGGTCAAGCATGTTTTTATAATTTTTTTCTGTTTAGGTGAATTATTCATGAAATTTTAGTAAATTTTTAACAGTTGTAGAACCTAAATCTCTATATTACCATTTAATTCCCTCACTTTAGGTGTTATGAAACTAACTTGGACGTTTTGGAGGACTTGAGTGAAGCACTAGGATGACCAGCGTAGCAATCGGGATTCTAGTAAATTCACCAATACATATAAATACCCCATGGATCTATCTATAGGAAAAAATTCTATGTTGGGAAAAGGATACATTGGGTTAAAATGGGTATCACGAAAATGGGGATGCGAATGTACATACGCATCACCAATGATTCGATATACCTTGGGAAAACCAAATCTCGATCCTTCGAAAATACTGATATTTTCAATATATAATCTCCTCTTTTTTAAGGAAATTCCCTTTTTCACATTTTCATCGATGTGATGGAATAGAACATCCCCAAAATCTCTTCCAGGATTAATTCCAAATGAAATGAGGGTCTAATGCTGAGGTAAAATGGAATTAATAAGGCAATGCATGGTGCAAGATTCTAGGTTGTCACATAAGACGGGGTTGTGTAAGTAAGATTCCTTGTCTATCTATAGAGACTTCACTTCAGTGAAAATCACAAAGGATTATTTAAATTTAGATCTCCATATGCAAGTATAACAAGCTGAAATTTGTTTATGCTAAAGATTTACTTGTTCACGCAAATACATAATGTATGATATTTTCATGCCCAAATTTGAGTGCCACACTTGTGTGACAAATTTCTACTTGTGTTCCTTAATTCCTTCTTCAAATTTCCATGAATTTCAATAAAATTCAAAAGGAACCTACTGTAAAATGAACTTCACATTTCATTGTAGGATCAAATGGATCCCAAGAGAATTGAAACTGCTGATAAGTTAGATAGGAAAAGAAATGATGATATTTTACTGTGGTGAAGGGGACTATTCAGAGTCGGGAGAAAGAGCAAATACTTCAAACAGATTTGATATGATCTAAAACATTTTCAAACATTTATGGATTTAGAGATTCAATATATCCATTGAAGGCTAGTCATATTGTAAAATTGGTAACATTGAACTAGTAGATTAAAGATAATACTGCTCAAATGTCATGTCTTTATCAAGAGGTGGATACTTCTATAGAGGAACTTAAAAAATTAAATTCTAATTTGGGGAAACTCAGAAAGAAGGGGGGAAATCCATTGTAGATTCCAAGGAAGTGCTTTTTCAAGTATAGTATACTAATGATGGTCGACTGATGGAACTTCTACAGGTCGCTGATGAGGCCCAAGAGGCTTTTCCACAAATAAAGAATTATGTCTAAAACCTTTTGAAACATATTACTGAGAGAATCAAATTTATGTCTATCCCTCTGGGGATATTTTCCTTATAAATGAAAATAATTTTTTTTATCATCTATATCTTTATCCCTATTTTCATTATGTTATAATAACATTAAAGAAAATTTTTATATCATTACATCCACATGTCATCTAATCATAATTACAATGATATGTATAGGGTTCTCTAACTTTTACCTAAGCTAAGGAGCCTAGTTAGTGTAGTTTTCCTACTACTTGATTCAATAATGAAAACCCTAAAAACATGGTGTCTTTTGAATTTTTATTTCTCTATTTTTCCTAAAACATACATAGTATTAGTCTAGAGAGCAAAGACTCCACACTTTACTAGATTTCCCCATGTAGGTTTTAATCCTTGTGAGTTTTATGTCACTTTTTTCTGGCAGTTTTAGGTCATGTATGTTGGACTAATAAGGCTTGTTTTTATATCAAACAACTTTGACCCTGAATTTTATGATTAAAATCCCAAACAAGTCTGTATGGTTAGAAAGGTATGATTTTATTTAGATTCATCCAAGGGGAATATTGTTTCATTATTTTTAGGCTTGCAAAATCTAAAAGTTGAAACATAAGAATAGTACAGGTCTCAAAAGAGAATGAACTCTACATCCATTTTACAGACCCATTATAGGGGTTTTGTTATACAAGGATTTCTAAGTCATGTTCTATATTACAAAACATTGGAATCAACTAGATGGAAGGCATGTTATGTATGAAAATTATGAAGGAGAAATTGGGGCACATATTGCATTATCATGTAAATGACGTCCAATTAATTATGACATTCTAATACTGATAAAGATAGGGGTCTATGATATAGATTTATCAAGACCACAGTGGGTGAATTTACTATGGAAAGATGTGTAATAGTAAAAGGGACCATCTGTGCTGACATAGACCATGAATAAGAATCCACTCCTACATGAATGAGATGTGTGAAGGAAGGCACGTTTGTCAGGAAGTTTCTTTGTGTTATTATGATGTGTAGTTTATAGTCATGAAGTGAGGACATTATGTTGTATAATTTCATGTTGTGAAGTAATGATATTATGGGTTTGTGTAGTTTAAATTCATGTAGAAGGGACATTATTATGTGATGTTTAATTTCAAGAAATAAAGACAGTATGTTGTGATGTTTAATTTTGTTTTTTTAAGGACATTATCAAGTACAGTATGATGTAATATAGAAATGACATTATGGGGGTCATGTAGTTTAAAGTCATGTAGTATGTAAATTAGGATGTTTAGTTTAAATTCATGAATTAAGGACATTATGTTATATAGTTTAATGTTGTGATTCAAGGACATTTGAGGATTTGATTTAAGGTATTCATATTTTACTGAAGATTTGATGGTTCACCATTTTTTGGTAATTCATCTTGAAATGTGCTACTGTATTCAGGTAAGGAATGGATGAATTGTTTATTATAATTTGCGGATGTTGGAATCTGATGATTGAAATGGGAAAAGGGATAATATAATTTATAGGGGGTCTCCTCCAAATATGATGTTACCACATAATTGAAAAACCTATTATGGGGGTTGTGTTAAGTAGGACCAACTAGGGCATGCGCTACATAGCCAATTGGTTACATCCTTATGCTGACATGCCCAATATATAGGATAATTTAATTGTGGTCCAACAAGGGAGCATATATATAGTCAGATAAAGCATCTCTCAATAATTATAATATTCTCTTTTCTAACAGCTGATGAATGTTTATAAAGATTTTGATCATCTCAAGTATGAAGTCTAGTTTATAGAGAAAGTTACATGAATACAGATGGAATATTTTCATTTGAGATTTCCAAATAATCACAGAAATATGATCTCTATAAAATCTGGTCCCAAATATAGGAATTATGGTGCATGTAGTATAAGGTTATATAAATAAGACCATAATATTAGGGGAAAATGGAGTATTATGTGGTTGAATATCTCAAGTCATTCTAATATGATTTGATCATATAAATATGAAAAACGTAAACCACGAAAATGGATACTTTCCGGCCAGGAGAAAGGATATGGGACAAATACACAGAGCATGACTGCATTAAATTATCGGGCTCCTACAAACCTTCATTAAATGTTAAAGGTACAAAAGAGGCTTCACCAATGAATGAAAATAAAAATATTTGAAAAAACCATTATGGGGGCTATTTTATGAGAGGCCAACTAGGGTGTCTACATTATAGAAAAACTATGGAATCATTAGGATGAAAAGAACATTATATAATAGAATTATATACAATTCCAATTCAAGAACATACTACATAGTCTAGGAAAATAGATCTGATGTATCATAAATTTTTTCATGAGAAATTGAAGAATTATTATGATGATCTGGAAGTATTTTCATGAATAGGAGTATGACGTGTGAACAGAGCATTGTAAAATTCATAAAGGAAGTGTTTGGAATGATTCAATCCATGAATACAGAATCCCATACAATGATCATACTCATTTGTCTAAAAAATTGGACATGTCTTGTCTCTATTATGGGTTCATTTAGGATAGGGACCAATATAAATGATCCTGTATTGGTTTTGATCATATAAAGAAGAGGGGGGATTTTCATATATCTTGTCGATGGGACTAGGATCTATGTACAATATATCACTATGTATCTCAATGGAATGAGAATCAAGATGTACACAGTTCTCTGTTTAACATGTTGTTTAATGTCATGCATCTAGGACATTCTGATGTGTAGTTTAGAGTCATACAGCAAAGACCTTAAGGGATTTGATATGAAGTGTCATTGAATATTGAATCTTAGAAAATGGTATAAGGCCCATGGGTCAAAATTTATCTTTTCAAAGAAATAACCAATCCATGTGTAGTTCTGTCTAATATATGATCATGTATAAATTAAAAATATAAAATACATCTCTTTATGTAGATCTGACTCGAACATGGGAGAAAAGAGGATTTTTTTTCATATCATGTTTCAGCTAGGCCCATGATTAAAAATATGGACATAAATATGTATCTCATATAGATGAGATTCAATCCACACATGGTTGGGGTTGGTCCATAATATTTAACGTCATGTGGTAAGGATGTTAAGTGGTTCCAATATGTAAAAATAATATTGCAGCTAGACTAGGGGATAGGACCAGAGTGTCACTATGAATCTTTCTAGGGCACGAATCAAGCAACATGTATTTCTTATATAATTTTTTCCCCACCATATTTGAATTAAAATCTTGACTAATACATCGATTAAAATTTGTATCATTTGCATGATGTTATATCTGGGACTAAGATTTAATGTTTGGACATCACTATGTATCTCATATGTATGAGAATCTATCCATATATAGTTTTTGAGAGGGTTTCCTATGCAGGATTGATCAATACATAAGAAGTGTGGAATTTGTTAATTATGACTGGACCCAAGATTGGAAATTCATGTGTCACTATATATCTGAATAGAATGATAATTAATCTATAAGTAATTCCATTCATTTTATAGTTATGTGGTAAGGAAGAAGGTGTACTAACGTGAAGTTACTGCATATCTCAAGAATATGAGAATTGAACGACATGTAGTTTTTGTAGAATATTTTGCAGTTTATCAACTTGATATAAGGACATCGGTTGTGTATTTTAAGATCTTATATCCAGGACCATTGATAACCCCGAATATGAATTGTGATACCTTATTTATGATGATATGTTCTTTACTATGTTCCTTATCCCACATGAGTTGTGCTCGGTGTGAGAAACAAGGAGGGGTTAAAGATTATTTTTCAACACAAAGGTAAAGAATGTGAAAGATAAGGGTCTAATTAATGAATGGTTGTTGAGCCATTATATAGGTATTGAGCAACACTACATATCTTGCTAGGGGAAATAATCAATACACACATAGTTCTTGACATTGTTCACTATATTATTAGGTTTTAACATTTGGAATAATTTTTTTTTATTTCTAGGCTATTGGTTGTCACTATAGATGGAAGTATAGGCATCACCATATATCATATTGTAATAAAAATTAATCCAAAAGCCCTAGAATATATCCCTATAAAGATCAGTCTCATGAATTGGGAAATGGATGGGGGGTTTCTCTTCCAAAATTTTGGAGGGGTATCATTATAGAGATTTATGTGTCACTACCTATTTTGTTGAGGCAAGAATCAAGCCACATGTAGTTCATGAAGGTTCTTCATAGTGAAAGATTATTTCATACTCATAGGGGTGAAGGGTATTTTTATATTTTTTGTTGTGGGCCCAAGATATAGGATCTAGGAGTCTCTACTTATCTTATTGGAATAAATATCAAGCCACACGATGTTCTTGAAAAGATCGCTCCCCACACCAATTGAGTTTATTGTTAGAGAAGGGTACTTTTGATACATTCTAGAATAATAGTTAGACTCAAGAAATAAGATTTTATGAGAATCATACCATATTTTCTAGAAGATTTATCTGTATAGATTTAGTTCATATATAGTAATAGTGGAAATGAATTTCTTATTGGTTGCATCTAGGCCCAAGATTGGATATCTGGGGATCACTATGTATCTCATTGAAATGAGAATCAATATGGATGTAGTTCTTGACTGACTAAAAATTGTTTATTATTATTATATGAACAAATTTTAGGGAAATTTGAGACACCATACAAGACTTCACCATTTCACCACATCACAACTTCACCACTTCTCCAAATCCCTACTTAAAATAATAAAAGCCTTCACAACAAATGACCTCCAAGCATAATGAATACACAATCCATTCAAGCATTAAAACTGAAAAACCTTCATTGATGGAGTCAAAATCGTCAAGAGGAGGTTGGGGTACCATGAACTAGGAAACAAGAACACTAGAAAAGTAGTAAAAACCACATAATCGGTCTCCTCGTGCACCCACTGGTGTGACCGTCGACACCAACCAAAATCCACAAACCCATCGGCGGACTCCATTCGTTGTTTGGAAAAACCATCTAGCGATGTGAGATGAAGCAAAGGACATCAAAAAGTGGTGTCTAAGAATCCAGAATGAGGAACACCATGCCATTTGGACACTACACCATACTCCACAGACATTGCAGCACAACCACGAGATAGTCGACACTCCGCAGACTAAAATCAATTCAACCATGCAAAAAATCAACGTGAGTAGTGAATCCATAACTGAAAAATGTTGATCATAATCCAAAACACTGTTGTCGTAATACTGCCGATGCCACCAAACCAAAACCAGAACAACCTTCTATCTTCCCCCACTAAAGACTCTACCCCTAAACCACAGGATCTTCTGCTTCATCAAAAAAGAACAATGCTTCATCAAAAAACACACCTGCATCATCCTAGTTTTTGCTACCATCATGACTTTATCCCACTACAAACCATCATGAGTTCTTCCAAAAAGAAAATACCAAGAGATCAGAATGATCTCTAGAATGACACTAAATCTGAAATCCAAAAAACCAGGAAGAAAATAAATGATTCTTGAAGGTCAGAGGAACATTTCCAACCATCACACAACACAAATTTGAGAAACCTGGAGCAGATTCATCCAATGAATACCAACACAAAAATGCATATAATGAAAATATCAGTAGTAGGAAAATCAAAAATTGAAAACAAAGAAAACAGGATGAGACAGATAAGCCATCACAGTATCGGGACACCGTTGATCAACCATAAAAATCCCATCGCCGCCAATATTATGGATAGAGAATACCACCATGAACTTTCTAAGCATTCAATACGTAGTATATTATTACCACAACCATCAAGCTCCAAAAAACTAGGATGACGTCACACCTCAATAAACCATGATCCCATGAACACTCCAAAGAGTGAGCCAGTGAACAGATCAACCTCATCGCAAACCGTACATACGCCTGATAATCGTTAACTGAAACACCACTGCGAATCTTGAAGCCACAGTAGCAGGGAGAGTCGCGAACATGACACAGAGAGTGCCAGAAGGGACCATAGCAGATCCACTATGGGTGTCACTAATTATCATGTCATGGGAAAGAGTCAAGACACACAAAGTTCTTACAAAGGGATACCTATGAATATTTGATTCAATCATATTGAGAAATGGGGTTGAAGTGAAGATAATGAATGGGAATGATGTGAGAGATACTTGATCATGGAAGATAATCATCTTTTTAAGGAACATAAGGAATTAGAATTTTTGGAATATTGGGGTATTTCTTATTGTCAAATGAAGGATATGTTAATCATATAGATTAATATTGTGTGTGAATGACAAATGGGGACATGATGTTTAACGTCATACAACATGGATGAAGGTGCTACGCAGTTTAATGTCGTGCAACATAGACGTGTATGGTTATATGTATATTAACATCATTAAGATAGGATAAAGGTGATAGTTAATGTAATTCCATGTATCTTGGATGTTTTTGGGGTTATTTTGTTTAATTTCATGCAACTATGACATGATTTCTATGTAGTTTAACAACATACTACATGGTTGTGTATGGTGATATAAAGTTTAACATCATGCAACTAAGAAATAGATTCTACAATGTTTAACGTTGTGCATCATGGATGTGTATTTTGCAATGAATTTTAATTTCAGGTAACTAGAAAATAGGTTCTATGAAGTTTAACATCATTCATCATAAATGTGTATGGTACTATGCAGTTTAATGTCATACAACTAGGAAATGCTCTATGTGATTACGCAAAGTATTTATTTAAGAACCTTGCATTGGTTGGAGTTGTAATAAGTTATATTTCCATTGATATTAGGGAATAAGATACATTAAAGTTTACATTTTGTATAGAATAAGGACCATTCTACTTTGGAACAAGTTTTAGAGGCTTCTTTCCTGGTATCATCAGAGTCCTAAGGACTAATACCAATTCTCCTTGAAGAAATGAATGGAGGAGAAAATTCTTGTTAAAATATCATTTTATTCTATTCTAATACACTTCTTTGTGATATTAGGTATGAAATCTCTCTTCATATAATCTCTCTAGATCATCTAGTCAATTCTGTGACTACCCATCCTTAGATAACTGGTCATAGAAAACAACTCTAAGTGAAGGCAATTGAACTTCAATGTGTAGGACTGCTTTTGTTTCGTATACCCATGAGTATAGAGTATCTGCTATTCTAGTATGCGTAGTCATGTAATCCCATAAATGATGAAAGAGTATAACATGACAATAATGTTTATCTTTATCCACCATATTCGAGAGTATACTTGATATGTAGATTTTGAGAGCATCTATCTTTTCAATGTCGATTGAATGATAGTAGGATGAATGATGGGATTTGATATTGTTCTCCTGATATAACATACCTACCTTCAAAGAATAGAAATTAGTGTCATTGTCCCTCACTATGGAATGAGGGACCCCAAATATATTGATGATATTATCTTTTAAAAATTGAAAAATACTTTTGGCCCCGACATCTTTAAGAAGTATTGCCTCCGCCCATTTGGAGAAGAAATTGGTAGTAATAAGAATGTAATTGAAATTATTAGTTGTAGTTTTAGGATAGGGTCCCACTACATCCATTCCACATGTACCAAATTTCCAAGAGTACATAGCTGTATGTAGAATCTTCGGGGTTGATGAATGAATTTTTCATCCACCTGGAAAAGTTGAAACATCATAGTCAAATATGTGCAATCCTACATCATCGAAGGTGAGAAGTATCCAAGACTTTGGATTTGACCATAATTCCCATACCCAGACTAGTGGTCACCACAAGATACTACATTGTAAAGACCCGATCGTTCAGGATTAAAATTCACATTATTTTAATTAATTATAGATATATAAAACACAAGATCCTTTTTGAGTTTAAATGATTGTTATGTATCATTACCATTGATAATATAGTCCTTGAACAGTGATCACATGACTAATATAAATATAAGGTATTTTAAAAAATCTATTCGACACAGACAAAGGAGAGGATGACCTCATCTAGTAGACTCAGGCCGTGTTAATATAATTTTTCAGAGCTCCAAAAGGAGGTAGGGTCACTAGGATTCACTCTTGACTAATCCAAAGACGATCTCCATCATGTTAATATTGAATGGAATATCCTAAAAGAGAATTTCAAGTTAATATATATTACCACCCGAGCGATGTTATCCAAGCCGCCCCAAGATTCTGTCATTATCGCACAACATACCCATAGGTCTTATGTTGGTTTTATAAGTGGTTATGTAATAATATATTAGTTTCTTATTGAGTAATAAATTTTTATAAATTAAAGACTTAAACCATAAATTCCTTTATAAGAATATTCTTTCATATAAAATGACAGATTTGATAAATTGATTTTTCGAGTAAAAATGTTACTTCTGAGAAATATATACATTAGAATATTAAACTAAGGTTCTTATTAATAATATTATTAAAACAATTCTTATAAATGATTATTATATGAGTTCATAATTTGTAAATTATTGGGTATTAGTTTGATAGAATTTCATTTTTTATATGAAAAAATAGAAATTGTATTTTTAATGAAATTATTTAAGTAAATAATGAATTTTTTAAATAATTAGTAATTTAAAAAATATAAATTATTATAAAATTAATTTTATGAATAATAAATGAGAATATAATTTTTATGAAGTGAAATGTAATTTTTAGTATGTTTTGAAATCTGTTTTTCTCAAAACTAGTGAATTTTTAATAAATGTCAGTTTTCATTTTATGAATGAAAATTCACATATTTAGAAATAAAATTAGATAAAATTAATATTATTTTTGGAATCATAATTTCAAAATTATCCAATACGTATGTTTTCATAATTTTCTATAACAGTCGATGTTTTGGGTAAAAACTAAATACCATATAAATAAAATATGTGTTTTAGGACATCATAATGACCCCAAAATGATGTAATAATTAAAATAATCAATATTATAGACCCAATATATGTTTTCCAATCAAAATAATGTGATTTTAGATTTTATTTATTTATTTTTTAAAGCCTTAATGAATCCTCTAATATGTATAATATATTTTATGATTTTAAAATCATTTCCTTGAGTGTGTGACTCACCTTCATATAACCAAGGATAATATTTTAATATTTTCTTCCATTAAACATATAAAATAATTTTTTACACTCCAACATTTAAAAATATATGTGTAAAAACCATGTAATGGTTTTTTGTTTTATATATTTAATTATATAGATTCCAAAATCTGTGTTTGTGAAATATTAAAGAATTCCCTTTCTCATTTCCTATATAAACCCACACAAAATCCCACTTCTACTCACTCAAAATACATGTAGAATGTCCTTACTCTTCCCTATCCACTCTATAATCCTCTCAAGGTAATCAAAGCTCTCGAAAATCCCATCTTCATTCTTTTTAAGTCACACACTAAAGTAAGGGATCCTCACATTCTACCCCTCCATTCAAATTCATTCATCTTATTTAAAAGTAGTTCATGAAATTTCGAATGGTTATAATTTAATTATTTTCTAGTAATTATATTAATGTTCAATTTATGGTATTTGAATGATGTTTTATTTGTCATCCATCATTTTTACCCTTTCCTAATCCATTACAATGTCGAAATTTTGTAATGGAACCTTACATTCCTTCCTTTCTCATTTTTTATCAATGTTTAATTATGTTGGTATACAATTTTATCAAAAAAATGTTGGGTTATGATTTCAAACCTCCAACATAAATCTCTCATTTTTTTGAATGATTATATATCCCTTTATCCCTAATTAATTTTTTCTGTGTACACCTATTACCATGCCAAAATTCTGTAAGGGATTTATCTCGTCTTATTCCCATTCAAGATTTTATTCTATATTATATATCTAAATTCTAGTTCATAAGTTGGTATATTATGTTAAATTATCCCATTACTGTCTATTTAATGTATAATTAATAGTATACCCCTTCCTCTATCATCAACTCAATTTATGAATTTCTATATAACATTGTTATGCTGCCCAAATTGCACCGTGATTTTCCTAGCCAAAATCATTGTGTAGTGAATACGATACCCATTTTACTATTTATAGAATTCACCTATATTAACATATAACTGTTGAATGATACATACATGTATTTAATCCAAATTATCTTATTGTGAAATTATTTATGTTGTTTAATGAATCCATGTTATATGATCTATCTGGCCCACTTAAGCATGAGGTTGAAATGATAATGGAGGGTGTGTGCTGATAGCTCTCCAATGCATCGGGTAATGTTTAGTGTCATGATACACCATTTAAAATGAGGGTTTAATCATTCTAATTCATGTGCAATGAGGGTTTACTTATGCTAATCCATGTGCAGTGATCCTTGGCTCATGCTATTGTCATGTTGTATGTTTTTTCCTCATTTCCATGTTATGATAATCATTCTATATTCTGCTTATAAGTTCATGTTTCTCTTATGATCCACTCAAATTATTACTTCCTTAAATGTATAGTATTATTCATTTTATGCCTTTTTTACTCCCTTACTGGGATTAGTTCTCACCCATTTCTTATTAATGTCCCCAGGATAAACCATGCAATGCTAAGTATGAAGGAATGATGTGGTCATGTAAAAGATGTTTTCCATAAAAATATGGTATTTTATGTCTTAAGTTGTTTTGTAATGTTCCTAAGCCCCAAATAAACTAGACCTATTGATCTTATGGGTTATATTAAGTTCTATTTTATGTAATAAACCATGTTTATGTGTGTAATAAAGAGTATGGTTAGTATAGTTGGTACTAGAAGATAGGTTTAGTTATGTTTGGTATTAGGGTTATAAAACTCAATTAAAATCCATAGGGATAAGATTGTGTATAATAAAATAATCCCAAAAGTTTTATAAGTATATAGTAATTGGTTTATCAATAAAATACATCTTTGTCTAGATAAAAACAAGTAGAGGTGGATTTTTCAATGATTTATCTAGGGGTAAAACACAAAAACACCACTCTTAGATAGACTTGAATGGGAACGAGTGCAGAACAACGGGACTTGCTACACTCTTTGTTCAACAGTACTGGGGTATATGATTCGGTAAATTCATAATCTTACTATGAACCATTATTTGGAGAAAAAATAATGCCCCAATGAATTTATGGTGGGAAGAAGATTATTTATAACTTATATTGAAGCATATAATTCATACATTAAAGAAATAAATTTAATATATATGTAGTACCTTTTTTCATTAGATTCCTATCTATTTGTTTAATAGTTGAAAATAATTTTCTGTAATGTTCGCTTTATTCTATCCAATGGCTGGTAATAGGAGTATCCAGGCTAACAACTAATGCGAAAATCAATGTAATGACTATTCTAATGAGATTCCCAATCCGATAGGAGAAGGAATTGAAAACTTCTTCATGATACTCTCTAAATTAACTCATGTGCTGAATATAATAATGGGTCAAGAATAACTTCCACCCCAACACCTATAATAAAGAACAAGTCATAATCTAGACCTTCATGAGACAAAGGCCTCCTACTTTAACTAGATCATATTATCTCTCAATAACCGAACAATGGATTAACACCATTGAGAAGATATTCTACATATTTCAATGTTCTGGCCAAGAAAATGTTCTTCTATCTGATTATCATATGGAGGGTGAAGCTGGTTAATGGTGGACATTGATCAAAAATAAGAAGCCTGGGGAAGATATCGAGGCATTGGAATCAAAGGATTTCCAAAAAATATTTTTCAGTTAATATTTTTCGCATACCCTCTGATTTAATATGGAATGGTCCTTCTTTTCCTAAACGAAAAAAGTTGATGAATCCATCATATCGTATGAGGAAATATTTACAAGGCTTGCATGATATGCCTCTTGATTTTTTGTTACCCCTTAATTCATGATTGACCGCTTCTTTTGTGGGTTATGAACTAGCCTATCGAAATCCCTAGCGGTCCATGACTATGATAGCAATGAGGAAATTGTTCGATGTGCCCTAAAATTTAACACATAGGTTAGAGAATATCGTCGTTATCATGGGGATAATAATAGGAAAGTGGACTTTAGTTTTGATGGGTTGATGGATACATCAAATTGTGCTAAGAAATTCCACCACTACACTTGCCAAAGGTTTGTATAGAATCACCACAGAAATATTATGAAGGGGATGAGGAAATTCTTTAGGTGTGTAAGAGAAGGGAACCAGGCCAATAGTTGTGAACAAGAAAGACCTGATGCAGTGACAGAGGAAAGGAACGTTCTGTTCGACCTGCAACACATTGTTCATTGAAATATATTCCAATAACTAGTGATCTTATTAAACTAGTTCCCTATGCCAAGGGTTTTTTAGGGCATCCAAAAACATCCAAGGCAACATGGGTGAGATATTTTCCATCACTACTGCTAATTTGAATCCCAAAAATAAAGTGGTGACACGTATTCTAGTTAATAATTCACATATAGAGAACATAAATTCTGATTTTCATTATTCTAATTCTGTTATAACCATAATTTTTAGTAAAAAATCCAATAAATATCACAAATCATCTAAGTAGAGATGTCAGTTAGAATGGAAAATAGGAAAATTATTACATCAAATGAATACAACTCCTCCCATGTAACAATTTCTAGATTGAACAACCCTGTGAACCTCTTCATACTCCCTTCGGTGGAATTTAATGACATTCCTAGCATGTATTGGCTATCCATATATAGAGCCACCACCAATTTTTGTGAGAGGGAAATCACTATCCATATGGTGGATCAACCCCAAAATCTATACAACTATAAGGAGGAGGATGAATCTTATTTAGCACCATCCTCTCAAGCATCGATATAACTTCTCTATGAGAACGTGTATCTTACTCAGATGATTGATTCTAAGGAAGGAACCACCCTCGAAGACATTCCTATTTGTAGGGATTTTGCTGATGTGTTTTCCAAGGAATTTCCTTGTCTTCCTCCTAGAAGAGATGTTGAATTATTGATTGAGGAGCTAAAGATAAAACTATAGAAGAATCTAGATAAGGAGTTTATATGGCCAAGTGATTCACCTTGGGGTGCTCCAGCCCTCTTCATCATGAAGAAGTATGGGTAAATATGCCTTTTCATTGATTATCATGATCTCAAAGAAATAAAAATAAAGAAAAAGTGTCATATTCAATGAATTGATGACTTGTTCGATCAGTTTTGTTGAGCACAATACTTCTCCATGGTGGATCTGTGGGTGGGATTTTTCCAAGTAAGGGTTAAGTAGGATGATATCCCCATGACTACTTTTCATACAATGTACGAGCACTAATAATTAATAGTAATGCATTTTAACTCACTAAAGCTCAATAAATCTTCATGGACTTTATTAATAGAGTCTTTAGAGATTTCCTTGAAACGTTTTTGGTAGTATTTATAGATGATATTCAAATATACTGCAAAACCAAGGAGGAGAATGAGAAGCATCTAAGAACTGTACAAGCGACCTTGCGAATGGGTAATCACTATGAAAATTACATAAAATGTGATTTATAGTTGATGTAAATTTCATTATTGTGTCATATCATCACAAGTGATGGGATATCTATGGATCCCTCTAAGAAAAATACAATTGAGGGATGGTTGAGGCCAATATTTTTGATGGATATCTGTAGCTTACTTGGGTTAGCTGGATATTATCACCGATTTCTGAGATATTTACCATGATTATCAAACCCACATAACAAGATAACTCATAAGGGAGTCATGCTTGTTTGGAATGATGAATGCGAAGAGAGCTTCATAGAGTTGAAAAAGAGGATTATCACTGAACCAGTGCTCACATTACCCAAAAGTGGAGAACTTTTTTTGGTATTTAGTGATTTTTTGAATAAGGGTATAGGTTTTTTATAATGTTATATGATAATTTCAATGCCTATGATTCAAGGAAATTGAATTTTCATGAGTAGAACTATCCAACACATGATCTAGAATAGGCTGTAGTAATATTAGATTTGAAAATGTGGCGAAATTACCACTATAAGGAGAAGTGTAAAATATATACAAATCAAAAAAGAATAAAGTATATATTCATAGAGAAAGAGTTATATATTTTCCAATGAATAAGGTTAGAGCTAATAAAAGGCTATAAATTCTCGATCCATTACCGCCATGGAAAATCCAACATGTTGGAGGATGCTCTAAGTAGAAAGGACCCAGTGATTATATCATTTCTGAGAATTTGAAATGATCAAATATTATTAGATTTGATGAAGATGGAAATAGGAATCCTAATGAAGGTAAAATCATCAATCCCATTAGAAATGATTTCCCAAATGTATCTTTAGGAATGGTTAAAGGATTCTCAATTGTATTTTGTGGGAATTCATAAGAAATTAGAAACTATTAGAAATGGTAAATCCTATGAGTTAAATTTTAAAAAAGAAGGAATTGTGAGATTTTGGTCAAGTCGATATGTTCCATCAAATCAGTAGTTAAAGATAGATCGTTTGGTTAATGAAAATAATTTGAATTTCTCCATTAACCCATGAAACACAAGGATGTATTGTGATCTCCAAGAGCATTATTGGTGGGATAACATGAAGAACGATATCACTGAGTATACATAAATGTTCCTGGTATGTCAGTAAGGGAAGTATGAGAGGTAGAAGTCTATGGGGATGATGAAACCATTACCCATACCAACATGGAAGTGGGAGAAAATTTCCATTTAATTTTTCACCGGACATCTGAAAACATCCAAAGGGAACAATGATATTTGGGTTGATGTGGATCATCTTATAAATAATACACACTTCATTGTAATTTAATCAGATTTCTCAATTGACCAACTAATATGGATATAAAAAAGAGGAGTGGTAACATTTCATGGATCACCACTATCGATTGTATCTGATCAAGATCCAATATTCATCACTATTTTCTAGAAGAGTCTCCAACATGATCTCAATAATAATCTTAAAATGGGTGTGGATTGTCATCCTCAAACTGATGGAAAATCTTATTAGACTATCCAAGCACTTGAGTAAATATTGATATCATTTTCAATGGACTTAAATGTTGGATGAGATCAACATGTTACTCTGGTTTAGTTCTCATACAACAAAAGTTTCTACTAAAACAAAAAAAATTATCCTTAAGATTCCCTTTATGGGAAGAGGTTTAGAACATAAGCTTGTTGGGATGAATTTGGAGAGTGAAAACTTCTATGTCCAGAAATAATCGAAGGAATGGCGTATAAGGTTAGGACCATAGTACTGAACATTAAACATACTCATAGTCGACAAAAGAGCTCCGCTAACAATCATCAATGATACCTAGAGTTAGATGTTGGAGACTTGGTATTCCTACTCATATCACCACGGAAGAGAGTTATGAGATTTTAGAGGAATGGAAAGCTTAGTCCAAGGTACATCAGTCCTTTTGTGATCCTTGATTACATCATACTACTGGCATATCGACTAGAACTCCCAAAACACATGTCTTAAGTACATGATATATTCCATGTATCACTCTTGAGGAAGTACATATGTAACCTATCACTTGTACACAATCTAGAGGTGGTACCATTGAATAATGACTTATCCTATGAAGAAAATCCATTGATGATCTTAGATCATACTGAAAAATCTCTATGAAATACGATGATGACCTTCATCTGGGTGTTTTGGAAAAACCACATGTTTTAAGAAGAAACACGAGAACCTGAGGATGTGATGAGGTGGAGTTAACCTCATCCATTTTAGTGTGGAAAAAGGAAATCTCTTGGGATAAATTTATTAATGGGGGAATGTTGTAAAAAATGATCTTTTATGAATAAAATTCTCTGTTCATTTATTGACTTATCAATATATAAAACACATTCACTATTTTTATTAATATTATTTTTGAGATTAAATGAAAATTAAGTATAATTATCACTGATAATATATCCATTGAAAAATGATCACATGATTAATAAAAATATAAGGTTTTAAAAAAATCATTTCAACAACAAAAAATTAGAGGATGGCCTCATCCAATAGACTTGGGATGCATGAATCTCATTTATTAGAGCTTAGAAAGGAGGTTTCATCACTAGGATTCACTCTTGACAAATACAAAGTCGAGCCTTAACACATTAAGCATGAATGGAATCTCATATGGGAGAAGTTCAATTAATAGAGATTACCACATGAGCGATGTTATTCGAGCAACCCCAATATTATGTCACCATCACACACATTACCCTTAGGTCTTGTGTGGGTGTTATAAGGGGTTATGTAATAAGGTATTAGTTACATATTTTGTAATCCATTTTTATAAATAAAGTTCTTATACCATCAATTCCTTTATATGAATAGTCTTTCTTAAAAAATCGATCAATTTGATAAATTTATTTTTTGGGTAAAAAAGGTAATGTTAAGAAATATATACATTATTATATTGAACTAAGGTTTTTATTAATAATATTATAAAAAACTATTATAAATTATGATTATATCATTTTCTCATCTGTAAATGATTAGGTAATAATTTTGATAAGTGTTACATTTTTAATACGATAAAACAGAAAGTGTATTTTAAAACATTTACTTTTACGAATTAATGAATTTTTAAAAAAATTAATATTTTAATGAAATATTATATAAAATTAATTTTATTAATAATAAATGAGTATATAATTTTTATTAAGTCAAGTAAAATTTTTATTAAGGTTTGAAAAATATTTTTGTCAAAACCTGTGAAATTTCCATAAATGCCGGTTTTTATTTTAAAAGTAAAAATTCATATATTTATACAATTATTTAGATAAAATTAATATTATTCTTGGATTTTGTATGTTGATATTATCCAGTGGTGAATTTTCCATTATTTTCTGAGCAAGTCGAATTTTTGTGCAAAAAATAAATACCATATAAATAAATTATGTCTTTTATGACTTTATAATAACCCTAAAATGATGTAATAAATACTATAATTGGTATTATCTGCCTATTATATGATTTTCAATTAAAATAATGTGATTATAGATTTGTTTTACTTATTTCATAATGCATTATTGAATCCACCAAAATGTAAAATACATCTTATGATTTTAAATTCATTTCATTGACGTTGTGACTCACCTCCACATAAGCAAGGCTAATATTATAATATGATTAGACAATGGCATTATAAAATAATATTTTTCATTCCTATTTGTAAAAAACCAATGGTTAAACTCGTTGCGAATGTTTTTGGTTTCTGAATACTTAATTATATAGATTCCAAACCTATGTTTGTGAAATATTAAATAATTAACCTCTCATTTCCTATATTAACCCAACAAAGCTCCAACATATCTTCAGTAAAAATACTTAGGGAACATCTCTACTCTTCCCTACCCTCAATAGAATCTTACCAAGGTTACCTAACCTCCCAAGAATCTCATCTTCAATCTTTTGATGTTATGCACGCAAGTAAAGGATCCTCACTTTCCTCTCCACTTTTCAAATTCAAGCATCTTATTCGAAAGTAGTTCATGTAGTTTTGAATGGTTATAATGTATTTGTTTTATAATAATTATATTAATTTCCAGTTTATTATATTTTAATGAGGGATTACTTATCCTCCCTCACTTTTACCCGTACCTGAGTCGTTACTCTGCTGAAATTTTATAAGGGATCCATACATTACTTCTGTTCTCATTTATATCAAAGTTTCTTTCTATTTTTATACACTTTTTTCATTTAAACATATTGTGTTATTCTTTCTCACCTCCACTAAAAATCCATCCTTACATTTTAATGATTTCATATCTCGTTCTCTCTCATTAATTTCTTTAGTGTACACTCATTACCATGCCAAAATTCCGTAAGGGATTTCTCTCTTCTTATTTCCATTCAATCATTTCTTCTATATTATGTATCTATGTTCAATTTTATATCTTGGGATTTTATGTTCCATGATCCAATTAATATATATTTTATATATAAAGGATTATAGACACCAGTCTCTCTCGTCAACCCAATTTATGAATTTTCATATGACACTGTTATGCTTCCGAAATTGCACTGTGATTTTTTAAACCCAAATCATCTTCTAGTGAATACCATAACAATTTCACTATAAAGGGTATTCACCATTATGAATATATACTTATTTAATGATACTAAAATTTATTTATTCTAAATTATTTGTTAGTGGATTGAATGATTATGTTCAATGAATCCATGTTATATGATCTATGTGCCACACTTAAGCATGACATTGAAATGATTATGAAGGGTGCACCGTGGTTGTGCTCCAATGCGTTGGGTAATGATTAGTATCATGATATGAAATGTTCAATGAGGTATTACTCATTATAATTCTTATGAAATTATGGTTGACTCATGCTAATCCATGTTCATGGAGCCTTGGCTCTTGCAAATTTCATGTTGTTTGTTGTTTCCACATTTCCATGTTTTAATACTAAATCTATATCAAGACTATATGTTCAAGTATCTATTATTGTACATTGATATTCCTATTATCTAACATGTATTGTTTTAATCATATTATTCCTTTTCTACTCCATTAATGAGATTTATATCTCACCCTTTTCTTAAGTATGTACTCAGGTTATCCCATGCAGTGTTAAGTATTAAGGAATGTTGTGGTCATATAAAAGATGTTTTCAATATTGATGTTGTATATTATGTCTTAATTTTTCATGTAATGTTCCTAGTTACCAAATACACAATTCCTATAAATCTTCCAGGTTGTATTAAGTTCAATTTACTTTAATAAAACATTTTTAACTATGTAAAAAAGAGAAGGGTTGTTATATGAATGTAATTCGTTCATGACAACTGTAGTCTCTTCTCCATCAATGCATCTGAATAGGATAACATCAAATAATTGTTTTTAGAAGATCGTATGGTGATTTGGGTCACTATAAATAGTTAAATTAACTATTCATCATTGTATATTCTCTCTTTCAACTATATCTGGTGGATGTACCCCATTTTGTAGATATTCCATGATAGGTGTCATCAACACCTTGGTAGGACCAAATGATTCTGGAATGGGACTAATTTCATTGATTTCCTCTTTTATGGTTTAAAATAAATGTGAAACCACTCGAAGGGGAAAAATATATTGATAGTATCAACTCGATTTGGATCTTATAGGGCTATAGATACAATTTCGAATGCATCGACTTGGGAATTTTTTGACTGTGGGACATAAGATAATGTTGTTTCTGAGGGAAATTCTTCCATTAATGATCAGATGTAATCACATAGGGGGTCAGTTATTCTTTTATAATGTTGTATTCATTATTGATTTTATTTATTACCAATTATGAATCACCCTTTACCTCCAGGTGATTAACTTGTACATGGATTGCTAATTCCAGGACTGTTATGAGAGCCTGATTCTCCGCCTCGTTGTTCATACCACAGTCTAAAAATAGGATGATGTATGGAAATATTTCTTCCTATGATGAGATAAGAATAATCCCTTATCCAAATTTTTTGAGCTCAGTGTCTTCTATTCTCTTCCCATTGTACTTCTGGAATCACCATCAACGTATATTTCCCATATTCTGGAGCTATATTGAATAGATAAGATTTATTCATCAAGATGTTCATAATTCAATTATTACTCTTCGAAAGACATGTATTTAGAAAAGAAGTATTATAAGGATTGTTATTTTACTAATTTTTTAGGAACAAAATTTGTATCAAACTATGGTGGAATAACGCCCACCATGATAGATGTCCTATAAGAATAGGACAACTGAGGATAAATTTAAGCAAGTTATTGCGAGTTACCAAGTGGACCTCATGATGATGTGGATATTGCCTCAATTTTATGAACTATAGTGATGAATTCTAGGTAGATTTTCCCAATATCTAAATATTGAGTCTCTACGTCAATCATGGTTCGACTGAGACAGTAAAGGCTTTTTTCAATCACCACATTGTTCTTTTATGTAAGGAAGGCTCCCAGTGATCACTCCAAGGCTGTCACGTAATGAATGAGTTATTTTCATTGAATAGGTTGCATCAATACTAGTGGAATGAAGAGGTATTTATTTAGGGTATCAAATTTCACTTGAAAACAATTGGTCCATTGATTAGTGACCCCCTTCTTCACCAAGTTGGTGAAGGGGAAAAAAGGCCGACTATATTGGATATAAATCACTGAATGTATGCCAAGTGTCCTTTAATTCCTCTCAACTATTTCAGTTTTCGAGAAGGTGAAATTCCCATAATGTCCATATTCTTCTCAATATCAACTTTGATGTCATGAAAGCCTATAAAAAAGATGATTAATTTTCCCATAGTTACCCCGAAAGCACATTTCAAGGGGTTCATCTTCAAATTATGCTAACAATGCTTGCTGAATATGATATCTCGGTAGGCTAGGTGAACAGAAAGTTTTCACTATTTGAAAAATAATTAATCATCATAGAACTCAACAAGTTTCCTGATGATGGGTTTGATTATGTGGTGCACTATTCATTGATATGTTGCACCAATATTTGTCAAGTCAAAGGGAATTACCCGATAAAAAAATATGCCCTAATGGGATCTGAAGTCTATAAATTCCTAATTTTATTGGGATATATGGATTTTTTTATACCCATAGTATGCATACATGAAGGATAGATCTTATTATCCATCTGTTTCATCAATCAAGAGTTTTGTTATTGGAACCGTGAAGTCATATTTGATAAAATATAGGTTGAGATCTCGGAAATCAATGTAGAATCTAATTTTTCCATTCTTATTTTTCACTAGGACTATAATATCTGGTTACATTGGATATTTAACCTCTCAAATGAAGTTGTATTTGATAATCTTGTCTACTTCGGCCTCAATTTTTTAGGCATTAGTCTTGTTCATTCGTTTTAGTGCTTGTTTGTATCCCCAATGATCTTCTCTTAATCCCAAATGATGGGTCATGACTTTGAATCTCTATGTGATTCCATGAAAATACATCCTATTATTTCTTTATAAAGGATGTATAAATCTATTTTTATTCATAGTTCATGGGAACAATAATCAGAGTGTGGAGTGAATATTCTTCTGTACCCAGATTTACTTCTTTGAGTTCCTCTATGGTGGTGGAGACGCCTTCCTCAAAACATTGAGAGAATCCCTATGATCTTATTATTCTTCCTCATGTGTTAAATTTTATTTATATGCATGAATGGTAAGATATGTAGAATTTTATTCAATGATAAGGGAGGAGTTTATATTTGGTCATATTGAAGAGGAGGCATCCGTCTCCAACCCAATTAATGATGAAGGGTCTTTCAGATGTTATGAAGGGAATATAATGGGATAAGAACCAACATACCTACCTTTCTCTATTTTTGTAATAACATATTTTATCATGGCTGATAAAGTAGATACTTTTTTATGATTGCTAGAAGGAATGAATACATATCTGTTTAAGAATCCATAATTGTTTAGCGAATCAATGATTTATCCAATGATGTTAGGATCAATTGAAACAACTGAAATTATGGAAGCCACTGAACGAGATCTTGGATTTGGGTTATCCCTTTCAATTAGATTAATTGGAATCATGTAATCTACACTGATATGCTTAAATTGGTTAGCTTGGATCTTTTAAAGACCATTAAGATCCTTGATTCTGGTACATCCTTCACTATGCAATATTTTCCATTTATGTGATAGAAATATCCATCCATATACTAATATTTAAAATCTATGAATGGGGCCTTATCACCATTCAATTCCCCAATTTGGACATTAAAGAAATACTTGATATGTTGGTGGTATGAAGAAGGAATGGTTTCAGGTTGATGTAACCAATGCCTTCCCATCAGAATGTCTAAAACTATGCCTTGATGGAAAACCATGAAATATGAATTAGATACAAGATCCACAAACATAGTTTTAAGTGTAATCTCACGTAGATATTATTCTTCATTCATATCATAACCATGAATGATTATAGTGGAGGGAGGGAAGTCATATTTTGTGAGACTCAACCGATGATGTTTATAGATGGGAATGAGGTTGAATCCGGAGACATTATCAATTAATGATTCCCATATGTCGATATCATTAAACTTTTTAGATAAATACATGGCATGATTTTCCATGTAAAAAACCATCCTCATCATGGTCCATGAAATTTATGACTGCATGACACTCTTCTACGTTATTATCTATATGTTAAACCATTGTTGTATCATTCTTCGTTTCAAACTCTTTAGGGATTTACAAAGCCTCTATAAGTTCTTTCCCGATATTTTTTGATAGATTTAGAGCATCCATGACAAATTGCTTGGTTGGTACATGTGTATGTTTTTTCAATA
Source organism: Viscum album (assembly GCA_963277665.1). Lineage (NCBI taxonomy): Eukaryota > Viridiplantae > Streptophyta > Magnoliopsida > Santalales > Viscaceae > Viscum > Viscum album. Next base: position 1,628,403,494 of record OY728130.1, read on the forward strand.
AATCATACATTGGTTCCAAAGGTATGCATTTTCCAATATGGATATATTGTTTCCCAAGTGCTTCAAAAGTTGATGTTTCTGAAGTGGATAGAACATTTATTGAGGAATTAGTTGAAAATACTTCTTCTCATGAAGTGTTAAGATGGATGGGTCTTCCAACCTACTGATAAAGTGGTGGTATAACCTCTAATCTTCCATTAATGATGATCATGATAGGGTAGACGCTATCATGTGGGGGAGAGTTTTCTTAATCCAGTTTTTCTCGTAGGAGGGCTCCCCCATGAGTTTCTACTAAATAACTAATTTGAGTAGGGGTTTAATTTAAATAGTGGATTATAGAAAACCCATGTCTTCCCCATATATCCTTAACCATGATGAAATATTCCCCTTGTTCCCCAATCATGTATAGGGAACTCTAGTTCATAATCAGAATAATAATTTTCATAGGGATCCATTATGTGAATATCATTAATAAAAACTAAGATCAACTCCTCGTCTAATGAAGGTTCTATCATACAAGTCAATTTTCATTGTTCCATTTGGTGATGCGGGACCCTTGATTTTTATACATATGAAATGAAATTTTCTAAGGTTAATGAAAACATTGACCTTGAAAAAAAATCATTTTCACATTATTACTCTTTATTCTTCAGTTCAAGATACTTCTTTGAGGATTGGACTTCAAAGCACTGGGATTTTTATGAAGACAACTCTGGTCTAGTGAAAGTGGTGGGAGGCACAATAAGTTGTTTCAACTGTTTTCATTGAATAGAATTAGTTTTCTTGATCATTTTACTAACCATAAAATCATTAAAATTCTATGTATTGTTTACTTTGACTACTTTCCACTCACCCTTTTCCTCTAGATTGGTAGTAGTGACACATGTTAACTAGGCTGGTGAATTTTTCAACTTCACCAGACTTGAGTCCGCTATCTTTTTTTCATGTAATTTGATAAACCACTCTTATATGGGGTTCCCCAATATTTGTTGAAAGGGTATATAATTTTTGAGATCCTCATCTCCTTCTTTATTTGGCTTCTTCAGCCTTTGTAACATGACTAAATTCTTTTCAAAATATGAGGTGAATTAGTCAGGGATATGGTCATTTAGAAAAGAATAGAACTAATTTTCATCACCTCAAACTATATCTACCTTTTATATTTTTATTAATATTAATGATGCAGCCATTTATTTTGATGCTCAGAAGGAGGATCCCTACTATATTATGAGGGATTTTAAGTAGGAGTAGGTTTCGGTTCTTACTCAAGTTTAACTGTAGCAGCCACTACATTTCCTATTTTCCTTCAAATATTTGAGGGGATTACACAAGAATTATCCTTGGTTTCTCCAATGGAATTATCCAATTGTAAAGATATTGAATCAAGGCCTCAAAAACCATCATGTGTTTTTCAAAGGGATTTGTGGTGTGTTCCTCTCATCAGGGAGACCTTTCACACAAATTGGAAAAAAATCTTCTTTAGGGAGTGGTGGGTTTATGGAATATGTTAGTCCTTTCAATCAAGAAATGAAATCTAAAACTCTTTCATTATTCTTTTTTCAGTTATTAAGATAAAACATTATTTTATTTTTTATCATTGAGAGGAATAGGAAAAATGATTTGTGATGAAAGTCTTCACATCAAGTAATTGATCGAGAATACAAACTTGTATACCATACAATGGTCATCCCCTGCAGTGATTTCACAAAACAACTAAGCGTTAATTATTTTTATTGATGATGGGTCCCCATCGTGAGATCATAGTGAGAAATTAAATGCATCAAGTGTGGCTCTGAATCTCCCAAATGATTAATGATATGAAATTTGGTGTTCACATTGTTTCGTGGGGGAGGAATTGGATCTACCCATTTGGAGTAACCCATATTTTCCAGTTTTACCAATGTTTTCCATTGATGAATTGCAACCAATTTATTTTTTAATGACTCAATTGTATTCATAAAAATTTTGGAAACATTAGGATGATCTGGGACTTGAACAAGTGCAGCAACAGGAGCCCGAACATGTGTGATGACTGGTAAGACCACTGGTAGTTGCAGTACTAGTTTTTTTCTTGGATAACCCATGGGTACAGGACTATAAGGATGTGCTTGAACCTATTATAGATGTGTACAAAATGGAGGGAATTCATTATCATTATTACTAGTGGAAAAAGACCCTCTTTTATATGGAGAACCTACTATAAGATCAAGATGAGGATTTTCTTGTAGAGCATGTCTGGTAGGAATTCTAATTTTGAGTAACTCTGCATTTATTCTTCTCAAATCTTTATCTCCTCCTCTTGATGGTAAAATAATTCATCAAGATAATGGGATTGACATTATCTAGTGGAAAAGTTATACATGATCTGAACATTACCTTCCCCCTTATTAAGTTCCTTTTTAAAAGGATGAAGTATATTATTTTAGGGAATACAATGATTTTTGGTAAGCTTCTGATTTCAGGTATGCACAACTCCTTGATTTTCTTCGATATGGAACAAATTAGGAATAATAACATTATCCTCTAACCCCCTGAAATGGAATAATATGTAGAATGATCTTCTATGATGTCATTAATGAAATTCACCAGCTCATAATTAATTGATGGAATTCGGTCAATATCTTTGTGAGATCGTCTCCTTTGTTATCCTCCACAGGACATTATTATCCTATTAGTTGTTTCTCTAATAATTAATTTATGGATAGTAACCTAAAGTGAATCCTTTAATTGTTCAGTTGTTTGTTTATTTTTTGGATTCTCCATAATCTGTAGAAAAATATCTTTTGATGGGGAGGGGATTGTGAACGTGAAAAATACCCCATCCTTGAGGGATGGGGATGTTCCTTTTACTCCTTTTCAACCCTCCGGGATCTATTTTTTGACTCTGAATGTTGAGTTAAAAAATCCCACAGCCCTGTGGGATGGGGTGGTTCTTAAAATTCTATATAAGATATCATCATAGATACTCTTATAATGTTATTAATTATATTCAATTTATTGGTTGGTTGCATTGTCTAAAAACCTCTTAAATTTCATGTTTTGGAATACCATTGTGCTATTTTAGACATTTGTGCAATTTTATGGATGAAATCCTCTAAGTTGGAAGCCTTCTTGATGTTTTTAGAATCTTTAATCAAAATTATTTCAATAGATTTCTCTCTTTGGTCCAGACATTAGTGAAATCTAGTTGAGGCATGTTCTTGTGGAACACCTCTTTGGTCATGAACATAATTTGTTTGTTGTAGCCAACCAGGGGTAATAACATTTCAAGAGACAACTTTTTTGGGGATTTTTTGGTTTTAGAGAATAGTGAAATATAATGCTCCAAGTGCACACCATCCTCTAGTATGAACACTAGATGTGGTTTCAATGATCAATTTTTTCAACCACTTTATTTTATCAGGTCATGCACATTGAAGGGAATCATGTTACTTATTGATCTTCAGATGTTAGGAAACCATGAGGGATGTCAATTCAATTTGGAACTGAAACCTGTCTATTATCTTAAAATGAATTTGTTATTCATCATATGACAATAATTTGGATTTCAGATGATGAGTAGTCTTCCATATTTTAATATCGATATCATCAATAAAATATTCTACCAACATCACCAGAATGTTTTATTGAGAGGCTTCCATAGTCGAGAATATGAATAGTATTTCATCATTAGTCAGTTGTTTCCACATGTTCAAAATTTCCTCTTCATCTTTTTTCAAAGTTTTTTCAACCTAGTCCAAACATATTGGACACTTCCCAATTTCATTACCAAAATCAATGGAATTTGTTGGTGTTTCCTCTACTATATTATAAGGAAAATGACTTATGGAAGGTTTGGATAATGATTTCATCTTGGGTTATCATCTGGATGAGAAATTATCTCACCTTCCAATAACATGGAATCAGACATGACTGACCTTATGTTTGAAAGTTCCATATGATAAGATGGTTTTCTCATCACAACATTATCAGTTCAGTAATTCTCAAGACAATTCCAAAAATTAATGTTGAGAGAACATTCACAATGAATAAAATCATGGGGAGGACCATCTTGGTGGATTAAAGAAAGAGATCAATTCTCTTTATTATGGTTCTATAGTCCACATATATGGTTGTTGTGACTCTCATCCCGAGATAGGTTATCAAGATTGAAGAAAAAATTCATGAAGAAATCCATCAGGATGAAATTTCTGATATGTAACTTCTAAATTACTACCAATAATATCATATTTTTCTATGGGATGGTAGGATCTTTTGATGCAATAGAAAAATGTCTAATTGATTCAAGAACTCCTGCATTGGGAGAAGCAGGATCAGAGATCGACTCTTGATTCTCCAACTGTACATAGTGATACTTCTTCTTAGAATCCTTCTTACACATATTAGGGGTCACTTGCTGAGGTAGTTGGTTATCATGGACATTTTTATGTTCCATACATGGATTTTCCATCTGAAGAGGCAAATTATAATTAATTGTAATGGGTGTATATTCCCAATCTAGTGGTCTATATAATATGGGAGACTATGCCCCATAACCCTCTTGGATAGAAATAGTGGTGTGTATCTATTCACATGAGTCATCCCAGGTATGGATATGGAATTATATGTTCATCCCTCTAATACTAATGAAGTTTCCGTTATGATATTTTAGAAGGTTTCTATGATATGGGTTGGAATTTGCGTCTTCCCATTTACCATTTCTAAAATGTGTTTGGTGGAATCAGTAGTCAGAATGAGAATATATGTACATTCCATATCTAGAGTAGGTGTATGAACTTGCTCATTTCCTCCCTTTACTATCAATGGATACTGATAGAATAAATGTGTGGGGGCAGAGAGTTGGTTATGACCCAAGTGTGTCGTTGAAGCTATCTAATTGACTTTTATGGGTGTTTCCAAATGAGAATGTTGGAAATTTTGATGGATGATGGTAGGTGTATCTGTTTGCTGGAATTTTTCTTTTAATCAGGGTCGATTGGATTCTTTCAATGCTGGAAGATGATACCTCTTGTAGTCTTGGTGAGTTCGGGTAGGTGTGTGTTCTTGCTTACAAGTTTCCACCACATTTGTTTGGCGCGCTTCCTTGAATGCATCTAGACGAGTCTGTTGAATGGATGCTATATTGTAAGTAAGTGTATGTTTCTACTCATGGTACTCCACTATATCTAAATGGTGGGATTGGTTGGGTGCCACCATATGTGTTTGTTGGCTAGAATGTTAAAGGTGAACATGTCTATGTTCATGTTCACGGTTTTACACCAAACTGGGTTAGTGGATTTATCTAGAGGTGGAAAAGGTAGGAACCTTCTCCCTGCAATCCATCTATTGTCCCCATTGTTTCATCTTTCATGCCTGATTCTGGGGGTCCTGGGTGGAACAATGAAATATAACACCCTCATCATGTCGAGGGTTTGTTGTCACGCGGTGTTGGTAGCAGTGTTTCTTGGTTGGACAATTTGGGAAGGACACCTGTGACATTTGGATGAGGCCATGATTGTAATATTCATCAACATCCATAAAATACCAGAGAGATTGTTGATTTCATTATGGGGAAAATAACCCAAAATGGTAAATGATAGTTATATACACCGTCTTTTATAAAACATATCGTCCTTAACCGGATGAATAGTGGTAATTCGTTATTTAAAGGACTTGTCAAGATACCTCCATGGTTGGAATGGTAAAATTTTTATGGTATCTCAGACTAAATCATTAGAGACCCAGTGTTGAAGATGTTGAGTAGTTGATGGAATCATTAGAGTGGAAGAGGATATATCCTGAGCACTTGTTGGGATGTTCATGGGTAAAAAAATGAAGGAATCCGTTTGGGTTTCAGGGAGTTCTTAGAAGAAATTTCATGTATATATGATAAATAAATAAAATGAATACCAGCAAAGAATTATCATTTGGATGAACACATGAATGACTTATTTCATTTTATGTCCCTATTTTATCAATTGATATGGGACTGACATATGTGTAAGACTCTCATCTTGGTAAATTATTCACATTAGGTTCACCATTTTTCCTTTAGAATGTGTGTCTTCGAGAGGAATCACTAATTTCGAATAGTTTCCAATATATTTTTTATGGAACTGGAATCACCCCAATAATTCTATATTCAAGGGGGAATACATTCCAAAGGAAGGAATTCGTTAGGTGATTTAACCTATGACTCTTATGAACACTCATTGGTCGTGGGGATGGGAGGACTAGCTCATCACACCCATTTGGGGGGGATTTGTTTCAAACTATGGGACTCTCTTATAGACCTATGATATGTTCAAGAATAATTTATAAATTACTAATCCTATGGTTGTTTTTCTAAACATTGGAAATCAACTATTAGCACTTATAGAAATTATAATGACCTATATGTGTTTTAGATTTCAATAAATTGTAACCACTGATATACTACATAGAGGTTCTTTAGTCAATATTACGGCGATGTTGGTTTTTTTAATCCACTTAGTGTGGAGATATATAATTTATAGTCATACAGGTAGACAAAAGTTACTTTGGAATTTATATTCAACCAGGGAGATAGAATGTTACTTCAGATTTATCGACATCTATGGATATAGAAGTTTTTTTCATTTAGGGATCGAACCCTTAAATGGGATTCATGTGTATCCTTGTGAAATAAATTAGTACCCGTGTAGTTTATAGAAAATTAATGGGAAACAACATACCTTTTAAGGCCTTGTGACAAAGACCCAACCATGTAGTTTAAATCCATGTGGCAAGGACATATAGGTGGAAGGTGCCTAGTTAAACTTTGGTGTGGGAGATATACTGAAGAATCCATAGGAACATAGAAAGGATATGGGTTTCCATGTTTTTTTAGACCCTACTGGTAATTCATCCTAGTGAAAATAGGATTGATTTAGGGGGTATTGGGTTTGAACCATAGGGGGGCTTCCTATGTATCATGTATAGATTGGAATCAAAGCTCATATAGTTTGATAATTCTAATAGATCATTATGGCCCTTTGAGGGGAATAATTTTGGGCTTCCTATTATAGATAATTCCATTGTAATAGAAACTATGAGATATTTCTTAACTCGTGTATATTTAAGGGGGGAATAATTAGGGATTACTCCTATAGAATATTCCCAAACTAATGGAATTATGGTTGGATTCTTGAGGAGGATATCGATTGATCTCAGTCCCTATGTGAAGGCTTACTATGTATCCTAGCTATAGTGGTAATCATAGTTCTCATAGTTCATTAAATTTGAGTGTTTTTGTTGGGACTCTCTTTTGAGGAGGATTTCTCTTGATCACAGGCCTTAGGTAGGGAACATTTGTATTATGGTTATGGCAGGAATCTAAGTTCTCTTTGTTCAAGATATGAGGTGTATTGTTCGGATGTTGTGATCCTCACAAATATCTAAGCCCACATGTGTCACTATTTGTATTCAAAACAATATGATGTGAATGATTCAACAAACCACACCCTTTCTCATATACTAAAGGAATAGTTCATGAATACGGAGAAAAAATCTTGGGTGATAGTGGATGAGGGTGTCGAGCTGTGAACCCTTAAATGTGAAAGGAAGTTGAAGGTCATTGTGTATAGCCTGAAAGATTAGGGGATTAATCCATGAGGGAAGCCCTTTTATTGGTCCCAAGAGCGGAGTGATACATTTCTGTTGTTTATGGGAAAGGTAAGTTTGATCCTTACTCTCCCTATTAAGAACTGGAGGCTCCGAGTCCTAAAGATGAGAAGTGGAGGAAGAATTCCTATCCCAAGATTCCAAGACTAGGAACCCTACAACACTATTTCAAGGATAAGGTACCATGTGAATATTAGGTTTTGGGGCCCACAGAAAAAGTCGGTGGGCCAGGGATATTAAAATTTCTATCGGCGGGACGACATGATTTGTCATCGCCAACGATTCGAGCCCCGGTAAGGCCTAAGGATCTCGCATAAATTGTAACGAAAACAAAATTAAAATGAAAACGTACCCATTTTAAATCTGAAGCCATGGTCAATAGTAACATTTCAATGTTGATCGTTGCTCGAAGGATCAAAAATAGGAACCCTCTAGATCAACCACATACCCTTCAAAAAACTGCTGGAACATCAATCGTTGAACTTCGGGTGCTATCGTGGTGTTCTGAAAATATTGTAGATGTCTCGACGATTACCGCATCGAGAAGCCTTCAATGCATGAGAGATATCGTGATCTGATATTCATGGATCGAGAGATTCTCTTTCTTGAGAGTGGGAGGAGAGAGTGTCTCTCATCTTTCAATCCATGAATGAATGAATAGTGATTAGAACACCAAGAAAGAGAGCCTCCTATCTTATTTATAGTGGAATTGATAAAATACCTGGTGGGTTCCCCGAAACTATTTATATCAACATCCACTAAATAAATAATTTTGATTGACTATACTTCACCAAAACTATTAATTATTTTATCACACACATGTAATATATATATAATATATTAAGTGATAAACTCTGATCCATTTAACATGGATCATTGCCCCACTCAATATTAAATGAATCATGAATATTAAAATAATACTCATTTGATTAATATTTTACCGTATTTACTAAACATGTAAATAAATTTAATAAATTCAATTCCAAATATTCATAACATGAATATTAATGAATTTATTTAATTATTTTTTTGATCGATAACTTGGAAAAAGCTCGGACCCTGTGGTGGGGCACACTATGTCCATATACATATTCATCTGAACAAAGAGGATTATTGAATACACTATTGTGTGGGGCCCTCTAGTCCTTTAACTAGATCGAGGTGAATGAAATACACAGACTAAGAGTGGAGTCTAGAAACCCATCATGGTCCCTAAATAGATAAGGATATTCATAGAAACGACTACCATCCTATAAACACTAAATTTGTACTATAATCTCTTTGTCATTATATATCTCATAAAGTAAGGCGCACACTTGTGTCGTCATCATTTTCTTGCTTTATTATATGTTGATCTAACTGGATGGATTTATCGTTGTTCTGCTTCAGCCATAGACTTAAGAAGACAGCACCACCCTGATCAACCAAGCCTGAGATATACAACTTCCTTAACTTGGAAGCAAAAAATCCATTCTTGACCATTCATCCAATGTCATACCACCAACGACACACCCAAAACAAGCTACCACACCATGATTTCAATACCATAGTTTTCACCTTACATAAAAGTACGTAATAAAATGATATATATTGGTAATGGTCTGAAGTTAGGAGACAAATACACATGTCTTTAGATAGGAACAACCAATGAAACCCAAAACATGTGGTGTTCCTATTGGAGGGTCTGTTCTCAGGATCTCACAACTAGAGATCACTATATGAATATTTATTGAGAATAAGTTGCAATGATTATGATCCCCCAACACATGATAGTCACACATCTATTGTGTCAAGTCAGTAAAATATATCTAGACTATAGGAAATATATTTAAGATTAATGTCATAGTATCTTGAGGATTTCATTATAACCTGGTATATTCTATAACCATTCAATACAACAATTAACCTTATGAAATTACCATTATAATAGTGGACATAGAAATGTTTACACTATAATTGTAAGATTATATCATGAATAACTAACTGTATACACGATATGGTAATCAAAATTACTATAATTTTGGGTCTAAGGAACCCACTATTTCAACACTCCCACTTGCAGTAGACCCACATTCCTAACTAAACATGTTAGATACTCACATGATAAATATCATTCATCTTCTATGTAATGTCTTTAACTTCTAGGCTTTCCACATTTTCACCATGTGTCATATCTTCTATATTCTACCTTATCTGCTTGACTAAAACTTCTAAAGATAAGGTATCCCCAAGTATATCACTTTTATCCATTGTCGTTACTTGACAATTTGTCTAGTAAAAATATCATAATTTACATTATGATAATAATTTTCTCACGAGGAGTGAATACAAGAACTGGAACAAATTATTGAGATTTATTACTGCTTCTTAGCTACCTTAGAAGCTGCAACATAATCGGTATTTGTAGGTAATGCTACCACTATCATTTATAAGCTTGACTCACTCATTACCTTTTACTAATTATGATACTAGATCAACTTGATCTAAGTATTACTAGTTTGTGTCCCACAAAAACTAGTATAACTTCTTCTCCATATACCAGGTATATATCATGTGTACTTTCTGAAGCATAAGAGGATATTTCTGACTACATCACTTGTAGTTCCCCTGGAAATAACATATTTCTGCCTACAATAATGTATATCCTGAAAATATCGATTATTGTACATGACATGGAATATGTGATTGATCCATCACTAAAGTGTATGGTATCAATTCACAACATTAATCTCCTTCCATACTCTGAACATGTTAACCTAGAGAGATTAATCCATGTGACATTGGAAACAATTTTGAACTTGAATTCATCCAACTTGTATTTTTCAATACAATTTCTGTATATGTATGACTGACTAAGACCATGAAACCAATGGATCTACCTCAGTAGGTTATGTTCCCTAGAACTTAGGTTTATACTTTAAGTCAATCATTAAATAATTTATTTTTAATATAATATTATTTAACTATAAGATCAAGATCTGTTTTCCATATATTGCCGAACATATTTCACTTGGAAAACATTGGAGCTCCCACTAACCTTTGGTAGAGACAAGGAAATGATTCATTTGAAATGAATTCTCTAAGATCATGTTGCTTAATTTAATCCAAAACTGGATTTTAGTAACGTGAAACCCTTATTGAAATCATATGATGTCATCATCCCTTTCTGGTTGTGTCATATAGACACCTTCCATGAAATATGATCTTGACATCCAATGACCAATAGAATGATCTTAGAGGTTTAGCTATGACATGTAAAATTCTAAAGGATTAGGGAATAATGACTTATTATAACAAATCTAGCCTTAATGGTACTAGGCTTGTACCATCCATGTATCGTTTCATTTGAATACCCACCGTAGTATTCAATTTATAATCCCCTTTTCAATTTGGTACATGGAATCCATTATTAAATTGTAATTGATATTTTTAATATTAGCTTATTGGAATATACTACTTACTTGTAGAAATTATCATTCTTAATGAATAATATATCACCAGGCGTGGTGAATATAAAACTATCATCGTGGTTTCATTATTCCTACACTGTATTTTTCACTAGAATGTGCCTATTCCACATGTACTTGTGGAACTTTTTCTTATGCCAACCATTTGTGAATCTAGAGCATTGACTAATTCCAAGTCAATTTAGCTCCCCCTATCTCTAATAGATATTTACACACATCTATAGAAATGTAGTCTAATACTTTACTATAGTTCTCTATGTTAGGGATTTTGGTAATATCCTAATCAATTGTTAGGATAATATCCTTAGATGAATCTTGTGTTTAGATTGATACATGTTTATTTATATCTTAACAAACATTTTTCATCCTAACACATGGTCTATGACATAATGGATTTTCATCATACTATGACTCGTATGATATCCATTTTTCATTTGAGTTGGAATATCGGTTATGGGATTTCACTGTTATTTGCAAATCACATCATGAAATATAATGAAAGATTCTGCAAATTGAAACATTGATACAACTTATATCATAAATTTGATGTATAAAATGTGTTTTAGGAATTACTCCACACTAAATTTTGTTGATCAATGATAACATGTATGAATAATCATTGATCCTCCTTATGAACATCAATTTCATGATGTAGATAAGGTAACATGCATTTAAGAATTACTCCACACTACATTATCATGGTCGATGAATGTTTGGTCAATATATTCTTCAACATGTCGATCCGAAGTAACTCATATCTTCCGACCAAACGTATACTTCATTATTAAATTCCTTAATAACTTAATGGAATCTTAATATGTATCTTTACCTCTAGGTTTATTTGGAATAGTTCACACTCTATTATTGAACTAACCTCGAATGATTTTTGGCATACCTTTATTTCTAAAGGTTTCTTTTTAGAAACTATGGATGTCAATGATACCAAAGTTTTTCACCTGTGAAAAGCCTAAATACCATACTGGGTATATTCATGACATCCACTTTTAGTTTTACTTAACAATGAACTATATTTCCACAAATGGGTAGGTCATACATTTTATATTCATCTTGTATTTCCTTTAATTCAAGTAGCAGTGAACTATTTATTGAGTATGTTACCACAAGAAACATTCATTCGAAAACATAGAAGTAAACTATTTATTGAGTATGTTACCACAATGAAAATTCATTCCAAAACATGTAATAATGTCTCATCATGTCAAAAAAAGGCATTTGAGAAAAAAAATCTTGTACTCAACAACTTGTTCATTTTAATCAATCAATTGGCAAATAGAAGTCATGTGTTTCTCAGCACTGACATAGGAATTACCCTTCTTTAGCTACATGGAGAATAAACCTTGATCATAGTATTGTTTCTCTACTTACATGGTTGCTATATTTTAATAAATTTATGTGAAAATAATATTGTATTTAATACCCAATAAGTATTTGAGATAACAATACTTTTATTTTATGAATATAAACTGAACGAGAAGTGGTAACTTGCTTCTTGTATTTCATTTTTTTAAACTTCCATGAATTTATTTATAAAATTTGATGAAAATAACATATTGTTAAGTTAATAACCACTTTTCATTGAAGGACATGATGAATTTTCCGTTGGTGTAACATGCCATAGGGCTTTTCTCCTTTCCATTCAATTTATACGCCATAAGAATAAAAGATAGTGCTATCTTTAATATTCTTATTACATAGCGAATGTTAACTTAATGGTAATGAAGTGATTAATTTATATCATTTGTTTGTATCCTAAAATTAAACTAGAGTAATTGGGTGTAATAGGTATAAGAATGGGATGGCATGCATGATTGTGAAATGTCATTCACTTCACACAAACTGAGTGTGACCATCACATTCCAATCTTACTTCGCTTTCTCATCGAAAACATTTTTGTAGATGAGACTACATCTAACATCATCCATGTCATTATGTGGCGACCAAAACATACATCATATTTTTATGATATCATTACAATCGAACAATTATATTCTTTGTTCTTGAGTCTCCTGGAAGCAATTTTACACCTTCGCTTCTTGTGGTGGCTTAATGGGTTAGGAAACAGGCACCTTGATTTTTCGTTATAGTAGTGATGTGAGAAAGAACATATAATAATCATGAAATTTTGTGCTTGTTTGGACATTAACATTGTCCAATCACATTTTATTTTGTAGTATTTCCCGCCATCATCTACAAATAAACATTAGCATATTGTCCTTTAAAGTGATTACCAAATATGATATTACTGATTTAATTTAATCATTAAATGTATCCCACTAATTTTTTAAATTCTAGGAACCTTATATACTAGAATCCTAATACACATGAGTATTCTAGTGGAATGGATCCTTGAAACTCCCTTATAGTCTATAAGCTATGGCTACGCCACTACTCAGAGGGTCCAAGGTAGGATTTTGGCTGTCCAACCGCATTAACTCATGGTTCATTGATATGTTGAGTGAAGTCCCAGATTCAAAAATCATTTACTAATTTAATCAACGCTTTCATCAAAAAGTAAAAAAAACTATATATGGATATTTCTTTGCTGAAAGTCTTGTTAAGTCAACCCATCACCCTAATAAGAACTCTCCAGTAGTAAGAGTCACCCTCAGCTATGGCATGACCGGCACCACAAACACACGGTTTTGTTCAAACTTGAATGATGGAAGGCTTTTGTGACATAATATTTTTTTGAGGGTTTTATAAGTTTCTCTCAACGAATGAGATCCATTTCTATTAAACATTTTCATCTATGTTGTAGTGATCACAACTGAACTTTAATAGAAAAACATACGCAGGTTCTTTATGCATTTTATTATCTATTATTTTATGTATTTTCCTACTATTTTAAAATGCATAACATAATAAATAAATTCATAAAGATTAACTGCTACCCAACTGGTCCTCCGCATCTAAACGGCCTAAGGGCATCGTACTTGAGTCGAATTCTTGACTCTTAATGATGCCTACCCCTTTTCTTGTATGTTCGCTTCACATATAGAACATCACCTTGTCTTGGTGGGGTCCACGTTATGTCTTGGAATACCACCTTATCTTCGAGGAATACATGTTTCATCATGCACTTCCCTGATCAATGTCCATCGTCTCATCTTGGCGGGGTCCACATCATTTGTTGTCTTTGTCTGAAGTACACTAATACTCACGCGCAGGTGAGGGGGACTCGGCTATAAATGTACATCGGGTAAAATTTAGGCATGCATGCTCTTATACATTTTAACCGAAAATAAAAATGATGTAAAGGCCATCAAATTAGTTAATTACAAGCATCGTATGTAGTTAAATAATTAATTAAATAAAAGGAAACATACACGGGTTGACGCTCAAGACCAGTAGGAGGGTAATATAAAGAACGATAAAATTAAAATTCGTTAAATAGGTACCATGGAATATTTAATTATATTAAATGAATTAATAAACTCATATAATTTTATTAATCATCGGTCCACTTATTAAATTTATTTTAATAAAAAAATTTAATCTAATTTAACTTAATTCAATTTAATAATCAAATTTAATTAATTTTTCATTTGGGTAATAAATTAATTAATCAAAATTAATTTTAATTAATTTAATTTAGAAAAATAAATTATTTTAATTGATTTAATTTATTTTGATTAATTTAACAAGGTTGGTCCCTAAAACGTCACTATAGGGCCTATGCATGTGGGGCCAAACCCACGTAGTTCCCTATCAGGCTGTGCAAGGGAAAAACTGGGTCGGACCGATCCGCATAAACCCATTCCAGGTAGGGCTAGTTTGCCCTAACCGTTTCAGGGCCAAATTTGATCTGCATTAAAATCTTGCAGACAAAATAATTGTACCTTCTATGTGAAGACATAGGTCGTTCGGTAGTTCAATGTCGGTGACAGGGTGGCTGTGGTGTCCGGCCGGTGTCGTGGCAGGCCGCGGAGAGAGAGTGTACAGCTAGGAGAAGACCATGACCTGATAGGGGTACATGATGGAAATCGGACACCGGGACCGGGTGTCACGACCAAGGGTATCATGAGTGCAGCTTGGTCATTCCAGGCCGGAGGCGCATCCTTGTTGCGTGTTGGATGGCTAATGCATGAAGCCCGACAGTAGCTGGGGTGTGGCCGGGGAGGTCTAGTCGATTCAAGGCACACCGGTGTCCGAGAGCTGGGATCACCAATGGTAGGAGGTGGCAATTTTGCCCAGGGTTTCCAGGCATCACGGGGTGCATCAGAGACTGGGATGGGTAGCGTCTACTAGGAGATCAATCGGATGGCGGGCCTCCAGTGGGAGCAGGCCAAAGCCGGAAGGGGAAGCTGCGGCCTATAAGGATGGGAAGGCAGGTGGGTGGTGGTCTCTGTGGAGGTCAGTTGTCGCATGGGGAGGTCATCGGTCGGCTGCTGGATAGATGCCACCCGATGAGCCAGGTGGGAGGAGTCGGGAAGACCGGTTGGATGTGCACCGCTACAGGGATCTAGGGCGGCCAGGTTCTGAGGAGGTGGAATCGGCTCTAGATGAGATAGAATGGAAGATTCCTGGTGCGCCTCCTGGCTTGGCAGCATCCCATGTAAGATAGGCCAGGGGTCAGTGAAACCCTGATTTCCTTTTTTTCTGTCCTTGCTCTTCCACTTGCTGACCCCCTTTTTTGATTAAAGTCTTTGTTTTTCTGTTTAAGACTTCTTTGGAAGTATTCCTCTCCAACCCCACTTTTTTAGTCTAGTATTCTACCTAAGTTTTCCACACATCAAAAATATTTCTTAAAACCATTAAAATGGCCTTTAAAATCTATAATAATAAAATTATTATAATAAAATAATAATTTATTATAATTATATTATAATAATAATAATATAAATACTATTATAATAATAAAACTAATATGAAAATTTATAAAATATAAAATTTATAATTTTGATTAATGAAATTTATTTCAGATGAATTGATTGAAACATAATCAGTTCAGCGGGATGAAATAATATTTAGAACCTGATATCAAACCACATATTCGATCTAATCCGAAAAATTAAATTGATCATAACTTGGTCATTCCGCATTGGATCAATGCACGGTTTAAACCGTTGGGACCGAAATTGAACCATCTACTTAATAGTAATGAAATTTTAATTTTCTAGGCTCATAAAATCTACACAATCCATCTGAAACCACTGTTAGGTTTTGGGGCCCGCAACAGAAGTCAGTGGCCTGGGAATTTAAATTTTCGTCAGCAGGATGACGAGACTTGTCATCTACAATGATCCAAGCCCCGGTAAGGCCCTAAGATCTTGCGTAAATTGTAAGGAGTACAATATTAAAATGAAAAGTTACCTTTTTCAAATCAACAGTCGCTATCGACAACAACTAGTTGATGCGATCATTGCTCAATGTATCCAAAACAAGAACCCTCTAGATCATCCACATGCACTTCGAACCTCTTTGGAACTTTGATCGTCAAAATCTGGGTGCTAGCGTGGAAATTCGACGATGCTTTCGATGTCCCAATGATCACCGCATCGAGAATCTTTCGATGCATGAGAGAGATCTTGATATGAGCTTCTTGGATCAAGAGTGCCTCTCTCTAGATATTGGGAGGAGAGATAGGCTTTCAACTTTCATTCCATGATTTAATGAATAGTGATTTGGATTCCAAGAAAGAGAGCCTCCTCTTATATTTATAGTGGAATTGATAAAATAACTGATGGGTTCCCCAGCCCTTGTTTATTCCAACGTCCACTAAATAAATAATTTCAATGAACTCTACTGTGCCAAAACTATTTATTATTTTATCACATAATTTTATTATATATATAATAAATTATGTGATAAATTCTGAGCCATTTAACATTACTCGTTGTCCCACTCAATATTAATCAAATCTTGAATAATAAAATAATATTCATTCGATTAATATTTTCCCGTATTTACTAAACATGTAAATAAATTAAATAAATTCAATCCCAAATATCTATAACATGAATATTAATGAATTTATTTAATAATTTTGGTGATCGATAACATGGAAAATGATCAGAGCCCATGGCGGGGCCCACTATGTCCATATACATATTCTACTGAACAAAGAGGATTCTTGAATATGATATTGTCCATGACCCTCTAGGCCATTACCTCGATTGCAGTGAATAAAATCCATAGACCAAGAGTGGATTCTAGCAACCCATTATGACCCCTAAAAAGATGAGTATAGTCATAC
The DNA here is from genome assembly GCA_963277665.1 of Viscum album. Classification (NCBI taxonomy): domain Eukaryota; kingdom Viridiplantae; phylum Streptophyta; class Magnoliopsida; order Santalales; family Viscaceae; genus Viscum; species Viscum album. Next base: position 1,628,420,798 of record OY728130.1, read on the forward strand.
AAACGACTACCATCCTATGAACACTGATAGTGTAGAATAATCCCTTTGTCATTAAATGTCACATAAAGCAGGATGCACGTATGTTTCATCGTCCTTTTCTTTCTTTTTATTTTTTGATCTAACCAGATGGATTTACCTTTGTACTAATTTTTTCAAACACTTATGTAGGCAGAACCAACCTATCAACCAGGCCTGAGATATACAACTTATTTAACTTGGAAGTAACAAATCCATTCATGACTATTCAACCAATGTCATACCACCAACGACACACCCAACACAAGCTACCTCAACATGCATTCAATACCATGGCTTTCGCGTTGCATCAAAGTTCATAATAAAATGATATACATTGGTAATGGTCTCAAGTGAGGAGATCAATACACATGTCTATAGATAGGAACAACCAATGACACCCAAAACATGTGGTGTTACTATTGGAAAGTCTATTATCATGATCTCATAACTAGATATCAATAATTTCAATCATCAAGAGAATAAGTCTCAATGCTTATAGGCCCCTAGCACCTGATAGTAAATCATATACTGTGTACAGTCAGTAAAATGTATCTGGAATATAGAATATATATTTAAGATTAATGTCATAGTATATCAAGTTTCTCATTATAACCTAGGATCTTCTATAACCTTTCAATACAACAATTTATCTTTAGACATTGCCATTATTATAATGGATGCATAAAAGTCTATACTATAATTGTAAAATTATATCATGCATAAATAACTATATATATGATATGGTAATCAAAATTACTATATAGTTGGGTCTAGGGAACACATTATTTCAATAGTGACTGTAGATATTCGTACCTAAAACATTCCATAGATCCTGGCCCTTTGGATGGAAATTTTGGGAATCCTAGGGCCATAGATATACAAACTAAAATTGGAGAGACATTGATGTGAATCTCCCAAAAGTTTGTAAAATCATGAGTTCATGGTGGAGTCTTCCACATGTTCCCTTTAAAGATAGGGATCTAATGCAGGAGAGGCCCTTCCATGAATGTATTTTATGGAGACTTCATGGAAGGCTCGAGGAGGCTGAAGGGGTGAGGTGAACCATTAAAGGGGTGATCAAGTATGTGGTGTTTAGGTATGTGGTGCATAACTAGACTTGGGTGAATTTTTTACATCAAAAGTGACGAAAAAATCATATTACTATTCATAGAAGAGACTTGACTAAAGAGTTAATGATACTTCACATGTATTCCTAGAAATGGGGCACATAACTTCTTACTTGAGGAAGGGAAATCGCACATGTTTTCATATTTTAGGGGGGGGGTCGGTGAATGATTTGTGTAAGTGCAGTTAATTTTTAACACTTTTAGAACCTTCATCTCACTATCACCCTTCAATTCCCTCTATGTAGGTGTTCTAAGACTACCTTGGAGGTTGTAGAGGACTTGGGTGAAGCACTATGGTGACCAGAGAATCAATGGGGATTCATGGAAATTATTCCATACAAATGAACATCCCATTAGTCTATTTATTGGAAATAATGTAACCCTATTCGAAGGAGACTTGGTATGAAATTGGGTTGCAGGAATGTTAGGGTCGAGCAAGTACTTGCACACTGTTGGTGAATCAAGCTACATTGGGCGAACCAAATTTTGTGCCTTTTCTAAATTGTATATTTTCCATATATTTTATCCTCTTGTTTTTATGGAATTTCACTTTGTCACATTTTCATCCATGTGATGGAACATAATTTCAACAATGGGGTTGACCATATAGCACCAGGTAATCCTATAATATCTTATTTGGATTTTTTCTATGTGATTATTCTAATTGAATGTATTTTAAAAAGGTTTTATGTATATGATTCTCTAACTCAACTAAATGAGTTTTATTTTACTTTTAGGTTTTTAATGATTTTATTTGATCTATTTAAGTGTGTATTTTTCATGTGTAAATGTTTTAATTGATATTACCAAAGAAATTCGAAGATAAATGTAAACATTTTATGAGTTATCATGTTTTTACTAAACTAACATTTTTCTTTATTAGTATAACCCTTAATGAGGTGTTTTATAAACCCATGTTTTCAAAATGTCTTTCACTAGGTTAAATGAGGAATAGAGACATGGATGATACCAAGGGGACAATTGTGATGATTTTTCATAAAGATATGTTATGTTTTATTTTAAAAAGTTTTATATTTTAGAAAAAATGGATACTGGATATAAATTTCAACTTGTAATGTACGGGTGTACATTTTAAGTGTTTTTCTTAGTTTTATTAAACTATAAACTAAAAATATCTTCAAATGTGAATTCTAGGTTGAAAACACTAGGATAATTAATGTTTATGGTTGGGTCCCTCTTGCACTTATCTTCTTTTATTTCATAGTAGTGAGTAGAATCCATGAAAAATATTCTCTTCACGTTGTCCAGTAGTGATGGAATCGAACATTTCCTATAATTCCCTACATGTTATCTAAAAAAATATAAAATAATATAGAATATAGACACTCTTTAATTATTCATAGTTAAGGAATAATGGATGAAATTTCCTCAACCCATAAACTCTCTTCAATTCATCTACAAATTCTTTTTCCCTAGAACCTTATTCATCTTTTATGTTTTGAGAAGTTGAGGGGATTGTTATTTTCCTCTTCTTCCTAACATGAGATATAAATTCAGATACACTACCAAATGATTTCCTTTTCAATTTACTTTTTTCCATTATTATATATGTAGAAAAAACAAATATCTCATTAAAATATGGAATGTTTTTTAATCCACTACAAAACATGTCATGATCAATCTAGTTCCGAGATATTAGAAACACCATATGAGTTTTAGCCTTATCTAGTGAACTCTATGGTATATCATTAACATCAACTTTTTGTTCCATTTTATTTCAATTTCCCTTTTCACATGTATTTATTTTAATAAAATTGTATGACCTCTTTTCTATTCATCAATATTTATTTTATTTACACACCTTTATTAATTATCATACTAGTTTATTCATGAAATATTTTTCATAATGACCTTGTTGGAATCTTATCTTATAGATTTAATTTATAAAATCAGAAATATTGTGAGTAAAAAATCATTTTTATTTCCAAAAAACAAACTTCAGCATTCTAATACTGTTTATCCTTATCATAGAGTTTCTAATTTTATTTCTAGAATTTCATCCCATTGATGTGTGGAAATTTGGAATAAGTGAAATATTAGATGATAATTTGAAGGATTTGTTCTTAAATTTACCGCAACACCAATAGTAACCTATGAAACTTCTTCTTCCATAATTCTAATTATTCTATTTGTGATAAACTACCTAATTTCTCAAAACATTCCATTTATTATTTTTCCTTGTTCTTGTAGAAAATTATTTTCTTAGATCTTTTATGATCTCACTTTTTAATCAGTCTATATTCATTTAGTTTTTCATGTCAGAACCAACACCACTATGTAAAAAAAATTATCATAACTAGAATAATAAAAAAATAAATTGAACTTTCTTATTTGTACTGCTCCTCAAGACAGCTTAGGATGATTCACCATGAACATCTTCTACTTTATTAAAATCATCTCTCATAATTTTCTAGGTATTTTATATATTAAGACACCTATATTGTGTCTCATTCATTTAATTTTTATTTAAAATAGGTTATTTATTAAAAAAATTTAACATCTTATCTTGCTTTGAAATTTTCAACATGAAAGTTTTATCTCCACAATAAGATCATTCACCTTCTTATTTTCATTTATTTTTTCTTTCTCGATCATTTTTATCCATTTCATGAGTATTTTGTTAGAATCAATACATGTTATATTATTATATCTTTTCATGTAACCATTATATCTCATTTCATGTCTCCCATAATTACTTCAATAATCTCCATGTCTCTTAAATTTTTTATGACAGTTTTATGATTTTTTGTTATACCGTTTTTTTCTGATTCACTCCATGCTGAGGAGTCATAATCAACATTCCTACCTAACAAAGTTTTCTTATAATTCCTTGATAACTTATTTTTATTTCTTGTATCAAATTTTATAGTTTTTTCAATCATTCTTTTAATATTTTATTCTGCTTCATCACGACTCTTAGAACCACTAGAATCATTCCTTGGACACTCAATTGAAAAATATCCAATTTTAAAATTGTTAAAGAACAGTAAAATAAAAATGAATTTAAATTATACCTTTACAGTTCTTATGTTTCTTAAAATTAAGGTCATTTATCTATTAAATTTTTTAATACTTATCTTGTAACACCCCGATATTTTATGGAAAATATTTTTTTTTAATTTCATTGATGTCTTGTGTTGTATGCTACACCAAAAGGAGCTTGCACTACAAGAATCCCTGACTTGGATTGACTTACATGCAATCGCGACCTTCCACGATAGCATGTGTTGTACGCAATATCGAGTTTCACTAAACAACGATATGTTATTAAAATATTATATAAACTAGCCATTATGAATAGTAATACCCACTTTTTGAAATTTTATAAATTTTAGCTTTCAAAATGGACTTCATTTTTGGATTCGGAATATCGAAATCAGCCTTGGGTGAATTTTGGTATTTTTATGAAAACTTTTAATTTTTTATGAATAGTGAAAACACTGGGTTTCTATTTAAAAACTGAATTATTATTTAAATAATTATTTAATTTATTTAAATTTATTTTAGGTCAAAATTGATACATAATACCTATATATGTTCAATGTAATTAATTGGAGTCATTTTATATTAATTTTAGATATATAAAAATTTTATTGATCTTTTCACCGTCTTTTACCTACCTCCTAGGAGAATTTGGAAATTCACATAAAACATAATTTTAACGCTTCATTGAGTGGAATTTCGAAAATCTGAGAGACACAGTTAATATCAAGGACTAAAATGTGGTTCAATGAGATGAAAATAATTTTTGGTGAATAGTTACTTTTTACTTTTATTTACCATGGTTAAAAGATAATAGGGTAAATAAGGTTAAAAATGATATTATTATTACCCTAACACATGTCCTAATTATATTGGATAAATTTAATTCGACCAAAAACAACCTTATGAATAAAATATGACCATTTCGGTCCACTTGGATTAGATTAGGACATTTATTATTAATTTATATAATGAAGGGTTAAAATAGTTAAAATCAAAGTTTAATAACGGAATCATTTTTAATATAGGGTTATACATAAGAAACATTAGACAATAAAAATTCATTATAAAGATAAAATGATTAAATACCTAATTGTATTTTATTTATAATTTTTAGGCATTATATAAGTTAAGTTATTTATGACACAATGGTGATGAAGTAATTACCTAAATAATGAAATATTAAAATAATTGATGTTATAAATACCCAAATAAATGTAATTTTAGACTTTTTATGAATTTCACTACTTTTTTAGGTTAATATGACATGTTTGTATTGAATAAATTAACTTTTTTCTAACAAATCATGCTGTTATGATTTTCAAAAAAATCCATTACCAAATAGTGTTAAAATTAACATAAAATAATTTTTAAAAAATATATTATATTATTAATTGTTATTATATTCCTAAAAATATAAGGTTCGGTAATGATACTTATATCATGATAGGTGTGTCATTAATGGACCACTTGGGCGGTCGCCTGTATGTATATGGTATGTTTACTAACTATATAATATAAAAATACAAAGTGACATGGTAAATGTCAATCTAATTAACTAAGAGTTAAAACTAAACGATAAGGTTAATATAATGACCCAAACCTATCTACAATCTATTGGTTGAGAGGATTTAGACCCATACCCACCTTATCTTTGAAATAAATCAATTTGGAGCTATTATAAACCGAATATGAATTTTTATAGAATAATATTTTATGTTTTTCCAAAGGTGCCCCTCTCCTCCCTTATAAAAAGGTCACCGCTTTCCTCTTCTCTTCACACCCTTTTGACCCTTTAATCTCAACCAAACCCTACCCATTTATCTTCTCCACTTCTCTAGAAACATTCTGGAGGTTCTGGTATTCTCAAAAGACCATCTCTACTTCCTTAAGAGGAAGATTAAAGGATGTACGTCAAAGAAGAGTTAATCTCTTCTTCCGATTCTCTCAAGTTTCTTTCTTCTTATACTTATTCCTCATTATTTGTCTCATTATAAAGTAATAACATAAGTATTAATTATATATTGATATGTTTTATAAAATATGAAACAACCTTATTTCACCTTTTATCCATCCTATGGAAAATGAAATCACTGCGCGTGCGTACGTACGGAATACCGTCTCCACGCCGTGGTGTAATCTATTTTTGACCACCACCTTACATAAATGGGTATAATGGAGTAAATAAATAACTATATATGATTATTGTAAATTTATATTGATTCTAAAATATTATACATACACTTCATTACAATTCCACGATCATGGGAATGATATCATCGCTTGTGCGTACGTACGGACTACACTCTCCATGACGCGATGAGATTCATTCTCCATGTTAACCATTAATGAATAATTATAGAGTATATATAATGAAATATATTACATAATATTGATACTGGATTTATGTGTGTATATATATATGTATTTCATCTACTTAGTTCCATTCCATTCAATAAGGAAACGAAAACAGTGTTCATGTGTACGTACGGCCTACCGTCTCCATGAACTGTGTATTTCATTCCATTTATCTATCTATCATATATATATATATATATATGATGAATATATTATATATAAATCATGTTTTACATTCTATAATTATGTAAATCAGTATATAAGTAATAATATCATTAACATCAAGTAAAAACACGTATGATAAATGAAATGATTTTACCCAAAATGTTGCTTTAACATGGAATTTACAAAAGAACAGGTAATATAAAGTCATAAGTGAACCATCTATGATAACATAACAAAGTATATGATTATTTAATAAGTAAATGGAATTATTTAATTCATTATACATGAGTTTAGGATATATGCGAAGCATATCTAATGTAAGGTAAGGGATAACTTTTCCAATCTCGTTTTTATCCGAGATTGTTTTTTCGTAAGTATTTACTGGGATTAATGTTATCATCCATGTAAATGTTTTCTAAAATTGATTTAATGTCTTTTTAAAGACCTTTTTAACAATTTTTGACTTTTACTACATGGTATGTAATGAATCATTCTTTTTTTACCATACGAGGCACTTTTTGACTTTTCCAACAAAAGTACGAGGAGAATGTTATTTTTAACTTATACGGCGTGAATGGATTTTTACGGTTTCATAACGCATAAATTTTTTGAAGCTTACTATACAATATTTCATGATTATTTTCAATAAACCCCTTTTATTTTAAAATTTCATGGCATTTTTTGAAAATAAAATGATTTTGAAGAAGAAAGGATATTTTCATCAAGATTTCATTTCAAGTGTTTTATCAAAAATATTTTCCATCTAAAATGAAATTATTTAATATGTTTATATTTCAAGTATAATGTATCCATTATTTACATGGTTTGATTATTCTTATGGTGAAATGATATCCATTTTTTATATGGATTATGTTATGATGGCATGATGTTTAAGAATCCCATTCTATTACATGGGTTATGTTATGATGTATGATTTATGATTTTGTGGAACACAAAATAATGATTTCATTATGAGATGGGTAGTACCTATATCTCCCTAAAATGCATTGGGTAATGATTTATATCTCATGATATGGACATGGCTGGAACGGTAAGTTAATTCAGTTCTGTAATACAGGACTGGAACGAGGAGTGAACTCAATTCAGAAAGGGACTTTGTCCACTAAGATGGTCTTAGCAGCAATGCCTTGGCTACTATGGAAATCATATCATGTGCTCAATGGTTTCCACAATCACATGTTTTATTCCCATTCTATTTTATCATGATTAATGTTTCTTTATGATCTATTCTTTATATACTTCCATGTTTTATGTCTTTGCCCAAGATTTTGATGTTTAAAAATTATGTTCATGTATTTAAGTTCAAATGTATATGATTTGTTTTATTTTATACATTCTTACCCTTACTGAGCATTTGAGATCACCCTTTATATGTTTTATTTTCCTCAATATTTAAAGAAAGGTTTTAGGTAAGAAAACCAAAAGAGGAAAATTTTTATGGGAGATGTTGAAGATCTTTTACCATGATTAGAAGATTACATTCCGAGTTTCCCAAAACACTAAACTATTACAGTCCATGTGTGTCTGTTTTTTTTTGTACTGAGTATTCAGCAAAAGTAATGTAATGTCTATGTACTTCATGATTAGGGTTTCAACAGTTGGTATCAGAGGAAAGGTTTAGTTAACCTTTAGAAACTATTATGCGAAAACTTTACTGAGATCCCTAGAGATATTTCTAAGGTATGTATAGGGATGTCCCTATGGATAAGTATAAGTTTAGGTTATAGTCCTAGAATTACAATAATGATATTAGAATTAAACATATGGTGTTAGATATCTAATGTACTCTACCTTTATTATTTTGTTTTCCTTAGCATGATTTGTGCCTCTCACACTATTCTTTTTGGGTTTTAGACGATGGTAGGAACCCAAAGGAACCATGTTGATAAATGTAATGGACAATGCAAGGATTGTCCTCCTAAACAAACCAATGTTATTGGAGATGGAGTGAAAAATATTATTGATATACTTACGCAAGCTATGAATCATTATGGACTTCCGAATGAGCAGAGAAGGGAACAATATTATATTGAGTCCTTAATGAGGCAACGTCCACCTTCATTCAATGGGTCTTCTGATCCACTAGTTGCTGAACAATGGATCAGTACCATTTAAAAGATATATTCCATACTTCGCTATTCAGAACATGATAAATTCATTCTAGTTGTTTACCATTTAGAAGGTGAAGCGGACCAGCGGTGGACTCTAATTAATAATATAAGGCCCCAAGATGAAATTGAATCCATGGAATGGGACGAGTTCAGGAACTTGTTTTTCATTAAGTACTTCCCTCGTATTCATTGAACAAAGATGGAAAAGGAGTTCCTTGAGCTTAAGCAAAAGGATGATGAATCTTTTGGTATATACGAAGCAAATTTTACAAGGCTTGCAAGGTATTCATCTGGCTTTATCATCCAACCTGAATATAAAGTTGATCGATTCTTCAGTGGATTAAAACCAAGTCTTCTAAGGGAATTATCTATAAGATACATCAGTAGATATGAAGAAATTGTGAATTTTGCTATCAATGTATAAATGGAAGTTGGTGTTACATATCCATATCATGGTTTGGACATGAAACAAAAGATGGAGTTCAAGGAGAAATCTCAGAACAATGGTGAAAAGAAGATGAATGTTTCTTTATGCTTAAAGTGTGGAAAGAAACATGGTGGATAATTTCTTAAAGGGACTAGATAATGTTTTAAGTGTGGAAAAGAAGGTCATCGAGTATTTGAGTGTCGAAGTAATGGAAAAAGGGTTTCTAATGATGTGAATAAAGAAAAGACTGCAGAGAACGCACAACCAACACTTCAATGCTTCAAGTGCAATGAAAGGGGGCATTATACTAATCAATGACATAATCCAGGAGTTAATGATGATTGACACGAGAAACGACTTTAGGCATAGGAAAAAAGGGAAGTCACATGCGATCACTATTGGAGATGTTGAATATGACAACGATGTGGTGGATTGATTAAGTGTTTATGTAATGAGATTCCAAAATAATGTTGTATATAGCATCCTGTAATATTGGAATATTTATGTATTGGTCTATTGTTTTTTTCAATAATTTTATGGAACCGGTAACCCTGGAAAGTGATTGAGATATTTTTGGAAAGAAGATGATATGTGCATAATGAACGGATGAGTAGAAAATGAATTGTTTGATAGCATTCATGACCTCATGACTGATATAAGAAAAAATTTATATCATGGTTTGAATATATAGAATTTTTGGATTTTGGTATGTGAGAAGAGTTAACTTTTGACAGTATTCATGTTTTCACTAAGGTTGAATAGGCATTAATTTTTCATGAGAAACATAATTAAGGTATTCACATGATTGGAATGTGACCAACAAGATATATGAGGGATAAAGGATGGTATTCACATTCTTGTTATATGACCTTTTTAGTAATTGTTCTCTTTATACTATGAGTTTGGAAAGAAGTATTTTGGATAAGGCTAAAGATTCGAATGGATTATGTTGAACATAAGTTAGTATTGGGTAAGGCTAGAAATTTTTTCGATATTATTGACAGAATGTTACAAGTGTATAGTTTTAGAAAAAGGACAACTCGTGGGATGGGCGACAACCCGTCGCGTCGGACAAGGATGCGGGAATCGAACCCACAACCAAAGTGAGATAGGCCTTTATCGCCTACCACTAGCCTACAGGAAGTCCCTGGTTAGTAGAAACTAGTTTAATTTTATTAAGTGCTATGATAGCTGAGGTATAAGTCCATTTTAGCAACCATATATGATTAATCTCAGCATATATGGACTTCTGTATATTTAATAAATTGTGCTAACTCTTTTTCGATAGATATAGATGGAATGACATATCATTCTATTGCATAATTTTCTAACACTTCACAGATGAAAAATTCAACTTCATTTCATTAAGAGATCAAGTCGATATTGTTCGAGGCACGAGAAACAGCGAGATGATACCAAAATAAAGTAAGTATTTCTTCTAATTCAAATTCTTCAACATTAGGGAAATGTTCTTGAAAACAAAAAAATGTTGTCATAATGCTCTCATATCTAATGAATCGGATGGTACCTTAGATCATCACAAATTTATGGCTTCGTGATTGTTGTATTTTTCATTTCCATGTCCTCTACCACTCTTCATTAGATGATTATGGTTATGTTTCCCTTCCATATCCATATTTTCACCTATGTTCTCCCATGTGGAAACCTAGTAATTAGTTAATTTGGGTAAATCTTATGTTTCATACTTTAGTTTTTAAAGTAATGTTTTGGTATTCCTTTTTACGATGTGGGTTTCAATGAAGGAAATTTTCATGTAGTAAACCATTTATAACCCGGACGAATTTCGAGGGCGAAATGCATTTTAAGGGGGGGGGGGGTAGAATGTAACACCCCAAGATTTTATGATAAATGTTCTTTTTTGTTTCATTGATGTCTTGTGTTCTAAACTACACCAAAAGGAGATTTCACAACACGCATCCCTTACTTGGCTTTCTTTACATGCAATCACAGCCTTCCACGATAGCGTGTGTTGTACGCAATATCGATTTTCACTAAACAACAATATGTTATTAAAATATTATATAAACTAGCTGTTATGAATATTAATACCCAATTATTGAAATTTTATTAATTTTATCATTCAAAATGGACTTCATTTTTGGATTCAACATATCGAAATTAGCCTAGGGTAAATTTTTGGTATTTTTATGAAAACATTCAATTCTTGATGAATAGTGAAAACACTAGGTTACTATTTAAAAATAGGCTTTTTATTGAAATAATTATTTATTTTATTTAAATTTATTTTATGTAAAAATCTCTACATAATACCGATATAATTTTAATGCAATTAATTGGAGTCATATTATAATAATTTTAGATATATAAAAAATTTTATTGAAATTTTCACCGTCTTTTACCCACCTCCTAGGAGAATTTTGAAATTCACATAAAACATAATCTTACCGCTTCTGTGGGTGGAATTTAGAGATTCCAAGAGACACAGTTAATATCAAGGACTAAAATGTGGTTCAATGAGATGAAAATATTTTTTGGTGAATAGTTACTTTTTACTTTTATTTACCATAGTTAAAAGTGAATAAGGTAATTAAGGGTAAAAATGATATTGTTATTACCCTAGAACATGTCCTAATTCTATTTGATAAGTATTATTCGACCAAACAAAAACCTTATGAATAAAATATTACCATTTAGGTCCACTTGGATTAAATAGGGACATTTATTATTAATTTATTTAAAGAAGGGTTAAAATAGTTACAATCAATGTTTAATAATAAAATTATTTTTAATATATGGTTATACATAAGATAAATTAGACTATAAATATTAATTAGAAATTTAAATGAAATTACTACCTAATGGTATTTTATTTATAATTTTTAGACATTAAATAATTTAAGTTTTTTATGACACAATGGTGATGCTGTAATAACCTAAATAATGAAATATTAAAACAATTGAAGTTATAAATACCTAAATAAATGTAATTTGAGACTTTTTCTGAATTTCTCTAATTTTATAGTTTAATATGACATGTTAGTATAGAATTAATTTACTTTTTTTAACTAATAATGTTGTTATGATTTTTACAAAAAAATCCATTACCAAATAGTGTCAAAATTGACATAAAATAGTTTTTAAAACAAATATTATATTATTAATTGTTATTATATTCATAAAAATATAAGTTTCGGCCAAGATACTTATATCGTGATATTTTTATCATTAATGGACCACTTGGGGGTCTCCTAGATGTATATGGTATGTTTATAAACTATATAATATAAAAACAAAAAGTGACATTGTAAATGTCAATCTAATTAACTAAGAGTTAATTCTAGAAAATAAGGTTACTATAATGACCCTAACCTATCTAAAATCTATTTTTTGAAAGTATTTATACCCATACCCACCTTATCATCTAAATAAATAAATTTGGATCTATTAATAACCGAATATGACTTTATTATAAAATAATATTTTAAGTTTACCCAAATGTGCCCCTCTCCTCCCTTATAAAAAGGGACCCCTTCCATCTTCTCTTCACACCCTTTTGAGCCTTGAAGATCGGCCAAACCCTGACCATTTCTCTTCTCCACTTCTCTAGAAACATTCTGGAGGTTTTGGTCTTCTCAAAAGACAAACTCTACTTCCTTAAGAGGAAGCTTAAAGGAGGTGCGTCGAAGAAGAGATAATCTCTTCTTCCGATTCTCTCAAGTTTCTTTCTTCTTCTACATCTTCTTATTTAATTGTATCATTATAAAGTAATAAAATAAGTATTACTTATATACTTATATGTTATTATAAATATGAAACAACCTTATTTCACCTTCTATCCATCCTATGAAAAACGAAATCACCGTGCGTGCGTACGTACGGAATACCATCTCCACGTTGTGGGGTAATCTGTTTTCGACCGCCACCTTACTTGGAGGGATATAATGTTGTAAATAAATAACTATATATAATTATTTTAAAGTTATATTGATTATAAAATATTATAAATACACTTTAATACAATTCCACGATCATGGGAATGATATCATCGCTCGTGCGTACATATGGAATATCGTCTCCACAACGCGATGATATTCATTCTCCATGATAACCATTCATGAATGAATATTGTAAAGACCCGGAAATTTCAAGGAAAATTTTTTTCTTAATTTTCTCTGGAATTTTACAAGAACGCAGTTTCTGACGGTGCCTAATTCAATGGCCCGGTGTGCTCGGAATAATTTTCTGAAGTTTGGATCGGGTACGTTCAGTGAACAAACGAGCGGGAATTTCTATCTTTTGAATCGGTGCTCGGTATCGAATTCTGAGGGTACCGATGGAACAGTAGCGGCTATAATTGTTTAGGAACGCCATTTACGGATTTGCATTTACGCGAGAGAAGATGATAAAAAAATGTTGAATTTTAATTTATAATTTATCTAAAATTTTTATTTTCTTGTTAAGTAGATTAAGTGTTGTGTTACAACACTTGACCCTCTCTGAAGTGGTTTTAATCTATGAAAGGGAGTTAGGGGTGGGACCCACTTAAAGTTAACGACCCATGGGAGGATTTAAGGTGAGGTGGGGCCCACACGAACCCCACCCCTTCACATTCCTCTTAAACTCCCTAACTCCCTCTTAAATTTTGTAAACCTATCTTTATTTGAGTAACCATTCATTTCCTCACCCTCTCCCTCATTAACTCTAGACAACACACACATTAATTAAGTGAATTCAACTTTTGAATTCATTTTGTAAAACATTGTCTTGGGTTGATTAAATAATGTGGAACCATTATTTGTTATGGGTTGGATTTTGTGGTGTTGAGGGTAAGGGTAGAGATCTTGGATGTTTTAAAAGAACTTCTTCTTCTTCTTCCATCTTCTTCTTCCTCGGCAAAGGAGGAGGCACCGACGTGGGAACTCGCCATCGACAATCCACCTTTCAAAATTCTCTCCGCGTGAAAGGAAGGGAGACGCTGCATCCTCCTCGGACGTTCTCCGTCGGCATATACAAAACCTCACCCTGTGACATTGTTTTCCGCGACACCGTCGTTCATCAACTTATGTCAAGGTAGGGAACTTATTTGTAATCCCACATTTACTCCCTTCTAAATATAAGAACGCGGATCAGCAAAATATTAAGTTGATCTGCGAAGATTATGTTACGGGTTGGGAAATCTTGGTTATAGGGAGAACTGTAGGGGTTTATTTTTGTTTCATTCGTGATTAGTACCATCGCCGTTCTCCGTTTAAAAATTTGGACCACCTGCAATCGATTAAAGGGAGGGGGCCGGACCACACAAACACGAACGACCCTCCTCCGTCAACTTGTTTTTGTTCCTGTTGTTGTTTAGAATGGAGATGGCACGGAACCATCGCACCGTGAAAGACCAAGTGGGAATTTAGAAAATCACGATGAAGGAGAGCGGCGCCGTTGCGCCACACCTTTGGGGCCGAACGAATCCGCGGTCGGAGTCGGGTTGCGGCGAAGGGGCGTGGTGCCGACGCGCCGTTCTGGGAAAACCACGAAGACGGCACGATTTGTTTTTGACGTGCGGATTGACGGGCGATGACAAACGAGGCCTCAAGGTAATTTTGAGGCCTCCGTAGTAAAGGTCGGGTCCCGGGAGGACCGTTGGCGAAGGCGGCAGGAGAAACGGATCACCGGAGCGCGTCCGATGGTCCGCGGAAGGTAGGGGCGGTGCGCCGCCGCAAGGTTGGCGGTGGCGGTAGCCGCCATCTTCAATTAGTGGAGAGGGGGGGACCGCGCACCCCCGCTTCGTGGCTTCCGCTCGGCCGCGCTGGCCGAGCCGGTTGGGCTAGGCCAGGCCCAGTCGGGTCTACACGGTTTGGGCCGACCCAGGGGGGTCGAGCCGAGTCGGTCTGGACCCAGACCCCCCGTTTTCAGACCCTCTTGGGTCTTTTAACCATATCATGGGCTAAGGACCTCCGATTGATGAACCGTCAGTTGCGTAACGATCCTTGGAAAGAGACGGTCGTTTTAGTATATCGCACTCTAGGTTTGGGAATACTTTGGGTTCGGCCGGGTTGGTTCGGATACGAAACCAACTGTGCCCTCAGAGCGGAAATGCTTATATCGTGAGCTCCAGACGTCCGATTGACGTGCCTTCGACATTGTTGGATTCCTCTAAGAGAGATGGATCTTTTTTCTTACTCCGCTCGAGGTTTGGATGCCGTCGGAGTGTGGTCGGGTGGGTTCGCTCATGAAACCAACCGGGCCCCTTGAACGAAAAGGCCAATAACTCACAGATTGGGCGTCCGATTGACGCGCCGTCTGTCTCGTTGATTTCCTCTTGTTGAGATGGAACTTTTGGCATACATCGCCTGAGTTTTGGTTTCAGTTGGATAGTGTCCGTGTTGGATTGCACCTGAAATCCAACCGGGCCCTTGGAACGGAAAAGCTATTATCTTTCAGACCAAACGTCCGTTTGACGAACCGTCAACGGCGTTGGTGATCTCATTGAGAAACGGTCCCAATGAGTATACCTTATGAGAGTTCGGGGTACAGTTGAGATACGGCCAGGTTGGTTCGCTCACGAAACCAACCGGGCACCTGGGACGAAAAGGCTAATAACTCACAGACCAGACGCTCGATTTACGGGCCGTCTGTTGCATTGAGACCCCTATGTCGAGGCAGTCCTTTGAGATTCTTCTTCGTGGGACATTGAGATACTTGATGTATCGACCTGGATCTCGTGGAGTGGACCCTCCCAGAGACGAGCGTGCGGAGTACAGAAACCGTGTAGCCGACTGAGACCTGACGACTGCTTGACCGACTCGACTTAGAGTGAGTCGACTAGCCCAGTGGACAGAGAACTACTTTGTGAGGTGCAGACCCATGGAGGACGGAGCACTACCTATGTGACAGTGCAGACCCGCGGTACTCATCCGGAGAGTACCTCAGCAGGCTACTAGGGGGTGTGCACTACTGTGTTTGGGTGGCATACCCTGGCGGGAAGCACTACTGTGTTTGGGTGGCTGACCCACGGTACTCGACAGGAGGAGTACCTCAGCAGTCTTAGTTTAGTGAGCAGTACCTCGGAGTCGTGACAGGACCACTGTACACTCTAGAGACGGGGCTCTTCAGCAGTTAGAGTTTCGATAATGAAAATCCTGGTTTGAGCTGAGAATTTTTACCTTTGTGTTTACCTCATGATTGAGATGGGTCACTTGATAAATTAGGTATATGTATGGGCATATACCTGGGTAGTGGTTATCCGTTGATTTCATGATCTTGGTGTTTTCCTCATGATTGAGATGGGTTACTTGATAACTTAGGTATATGAATGGGCATATACCTAAGTAGAGGTTATCTATTGATATCTTATTTGTGGTTATCCTTGTTGGTTTTTAGTGAGACCTTGAGGGTCTCGGGGTCCCTACTGAGTATCGTTATACTCACCCCTCCACGGGCTATGCCTGCACCTCGTTGTGTTGGTTGCAGACGACGGGCAGTGCTGACGGAGGCTGAGTTTTCGAGGACTAGATGGTACCCGGACATGGACTACACGACGACTCAGTATCCAGAGGTGGAATTCACGGCGAGACGATACTCGGAGGAGGTTGACGGGCGAGAGCATTGTGGAGGCTATCTGTACCTACCCTTCAGGTAGGATCCATGGTGGACGATCCAGGAGTTGCGCCATCTATACCTACCCTTCAGGTAGGATCTGTGGATGACGACCCAGGAGCCGCTTTTGTCCCTCCAGCTGTTGTCTTTTTCTGTTTTACTTTGTTCAGTTGTAGTTGTACTTTATTTTGGGTTTGTATTCTGGCCCATTTACCTTTCCACACTTCTCTTTGTACTTAGTGTTTTACATCCTCTTGTACTCTGTGGTGTTTTGTTTACTTTTATAAAGGCAATGCCTTCCCAGTTAACAGGATTTATGCCTTTGGTGCTAGTCGCCAGCCCCTGGCCTATGGAAGGTGGGCTTGGGGTAGTCACGGCACGGGCCCCGAGGAAAGGTCGTGACAAATTGGTATCAGAGGAGTCGGTTCTACCTTAGAACTTATAACTCTAATATTTTCTTTCTGTGAAGCAATAGTGTTAATAGTACCGAGTGTGGTTTTTAGTTCATGGAGTCCAGTGTTGGTGCGGGCGGCCGACGTATCCATACACCAGGACCCTGACAACTGATTTCTGACTTTTTGCATGAAAACACTGATTGTGTGTGTGTTTCCAAAAGTTTTATTTAAATATCAGCTCAAACTAGGTCAGATCACCATGTATAATCATTTGACCATGTCACGTTGTTTCTTTTAGGATGCCTTTTCTCGAACGACCACCTAGAGCCCAGAGGGATGTGTGTACTGACAGCCTGTCGAGCGACAAGGCTTCAGTATAGGGCCCTCTTGCAGTTGAGGCACCAGCGGAGGCACCAGCGGTACTACCATATGATAGGCCACCGATGCCACCATCCCCTACAGTAGGCGATGCACGCCACTTCAGTGCACTTCACGAGTTCCAGTGCCAGAGGCCACCCAGGTTCCGGGGCGAGACGGACCCGCAAGCGGCAGAGGATTTGATGGAGGCTGTGGTGAGAGTCATCAGGCTAGTAGGGATGCCTACAGACTTCATGGTGATCTTTGCTGCAAGACTTCTTATGGAAGCAGCATGTAGGTGGTGGAGCCACTTGTTCTAGTTTTGCAATGGGATGACCTTCGCATGTGAAGACTTCGAGACCTTCTTCAGGGTGGAGTTAGTGCCAGTAGCTCTACACCCCAAGCGTGTACAGGAGCTTCTGACTTTGCCCCGTGTTTTTTGATCAGTAGCCGAGTCATCTGTGGGCAGTAGACAAATGATGCAGAGGTCCAGGAGGACCAGACCAGTAGTTGGACGATCTCGGGTTTTAGGACAGGTGTTGCGGGGCACCCAGGGTGGGGTCAGAGCCATGAGTGCCAGAAATAGACAGTGTTACTCATGCGGCGGGAAGGGTCACCTGGCACGTGACTGTCTGACTCCTCGTACAGTTGATCTGCATGCTTTGGAGGAGCCACCGAGGCAGAAGCAGCAGCGGGTGCTTGAGCAACAGCCGAGCAGTGGACAAGGCAGTAGATCTCCGGGAGCAGGTGGACAGGAGCGGACCTAGCGGATAAGTCCTTTGTACTTCTAGTTCCATGTTGTTGTTGTATTCGTGTCTTTGTACTATGAGCTTCAATAATAAAAAGACACTTATCTTTTTTTGCTTTCCTGTCCTTTGGTTTGGTTGATACTGAGTGGTCCCGGTTAAGACTGTTGACTTGACCCTCACTTTCAATATTTCTGCTGGAGGAGACCCCATGACCTCACACTGATGCCAATAGTGTGACTCGACCCTTGGAGGCGAGAGTGACAGTTGGATCTCTTGGTAGTTACGTCGAGGCCTTACGACGTCATCCATGGAATGAATGCATCATTCATGTCAGGATTGACTGTATTAGGCAATGGGCGTGGTTCATCCAGGGGATGGGACTGAGTTTCTCTTTTTGGCAAAGGAGAAATTTTATCAGCTCTTTCAGATCATAGGCATAGAAGGTGCAGATCATCCAGGAGCGGATGAAGACTGCACAGTGCAGTAAGAAACAGAAAACCGGCTCCAGTCTTAGAGACTCGTGCGTGTTAAATGTTTAAATAAGATGAAGATTTAAGGAGAGATGAGTCAGCGGAGCAGCAGACATGGAGGAAAAGCTAGGAGAGCAGCATGAGGTGGTGAACATCTTAACATGCTACAACCACCAGCCTTAGTTATCCCCGCCAGGCTCAGGGAGCTGGAGGGCGGAGGAAGAGTGCGGCTACATGCTGTCAATGAGTGTGTCCCAATGGCTCTTGAAATGATTCAAGGGACAGTCTATGTCCACTACTTGCCGCTGTAGTAATGGACGTCGATATGAATCATTCCTTGCTTTCACAAATCTTGTTCCAGACCTAGAGTTTCCGGTAAGCCGTGGACTTGACCCTCACGTCTGGAGATACCTTGGGAGGAGACTCGATAATCACACTTACGCCGACAGTGTGGTCAGACCCTCGAGGAGAGAGTTTCGGTTGGAATCTCTTGGTAGCAGCATCGAGGCCTTATGACGTTAGTCTAAGTATGGATTGGATCCATAGTTCATACACGGATTGACTATATTAGGAAAAAATGTTGTGGTTTAACTACAACGTCGGAATGGATTTTCCTTGGTCGGCGAAAAAGGAAACCCCATGCAGCACAGGGTAACTCATGCACAGGAGGGTGCGCCCGATCAATCTTCAGTCGGTAAACCTTACCCTCATGGCAGCAGTCGTCTGAGTTTCAGTTCTAATAGGAATTGGAGACCTCTAGAGTTCGAAGATAACGATCATGTCCTTATGTGGGTCTCACCTCGACGAGGTTTACGGGGATGTGGCCAAGGAGACAAGTTATCTCCCAGGTTCAACAAACCTTTCGAGGTCCTCAGCTGGGTAGGAGAGGTGGTTTACCACTTGACCCATCCACCTCAGTTGCACCAGGTGCACGACGTCTTCCACGTATCTCAACTGAGGAGATACATGCTCGACCCTTCACATATCATCGACCATGGGGTGCTGGACGATGGCGATGGGGTATCTTTCACAGAGGTTCCAATGGGGATCGAGGATCGACAGGAGCGGATCCTACAAGGATGGTTGATTCCTCGGGTGTGCTTTCTTTGGCAGTACGGAACCTCCAGGTAAGCACATGGGAGCATAAGTCTCAGGTGCGTGTTCAATACCGCTTTTGTGACCCTAGTTTGTGTTGAAGCTTTATGGGGACGTAAAGCCCTGAGGTGGGAGTAATGTAAAGACCTGGAAAATTGAAGGAAATTTTTTTCTTAATTTTCTTTGAAGTTTTACAAGAACGCAATTTCTGACGGCACCTGATTCCAATGCCCGGTGTGCCCGGAATCATTTTCCGAAGTTTGGCTCGGGTACGTTCAGTGAACGAACGAGCGGGAATTTCTATCTTTTGAACCAGTGCTCGAAATCGAATTCCGAGGGCACAGATGGAACCGTAGCGCCGGTAATTGCTTAGTAACACCATTTCCGGAGTTGCGTTTACCCGAGAGAAGATGATAAAAATTGTGGAAGTTTAATTTATAATTTACCTACATTTTTTATTTTCTTGTTAAGTAGATTAAGTGTTGTGTTACAACACTTGACGCTATCTTAAGTGGTTTTAATCTATGTAAGGGAGTTAGGGGTGGGACCCACTTTGAGTTAACCACCCATGGGAGGATTTAAGTTGAGGTGGGTCCACACGAACCCCACCCCTTCACATTCCTCTTAAACACCCTACCTCCCTCCTAAATTTTGTAAACCTATCTTTATTTGAGTAACCTTTCATTTCCTCACCCTCTCCCTCATTAACTCTAGACAACACACACATTAATTAAGTGAATTCAACTTTTGAATTCATTTTGTAAAATCTTGGCTTGGGTTAATTAAATAATGTGGAACCATTATTTGTTATGGGTTGGCTTTTGTGGTGTTGAGGGTAAGGGTAGAGAGATTGGAAGTTTTAAAAGAACTTCTTCATATTCCATCTTCTTCTCCCTCGGCAAAGGAGGAGGCAACGATGTGGGAACTTGCCATCGACAATCCGCCTTTCAATTTTCTATCCGCGTGAAAGGAAGGGAGACGTTGCATCCTCCTCGGCCGTTCTTCGTTGGCATATACGAAACCTCACCCTGCGACGTTGTTTTCCGCAACACCGTCATTCATCAACTTTTGTCAAGGTAGGGAACTTATTTGTAAACCCTCATTTACTCCCTTCTAAATCTAAGAACATGGATCAACAAAATATTAACTTGATCCGCGAAGATTATGTTACAGGTTGGGAAATCTTGGTTATGGGGAGAACTGCAAGGGTTTATTTTTGTTTCGTTCGTGATTAGTACAGTTTCCATTCTCCGTTTAAAAATTTGGACCACTTGCTATCGATTAGCGGGAGGGGTCCGAACCGCACAAACACGACCGACCCTCCTCCCTTAACTTGTTGTTGTTCCTATTGTTGTTTGGAACGGAGATGGCCCGGAACCAACACACCGCGCAAGACCGTGCGAGAATTTATAAAATCACGATGAAGGAGCGCAGCGCTGTTGCGCCGCACCTTTGGGGCTGAACAAATCCGCGGCCGGAGTCGGGCCGCGGTGCCGACGCGCCGCGCCGGGAAAACCACGAAGACAACACGATTTGTTTTTGATGTGTGGATTGACGGGTGATGACAAACGAGGCCGAAAGGTAATTTTGAGGCCTCCGTAGTGAAGGTCGGGTCCCGGGAGGAACGTTGGCGAAGACAGAAGGAGAAACAGACCACCGGAGCGCGTCCGATGGTCCACAGAAGGCGGTGGCGGCGCGCCGCCGAAAGGTTGGCGGCAGCGATAGCCGCCGCCTTCAATTAGCGGTGAGGGGGGGACCACGCACCCCCGCTAAGCAGCTTCTGCTCGGCCACGCTGGGCAAGCCGAGGCTGGCAGTCGAGCCAGACCGAGTCGGGCGGGCCAGACCGAGCCGGCCGGGCCGGGTCGGTCCGGGCCCAGACCCCCCGTTTTCAGACCCTCTGGGGTCTTTTGCCCATATCATGGGCTACGGACCTCGGATCGATGCACCGTCAATTGCGTAGCGAACCTTGGAATCAGACAGTCGTTTCAGTATATCGCACTCAAGGTTTAGAAATACTTTGGGTTCGGCCGGGTTGGTTCAGATACGAAACCAACCGGGCCCTCGGAGCAGAAACGCTTATATCTTTAGCTCTGGACGTCTGATTGACGTGCCGTCTACTTTGTTGGATTCCTCTGAATGAGACGGATCTTTTGGCTTACTCCGCTCGAGGTTTGGATGTCGTCAGAGTGCGGTCCGGTTGGTTCACTCACGAAACCAACTAGGCCCCTGGAACGAAAAAGCCAATAACTCACAGATCGGGCGTCCGATTGACGCGCCGTCTGTCTCATTTATTTCCTCTTGTTGTGACGGAACTTTTGGCATACTTCACCCGAGTTTTGGTTGTAGTTGGATAGTGTCTGGGTTGGATTGCACCTGAAATCCAACCGGGCCCTTGGAACGGAAAATCTATTATCTTTCAGACCAGACATCTGTTTGACGAACCGTCAGAGGCGTTGGTGATCTCGTTGAGAAAAGGTCCCTATGAGTATACCCTATGAGATTTCGGGGTACAGTTGAGATACGGCCGGGTTGGTTCACTCACGAAACCAACCGTGCCCCTAGGACGAAAAGGCTAATAACTCACAGACCGGACGTCCGATTGACGGGACGTCTGTTGCGTTGAGACCCCTATGTCGAGGAGGTCCTTTGAGATTCTTCTTTGTGGGACTTTGAGATACTTGGAGTATCGACCTGTAGCACATGGAGAAGACCCTCCCAGAGACGAGCGTGTGGAGTACGGAGACCGTGTAGCTGACTGAGACCTGACGACTGCTTGACCGACTCGACTTGGAGTGAGTTGACTAGCCCAGTGTACGAAGCACTACTTTGTGAGGTGCAGACCCATGGCGGATGGAGCACTACCTGTGTGACAGTGCAGACCCGCAGTACTCGTCCGGAGAGTACCTCAGCAGGCTACTAGGGGGTGTGCACTACTTTGTTTGGGTGGCATACCCCGGCGGGAAGCACTACTATGTTTGGGTGGCTGACCCGCTGTACTCGACAGGAGGAGTACCTCAGCAGTCTTAGGTTAGTGAGTAGTACCTCGGAGTCATGACAGGACCACTGTACAATCCAGAGATGGGGCTCTTTAGCAGCTATAGTTTCGATAATGAAAATCCTGGTTTGAGCTGAGACTTTTGACCTTTGTGTTTACCTCATGATTGAGATGGGTCACTTGATAAATTAGGTATATGTATGGGCATATACCTGGGTAGTGGTTATCCGTTGATTTCATGATCTTGGTGTTTTCCGAATAATTGAGATGGGTTACTTGATAACTTAGGTATATGAATGGGCATATACCTATGTAGAGGTTATCAGTTGAGATCTTCTTTGCGGTTATCCTTGTTGGTTTCTAGGGAGACCTTGAGGGTCTCGGGGTCCCTACTGAGTATCGTTATACTCACCCCTGCACGGGCTATGCCCGCACCTCGTTGTGTTGGTTTTAGATGACGGGCAGTGCTGACGGAGGCTGAGTGTTCGAGGACTGGATGGTACCCGGAGTTCGACTCCACGACGAGTCAGTATCCGAAGGTGGACTTCCTGGCGAGACGACACTCAGTGGAGGTTGACAGGCGAGAGCGTTGTGGAGGCTATCTGTACCTACCATTCAGGTAGGATCCGTGGTGGAAGATCCAAGAGCTGAACCATCTGTATCTACCCTTCAGGTAGGATCTGAGGAGGATGACCCAGGAGCCACTTTCGTCCCTCCAGCTGTTGTCTTTTTCTATTTTACTTTGTTCAGTTGTAGTTGTACTTTATTTTGGGTTTGTATTCTGGCCCATTTACCTTTCAGCACATCTCTTTGTACTTAGTGTTTTACTTCTGCTTGTACTCTGTGGTGTTTTTTTTACTTTTATAAAGTCAATACCTTCCTAGTTATCGGGATTTACGCCTTTGGTGCTAGTTGCCAGCCCCTGACCTATGGAAGGAGGGCTTGGGGTAGTCACGACATGGGCCCCGAGGACGGGTCGTGACAATTATAGAGTATATATAATGAATAATAATGAAATATATGACATAATAATGATATTGTATTTATATATATATATATATAAGTATGTCATCTACTTAATTCCATTCAATTCAATAAGGTAACGAAAACAACGTTCATGCGTACGTACGACCTACCGCCTCCAGGAACCGTGTATTTAATTCCATTTATCGATATATCATTTATATATATGTATATGATGAATATATTATATATAAATCATGTTTTACATTCTTTAATTATGTAAATCTGTATATAATTAATAATATTAGGAACAACAAGTCGAAACACATACGATAAATGAAACGATTTTACCCAAAATGCTGCTTTAACATGGAATTTACAAAAGAATGGGTAATATAAAGTTATAAGTGAACCATATATGATATCATAACAATGAATATGATTCTTTAATAAGTCAATGACATTATTTAAATCATTATACATGAGGTTCAGATACATACAAATCATATCAGATGTAAGGTAAGGGATAACTTTTCCAATCTCGTTTTTATCCGAGATTGTTTTTTCGTAAGTATTTACTGGGGTTATTGTAATAATCCATGTCAATGTTTTCTAAAATTGTTTTCATGTATGTTTAAAGTAATTTTTAACCATTTTTTACTTTTAATACATAGTATGTAAGGAATCTTTCAGTTTTTATCATACGATGTAGTTTTTGACTTTTCTGACAAAAGTACGAGGAGAATGTTATTTTTAATTTATACGATGTGAAAGGATTTTTACGGTTTCATAGCGCCTCATTTTCATGAAGATTACTTTACAATATTGCATGATTATATTCAAAAAAACCATTTTCTTTTAAAATTTCATAGCAATTTGTGAAAAGAAAATGATTTGGAAGAAGAAAGGATAGTTTCCTCAATATTTCATTTCATGTTTTTTATCAAAAATATTTTCCATCTAAAATGACATTATTTAGTATGTTTATGTTTCAAATATAATGTATCAATTACTTACATGGTTTTATTATTTTTATGATTAAATGATATCCATATTTTTATATGGATTATGTTATGATGGCATGATGTATTAGAATCTCATTCTATTACATGGGTTATGCTATGATGTTTGATTTATGATTTTGTGGCACATGAAAGAATGATTTCATTATGAGATGGGTGGTACCTATATCTCCCTCCAATTCATGGGTGAAGATTTATATCTCATGAGATAGACATGGCTAGAATGGTAAGTTATTCTGGTTCAGTAATACATGACTGGAATGAGGATTGAACTCGATTCAGAAAGGTATTTTGTTGACTAAAATGGTCTTGGTAGTAATGCCTTGGCTACTATGGAAGTCATATCATGTGATTAATGTTTTCAATAATCACATGTTTTATTCCCATGATATTTTATCACTATTAATGTTTCTTTATGATCTATGCCTTATGTACTGCCATGTTTTATGTCATTGACCAAGATTTTGATGTTTAAACATTATGTTCATGTTTTTAAGTTCAAATGTATATGAATTGTTTTATCTTTTCCATGCATACCCTTACTGAGTATTTGATCTCACCCTTTATATGTTTTCTTTTCCCCAGGATTTAAAAAAAGGTTTTAGGTAAGAAAACCAAAATGGGAAGATCTTTATGGGTGATGTTGAAGATCTTTCACCATGATTAGAAGATTACGTTCCGAGTTTCCAAAGACACTAAACTATTACGGTCCTTGTGTGTATATTTTTTATGTATTAAGTATTCCTAAAAAGTAATTTAATGTCCATGTATGTCATGATTCAGGTCTCTACATATCGTATACTCAATAGAATGTTGGGATGGTTCGTATTTCTCTTCTGTCACCTTGAGATTTTTCATTGTTTTGATATCCATTTCCTCATTGTCTTTCTTTTTGAACATAGGATCTTTTCCCATATCATAATTGGTGAGTTTATTATGTAACTAATCAATATATATGTCTTAAAAATCTAACAAGGAATGAAATATTTGAATGAAAATTTTGAGGGAAGTTACGCATCAATTTTTTGATAACAGATGAATCTTCAAAAATATCTCTGAAACCACTCATCTGACTTACTTTTTCATTAAATATTATAATTTAGTTATCAATAGTCTTGTAATTATCCATTAAGATATCTTTAATCATTAATATACAATGTTTTATTATTTTTCTTTGATTTTCACATTCCCTTTATATATACTCTCAGGTATATGAATTATCGCCTTGTATATTATTTATCCCAAAACCATAGTTATCACATTATTATAGAAGGATGAATGTATAAAATATTTGGCTTCCCAATATACATACATATTGTTCTTATCAGCATGAGTCATGGGAGAATCAATTCTAGGTGGGATAAAAATAAAATTTAATGCATCACTGACATCAATGCCTTCTGAAATAATATATGGTAAAATTATGTTCTTCCATCCATAATAGTTTTATCCATTGAAAAAAGTAAATCCTATAATTTTGAATTGATATAAACACTCCATAATTTGTCTTTAGTCAATATTTGATTTTTTTCAATGTAACCATCATATAATACAACTTTTAGATACTATATCAGTGTGAAATCACTAAGAGGGGGAGGGATTGGATCAGTGGGCCCTTTTATTTTTACAAATTCCCCCTTCAAATTCATCATCTATGTGTAAAATTCTGTTAACTAGATCGAGTATCTTTTTCCTCTCACTATGTTACCTTTTGGCTCAATGTATTTAAAAGTGGTTTTTTAGATTTTCTACAATCTTTAATGTAGTTACACACTGCATAACTATGTTGTATGCCATGTAATGAGTGTTGGATGTATGTTTTGAAAGAAAAGATCATACTATGAACTTGTACACGTCTTGAATGGTTATTAAATGTTTTTATTATTTAAATGAAATATTTTTACTCTAAGGTAACAAGTTTTAGAGCATATATGAGATGTGGTAGTTACACATTGTGAAAATGGGTTACACATTATGTAACCTCTTATGTCTAGTTTTTTAATATAGCGTGGGGATGTGTTGTTTCCATTCCTTCACCAGTTAATAATGGATTTCGACTTATGTTAGTTCTGAAACTTTTATTGGAGACTCACCTCCTTCTAGAGTGATCTGTTTAATGACAGATATCCATTGCGAGCATGGTGCATCTCTCCCTTTAATTTTCCCTTCTATTTATTCATTGATTGTTGTTGTAGTAATTCCCTATGGTTACGTTAGCAAAGCCTTTTATTTAACTTTTTTAGTTATTCATGGTTTCTTCTAGATATTTTCTGTGATCTCATTCCAAAGGCCTTTTCTTATATTGTTCATGGTGTGAAAGGTGGTCATCATTGAGGAATGAGAATTTCATCTCTTTCATTGACCCTTGTAGTCTAAATTGAATCAATATGGTTGTTTATTTGATTCTAGGGTCATTGTTGATGTTGATAGGCTTTATTGATCTTGGATTTTGTTTCAGACTTGTGCAACCCATGTTTTGAGGTACCTGGTTCCATCTCTAGACTATGTTTATAATATTGATTGTTCTTTATTTATGAATTGATCTATAAATGGAATTGGAATTTTCAATTTTTGTGTTTAAAAAGTGTTTTTCGAAGACAAATGAGTTTTTCCTATTTGATAAAAATGGAAGGAAAATTGGTATTTCAAAGCATTGAAATGATTTGTGAAAAAAGAAAAATGGGTTACCTTAGGTAATTATGTGTAAGGTTTATCGTAGGTCCATCAACCATTGTCTTGTGATTATCATGGAGTTCTGTCATGGGGTATTCCTAGGTACCCTACTCTTTATGTTCTAGGGGACCAATACTATAATATTAGTGTGTTTACTTTTGGGTTATTCTTCCGCTTCCAAGGCCTGTATTCTAGGATCATTTTTTCCACTTGATTATTATAGTATGATTACTCTTTAGCCCAGACCTGTAGTATTCCTTGGTGTTTTTATACCTGTGCGTTTGTTTGGTATTTTTTGGTTTTATGGTTTAGCCTTGATATGCATATATATGCTTGCGAAACCCGATATGGAATATATGACTTGAAATTGATATACCTACTTTTTTTAGAAGTTTGGACAAACAGAAATGTTTACCCTGATTTATATAAAACTTATTTACTACTTATCATTCAATGTTATTATTTAAAATGATTTTATGTGATTTGTTAAACAAATACCTATTATGGAACATTTGGGTGGGATCCTACTAATATTATTAGCTCACACCCTTCACATCGCTTCGGTGGTGTGTAGAACATTGTTTGTCTTACAGTGATGGAAAAGGCTAGGAGCCTCGAGGATATGGCAGGGTTCATGTAAACTGGTTGGGGATCTGGTGCAGATATGGTGGGAGTTTTTCCATACTATTGTTTGGAGTAACTGTGTGGTATTTATAGTGTTTTTTGGATTTCTCTTGGAGTTTGGGCTACATTTTCTATTATGTCTTTCTACTATTTCTTATAGAAATGGAATATATATTAACTAAACTTATACTGTTTCTTTCTTTCATTATATATATGTATTCCATGTGGTTGTTCAGGTTGGGAGTAATGGTTACCTCTATTGTCTTGTTAGATTCTTGGGTTATTTTAGCCATCCCATATGGACCGGGAATGCACATAGGGTATGTGATGGAATGGTTAAGGTTCCGGGTTTGAGGGAAACCCAAGATAGTTCATCAATGTTTGGTATTAGTGGTGGGTTTTCCCCAAAATTCCTTGTATTGGGACATCTTTTAGATTTGAGATGGGATTTTCCCATCTTGAGATGTATTTTGCAATATGTTCCTGGTAATCTCTTTTCAGAATGAAACTCATGTTGCCCTGATATTTTGGGATACATGTCTCTAGTGTTAGTTTTTGTTGTAAAACTATCAGTTATTTCTTATGGGTTTTCTAGTTGGTGATGAGATGTATTCTGTTTTCTAGTCATTCTTATGTTTTAGTGTACAACAATATGCCTTTGAGATGTCATCCATGAGTTCCTTAGGAAGGTGAATCATATAATCCTAAAGAGAACTAACCAAAAGATCATAATTTCAATGAGGCTATCATTCAGGCATTCTTTTTTGTTGATCAATGTGTACTGCAAGATCAGAACATCGTGGTTGGGGTACAACCAGGAGCTAGAGTAGACAGATATTGATCACGAGAGTTCTCGAATGAGAAGCCACCAACCATTAAAGGGAAAACTAAACCTCAATGTTGGAGGAATTTCCTGATAGGAATAATCAAATATTTTACTTTTTGGATACACCTGATAATATCAGGGTAATATGTGAAGTGTTCAAACACATGGATTCTAGCATGCGATGGTGGGGTTTTATGTTCTAAGAAAATATAAATGTGGTATTGTATTGGAAGGGTTTCAAAACCCAGTTCTTTCAACAGTTTTTTTCTAGAGTCTCTAGTGATGGAGAAGTCACTAGAGTTCCTATATTTACATGACTGGGGGCATTCAATGTCGGTGTACACCAATAATTTTTCTGATCTTGTTCGTTTTTCTTCTGATGTGGTGATGAATGACCAGCTGAAGGCTCAAATGTTCGTATAGGGTTTACGACCACATATTTGATCAATGGTGTTTATGATTAATCATTCTACCTATGTATAGATGATAAAATTAAATAGGATGGAAGAAATGAATATGGAAGGCATGGTTGTATTTTCATCCTCTTGTCTTCCATTGGGTGACAGCTTCAATAGTGCACATTGGAAAAAGATAAAGTTCAATGATCATCATAGGAGTAGTGGAGGAGGGTGTTAGTAATGAGCCTCCTATACACCTTATATTATAGTGGGTAATGTGCCCCTGAATATCTATAAATCTATAAAGGGAGGACACATAATATGTTCTTGTACTATTCTCATGAATATTTCAAATATTTGTGGATGCCTTTGTCACTTATAGGGTTCTATCGGGATTTGACAACGCCTCATTATGGTCAAGTTCTGTCAGCTAAAAACTCTACTGTGATGCAATTTGAATGATAAAATAATATAGGGGACTAGACACATGCCTAAGCATATTCATGAATTAGATGAGTGTCCAGTGGAAGTTAATTCAGGTATAAAATCAATGAGAGGTACTATTCTTATGGAATCTTCAGTAGAATTATTTACTTGATACTGCTGCCTCCCACTAATTTATTTCTGCACGTTGTGTTGATTCTCATATACATCTGATGGAACATATTTCCTTTAAAAAGGATTTAGAAAATATTCATGTATGGAGGATATAATAGGCGTTTCAATGTTATTTTTCATTGATGATAGTAGATACCGAGTAGGTCTAAGATTTACTTGTTCTTGAGCTGGTTCTATTTTGACATCATCATTGATATGGATTGGATTGACGTTCATTGAGAAGAGGTTGATTTTTGTCATCATCCTATTTTGTTTCTTACTACCAATGGGAGATCTTGTCTATTTATTAGAGAGTGTGAGCCTCAGTCTGGTCGTGAAGGACCTTCCTTCCCATATCATAGGAGTTTATTGGTTTATATTTCCTTTTAACCCAATGATGTTTCTTCTATTGATGATCTTCCCATTATTTTTCGAGACATTATTGATATTTTCCAATATAATTTCTCTGTACTTACTTTAGATAGAGTGTTATATTTAATCATTGATCGGGTGTTTGGTACATAGTCGATATTGATACCTTCCTATCGGATGTCACTAGTGGATCTGAAAGAGATCAATATTCAGTTATATGACCAAATAGAGAATGGTTTCATGTGCCTTAGCATTTCCCTTTTGAATCCTCTATGATATTTTCTAAGAAATAAGATGGATCACTTTGTTTATGTGTGGAATATCAGAAGTTTAACCGAGTGATGTTTAATAACAAATATCCTTTACCTCATGTGGATGATCTGTTTGATCAGTTTAAGGGGAAAAATTTTGTTTTCAAAAATTAATCTTTGGTCGATTTATCATCAAATAAGATCTAAGAAGTATGATATACTGATGATATCATTCAAGAGATGGTATATACATTATGAACATCTTTTTATGTATTTTGGCATAACTAACACTCATGCAGTTTTTAGGAATTTTATGAATTATATATTCCATCAATATCACCAAACTTTTCTTGTAGTGTTTGTGAATGATATTTTGGTTTTCTCAATATCAATGAGTGAGATTGCGAACTATCTATTTTTGGTTATGGAAATTTTGATAAGACACCATTTGTATGAAAAGATTTTAAAAAGTAGTTTAAGGATTCCGGAAGTGATGTTCTTCGAGAACATAATTTCTTAGTATGACTTAGTAATCGATGGAGAGAAGGTGAAATATGTTTTTTTCAAGGAAGAACCTTTGGAATCTATATGGAATTATGATATTCTAGGTCTTTTTGGATAATTATAATAGTTTTTTAAGGAATTATATATGATGGTGTCACCTTTTACTTCTCTTACAAGGAAAGCAGTGAATTTCACCTAGGATTCAAATTGTCAAACTTCATTTGATGAAATGAAATGGAATCTGACGGATGCTCCTATTCTTATATTACCAAATCCATATATGGGATAATTGTTGGTTTTTCATTCTTTGGGTGCTGTTTTGCGATGTGTGAATATGTATGATGACCATGTGGTAGCTTATAGCTCTTGTAATCTTCGATTTCATGAGAAGAAATACCCTAGTCATGATTTAGATCTTGTTTTAGTAATGCATGAACTTAACTATTTGATACACTGTCATTTTTCATTATAGTTCACAATCATCTATGATCATAAGAGTCTTAGTTATATCATTTCATAAAAGCACATGAATATTAGGGGGGTTGATGGGTAGAGTACCTTTAGACATTTGACTTCGATATTGCCTACACCCCAGGAGAGGAGAATTTTGTTGCATATTCTCCTAGAAGGAATGTACCATAATAAGTTATCCTAAAATAAAATTAATAGTTGAAAATTATGGGGATTTTCACTCAGTTTCATTTAGATTCATAGGAGGATGTTTCAAGCATAGTTATGGATAGTTTTCAGTTATAATATTATCTCCCAGAGTCTATATTGCAGAGTTACCATCACGACGATGAGTTTCATAAGACTTGAGAAAGCTATTATGGTGGGGAGACCATTTCAGGTTAGTCTCTAACTTCAGATGGAATTATTCACATTGGGAAAAGGACGGTTATCCCTGCATCTGTGAGTAGTTTAGTCATGTTTGATAGTCACATATATTCACGGGTCATATATCTATATACTATGAAGATTTATTATGACATGAGGCGGTGATTCTAGTCGTAGGCTATGAATCATTACATTGTGGAGTTTGTGACCCATTGTTACACATGCCAATGGATAAAGAAATGGGTCCTGAAACCCTCTCATTCACTTAATCCTATTTAGGCCCTAGTTTGGATATTTCATGATATATCCATTGATTGTGTTGTTGGATTTACACAAACTCCCTGGGGGAAGAATTCTATCTGGGTGTTTTTTGATTGGTTGATGAAGTCTACTCATTTCATTGAGATTAGAGGCACTATAATGACCCAATGTTTTATCAATGGAAATTCATTTCATATAAGTAATTCATATAATCATATGAAATAACAACATAATGAACTACTAAATTCAATGTGACTTTTAAACACAGGTTTTTTCACTTCTGTGTTTTGAATTTTGAAAATACGACGCACATTGTTGCGATCAGTAAGTTATTTGGAATCTGATAAGAAAAAAATAAGTATACGGTGAATAGTAACCTAACCTTATTAATAGTAACATAACATTATGAATAGTGATATACCCTAATGAATAGTAACCTTATCTATGATAGTATATAAATAATATTCAAGTGAAAGTATGATGTACCTATATTTTAGAATAATTAAATGAATGTTTTAAAACTGGGTTTTAATAATAAATTATGATTTAATTAAATATTAAATTAATCATATTTAGAAATTATTTTTGAAAAATGTACTTCATTTTGGGATTCTACATGTCGAAAATTGGTTAGGGTGAATTTTTGGGATTTCTCTAAATTACATGAATTTTATGAATAGTAAAATTCAATAATTCACAATAAATGCCAAAACCTGAGTTTCTACAACATTCTTGAGTCATGGATGATGTAAATGACCATTGGTTTGAACTCACAATAATTTATTACTATTATAGGTCAAGTAATAATAACTATTTTTTGTCTTATGAAAAAATAATCAACTAATGATTATATTATTATGAAACCCTTCCACTCCTCCACTATAACCACCCCTCACTCCTCCTTCTCTTCACTACTCTCAAGCATTTTTCCTTTCCAATATTCTGACCAAATATATACCCAAGCTCCTCCCCCACGTCCAACTTCCAATATTTTCTTCAAAAATACAAAAACCTATCCCCTTCAGATTTTCTCAAAGGATGTAGACTCAAGAGTTAAATTCAACATTCCAACTCTTTCATTTCTTTTAAGTATTTTATTTTCTTATATCATTCCTCACCTACCTTTACCCTAATGGTATGATAACTCCATTAACATAAATTTACTATAATTATATTATGCTAATGGGATAATTCATTATCTTCTCTTATTTCCCAACCATTTATTTGAATGAAATGAAAACACCGTTTGAGATGTGTTGATTCAGCTCATTCAAGGACAACCGTTTATAAGTTTTTGTTATCATCATTAATTATAGTCCTGAAGCCATTTGTGTTATGGTTGAACCAGATTATTATATATTTAATATATCCTTGTTAAGGTTCTATTATCCTTTTGTACAAATGGTATTAGGTTATAAAACCAATCATGTTCATTATAATCAATCCCACCAATAAACCAAAACGGTTATCACTAGGGTTTTATATAATAATTAGACTTCACTAGAAGTAATAAAATTAAATTTGTAACCATGTAATCTACCGGATGTTCAATAATATCATTCAAATTCAATTCTGGAAAACTACCTTCATCATATGTGTTTATCTGAACATGAATCGATCATTAAAACCAAGGAAGAAAACATACCTAAACAATGAAATTGAAACTTATAACCAATCAAAATGGTTTTTATTGAACTAAAAAGGGTTAAAATAAATAAATTACTTATATAAGAGGTTATGAAATTATTAATTAATAAACAATTTTTTTATTCAGTTCATTAATAACAAGTGGAGAACACCACCAAACTTAAGGTAAGGGGTCCTCTCCATTTCACTCATAATCAAGATGTACTCTATGCTATGCCATTTTATGTGTAATCACTAATGATGGGGTATTATTAATAACCTCATTAATACTTAACTCATGATTTATAAATGATTATAAACTCCCTTTTCACTCTCATAAATCCCTCTTAGATACACCCAACACCATGCCAATAAAATGTAATGAATTCTACCTGAACCTTATTTGTTCATTCGGGATGCCTAATCATTCTTTATAAGAAAATGGAGTTATCTTATCTATTCATGTAAGTATTATAAATGATGTTTAGTTTTAAATAATTCATTTATGAAGACCCTTTCAGCACTCTATTTTGTTGATATACATGTTTTTAAATGATTCCATCCATAAAACATTTCGATAATCAAACATGTTTTAAGGGAACTTCTCAAATTTCTACCTAATTTGAAGTGCAATCTATATTAAGTTTTAATCAAAAATTGTATTTATATAATCATTAGTTATTATTATAAAACCCTTCTTGGTTCAATTTTTGTTTTATATAAATTATTTTCCTCTTTTCTATTTTAAAATATCTATAGTATTTTCCTTAAAAAAACCAAAAATAGTTTTAATTCTAATGTTTCTCAAATACATTTCATATATATTGTCACTTCTATTTGACATTACATACCATTTTATATTCCTATTTTACCTTGTTAACATCTATGTATGTCCTAATTCCTTTCTTTCATGAAAACATTCATGATATGCCCATTGGTTCTGCTTTATGTCATGGTTGTGGTACCCAATTCTTTCCATGGGTACCCTTATTTTTATGTATGGTTGATTATGTATTAATATTTATGTGGAAATAATATTCATGAAAATGTTGAGATTGGTGCCACTAGAGAGCACTCCAATTAATTGGGTAGTGTTAATATTCGATGTGAAATGGTATTGGAGTTTATCCTTCACCCCTACTACATTGGGAAACAGTATTGGCGGTTAGCCTTGGCCCGCACTACTATGGGAAACAGGATTGGTGGTTATCCTTGACTCATACTAAAGACACGTTTTATGTTTTTTCCACATTTATATGATCCTATGTTTATATGATCCCATGTTTAGATGTTATTATTTCATATGTTCCATGATTTTGATATCATTATGGCATGCCTCATTGATCATGTGCTAAAGTTATATTCTTATATTCATTCCCTTACTGGGCTTTTTATCTCATCTCTTTGTTCATGTCTTCCCCAGGGTACCCTATGAAGATTTAAGGGTTCAATGGAAGTTAGGATCTTTTTATGGAGATTAAAAAAGATGTTTTTAGCCCCATGTATTATGTTTTATGTACCTAGTCTTACAAGACACCAGACATAACGAGACTTGGATTGTACTATTATGTATAATTATGCTTAAAATCATTTAATGTTATGTGTAAAAGGATAGGGATGTAATAATTGGTATCAGAGGATAGTTTTGTAATTTTTGGAGATTAGGAATAGATCACCTTAGTGAGAACCTTAAGGATGAGATGAAGTATAAGAACACATCACTAAATTTTGTTATGTAATGATTTGGTGGTTTATCATGAAAATTAATCCCTTCCTAAATACAAATAGGTAGAGGCAGCTCCCGAAAAAATGTACCTAGGAGTGAAAAATTTTACAAATAGTTTCGAGCTGAACCTATGGTATCCTAGTACATGACAGGAGGCCTTACTGAACTCTTGGTATTGACACTCTCAAGGGATATGCTTTGGTAAATTCATGAGAATAGTACAACCCATTATTAAAGAAATAAAAAATCCCATAAGAATATAGGTTAAGAAATAGTTCAATGATAACCTAGATTTAATCTTGAGGAATCACATGTTAGGATATACTTATCATTTACATGTGTATACATTTATGTTTAATGTTTTTTTTATACTCAATAGATACGTATTAAATGCCTCCAATTATGTGTTATTTTTTCTATGTTAATAGAGGGAAATATAATAACACATTACAATAGTCAATGTGCTAGGAAACATGATTATTTCCCTAGTGATATTCCTGATATGATGGGAACGGGTGCTCAAAACATTATGGTAGTACATTCTCAGCTACATCCAGTTATGAATAATAACTTGAATCATATTGAATTACCTCATCCTCCTAGAAAAAGTAAATTTTTTGTAGAATACATCATGATTAAAAGGCCTACCATGTTTAGTAGATCTTATAATCCTCTTATAGAAAAGCAATGGATTAAATCCACTGAAATGATACTCTCCATCCTCTAGTACTCGAAAGAATAAAAAGTTGTACTAGTGGTCTATCATTTTGATGGGGAAGTTGATTAGTGGCTGAAACTGATCAAGAATACTAAGTCCCAACAGAAAATATATTCCATGGATTGGGAGGAATTAAAGATATTGTTTTTCAACAAATATTTTCCTTTAATCCTCCATCTCATGAATGGAAGAGAGTTCCTTAGACTCAAGAAGAAGGGAGATTAGTTCTTCAAGGCATATGAAGAAAACATTACAAGGCTTTCAGGGTATGCCTCTAGCTTTTTCTTGAACACTAAAATCAAGTTGGATGATTTCTTTAGCAGACTATATCCATGTTTATGAAACGAATTGGTGATTCGAGACATTGAATGTTATAATGTGATTTGTTGTTGTTCCCTCAATGATGAAATTGAGAATGGAGACTCTCAATGGTCTCATGGTCCCATGGATAAGAAGGGATAATAGAATAAAAATATTGGTGTTTCAAGAAATAAATCCCATGATGGAATTAAGCCTTAAACTTCCCCTTGTAAAATTTGTGGGAATAAGCATTATGGGAATTGTTTGAAGGGAACCATGAATTTCTTCAAATGTGTAATGTTTGGTCATCTGGATAAGAACAATCAAATGGATATGAAAAATCCTGCTAATGTGGAAGAATAAAGGAAGGTTCAGATCAAAGATCAGCCAATGGTATAGTGTTACAACTGCATAAATCATGGGCATTATGAAAAACATTTCCTGAATCCAAGGTTGGTTGGAAGAAATCAACAACAACCTCTAAGGGAACAAGGAAGAGATTATGCTATCACTACTGCTCAGGTGGATCCATACAACGATGAGGTGATACATATTATAGTTATTCATTCAAGAATAGTAAAATTGCTATTTAATTCTACTTTTATGCATTCTTTCATATCTTGCTAGTTTAGTAGAACTATTCAAACACCACCTAAAACATTTGGGGAAAGGTTATCTGTGAGAACAATGAATATGTAAATCATTACATCCAAGGTTTATAACTCCTCCCCAGTTAACATTTGTGGACTAAACCACTCATAAAATATCATCATACTTCCTTTAGTGGAGTTCGACGCTAACTTGGTCACATATTTTCTATCATTATACAAAGAAAACATCAACTTTTGGGAAATGGGGATCACTCTTAACATACCAAAGAATCCTCAAATTCTTTACAAGTGTAAGTAGGAAGATTAATCTCTTTTAGAATCATTTCCTCAAGTGGGGGTATTAATTCCATATGAGCAAGCATTTCCAGCTCGAAGGATTGATATAGAGGAGAGAATCGTGATTGAAGACATTCCCATTGTGACGGATTACATAGATGTATTCCCTGAAGAGTTTCCTGGTATTCCTCCTGACCGATAGGTTGTGATCTCAATCAAACCTACTCATAGAGCTCTGCCTATATCAAAGACACCTTATATAACGGCCACCATAGAGATAGAAGAGATGAATAAGCGATTATAAGATAATCTAGAGAAGGGTTGAATATGCCCGAGAGCTTCACCTTGGGGCGAGCCATTCATCTTCATCAAGAAGAATGATGGATCAATGCACCTCTACATTAATTATTGTAAGCCCAATAAAATCATGATAAAGAACAAGTATCCCATTCCTCGGATAGATGACTTGTTCAATCAGTTTCATGGGGCCTGTTATTTATCTAATTTCGACCTTCGATCGGGATATCACTAACTAAATGTGAGGAAGGAAAATATTCCTAGGAGTACATTTCAAATGAGGTATGGAAACTATGAGTTCATAGCGATTCCCTTCGGATTGAAAAATGACTCTGATATTTTCATGGATTTAATGAATAGATTCTTTAGAGATTACCTTGAAAAATTTGTGGTAATCATTATTTATAATATTCTGATATACTCCAATACCAAGGAGGAACATGATGATAATTTGTATAATATGTTAAAAACATTGTAAAGGGAGAAGTTTTATGCAATGTATAGTAAATGTGAGTTCTGGATGGAGGATGTATCATTTTTAGGGCATGTTATAACCAAAAAAGGGCTATGTGTGGACCCTTACAGGACAAAGATAATTGAAGAGTGGTGCTGGCCAACATATGTAATGCAGATCCACAACTTTCTGGGTCTATCCAAGGATTATCGATGATTTGTGAAGAAATTTTCATGATTATTTAGCCCAATGACCAAGCTGACATGAATGAAAGTAAAATTTTTCTGGACTCAAGAATTTGAAACTTGTTTCAAGGAGTTAAAAAAATGCTTATCACTTCACCTGTACTCACACTCCCATAAAGTAGAGAACTCTTTGTGGTGTACAGTGATACTTCAAAGAAAGTTTTAGGTTGTGTGCTAATGAAAAATGATAAAGTGATATCCTACGACTCAAGGAAGCTAAATATACACGAGAAAAACTATCCCACACATGATCTGGAGTTTGTAGTTGTGATCTTGGCGTTGAAAATCATGCGACATTATCTCTATGGGCAGAAGTGTGAGATATATACAGATCACCAGAGTCTCAAATATATATTCACATAAAAAACCTTAATATGCACCAGTAAATATGGATAGATATCATTAAGGATTATGAATTATCAATCCACTACCATCCCGATAAGGCAAATAGGGTGGGGGATGCTCTAATTTGAAAGGATCCTGCATCCTTCTCAATGATGAGAATTTAAATGGATTCAATCTTTATAGATTTCCTGAGGGTGAACAAGGGAATCATTAATGGACAAAATCATCAATCCATTCTCAAATTATTTCTCAACAATCTCTCATGTAGAAAATATATGATTCTCAAGGAAAAGATAGGGAAATTCTAAAAAGGGAGGAAGCTTTTAGAAATGGGAAATACTCTAATTTCAAAAATGATGAGGTAGGAGTTGTAATATTTGGGTCACGATAATGTGTACCATCCGATCTAGAGATAAAGAATATTATTTTTATTGACTTGCATATCTCGACCCTCTCTATCAACCCAGGGAGCACAAAGATGTATTGATATCTCTAAGAAAACTTTTGGTTGGACAATATGAATAGCGAGATTGTTGAATATAGATCAAAGGACATCCAGTGGAAACAATGCTATATGAGTCATTTTGGATCATCTTATGAAGAAAAATCACATTATCATAATTCTAGAGGAATTATCTATAGACAAATTTGAAAAAATTTACATCAACTATGTGGTAAGTCTGAATGGAGTACGATAATCTATTGTATCCAATTGTGATCCTAGATTTAGCTCAATGTTCTGGAAAAGTCTCAAACATGCTCTAAGCACTGAACTGGTCTTTATTGTGTCTTATCATCCTCAAAATGAGTGACAATATGAGAAAACTATTTACACAATATATGATATGTTGAGAGGATGTTCTTGGACTTCAAATGAGGATGGGACCAACATCTTCCACGGTTTGAATTGTCCTACAACAATAATTTCCACTCAATCATCTGAATGGCACCATATAAAGCCCCCATTATGGGAAAATGTGCATAACACTGGTGTCTTGGGGTGATGTTAGTGATGGTAAGATGCTAGGACATGAAATTGTCAAAAAAATTGTGGAGAAGGTGAAAACCATTCATCAGCATATCAAGGAAGCCTGGATTTGATAGAAGAGTTATGCAGATAATCGTCAGAGGGACCTTGAGTTCAAAGTTGGAGGCATGGTATTCTTATGCATATCTTCATGGAAGAAGGTAATGAGGTTTGGAAAGAAACGGTAACTAAGTCCCGAGTATATTGACCCCATCGAGATTCATGATTGAGTCGAAGTTGTGGCATATCAACTAGCACTTCCACCTATTATGTCCTAAGTACAAGATTTCATTCAAGTATCCCACTTAAGAAAATACATACTAGACCCTTCACATGTACCCTCTTTAGTGGTGGTACAGTTGGAGGATGATCATTTCTATGAGAAGCATCCAATGAAGATCTTGGATCGTAGATATAAAGTTATACGCAACATGTATACTCACCTAGTCAATGTACTATAGTGGAACCACATATACGAAGAGGCAACATGGGAACTGGAGGATCCAATGAAGGAAAAGTACCATCACATGTTTATGTCCTAGAATGTAAAATGAAATTTCTAGGGTGAAATTTCATAAGGGGGGAAGAATTTAATGACCCAATGTTTTATCAATGGAAATTACTTTCTTATAAATATTTCATATAATCACATGAATTCACAACATAATGAACTATTATGTTCTATATGACCTTTAAATATAAGTGTGTCACTTCTGTGTTTTTAATTTTGAAAATCTGACACACATAGTTGCGATCAGTATGTTATTTGGAGTCTGATAAGAAAAACATAATTGTTTGTGAATAGTAACCTACCCTTATGAATATTAACATACCCTTAGGAATAGTGATATAACCTAATGAATAGTTACCTTCTATGTTATAGTATATAAATAATATTAAAGTGAAATTATGTTGTACATATATTTTAGAATAAGTAAATGAATGTTTTAAAATCGGTAGTTAATAATAAAATATGTTTTTAATTAAATATTAAATTATTCATATTTAGAAAATTATTTCTGAAAAATGGACTTAATTTTTGGATTCTACGCATTTAAAATTAGTTAGTGTGAATTTTTGATATTTTTCTAAAATACATGAATTTTTTATAAATAGTACAATCTGATAATGCACAATAAATGCTAAAACCTGAATTTCTGCAACATGCTTGAGTCATGGATGGTTTAAATGAAAACTGGTTAGAACACACATGCATTTATTTCTATTCTAGGTCATGTAATACTCTCTATTTTTTGTCTTATGAATAAATAATTAACTAATTATTATAATATTATTAAAAACATCCACTCCTCCACTATAAAACCCCCCTCACTCCAATTTCTCTTCACTACTCTCAAGCCTTGTTACTTGAAAATATTTTTCCCAAATCTCTCCCCAAGATTCTACCCTACGTCCAAAGACCCTTGTATCTTCAAAAATACCAAAACCTCTCCCCTTAAGAAGTTCCCAATAGATGTCGTCTCAATTGGTAAATTTCTCTTTCCAACTCATTCATTTCTTTTAAGTTTTTTTCTTTTCTTGTTTCTTTCCACGCCTCCCTTAACCAAAATGGTATGTTAACTCTAGTAAAATACATGTACTAGAATGATATTATTCTAATTGGACACTTCATTATCATCTCTCCTTTCCCCATCATTTATTTTAATGAAATGAAAACACCATGTGAGATGTGTTAATTTATCAAATTCAAGGAAAACAGTTTATAAGATTCTATTCTCATATTTAATTATGGTATTGATGCCATTTTTTTATGGTTGAACTATATTATTAATTACGAATTATATTTTTTTCAA
Organism: Viscum album; assembly: GCA_963277665.1. Lineage (NCBI taxonomy): Eukaryota > Viridiplantae > Streptophyta > Magnoliopsida > Santalales > Viscaceae > Viscum > Viscum album. Next base: position 1,628,462,429 of record OY728130.1, read on the forward strand.
GGATCTGTAATCCATCTTTACCAATGGTATTAAGGTATAAAACAAAACATGTTCCTTGTAATCATACCCACTGATTAGCCAAAACAGTTATCACTGAGGTTTTATATAATATTTTACCTTCAACCTAAGTAACCAAATTAATTTTGTTACCAAGTAATCAAATGGATGTTCACTAATAATATAAAAATTCAATTATAGGTAATCACTTTTATCATATGTGTTTATCCGAACATGAATCGATCATTAAAACCAAGGAAGAAAACTAACTTAAACAACAAAATTGAACTTTACAACAATAAAAAAGGTATTGAATGGAATAAAAAAGAGTTACAGTAGATCCATTACATATAGAATAGGTTTTGTAATTATTAATTAAAAAATCTAATTTTTTTATTCAATTCTTTAATAACATGTGGATAACACCATCAGACATAAGGCAAGGGATCCTCTCCATTTCACACTTAACCAAGATGTCCTCTATGCTATGACATTTTATGTGTAACCCCTAATGATTGGGTATAATTACACACCTCCCCCATACATTCCTCATGTTTTATATGTGATGATAACCCCCTTTTTCCCACTCATAAAACCTTCTTAGGTACACCTGACATCATGACAATTAATCGTAATGAATTCTAACCCAACCTACTTTGTTCTTTTGGGTTTCCTTATCTTTATTTATATCGAAATGGAGTTATCATATCTTTCTATGTACATATTACAAATTTTTTAGTTTTAAAAAATTAATTTATGAATACCCTTTCATCACAATATTTTAGGGTTATAAATGTTTTTAAAATATTCCCTCCTTAGAACATTCTCATAAGAAAACATGTTTTATGGGAATTTCCCAAATTTTTTTACAATTTCATGAGCACTCTATCATCTATTTTAGGACACCATTTTCATTATAAAATCAGTATTTTTACTATTTAAACATTCTTGGTTCAATTATGGATTTATATAAATTGATTTCCTTTTTTCTATTTTAAAAGATCTATAGTATTTTCCGTAAAACCGCACAAAAATGTTTTACTGCTAATGTTTCTCAAATACATTTATTATATGTTGTAAATTCTGTTGGACCTCACATACCATGTTATATTCCTATTTTACCTTATTTAATTCCATGTGTGTTATAATCACTTTCTTTCATGGAAATTCTTATGATACGCCCATTGGTTATGCTTTATGTCATGATTGTGGTACCCAATTTTTACATGGGTACGCTTATGTTTATGTATGGTTGATTATAAATTATTATTTATGTGGAAATCATATTCATGAATATTCTTATATGGGTGCTCCTAGATAGTGATCCAATTGATTGGGAAATGTTATGATGTTATGTGAAATGGGATTGGTGGTTAGCCTTGACCCGTACTACTGTGGGAAATAGGATTGGCAGTTAGCCTTGACCCATACTACTATGGGAAATGTGATTGGTGGTTAGGCATTACTCATAGTAAATAAAGTTTTTATGATTCTTTCACATTTATATGATTCCATTTTAATATGATCCCATGTTTATATTTTAACATTTCATAAGTTCCATGATTTGGATATCATTATGTCATGCCTCTTAGCTCATGTTCTTAAGTTGTATTCCTATGTTCTTTCCCTTACTGGTATTTTTAGTTCATCCCTTTGTTCATGTGTCCCCTAGGGTACACTATGTAGATGTAAAGGCTCAATATAGGTTAGGAGATTTTTATGGAGATTAAATAAAGAATACTTTTTTAGCCCCATGTTTTGTGTTTCATGTTCCTAGTATTCTAAGACAATAGACTTAATGGTCGATGGCTTGTCCTCTGATGTATAATTATACTTAAAATCATGTAATTTTATGTGAAAATTTCTATGGATGCTATAGACACTACTAAGGTTCGAGATCTGGGTAAGTTGTATGTACAAGAGATCAAGAGGATACATGTGAGGCCTTATACCATTCTTCAAATAGGGATCGTAGGATTACCTTAAGGATATGGAGGACACTTCAAGATGTAATGGGAACTCATATCGAGGTTATCATAGCTTGACATCAATAGCCATATGGTCAGACAGAGCATGTAAATTAGATCCTGGAGGATATTCTTCACACCTATATATTAGATGTTAGTGGATTATGGGACAGTATTATAGGACTGCTTGAGTTTGTTTATAATAGTATTTATTAGTCAGCAATCAGAATGGATCCCTTTGAGGAACTGTATAGTCACCCGTGCAGATCCCCTCTTTGTTGGGAAGATATGGGAAAAGTTGTTTTTGTTAGAACATTTTTGTTTTAGGAATCATCCAAAAAGATCCAGGATGTACGACGACATCTGGTTATAGTCATGAGTCAATAGAAATCGTATTCACATCAACAAAATTATTATTTGTAGTCTTCCATAGGTTATGGGGTATTCTTGAATTATTCTCCTCATTTGAGTCACAATTATCTTAGAAAATACGGAAATTTAACTCTGAGATATGTTGGACCATTTGAGATCACTGAACGTACTAGGAAAGATGCTTATTGGTTAGCATTCCCAATTCTGTTGATAGGTATTCATGATATTATCTCAATATATCATATTAGGATGTATCACCCTAATCCGACTCTATTTCTATGTTGGGAAGAAATTGATTTATAACCAAATGATTCTATTATTGAGAAACCATATGATATTGTTGACTCCCAAGTGAAAGTATAGCGTGGAAAGTTGATTCTATTGGTTAGAGTTATATGGAAACAAGGATCAGATTATCATGATGATTGGGATCATGAATCATTTATGATGGAGAAATGGCCTCATATATTTCCATGGATTACATCTTCCACATGAATTCTCAAGGATGGACATCTTTATGGCCGGGAGTTTTTAAAATCTCATTAGCTTGATCAGGTATATTTTTTCATCTCACCTTGTACCCTTTTGGTTCAAATTTTTATATGTTTTTTTCTATATTTTTTTAAGTTTTATAGGATTTACATGACATGTAATGAGTGTTTTATGTAATTCATGAAAGGAAATATCACGTTGTGAACTAGAACATGTTCAGAATGTTGATTACACATTATGTATGGTTCAAATTAAAGCCATTTAATCCAAGGTGATGGGGTTTTCAGCATATATTATACATGGAATTTAAACATTGTGAATTGGGGTTACACATCATGTAATAGAATGAATTTAATTTTAAAAAATAGTGTGTGGATTTTTTGTTTCAATTCCTTCATCAGTTCTTCATGTCTCTCAACCTAAGGTTGTTCTGGCGCATTTTTGAGATACTCAACCCATATAGATTTTTGAGTTTGATGTCTAAAATATATTTTGATTGTGTTGTGTCTCTACAAGTATGTTTTCCTTATATTTATTCTTTTCTTTTGATCACAGTATAACCATAGGGTTTCCATAGTGGAGCCTTTGGTTTAATGTTGGTAGTTTTTTATGGATCCTTCTAGATCCACTGTGTGATCCCATTTCAGAGGCCTTTTCTTATTTTGGTCATGGTGAGGAGAGTGTATTTCTTTCTTTTATGTTAGTTTCCTATCATCCTCATACTCGTTTTCTTCTAAATTTTGTCAATATTGATGTGAATTTGATTCTAGGTCCTTCATTGACATTGTTGGGTTTTGTTGATTTCAGATTTCGTTGCGGGCATGTGGGACCTGAGTTTTGAGGTAGGTGGTTTTTTATCTGGCCTTTGTTGATAATATTGTATATTTTTTCATTATAAATTTATTTATAAATGGAATTGGCATTATCTTTTTTTGTTTTTTTAAATTATTTTTTTTAAGAAAAACATTTTTTCTAAGGTTGTTGATAAATTGAAAAAAAAACATTTTTTTTAAATAATGGAAATGATTTCTGAAAATGAACACACTGGTTACCTTGATCACATAGGTGGAAGGTTTATCATGGGGACATTTTTCCATTGTTTTGAGATTATCAAGGAGTTTTTTGTGGGTTATTCCCTTATTTCCTTTGCTCGTTGTTCTAGGGGACTGATATTAACATTTTTGGGGCTTTATTCATGGGTTATTCCTCTTCTTATTTTGTATGTGTTTTAGGATCGTATTTGTGTAGATGATTATTGGGGTATGAGTAGTCTAAAACTTGGACTAGTGGTATTCCTTGGTGTTCTGATACATGCTCTTTTGTTTTGAATTTTTTGGATTTTTTAGTAAGTATTGATATGCATGTTTATGCTTATGAAAACTGATATGGAAAATATGCATTAAAATTGATATACCTAATTTTGTATAGAACTGTGAAAAAAGGGAAATTTTTACCATGTTTTCTATATAATTGTTTTACTAATTATCATAAAATGTTTCTATTTAAAATGACCATACATCATTTGTTATATAGACACTTTTTATGGAACCCCCAGGTGGGATCCTACGGAGCCTCTTATCTCACACCCTACGCACCTCCATGGTCATGTATAGACCTTTGTTAGTGTTATAGTGTAGGGAATAGAAATGTTCTATAGTAATGTGATAGGGTTCATGTCAACTATATGGGTATCGAGCGGTGATATGGTGGGATTTTTTCCATACCATCATTTGGAATAGTTTTGTGGTTTTTATTATTTTGTTGTTGGACTTGTCTTGGATTTTTTGGCTACATTTTCTATTATATTTTTTTTTTGTTTCCTTACTGTTATTGTATATATATTCTATATTCATCTTCTATTTCAGTATTGGTTTATATATATGTATTCAATGTGGTTGTTTAGGTTGGGATAAATCATTCCCTCTGTTGTGTATTTCAATGTCTTGGTGCTTTTCTCCATCCTGTGAGGATTGGGAACTCCCTTTAAGTATGTGACGGAATGGGTATGGTGCTAGGTTTGATGTCAAACCAGTCAGGTTCATCACACTATGGAAAATTAAAGACCTAATGAACAATTCTTTGGTGTCTCAGCCTCTACTTTAATAAATATATTAATTAATGTCATAAAACTCAAGGATTTACATGGTTTTTAATGAATACATACTCATTTAAATGATGGCTAGACTTCCCAATATTGTTTCTCCACTAGTATTGAAAATTGATAAAATGTACATAAATATCTTAAAATGGCTTATGGGAAAACTCTCATAATTCCTAAACACTAATGATTATAGTGGGTAGTCTCTTGATAGGATCTTTAGACTAGCATACCACCAATGTTCTTTATACAGACTCCCATTATTTGGGCTATCTCCTGAAAGGCCATTGTTATTTATACTAGTATCCCACCAATTATTCATTAATATTCATAAAATCCTATGAATAGGTCTTCAAATACTTTTACCTACCAATTTAGTGTGCATGTTCTCCTTTTTCTATTTCAAGTCCACATAATTAAAACTTATTCGGATTAACATCTCGCTTCAATCACCTTGGAATACATGTAATCATTATCTAATGAACATTCATGAAAATATAATGTTGTGCATGGGAATTTTTTAATTCCCAAAAACATTGGAAAAAAATTTCACTTTATTCGTATAGCTATCCCAGGAACACACATATTTATTTTCTTATTCACATTATCAAAACTATTTTAATGATTTTTTATCCCAACATTCTCATGGATTAAATATTTTGGAATCTTCTTTTTTAGTTATATTCTCTACAAAATATATATTCAAGTATGCTTTAAAATGTGCATACAATGTTTTTCCTTTAACTATTTTCTTTGCACAAACTTGAATGTCATTTTTCTATAAAAATATAAAATTCCAGTTCTAGGAGGACACAAGCTTCATGCATGAACCACATGAAACAATTTTTTCAATCTTCTTTACGGTGCCTTCAGGTAATAGTATGATTTCATTGTATTACTATGAGTTAATCTCTATGCATAAGGATATCACACACACCAGTATATCTTGTTGTAAGAGCACCACACAAACCAAGTATGTTTCCTTCTTCAAAACAGTAGTGTTATTCATGAAAATAGTTCTTTATGAATCACATTGAGTGTAATTTGAACAATTATAATTCTCATGGATTCTTATCCACATTCACATTATAATACCACACGAGGAATTATTATTCATGAAACAATATTCACAGATTGGTGGTTTTAATTGAAAACAATATCTATATTTTTTAAAAAATAGTATGAAATATTCACTCAACATGATGCTTCCTTTTATAGGTGAATTTGACCACCACATCTTTGATAAATACGTTGTTTTGGTTCTGTGTTTAAATATATTTGAAAATACATCTTTTAATCCATATTTAAACTCACCCAATTCATTTAGGGTTTTTTGAATATACATTAAGAATCATGGTATTCATTATTATATGAGTTATCATTTATTCCATACATGAATGAAATATGGATACCATAATTCATCAAATTTTAGAATCTCACAATCATCCATTCAATGAGAAAAACATATGAAACTTTGTTTTCATTCAGGAAATGGTCAACCATCAAATAATTCCCATTCATGAAAGAAATAGATTGCATGACTGATGTTAGTTTGATCTTGAATTCTTAATCTCTTCATCATCATCATGGATAATGGATGTAATAGTGATTTCAAAACAGTTGTTTTGGATGGAGATGCAAAAACCATCCTTATAGGTTGAAGATGATGATCCATATCATAGGATCATTCCGATGGCTCAAATTCTTTGGATCAGATAATGCGGATACAAATGTACATTTTTATAGGTGGGGGAATAGTGCTCGTAACTCACATGTCCTACAACTATCTATAGCTTTTTCTAGAGATTATTAATAAGTAAATTATTATTGCAACACTCTTAAGATAATATTGGGTGATATACACCTAAAATACCTCCAAACACACCTTATGGTCCACACTAACACACACTATACCATAAACACCATAGCACATCCATATATGCTCTTATATGAGTATGCTCTAGTGGACCTATACATCAGACCACTCACACCTACCACCATGCAGGATATATTGACTAACACTCCCATGTGGTATAGGATCCCCTCCTACATGTGTGGGACTGATTTTTTCCACGTGGCATCCATGGTAGGCTATGTTTTTTGGAGTAAGATCTAAGTAATATTTTGTGAAATTATTTAAATTAATTATTAAAGACTTTGTAAAATATAAATTATACAAAATATGAAAATATTTCTTGGACATAATTTTTAGGGAACCTTCTTTCAATAGACGTGAAATAATAGGTATTTCAAGGCCTTCATTAAATATTATTCCACAAAAAAATCATCATGAAAATGATTATTTTCATGGTCTTCTTCAACTCTTCTTCACCAAAATCTAGGATTGCCACATGTTTAGAAAATTTCGCAATCCTAATCACATGTATTTTTAATTAAAGAGTTGTTCAAAAATCATCACACTAAAAAATGAGAATTTTTCATGCATGGAATCCAATGTTAATTCATGAGTCAATAACAATTCTCAATGAATCTTAGGGAATTTTATGTATTCTCAATCGAGCATGGAATCCAGTGACTTTTCTTTATAAAAACTCTACATGTTATCAGTAAGACTTATTGAACCATTGATAACAAATGCAATACTTACTTGGTCCTAGAACATAACCTCCATTAAGAGTATTTTTACAATTATAACATTTTAAAATATAAATTTAGGATATAATTTTGGCTGAGTAGTATTTTATCTATATAGAATTTTATAAATAAAACTACTTTACCACTAATAATCTTCTATAAATGAATAACATACATGTTCTTCATGTATTAACCCGCATTTATTACATTATTAAATTTATAATGTAGGTCCAAGATGATTTATTCAAAACATAAATATACTATGTCAACATATAAACCTTGTAACATAATTTTTCACCTAAAATCCTTTGAGGTGAATTACATAAACGTGATTGACTAGTAGTAATAGTGTGTTCAACATCGAATATATGGCACTAGTTTTTAATAAACCGATGAAAAATTTATATGAGGGAATGTTTTGGCATCGATTTTGACATAAAATAACACAAAATAAAATTTAGATTTTCTTTTTTGCAAGATTTGTTTTTTCAAATTGAAATAAAAACACCACATAAATTGATTTGTAATGCCGTTTTTTACAAAAACAAACGGCGTAAATGAAAAAAATTGGTGTTAATTTTAATTAAAATCAACACCATAAATTAAAAAAATCATCATCATTTTTCACAAAAACCCCTTCTGAAATGTTTTTTTAGAAATCAATGGGTAACGAAACAATTATTTTTTAGAACATTGAAATAACTATTGACTCACGACGATCCAGACGGTGACCCTAAGATCCCAACATCGATTGTTGTTTATTGTATTATATATTTATCATCATTTCTTGATCTATGGTCTCAATTATTCATCCTCTATCATTATATCATCATCTAATGAAGTATTTCTCTTCTGAAACCATTTTATATATGACAATCATCTACAGTTTGACATTATTTCTTTCTTCTTGTTTATTGGTAATTTTTACAAAAACATTTGTTAGATATTGCAGTGTTTGTTCTTCCATTGAATTTAAGGGAGCGAACTCAAATTAAGGATACATTTTACTTGGTGAAATAAGAATATATTAATTTTTTTAAAAAAAATTGGTTAAATTATGTATCATTTATTTATATTTTTGAGTTATTGTTTCATTTAATTTTATGTAGTTGATTATTATTTATAATAATATTTATGTTGTTTTAATTTGCTATGATTTTTATTTGATGAATTTATCAATTAGTTTTAATGGTATACATTAGGAAATGAACAGTTATATATTAGGTCATATTTCATCAATATAATGTACATCACATGTAATGAATCCCTATGTTTCTCCCATTAAATTAATAAAATCTTCAATATCATTTGACACACATGACACCGAACTAATGTAACAACTATCTAATATGAACTAATACATGTTAGATGATTTAAATTAATTATACTATAATATCTATAAACCATATGAATATAATATGAAAACAAAAAATATACTATTGGTAAATTCAGATGATATATAATTTATATAACAATAGAATTCTTTTTCAAATGAAAATTTTATCATTTTTTGTAATTAACATTAATAAATTAAATTTTCCACTATAAAATGGTTGAAACTATATTTCTCTACATGCACTATTATAATAGCTCTAATTAATTTTCATATTGTTTTGAAATAATATTAAAAATAATAAATATTTAAATGGTAATATTATTTTGAAATAATACATTAGAATTAATTAATTCTCATATTATTTTGATGTTACCGATTTTATTACCAATAATTTTTATTAAATGTGTTTATGTTAAAAATATATTTATATATATATATATATATATTTTTAAATGGTTTTATGTTTTAATATAATAACTAATTATATTGTGATATCAGGTATTGAATGGATCATAATTTGATTAATGTACAAAGAACCTATAGTGAATATTAAAAAAGAGTATTAATTATTGTAATTTTCTCAATTAAATCATCAAAACATATTTTTTAATTTCTGTCCATGTATGACATGTTTGAATATGAAAATGTTAAACTCCATAGAAATAAATTATCATCTCGTTTTTATGGTTTTATCCTTAATTATATACACTGGATCTAGCATTTGAATGAACTAAAAAATCAACATCTAATGCTGATGAAAACATTCCTAATAAGATAGAGGATTGCATTGAATAATTTATTCTTGATTTGGGCACTAAAATCATCAATAAAAATAGAAAATGTTGAACGATTTTATGGTGATTCTAAGAAACATATTTTCCCAGTTTGTAGTAAATATATATTTTTTTCTAGATTTTTGAGATTATTTAACATTAATGAAATAAATGGGTGGAGTGATAAATGTTTCTCCAAATTACATGATATTTTAAAAGAGATACTTCCATAACAAAACGGGATTCCAGATTCTAATTATGAGGTGAATAAAATATTATACCAAATGGAATTGTTGTATAAACACATACATTCTTTTCCTAATGAACTTTTTTTGTATAATAAATAATATAAATATGTATCATGTTGTCCTACATGTGGGAGATCACGCTACAAAATGGATGAAAAATTCAACTCAGATTTCTTCTCAGGTACTATTATATAACCTCATGAAAAATAAATTTGGTACATTATAATTATATTATCAAATAATTCTTTCATACAATTCTGATAATTCAACTATGATTCATTCATAGGTATCAGAATTAAGTCTTATGCTATAGAAATTTGGTACCTTTTAATAATTCCTTTTTTCAAGGGACTTTTTGAAAATTCAAATGATACAAAAAGTTGATGATTACATTCATATGAGATCATCTCTGATGATAACTTACTCAACCATGTTGATTCACCAGTGTGAAAGAGATTGGATAAAAAATTTCCCGATTTTGGATGTGAATTTATAAATCACACAATGGGATTGTGTACTGATTGAATAAATCCATATCAGATCCTAACATTCCAACATAGTGTATGGCCTAGTTTTTGGTAGTTTACAACTTTTTCCCACATATATGTATAAATAAAAATTATATCATGATGATCTTGATGATGTATATACCAAAATAGCCTAGAAATGATATTTATGTGTTTCTTTCGCCATTGGTTGTCTATTTGAAACTACTATGGGAGATAGGTGTTAATGTTTCTGATGCATTCAAGAAAGAGTATTTACTTTTCCGTGCTATGATATTGTTCACTATAAAAAACATTCTTCATATGGAAACTTATCTGGATATAGTGGTAAGGGATATGAAGCATGTCAAATTTGTGAAGAAGAGACTTCATATTATCAATTTCAGAGTTGAAGAAATAAAATTTACATGGGACATCGATGATTTTGCGGATTGATCATCCTTATCATATATTGAAAAAATCAATTAATAGTTTATCGGAATACAATCTTCCCCCATGATCATTTTCAGTTGAAGAATATTCAAACATCATTAAAAATATTGATTCAATGTATGGAAAGAAAAGATGTTTTGGTCTTCAAAATAATATCTTGAAGAAACATATTATCTTTTTTGAACTACCTTATGGGATAATTTTAGATATAAAACATAACATTGATGTTATGCATGTTGGAAGAAAAATATATTATTGATTAATTGAAACATTTTTAGACATAAAATTAATGACAAAAGATGGATTTCATGATAGATTGTACATGATATCAATGGGAATAAATTTGGAGTTATCTCCCACTATAAAAGGAATGAAACATTTTTACCTCTGGCTTGTCACACATTATGAAAGATTGGGATGATGAATTTTTGTTACTATCTTTATGGTATTAAATTCCCCAGTGGTTATTCATCAAATGTGAATAATTTGGTATCATTGACTGATTTTAAATTAATAGGTAATAATTCTCATGTTTATCATGTATTAATGAAATAACTTCTACTATTTGTACTACATGGTATATTGCTGACAGCTGACATAAAGACAATCAATAGGTTATGTAATTTTGTCAAAAACATTAGTAGTAGAGTCGTTGATAAAAATTTTCTAGATGTGTTGGATAGTTAAGCTTATATTATTATTTTTCAACTAGAAATGTATTTCCCACCTACGTTATTGATATAGTGGTTCATCCGGTGATTAATTTTGTGTGTGAGATAAGAATATGTGGGCATGTATATTTACAATGGATGTATCCTTTTAAAAAACATATAAATATTTTAAAAGGGATATTTTAAAAATAATTATCAACCAGAGGCCTCTATTATTCAAAAAAAAATATGTTTCAAATGAGGTGGTTGAGTTTTATACTAATTATTTGTATGATATGGAGAATATTTGTGTCTGTATATCTCATCATATGACAATTGATAATTATGTTAGAGGGATTTGTGGATTAAATGTGATGTTATTTCCATGTAATGAAGTCATTAATGAACATTTATAAATTTTGAAAAATGAAAATGAGTTTAAATCTTATATATCATCACATATTGAAAAAATAATGTATTTATATCTGAAAAGAAATGAAAATTGGTTGATGATTGAGCATAAAAGAATTTTTTTGTAGTTTAAAGAGAAAGTCATCACATATATATCTACAAGAGAAAAATTGAAATGGTAAGATGGGGGACAATTTTTTTATGTGATCACATGGTCTAGTTTTAATATTAATGGGTACACATTTTAAATAGAGGAGTTGAATGAGAAGTGTGTCCTTCAAAATAGTGGTGTAGTGGTCATCATTGAAGAGCATCATTTTTTGAGTACAAAGGATAAAAACCCAATTTCTACATCAATACTACATTTGTTTATTTCTTGAAGTCATACGTTAAATTGATTATATTAAATTTTGAGTCACCGTGTTTAATTTTAATCAGCTTTCATGTAATAGTGGTGTGAAATATTATAATTATGGGTTAAAAATTATTGATTTAAAAATATTTAGTTGCAATGAGGAACCATTTATCATAGACACACATGAAAAGCAAATATTTTATGCTATTGATAAATTGAATGACCAATGATTCAATGTTTTGAATGGTTAAATAATCCATTTTAATGATGTGGATGATGATGATATTACTGATTTATATGAGTCTTGTTTTCCTATTACAAAATTTACTTATAAAAATGACTATAATGCAGACATAGTGCATGCAATACAATATGTTAATTCTAAAGGGATATGGGAGAACATTAAGTTACTCTCCCAATTAACTAGGTAATGATTTAAATAGAATTATTTTTAAAAAAAATTTACATGTGTAAATACTGTATAATTTAATAACTATTTGATATTTAATTATATATATTATTTTATTTATTTGATTCTTCAGGTGAATTTTTGATATTCCATGATTATGGTTAAAAACATTTCATTGAAATACCCAACATAAATTATTATATTTTTGTTTAATCTATACATATGATAACACCTTTTTGAAAAATTGATATTTTAATTTTTAAATGTTTATATATTTATAGAATTAATGTTTATATTTAACAGTTCACCTTTCATATTTTTTTTGTTTAAGAATCATAACATCATTACTTTTTTCAAAAATTCACATTTGTGCAACTTTTTTTAATTACATATTTCTATATTACTATTTTATAATTACTAACTTGTCTAATAATATTTAGGTACACAATAATTTTAATAAATATTAATGTTACAATGATAGATACATATAAAGAGATAGAACAACATATACCAAGGTATTTCTCTTTTTACAGATTAATAAATTTCTACTAATATAATTATTTAACGAAATAAAACCATTATTTTACAAAAATGAATTGCATAAATACTGATGAGACATTAGTGGGGGAGTCTTTTGTATTTAGTTTTCATAAATTGAGTTATCAATTTGGTAAATGTGGAATTACACATTCACAAAAACAGTCAGTTTATCCTGGTGAAAATCGATTAAATATTAGTTTTGATTATAATAATAATGCAACGGGCCCAAATGAAATGTTGTTTATTAGCTATATCAGTATACAGTGCCTTTTTAGGATATGAATTTTATATCCCAATGGGATGATTGTTGAAAAGTAGAGATAGATCAGCATTGGGAGCTCTTAAAGGAAAAATATCTCAACTGATATATTTTATCTCATTTTTTGAATATGATATATTTTAAATGACTAATATTTATTTTATGAAAATGGAGATAATATTTAGTTTTAAAGAAATTAAATTAGATCAGAAATGATTTCTTACATTAGCAGTGGTTGGACGTTGGGATTTTAAAACAATATTTACAAAAAATTATGTGTTTGGATGGAGGAAAAATGAAATGTCATGCCTCAAGTATTCATTTTTTGATGAAGATACATGGAAGAAATTTTTTTCCAACCAACATGATGACAAATTTTAGTTATGATTATTATATTATATTATATTGTAATATTTCTTATATATATACCTAATTACTTATTAAATTACTTATTAGATAACAGGCCATGATGAAATACCATCATGGAATCAAGTTGCAGAATGTAGAGCCTCATACTTTATCGTGAAGAGGGAACCATTCTTTGGAGAAAAAATGAATGACGATAATTTCGCAGAACTAAGAGATCACTCAACTAGTGGTTATGATAAGGTATAATTCAATCCACTATATCCACCCACGCACCATGAAAAATGGAAAATATAGTGAAGTAGAAATGTTGAAATATATATTAAAGAGGAAGATAAGAAAGTAGTTGAATGAATTGTATGTAAATATTTATTATTTTTCATGAATTTTTTAAATTTATAAATTAACAACACTAACAGAGAAATTGAATTTTTTATTTCATGGTGAACATTATGAGAAATAGACACATGTCACTTTTATTCTAGAGAATAGGATGTAAATCCAAGACAATACTTTAGGATATCCAGAGCACCCCATTTACATAAGAGGATATATAGAGGGTGTTAGTATTCAGATAGTTTTTGGTACTCAATGTAAACAATCAAGAGACCTAGAAATTGAATCCCTACAATATCAGAAAAATAATATGAAACAATACATGGGAGATAAAATTCATGTTTATATACAGTAGGCTATGTTAGAAAAATTTAAGAGATAGTTGCAGTCTATGCAACCTTCCTATCCTACCCATCCTGCCCAGCCTACCTACTCAAATCCTCCACCTCCTCTCTTAGACCCAACTTTGTACTGTGAGTTTTATGTAGGAGATCGCAATGTACATAGTTTATTTTTCGATGTTGTTCATTTTTTTATGATTCTGTACAGCACTAGCCTATTTAGATGGGTTGGGATTGATTGTTAGTACATGATATTATTGATCCTACTGATCTACTACCATTCCCTACAAGGTATGAATTTTTATAATTATTAACTACATATGATTGAAAATTAATTATTATTTTATATAAAATTTTATCTTATATAGGAGTATCAAAAATCCAATGAAATTTATCAATGGAAACAAATGGTTTAGGAAAAAACAATTGTAGATAATTCATATATTTCTGATGGGGTAGAAGGATTATCTCATGTTTCTTCTTCCTTGGGAAATATCTATATGTTTTTAATGTCACACAAAATATGTGGAAGATACTATTCATTGAGAATATTCATAAACAACATCATGAATCTAATTAATTTTGAAGAGCTCAGTGTTTCTGTATTTCTATTTTTTCCATGTAAGTAGATTGATGTTTTATTTTTTCTTTTTTTTCAATAAATATGGTTTAAATTAAATAAATATATTAATTTTTTAATTATTTATCTACAGACAATACTTGTTTAAAATGACACCAAAATAATTTATGGTTTTATTGATCTATACTTTATTTCTACAGTTATGTAATATGTGTCGAATGAAAATAGAGACGCATATATATATGTGATAGGTTGTTAATGAAGAATATTGGGTGTTGTTTTTTACCATTATTTGATGGGTAAGAACAAAAAATTAATTATGAAATGATGTTCCTTATAATTTAATTAAATATGAACCTTTTTATTTCTTGGGAAATTAGATGTTAGGTTTATTCTTCCCATGTGAAAACACATTATATTGTCTTTTCCCATTATTTGGAATTGTTCATAGAAAATTTTCCATAATATTTGACAAGTATGTTTATTTTTTTTATATACTCATTATGTGTAGTTATCATTGTTTATACATGCATTATAAAATTATATATATATGTGTGTGTGAAAATATAGGTCATGGAAAAAATTTAACAAATATCACTTCTCTATAGTGAATCAAAATGCAATGAATTATGTGGAAGTAAAGGTAATTATTTTTTATATTAGATATGTTTTTTATTTTTCGATATATATATATGTGTGTGTGTGTGTGTGTGTGTTGGTTTCTATTATCATGTTAATGTTTTATTAACTATATTTTCATCTTCAATAAGGATACATAGAATGTGGTAATTATGTTCCATAATTGATGAATGAGATAATCACAACTGGGGTGATGAGTGATTTTGATCAAGTTAGTCATTTTAATTATTTTATATTCTCTATCATAGTATTCTTTTTTTGAATCTTATATCATTCAATGTTATTGTATACATTCACTGATTTCGATTGGTTCACAAAATATGAACTTTTCTATCTTTGATCTTTGTTTGTGAACAATTTATTAACTGTGATTATGATTTAATGTATGTATATTATAATGTTTTTTATTAGTGTTACATTTTCCTAATAAAAATTGTTCAAAAAATAATTATTTTGTTATAATAGGTGTTTAAACATAACGATATCCAACAAATGCTTCAACAATAACCAATAATTATCATATTTTATATTTTAGGTATGTTTTTTTTAATTCTACATTATAATAAAAATGAATAGATAATTTACTTATATACTTGTCAAAAGTAAGTATGTTTTAATATATTTTTAGTCACTGCTAAATCTTGTTTTATGTATGTGTACTATTTTTCTAATACATGAGATTCTGATATTTTATTCTGTGTAATATATATAATTTTTTTTTAAAAAAGTAACAGTCAGTTTTGGTTTTCAAAAAATGCCAATGTCGAATCATTTAAAAAATGGAACGAATTTTAGAATCGGTTTTTATGAAAATTTATGCTTAAAATGAAGCTTGTTCACATTTTTGACATTAGTTTTTAAAAAAATGAATTCAAAAACCTCTAATTTAACATGAACTCAATAAACGACGGTTAAAAACCGATGTTAAATCATAATTTTTTTCACTTGTTAATTAAATTTTAATTATGTAAAGATGTTTTGAACTCCATTTGATATATATCACAATCATAATGAGATGTTGTGGAATGAAATATCTAAATAATATTTATCATTAAAACTTGGGAAAATGTATTGAAATTGTCAATTCCATGAATTTTTTATAACACATTATCACCCATCATGATTCATTTGTATTAAATATACCAATCACACCATATTTAATATAGAAAACATGTATTCACCTTAAAGATATCACCCCTTAAGGTTCATTAAAACTGTTATAAATATGTTTTTATAAATGGAAACTATATCAAATCTCTTGGATTCAAACAATTTCTATGAATATTTTTGTCAATTTAATATCTAGAATTAGTTGTCTTTTCATTAATTAATAACAATTAGATAGTATTCTCAATAATAAATCCATATCTCTTGTACTCATAATGAATACAACTACTCCATTAGGGTTCTTATGTTATTGGGGTCTTCTATTTTTTCACAAACCCTTTTAGAAGCATCTCAATTTCCATATCAGAAAAATATCATATTTTTTGTTCCTAAACAACTCAAAATTCAGAATTCCCTCTTATTGAAACCTCATATCATTTTATCCATCTTAATGAAAACAATATATAGGGACACAAACACTTTTACATTAGTAGGATTATAAAAATAATATATTATATTTTCCTTGGGATAAACAATGAACAAGTAAAAAAATTCTTTAGAGTTTTAATTCTTAGAATACAAACACCGCATGTTTACCTCAGAATCAAAAAGACTCATAAAACTCACAAGGACACCTCCCAATGAAGGTGTAATTTTAAATATATATGATTAACCAACCAGACTCAACCTATGTAAAATGGTTTTAGGTTATGTATAAGTGGTCCTATTATAAATTTAGGTTAACTCATATATTTAGAATAACATTTTGGATGGTTTGTGGTTGATTAATAATTATCCATGAACCCAATTAAAATATCCTCCCATTTTCTTCATTTCCCACTATGTGTTTCCCTTCATATTTATCATTTTTTTTATTTTCCATTAGGCGACCTAGTAATTTTACCTCTATCCTAATATTGGGTAAATTTCTCATTTCCCTCCAAAGAACAACCCAACAATTCAATCAAAACCTATTCCATCACCTAGAATAATATCATAAATTTCATCATCATAAATATAATCATAGTCCTAAACAAATATCTAACTGAATATGAATACTTGTATTTTACTATCTGCTCTGAGACACTTATCATCCCTTCCCATGACCTGATGTCATAACAACTCATCATATTTCTTACATTCCCTCACATAGATGAGATCACCTACACTCAATTCTTATATTTTCTCAGTGTTTCATTTTTTGGATACATACCCACCTCCCTTCTATAGTTATCCTCTACCTCACTACCTCTCTTTCTATAATAAAAAACGTAATGTTATTTAATTTTATCTATGAGTAAATCAATATTATTTTGTAGCCAAGTAGTTTTCTATATTTTAACCTATCTTAGGTCATGTTAATTATTTATATATTTTAAATAGATTTATTTCAACTGAATATCTATTAGGTGAAAGAAATTCCTTTTCCAAGTGATGGTGTTATTAGCTGCATTGATAATATTTAACCATTGTTTTCATGAATTCACAAGATAAAACTATTAAATAATGATTTATTTTTTATTAATAATGATTAAGAGGTATATTTTATAGAAAACATATGAATAATAAATCGGTATATAGAGTAATTTTGAATCATAAAAGAAAATAGACTTTATTAGTGTGGTTACATTTTAATGAAATTCAAGGAATTAAGGGAATGAAAAGAGAAAATTGTAATGTGTTTTCATGAGTATATTTTTCTATGGAAATATACAACATTGGTTACATGAAGTGACATATATAAAAATGTCCAAGGGGAGTCACCCATATCTTTAATCAAATGATAATTACTAAATAGGTTGTTTAAATGGGATTATCAAGTGGAATGTTTTGTTCTATAATATTTATAAATTTTAAAATTTAACTAGTTATAAAGCATGATTTTCTATTTGTTTTTATTAAATATTAGGGAATTATGAAAAAAAAATTATTTATGTCCTTATATAAAATCTATATCTAGGAATACAAGAAAAAAAGATTCATTAAAAATATAAAACATTAAAATGGTTAAACATAAATATTTTTAGATTCAATTATATATAGACATTCATTGACATATGATCTAAAGATTTATACTATAATTGTAGGTTATATGTGTCGAATATATCATTTAATTGGCCATGAATTCTTATTATAAATAAATATTATTAATTTCCAATATTACCCCTCAATAAGATGGTGTAAACCTTTCTAAAAAGTAGTGTATTTTTTTATGTTCACATTAAATAAAAAAATGTGTTTTCACATACTTTGGAAAATGCTTGTGCAAATATGGATTCCATTTTTTTAAATAAATATTATATGAAGAATCTATTTTTTAATAATAGAGAATATTTTTTTATATTATGTAGTTCATATGTCAAAAATATTTTATTTATTGATGGTTTGAAATAAAATAATGAGTCTGTGGGAAAATTTGAAGAATGCATCAAATATATGAGAAATTCATAAGACAATAAGCAACCAAGGTTAAAATGAAATAAAAAATCAGGACATTATAGATAAAATGTTTAAGACATGTTATACGAACATTATATAATTTTACCTTAATTATTCTTGTGACTTATTTATGTTAGAAATTTTCTTTCAGCAATTGGAAATAACTACTAAAAAAACAACCTTGTTTTCCCTCTCAAATTTAATTGTATAGTGCAAACTAAAATAAAAAAATTCTTAGTGTTTTCTATGACATCACTTGTGTTTTTTGGAATCAAGCATACCAAATTTAACATATTTTTTAATTCTATTTTCATGGATAATTTTGAAAAAATAGAGAATATATTCAATGCTAGAATGTATACAGGGAAGAAATAGAAAATAAAATGTTTCAAATGTTTTAATAAAATTTAATTATTTGTAGTATGATATTTTCCATTGTTATTGTTATTGATACATAATAAAGAAATTATTATAGGAATTTTTGTTATAAAATTATTTATGTACTTGGAAAAACATATTAATTTATTTTTATATATGGAAAAATTTTCTCCTGTATTGGTGAATATGTGAATAATTTGACTGTAAAGTGATCTTTATATTTGGAAAAAGTTTATAGAAACTTAAGTGAATGAAAGCCTTTCTATATTAAATAAATAAATGTAATAAATAAATGATATCATTTTTAATAATTTATTTTATCTAAATGGATTCATTTTTATAATTTGGTTATTACGTTTTTATATAATTATTGAAAATTTAAAGATTTAAAAGTGTGGAAATTTATGAAACTGTTCAAATGCTAGTTTTAGATATTTATTTATATGATGTAATATTTGATAGAATAGCTCAAAAATGTATCTTGTCAAGGTGGAAATAAAATATATTTAGATATCTTAAAATATCATTAATATATGGTGATGTTTTGGGTATTGATATATTAATCATTCTATTGGAATTTCATTTCAGTGTTAGAGGTAATGTTTATGATCAATTTTGAAGTTACCATAATCATGAAAGTGATAAATTATTAGTTTTCATGAATAATTACATTCATGGATCTATCTAAGGTATATTTATAAATAAATTTATATTTTTACAATTTTACTTGTGTGAACACAATGTAATTATAAATTATACGATCCTTAAAACAAAAATTGTGGAGATATCCAAAGAAATAATGAACATGGAACTCATCATGGAAAAATATTAATTATTATAATGATCAAATTATATCCATTCAAGTCATTAGAGAAATGTTTGTAGATAAAATAATATTTTATTCATGGTTAAATTTGGACATTATTTAGATTTCTCTGTAGTTTTATTTAATTTAATAATAATTTTCTCTAATTATATATTCTTTTTATCTCATTATTTTTTAATAGGTTTATAATAAAATATAAGGAAAAAATAGGTTTTCTATTGTTATTATTTTTCTAACACATATTGTTTTCCACTCTGTGGTTATAATAATTTGTTTCACTATTATAATTTTATATTAACAATTTGATAATTTTTAAATCCATTATTATGTATCAAATATATAAATTAAACAATACTAATGATTTATGTTGGAGATTTTAAAAAATTTTCTTGGAATAATTATTATTTGAATATATAATTACTTTTTATTGACTATATATATATAATATTGAATATATTTATGTTTATAGTTGTAGTTTTATTTTTTTATGAAAAACTATGTTCTACAAAATATTCTAAAAATACATCTATGTCTAAATTTTTTATTCTTATACATCAAAATTGTAACACAACCCAAATAGTGTTTTTGTAACACCCCAAGCTTCTACGGTACGCTTCTCTTTGAATAATGTGATAGCATGTGTTGTACGCAACATCGAGTTCTAACACACCACAACCAATCAAACTAGCCGTTATGAATAGTAATACCTAACTTTTGAAATTATATATATTTAATATTTAAAAATGGACTTCATTTTTGGTTTCGGAATATCGAAATTATCCTAAGATGAATTTTTGGTATTTTTCTGAGAACTTCAAATTTTTATGAATAGTGAAAAATACTTAAAAACAACTTTTTAATAAAAATAATTTATAGTGATAAATTATATTATTGAGTGGATTCAAATTATAGTTAGAATATATTTTTACCATTTTATCCAATGGTGTTCATTAGAATTAATTTCACTTCGAAATTGGACATAAACAATTGTCAATCTTTTGATATATATTGTTTCTTAAAAACACACTATTTTTTGTGACAGCGGGAATTAATTATAAAATTAATTAATGCAACATCATTGTTTGGAATTTCGTAAAATAGACATCATTTTTGAATTTGGAAGATCAATTATAGCTTAGGGGGAAATTTTGGCATATTTCTGAAAAACCTCAATTTTTGATGAATAGTGAAACTACTAAGTGGTAGTTAAAAAACTGACTTTTTCATAAAACGTAATTTTACCACTTCTGTGATTGGAATTTTAAAAATTCGAGAGACACGGTTAGTATCAAGAAGTAAAATTTGGTTCAATGAGTTGAAAATAATTTTTGATGAATAGTAACTTTTTACTTTTATTTACCACTGTTAAAAGTAAATAGGGTAATTAAGGGTAAAAATGATATTAATATTACCCTAACACATGTCATAATTATATTGGACAAGTTTATCTCGACCAAAAACAACCTTAGGAATAAAATAGTATCATTTAGGTCCACTTGGATTAGATTAGGACATTTATTATTATTTAATTCAAAGAAGAGTTAAAAGAGTTAAAATCAAAGTTTATTTACTAAAACATTTTTAATATATGGTTATACAAAATATAAATTATATTGTAAATATTAAATAGAAATATAATAATATTTCTTACATAATAATATTTTATTTATAATTTTTAGACATTAAATAATTTAATTTATTTATGACACAATGATGATGCAGTAATTACCATAATAATGAAAAATTACAATAATTGTTAATATAAATACCCAAATAAATATAATTTGAGACTTTTTATAAATTAAACGAATTTTATAGGATAATATTACATATTAGGATTGATTTAATTGACTTTTTTCGAAGTAATCATTTTGTTATGAGTTTCACAAAAATCAACTATTGAATAGTGTCAAAATTGACATAAAAGAGTTTTAAAAAAAATTATATTATTAATTGATATTAAATTATTAAAAATCTACGGCTCGGCCAAGAGACTTATATCATGATAGGTGTATCATTAATGGACCACTTGGGGGTTTCTTGTATGTATATAGTATGTTTATTAACTATATAATATAAAAATACAAAGTGACATGGTAAATGTCAAACTAAATAACTAAGAGTTAAAAATAAAAGATAAGGTTAATATAGTAACCCAAACCTGTCTAAATTTTACTGGTTGAATTGTTTTAGACCTATCCCCACCTTAACCTTTAAATAATCAACTTTGGAGACATTAAAAACCGAATATTAATTTATTATAAATTAATATTTCTAGCTTTCCCAAAGGTGCCCCTCACCCCTCTTATAAAAGGGCACTCCTCCTTCTCACTTCTTCACACCATTAAAGCCTTTTGGTTCATCCAAACCCAGCCCAAATACTCTCTAAACTTACGTCACTACATCCTAGAGGCCTTAGTTTGATCAGAAAGCCAACCTAGGGAGCCCTTTGGATCAAATCAAAAGGAAGAACCCGAAGAAGAGGTAATGATTTCACCACCCTTTTCCAAGATCCTTTCTTCCTCCACTTCTTCTTCCTTTGTTGTTACCATTCTAAAATAATAACTCCAGTATAATATATATATTGTGATGTTATTATAAATATGGTACAACTGTATTTAGTATTCTATCCATCCTTTTAATAACATCTCACCATACCTGCATACATACAGATTACCGTCTCCACATCGTGGTGTAATTATTATTCAATAAATTATTATTTGGATGGGTATCATAATGATGTGTAATTCATGTAAATAATAAATTTAACATGATAATTATTCTGTATATATGATATACCATCCAATTATATATTATTTTAATATCAAAAGAATGATATTGTCGCTCATGCGTACGTACGGACTACCGTCTCCATGAACGCGATGAGATTCATTTTCCATCGTATCCATTCAAGTATAATTCTCATTTTATGATTAAAAATATTATTTAAGGACTTGATATCATTCCGGATATGAATAATATATATCTCATTAATAAAAAAATATGGCTCACATAATAAAGAATATAAAGTAAAATGAACCCGTTAACAACTGAAACGATGATAATTCTAAGATATTATTAACAAATCAATGTTAAAAGATCATATATGACATCATATTAATGCATATTATTCTTGTATAATTAAATAACAATTATTTCACGATTATACAGGAGGTTAACCTACCGTCTACCAAGTAAAAAGTACAAAGTAAGGGGTCTCTTATCCCACTTTTAATTTCGTGAGAATTCCATTGTTCACCACTTATTTATTACATGTGGTGTGTGTACTGCCCATGTTTGTATTCATTGTGTAATATACATTAATTAATGTATATTTACATCATCATTGTTTGATCATTATTTCATGGGTGTATGTTTTTTATGTTACCAAATCAATAAGGGAATTTGAAATTTCAATTTCAACACATTCGGCTTTACGCATACTTCATTGATTATTTTACTCCAAGATTATGTGTGGGATCACTATTCATTTGATTATGTCATAATTTCCACTCCCCTTTCTATGGATATACTTTTTATACACATAATCAATCCATTAATAAATTCTCAAGTTATCGGTATGAACTTGATAAGAGTAATTTTTACTCAATCTCGATTTGTTGAGATAAACATCCAATTCATTAGTGTTGTTTTTACTAGAATATATGTGAATGTCCCTTGATTGTTTTACACTGAATATCCAATCATATTTTGTGTATTTATATTTTCCACACATAATTATTTTGTTGATTTATCCTTAACCTAAGGATACAGCCTTTATGAGAGATTTCATCTCAATTTACATTCCATTGAGACTTCTTTGTTGTTATACAACAAATCACATTTATGTGGGGTATATATTGTACTTTGAAATAGTATATCATGAATCCCTTTATTCTCATGATATTACAAAGTTTCGATTACCTCAATTATTTTTATTCAAGATTCTCTCTTTTGGTTAGAAACTCCAACTAAAATACCATTTTCAAATGTTTTAAAGACTTATTCTTCTAAATCTTGCTCATTAATGTCCATGTTTTAAAAATGGTTTTAAGGATTAATTTATATGGAAATTAAAGTTTTAAAATTAAAACTCCTTTTAAAAGTTTCAAAGTGGTATGGAACACTTTGATTCAAAAATCTATTTTTAAATAGTTTCTTGACAAATAATGTGACTTTTAAATGTTTTCAATAAAAGGGGGCTCTTTATCTCAAATAGTTTTGATGGTTATTTTTATCTATGTCAATATCATTCATTATTATCGATTGAGGTACAATACAATCTTCCATATTGTATTTAATGAGTTATTTTTGAATGTAGATGTGTTATTTTTATACCATTCATGGTTTGTAGTTAATGTATTGACATTTCTTATGCTAGTTTTAATACAAATGTTTATGTTATGTTTAAACATGTTCATATGAGGAATGCATTGGACTTAATAAGTGACGGGTGGAGCCCGCTATAGCTCCTCGATGCATCAGTAGGTCTCATGAGACAAACTAGTGTCTTGGAACAAGGCCTTGGAAAAATCTTATTTGTCGTCTTGGCACGAGGCCTTGGCTATGTGGTTATGATAGTCTGGAATTATGCATTCCATCATTATGAAAGTGGTTATTAATATTGCATGTGATCATTCGACTAGTAGAATATCCATGTGAGTAAGTAAATGGAATTATTTAAATTTATCATTTCCATTTTATGCTGAAGTTCAAGTTTAAAAAGGCTTTTGTTTTAGTTATAAACTTCCTTAAGTGTTTATGCTTATCTATGAAAGCTTCTGCTATAATGTTATCCTTACTGAGAATTTGAGCACACCCCTTTCAATGTTTTTTCCCAAGATTATGAAGAAATAATTTATGAATGACTTGCCAGGATAGTACGATGGGATATGAAGACAGGATGTTTTTTTATGATGTAATGTAAAACTTTATGTTTGTATCTAGTGTTTCCAAGTCTACTAAACTAATCGGTATTTCGAGACTTGATCTTTCTTGTGATCACGCCATTGTTATGTTATAATGCACCGACTCTGGGTAACTGGGGTCGGGGCATTACAGTTTTTTAGTACGAATGTGTCACCCATATTTTATATAAAAATTTCATTATATTAAGTGTGGAACACTTTATTATTTCAGTTTTAATCCATCACATAGTGAGTTCTTTCTTTTGAGGTATGTATTTTTGAACTAATTAGATGTATTTTATTTATGAATAAAAAATAGAAAATACATAAAAATAAATGTAAAAAATGGAAATTATTTTATAAATTTAAATGAGAAATTATAATAAACTCATACTGAATATTGTTACTTGTATCTATTGTTAAATTTTTTTTGATTCACATATTGTTCACACAGAAATTTATCATGTAAAAAGATGTAGTTATTCTTATTATTTTTTCATGTTTAATTTGGTGTAGCTAAATATTCAAATGTTATAGACTTTTGTAATAATTTGGTTTTTTAAAAAACGACATTTGGTTAACTATATTTTTATTTTTTGGTTTTCTTCAATCATGATTAAAAACATTTTTTGTGAATTTATACACTTAATATTTGGGCATATTAGACTAAATAAATTAGTCAGATTATTTAGGGAAATAGGGCCCTTCAGGTCAATCATGTTAGATTGTTTATGTTATTGGATTTTATGGTTTAAACAAGTTAACATTTAATTTAATTTAATTTATAAGTTTTTTCTAGTCATATTTGGTTTAAAAATATTATTAATTGGTTGTGCCATAGTAATCGGTTCAATAAATGGAACATGATCGTGTTAATCTAAATGAGTTATACACATTGTTCATCCCTACATGAGCCCAGTAATAAAACCTAAATCTAAACTCCTACCCCCTTCTATATGTCCCTTATGGTGTCTTAATTATTATTAAAAAGGGAATAAGATTATGTTTGAAAGATATTGTTTCTAGAAAATACTCCCAAACTGATATTAAACGATTATACTAACTCTTCATCTATTAGATGGTGACTTATAGGGTATCATTCCTCCTATTAGGCACACCTTTTCACCATGTTGTTCCAAATGGATAGAGTTTTGAAATTATTCTATAATCTCTTAGATGATCAGTGGATTTTGGGATTTTGTATTCAGGACCTGGATCAAGTTAGAAAACCTTAATACATATTTTAAATTGATTATGTACTTTGTGTTTACAATTTTTGATGTTTTTAAGTATTCTAAACAAATATCTAAAAATAAACACTTAACCATAATTACTAAATTCATCATTAATGGTTAGTACCAATACTCGACATTGTATTGAGTGCTCATTAGTCAATATATTTCAATATGTATTGGATCCAATAGATTACCAATCCATTTCTATTTTCCACAAAGTGGTGATTTTTTAAATTTTATAAAGGATTAAGATTCATATTTTTTAAATGATTCATAATTGAAAGATTTCATAAGTCCATATCTATTGAATTATTGAATTAATTTCATATTTAAAAAATAAATCTGAGGATGCCAAAAATAAGTGATTTCATAATCATCCATAAGTTTTTTTATTGAATTTTATATACAAAAATATTCATTACTAAAATATATAAACCATAGAACATATTCTTAATGATATGAATATTTTCATTTACCAATATATAATATATGTTTTTATTAATAATTAATGAATGTTTTTCAATATTGGTTCAAGATATAGAAATAAAATTTCTATTTATGGATGGAACATATAAATTATTTTCCAATTCTATTACTAATTTACTAAGTGCACTAAGAACATATGTGGTGACCTTCAATGTGGAAAATAATTCCCCATTGTCCACACATAGATTATCTTATCCTTTCATCAATTATGTCATATTTATATGTTTTTTTATGAGTAAAAATACATGATAGAAAACTATTATCTAATACAATTGAGTTAGAATTATACAAATTGATTTAAATAAAATTCATATCCATATTCTCGTAATGATCATCCTTGAAAATACTATTCAATATTAGATATCAATCTATTGATAAATAGGATAACCATATAAGATATGTAAAAATTATTATGATGATAAATTATACTATTTACAATAGGAAATATATTATGGTGAGTACTATATTGTATATGATTTTAATAAGTAATTTCATTGAATATACTCCAACTAAAAATGATGACCATTTACTATATATCCATTTAATGAGGGTACTTCTATATTTCACTAACTTTTGAATCCTCATTAGTTTATCTCTCCAATATTACATGTTTAGGCAGGTTATCAAGTTAATAATATCATATATGATCCATGAATAGTTGAGTTGAAAACTCTCTACTCTAGTCCATTATAGAGACAAAATCAAGTCTATTCAAAAGGTGTTTAAACTCGTAGGGATTCTTTGATAAGTGTCACCCAAATAATACAATGTAACAGTGTTACCTAACTCTTACATTTAGCTACATCCACCATAAATTCTATTATATAATTCATGGGAACCTATCTTTTTCATAACCCTAATCGTTTGGATAATTGAGTACTTGACATGTGTTAATAGTGAAATGAATGTAAGATTTAATATTTTAGTGTTTTCTCAGTCTCTGCATTTCCATATGAATCATATTCATATAATATATAATTATTTCATCTAATTAAATAGTTACATCACATGTAATCCTTTTATATATGTATTTTTTTAGTGATTTAGTTTTTAAATCCTATTAATTTAGCTAAATTAATATATTATAACTATATTAATTTATAACTCTATAAAAATCATGATTTGTGTTTCTCAACTAATTATATATTTTAATTATATTTATACATGTCTAGATAAATGTTATTTGAAATAGGAATGGTGTGAACCATGGATTAAATACATGGTCATAGAAATTTATTATTCAAAGAATGTACACAAACATATATCAGGGGGTTAGAGTACTAAAATATGAACAAACAATTCCATCAAAAAGATCATCCAAAATTGAGATTATATTATCTTCTTCACCCCTTCCTCATGATCCACCCAAAAATATCAGGTTTTTATATATCTTACTCTACATAGGATCCTTGTAGTTGTCATCTTGATCCTCTGTGATCAAGGATTCGTCCTCCTCTTCATGAGGCTCAGTGTCATGAACTGAGGATTTCTGATCAACTTGATGAGAAACATAGACATTGAAGAATTCATCCTAAATATTTTCCATGTAATTATATGGATTTATTATTTCAATAAGGATGTTCGAGTACTATATTACCTTCAGCTATGATTTCCTCATAGGAGACACACTATTGTATTTATCATCATCCATCCCAATTCTGTCATCACCAACTGCACTATTATAAGATGCCTTCTAAATATTCGCATCCAAATTCTCATAGTAAACCAACCCACGATATTTTTAGTTCAACAACATGCTATGAAAAAGTATATTTACATTATCCTACTGCCCCTTATTAAGGTGTGAAATATCCATACGTGAATGTTTCATGACCATAATTGGTCAAGTATTAAGTGAAGATCCAAGTGAGTTGGTCTTCATTTGAATTAAAAAATTGAAGCCTTCATCATAATTAAATAACATTTTCCCATTAGTTCCTATTAGTTTATTTTTTAACTAATTTGGATCACATTTCATTAACAATTGGTGAACCAGACACGGAAAATTCTTCATCAATTTTGAGGATACATTTCCCTCTATCTTATGTTTTCCATAGATTTTGTGCATTGGTAAGGATCACTCATTTCCGAAATTCATTATGAATATCTCCCTACAAATAAATATCACAATCAGATTGATCATCAAATAAACCAGTATATTCAAACAACAATTCAACCTTCATACATGGTATATCACTACCAAAGTTGACAGAAGGTGTTAGTAGCTACTCAGGTTCAACTAATTCTACACAGGGTTCCCATAATTTATTTTTATTATTGGGATTTTTCACACCATCCACACTTGATGTTATTATGTCTTCCTCCATAGACATTTATATGTTTTCCATCCTTTCGGTATATTATTAGGAAATACCCATGGATACAAACACCCTGACCCTATATCCTCAGTATAAGAGTGTTACCTTAAGTCATGAAGGGCCTTCTCTAGAGGTATACTAGTTGCATCAATAATATAAAGGGGGAACCCATAGAAATCACCACACCAATTTTAGGAACATCATTGATTACCATGGTGAGTGTTAGCATGTTTTTATATTTTTAATTTCTTGAAACATAGATTCACATCATCAGATATAGTTAAATATAAGGAGCAGATCACTACCCTCTTACAATTAATCATATCATTCCCAATATTTCTATAGTCTGAATAGAAATTGGTAATTTATTCATCCACGATCCCCAATTTTACCTCATTATCCATAGTTTAGAGGACCAAATTGTAACAAATCGTTGATAATATATTAATTTAAACTAGAAACTACGTTTTGTACCCGAACCTAGTGAAATCTTTCTCCATCCATTTTTAGGGGAATTATAATCATAATTGAAATGTCTTGTAGAATGTTTAGGTTTATAAGTATCCAGTTTAACCCATGTACTTTTACCCATGACAGAAGGGAAGAATTTAATACCTATAATAAGTTGAAATCACGATCCTATTATAAAATTAGGAGAATACTTTCATTGAGATACACTGAAAAAAAATTGCATGCTATAATATTTTATTTTCTAGAGGGGAAATGATATAATATAATATACGACCAAGTGAGATGATGTATCGGCTCAAAAACCATCATTCTCAAAGAGGTGTAGATCTAGGTCATTATATTTACTTCGTTTGGAGCCCCTTAGTAATAGAATATAGGAAATGATGGGATGCCTACCTTTCTCTAGTCACTCAAATACTTTAAAGGTCATATTTAACATGAGTGACATTCTCTCTATAATTGGGACCTCCAGTGATGAAATCATTATAATAGGAGAAGGAATGACAAAACCAAAATCGTGGCATGAAGCATTCAATGAAATTTCAATGCGTTAAGGATTCTTCTTCCACATTTCATCTTTAGCGGATTTGTTTAGTAAAATCTACCATAGAAAAGTAATTATTCAAAAGAAGTAGGGAAAACAAAATAATACATTAAAGAAATACCTAATCTTCATTATGGGTTAGGGAGAGATTCTCTTGACACACACCCATCCCTCATTCCATGCACCCACATTTATATCCTGTATATAAATTACATGAAAAGTTATCATTTAAAAGATTATAATATTATAAAACCAAAAATACCATTAAGATAAATTATGGTGTTATAGATATTCAACCCCTAATTTTCTGATAAAGAGATTAAGTCCCCTGGACAATGATAGTTCAAATGCAAAGCCACACTATCTATGGATCGACACTCAAGAGATAACTCAATTAAAATAAAATTCTATTAAATCATAATCAAAAATCATAATAGACTTTTATTACTGAATTCATTAATATAATAAAAAATAATAGTATTGGTTGAAAAAACTCTAATTCCATTTCATCATAAATTTTATAAAGATATTATATTCATGGAATAAAGATTATAATAATAAATTCAAATAATTTAAACTAAATCATATAAACATTATAATATAATAAATTTACGTACATCAAACAATATTTCATAAAATAAAGAATAGTAATTAAATTTAACATGAGATACATTTTTTGACAATAATAATCGTCAAAATCAATTTTTATATCATCTAAAATAAATTGGATTTAGTGCAAGCCATGTCCAAGAACCACGATGTTGTTTCCTTGCACATGTTTTTTAACATATAATTTATTAGACCCTCTTTTAACAACAACATAGTATCTATCAAAAATCCATTTTTATTTGACGATCAAAACATGAAACATGTGGACTGAATGTTCACAATAAAATATATTTCTCATCTTGAAAAATCTCATTTCCATAAACCATGTTCATTTAGTTTGGAAACCATAATGTATTAATATCAAAAATAATTTTGTATTTTACATTAAGAATATTGTGATCTTCTTTCACAAAAAAACAGATAGCTCTATAAATAAATTTATATAAAAATCAATTTTGTATTTTCCGTTGATATTTTTTAGAAAACAATTATAAACCATGATCTGGTTTTGTAATATTAGTGAAGGTTATGAAAAAAATAGTGATTAAGTGTTGATATTTATCTTATTGATTCATTATTTTAAATTGATCTAATACCACTAAAATGTTTTTCTGGGGCATATATTTTCCTAAATAAAGTGGAATAAAACAAAAAATCCACACAAAATATTATATAGTAACATAAATTAAAATATTTAATAAAAAACTATAAATTAGGCATACCTCACTATCCATGTGAAATTATTTCCAATAGTGAGTTTGATAGAGTTCCTTAGGCAACAAACAATGGGTTCCTTCCACCAAATCTATCTATAGGCCACTGAAATCACATAACACTTATGTAGGACCCATTCTCTATATATTTTTTATCACCATAAACTCAAAGGAATGTGATGAGAAAAAAATTATGATATATTTGACTTCTAGAAAATGATTCATGTTGAAATTGAATGAGGCCCAAAAACTCCAATTTATAGGCCTACATCATTGAATTATTATCCTATTGAATTATAATATTTTATAAATTATGAACGACCCAATTATAGTCTTTTCACCATATTAAATCATACAAAAACTACCTAATTAAATATTTTATTATTAAAATCCATTAAAAAATAAATATATTTCCATTGATCATCATAATAATGTTGATGAGAAGGTTAATAATTATAATTACCATATTAATGTTTAAAAATAATATTGTATATCATTCCTAACATAAACCACGATGCGATTCCAATAACAATGATCAAACCTAAACCATAATGTGATATTTTTAAATACATTGTGTTTTATGATATAGTGCATATTTCCGGAAATATAGAATGAATAATGTACCCAGATCATGATGTTTGGTGGGATATTTTTATATACTATAGATGAATACTCCCTATATAAATAAATCACTCCCAAGTCCAACAGATTCACATTTTTTTATAGGAGTTCCTTTAGAAACATGGATGATACAAGAATTTATTTAATTATCTCATAGAATGGAATGTTTATGCGCAGTTGTTTTAACATATTAATCAACTTTTTCTCTTATTCTTTAAACTTTATGTGGTGTATCCTCCAATACAAGCAAATAGGAACTAGTAATATCACACTTAAAATTTCTTTGAAATTTCATTTCTAGTCCTGTAACATTTATATCATTCTTAATAAATGTTCCTTCATTATTTCCTTCTCATTTATAGTTTCCTTCATTCCCTTATCCCATTCATGATTTGTTAATTAGTGGTTTCCCTCTTCTTTATTTAACCTGTACTCCTTAGTGTGATAATTTTTTATCCTCCCTTGGAATCTTTGTATTTCATGATTGTACACTAGATGGCCTCTTATAAATATTTCAAGATATATCTCACAAATATTCCTCGATGTTTGTAAGGTATGATATTTGGGATTTAGTAATGTTTCATGAATTTTATTCCTTTTCCCCTTATAAAAACAATGATCATTTTATTGATGTATTGTGGCACCAATAACTCAAAAAGGGTTCGACCTCTTGAGATTTATATGGAAATTGTTATGGTGGGGGTAGTTATTGAGTAATTAAATAAATCAAGAGTTAAAATTATTGGAAAATGTGGAAGTTTTATTATATTAATTTTGATAAAACAGGGCCGAACTTGTGAAAATTTTAAATTTTTTCTGATCCCTTATTATTCATATCACTAATATTTGTTAACTATCACGAAATTTACCCATATTTGTTTTGAAATAAAATATATGTAAAATTTTATACAACAAATTTCACTTCCTCTATTTCATCTTCCTCTATTTTGGATTGTAAATCCCATAATTAGTGTGTAACTATACATATCTTCTATAAATATTATTATTTTCATTATTATGGCTTTTTCATACTATAAATTTTATGAGATCCTCAAACTATTTTTAGGTATATTAAACATGGTTTTCCAATTTACTTTTACCCTTTTTCTTGATTAATACCACATCATAGAGGGATCTCTCAAATTTAAAATAAACACATTTCATGAAAATTCATCCAATATATCCTATAAAATGGATGTTGACTTAATTATAAATCATATTTTAGATATTTCATTGATAACGACTCAATGAATCTAATTTTTGAAAAAGTAAAATATTTAAAACTACATGAAAGTGTTTACCCCCAGGGTGATGGATCTTCCTTGGCATCTCTTTAATGTTTTACCATTTATGAAAGTTATATATTTTTTTATTGTGAGAAATTATGATTTCATTTTTAGAGTTCCATAGTTTGAGAGGGTGAGAAGTAATTTTATAGAAATTTTATTATAAGATCATCTAATGTCATTATCAAGTAAGATTTAAATCCATTTAACTAGTCATTATGACCATATTTTAGTAAAAAGGTAATTGTTCTTAATATTATATTCATATTAGAAAACCAATTTACCTTGAAGTTATCATATATCTCGAGAAAAAGAAATTGTTGTTTGTGTGGATGCTCATATTATATGACACCAAAATTATAATCATATTGGATCATTTGTTGAATAATCTATTTTAGGACAAAATTATTGTTTTAGACTAGTGGTATTATAATTTTAGGTTTATGCCACTCAATCGATGGATGTTTGTAGACTATTATGAACACCTATCTTTTTATCCTAGGAACATCATTTATGACCTATCATATTTCATTCCCATAATTGTTGCGGAGGTCTATCTATACAACATATATTAGTTGATAACATGAAAAGTATTCATAATTTATTGGATTTAAGTCTAAATGTAGTGAAATACAAATGTTTCACAATAGGATGATAATATTTATTCTCATGAAAATATGTCCCATATGACTAAAAAGAATCCACAATAACACATATAAAAATGAATAAAAAATAAAACATACTAATGGAACGAAAATATTTATGTTAATGAAAAAAAGGAGTATTATTATGTCTAATCTTATGGAATTCATGTTTCCATAAAAATGGAACAAAAAAATGATGAAATCATGGCATAATCAAATCATAAGGTAATATTTAAATATTTAAAAATTATATTAAAGTGTTTTAATAAGAAAAACTATAACAGCATAGTATAGTTTGAAGTCCTTGATTGATCTACTTAGAACATAGATCCCACAAATCATAAAGTATAACTCTTTTTGAATATTTAACATCTTTTATTTTATAATTAAAAATAAAATTTGAAAATAAATCAAACTCATAAAAAAAATTAAAATTTTATTGTAATGATGAAACAATAAAATAATTTCAAAGAACGTATTTTTTGGAATCGTGATTTTATTTACCTTTGTTAGAAGGCACATAATTAGATAAATGATTCTGATTGTAATTTAAATTAATGAAATAAATATCATTCAATATAGCTATAATAATGTATATTATTTATGACCAAAAAAACACTATAATATAGAAAAATATAATCGTAAAATAGAAATAGGTGTCAGGTTTGTTTTTTATAAGAAATATAATTGTCAATTATATTTTCTCTCCCTTATTAATTAAATTTCTGAAAGAATTAATTTTAATAAAACATAATCAAATAAATATAAATATATCACTAAATAAAACATCACTCATTCACAAAAAAACTCAATCTTTATGGTATTCTGATCCTATAAATATAGGGTTTTCATCCCCTATGGTGTTTCCTCACTCAAAACTAATACATATTCAATTAAAAGTGAATAATCCATCATAAATGATATGGAGAAAATAATAATATGAAAAAAGACTAATTAAAGTCCTCAAGGAAATTGGGAAAAATAACTTATATAAAATTACATTCTCAATCCTTCACTTATATGTTATTGATTCTAATAGTTCTCTGTAAATTAAAAGGTATCAAAAGTGTCTCTCTAAATTTTGAAAATCAAAATAATTATAAATTTATAGTATTTAACAAATTACAATATGACTCTAATAATTGTGAAATATTAAATGTATCCTTATGAAATATTATATTTTTTATCTAATATCAATCATTTTTCTTATCATTAAAAATCCATGACTCCTCACATTATAATGAAATAGGGAATCGTTAAACTAGAGTTTTTATACCAATTAAATTTCAATTTTCAAATATCTATAAATCGCAGTGAATCTCTATGAAATATTACACCATGATTATAATGTATTATCTCATACTCATAATGGTTATGTTTTAATGAGTGTTAAATTTTGGTAGATAATATTTTATACTCTCTACCCATTCTACTATAGGGGTCATGGTATAATAAACTTGACCTCCATAGTATAATTAGTTCGCTGTTATTTTTATATTTTTTTAATAATACATTAGAGTTAAAAAGTTATTCTTTGTCATTGTGTTGTGATTTTATTAAT
The DNA here is from genome assembly GCA_963277665.1 of Viscum album. Classification (NCBI taxonomy): domain Eukaryota; kingdom Viridiplantae; phylum Streptophyta; class Magnoliopsida; order Santalales; family Viscaceae; genus Viscum; species Viscum album. The sequence continues at coordinate 1,628,498,276 of OY728130.1, forward strand.
GGATTTCATAAATTATCTTTAAAAATAACCATATAATGATAGTTTGTATTGTGGAATGTTATTTTTTTTGAATAATGAAACATTTCAAAAATTATACAAAATGATCCAAATTACACATTCTCAAAAAAATCCCACAAAATATATAATGTAGATAGTATTAAGTTAAAATAAATTTGAAACCCCTAAAAATGATATTGAAATTTTTGAGTTATCAAATTCCATTCCCAATATATTTTAAAATTACCTCAAATTAAGAATCACATATCTTTCTAGATGAATGTATCCAAAATAGTTTATTGATTATATTATCATATATTCAAAAGTTAAAGAAGGATAAAATATGATAAAAATACTCAAATATATATATCTTTATAATATTTTAAGATATGATTATAACACTTATCATATAATAAATTTAATTAATTGAAGATTAATATTATTTTTTATTTTAAAATTTAACTTTAAAAACCAAAGTTTTTTAATTTGTATGTAGCTAGAATATTTGAGTTATTTTTGTGTAAATAAATATTATATTTAAAATATTCTTTGGGTGTGGTTAAATTATTTAGTGTTGGTATTTTTCAAAATTTTTGTCTACATCTATATCAAATCACTAGATCTCGTATACCAGTACCTAGTTTTTATAATGAATCAAGTGTGATAGAATCTAATCCTAAAGAAAGTAAATGAAATGTGACCATGATCACTATATCAGATCTAAATTTTATATTCTCATTATAAAATCATAAAATATCATGTTATTCATGTAATAATATATTTACTTCATCCACACCACTTTCTTAATTTTTTTAAATCATTATTGTTCTAGTATAATAGAACTAATTTTAGCATCCTCATAAAATCACTAAAAAAACAAGATTCATCAATAATAAGGGGTCAATAAATTAATTTTTTATACTCTTATTTATCACATTAGAAAAATTTCTATATAAATAAAGAGAAAAATTATTATAAGGGGATTCCAAAATGTTTTTGGGTGCAAAATATGATTAAATTCTTAGGTTAAACATTTTTTATTTTCCATGTAGTCACTATAAAAAACTGACCAAAATAAGAAATCCAAAATGTCCCATGGAAATTTTTTAATATATTATAAGTTTAATTTATATTTCCTCAATAGCGTATAATATATAATCCGAGGAATTTAAAAATAATATTACATGATTTTAAACATAATTAACTATCAAATTACAAGCCAAGGATCGTAAAGTCCAATTTCTTTGAAAGACTAGTTATGTAAACCTAAAAACATGAGACTAAATAAAACATTTACTTATTTATCTTCCCTTATGAGATACTATATTTCATATAGACCTTACATATTCATTGGATAACTTTTGTATAACATGAAAAGGGGGATGATCTAAATTACTAGAATGAGAATAAACATAAGAATAAATCTTAACACATGAGTTAGGAGGAGGAACATAATGATATAAAAATTTATGAAACATGATTAACTAAAAGGAATAATAATATGGGTATTATAATGATGGATTAATAGTAATATATCAGAAACATAAAATATTAATTATCATGATTCATGTCACATTTCACATAGAAGAGCATGAGTCAATACTAACTACCAAGATAGTTGCACATAGAGCACAAGTCAATGTTAACCACCAAGAACATTGCACATAACATCTCATTAGACTAAAAATTACCCAATATACAATATATATTAGCACTATCTTGTTAAAACCATCATCAAACATTCATGAATTTTTCCCCATAAATAATCATATATACGTAATCAAACATAAACATTAGGGCTACCCATTGAAATAATTGAGTATCATAATCATGTCATAAAGAACAATAAATGGGAATATCATAAATGTGTCCTTGAGTGAATGGAATTAAATAAATATGAACATTATTAAAGGAAAATATTCTTATATCCTGATTTATTATTTCAAAATAACATGATTACATGTAAAAACAATTATTTAAGGAACTTTTGAATTAAAACATTGCAGTTCCTTTTTAGGAAAATATTAAAGAGAATTTAAATTTAAAAAGGGAATAATGTTTCATTTAAAACTATAATTTAACCAAGAGAGTTTTCATAATAAAATGATTTATTTTAGAAACAAAATGGTTTATTGAAATATATTTTAGAGATCGCATGAAATTGGTTAAGGATTTAGGATGTTCCCTCAAATCGGGCTTGCTTATCCGGAAGAATTGAGGAGGGAACCTTTTAAAAAGATGTGTACCTACAAATATAAGGATGAAAGAATATTGATAAATGAGTTTGTATTATATAAAAAAAATTAGAAAATGTAAATAAAACTAAAAGAGAATTTAATTTAGGTAAAATTATAGAAGGAATAAACTGAAGGAATAATGAAGGTTCGGGGTGAATCCCTTACCTTAAGTCCAAATGTGTCATTCACATGATCTTATTTTCCAAGATAATAAAATTAGATATGTAAATTAATAATTACAGAACCTTTTATAAATGTATTTGATTTATTATAACTTTATTAAGTTAATTTATGGATTTTTTGTTTGTCTAAAAGGTTCAATTTCATCGTTTAGGAGTGTTGGTTTCCTTAGTTTTCATGATATTATTGTTTGTATAAATGTATGAAAGGACCTATAAATTAAAGATAATAATAAATAATTCAAATTATATTGTTTTAATTCTCTTCTATAGGCTATATTAGTCTTATATATCATTTGGATTTTTGTATTGACGATTAATCAGTAGATAAATAGTTTTTTATAATCATTTGTGTTTATTTTGGATGTTTTGATCAAAATGAACTCATTTTATTTAATATAATGGAAATAAAATGATTTCAAAACATTATATATGATATAATAACTATATTATAATCCTTTCTCAACCATAAATTTATTTTAATGACCAGATAATATGTTTCAATTGAAGGATGAAGGCATGTTGTCTACGAAGGTGGTAAATTGGTACCTCAAGGATGATATCTTCGATTTTAAAATAAAAGAGACAAGATAAGAAAATGGATGAATAATTATTCCATAATCATGATCAAATTATATTATATATAATATAATAGAGTTTACATGCCACTTGGACTAGTTTATGTGGGGAGAATATAAGAAAATAAAAGAACATGAAAAAAGTGAATGAAAAATGGAATAGGGTTTTACCTATGGATTCATTCTTCTTGAGAACCTCCTTAAGGGATTGGTTTTGGTATATTTTTTAATAAAAAAAATATAATGGATATGAGGGATGGTATTGGGATGCAAATTTTTTATAATTTGGACATGGATCAAGGTTTGAGTGGTTTGAGTAGAAGAGGTTGTGAGTGGTGGTATTTATAGATGAGGAGAAGGGTGCTTCTTAATTATTTAATTCATTTGTTTATTATTTTTCTCTTGTTATGAAGTAGTGTTTCATATTTAGAATAAATACAGTAAATAGATCATGAGAGTTCATACTAATAGTGCTTACATCATTGATTAGTCAAGGAAGAGTGTATATAACTTATATTGTGTATATACCGTAAATTACCGTATTTTACTATTCATTAAAAAACCAAGTATTTCATAAAAATCTCCAAAAATAACCCTATTAATTTTGTAATGTTTATATTTTACAAATTAAATCCATTTCATGAAAATAAATTTATGAATATTGGATATTTTAATTTTAATTAAAATAATAATTTACTTGGAAAATTCATATTTTAAAATTATAACTTATTTTATATAACATTGAAAATTTAACTAAGTTATCATATAATTGTCGTATAATAATAAAGCATAAAAAATAATTTATGAACATATTTTATGAAAATAATTTTTCTTTTAAATTATGAAATTATTCATAAAATTTTAATTAAATATTTTTGACTTACAAAAATAAAAACACTTAATTTATAAATTTTAAAATATTTATTTACTTATACTATGATATAATTATATCATATTATCACATATAAAATGTATAAATTTAATTTATAGTATCATTTGTGATGTTAATATTCAATTTTCCAATTTTTTATTCCTACGTTTCATGTTACTATTCCAAAGGTCAAGTTACTATTCATTTTGTATATATTCCATAACCTCTAGAAATGCCTTTTATTTCATTAATTATTCCTTTATAAGATTTTTATTCTATTCAAAATTTGATTTCTTATTATTATACTATATGAAATAATTATAAGAATGGAATTTCATTGAAAATAATTCTCTCCATTATATTCTTCCCCCTTATGAGATTTCTACTTCGAAATTTAATTTTACATTCTATATTGAAACCATATGTGGTTACTTTTACTTCATCGCTTCCTCTGGTTCCCATGTTGGCTCTTAATACATTTGGTTCCACCATTGTAATTTTATTGGGTGAGTAGTCTTGTTGTGTAGAACATTGTCCCTATGATCCACAATATTCACTAGATACTCCTCATAAGAAAGATCATTCTACAAATTTACAAACTCTGAATTCAATAGATATGATGGATTTGGTATGTACTTCCTTGAGTGGGATACATGTAATACATCGTATACTAGAGACAAGATTGGAGGATGTACAATTAGATAATCCATATCTCTAACAAGATCAAGGATCTTGAAGGGGCTGATGTACCTATGTACAATCATCCCTTTCTTCCCAAATCTCATGTTCTTCTTCCATGATGACACACATGGGAATATCATGTCTCCAACCTTAAACTCAAGGTATCATCATTGATTTTCTACAAATTTGTTTTGTAGAAATTGGACTTCCTTAATGTGATGCTTAATGGTTCTCACCTTTTCCACCATTTCTTCAAAAAAATTTAGGTCCTAGCTGCATATATTCAGTGACTTCATCCTAACGTGCTGGTGTTTGACACCTTTTCCCTATTAAGGGATTGATATAGAGACATTTGGTTAATCGAGGGGAAATGATTGTTATAATAGAACTCACTTATTGGTATATTTTTGGCCTATATTTTTATGAATTCCATATAGCATGCTCCCATCATGTCTTCTAATGTTTGAATATCATACTTAGATTGGCCCACGGTTTGAGGATGATATGTCGTACTAAAGTTAAGATCAGTTCTTAAAGCATGTTGGAGAATTTTCCAGAAAATCAATGTAGATATTAGATCTTGATTAGATAAAATAAATAGTGTTACTCCATCCATCCTTACCACTCCTCATATATATATCTTTTCAAGTTGATCGAATTATATTTCCTCTCGAATTGAGATAAAATCAGCTATCTTTGTAAGATGATCCATAATAAACCATATAGAATTGTTCCCTCTGGATGTCATTGAAAGTCCATTGAAAAAGACCATGGTGATATTTTCCCACTCCCATATTGGATTGGATAATGGTTGATTCATCCCTTTTGACTATTTCTTTCCAGAGTTTACTTGCTGACATACTAGCCAATTGTTGTATATTTAGCAGTCTCATTTTTTATATTATATGTCCAATAGTTATCCCGAATATCATGATACATCTTTGTTCTCCCTTGCTGAATAGAGAAGGTTGAGCTATGTATTTCATTCAGAAGATATTTATTTATCTCCAGATTGGATGTTATATATATTTGTGACCAAAATATTATAACTCCATCCGCATTGATCTTGAACCTATAGGATTTCCCATTCCTGATAGCTTCTAACTTTTTTTAAATTTCCACATCATTTCATTGACTATCCTTTATTTTCTCGGTCAAGGATTGTTGATAAATAATTTGAGAATTGATTTATGATGTTTCTCCCTTAATGGCTCACATTTTCATCATTTATATGTCTAATAATCTGTAATACCTATCAATTAACATCAATGATAAAGATGCATGATCCTTTCTACTTAGAGCATATGCGACCCTATTTGACTTAACATGATGGTAGTGGAATGAGAAGTTGTAATCCTTGATGGGATCTGAACATATTCGTTGGTTAATATTAATATCCTTTTGTGTTAATATGTATTTTATACTCATTTTATCAGAATATATCTCACACTTCTCTCCATACAGATAATCACACAAGATTTTCAACAAGATGATCAGAACCACCAACTCCAGATCATACGTAGGATAGTTTTAATCATGTATTTCCATCTATCCTGACTCATAAGATTTATCTTTGTAATTTTTCATTTGTACATATCCTAATCATTTTTTGAAGCATTGTTGTTCACTAAAATTAGATTTCCACTTGTTAGGAGTGTGAGTACTAATGTAGAGATAAGCCTTTTTTTGAGCTCCTTAAAGCATTCCACACATTCTTGAGACAATAAAAACATCACTCTCTTCCATGTCAGCTTGGTTATTGTGATTTCCAATAATAAAAAAATCTTCAAAAATAATTGGTAATACCCATATAGGACAATGAAACTATAGGTCTCTGTTAGAAATGTTTTCCTAGACCACTCTTCGATCGGCTGTGTCTTGTAAGGGTCTATAGATAATCCCTTTATTGTGATTACATTCCCTAAGAATGATACGTCTTCCATGTATAACTCACATTTACTGTACTTTTTATTAGAGTTTCTACATTCAATAATTCAATAAAATAGTATTTATATTCTCCTTTTGTTCCCCCTTGCCCTTGTAGTATATCATAATATCATCGATAAAGACTACCAAAAAAATTTCAAGTTAATCCCTACAAACTCTATTGATTAAGTCGATGATTTTTTGTGGGGAATTAGTGATTCCAATTATAATCACAATGAACTCATAATGTCTACACCGTTTTCTAATGGCATTCATGGGAATTTCATCCTTCCACACCTTTAATTGGTGATATCCCACCAGAAGGCCCACATAAGAGATATAACTGGCCCCACACAGCTAATTCAAAATTTCATCTATCCAAGGAAGTGGGAACTATTTTTATTTTTATTTTATTGGTCTAATTATAATTAACAAAAAGGAACTTTGGTCCATCCTTCTTCTAGAAAAATAGGATTGGTGCACCCCATGGTGAAGCACTTAAGAATATAAAACCCTTATCTAGAATCTCCTTTAAATTCTTCTAAAATTCTTAAAGCTCAATGGCGAATATTCTATATGGTTTATTTGATAATGAAATATATATTGTAATAATTTTAATTGAAAACTCAACCTCCAAATCATGAGGAGGATTGGGAAACTCTTTAGGGAATACATCAGTGCAATACCACCTGATGGGAATCTCTTTGAGCATGATCATCTTATTTGAATCAATCATTTGAGATAGATATCCATTCCCATAAAGCAGTAATATCCACACATAGAAGATGATTCTGAAGTAGATTCATTTCCTCTTTATACTTGTAAATAATCAGTGTATTCTTCAATATGGGAAGAATGATGTCCCCTTCCTGACAGTTGATGTTGGTTTTTTATAAATATATCCAATTCATAACCAAATTATATTAGAACACCATAAAAAATATATTATGGTAGGTTCAATCCACAAACATTAACCAAGGAGGAGTTCTGTAATTTTGATGAAATAATTCTCCACTAGCTATTCACAAAAATAACTCAGCCTCTGTAGTTTGAGGTGGTATAAAATTAGTTCTATTAAACGTGAAAGTTATAATTGAATGTGTAGAACCAGAGTAAAATAGTATGTTAACTACTCTTGAATGAATAACCAGTATACATGTCCCCACATCATTGTCTGGCTCCACCTTAGAAGTAGTGATAGAATATTACCTTTGTAGTTTCCTTAGAGGTTTTTGTATATTTCCTCCATCAACCATGGTCTTAGGGTATTAGTTTGAAAAACTATCATGTTCCTAGAAATTTAAACACCACACTATATGTCGAGTGTTGATTTGAACCTTTTTGTATTCTACCATATTAGTGGAATTCTTCATGTAAATTTGGTGGGTCTAAGATAAATTCCTCATTCTACAACATTTGAAACATTTCATGGATCCCATTAGATAGTTCTCGGGATTCTTCTTCCCTAAATTTTGACACGTGGGATATTTAGTCTTCCTTACATTAGGGTATTTATTTTTTGATCCACCCATATTAGGCACCAATTTATGCATTTTCATAGGGTCCATGAGATCATTGAGTGTCTATGATAACTATTTTAACCATGAGTCAACAACAATCAATCTCCTCATAACTGTTGAAGTCCCTAATCTCCAATGATTTTTATAGACTCGAATTTACATTGTAAAGAAGCTATCCACCTTGCATTCAGTGTTCATGAAAAATCCATAAGCGTATCATTAAAGACTTGTAAATATTTCATTATATGACCTGAAATACTCCTATTACCTTTTTATTAGTATGAGGAATTATATCTCTATATTGATATAGAGGGTTTGTGGATAATATTATTTTAAAATAATTTTAAGGAATTCCTCCCAATCCATGGAATCAATTACCTCCTTGTAATTATTATTTTTGATCAGTATCAACCGAAAATCATCTTCCCCATAAAAACAATAATCAACCTACAAATCACTCACTTTTTATGAGCACTATAGATCAGAGAATATCTTTTTAATGGAGTTAATATTCTAATACACAAGGAGGGTAATGGAAGAACCAATAAACATGGATGGCATTTGCTTCATGAAGGATTTGGTGACAACATTTACTTTACTTGGATACGGAGTGAATTCAACATGATTAATGTTATTATTGTCATCCAATGGCCCGAAGGCCTTCATTTTTTATTGATTTTTGGAAATCCACCTTTCAATGGATGAGGTGGAACCCTTACAAAGCTCGTAGGTGTTTGAATTACATGGAATATAGGCCTTAGAGGAATTCATTTTCCAATAGGCTTCAAACATTACATAAAACCTAGACTAACTACTTGGAACTTCTCCTCCCCAGCATCTTCATCTTGAAATCATATCTCCACCTTTTCATGGATGTTCGGCTAGGCATTCACATGCATGCACAGACTTGTCCCAATGGCAGGTGTCATACCCTCTCATTATTGCAATCATAACATTTCCAGTAACATTGATAATTATAACATGTTCTTCAATTTCTCTCCAATAACATTGAAAAATAATGTGAAATTATAGGGTTTTAATACTTAACTACTCTTCATAAAATATAAAACTATAAACATAAATGTATAAACTCTTAATGGAAAAGTATATCATAACTTCTGATTCCATTGTATTTCATCTAGGTTATCCATGATCTATTTCATAATATATATTCCTATGGTCATTTTAATTGTTCCCTTAATATTGATTTGTATGAAGCTTACTAATTTAGTAAAACATATACCCAAGGAGTGTGAAACCATGTGCGCATTAATGCTCATGGTTGTGTACTGGGTTACCCCAAGACAAGATAGAAAACCCTTATCAGATTTGTTACTCATAGGTACATATGTTCCAGAACCATGACCACTTATAATATCCAGATAGGGATGTATTTTCTTGATAAACCATTTAATTAATTCTTACCAAAATTTAGGTATGTTTTCTTAGTCTTAGTCATATTCCAAATGTTATTAATAATGTTTTCAATTCATAATCTCCAAAAATAATCAAACCTTCCTCAGATACTAATTGTATTGACCCAAGACTTTACACCTAATATTACATGAATTTAAACATAATTAACTAAGAAATTGCAAGCCAAGGATCGTAAAGTGTAGTGTATTTAGAATACTCGGTACTTAAAACGTAAAACATGTGACTAAATAAAAAATTTCATTATTTATCATAAATTATCTGCTCCAATATTTTTTTGATCACTTAGATATTCATTGTATACCCTAGTGATAACATAAACAAGGGGGCGATCTAAAATCCTAGTAAGGGAATAAACATAAGAGTAAATGTTATCACATGGGTTTGAAGGAAAAACATAATTATATTAAAAGGAATGGACTGTGGTTAAATATAAGGAATCCTATCATAGGATATTATAATCATGGATTTATAGTAAAGTAGAAACTAAATTTAACATGAAACTATCCTGATTCAAGGCTCGTTGTATATAGAGGATCACGAGTCAAGGCCAACAACCAAGATCATTTAACATGGAGCATGATTCATGGCTAACTACCAAGACCATTGCATATAACATCTCATGATACGAGAAATTGTTGAATGTATTGGAGTCCTATTTGGGTTCAACCATTATTTAATTTTCATGAATATGTTTTCCACATAAATAATCATACATAACAGATCAAACATAATCATAAGGGTTACCCATGGAAATAATTGGGTATCATAATCATTTCATAAAGCATAATAAATGGGAATGTCATAAAACATTACTTAAAAGAACATAATTTAATCGATCATGTACATTAATAAAGGAAAATAACCATAGATAATGATTAGTTAGGTCAAACTGAAGTGATAACATGTAAAAAGATTATCTATGGAAGATTATAATTAAAATATTTTAGTGTGGTGTAAGGAAAATATTAAAGAGAATTAAAAGAATAAAATGGAATAAAATGTTATATAAAAGAAAAAGTGAATCAAAATATTTTTCATAATAAAATGTGTGACTTTATAAAAATAATTTTGTATTAAAATATATTATAGAGTTCACTAGAAATTGGGTAAGGATTTTGGAAGTTCCCTAAAATTTGGATTGCTTATCAGAATGAATTGAGTAGGGAACCATTTAAAAACATGTATATCCCAAAAAAAGTAGGTTTGATGGATCTTGATACATGATTATGGAACATATAAATTTAATTTATAAGATTTACAAAAAAAAGAAAATATTTGTTGGGTAAAAAGAGAGATAGAGTAATCTGAAGAAATAATGGAAGTTCATGCAGAATCCCATACCTTAAACCTAAAGGTGTTCTACACTTGATATTAATGACTTGGATAATAAAAATAAATTAATAAAAAAATATTTATAGAAACCTAACTATATTTTTTTATATTTATTAGAACTTTATTATTTTCATTTATGGCCTTTTTGATGGTTTGGGTGGTTCAATTTTATCATTTACGAGTGTTGGTTTTCTTGGTTTTCATGATCAGTTTATTTTTATACATGTATGAATGGTCGTATAATGTGGGGGTAATTATAGAAAATTTATTTTATATTTTATTTAAGATCTTTCATAGGTTAAATTTATCATATATATCATTTTGTTTTATGGAATGATGATGAATCATTAGATAAATGATGATAATGATCGTTTATGTTTATTTTGGTGTGTTTTTGTCAAAATGATATCATTTTGTTTAATATAATGTCTATAAATGGATTATAGATCATTATATATGATATAATACATATATAATAATCTTTTTCAACCATAAAAATGGTTTCATGACTATCCTTGATGGTGTAACTGAAATATGAAAGCACGTCATCCATGAAGGTGGTAAATCAACATCACACAAACGATGTTTTCATTATTAATATAAAAGATTAAGGAGAAGAGATTTGATGAATAATTATTCTGTAAACATGATAAAATTCTTATATATGTATGATAATGGGGTTTTCATGCCACTTGGATAGGGGTATGTTGGGAGAAGATAAGAAAAGAAAAAATTTGAAAAAAAGATTGAAAGAAAATGAAAGAGGGTTTTACCTCTTGATTCCTTATTCATGAAAACCTCATTAGGGTATTAGTTTTGGGATTTTGTTAAGAAAAAATGCTCATGGACATGGGTAAGGGACTTGGTAATATAATTATGCATAATTTGTATAAGTATAAATGATTTATAGGTCTGAGGAGAATATGTGGTGATGGGTAGTATTTATAGTGGAGAAGAGGGGTGTTTTCTCATTATTTAATTCATTAGTTTATTATTTTTCTCAAGGCAATAAATAGTGTTGATTTTTTAAATTAAATAAAGTAATTATTTATTTTTAGTTATAAACAACGGATCTTACATCTATGATGATTCATGAAATATAGTATTTAAATTATAATGTCTATATACTGTATATTACCGTATTTTACTAGTCAATAAAAATTAAAATATTTTAGAAAAATACCAAACATTAACTCTAACCTTTTTTAACACAAATAATTTAAAAAATACCTAATATTTATGAAAATAATTTTCTAAATATGGGAAATTTTAATTTTTATTAAAATCATCATTAATTTTGAAAATACACATTTCAAAAAATATAACTATTTTTATATAACATTATAAAATTAACTAAGGTCTCATAAAATTTTCCTATAATCATAAGAAATATTAATATAAAATTATGAATAATTTTTATGAAATAAATTTTATATTAAATTATTACATTAGATATTAAATTGTTATTAAATATTTGTTACTTACAAAAATTCCAACAAATAATTATAATTTTCTGAAAAAAATTACAAATGTTATGATATAATTATATCATAACATCACTTATTAGATTAATTAGTTTTATTTATACTATCATTGGTGATATTACTATTCAATTGGCTGGTTTTCTATCCAGAAGGTTCATGTTACTATTCCAAAGATCAAGTTACTATTCATTTGGTATATGTTTCTTATCTTCTAGAAATACTATTTATTTCATTAATTATTCATTAATAAAGTTTTTATTTTGTTCAAAATTTTATTTAATGTGATTATAAGAAATGTGATAATATTAAGAAGGTAATTAAATCGATAAAAGTTTTGGGTCATGATATATAACACTCTCACTTGTCCTGAGAAGAAATATGAACCATTAATAAGTATTTTTTCTACATGAATATGTTTATCAAAGCTATAAAATTTTATTATCATATAAAAAATAATTTTACCATATTAAATTATATAAACATAAAAAAAATGTGAATACTATAATAACTAAATTCTATATTAATTATTCTAAACATTGATAACTTATAGTTTAATTTTATTATTTATTTACCAATTATAATTATTACTTGAATGATCACTGACCCATGGACATGATGACCACATTTTCATAGAATATAATTTTTATAAATCAATGGAAAATATAGATATATTTTTTATGTGACTCACTAATACCTTATCTTGATAGTAGTCATTCTAACTCATAAAAAATTGGGATATTTGTTAACACGTCATGGACTATAAAAATATAAGTATATGAAATAGGTATAAAAATATCCTATGAATATTAATTGTGTAATATAATGTCTTATTAAACTGATATCTCATGAAGAACGATGTATATATTCTATCATCATAGTAGCATGATTGATTGAAATATCTTTGACTACATTAGCTATAATTTTCTATATCTACCAAAGACGCATTTCAAATCCAGAAAGTCCCTTCCAATTCAATGATCCAAAAATATCTTCTTCTAATACAGAAAAGTGCAATACTTATCATAATCATGCAATAAATTTCATACAAATAATGACATAGTAACCATCATTTATAAATATAAAAATTGTGGTTTCGATGTTTCATAAAGTACATGATTCTTTTAATATATTAATAATTATTATAATTCATGATACCAAACCTGAAACTCAAAAATTGGTAGAAAAAATAACCCGAAAAGGTTATGGTGTTCTTATTGGTAATTCAATCATAATGATTTCCTATACATGAGCTCACCAAGTGGAAACATTGTGAGAGAAAATATTAAATTCTTATGATATCCCAAGACATAACATTCGAATACCATATATATCCTATCACATTGATATATATTGACCATATAACATAGGTTTATTATAAATGTCCTCATATCTTCTGTTTATCATCATTTCGCAGAATTATTATAACCATTTTAGGTGACTTATAATCTAATGATTTAATCATGAATAGTATATTAAAATGTAATAATACACTCTTGGAAAAAAGAAATCATGAATATATCATACACTATGTGTGATTTGGTAATCAAGAAGTATGCAATCAATTTAGGTATAGGGGTATTGCTATAAGTGACCTCCCACTAACACTATATATTTTTATTAATAACACATAACACTCTAGATTTCATCTGATAATAATTCTTATACTGAGTTATATCTATATTTAATGGTCCTACCATGTAATCCTATAAGAATACTCTACCATTTACAACTGCATGAATGATTAATCTCTCTAAAGAGATGATTTTTTGAACAATATACTTTTATCCTCTATTGTGATCTTTAATTCTTAGAATGTAAAACTATAGTAAAATTATCAAAATATAAGTATATATATATTTAAAAACCATATCATTATTGAAAAAGTTTCAATATGTGGGATAAATTAACATATTATAATATAAATTCTTAATAATTCTCCATATAATCAGATTATATAGAATCAACTTCTATTATCTACTTGTACTATATCTTACAAATTTTCCTCGCATAACTATAATACTATATCAAATTGATCTATTTATAAAGATATATTATTTAATACAAAAATTAAAAGTTACATAACATCTCCATATAATAGGTGTTTATATCTATTATACTATCTAGGATAGTTTTAATGGATTAATATTCTATCTCTCCCAATATTCCCCGTGTAAAAAAAACATTGTACATAGCATGGCACACATGATACATTTGATCATTTCAAGAATTATAAATAATTGTTTCCCCTTAATATGTACTTATTTATAAGACAAATCACCTTGAATATATTACATCCTTATGATATAAGAAACAATACTCTCTTAAATTATTCTATCATTTTTTCTTCAATAACATGAAAATGAATAAACATTAATATTTCCATAAAACATTATACAATTATGGAAAACTTTGGATGTCAGAATATATTTACATATCCGTGACATAAAATAGTGTAAGAATATGTCTTGTTTTCCATATGTTATTAACATATATATAACATATAAAACTATTTCACTCCCCCTAATTTCATATAGACACATAACATACTTTCCTTAAAATGAACATCCCATGGTTTTGGTCTCTACATTTATTAATAAATTGAATATTGGAAATTTTATATTATATGGAAAAATTTTGATGTAAGAATATATTATGGTAATATATTATATCAATTTTTAATGACATCTAATCAAGAATTTAGTTTAATTTTAAATAACCAAATATTATAATTATTGGAAGTTATAATAGAAATTATAATCTGCCTATATATTAGTTTCTTAATATATTAAGATGTTTATTTGTAGTCTATTCCTTAAAATATAAAAAATAATTTTGAAACCAATGTTTCATTTTATTTATTATTTTATCCACTCATGTATAATATTATTTCAATATTACAAACATTAATGATAATTCAATTTTGACAAAAAAACTACCCAAAAAACATAATTTTTTTTGATAGAATCAACTTATGAATTAATAACTATTTTCCCTTTGGCAGCACACTTTCCATTTACTAATTCCCTTATTGTATATTGATCCATTTTTCAGTGAATAATATATAACCAAACACTATAATGAGAAAACCACATCTCGTTGTTTTTTCAAATTTCTTACACAAAACACATGTCTCTAGAATCTTCCATTCCTTGATATCTTATAGAAAATATTTCCATTATAACTTCATATGCATCTAGATCCTTGAATTTAATAAATTTTATATTTATCCCACTATATCTCTTAAAATGTTTCTCCCTTATCATTGCAATATATTCTTTCTATTGATTAAAAAAATTATCTTATGGATACTCTATGTGAAATAAGATTCTTACTATATTGAAATTTAAAAATATATATTCTATGACACATAATGTATTATTTATGATTGAAGCATAATTAACAAACAATCATCATTATAAGTAAATTTATGACAATATGAGTTTATTGTTATATTATAACTTATATATGATCTCAATTTTTATTTTATTTTTTACATAGTTAATGGTCAAATTTTGTTCCAATAAACCTGACAATGATAAAAGAACTTTATCAAGACTAATAAAAATTTAAAAATTATCAACTATCAAATACAATTATGTAAGAAAACTGTTTTTAACTGAATATAAGGACACTACTATATGACTAAAATATACAGGATAAACTTATAAAACCTGATGGGTCAGTGGGATGACATTGAAAATGTTTGGATGACTAGAAGATGGGTGGATAGGATGTACAGCTAGTGGATAATACTGAAAGTCTAATAATTTGTATATTATTTTTATAGGGTGTATGGGAAAAGGTTTATAAAAAAAAATTGCGATTTTTCACTGGTCACTAAGTGGGATGGTTTTCTAGTGGAGATAATTCACCAAATAGAGTAATGTAAACATATATTTATTGAGGTGGACTTCATTATGTGGAAATAATGTGGTGATTAAAACTAGAAAAACTAGCTAATTTTCACTATGTAAGAACGGTGGATCGCTAGTGATCAATATATTATATGTATTATAATCACCATTATATTGGTTAATTAAAGAAATGAATTATTTTCGTGTGGATTAGGACTCAAGTATGAACCATGTAACCTCTTATTTTATTCATTACCTTGTGTCTCTTTTAATCGTTATTTCTATTGGACTTGTTTATATTTGTATAAGGGATGGTGTAGAATCATAGTGTTATAGTAAAGGTATGTATTTAATATTTTGGAAGTTGCTGCATGGGTTTCAATCTGAAACCTTTTTCTTCATTTATATGTTTTGATGGTGCTATTTCTAGTTGGTTTATCAGAAGGATGTCTCTTAAAACCAAAAGGTTATATCATAGCTCAAGGTTGGAGTGATCTAGATAAAAAATTCCTAATTGAGATGTTTTAGATATTGGTTCAATATTTTCATTATTCCCTCAGTTTTTTTATAACCTTATTAGTAAATAGTTCATGGTATCATTTCATTATGTTTTCTGGTAGTTAGTGGGAGTTCACATCTTTTAGAATAATGGTCTTCGTAGAATGTAAGGTGTGGTTTGTGAAATTTGAGGGAATGAATTTTGGGTTATAGAAAATGAATATAGAGGACAATATATTAAACAATGTAATTGATCTTTTGTTAACTAGATCTAAACTAGAATAGATGATAAAGGAAAATTATATAATTTTGAATATAAAAAAATTGGTTGATGTGAATGTCAATATCCCAAAACATGAGGTTTAACATCTAGGAAGTAAATACTGCATTATAAATAATTAATACCTTAGCTAAACTGTATGATAACCCCATGAAAATAATCATCATGTTCTTTATATGAAAAATATTTTCCATTTTAATGTCATAAGGATGCATCTTTTCTGATCACATCAAAGAATTCAATGATATTAAGTGTTATTTATAATTAGAAAAAATAAACATTAAACACTTTGTATAGGAATGTTTGTTACTCTCTTCAATACATGAGTCACTGGACGTGACAGTGGTTTTTATTAGTAACTATAGAGGAAATATTGATTTTAGTTTCAAGAATACTACGTACCTAATATTGAATGAGTATATTTTCCAAAAATATATTCGTTAATATTTTCAAAATGGATGTAATATAGAAGGAAGAAGTTGTACAATGAGATGGAATATTTTTTTAATGGAAAATTAAGGTGGAGATAATTTAGGATTAGCTCAGTGGATGATTCTCTCTTGTACTGGATTTGTGATAGGTAAGGACACCTTAATATTTATTTCAATGAATATTTGGAAGATTCCTGAATGTATACTTCTAGAAGTGTGTTCATAAACTCTATAATAGAAATTTAGAGTGGTTTACTTCTGTGTGTATATATTTTATTGGGGTCTTGGGTTATTTACTTCATATATTCATTCAACTCAATTTTTGATAGGTTTAGTATAAAAAAAATTCTTTAAGGAAGGCTCAAAAATATTTTCTTGAGAAAAAAAGGATGTATATATTTTCAAAAATGAGATGCTTCAATAATGACAACTAATAGAATAATTATCGGTCTAAAGGAGGTACCACACAAACCAAGGTTATGAAAAAACATAATATATATAGAGAAAATAAATGATGTATGAATTTAAACTATGTTTGTGGATAAATTATGGTAAAAATAAGGCGGCTACATTTTTTGTAACACCCCGAGCTTCCACGATACGCTTCTCATTCAATAATACAATAGCTTGCATTGTACGCAACTTCGAGTTCTAAAACATCGCGACAAATCAAAGTAGCCGTTATGAATAGTAATAACCACTTTTTAAAATTATATAAATTTTATATTTCAAAATGGACTTCATTTTTGTATTCCTAATATTGAAATTAGCCTATGTTGAATTTTTTGTAATTTTCTGAGAACTTCAAAATTTTTATGAATAGTGAAAAATACTTAAAACAACTTTTTTAATCAAAAAAATTCATAGTGATAAATTATACTATTGAGGGGTTTTAGAGTATAATTAGAATATATTTTTACCATTTTATCCAATGGTGGTCATTAGAATTAATTTAACATTGAAATTGGACATAAACAATTGCCAATCTTTTGATATAAATTGTTTCTTAAAAACACGCTATTTGTTGTGACAGCGGGAATTAATTATAAAATTAATTAATGCAACTAATATGTTTGTAATTTTTTAAAATAGACATCATTTTTGAATTCGTAATATCAATTATATCTTAGGGTGAAATTTTGGCCTTATTCTGAAAAACTTCAATTTTTGATGAATAGTGAAACCACTAAGTGGTAGTTAAATAACTGATTTTTCGTTTAAATGAAATATTACCACTTCTGTGATTTGATTTTCAAAAATCCGACATACATGGTTGTCATTAAGAAGTAAAATGTGGTTCAATGAGATCAAAATAATTTTTTGGTGAATAGTAACTTTTAAGTTCTTAATCGCGATTAGAGGTAATTAGTGTAGTTTAAGGTAAAAACAATGTTTTATTAATATGATATGAGCTTGACACTTGTCCTACTCCTATTTGATGAGTCATGGCCGACCAAGAAAACCCATGGGTCAACTTGGGGACCCCATGGATCCACTTTAGTTGGAAAATGACATTAATATATATTTATTTAATGTTGAAATTAAATTGACACAAACATGAGTTGTTTTACTAAAACAGTTTTTAAGTGGGGTTACACAAGTCCAAATTTTGATTATAAATATTCATTAGAAAGATAAAACGATTTTCTACATCATAGTATTTTTTTTATAATTTTTAGACATTAAATAAATTAAATTATTTATGACATCATTATGATGCAGCGATGACATCATTATTTAATGATTTAAATAAAATGGGAAGATAATGCAACATCCAAGGCTTACACTTGTCCAAAGCCAATTGGATGAGGAGATTTAGAACCCTTATCACCTTATCCTCGAATTATATAAGTGTGGGACCTTTAGAATCCGAAAATCATTGTGAAATAATGTAACATTTCAATCTTTCCAAAAGTGCCCCTCCTCTCCACTTATAAAAGGCCCCCACCTCTCCCACCTCATTTACACTTTCAAGCCATTTGGCTCGGCAAACCTCTGCCCAAATACTCTCCCAACTTCCCCCTATTACTCCTAGAATCCTCACTTTGGGAAGAACTCTTCCCAAGGAAGCCTTTGGCTCAAATCAAAAAGAGTTACCCGATTTTGAGGTAATGTATTTTCTAATGTTGTTTTGTTTTATTTTTCTTCTCCAACCCCCTAAACTCTTTTTATTCATTTCTTTTGTAACAACACCAGTATCCTCAATATACTAGGATGTTTTTATAAGAAGGATTCGAGCTACACTTACACACACCTACATCTAATGGTTAAAGAACATACGGTTTCTGTGGATGGCGAATTTCTGCCTATCGAAACGATGATTGTTCAACACTCATATAACACCTTCAAAGGTGGCCATTAAGATGTCACTATATTTATATATGATATATAATGTGTTTATGTTTTACTTATGCTTCTGTATTTCTCATTTATGGCTTACTTTATGATTTCCATTATGGGTAAAACGCGATAATTTCATTTTAGGAAGTGCGGACTACCGCCCCCTCAAAGTGATTTGAATCGTTAATGCCATATGTGGGATGTATAAAGGATGGAGTAAATGGTATTATACACTATATTATACTGGAATTATATTATACATTTATATCATTATGATTTAGTTCCATTAAATATGAAATTGAAATGAAAGTAGCGTTCATGCGTACGTACGGCTTACCGTCTCCATGAACGGTGCATTTCATTTCTCACCTCTAAATGTTACGTAATATTATAAATGAATGTATATACTGGATATATAATATATATATGACATCTAAATCATGAATATAATTCTGGATATAATGGATATTTCACCACATAAACAACTTGTAATTATAAGAAGCTTATTGTTGACTCAAGTACTAAAGATCGACAAAACGACCGTTATTAACTTAAATAATTACATAATGTTCATATCATTGTAATAAGTGATATAATAAGGATAATGAAATTGAAAATGGTTCTTAATAAGGTATATATTAACTCTAGTTTATTATTCAGGAGGTTAAAGAATGGTTGAGTCAAGTCAAACACGAGGTAAGGGAATTTCTTAACCCAATTTCCATTCTTTGGGTTAATCTCCTACTTTCAAATTATGTCATGATATTATTATGTCCTATTTTGTATTTTTACTTTCTTTATGTGTAACAATAGTGAATACACATAATAGATCTATTTTATTTTAAAAATTATCTTTTTAAGGACTTTGTATCAATCTCCTTTCATTGAGGCATATGTGGCTTTATACACAACTTTCTTTTATACGGTGTATAAACCCCTTTGGCTTTCATGTTTATTCAAAAGGAATCTTTTTTTATACAAAGCGTTTTACTAAACGACAAAAAGGGAATGTTTTTCTTTCCGTACTTATGCGGCGACAACGACTTCTCCGCCGCCATGACCATTATTTGAGTTTCAGCTTCCTCTACAAGCCATCATTTTTTTAATGAAAAATAAATACAAAGTTTTAACTTTCTTTTATTTTGGTATTGAAAATGGTTTTGAAAGCGTTTTTATTATATCAATGTGTTGTATTGATATATTGTGATTGAAATGTGGAAATGTTATGTTTCCTTTATGCATGTTTTATGTGATACAATTATGTTATGGTTTATGATATGTTTTAACCTATTCATATGAGGAATGTATTGGACTTAATAAGTGACGGGTGGAGCCCGCTACAGCTCCTCAATGCATCGGTAGGTCTCATGAGACAACTAGAAGTGGAATTGGCCGAGGCCCTTTCCCAATTTGATTTATGGTTTTGGCCGAGGCCTTAATCATATTAGATGTCTTGGCCGAGGCCTTGACAAAATGTTTCAGAATGTCCGGCATTATACATTCCCTCATTATGAAAGTGGTTATTGATATTGCATGTGATTATTCGGCCAGTAGAATATCCATGTGAAGAAGTGAATGGCATTATCTCATTTTACTTTTGCCATATTATGTTGAAGTTCAAGTTTAAAAGGCTTTTGTTTTAGTTATATATTGCCTTAAATGTTAATGTTTATTTATGAAAGCTTCCGCAATATTGTTATCCTTACTGAGCATCTGAGCTCACCCCTTTCAATGTTTTAATGTTTTCCAGGATCTGAAGAAGTATATTATGAATGACCTGCAGGGATAGTCTGAGGGGATATGAAGACAATATGTTGTTGTTGTTTTGGTTTACTTTATGATGTAATGTAACGTTTACGAATGTATCTAGTGTTTCCAAGGCTACTAAACTAATCGGTCATTCGAGACTTGATCTTTTGTGATCATGCCAATGTTACGAAGTAATGCACCGACTCTGGGTAGCTGGGGTCGGGGCGTTACAGTTGGTATCAGAGGCAGTTTAGTACTAACCTTGGAAGCTAGATTTAGATAAACTCTGATTAGAGCACATAGCCCAAAGATAGACTTTGAGGATTAGTATAGAAGAACTTCCTAGAATTTTGGTATTATAGAGATGTTATGACTTTTCCGAGCAATACATCCCTGTCTGGATACGAGCAGGTAGAGGCGGCTCTGGCACAGATGTACCTAGGGGTAAAACCCGAAAACACCGCTTTGAGCTAGACTCGAACGGGAACTGGTGCACGACAACGGGCCTTGCTACACTCTTGGTTACGACACTCCCGGGGGATATGCTTAGGATAATTCTCATTTTATTTACAAACCACTATGAAGGGTTATGAGTATATACTTTCTCAAAGAAAACATTTCTTTTTATGATTATGGATTATATCCATAAATAGTTCAATTTATGTTAAGTGTTTTATAAGTATGGAATTATGTATTTTGATTCATAAACTAATCTAGTTTATGCCATTGTTTAGAAATGGCGCCTAGTGGAAGGAATGGAAACCGTATCAATGCACGAACTCCGTGTAGGGATTGCCCTCTTGATCAAGATAATTATTGTGGATCTGGAGATACAACTGGTGCTGATCAACTTATTACCATACTGGGACAACTCACTCAGGTTATGAATAATAACCTTACTCGTATGGAGCACCCTGATCCGCAACGTGGAGGATCAATGCTAGATCGTTTCATGAGGCAACAACCACCAACCTTTAATGGGAGTACAAATCCTATAGTAGCTGAGCAATGGATAAATTCCTTAGAGAAAATATTCCATGCCTTGGGGAGTAATGAAAGGTAGAAGGTTGTCATGGTAGTTTACCGCCTCACTGGAGATGCCGATCAGTGGTGGTTGCTGATTCGAAACACAAAGGAAGATGATGACGTATCGAATATGGAATGGAGGGAGTTCAAAGAGCTTTTCTTAGAAAAATACTTTCCTCGTGACCATCGAGCAGATATGGAAAGGCAATTTCTGAGTCTGAGGCAGAAGGAGGATGAGAATGTCGCAAAGTATGAGGCTAACTTTACAAGGTTAGCAAGGTATGCTGCAGATTACATACGTAACCCAAGGAGTAAGATTGATCGTTTCTTTGATGGGTTAAAACCATTTCTCCGTCGAGCTTTGGTATCACAATCCTTCTCATCATACGAAGATATTGTCTCGTGTGCTATCAAGACAGAAAAGGAATTCTCTAAGTCTTATGACAACAAAGTAAAGCAAGAGAAGAAGAGAACGGTGGAACAAGAGACAGATAAAGGGAAAAAGGGAAAGAAGGATTTTCCATTATGTGATAATTGTGGGAAGAATCACCCTGGTACTTGCCTAAAAGGAATGGGAGTTTGTTATAAATGTGGAGAAAAGGGTCACCAGGCTCGTGATTGCAAGGGAAAGAAAGAGGCTGTCAAAGTTGAATGCTACAATTGTAGAGAAATGGGTCATTATGCAAATGAATGTCCTAAGCGTCAGGGAAACTTACCTCAGAAAAGGCCAAGGGATCAAGGACAATCTTATGCTGTTACTACAGTAGAAGCAGAATAACTAATGTATTGGTGCTTTTGGACTCAAGGATTATATTCTGGTTATAAGAATAATGTAATATATATATATGGATTGTACTGTAGTACTTTTTTATTTCAGTAAGGTTTTAATATGATTAAGGTAATCATATTTTTAGTATGTGACAATAAGAGAAACTTTTCTTTGTTTGGGGAATCTGATGTTACAATTGATTTTGGAATTTAGAGACCTTTTAGAGAAAGTCTGGATGAAGGTATTTTGGATAACTATAAAGGTTGGAGTGGATTAAGTTGAACTTTGGATAGTATTGTTTAAGGTTAAAACATTTATGAAGATTATTTTTGGAATAGTATAGTACTATATTTTTAGGAAAAGGACAACCTGCAGGGTGGGGAATAACCCGTCGCGTCGGACACAGCTGCAGGAATCGAACCCACAACCATAGTGCGACAAGCCTTTATTTCCTACCACTATCCTACAGGAAGTCCCTGGTTATTACAATATAATTTTACTAATCTAAATGGTATGTGTTAACATTTGGAACCTTATACAATTAGGATAATAATAATATTTTTGAGTTCTATTATCTTTTTGAGTGAAAGATGAGTTGAAGGTTGAAACACTAATTGTCAAGCATAAATATATATATACCTATCTCTTATTCAATGAATAAATTAATTCTTAAACTTTAGTAAAGGGATATTAAAACAAAAAATGTGTTATCCTAATACCTTATGTCTTGTTGAACTGATGATATTTTAAATCAACAAAGATTGAAGGCTTTGAGGCCCTCAATTTGACAGTTGATTATGATTGATGACCTCAATCACTACAAATATTTACGTTTTTCCTCCAATTATATGTCTTTAATTGCCACCAATGTTCTCCTTATCGAGATCATAATTTGGTGGTGACTTTCTTATTTCCATTTTCCCTCTTATTAAGGCTAAATTTTATTAACCTTATTTCCGATGTGGGTTTCCCACAAAGGTATTTTCTATTTTCAACCTCTTATTTTTAAAGAAAAATATCAAATTGCGAGGACGCAATTTATTGAAGGAGGGGAGAATGTAACACCCCGAGCTTCCACGATACGCTTCTCATTCAATAATACAATAGCTTGCATTGTACGCAACTTCGAGTTCTAAAACATCGCGACAAATCAAAGTAGCCGTTATGAATAGTAATACCCACTTTTTAAAATTATATAAATTTTATATTTCAAAATGGACTTCATTTTTGTATTCCTAATATTGAAATTAGCCTATGTTGAATTTTTTTTAATTTTCTGAGAACTTCAAAATTTTTATGAATAGTGAAAAATACTTAAAACAACTTTTTTAATCAAAATAATTCATAGTGATAAATTATACTATTGAGGGGTTTTAGAGTATAATTAGAATATATTTTTACCATTTTATCCAATGGTGGTCATTAGAATTAATTTAACATTGAAATTGGACATAAACAATTGTCAATCTTTTAATATAAATTGTTTCTTAAAAACACGCTATTTGTTGTGACAGCGGGAATTAAATATAAAATTAATTAATGCAACTAATATGTTTGGAATTTTGTAAAATAGACATCATTTTTGAATTCGTAATATCAATTACAGCTTAGGGTGAAATTTTGGCCTTATTCTGAAAAACTTCAATTTTTGATGAATAGTGAAACCACTAAGTGGTAGTTAAATAACTGATTTTTCGTTTAAATGAAATATTACCACTTCTGTGATTTGATTTTCAAAAATCCGACATACATGGTTGTCATTAAGAAGTAAAATGTGGTTCAATGAGATCAAAATAATTTTTTGGTGAATAGTAACTTTTAAGTTCTTAATCGCGATTAGAGGTAATTAGTGTAGTTTAAGGTAAAAACAATGTTTTATTAATATGATATGAGCTTGAAACTTGTCCTACTCCTATTGGATGAGTCATGGCCGACCAAGACAACCCATGGGTCAACTTGGGGACCCCATGGAGCCACTTTAGTTGGAAAATGACATTAATATATATTTATTTAATGTTGAAATTAAATTGACACAAACATGAGTTGTTTTACTAAAACAGTTTTTAAGTGGGGTTACACAAGTCCAAATTTTGATTATAAATATTCATTAGAAAGATAAAAAGATTTCCTACATCATAGTATTTGTTTTATAATTTTTAGACATTAAATAAATTAAATTATATATGACATCATTATGATGTAGCGATGACCTCATTATTTAATGATTTAAATAAAATGGGAAGATAATGCAACATACAAGGCTTACACTTGTCCAAAGCCAATTGGATGAGGAGATTTCGAACCCTTATCACCTTATCCTAGAATTATATAAGTGTGGGACCTTTAGAATCCGAAAAGCATTGTGAAATAATGTAACATTTCAATCTTTCCAAAAGTGCCCCTCCTCTCCACTTATAAAAGGCCCCCACCTCTCCCACCTCATTTACACTTTCAAGCCATTTGGCTCGGCCAACCTCTGACCAAATACTCTCCCAACTTCCCCCTATTACTCCTAGAATCCTCACTTTGGGCAGAACTCTTCCCAAGGAAGCCTTTGGCTCAAATCAAAAAGAGTTACCCGATTTTGAGGTAATGTATTTTCTAATGTTGTTTTGTTTTATTTTTCTTCTCCAACCCCCTAAACTCTTTTTATTCATTTCTTTTGTAACAACACCAGTATCCTCAATATACTAGGATGTTGTTATAAGAAGGATTCGAGCTACACTTACACACACCTACATCTAATGGTTAAAGAACATACGGTTTCTGTGGATGGCGAATTTCTGCCTCACGAAACGATGATTGTTCAACACTCATATAACACCTTCAAAGGTGGCCATTAAGATGTCACTATATTTATATATGATATATAATGTGTTTATGTTTTACTTATTCTTCTGTATTTCTCATTTATGGCTTACTTTATGATTTCCATTATGGGTAAAACGCGATAATTTCATTTTAGGAAGTACGGACTACCGCCCCCTCAAAGTGATTTGAATCGTTAATGCCATATGTGGGATGTATAAAGGATGGAGTAAATGGTATTATACACTATATTATACTGGAATTATATTATACATTTATATCATTATGATTTAGTTCCATTAAATATGAAATTGAAATGAAAGTAGCGTTCATGCGTACGTACGGCTTACCGTCTCCATGAACGGTGCATTTCATTTCTCACCTCTAAATGTTACGTAATATTATAAATGAATGTATATACTGGATATATAATATATATATGACATCTAAATCATGAATATAATTCTGGATATAATGGATATTTCACCACATAAACAACTTGTAATTATAAGAAGCTTATTGTTGACTCAAGTACTAAAGATCGACAAAACGACCGTTATTAACTTAAATAATTACATAATGTTCATATCATTGTAATAAGTGATATAATAAGGATAATGAAATTGAAAATGGTTCTTAATAAGGTATATATTAACTCTAGTTTATTATTAAGGAGGTTAAAGAACGGTTGAGTCAAGTCAGACACGAGGTAAGGGAATTTCTTAACCCAATTTCCATTCTTTGGGTTAATCTCCTACTTTCAAATTATGTCATGATATTATTATGACCTATTTTGTATTTTTACTTTCTTTATGTGTAACAATAGTGAATACACATAATAGATCTATTTTATTTTAAAAATGATCTTTTTAAGGACTTTGTCTCAATCTCCTTTCATTGAGGCATATTTGGCTTTATACACAACTTTCTTTTATACGGTGTATAAACCCCTTTGGCATTCATGTTTATTCAAAAGGAATCTTTTTTTATACGAAGCGTTTTACTAAACGACAAAAATGGAATGTTTTTCTTTCCGTACTTATGCGGCGACAACGACTTCTCCGCCGCCATGACCATTATTTGAGTTTCAGCTTCCTCTACAAGCCATCATTTTTTTAATGAAAAATAAATACAAAGTTTTAACTTTCTTTTATTTTGGTATTGAAAATGGTTTTGAAAGCGTTTTTATTATATCAATGTGTTGTATTGATATCTTGTGATTGAAATGTGGAAATTTTATGTTTCCTTTATGCATGTTTTATGTGATACAATTATGTTATGGTTTATGATATGTTTAAACCTATTCATATGAGGAATGTATTGGACTTAATAAGTGACGGGTGGAGCCCGCTATAGCTCCTCGATGCATCGGTAGGTCTCATGAGACAACTAGACGTGGAATTGGCCGAGGCCCTTTCCCAATTTGATTTATGGTTTTGGCCGAGGCCTTAATCATTTTAGATGTCTTGGCCGAGGCCTTGACAAAATGTTTCAGAATGTCCGGCATTATACATTCCCTCATTATGAAAGTGGTTATTGATATTGCATGTGATTATTCGTCCAGTAGAATATCCATGTGAAGAAGTGAATGGCATTATCTCATTTTACTTTTGCCATATTATGTTGAAGTTCAAGTTTAAAAGGCTTTTGTTTTAGTTATACATTGCCTTAAATGTTAATGTTTATTTATGAAAGCTTCCGCAATATTGTTATCCTTACTGAGCATCTGAGCTCACCCCTTTCAATGTTTTAATGTTTTCCAGGATCTGAAGAAGTATATTATGAATGACCTGCAGGGATAGTCTGAGGGGATATGAAGACAATATGTTGTTGTTGTTTTGGTTTAATTTATGATGTAATGTAACGTTTACGAATGTATCTAGTGTTTCCAAGGCTACTAAACTAATCGGTCTTTCGAGACTTGATCTTTTGTGATCATGCCAATGTTACGAAGTAATGCACCGACTCTGGGTAGCTGGGGTCGGGGCGTTACATTTTTGTCTTAAAATGATTCAATAATGGAACATTTTATCTTATACGAGTACCAAAATGAGTAAATTATTCTAGGCAAATTACTTTAACTGTGGTATGGCAGGACTATATGGGTCTTCTCAGTAAAAAAATGGATAAATATCCTTACTACCAAAGGGTCCAAAAATCTAGGAATCAGAGAATTTGGAATGTGTGGGGACTAAATCTTCATATTACAGTAGAATGTTTCCTTCCAAATGGAATGGAATACAAAAAATCACAAGTTGTTATAATTAGTTCAGACAGATGATTTGTGACATGATGTAGTGTACTCTCATAGAGGTTCACTCATCTATGTGAGTTTCATCGAGGGTACAAATGAAATGTGTGGGTGTAATTTCTATGGAAATGGTATGAGGTGTTTGAGATATGTAACATGTGGGGTCCATGTAGGAAAAATATATCAAAATGCATTTGATGATAGTATGGTTATACCATAGTAAATAGTATGGAAGAAAATATTTCTAACTGTTCAACTAAGGGGAGGGGATTCATTTTGAGAAGAATTTTCTATGAACCATATAACATAATATTTTTTTCCAAGAGGATTAACTAGATGAAGGTGGAATAATATAGGATCATGTGAATTCATGTGGGATTTCCAAATATTTTTGGAATAATCATTTAACTATTTCACTTAATCTACTTATGTGCATTTTTTCATATTAGTCAGCAACATCATGAATCATATTATTCTAGAAGAAATTTGAAATTAAAAAATTCAACCTTCATCATGCAATATTCTATACTTTTTGAAGCTGATGAGAGATAAAATGTGTATGTTGTGTATTGACTATACTACTTAATTTCCTATAGAGATGAAAAATTTGTGGTTCGACTCTTAGATAATTATCATTGTATGGTCATTATAAATCATAATGTGTTCTTAAATGAAAAAGATTATATATAATGATTAAAATCAATATGTATATTCTAGTGAAATAAATGTATCATCAGAATGTATGATTTACCAAGATGGACATACTATATGTATGGACATTCCAAAAAATCTTAGAAACAGAAGTGTTTTGGAAACACCATACCAGAAGGAGGAGGATTCAAATGGATGTTATATTATTTCTGTGTTTCCAAGGCCTAATATACCTATGATATTGAATATGGTAAGGATTTCCAGGTAAAGGATCCTTGTGTGATATTAGGAATGTAATTTTCATTCATTACTTATTATAGATGATAGAGAGTTTGTGATCTTGAATAAGGTATGAATTTTTTATGAACATAAATAGTGGGAGTTTTTTATGAGGGATAAACATGATTCCCAATATGTATCCGGGACATGGGAGATGATATAAAGACTTTATGGAAATAATTTCATAAAAAATAAGTCTATTTTTCTATTGTATGAGGTGTTATATGGAAGGGGAATGTACAAGGTCATGCTAGTTATTGAATTGAATGTAATGGAAGGATTTTATTTCCTGGATATTTTTTCTTTGATAACTGAATTGAAATCTATATAATATTTATTAGGAAAGGCTTCTTACAAAAGATTACATCTATAAGATATAGACATACCCAAAACTTTTCTCCATTGGGACATAGTGAAAGACGTCTTTAGGGGAAATCTGAAGGGTTCCAAAATGAAAATGAACTGAAATCATGTTTGAAATCAATGAAATTTTATTTATACCCAAAAGATATCCCTAAGGAATTGGAATAATAAGTTCAATAATTTCATGATGGAATGAAAATTAGTTCAAATCAGGGATAAGAATTATAGTTACCAGTAGGAATTTTTTTATGGTAGTTTCATTATCCTTTTACATTACGTTGATTAAATTCTTATAATGGGTATAGTGAAACAAATGATCAACAAGATTAATGTTGAGTTATCTCAAATCTTTGAGATGAAGGAACTTGGTCTGGAAAAATGGATTTTGGGACGTGGATTAGGAGAGACCTATGTACTATCTCATTGAACCTGAATTAAGAAAAGTACATCCATATGGTGGTTGAACATTTCAAAATGATTGGAGAAAAACTAGTGACCTTAACCTTGTACACACATTTCAAGACATGTAATGAGAAGTCACATAAAATAGATTTGGAATTGAGTACATGAGAAAAGTAACAAATAAATAAATTTTCAAATGTTTTATGTATGAAATGTTTTTTAATAATTTTGAAAAATCATATGCAGTGAAAGACATTAGTGGATACATGTCAAACCCAAAAATAGAAAACTAAGAGTATGTGAAATAGATTCACTATTTCTTGAGATTTTCCAAAAGAAAGATTCTTTTCTTTGGAATGGATGAGTATTTTCATGTATATTTGTATTTTTTTTCTTTTGAAGAGGTTCATATTCAAGGAACATGAGTTCAAGATATGTTTTTTCATTTTTAGGAATTCTGGTTAGTTGGATTCCCAAATTAAAACTGATGTTTAATCTCTCAATAGTGGAGGAAGTGTATGTTTCTTTGATAGGAGTAGGGAAGGAATTGATTTTGGATAAATATTTTTATATAATATCATGGAATAAGGAAGAGTGATGGGGTGATCTTCTATGATTTAAATAGTGAAATTATAATATCAAAGAAACAAATGTTTTTTTATCTAGTGATGTTCGTTTTGGTAAAGTTTCACTTCATCTGAAAGTTGTTATAGGATGACGAGCTCGACTAACATAACATTAAAAAGGTAAAAAATTAATTACAAAAAACGATGAATGTGGTTGCTAAATATATCATTGGTTAGGGTTGTGTCTTTGTTTTAGTATGTTGTATAATATATTTGGGAAGACAATTTTATGCATTGAGAAAGTTTAGTGAACAAATGGAGGTTTTTCAAAGTTTAAGGGAGGCTTAATTAAGAATATAAGAATGATGATTTCCAAGAGAGATATTTTTGGGATTCTTCAAAGCGTGGAAAAAATTTCCAGGATACTATAAGTAAAAAATTTGAAGTTTCATGTTAGAGGATGTTCTAGAAATTATTTTATGACCTTAAATTTTAGAAATAAAATTACAATTTTAAATGAATAAATGAATTTTTATGTAATTTAGTTATATAAATAAAGTTCACTAGTTTTATTATTTTCATACCATTATATAGTATATAAAATTTAAAATTATTTTAATCTAAATAAACATTTATAATATATCTATTGTACAATGACAATAATGATGATTATATTAAGGGTTATGTTCATGTCCAATTGACCCATATGGAAGGATCAATGACCTATACCAATAGGATCATGCCCTATGAATCCCATTTAGTAGAAATTATAAGGTAGATAGCATCACTGAGATTTTCCCTTGAAAAAAACCAAGATGATAATCCACAAACAAAGCATGAGAAAACCATTTACCCTAGAATTTCAAGATCATTGATAGAACGACTCAAACTATGTTCGTCGAACTACCCCATGAAAATCACACCATCATTTTACCCTTAACGAATGACTAGTGCAATTAATGGATATGTATGAGGACCCTAACATTATACATTTTGGTATTTTTCATTTTAATAAATCAATTATAATATTTATTCCATTTTGATATTAAATTTTAAATGATTAGATAATGAGTTTGATAAAAAATATATTTTTATTTGATGAAACACCAATTGTATTTTTGAGAAATATATTGTTTCAATGAAGACAATTTATTTTAATGAATTAAATAATTTTTAAAATAAATCATATTTTAATAAAAAAATATTATAAAAAAATATTTATTAAATTTAAATGATAATATAATTCAATGAAGTCAATAATAATTATTATAATGGTCAAAAAACTATAATTGATCAAAAACTAATATTTTTCTTTAAATATATATTTTTTATTTAATTAATTATAATATATTACATGAAGAATGACTTGGGTTAAATAAATATTATTTTTTAAATCATATTTTAGAAATTATTTAATGGTTATCTTTTCATATTTTTTGGAGAGATTCAAATTTTTTTGTCATGATTAAATATGTAATAAATATATAATATATATTAAGACGTCATAAAGAGCCAAAATTATGTATTAAATTATAAAATTAGTATTAAAGATAGAAATTTTTTTACATTAATATAATATATATTTAGGATTTTTTTAATAATTTTAAAAACCATTAATGAATCCTCCAAAACCTATATAATATTCTACTCATTTAAAGTAATTTGTTTATAAACAAGACTCACTTCCACATTACCAAGGGTGTTATTTTATCAATCTAGGTTCTTGGCCTTATAAAATAATGAAAATCACTCCCCTTTGGTAGAAATAATTGGGATGAACTATGGTGAGGTATTTTATTTTGATTAGTTTACCCTATGGAGTCTAAAACCTATGTTTGGAAATAAATAAAGAACTCTCCTCTCTTTTGATATATAAACCCTCTCAGATTCTTATTCCTCTTCACTAAAAACCCTTCGTGCATGAAATTAATCTGCCCTTCCATATATAGATACCTCCAATGTTCCCCTTTTTTTTAATAAACACCTCTCATGCTTTAATAACCACCCTCCGAAAGTAAGGGATCATCTTCTTCTCCTCTTTATTCAAGCACTTACTTTATGCGATGACTTTTCATTTCTGATTTTTCAAGTTGGGATGTATTTTTACACATCCATTTTACTATACTTATGAATCTAAATTAATGTGACACCCCTTTATCTCACATTCAACAATTATGTAAACCTTTTTGTAAACGTTTTATTCTTCTAAAATCATCTAGTGATTTTCCATGTAAAACATTTTTTTAGTGAATACCCTTATCATTTTCAACTCAGGGGTATTCACCTAGTTGTACCGGTCCTTAATTTATTGTGTATTTAAATTTATATAACCCTCACTCCAAAATATTGTAGTTCAAATTTATGAAATTCAAATATATTGTATGATCTTGTGGCACACATATGAATTTACATGATATGAATGTTACATGTGGGAAAAAATGATATATCCATCCAATAAATTGGGTAATGATTTTATCCCATGACATGTATTGTATGGAATATAAGAGGTTATACTAATAACACTATGTAATATTGTCTTTGTGGTTAGACTTGAATTATCATTATGATGTCATGGTTTATGTTGTTTCAACTTTGATATATAGCCATTATGCTACTATGTTATATCATGCCTCATTGTTCAAGATTATGATTCCCACACCAAGTATGATACCTTAATATGCCTCATTCCTAATATTTACTACACTAACATATACTATTATTTATTTATCACTATAAGGATCATTATATCTTACCAGTTTTTTATATATGTGCCCTGGTTATCGAGTGCAGTTTCATAAGAATGATGGAATTTTAGGATCATGTTACGGAAGTTTGAAATAATGTCATTGTATTCCTATTGAAATTTATTATTATATATACCTAATTTCCTAGAAAAACTAGGTATCATGATCTATTGTGGTTGAATTATGATTATACTTACCGAATAAACCCTGAAATAATGTTTTTTAAATATCTCGGTTTTCATAGTTAGTATCAGATAAATGTCTAGTTATTTTTTAGGGTTTCAAAACATTAGTGAAATCCATAGGGGTAATAATAAACATATTAGAACATCCCTAAATATTGATAATGTATACAGTAATTTTTTTCCATTATAATAATTCCCTTTTGGATACTAAATGATGATCTATCTCTATTAAAGAGGTACAGAGAGGTGAAAACCTCAAAAAGGGTGCATTGAGCTAGACCTGATTGTCACCTAGTACAAAAAAATGGCAATTTATGCATAACATGTTTGAAACTCCAAGGGGATATGATTTGGTAAATTTATAAGCTTTTTATGAACCATTATTAAGGGTAAAAATTTATTATAAAACATTATGTTTGAAATAGATCACTGGTAACATCGATTGAAAAAATGAAATTCATAGGCTAAGAATTTAAAGTCTTATATGAGTTATCCCATTAATGTTAATGGTTTTTTTATGTTTCTAAAAGGTTAAAAAATCATCCTTAATTTATCAATTATTTATATTAAATATATATAAATATAAGAAACCTTTTCAACACCCAATATGAGGGGAAATGTGATGACATCCCAAATGAAATGCCAAATTAGATGGGTGTATGAATCATGAAATTAATGAAAATTCATTCCCAATTAACTCAAATCATGAACTAAATTCTAAATTAGAAGGAATGAACAAATCCTATTAAGAAGGTGAAATTTTCAATTTATACCTTTATAAATAAAAGGTATTTGACATTCAATGGATCATACAATCCCTTAATCTTGGATAATTAAGTCAACTCTATGGAAAAGTTATTATCCATTAATCCCACCTATGAGAAAGAGAAGGTCATTCCCACTATACATTGTATGGATGTATAAGATGATCAATGATGGATGTTAGTTAGAAATATTAATCCCATGGAGGATATAGTAGTACTAGAGTGAAAGGAATCTATGAAATGTATGTTGACAAATATTTTTGGCACATAGTTAAACATAAAATGCAGAGGTATATAATTATCCTCAAGATAACGAATTATTAATCCATTGTAGTTTATGAGGAAAGACTCACAATACTTTGATTGTATACCTCTGTCTTTTTAATCTCCTTGAAATTAAATATATCATCTTTTTTATTGAGATAAATATGAGTATATGAAAAACATTGGCGATTTTAGACTTTCAAAGACATGAAAACGTTGTTGGATATTCTCTCATAGTCTAAATGGACATCAATGAATTTCTATGGTATCAAGGTTTTGGATATAACAAGTGAAGAATGTATCTTAATACTAGTGGTGTGATGGAAAATACTCTATCACTACGGGAAAAATGAGCAATTGCGACGGGTTATTTGCGACGGGATTAAATCCCGTCGCAAATAGTCATGTTAAAAAAGTATTTGCGACGGGGGTACATCCCCGTCGCAAATAAGGAGGCTTTTGCGACGGGATTGCTTTCCCCGTCGCAAATAGTTTTCCCGCGATGCGCGCCAAATCGCGGGAAACGTATTTGCGACGGGGAAATATTCCCGTCGCAAATAACCGGCGGCGGTAAATGGTATTTGCGACGGGAATATTCCCCCGTCGCAAATACTATGTCGGCAGAGGGTTATTTGCGACGGGACCCGTCGCAAATAACTATTTACCGGTTGACCGTAATAAATGTTGGCGAAGGTATTTGCGACGGGTCCCGTCGCAAATAATACTATTTGCGACGGGAATCCCGTCGCAAATGGACCCGTCGCAACTAATCTAACCTATAAATACCCCAATCCGTTTTTTTCATTTCATTCTCATTCCTTATCTTCTCTCTCTCTCAGAATCATATTTCTAGAGTTTAGTTTTTCTCCAGTTTAAGTTTTTTCTCCGGAGCTGATATTAAAGTTTTGAAGAACGATCAGAACAGATCAATTTTCAAGGTATTTATCTTCATTTTAATTTTTTATTTATTTTTATTTTTTTATTAGTTTTTATTATTATTAATTAGTTGTAATTTAATTATGTTTACATTGTTTTATTACTTAATAAATTTAAATTATTAGTATTGTTTATATGGTAATTAGGAATAATTAGTAATAATTTTTAATAATTAAGAATAAATATTAATAACTAGTAATAAATACCAATAATTAGGAATAAGAACATTATTACATTATTAGTTTATTTTATTATTAATATTAAAATAATATAATTTTTTATATATATACAGTTCTTTTTTCATCTGTGTGTTTGCTGTCTTCACATGTATTATTTGTATGTGGAGATAGAAAACGCACAGATGAAAAAAGAACTGTATATAAATTAGAAAATTATATTATTTTAATATTAATAATAAAATATATTAATAATGTTATTATTTGTAATTATTGGTAATTATTTCTAATTATTGATAATTATTCATTTTATTACTAATAATTATCAATAATTAAGAATAATTAGTAATAATTACCAATAATTAACAATAATTAGTATTAATTACCTATAATTAGTATTAATTACCATTAATTAGTATTAATTACCAATAATTAGTATTAATTACCAATAATTCGTAATAATTAGGAATAATTAACAATAATTACTAATAATTAGGAATAATTAACAATAATTACGAATAATTAACAATAATTAGTAATAATTAGGAATAATTAGGAATAATTAGTAATAATTAAGAATAATTAGGAATAATTAGTATTAATTAGGAATAATTAGTAATAATTACCAATAATTAGGAATAATTAGGAATAATTAGTATTAATTACAAATAATTAGTATTAATTAGGAATAATTAGTATTAATTACAAATAATTAGTATTAATTACAAATAATTAGTCTTAATTACCAATAATTAGTATTAATTACCAATAATTAGTATTAATTACCAATAATTCGTAATAATTAGTATTAATTACCAATAATTCGTAATAATTAGGAATAATTAACAATAATTAGTAATAATTAGGAATAATTAACAATAATTAGGAATAATTAGTAATAATTAGGAATAATTAGGAATAATTAGTAATAATTAGGAATAATTAGTATTAATTAGGAATAATTAGGAATAATTAGTATTAATTAGGAATAATTAGTATTAATTACCAATAATTAGTATTAATTACCAATAATTAGTAATAATTACCAATAATTAGTTTTAATTACAAATAATTCGTATTAATTACAAATAATTAGTATTAATTAGGAATAATTAGTATTAATTACCAATAATTAGTATTAATTACCAATAATTAGTATTAATTACCAATAATTAGTATTAATTACCAATAATTAGTATTAATTACCAATAATTAGTATTAATTACCAATAATTAGTAATAATTAGGAATAATTAACAATAATTAGTAATAATTAGGAATAATTAACAATAAGTAGGAATAATTACGAATAATTAGTATTAATTAGGAATAATTAGTAATAATTACCAATAATTAGTATTAATTACCAATAATTAGTATTAATTACCAATAATTAGTATTAATTACCAATAATTAGTAATAATTAGGAATAATTAACAATAATTAGTAATAATTAGGAATAATTAACAATAATTAGTAATAATTAGGACTAATTAACAATAATTAGGAATAATTAGTATTAATTAGGAATAATTAGTATTAATTACGAATAATTAGTAATAATTACCAATAATTAGTAATAATTACCAATAATTAGTAATAATTACCAATAATTAGTATTAATTAGGAATAATTAACAATAATTAGTATTAATTAGGAATAATTAACAATAATTAGTAATAATTAGGAATAATTAACAATAATTAGTAATAATTAGGAATAATTAACAATAATTAGTAATAATTAGTATTAATTAGGAATAATTAGTAATAATTACCAATAATTAGTATTAATTAGGAATAATTAGTAATAATTACCAATAATTAGTATTAATTACCAATAATTAGTATTAAATACCAATAATTAGTATTAATTACCAATAATTAGTAATAATTAGGAATAATTAACAATAATTAGTAATAATTAGGAATAATTAACAATAATTAATAATAATTAGGACTAATTAACAATAATTAGGAATAATTAGTATTAATTAGGAATAATTAGTATTAATTAGGAATAATTAGTATTAATTACGAATAATTAGTAATAATTACCAATAATTAGTAATAATTACCAATAATTAGTAATAATTACCAATAATTAGTATTAATTACCAATAATTAGCATTAATTAGGAATAATTAGTATTAATTAGGAATAATTGTTCTGAATATTGATAATTTTAATATTTTTTAATTTTTTTTATTATTTTAATAATATTAATATTGTTTTTTCGTAAATATTTATAATATTTTTTTTATTACTAATAATTAGTAAACGAAATCTGCTTGGATAATGAAGGGAAAATTTATAACCATCTCCACAACGATGATTATCAAATTTCCTTTCATTATTCAAGCAGTTTTCCTTTTGCTAAGTATTGCTAAGTATTGCTAAATTAGTAATAAATAGTAATAATTAGCAATAAATTGTAATAATTAGTAATAAATTGTAATAATTAGTAATCCTTGCTTGAGTGTTTTTTCTAACAAATTATTCAAAACCAGTAATGCTTTTATATTTTATAGAAAAATATGGAACAGCGAGGTCGTCAACAGTCATTATTAGATGACCGCATATGGATAAATCAACGCAGAAATCCAAATGGTTCTGGTTTAAATCCAGTATATATAGAGGGTGTGGAGATTTTTTTATCATTTGCGGCATCAAATTCAGAATTTGTTTCAGAAGGAAAGATAAAATGCCCTTGCAGAAAATGTGCATTGAGAACGTTTGACACGTTTGACAAAGTGGGGGAACATCTCTTGCGTTTTGGTTTTCAAGCTGATTATGTTTTTTGGTATCAACACGGTGAACGCAGTTCCAGAGCAGCTGATACCAACTTGATTCCGGATCCATCCCAGTTTCAAGATTTAGTACATGATGTTGCAGGTTCATCTGTTCAACATACAGAAACTCCGGCTGATATAGCTTCAAATCCTGAGTTGGGACCGTCTGAATTTTATGAGTTGTTGAAGTCTGCTGAGGATGCATTATATCCTGGCTGCAAGATGAGCAAATTAGAAGCAGTTGCAAAATTTATGGCTATCAAATCAGATAACGGAATGTCAAACACATGTTTTGACCAGATATTTTCTTTGCTGAAAACACTGTTACCCGAAGGAAATGTTTTACCTGCAAATTACTATGAAAGTAAGAGGTTGGTTCGAAATTTGGGGCTTACTTGTCAGAAGATTCATGCATGTTCAAATGACTGCATTTTATATTCAGGGGAAAATGAGTCGTTGGATAGTTGTCCCACATGTGGGCAACAGAGATATAAAGAAGGACAACACGGGAAGTCTGGTTTGATTCCTGTAAAACAGTTGAGATATTTTCCGCTTACATCCAGACTTCAGCGTTTATTCATGTCTAAGAATACAGCGACAATGATGTCATGGCATAAAGAGAATATTTCAACCGATAAAAGCTTGAATCATCCAGCCGATGGTGATTCATGGAAACATTTTGATAGAGTGCATCCATCATTTGCTTTAGAAGCTAGAAATGTTCGACTGGGCCTTTCCACTGATGGTTTCTGTCCGTTTGGATCTTATGGTAGTCAATATTCATGTTGGCCTGTTTTTTTAACTCCGTATAATTTACCTCCATGGATGTTGATGAAGGAGCCATATATCTTTTTGACTTTACTAATTCCAGGACATCCGAAGAAAAATATTGATGTTTATTTGAAGCCATTGATTGATGAATTAAATTTATTGTGGAGTACTGGTGTCAGTACATATGATGTTGCAACGAAACAGAATTTCATACTGAGAGCAGCATTGATGTGGACAATAAGTGACTTCCCGGCTTATGGGATGTTATCTGGCTGGAGTACACATGGTCAGAAATCATGTCCTTACTGTATGGGAGAGAACAAAGCATTTATGCTCATTCATGGAAAGAAACCTTGTTATTTTGACTGTCATCGCAGATTTCTTCCAGCTGATCATCCTTTTCGCAGAAACAGATCTCATTTCAGAAAAGGAACAGTTGAAAGGGATGGACCTCCAAAAATGCTATCAGGTTCGGAGTTAAAATCGGTTGTATTTTCATTACCTCCCATCACTTTTGGTCCCACAATAAACCAACAGAAAATTTCTGGTTTTGGGAAAGAACACAATTGGATTAAACGTAGCATATTTTGGGATTTGCCATATTGGTCTGATTTGTTGGTCCGACACATGTTAGATGTCATGCATATTGAGAAGAACTGTTTTGATAATTTGTTTCATACAGTTTTGGATACGCCAGGAAAGAGCAAAGACAATGTAAATGCACGTTTAGATCTTGCCCAAATTTGCAGACGTCCAGAATTGGAACTATTTGAGAATGTCAGAACAGAAAGGTTACTGAAACCAAAAGCAGCTTATACACTGTCTAAAGAAAACCGTTTATTATTTTGTCAGTGGATTGCAGATTTGAGACTTCCAGATGGCTGTGCTTCCAATTTGGGTAGATGTGTAAAGAATGGTCATATTACTGGATTGAAAAGTCATGATTGTCATGTTATAATGGAGAGACTTCTACCAATTGGATTAAGAGGTCTGTTGAATTCTGTGATTTGGGATTCCATAACAGACATGTCTCATTTTTTTCGGGAAATTTGTGCGGCTACGGCAGATTATGATGCTCTAGGCAAACTTGAAAAAGATGTTGTTGTAATTATATGTAAACTGGAAAAAATATTCCCGCCGTCTTTCTTCGACTCAATGGAACATTTGATGTTACATTTGCCATATGAAGCCAAATGTGGAGGTCCGGTACAGTTTCGATGGATGTACCCATTTGAAAGATGCATGCAAAAATTGAAAAGAAAAGTACGCAACAAAGCATCTGTTGAAGGATCTATTGCAGAAGCTTATTTGCAAGAGGAAATATCTTTTTTCTGCTCCCATTATTTTGAATCTGAGTATCCTTCAAAACACAACCGAATGGGACGGAATGAGAGGAATATTGATGAAATCGACAATCAATTATCTGTTTTCAACCAGTCAGAGCTTGGTTTTGGTGGAGTTTCTGAACGCTGGCTTTCAGATGATGAACATCATAGAGCTCATACGTATGTTCTGCTCAACTGTGAAGAGATGACATCAGTTGTACTGTAAGTGTTTATATCACTTATTCTATCATTTATGTTACAGTAAATAACTTTGGTTTTTATAGGTTGTATGATAATCATATCAAGAAACAAATTCCACAAATTACAGCAGCTGCTCTCGAAGAACGGCGACTGAAAAATTTCTCTCAGTGGTTTCAAAAACTGGTAACATAAATTCTTTATCATTTAGCAACTCATTCAATGTATAGTTTACTATATTGATAATTATTTCACAAATCTTCAGGTGTCTCGACATGCTGATAAAATTGACAAACGGCTCTGTGTATTGAGTAACCCACCTTCCAAACTTGTTAAAACTTATAATGCATATGTGGTGAATGGATTTCGATTCCACACGCATGCATATGGGGAATCGAAAAAAACAATGAACAGTGGAGTTAGCTTGAGAGGATCTCATCATCGAGAAAATGAAGTTGACTTTTATGGCATGCTTGATGAAATCATTGAACTCTGTTATCTTGGACAACATTACATAACCATGTTCAAATGTCGGTGGTTGGATACAGAGAGAGGCGTGCGTGTTCATCCGACTCATGGAATCATCGATATTAAATGTAAAAGTGTTCTCGCAGTAAATGAACCATTCTTATTGGCTCAACAGGCATATCAAGTTTATTATGCAAAGTACTGTGCAACATCAAGAGACTTGACTGATTGGTGGAGTGTAATAAAAATCAAAATTCGAGACAATCAGTTTAGTCAAAGTGAATGTGCTTTCACTGATGTGCAAAGAATTGAAGTTTTTCAAGAAAGTACTCAAAATCAATCTTTTTTACAAAGAGATATGAGTATCGATGACGACACCCCACATTTAAGAGTCGGTGATGACGATGATGTTAATGATGTCACACATGAATTTGAAATGGTAAGAGATGAAGCAACTGCAACTCGAATGGATATCGATGATGTTGAGGAGGAATATGAAGATGACATTGACATATATGAAGATGATGATGAAGATGAACACTTATAGAATTCCATGGTATTTATATACAATCATAATATGTATATATATGTATATATAATAGTAATTATCAATTATTTGCTAATATTAACATTTTCTGTTTCAGATGGACGAGGCCACATTTCGTGAGTTGACGGAGGCTGACCTGCCTTTCGATGCGGATGAGTTGTTGGCAGATGACCCTCAGCCTGCAGGCGCTTCAGGGAGTACGCGGAGGGGGCGCGGTCTTGCACGATTGATGATTCCTGACCCCGTCCCCGAGCGACGTCCACGTCTTGGGTTTGATCCGCGCACCCGGAGGTGTGATAACCTGTGTAATAACCTGTGAATTTGACTAAGATTTCATTAATCTATTCACATAATAAATGTTTATTATTTTTTCAGTTTTTCGCATATAGCAGTCGGACAGGGCAGCGCTATTTTGCGCAACTATTTCTCTCAGCCGTGGACCACATGGGAGCAGATTCCCATTGATGTGCAGCAGGCCATGTTCGGCCATTGGTTGGTACGTACGTAAATAAATAATTTTTATTTTGAAAATTATTTCATTTCTAACTTGATATTTTGATTTATTTGTAGGGTTTATGGTATCCGATCGAGGATACCATGCGTGACGCCATCCACGAGGCATGGGAGGTGGCCATGCGTGATCGCCTTCGTCAGTTTTTGCACAATTTAAGAAAAGCTGCGATGAAGAAATCAGGAGTGTCAGATTTTGAGGAGTCATGTAGAGCACACCGACCAGAGTACATTTCATCCCATGTATGGGATGGATTATGTGCGCACTGGTTGAGTGGTGCCTTTCAGAGGAGATCATCGGTGGGGAGGCAGAATCGGGGGAGGCAGGAGGTGACTCATCGAGCTGGGAGTCGTTCTTTCAGTACTCATAGACAGCATCTGGTACGTACATTATTTATAAATATTTTATATAACTATAAATATTAACAGTTTATTTTTTATTCTTATAGGCTGTCGAGCACCCCGATATTACAGAGTACGACGTATATCGGAGGATGTATAGTGATCCTGCTACTGGGGAGCTCAGAGGTGATCGTCAGCATCACATCGTGGTCAGTATTATTTGTTTTCAAGTTTAAAAATTAACTGCATATAATATATTCACAATTTTAATTTTAAATTGCAACTGTAGGAGTCATATGAGGCCGCAGCGGCACAGGCCCGGCCTGAGAGTCAGGCCGAGTCATCAGATCAGACCACTGCCCGTCAGTTTGATGAGGCGGCATGGATGCAGGCCACCCAGTATGCCTTCGAGAAGGGCCGAGTAGTTGGTATCGGCTCTCGACTGACTCCCGGAGATTATTATGGCAGTGCTGCGATGTCGGCGTCCAGCTCGAGGGGAGCTCGTGCATCTTCTTCTACACAGTATGAGGAGCAGTTGCGATCTCAGACTGCACAGATAGAGAGTCTCCGACAGGAGCAGGAGCAGATACGTCAGCAGCATGAGGAGGAGCGTCGACGCCAGCAGCAGCTGTACGAGGAGCAGACGAGTCGGTGGCAGCAGCAGCATCAGGAGCAGATGGAGTACATGCGCCGACTCACTCATGCTTTAGGGATGGAGTTTCCTCCACCACCATCTGCAGATCCCCCACCTCCCCCCCCTCCTACAGATTAGAGTTTGTATTTCTGTTATAAAATTTGTGAAATCAAAATATTTTTTTTTTCTATTCGTAGTTTCTGTCTCATTATAAAATATTAATAATATTATATTTTTAAATAACAATATTAATATGAATAATAATAATATTTATATTTTATAATATTAAATTTTATATATATATTAAAATTTTATATATATATTAAAATTTTATATATATATTAAAATTTTATAATATTATAATTTAATTATTTTTTTGTAATACTTGAATTATTTTAATATTTGAATGTAAAATAATTCTATTATTTTTATATTAATTAAAATAACTTATTAATATTTTTTTATTTATGAATTATAATTATAATATTATTATATTAATTAAATTATTTATTAGTATTCTATTATTTTTATTTTTGAATTATAATTCTACTATTATTATATTAATTAAAATAATTTATTATTTTCATTTGTAAATTATAATTCTATTATTATATTAATTAAAATAATTTATTAATAATTTTTTTTTATTTTTTTTATAGTATTTGCGACGGGATACTATGCCCGTCGCAAATACTAGTATTATTAATATTTTTTTATTTTTTTTAAAAAGAGTATTTGCGACGGGACCCGTCGCAAATACTATTCATAGTAATTGCGACGGGTCCCGGTTCCCGTCGCAAATACTAGTATTATTATTTTTTTTATTTTTTAAAAAAAAACGTTATTGCGACGGGCCCGTCGCAAAAACAATTTGCGACGGGAACCGTCGCAAAAGGTATTTGCGACGGGCCCGTCGCAATAACTGTTTAAAAAGTTTTTTACAAAAAAACGGAATACTATTTGCGACGGGGAGAATGCCCGTCGCAAAAAAGGGCTTTAGCGACGGTCCCGTCGCAAATAAGTTTAGTTGCGACGGCGTTTTCCGCAACGGGCTATTTGCGACGGGACCCCGTCGCAAATGGCTATTTGCGACGGGATC
Organism: Viscum album; assembly: GCA_963277665.1. NCBI lineage: Eukaryota > Viridiplantae > Streptophyta > Magnoliopsida > Santalales > Viscaceae > Viscum > Viscum album. Next base: position 1,628,542,538 of record OY728130.1, read on the forward strand.
CCGTCGCAAATAGCCCGTCGCAAATACCTGGTTTTCCAGTAGTGTATGGGGAAAGAATCTGTAACACCCCACTTTTCAAAAGTGTTGGAAGAAAAAACACAGAAACTGCTCGAAGGATATAAGGAAATGATTTAGGTTTGGAAAGGAAGGTCACCTAGCTAGATATTGATGATGAGATAAACTGAAAAATTTCATGGACGAATGTAATAGTACATTAAACCATGGTCCTTATTTCAAATGTTTCAACAAAAAATAACTGGGACATTATTTATATAAATTCCATGAGTGAAGCTTTGGAAATGATAACTGAAAAAACAACCACTTAGGCATGGAGATTAATGGTGAGATTATTCAATCACAACTTATGAGGTGGATACCAAAAATAATGTGATGACAAGTATGTTATATATTCATTTACGAATAGAAAATATGATTTTTTTTCTATCTCAACTCATTATTCCATGATACACATGATTAGAATTACTATTCATACAATACACAAAAAGATGGAAGTTTTGTTATAGGTGAAGATGGATAATGGTTCTATTATTTTATCCTAATAATATAAGTCATCCATTATACATATTTACTAGTTTAACATACCATTAAACCATGTAATACTCCATTTAGTTTCCTATAAAATAATTCTAGGTGGTTATTTTCTTTCTATATAAAGAGACAACATAAATTTCCAAGTGAAGGAAATAAACATTTCTAATAGAAATCATCCAATTATTCAATAAAATCACAAGGATTGGGATGAATCACCCCTATTATCATCATCTATATTTTATGGTAATTCCCTTAGTGTTGATGTCATAGATCATTTTATTGGGATCTCCTTGTACATACTATATAATAGTAGACTTTCTATAGTGTAATATGACTCCAAGAATATGGTGGGCCCTCTTAATGGTAATTGAAACCTACCATTTGGTTTATTTTATTAGTACCTGAATAATTCTTATTGGACAAGAAACAAAGGTTACCCACACCTTTTGGGAAGGTAATTACATGGAGGATTTTCATTCTAGTAAATGTAACCCTAGTGAAAGTCTTATTAGTTATCTTTATCCTGGTTCAATTACTTCAGATTTAATTTCTATAATATGAGGTGATGTACTTGGAAGACATCATTATCTACCCCCTTGTGCCCATGTTTTGATGAATAAACTAGTTAGTTTTTATTATTATTGAGACTAAGGATAATACCATCCTTGAATACATTCCCATTGTAAGGGAATATGCTATGGTGTTTCCTAGAGAATTGACTAGTCCTTCTCCTACCCAAGATATTATTTTCTTAATCAAGATTATACCAAAATACTTTCCAATAACCAAGACTCCATATAGAATAGATTTTGTATAATTTTATGAACTAAAGAATCAATTGTTGTAGAATATGGATAAATTGTTTATATTCCCATATAATTCAGTGTGGAATGCACTGGGTCTTTTTTACAAGATGAAGGATTGGACAATTCACCTATTGATAGATTATTATGATATCAAAAAGACAAATATATAGAACATGTATTCCATACCATGGATTGATGACTCGTTTGGTCATCTATGTAGAGCATATTACATCTCTATGGTGAATCTCTAGTTGGAATTTTATCATGTAATGGTGACGATGGAGGGTATACTTGAGACTTCATTTTTGTACATGGTACAGGCGTTAAGAGTTCAGATTGATTCCATTTAGACTCACTAATTCTCAAGAAATATTCGTGAAAATAATGAATAATGTCTTTATATATTAGCTTGATAAAAATATTGGTACCTTTATAGATGATATTCTTATCTATACCAAAAGAAATGAGGAACGTGAGGAATAATTTAATGACATACAGAAGACTTTACGAAAAGAAATTTTATTTGAAAAGGACAGTATGCGTGTTCTTATGAAGGAAAAAAGTATCATTATTTGGGAATTTTATCACCATATTACAGTTATTTTTTGATCCATTAATGATAATGGAAATTAGAGGATGGAGCAATCCAACATCTGTGATGGATATCCATAGTTTCTTTGTATTAGCTGGGTACTATCGGTTGTTATTGAGAAACATCCCACAATTTTCAATTCCACTGACCAAGCTAAATTTGAAGTGATTAATATTTTACAGGACTAATGGATACAAAAAAAACCTTAAAGAACTGAATAAGTGGTTAATAAGTACACTTTTTCTCAAATTACACACCATTGTGGAAGGATATTTTACCTATAATGATGTGTCCAAAAAAAAGGTATTGGGTTGTGTACACATGCAATATGAAAAAGTGATGGCAAATTTATCCTTCAAATTAAACATCCATGAGCCTAACTACCCAACACATGATCTTGAATTGGTATCAGTTATTTTCATTTTGAATAATTTTTAGCAATATGTCTACAAAGATATGTGTTACATATATATGTGTCATAAAAGACATTGTAATATATTCACACAAACGGAGCTTTACATGCACCAATGAAGTTTGTTTGAAATGATCAAAGATTATAATTTCAAAATCCATAACCATCAGATGAAAGCATTCAATGTTTCATATTCTCTAATTAGAAAGGATCTTACAACACTACACATTATTATGATTGAAAGGGATCCAATCATCTAGAAAATGCAGAGGATGGGAATGGGAGTAATAAAATGATCTTTACCATTACTTTCTGAAATAACTACTCAACCATATATGTTGTAGATGATTATGGAAGAATAGAATGATGATGAATTGATATAGGAGAAGGGTACTGTAACATCCTAACTAGAGAGCCACTAAATTATACCCCAATCTAGTGGTTCATATGGAATCATGTGTGCCTCCCTAAACCCCATAGGATGCTGACTTGTAGATAGGGTCTATGGTGGTATAGCTGGGAGACTATACCCTATTAATTATATAAATTTATTTTTATTCGATGTAAATAAATCAAGGGAGACATACTATAAATCACTAATAGAAGATAACATTCATAAGACTATAATAATAAATTTTCCAAAAAATATTTCATGTACTATATTATAGTAACATCATGTATCCATATAAAATAGAAGGAAATTAATTGAAATAGGAATTTGGTACAATACATTTATCACAATTTCAAAAGACCAAAAATGAACTATCTCTATTTAAAATCGATATCCAAGATTGGTCCCATGCTCCCCTGATCCCAATCATAATCAATCAATTATAGAAAAGTGGGTGTGTGCCTTGGTCCCTAGTTGCATCCATGAATCCAGTTTATGTACCCAATAGTGGATCAAACAGAGTGTAAGATATCACATAGTTGGCCACAACCAAAAGTGTCTATAACATGTCAAATGTGATTAATATAAATAGAATAAGTGTGTATCATATCATAGGTATAACAATTATAATAGTTAAAATGTCAAAATATATTATGATTCCTTTACAACCAAACATGTCACGCTATAAAGAATAATAAAGAAGTTGTGATATTGTCTAGTCGAACAACTGTAGTGAAATACCCACACCATGTCTATCTGTAAAGAATCGAAAAAATATTCCCAATAGCCATGTCCTATAATATAGTGTCAACATCCACAAAATCCTATGTCGTGTAATCAAATGTTATACCGTGAAGGTCATGATCTAGGGTATAGAATACCAAGGAGTCATCATCGAGTCCATGAAGCATCTCGATGGAAACTTGATAACGACATGGGTGGAGTTATGATCATGTCCACATAGTATTCCCAATGAGAGTCAAAGAAAATTCAATCCAAGGGTTAGAAATTTCTCTTTGAATATTATGCAATTATGATCCTAGGAGTAGAAATTTCCTATGAATCCATTAACATAATAAGAATAGATACATGGAGTATAAATGTCCATGGAATCCTTTTGAATCAGGATCCTAGGGTTATAATGGTCCCAAGGCATCCACTACCATAACGAGTATCAATATAATAGAAATGTCCATGACATCCAATGGAATCAGGATATAAGGATTAAAAATTTCCATGACATCCACTAACGTTATCAATTTATCAAACTCATTTCATAATCTATTTCATTTTCATTTATAATAATTGAATTCATTCAACCCATTTCAATAGTTTCCATTTAAACAATGAAACCATTTAAGAATCCTACATAACACATTCAAAAGGAGGCATAAGCTTTTCCTATTTTTCCATTCAATTTTTATTCAATTAACAAAGGCTTCCAATCAAACTGTAAAGCTCACACTCACCCAATGGGTTGGTATAACATAAGTCCAATAGAAGGGAACACCCCAAGGGTTGCCTAGGTTGGGACTAAAAACCTCTAATGATAAAAATGCTATGAGTGGGAAACCTAAATATATTAAAACAATCGACCAATATGTTCAATTAATTTTAGGGTCATCACTGGAATTCTCAGCATGCAGCACAATGAATGCTAGATGTATATAACACCTAACAATGAGGGAAAGGTATAGAATAGCTAGAATACAACCATGGTAGATCACTCTTCCGGTATCAACTCCAAACTTGATCCATATTTGAAGAAGTCATAATAATGGATGATAACCCTAAAAATAGGTAAAATGTTCTTTCACCAAAATAACAATGTTGATTGGAATAAAAATGAAGAATGGAACAAGTTGAATGAAGAACATACTTCTATAGATCCAATAACAGAGAATATAACGTCCCGACTTAGATTCCACTAAATTGTATCCTGTGATGGGGGTTCGCATGGCCTAAAGAGCACCGAACTTTATTCCAATGGCTGTCAACTAGTAGAAAGGGCCTAGGCTATGTCTGTGGGGAAACTATTCCCTCATGGCAGAGTGTATCACATAGTTTTAAACATGTCAGTCAATAGAGGATGTAGTAAATCATCCAAAGAAGATAAAAAACCAAGAAAGGAATATATAAACAATTATATAAGTAGTCTCATATAAAAAATGATATTTCATGTCATGTATTTACAAAGCATTGTAATAGGTATATAGAAAGACTGACTGAAATAATGAATTCTTTATTATAAAAAGGGAATGGAAGAGGGATAAACATTAAGGTGGCCAAAAATAATTTATACACAGGGCATCACCATTAAAAATAAGGCTATAATATTTTGGAATAGATCCCATACTATTAAATTATTTAATATTATCATCAGGTCCTGCCTTGCTAGCTAGACAATCCACCACAAAATTCGCATCTCTCCAAGTGTGCCCAATCTTTTCTCTATGCTCTAAAAATATCCTTCCCTTCATAACCAGTTAAGACAATTCCCAAGGGCTTTTTTCCTTCTAGTGAATTGTCCCTAACATTACATTAGAATTAGATTCCACTTCTGTTATCTGAATGACATATAAGAATAATAATTGAGGGCCGCTCATCAATGTTCTATAATATGTTGCAATAGAATTTCTTGTTACATAGAATGCAGCAAAACCAAAGATAACAGAACCCTAAAATCCCTAAAAATGCCCCCCGCTCTCATGTCACCTGCTATACACAACCCATCCACATTGAGTTTCATCCCAACAACATGGGGTTTCCAGTGAACCCATACCCCCTTGCTCCAAATTAAATTTTTTTTCTACAACAATAATCATACTTGGTATTAATTTCCTCGAGGAGGAAGATGCATACCCTAGGTCATGAAGGTCACCTAGCTATGCCACCAGGGATCTAGCTCTCACCTGTACATAAGAGTGGTAAAATCCTCCTCCTCTTTCCTTATTCTGTGCCTCCCAAATAACATAAAAAACAATAGAAAATATCATTCCTTACGCCCTCTCCTCCTCACCACCAGGTTCGTCTCCCCGGAACCAATTTGATAGATAAACATACACGTTTCCTCCTCATCTAGACACCTCCAAGTAAGATTCCAGATAATTCCAAAGAAAAGATTGCACTTCACTTCCGAAGAAAAGGTGCTAGAATGATTCTGAGATAAGATTGTTGTAACACCGTCATTTGGAGGCTACTGAGATCCCCTTATTCTGGATGTTATCATCTATCAATAATTATTTGTTCAAAATCCTCCATATGATGAAAATGAATTTCGATGGAATCTATTTACACCAAAATCAGGTCACCCACTCATCATTACCAGATAGCTCATGCAATGAGTCCCATATCTCTCCTCTAAAAAATCGACCCAATTTAGATATTAATAAAAGTAGAAATCACCACTATCAGATAGGGAGATATTATTGAACACAACACACTACAGATAGTTTAGTGTGGTCTGAATTAAAATCGGGAATTTAGACACATCCTTGAATGAGATATCTGGAGTTGGGAAGGCAAGGAATAACAATGGAGTTTCGCTCCAATTATCAATCCAATTGATTATGGTTCCACATTCCACCGCCTAAAAAATTTTGTCTTCCAGAAATTAGAACATCTTGATCATATGTTTTTCCAAATTTGACGGTTTCTTCACAGCCTCAAACCAGTCATTCCATCACTCCTCGTATCTATTTTTATCAAATCTAACCCAAAGGGATTTCCCTTCAATGATCCAAAGAAATAATCACTTTCATATTTTTAACATTCTCTGATAAATTATAAATATTAAGTCCCCCTTATTAAATTGGTCTGGAAAATCTCTTCCAACTCACCCAATGGTATCTACCATTATCGTTATCATCCTAAATAATTTTTAAAAAATATTTTCTATACGTTCCATTGTACCTTTGGGATCTCGGATTAGTGATAGAGCATGAATTATTAATGAAGTTAACACACTATTTATCAGCCTAATGAGACCACCAAAGTATATGAACTTGTTTTTTCCATATAAAATACGGCCTATAACTTTCTCCACCATCCCTTCAAAAATGCTCTTCTTGATTCTTCCATTTGATATCAGATCCCCTATATATATCAATGGAATCTACCTTTTTTTAAACCCAATTTATTTTTATCACCCTGGCTCTCCAAAGTGAGAAGTTGTTAAATATATAATCTTTATTCTTCTCTAAGGTCATTCGCTTCCCACTTTTCTTACAATAATCCTCCATCATTCTCTTCAAACCCTTGATAGATCTCATCCTTCCATTCAATAAAATTAGCATGTAATCCCCAAACATCAAATGAAGGATAATACTATCACATCCTATATTTTTGTATGTAGAAATAATTATATCATCCAATAATCACTTCATATTCCATGATGGATAATCTCGTGCCATGATAAAAAGGCTGGGGGATAAAGTATCCCCCTTCCATAGACCACTAACTATTTTTAAAAATCCAAAATTCTTCCCCAAGAAAGAGATGGACATCCATAGAGACACATAACATCTAAAAAAACAAATCACAAGCCCAATACCTTAGGCCAATGCACCTCATAATTAACAAAATGAAGCCCCACACAAGATTGATATAAGCCTTGTCCATGTCCACATTGATAATGATTTTTTATCCCAACACCTTTTTATTAATATCTTCCACCATTTCATGAGCAATTCCCATCTCACCTTGAATACCCCTTCCCTGAATAAACCTGTGTTTCTCCTCTGATATAGTTATTGGAATCACGATATTAAGCCTCTAATTCACAATGCTTGATAAAATTTTATACACCACATTTCATACACATATAGGCCGAAATTGTTTGATAGCTTCTAGATGCTTGACTTTTGGAACCAGAATCACTCTAGAGGAACAGAATTCTCTAGGAAGACACTCCCATTTAAAATATTCCCACACTACATTATTAACTTGTGCACCAATCACCTCCCACGTATCCATAAATAAATCTCTAGAAATCCATTTGGACAGGGATCATTGTCCACCTTCTAGCTGAAAACAGCCTCCATGATTTCCTCTACATTCGGCATCCACACTATGCCTACATTATCCCATTCCTCAATCAACTTTGGAATAGACTGCCAAAACCCTTCATCTTCCTCTATATTTTCCTCTATTCTATGATATAACGATCAAAAAGCAGGTTCTAGAAAAATTACAAGGCTATATTACTGGCCACATCGATATCGTTAGTATAGGATCCAACTTGAAGTTTGATATTAACATTCTTTAACACTACATTCTACTTAATACAAGCCTGAAAATACACCATGTTCCTTTCTCCTTTCTTCATCCATATGGCCTATGACTTCTCCCAGTAGATCCTTTCTATCTTTAGAAGTTTATCTTCATGAATACTTTTCTGGTCATTGAGAGAAGAAAAAACTTCATCCCCTCAAGATTGTTGCAATCGACCTTCAAGCCTTTAAATATCAACTTGAATCATGTCCATGGGCAAGACACCACTTGACCTGCATCTATTCCATTCCATTAAGTCACTCAAGAGCCTCTCAAGTCTCTTCACAAAAATCTCCCAAGGGTTCCCATCAGCCTGCTGTAACCAGGATTATCTGAACTTTAGAATCAAACCTTCTTACTTGAACCAACTCCTTGAGTATAAAAAATGTTTTTTGTCCATTAAGAAAACACTTTACATTAATTACTAAAGGATAGAGATATGATAGGTTTCTAGGAAAATGAAAAATCAACATCTGAGGAAATGAATATAGGCATTAGAGGTTACCCAAGCACCAATCAATTCATCTCCATATCCTCCAACTACCTTTCCTGCTATTTCCCCAAGTAAAACACCCACCTGCATGACCCAAATAAATAAAACCATTGCTAGCAATGAAGGAATTATACTCTTTCATCCCAGCACTAGAATACTCCACGCCTCTTTTCTTTTCTAATGCCACAGAAATTATATTAAATTCTCTAACCAAAAACAAGGCCCTGTTCCTAGTATTGAATTCATCTATGTTCTATCATAGATCTCTACTAGAAATGAAATCTCAGATAGCATACAATAAAGACACAAAAAATTATGAGCCTCCCATTTTCAATTTAATGGAAATATGTTTCTCTAATCCATTATTCAATTACACCTCTACGCTGCATTTCAAAAAAATATTTATCTTCTAATTGGATGGATGGTCATGTATTGAGTCAAAAACACCCCATAAGCTTTGAAAAAATCAATATGGTCCACTGATTCTTAGGGTTCCAAAACAAACAAAAAATAAATTTGCAAAGGGATTGGAGAGACCACCCAATCATCTTGAACCACACCATTTGGTTGCTATGAGAAAAGGGGCGGAATATCAAACTCAAGAGGATGTTTAGAGACAGAAACCTCTTCCACCCCTCGCATCTCCCTACCATGCTAACCAGAACCCAACACCTCCAGTACAATAGAAGGCTTAGAAGAAACCATCATTTCTACATCCCCACCTCTTGGATACATCACAACTGGCACCACTAGGAGATCAAAAGAAACAACCTTCATTGACTTCTCCCCATACAGAGAAGATGTGTGGAACGCACCAACCAGAGACAAAACAGCTGGACCCAATGGAGAGAAGGCTATGAACGACTCCCCAATAGCCAACTCCAGTGTCCCAGCATATGATGAAGGAAAAGACCATCCCAACAAATTTTTCTGATGATGTTCTATTCTTAGGATAAGGAAAGCACAGGACCACCTACCATAGTTCCATAGTAGAGTTCACATCTAGTACCAAGATATTATTCGGTCCAAATATAGAGAAAAATGAAGTACAAATTAAAAGACTTACAATAGATAAAATTATCTTGAACCTAAATAACTCCATTTATACTAAGTAATTTAGAGAATGGAAAAATATTAATGAATAACTCACTGGCGTGAATCCAATGAGACTAATGATGTTAAATTTCGAGTTTGGAAGAAGATATGGGATACAAATCTATGGAATAGCTTCAAATGGTTGCTCTAAACACATGAGGCTAATCCATTAAATGAGAAATGAAATTATATTTTTGTTTTTATTGATTTTATGTGCATTTTGGACATTTACAAAAAAATATTGGGTCTCATAGTTTAGTCGCATGGTTTTCCTACACGTGCACTGATCGTGCACTCTTCACTTTGTTAAGGGGAGACTCTCATACTTTCATGTGCATGGTTTGGAAAAACGTGTACAAACCATGTCCTAGTCACTATCAAATACTACATATCCCCATGGATGGGTGTGTAACCTCTTTTGAATATTTTTCATAAACCACATTCCTCACAAAAAAGGCCTAGACCACCTTGCATTGTTAGAAGTAATTGTGTGGCCTGTCCGATATGGTTTATTCTAAATGTGCATCATGCCTTATTTTTTTAAAAAAAATGGATCTAAGATTATAAAAATACTTTATAAACCCTAATACAACCCTGATCACATTTGGTACTCACATTAGGCCGTAAACAAGTTGATAAAATAAAAATATAAAAATAAATTCATCATATGAAAGCCTAGGATCGTACAATCCCCCATAAAGAAAATTGAGCCTACATTTTCCTCTCAGGGGTGGTCAAGAATGACCTAGGTATAACTCCGGACACTGATCAAATACATCAGACTCCCACTCCCATGTCTCATCATGTAAATAGATGTGCTTACATACCACCCATACTAGAGGAACTGAGAAGCCTTGAAGAAGCATTGTGCTCCTATTAACAACACATATCTGATGCTCTTAAATGGATGCATCTACATTTAAATCAACTTCATTCAGATGTATAGATTGATATGGTTTTGGGAGATAATGACACAACTGAGAAACAAAAAATACATCATGCGTGGAATGGACCTTTTGAATTAACTAAAAAGATTGGCTACTAACCTAAATCTCTCAACAATCTCAAACAGACTAACATATCAGGATGAATGCTTACACTATATCCTAATCCTTCCGTGTTTAAGAACTAGCGAGATACATATAAAGACCTAATCCCTAACCTCGATCTCTAGGGGTTTTCAATGGGTACCATCTTATGATTCGGCTAAGTTTGTTCAGTAGCCATCTATTTTTTAATCAACTGGACAATTTCCTATGTCTATCGAATGACTCAAGGTCCATTTAATGCTACCTCACCAGCCTATATCAAAAATAGGTGTGATTGGCATGTTATACCATTCAAATCTGCATATGGTGACATCTGAATAGTATGCTGATAACTATTTTTATTGTAGAACTCAACTAGGAGAATATGACTCTCCTATGAGAACCCAATATCTAGGGCTCATGCTCTTAGATTTTCCTCATATACCTGAATCATACACACTGATTTTCCATCAGTCTGAGGGAGGTGTGTTGTGTTTAGAATAACCTGTGTACCCAATTCCCATTAAAAATACTATAAGAAATGAGATGCAAACTGAGCATCCATTTCTGATACCATGGTCTTATGAACCCCATGAAGTCATACTATTTCACATATATACAACCTCCCAATATAATCATCTGAGAAGGTCTCCATATTCTTTAGGAAATGTGAACACTTTATGAGCCTGTACAAAACATCCCATATTACATCACTACCTTGAGGTGACCTTGGAAATCCGGTCATGAAATTTATCATGAAAACCTCCCATTTCCAATTAGGAATGGGTAATAAATGCTAAATTATGCTTGGTCACTGATTTTCATCATTCATATATTGATATGTGTATCATATTATAAAAAACTAGCTACCTCGTGTTTCATTCTTAGCCACTAGCACTGGCGACGCTTATCATGATACATCTTGGTAACACAGAGATGTACTTCCTGAACTAAGGCATGAAACTCATACACCATCTCTTTATGTATTTCTGCTAGAACCCAAGTGAAATTATGTATATGCAGAATATTTTCCTCACCTATGGCCCATCCAGGAGGTGGTCCCTCTCCTACCACACTCTATAATTGGAATAGGCCCTCAGGATATGATAGTTTCATCATCGTTACTCTATCCTAGAGTTTATTGTTTAGATATAAAGATGATGTAAATTCCATGAAAAATACCCTACACATCCAAGTGCATCTCTAAAAAAATTTACATAAGCTTCCCCTGACTACTCACCTAGATAACTATCAATGTCCGAGACCACATTCTTAGTGCATCGGCAACAACATTTCCCTCTCTAGGCATATAGGCAAGTTCAAAATCAAAAAATTGTAGGTACTCAACCCACCTTTGCTTCCTTGGATTCATATCACACTGTGTAAATATATACTTGTGTCTTTTTTGTGGACACTAATAAAATCTCTCCCAGTAAATAATGTCTCGAACAGTGAAAATCATGAAAAACATCAACTAATTAATGATCGTGTGTCTGGTAGTTCCTCTTTTGTTGCATCAACTTATGAGACGTGAATTCCAAGAATTTATCTCCCTACATAAAAAAGTCTCCTAGCATGATACCTCATGCATCACGATACATAGTGTATCTCTTAACCAACTCTAGTAGAATTAGGACTCGTGCTGAAGTTAGTCTCCCTTTCAACATTATAAATGATGTATCATAGGTATCTGACCAAAAAAACTTTACACTCTTCTTATTCAATCCCATCAATGGAGCTACAAATCATGAGAAGTCTTATATGGAACACCTATAATATTCAGTTATCCAAAAGAAACACCATATATCAAATACATTCATGAAATGCACCTAGACAACTATAACTCTCACTTTCTCTAGGTCTACTAATACTCTTATCTCCGAGAGAATGTGGCCCAGGAAGTGAATCATATCCATACAGAAGTGGAACTTTGTGAGAATATCAAATAACTGATTATCTATCATTGTATCAAAAATTATCTCAAGATGTTTGGCATGGTCGTGTCGATAGTGATAATACTGCAAGATATTATCTATGAAACCCACAACAACAAAAATATATACAAGGATGGAAAATCTGGTTCATCAGCACCATGAAAACTAAAGGCGCATTCGTGAGACCAAATTGCATAATAAGATACTCATATAGACCACTCAGTCATTTGAAATTTTTACGATCAATGTCTACAGGTCAAATAGACACCTAATGATATCCATATCTCAAATCAATTTTTGAGAAAACTTGAGTTCCTCAGATTTGATCAAAAAAGGATATCTATCTGTGGCAAGAGATACTAGTTCTTAACAATCTACTTTTTCATTTTTTTGTAATACACACATATCCTGAGGGTACCATCATCATTTTTCACAAAAAGGGATTAGTGAACCCCCCAATGAAGTAATAGGTAATATAATCCACTTTATTTCAAGTCCTCTAGTTTCCTCTTGAAATATAGGAACTCCATCGTATCTATATTATTAGGATGAATAGTTATTTATGTAGCTCATATAACTAACTTGATAAAGAACTCTACATATCTCTTATGAGGTAAACCAGAAATGTTATCCTAAAAAATATCAATAAAATGATCAATCACTGGAGTGAAATCTGCATGACACAATCCATGATCATCTAGATACAAACTATCAATTTGGTCTATCATCTCACCTAGCCCATATTAATATGGTCTAGTTTAGCTATCCTAGAAAACCCATTAACCTCTATGAATAAAAAATAACTGTTTGATGGTTTGAAGGTTACCCTTCATTGATAGAAATAATTATATGATCGCTAGTAAACTAGACATCACATCATGAGTATTATATCAAACCCTTTCATCTCAAGGGAAGAAATATCTCATATGGAGTGACACCCAGAAATCTCAAGGATGTAATCCATGTAATGGTGTACACCCTCTGCTGTAATCACCAATAGAGTATCCAGGGTTATAACACCATTAAAAATAGAGAAATGAGGCCAAGGATCTCCACCATAGGTATAGATATTAAACTATGATATGGACTAATATAAAAAAGATAAGATACAAGAGTAGAGGGTACTCAAATCCTGCCTCTCACCATTGGTGGCTCGATGCTCTACTCCTGAGGTGAAGGCTGTGTAGAATATATCTGGCATGAACTGTGGCCCTGTGACCTAATCTCACTACCCGGAGTAGGCCCACTATGTTTTCTAGGTACAATCTATGCTAGGATACCATATCTATGATCACTAACTCAACATGAACAACCAGAACTAGTCCATATCTTAGCATGATTTGCAATTATAAAACCTACTCATTATCCTGATGTTAGAGATGACCCCTTCCACGAATTTCTAGAGGGATGGTCCTACAAAAACACCGTATGTGTCCTATCTTTCCACAATCTCATCACTATAATGGATAAACTCACCTTATGAGAGTCATCAAAATCACACTTCCTTTTTAAAGATATTGAAACATTGGGTCAAGATGCCGAATTTCACTACTCTTCAACCCATATTTCATCAGGTTCATCTCTATATCCAGTTCCTGATTCATTATCTTAGTAATAGTCATCAACCTGAACACATTGAATTGTGATCTAAAATCATGCATGAGACCTTCCTCAAAGTTTCTCTCCCTTGATAGCTCATCATCAATGAATATTGAAGAAAAAGAGGAAGCTCTTTAAAACTTACTGAATATTCCATAACATTAATCATGCCCTTCTTCAAGAACATAAACTCACTAGGTCACTCTATTCATTGATTCTTGAGGGAAATTAGTAATAAACATGGATTATAAATCACTCCAAACCATATTTTTTAGTGTATCATCCTAGTTCAAAATGACCCACTAGTGCTTATCTACTCTATATAGAAAATAAGATTCAAAAATTACTATCCTCTCTATACCTCTCTCCAGATGATAAAAAATCAAAAAGGCAGTCTATATCCATAGTTCAGCAACATATGAAACTGTATCCCCCTAAAACATGGGTGGATGTTTCTGGAGGAACACCATTATCTGCTCTACCATAGATGATTCAGGTTGGTGTGCTCTTTAAAAATTATTCATATAGCATGTAAAACCTCCAAAAAAATGTGTTGCAACACTTAGATCCAATACAACTACTTGTTCCTCATCTAGAACTACAAGAGGATTTACTTGTAGCCTATAGACCACCACCTCTGAATAATGGTTGTCACCACCCTCCTAGCATACAATTAAAGGTCATCATAGTGGTCTACCTCCACAATGCCAAAAACATGCCTCTAAAATGATTGATAATGAAAGGATCGTAGTTTATAAATTAAAATAGGTCAAAAAATTCTTATAAACAAGACACACTCCTCTACTTTATAATAAAAATAGGACATGGAAAAAATAAACAGTCGAAAAACTTCACTAGAGTCACATCCTACTTCCCACTCTAATGTCGGGTCCTTCACAAATTAAATTCCCATTTGAATTCATATAAATTTAATATTTTTCTTTAAATTATTCAACCATGTTGTGCATCAATTCCAATCCATAAGGTTCCACACACCTCATGAACCAAAATATGGTGTCCACTTAATCCACATCATTATTCAATGTAGTCTATGAGACCAATAGTCCATGAATCAACATGCCACAATTTTCTACTTATGGTGTCTGTTGTAACCTAATCATGAAAACACTACTTAGGTTATAGTGGGCACCGTATGTACCGACCGCATTTCTTAATTATCTACAAAAATCATCTATAAAACAATAGGTATATCACACAAGTCGCGTATCAAAAATTCATATAGTCAATCAATGTATCCTATATGGCCTGGCATAATGCATGAAATGTGAATCCTATAAAGTTCCTAAAATACTGCAGGAGTTTCATACCCTCATCTCATCCGGAAGACATAAAAAATATCCTCAACCATATCAATGATAACATCACAACTCAATTTCATGACGCAACAGTGGAATCAAATGAACTACAAAATCACAATCCAGAAAACAACAATTTTTATTCGTTGGATTTTCTCAGTTCATGGGTTAGATACTCCCAGGAATAGCTCATTACCAAATTCCATTATGTACCTACTCCCCTACATATTGTCTAAAATTGTAAGTTAAAAAAGAAAAAAAATCCATTGATGGAATAATTTAACATCCAAACCCAGCTTCTACTAAATAGTGTGATGTGTCAGTGGGTCACATGGCCTCTAGTGCACCTCCCCAAATGCCATAGGATTCCGACTAGTAGCGAGGGACTTGGATGTGTCTATGGAGATACTATTCCCTCATGTCAGAGTGCAGAATAGTGGTAATAAAAATTTAAATCAATGGAGGAAGAAATAAATAATCCAGATAGAATACAAATAGACAATGAATGAATATATAAACAATACCATATTTAGTCTCATATACAAAATTATGTGTTGCATCATGTCACTACAATTCTAGAAAAAGGTATATAAGAATCTGTACAATAAATGTATCAAAAGACCAAATAGGCCAAAATTGACTACACCAGCTTTCATCAAGATCCTAACTCAGTCCTAAGATCCCCTACTCATAATAATGTATGAAATCAATAAACATACTATGGGAGCTTTATATGAACCCTACCTCCATCCCTGAAGTTTTTCTTGGTACCCAACGGTGTCCCAAACATGGTGTGAGATAACACTCAGTTGGACACAACCAATAGTGTCTATAATAAATCCAAGATGTTCAATACAAGATAAATGATTGTGAAATGCATATTAAATGTATAAAAAATGAATGAACGATTTCAGAGGAATAAGTGATATAATTAAAATGGTGTTATGTAGACAATCATGTCCCCGTAAAATTAGAATCTAGATCCTATATCAAGGGTATTAGAAACACATAAATTAGAAAGTAATGTTTTCTGGTCTACCATTTATAATTGGAAACCCATACCAGTTTTCCATGAAAATTCCAACATATCAACCACACACGCACCATATGATCATAGTAATCTACAATGGCCTCACCATGTAAAAAAAAGTGTCAGTCCACAACGGGACGTATCTATGGTATATACGACCAAGGAATCCACAAAGCGTCCAACAAGCATCACGATGGAAACTCTGTAATTAATTGGTTTGCATACAAGGAACATGCCAATAGACCATGTCCATTATGAGCCCATGCAAGCCAAATAAAATGGACAACAAGCCCCAAGGAATCTTATGAATCCAAGACCAAAGGAGGAAAAAGGTCCAATGTGTCCACTACCATAATCAAGATCCATGGGAGAGATATCCAAAGCATATAATGGAATCAATATCTGAGGAGATCATCTATGTAATCCACTACCATTTCAAGTCATCATCAAATTTCATTCATAAATTCATAACAATTCGTATTCCAAGGGTTCTTCTAACTCATTGTCCACAATTTCTATAAAATATATTTAAACAATTTAATATATTCACATCATGTAATCACATGGAAAAGAAGGAATCACCATCTCCTAATACCTTAATTTAATTATCATTTATTTTAAAAGGGATTCCACTATCTATAAAACCACACATGCACCCTACATGGGGTATAACAAAATGGATGATAAAACTTCACACGCCATGGGTGGCCTATGTTGGGGAAACAACATCCAAAAATTTCTGGGGAACTAGTGGGAATCCCTATTAGGTTAAAATTCATCCATTTCAATTATTCAATTATTTAAATCGAACTTATGGAAATTTGGTAATTTAGAATGAAGGAATATATTCTAATAAAACACCATACCCCAAGGGAATTGTATAGACAACATATTGTAGGCTTTTAGTAGAGAATTCATCCAGTATCGAGCTTTGACTCTGTCCAAATTGAGAGGAAAACAATGTAAGAATGAAAATTATGAAATTAGGTAATGTTATATTTCTCTTAAAAAACATTTTTGATCTCATTTCAAACTAATAATGTCACAATAAGAGTGAAAAAATCACCACCATGAATTCAATGAGTCCAATAGAATTCTATTATGAGTTTTGATAGAGAAACCTAATTAAAATATATTGAATAGCTTTAAAGGGGATCTCTAAACACATGAGGTTTTTCCACTGAAGGATAAATGAAATTTTATTTAGGTTATAATATATTTTAATGTAATTTTGGTCAATTCCCACATTTTTATTTGGTCCATGGTTTTCCTACACATGCACTAACTGTGAACCCTTCACTAGGGTAAGGGGAACCTCACACAAATTTATGTTCATGGTTTGGTGATTTATGTGAAAAATATGCCCCAGCTACAATTAAATACTAAAAATCACCATGAATGAGTGTGTGGACTCTTTTTTCACGGTTTTCTTAAACCATGTTCCTCCTAACAAAGCCCTTGACCACATCACATTCTTATAAGGAACCACACGACCTATCCTACATAGTATCTTCTAACTGTGTGTCCTAACTTTATCAAAAAAATGTGGCTCCATACTCTTAAAAATAATTGGAAACCCTTGATACACACATGTTCCAATTGGGTACTCAATGTAGGTTATAAATAATAATTTAAACTAAAATAAAAGATATATACCTCATAGAAAAACTAAGGTCCTACAAAAACAGTGTTGCAATCAAAGGTTGTACATATGAATCAGATCAAAGCATGCCTTCAGGCTTCAAGAAGTCTTATCCCCATAGGATGATCCACTAGATAAATTAATATATAAATTGGGTTTTTATTTTTAAATTATGTAAGGGAAAAATAAAAAATTCACCTAAAAACTGGTTTGCACCATTTGGCTGAATTATTTCCCAAAATATGTGCCAACTATGCTCCCTTTTCTACCCAAGACCCACCCTTTCATGGTCATGGTGCATAGTTAGAAGAACTATTAACATACCATGTGAATCACCTTTTCATAAATTTTCAGATTCCTTACATGGGAAAATTCCCCTAGTTACATGATTTCATCAAATCGTGCATCACGACTCCAACCTCTGAAATGACTCATACGGGAATGTAGCCCCTTTTTTATGGTTTTATTCAAACAATGTGTCCCTAAAACAATTCATGGACAAGATATCATAGTTTCATTGAACCATGTGACTTGGTTTTTATGATTTCTACTAACCATGTGGTCAGGTTTACTTTTCCAAAAATCAAACCTCTTGGCTCTAAACAATCCCCAAACACCCCTGAAACATTTTTTATCTCATTATAAAATCACAATATATCAAAAACAATGAGTTAAAATGAAAACGAAAATATTTTCACCTTATATTAATACCCTAGAACAAACAATCTACCCCTCTGAATGAAATTTGTCCCTAAATTTCCCTTCATAGTGTGGTCAAGAATCTCTAGAGAATAACTCCCGCAACTGAACACATAAATTGTCTAACCACAGTTACGTATCATACTATATATGATCATTATACCATAACACCCATACTAGAGTAATTGATCATCCTTGTCGTGCCAACATTTTTCATTCATTAATATGAATAGGATGCTCCTTGAAGTGTGCATCCACTTGTAACTAAACTCATATGGATGTAGAGTGTGAGAAGGGTATGAGTGATAATGGTGTTGTTGAGATACATGGAAGACATAGTTCATGGATTAGTACATCCAAGGCAACTAAAACTGATAGGCTACTAGACTGTCTCTTTATAGAATCTTAAATAGGATAACATATCATAGTGAAAACTTACCCTATATCTAAATTTGTATGTGTCTCAGCCTCAATAAGATACAAAAAAAGACCAAATCCCTAACCTTCAACTCCAGAGGTTGTCAATAGTGATCAATGTAAGATTTATTTCTAGACTTTGTTGTATCCATCCTCTTTCTAATAAACATGACATTCTATTAATGCTCCTTCATGAGATATGTTCTAAGAGACGCTCCTTATCCTACCTATAACCCCTATAGAAATCCACATAAGATTCCATCATTATAGTTCCAAGATATCTATTATTATTGGAAAACACAACTAGGGGTATATGCCTCTCCCAAGAGCCCTCTAATTAAAGGACACATTCTCTAAGCATGTCCTTCAGAATATTAATAGTGGAATCTGATTGGCCATTAGTCTGAGGGTGGTATGCCATGTTTAGAAGAACCAATGTACCCAAAACCATCGGTAATCCTTTACATAATCAAGATGTAAGCCATGTTTCCCTATTTAATACCATGTTCAAATAAACCCCATTAAGACTCAAATTATCATAGATATAAAGTATCACATGATCATGTACAGATAAGTCTGTTCTGGTCAGCAGGAAATGAAAAACATTCCTGAGCCTTTCCATAAGGACCCATTCAACATCACTACATCAATGCAACCTTGGAATCCTAGTCATGAACTCCATCACAACATCATTCCATTTCCACTAAGAAATGTGTAACTATGATAAAATTCCATCTACTGTCTAGTGTTATGGATTCACTTTTAGATAGGTGGAACACCTTGTGAAAAACTAGTTACCTATCATTTCATCCCTAACCGCCAGTACTGTCAAAACAAGTCACAATATATCTTAATAAATCTAGGATGTATATCCCAATATATAGTATGAAACACTTACATCAGATCATCGTGTATATCTGGAAGAACCAAAACATGACCATGAATATTTAGAATTTAATCCTCACCCATAGTCCAACCAAGAGGTGGGTCCTCACCTGTCACATTCTCCCATAATACTAGGCCTTAAGAATCAGATAACTCTCTCATCCTCACTCTATCCATAATAGTGGAAGTTACTGCCAAATATGAGACATAAGTTTTCCCATAACCACCCTTCACATCAAAGAGAATCTCTGAAAATAAACATATGGGATTCCACTCACCACTGGCCTCTTGAACTGCTAGTATCTGAGTCCTACTACTAAGTGCATTTTATACTATATTTAGCTTCTCAAACTTGTAGGGAAATGAAAAGACGATAGACTATTGGTAATCAACCCAACTTTATTTCTTCATATGAAAGTCATGCTCTATACATTTTCAATTATGGGTTTTGTGGTCTGTGTATACCACAAAATTCCCTCCTAGGAAACAATTCCTACAATGGCATAAGGTCTATACCAAAGTGACCAACTCTAGTTCATGTGTTAGGTATTTAATATGATGTGGTATTAAATGATGAGACCTGTATGACATGACTCACTCCTCTTACACCAAAACTTCTCCTATCCTAATATCTAACGAATCAAAATGCACAATGTAGATCCAATCCAGCTCTGGAATAATCAAGACTAATGTTGAAGATAGTTTCCCTTTCAACTCATGAAAGGATATCTCACATATATGTTTCCATTCAAATGTCACACCCTTCTTTGTAAATCCAATATGATCTGTTTCTAATCCTGCAAAATATTATATGAAATGCCTTTAATATCACTCTATCTCCTTGAAAATATGTATTTAAAAGATGATCTTGATATACTCATAGGAATCTATAGCTCTTACCATTAATGGGTAAAATAATACTATTATCTATGAGAAAATATGACCCAGTAATTGAATTTTATCTATTAAGAAGTGGACATATATGAGATTATCATATAATGTATTCTCCCTCCATGTATCGATAATTTCTCAATATGTTTGGTAGGTTCATGACCATTGTGAGAATAATAATCCATGAATACCACCAAAAATGAATCTATATAAATAAGGAAAACTCGATTCATCAATTCCATTAAAAAATAATGGAACATTAGTGAGACTTAATGACATAACTAGATACTCAAATAAAGCATAACATCTACCAAATACATATGATGTATGTTTGTAGGTCGAACAAGTACATAGTGATAACTCAACCTCAAATAAATTTTCAAGAACACCCTATATTCTCAAATTTGGTAAAATATATCATTAATATATGGAAATATATATTGTTTCATAACCACCATTTGGATAAAGTTATGATAATCCATGCATAAATAAGAGTTTTTTTACTTTTTTACAAAAAGGTCCACGGAAACCCACATAGAAGTACTAGGTAATATAAACCCCATTTCCTCAGTTTCATCTAGCTATCTCTTGAGTTCATATAACTCCATAGTATCAATCCAATAATTTGGAATAGATATCAATTATAATCATAGAACCAACTCTATAGAAAACTCCACCTTTTACTCGAGAGGTAATCTAGACAATTCATCTAAGAAAATGTCCCTGAAATGATCAACCACTAGAGGGAAATCTTCCCGACACATTCTGAAATCATACATATATGAACTAAAAATATGGGATCTCATCTAATTCAAACCATGATTCTCGGGTCTAGATCTACCTTTTTGGACATCCCATTGACCTTTTTAAACAAAAATATTTCCTATGGTGAAGTAAAGGTCACCTTCTAATGATATAAATCAAAATGGGCATGGAAAGTAACTATTAAATCCATACTTTTTATGATTTCAAATATTTTCTTCTTGAGGAAAAAAGATTCCATAATAAGTAACACACACCTACCAAATGTGGGAAATCCCTACACTAACATCCAACCTCCGTTCTATTCCCTAACAGATTACCAAGTGTTATGACACCATCAGAGAATTGAAAAATGATCTTAAGGCTCTCCAAAATATATATAGATATTAAAATATGTGAATATCCTCTATCAAAAATAGTAGATAAAATAGTATAGAAAACTAAAATCTTACCTCTCACCATAGATAGCCTGGAACACTTCCCCTAAAGTGTAGGTTGTACGTAATATATTTGGCATGAACTGCATCCCTATGAAACAACCTCCCACCCATAGAAATCCAACTATGATATCACAATATAAATAGTACTCAGATAACTTGGAAAAAACCACCTCCTTGGCCAGAATGACCTATAATAATCTAGCTCCCAGCCCGATAAGGATTTTTGAATCCCTATCTTAAACCTATAGTTGGATTGAATCCCCTTTCACTTCCTACTAGAAGGATGGTCCAGAAGAATCAATGTACATGGAAAATCTTACCAAATTCTCAGCACTTGACAATGTCTTTATTACATTCTTTCCTCATATGTCCCTATCACCCACACAGATTATTGAATAAAACACTTCTAGATGTAATATCCTAGTTGGAGTTCCCATCATGATAATCCTCAAAATGATTCTTTCTTCGACTTGATATTGAACCACCAGGTTAGGAAGCTGAACTAGCCTTCAATATTCCCCCAACATACCTTAGGGTATGTTCAGTAATAAGTGCATAATTCACAATATCTTCAATATTAGTCTAATAAAACATGTTTTCCTATGATCAAGTGACATGAATGAGTCCTTCCTTAAATCATCTCTCCCTTAATGGATTATCAACAAGATAAATCATCACAAAATGCTGATGCTATGTGAATAGTGTTGAATACTTCATAACAGTCATTATTCCCTACAATAGATGCATAAAATAAGTGTCCCTTTTTCTAATGTTCTTATAAAGGAATTACCCATAAAACCTAGATTTTATATCCTTCCAAACAGTATTTCAATGTATATCATCATGGTTCAAAAGATGCCACTAGTTCTTAGCTTCTCCCTAAATCATATATGTTCTAAGCTTCACTCTTTTCTTGGTAGGTGTATCTACAGTCTCAATGATAGACAAATAGTATCTAGCCTCATATCATCAGCCTGTGGGGCTCAAAAATATGAAAATTTGGTTGGATGATGTTGAGTCAATATGTTTTTCCTTATGACTTTTCCATTCCTTCATGCATTGGGGAGACTGCTAAGTCAATAAGGTCTCCTTATGACTTTATCATCCAATCCTGTTTTGAAAATCACAAACACCTTATCTCAAGGAAAATTTCATTTTACCCTGTGTTTTAACTCTATAAGGAAAATTTTCCTTCCCCATGGAAATTTATCCTTACTAGGTTTTTCATTGATCATTATCTTGTCTAAGTATAAATGTCGGTTTCATATTGCAAAATCCCAGAATCCTATAAATAATCAAAAATAAAGAATTTTGTTTTAGGAACCGAATTCTGACAACAAATTATGACTCTGAGTTTTCTGAATTCATACTCTGAGCTTTCTAAGCCTAGACTACGAATTCAGGATATGAATTCTGACTACGAATTTGGACTACGAATTCTGGTTACGAATTTTGACTACTGTTTCTGATGCTTTCATCGGGGCGTGCACATCCATCTGTGAGGATGAGCAGCTGTGTTACCCCACATTCCCACTTTCCAAAGATAGGTTACATCCGTTTCTTATTCAGGATTGCATGCTCCTTGATCGAAACGGGATGATGGCATGTCGGTCTCTCCTTCCATGGATTCCTCCTCAGAGCTCGTTACCTAGTCCGGGTCTCCCTTATAGATTAAGGCATTGTTCATGAATCTATTCCCCGTGCCATATCTTCATGGACGTTAGTTAATTATGCTACTTATGTCTAGACATTCCAAGGGGTCTTGGCAGGGCAGCGACCTTCGGTCGGAGTAGACAGTAATATCGGGCATGTCGAGGTATCTTGGGGTGCGTGGACATTGGGTATACTGTACTCTTCCTCTTATGAGGGTGTCACAATGGTGCGGAACCCGAGGCATCCTATGTCGATCGTGGGGTATCTCATGTTGGGGGAATGGATCTAAGGTTTTACTAAACTTCATGAGTTTAAAATAGGGTAATAGGGTATGTCGTGAGTTTAACGTCTTGCGGAGATGGTTACGCCAAGGGCGTGTCTTTCGAGGTTTTCCTCAGGAATCTCATGTTTATCACGAGGGAGGCCGTGAGTTTAATGTCTTGCAGAGATAGAATGAGAGTGATCTGAACATCCTATAGAGATGGATCAGATTGGTACATCCCACGTAGGAAAAACCTGGACGATGGATGGATCAGAATGCCCAATGAGGATGGATCTGAGGTGTTGTGCCACATGGAGGGGAGATGTCACACCGTAATGGCTAATATGAACACCACTGAGGGAGGATTAGGGAGAGTGCACCACATAATGGTGGACACCAAGGTTTACCATTGGCTGGGATTGAACCTCATAGAGGTTTCCTACATACCCCATGTAGACGACAGGGATCAAAACCCGCGTAGTTTGAAGGGGGGGGGGTGGATGTAATTGGGGTGTGCACATAAGACAACGACCCAAAGACATGTTGGGGCTTACACATGGATAGAATCCCATCGCAAGAGTGAGAATATTCATTGAATGGTTATGGATTATGTGGGGCTTATTCATGGTTAGCTACCCATGCGCTGCAAGGAGCGGCGATGGGATGGATGGTATGATCTCACCGGGTGTGTCGGCCCAGGTAAGAATCATGATGGATGATGGAAGGATGAATGAAGTTGGTGATGGATGATATGGAACTGACGTGGGGATGATAGTGATGTTGTACTTGAGTCTCGAAGAGACTTCCTACGTATCCCCATGGTAGGGAATCAAAGTCTTCTTAGTTCAGTGAAATGATAGGGCACCTAAGGAGGCGAGCCGTGAGAATGGATGCATGGATGGAATCCGAAGGAAATAGAACCTACAGCTTGGTTCATGACCTTCCCAAAACACATAGGCTTGATGGAGATATTAGGATGAGACATGGGTGATGGGATTGAACCTCAGGGAGGCTTCCTACGTATCCCTATGGCAGGGAATCAAAGTCCACATAGTTCAGGATAGTGTGTCAGAGAACTGATATGAATGTGGACCCGGGGGTCCGATCGTGATTGGGCTTGAACATCATGGAGGCTTCGTATGTACCATGCCTTGACATAGATCAAATTACCCATAGTTCGAGATGGTGTGGGGCTTACACTCTGAGGCGGCCCATGGTGGCATGTTGGGGCTTACACTATGAGGTAGCCCATAGTGATGGATTGGGGCTTACACTCTGAGGTGGCCCATGGTGGTATATTGGGGCTTACACTCTAAGGCATCCCATGGTGACATGGATTGGGGATTACACTCTGAGGCGGCCCATGGTGGTAGATTGGATTGGGGTTTACACTCTAAGGCAGCCCAAGGTGATGCATTGGGGCTTACACTCTGAGGCAGCCCGTGGTGGTATATTTGATGGGGCTTACGCTCTGAGGCAGACCATGATGGTATGGGGCTTGCGCTCTGAGGCGGCCCAAGGTGATATGGGTCTTAGACTCTGAGGCGGCCCAGGGTGGCATGGGGCTTATGCTCTAAGGCAGCCCAAGGTGGCATGGGGCTTACACTCTGAGGCGGCCCAAGGTGGTAGATTAGGGATTACGCTCTGATGCGGCACAAAGTGACAGATTGGGGCTTGCACTCTGAGGCGACCCAAATTGATGGATTGGGGCTTACACTTTTAGGTGGCCCAAAGTGGTATTGGGGATTACACTCTGAGGCGGCCCATGGTGTTTGGTGATGGGGCTTACACTACGAGGCGGCCCAATGTGGCATGGGGCTTACGCTCTGAGGCGGCCCAAGGTGGAATGGGGCATACGCTCTGAGGTGACCCAAGGTGTTTGGTGAACCGACTTGAATGAGGTCGGAATGACCAATGGGTGATGGGCTTGAACCTCATGGAGGCTTCCTACATATCCTTGTGGTAAGGAATCAAAGTCCCCATAGTTCGGGTGGAAAGGGTCTTGGCACACCGACATAAAGGCGGTTGAGGCCAATGGTTGTTTGGATTGAACCTCAGGGGGGATTCCTATGTACCATGCCTTGACATGGATCAAAGTCCCCGTAGTTCGGGATGGAGTGGGGATTACACAAGGAAGCTGCCTGGGTGGTCGGGGCTTACTCCAGGATGGAGGCCCGTGTGCCATTATGGAGCGGCACTGGTGAATGGGGCTTATGCATGGAATCTACCCAAGAAGTCGGGCGTTACTGTAGGATGGAGGCCCAAGTGCCGTTATGGAGCAGCACTAGTTATTGGGGCTTACGCAAGAATACTGCCTGGGTGTCTTCCTCATGTCTAGCCATGAGGACATCCCAACTCACTGGTGGGTTGAGGCATATACCTATGTGCTAGTGCACAAGCGGAATAACACCTGGGGTGTTGGAATTAGTCCAAAAAAGGGAGATGAAAAGTCTGAATCACATGCCCAACATTCGGAATGCTGTGAAGGTGGCGTGAAGATGGAGGATAGCTATTGACCATTTTCGAAACACATCATCCATATCGCGTTAGCATGAAATGGGGACAAACAAGTAAGGGTCGACTGTTGATCGTGTTCGAATCACAGGACCTGAATCGAAGTGTTGTCCAAAGTCTTCCAGGGCATTGGCCTAGGATGGTAGGTGAACCGATGCGGCATGGGACAAGGTCGTTAGGGGGTCCCTTTAGAAATGGAAGTGGATGATGATCCGAATGAAGGATACACAAAGGGTGAGGTGGAGTGATGAAATGTTTGAATGGATTCCAACACTATTGAAATTATGCCATTGTAATCGTGGCATTAGGCGTCTTATTCTTGGAGCATAAGGCAACTCTTGTTTAGAGAAAGAGGAATCCTATGTTTGGAACATAAGGATTACTACAGTTTATAGTTATGTAGATAGGACTATTGGCATCTCATGCTTGGAGCATAAGACATCTCTTATTTGGAGGAAGATGCATCCTATGTTTAAAACATAGGGATTACAATAGTTTAAAGTCATGTAGATAGGACTATTGGCATCTCATGCTTGGAGCATAAGGCATATTTTATTTGGAGTAAGAGGCATCCTATGTTTGGAACATAGGGATTACTACAGTTTAAAGTCATGTAGATAGGACTGTTGGCATCTCATGCTTGGAGCATAAGGCATCTCTTATTTGGAGTAAGAGGCATCCTATGTTTATCATATAGGGATTACCACAGTTTAAAGTCATGTAAATACGACTATTGTCATATTATGCTTAGTGCATAAGGCATCTCTTGTATAGAGTGAGAGGCATCCTATATTTGAATGATAGGGAATACTACAGTTTATAGTAATGTAGAAAGGACTGTTAGGCATAAGGTTCCTATAAATGGTTGGTGTTGGGACTTACCCAAGGGCGGCCCTTTTTGGTTCAACCTGGCATTAGAGCCAAGTGATAGGGTTTGGAAGAGTTGCCTGAGGAATGGATCGACTCAAAATACTCAGGGAATTGATGATGAGAATCACAATTCATGACATGCGAAAGGGACTAAGAGGAATACATCAACTCACGGTGTTTCATGGTGTTTGGAGGAGTATATAAAATCGTGGTATTCCATAGGTGGAAGGCTATAGCAGAAATGGTTCTGTGGAAAATGTCGACGCCCCGACCCTAAAAGTTTATGGTGCGAGTCTCCATTTTTCATGTGGGTCAGTGACGGTAGTGAAGGGACCGGCCCGGAGGGTCGAGACCGCAGCCCGACACTGTCCCCGAGCGGGGGTGCAGGGGCGCAGCCCTCACGATATGGATCGGTGGGTATGATGGTAGGGGCCTCACAAAGGATAGGGTCTCGCAGAGCAACTTTGCGGTGCAATGGTCTCTTGTGGAGCATAGGGTCTCGCAGAGCAGTGGGTCTCACAGAGCAAAGGGTGCTCACGTAGAATGGACTCGCGGAGCAGCTTCGTAGAGCAAAGATCTCTCATGGAGCAAGGGGATCTTGCGGAGAAAAGGGTTCTCATGGAGCATGGACTCGCGGAGCATCTTTACGAAGTAGCTTCACAGAGCAAAGTTCTCTTGCGGAGCAAGGGGATCTCACGGAGCAAAGGGTGCTTGCAGAGCATGGACTCATGGAGCAGTGTGACGAATAATGATACTCGTGGAGCATGGACTCGTGGAGTAGCAATGCAACGGAAGCTGCTTGCAGATCATGGCCTCGCGGAGCCGCCTCATGAATGAAAGCAGAGCTCTACGAACCGGGAGAACGACCGCCCAATGGGCGAAGTCGTCGTCTGTATGAAGTGGGGTGAGTTGGGTATTTATAGGGGAGATGTGCTGTGAAGTGGATATCACTCGGCGTGAAGATGGGGATTTCTCTGCAGCGGGTCTTCGCGGCACATTGCAAACTTCAAATGCGTTTACGGAGCGTCCCGCCTCCTTGCTTTGCAGCGGAGGGAGCTTCGCGAATTGGCTCCGTGATCCAGTTTTCCAACCCAACTTCAAATGTCCATAACTCCTAAACCATAACTCCATTCAGGATCTATGACCTATCAAATCGAAGCTTGAGAAATGGGATGTGATATTGGATCATATATGGATGCATTTGAAAAATTTTGGGGATGCGTTTTCTAGTGTCAACATCTACGAATTTTTACTACGAATTCTGGTTACGAATTCTTGTTACGAATTCAGACTACGAATTCTGGTTGCGAAATCTGGTTACAAATTTAGGATACGAATTCTGGTAGCGAATTCAGGATACGAATTCAGGTTAATAATTCTTATGAGTTCAGACTTCGAACTATTATGAATTCATATTTCGAATTCTGGATACAAATTCATATGAATTCCGACTCCGATCTCTAATTAAGAATCTCTATGAGTTCAGACTCAGAAATCTATAGAATTCTAAAATCCAAATTCCCTGAAAAATAGAATAGGAATATTCATGTTTTATAGAATCTGAATATCATTTACTTAGACTCCAAATCTCATTTTATTTAGACTTCGAACATTTATTTTCCTTACATTATGAATCTTGATTTTGATTATGTAACTTTATTTTTTTTCATCCTTCATATAGTTATGAAACGATGTCATTCATTCAGTTTCTGACTAACCATTGTTTGAGTGACACATGTACAGGTCCCTCAGCGATTTAAGAAAAAATATGACCGTTGGAGGAGGGAGCCGACCATTGGATATGTGCCTATAAATATGATCTCCTTTGAACGAGCTCATTACTATTCTACAGCTCTAGATATTACATGATGTTGAAGTGATTTCTAGAGAGATACTCTCATGCTTAGTGTGTACTTAAAATCTTGTTCATATTTGCTTCTTGCGACTCCAAATGTTACGAAGTACATTCAAGGACTTCTGGGGATAGGAAGACAGAGGTTCAGACTAACTTAAAGTTCAAGGACTTCCTTACTGAGGAAGACAGAGGTGCTTACTACCTAGAAGTTCAAGGGCTTGCAGGGATAGCAAGACAGACTCCGATCTTCATATCGAGGACTTACCATGGTGTGGGTAAGACAGAATTTCTTGAAAGTATTAATCAAGAGACCTTTATCCAATGTTGTTGGATACCCTTCTCTTTGGTTTAAAAGAATTCATTCTTATTACTTGTTCCTGTTATAAGTTTATTTTTTCAGCTACACTTTGATTATTGAGGAATGTATAACTATATTATACTTTCGTATTTTTTTCATATTCTAATTTAGTTAGACTATATATGCTTTAAGGTAGAATCTTCTTCTTTGTAAACTTTTGTTATGTTTCCTTTCCAAATTCACTTTTCCGGAATTGCATTCTCGGAATCATATTTCCAGAATCTAGCAAGTGTGTAGAACTAGAGGTTCTGTGAATCTGACTAGTTTAACCATTTTAAACACTAACAAATTTAAACATTCAAAAGGAATTTTTAAAGTGTACAATTCACCCCCTCTTGTATTTTGACCATCTACATCATCATTTTGATCATAAAATTGGTATCAGAGCGGGTTTCTGAAATAATTATACTCACATATAAGTTTTCCTTGATCATGTTTTTCATTTTTCTACTTTTCCTCTCTTAGGAAATATTATTTTTGGTTACAAACTTTTACCTATTAACAAGTTTTTGTGTGGAAAGATATTGTTCTTAAGATGACAGGAATAAATGTGGGTTCCATCGATAATCTCAATCCTACTAGACCACCAATCTTTGATGGTAATGATTACTAATATTAAAGAGATCGAATTAAGACCTTTGTGATCAATATTGGAGTAGATGATTTTGTTATGCTTACTGAAGACTATAAAATTCATGACAAGGGAGTCAGAAATTTTACCAACTAGGAGAAGCAAAAATATCAACTAAACTATAAGGTATGCAATACTTTACATTATTCCAAGACTAGAAATATATATAGCTAGATATTTTATTGTAAAGTAGTTAATTTCATATGGATGAAGCTTGAGGATACACATTTTGGTACATCCAAATTTATTGAAACCAGAAGAGCCATGCTCAGAGATGAGTATCATGGTTTTAACTTTCCTTAAAGAGAACCCATATGTAAGGTGAAATATAGATTAATGACTATCGTCAACAGCTTACAATCCATGGGTGAGAAAGGTTTAGATGATGAAGCCCTTATAGATAAGATTACAGATATCATGCCAAATGAATA
Source organism: Viscum album (assembly GCA_963277665.1). Classification (NCBI taxonomy): domain Eukaryota; kingdom Viridiplantae; phylum Streptophyta; class Magnoliopsida; order Santalales; family Viscaceae; genus Viscum; species Viscum album. The sequence continues at coordinate 1,628,573,367 of OY728130.1, forward strand.
GGAATCAAAGAGAAAAACTATAGATGAGAATAGAAAAGTCACTCGGATTTCTCTTGATAAATTTTTTGGAACTCTTCTTCAACACAAAACTAGAATGAAGGGAGATGATGATAATGTTAAGAAGAATAATGGGAATGGCAGTGTTGCTTTAAAACCACTTCAAATCAAATGAAATACAAGACTCCTGAGAGAGTTGCTAGATCAAAATCTAAGAAGGTTGGTATACAATCCGAGTCTAGTGAAAGTGAATTTTAAGAAAATGAGTTATCCAATCTTGGTTGAAGGATGAACAAGATTTTTGGTCAGAAAAACATTCAGTATAGATACAAGAAGAAAGATAGAAAAGACAGGAAGGACTCTAAAGTCACTTGTTATGAATACAAGAGAGTTGGACACATAAGGCCTGATTTCCCATTGCCCAAGAAGAAAGATATAAAAGAAAGGCATTCTGATAAGAACATAAAGAAGTATTTCAAGGCTAAAGCCAAGAAAGCTCTAAAAGCCAATGACACATAGAGTGCTAGTAGTGGTGACTCTTCTGATGAATCCTCAGATTACAAATCTTCTGGACAGAATAATCTTGGACTTCTAGCAAAGTTACTTATTAAAAATCATTGCTTTTATGGATAAGGTACAAAATTTTGAATCCCTTAAAAATAATTTCTTTAAATTCTAACTATAGTGATAGTAAATATTATAACTATTATTGATGAAGAATCTTCTTCTGATGAAGACAATACTTTACCTACCTATGAATAAGTTTCTATGTTTTCCAAGATTATTGAGAATGAAAATTCAAAAGTTAAGAAAAAGAATGATAAGTCAAGCTCTAGGATTTATATTCTTACTAAGGAAGTATCTAATATATCTAAATATCTTGATGAGAAAAATGCTGATTTTGAAAATATATAAAAAAACCTTGAGAAAGAAAATTCTGAAAAGGATAATCATTCTAAGGATCTAGAAAACGTAATTTCTAAGAAAAATGTTTTCGAGCCTAGCTCTAGATCCAAAACTGATGTTTTTGAAAATATGAACTTGGTTATTAAACTTAAGTCAGAAATTTTTTCCTTGAGGAAGTGTTTGTCAAACTTTACCCATGGTAAAGAAAATTTTGATAAATTGTATTCTCAGATACGACCTCTTTGAAATTGTTCTGGTTTTTGTTATAACAATTATAAACCCGTTTTCAGTAACATTTATTTTCTTCCTCAAAGAGCTTAATTCTTCACTAACTGTCAGTGTGGTGGGCACTAGGAAAAAAATGTTTCCTTAAATAAAACCCCGTCATTATGTTTTCACAAAGCTTATTTTTCCAAGAAAATGTGGATTTCTAAAATTTTAATTTTTGATATTTCCAGATCCAAGCAAGTCTGGATTCCGAAAACCTAACTCTTTATTAATTTTAAGAAAATTGGGAAGGTACCAATAGCAATACATGGTACATGGATAGTGGATGTTCCAAGCACATGACTGGTAACAAAAAATACTTTGAAAATATTATGAATATGAAAGGAGGGAAAGTAACTTTTAGAGATAATGCTCATGGAGAAATTATTGGTATAGGTAATATTGTTCTTCTTTGAAAAACATTGATTTAAATTGTTTTATTTGTAATAGGTCTTAATCACAACCTCATCAGCATAAGCCAATTATGTGATGAAGGCTACCTTGTAAATTTTAGGAATGATAAGTGTCTGGTACACAATTCCATGGATGAGTTTATTCTCTCAGCCCATAGGCAAGAGAATGTATACACACTAAACATAGAATGCCTTATAATCCAAGATATATCATTCCTTAGTGTAATTTAAGATCAATCATGGATATGGAATAGAATGTCAGGACACTGTAACCTTATGAACATATGTAAACTCTCTAAGAAAATACTAGTTAAGGATCTACTGAAGCTTAGATTTGATTCTTCAAAAGTTTGTGATCATTGTCAATGTGGCAAGAAACATAAATCTAGTTTCAAGTCAATTGGCGAAGTCTCGAATACTGATGAATTAGAGTTGGTGCACATGGATCATTTTGGCCCAACACAAATTGGAAGCATTGGAGGCATGTATTATATATTGTTTTTAGTTGATGATTACACTAGATTCATGTGGGTCTATTTTCTAGAAAAGAAGTTTGAATATTTTTCATAATTTAAAATTTTTAGAGCCCAAATTAAAAATGATAAAAACCTTCCTTTGATAAATATTCATAGTGATCATGCAGGAGAATTTCAAAATTCTGATTTTGAAACTTTTTGTAGTAGAAAATTCATTACTCATAACTTCTCAACTCCAAGAACTCCTCAACAAAATGGTGTTGTTGAAATATGAAATAGAATTATTCAAGAGATAACTAGAACCATGTTGAGTGAATATTCTATATCCAAACACATATAGGTTGAAGCTGTAACTACTTCTTGTTATACTATAAATCGAGTTTTGGTTATAAATTTTCTTAATAAAACTCCTTATGAGTTATAGAATTGTAGAAAACCTAGACTTTCCTACTTCAAGGTTTTTAGTTGCAAGGTATTCATTTTGAATACTAATGATTGTCTGCACAAATTCACACCAAAATCTGATGAAGGAATTTTCTTAGGTTACTCCACAACTTCTAAGGCTTATAGAGTTTTCAATAAAAACTCTTATACTATTGAAGAAACAGTATATATCAAATTTGATGAAACTGATCCCTTTGTTTTTAAACAACCCCAACCTATATCTTCGGATGTGTTTTCAAAAACTAATTGTCAACCTTTGTTAGAATATCCCTATGATAAGGAAAATGTTCAAGAAAATGTTTCTAAAACATTTACCCCATAATATTTTATACCATATGTTGATGAGAAGGCATTACAAAACCAAAATCAGTTGTTTCTAAGGAATCATCACAGTGATAGCATCATTAGTGATGTAAATCAACCCGTAAGGACTAGAAGTTCCTTAATAAATGAAATAGAACATCTTGCATTCCTTTCTCAAGAAGAACCAAAAAGCACTGATGATGCTTTAGGTGATGATGATTGGATTAAATCCATGTAAGATGAACTAAATGATTTTGAATGGAATAAAGTCTGGACATTGGTTAAAAGACCCAAGAAAACATCTGTTATTGGTGTAAAGTGGGTCTTCAAAAATAAATGTGATGAAAATGGAATCATTGTGAGAAATAAATCTAGGTCAGTTGCTAAAGTCTATAATCAAAAAGAAGGAACAGACTATGAAGAAGCCTATGCTCCTGTATCTAGACTTGAATCTATTCGTATTCTACTTGCCTTTGCAACATTATTCAATTTCAAACTCTTTTAAATAGATATGGAATTTCCTTTCCTTAATGATTTTGTTCAAGATGAGTTTTTTTTAACAACCTCCATGATTTGAAGATTTAAAACATCCTCATAGTGTTGTTAGACTTACCAAAGATTTATACGGCCTTAAACAAGAACCTAGAGCCCGGTATGATAGACTTACATGTTTTTTGCTTTAAAACAATTATGTTAAGGGAAATGCAGATCCAACCGATTTTATTAAAAAAGATTGGAAAATGTTATGATTGTTCAAATTTATGTTGATGACATTATATTTGGTTCAACTCAGCAATCATTAACTGATTTGTTTGAGGATCTAATGAAATCTGAGTTTGAAATGAGTATGATGGGTGAGTTAACATTATTTTTAGGGTTTCAAATTTCTCAAAAACCAGATGGAACCTATATATTTCAACATATGTATATTAAATATATTATCAAAAAGTATGGGTATGACAACACTAAATGTATTAGTACTTCCATCAGTACCTCAAATACTCTTGATCTTGATGAAGTAGGGAAACCAGTGGATCAAACATTATTTAGAGGTATGATAGGAAGTCTACTATACTTAAAATCTAGTCATCTAGACATGATATTCTCATTATGATTATGTGTAAGATATCTATATAATCCCAAGGAATCTAATTTAATGGTAGTAAAAATAATTTTTCACTACTTAAAGAGAACCACAGATTTAGGACTATTTTACTCTTCTGGAAATTTTTTTGTTTTAAAAAGTTTTTTAGATGCTGATTTTAGTAGGTGTAGATTGGATAGAAAGAGTACACCCAGAACGTGTCATTTCTTAGTAGATTCATTATTTTCGTGTTCATGCAAGAAGAAACACTCAGTAGCACTTTCCACTACTGAAGCTGAATATATAGTAACTGGAAATTGTTGTGCTCAAGTGTTGTGGATGCAACACACACTCACAGACTATGACTTAAATTTTACAAAAACACAGATATTATGTGATAATACTAATGCCATTTCTCTTAGTAAAAACCCTGCACATCACTATCATGCAAAAAACATAGATATTAGGCATCACTTTATATGGGATCACACACTAAAATGAGATATTATTCTTCAATTTATCGGAAAACATGATCAACTTGTTGATATTTTCAGAAAATCTTTACCCTCCAATAGGTTTGAATACATTAAGAAGAAGTTAGGAATGATAACTGTAAGGTAATCATCCATGTAAACTTCCTGTTTAAACCATTCTCCTTACAGTAAGTAACTCTTTTCCATAGGGGGAGTACATATCCTTGGTAGCTAGAATGAAATTTTTCGTAATGAAATTTTTCATAATGAATGTTTTCATAATATTCTTTTTCTAAATCTTAAGGAGTAGAGTGTTTTCTGTGTTTTTCAAAAAATTTGTAATGAAATTATTTAACAAAATGTTACGTAATGAATATTTATGTTTTCATGTTTTTCGTAATGATTTTTTTCTCCTACTAAAAATTTTTTGTACTCAATTTTTTTTAATGATAATTTTTCTTACTCAAAATTTTCCTAATGAAAACATTCCTACTCAGTTTTCCATAATTAAGTTTTTCTTAGTCATAAGTTCTTCAAGAAGAAATTTACTTATTACGAATTATTTCCCTAACACTCCGAAAGGTATATTGACTTTTCTGAGTTTTCGTAATCATCCTCTTATTGCCGGTATTTTCTTTAGTTTTATAATTTTCGAATTCCGTAATTCTCAAATTCAATTATTTTTATTAAAAAACCTCAAAAGATTGGATCCTATAATTTTTTTGGGGATATCATATTAACCGTCAGATCTGATCAAAAGGATTTTCAGCCATTAGATTGGGTTTTGAAGACGAATCATCACTTCAAACGCCTATATAAAGGACCCCTTGAAGGTGACACCACATCGGTTATCAAGCCTTTGCGTGCCAAAGCTCTGCCTCCCTTTCAAAAGCCCGTTCTGAACCTCTCAAATATTGCACAAATCGGAATGTATGTTGATGTTCCTTCTCAAGAGATTTCAACTATAAAGCCGATTTCAGTGTGGCATATTTATAGAGAATGGTTGGTGCATACAAACTTCTTTAACAAGTATGATTTAATTATTTCGAAGAATATTAAGTTGAATGGATGGGAAGACGTTTGCATATCAAATCCAGGGGATCAATATGTAGTGTATCCAGATTTACTGGTTGAATTTTATGAATCTGAGAGATTTTTTTGGAAGATGATAGAAGTAAGTTTTCCTTCATGTCTTATGGAAAGAAATATTAACTTTCATACACCAAGGATACAAGCTTGGTGGGGTTGTCTTATGAAGGGGAAGGTGAATTTTGTTCCCATAAATTGCCAGATGTTCAAGGAATTTTTTCCAAGGTAAAAATATCTGGAGTGTCTTGGACTATCAGATGTCAAGACTCTGAAGATTTCTCATTTTTCTACAAATAACCATATCCTTGAATTATGGGTTCTAGGTTTTATCATTATGAGAAAAGGTGATAAAGAAACCTTGAAGAAGAGTGACATGTATATCCTATACTTTCTGGTAAACCAACGGAAGATCAACTTGATGAAGCATATACTCATTATGATAGAGAATATCAAGAATGGAAACATGAAAGCTCAGATTATAATGTATCTAGCTATTCTTTCCAAGTTGATTATTCAGTGTTTGGAGTCTTTCAAAATCCCTTATAGTTCTCAGCCAAAGAATTGCAATGTAATGTTAGTAAGTGATGACACATTGAAGAGAATGAATGTTCGTTTTTCCAAAGAATCCGGAGAATTCTTTGACATACTAGAGGAGGAGGCTTAAGTCATTCCGAAGAAGCAAGAAGTGGCTGAACCATAAAAAATGATGGAAATAAGAGAAAATTGAAGGAAATAGTAGTAGAAGGAAGAAAACCTAAAGCCAAGGAAGCCCAATCTGCACCTCCAAAGCCTATGAATCTAAAAGCTTATCCAGATGAGGTTGTATCTAAGTGGAGGTAAGAGAAGAAGACAAAGAAGGTAGGGGAGCCATCCTTTTGTTTGGATCTTGCAGAAGCTGAGGCTTTAAAAGAAAAGACCGCTGATGAGCTAGAAAGGTAAGATAATGAAATGAATCTAAAGAAGAAGTCATCTGAAGCAGAGATTGTTCAATATCTTTTGAAGGCCTCAGAGAAAAAATCAAGGAATATGCCTGTACCAAAATAATTCTTGGTTGAGGACTTACCTGAGAAACCAGGTAAGACGTTTTTCACCCCGAAAAAATACTAAGAAAGGTTTGTTGAAGAAAAGGAATATGTAGAACAAGTACAAGTATATGAAAGCAGTCGCGACACATAAGACCTCATAACGCAAGTGAAAGACTTTCATGAAAATGAAAGTCCATCCGAGAAGCATTCAATCCGAACATCTCAAGAAGAATCTTCAAAGCTTACAAGTCTTGGGAAAGATAAGAAATATGAATATGAGAAGGATGAAGATAAAGTTAACAAGTTATCTGAGGAAGATTGTTGAAATCATGAATTCATTCATCCTGAGGAAGCTAAAGAAAGAGCTGACATAGAGGATATTGATGAAGACAGAGTTGTTTAACAATCTGACAGTGAACACAAATCTCTGGATGAGGGAGAAATTCCGAGAAGTGATAAGGGAAAGCAGGTGGTTGTTGATAAACCTAGAAAAGCAATTGTGAAGAAAAAGGAATCCACTGTTTATTCAAAGAGAAAGGTAGGTGAGTTAGATAAATAAGCCTCACTAAGCAAAATTTTAGATTCGGAATCATCTTCCCTTAGACATGATTTTTTTGTTCAATCGTTGAAAAAGTTGGTTGGCACTATAATGTCCTAGAAATTTCAAGGGAAAAAAATTCATAAATTATTTGGGATTTTACGAGTACGCAGTTTCTGACGGTATCTGATTCTGAGGCCTGGTGTGCCTGGAATAATTTTCTGAAGTTTTGTTCGGGTACGTTCAGTGAACGTATGAGTGGGTTTTTCTATCTTTTGAACCGAAACTCGGAATTGAAATCTGAGGGCACCGATGAACTTGAAACACCGGTATTTGCTTAAGGGGACCTTTACCATAGTTCCATTTTGCCGTATGTGGTAGTTAAAATTTGGGGATTCATTAAGATGTAAATAAAATTGTTGTGTTACAATTTTATTTTAAGTGGAAGTTATTTCCTCCAAAGGGAAGTTTTAGGTGGGGCCCATAACCCACCTAACAACCCATGGTAGGATATAACTAAGGGTAGTGGGTCCCACACGATCCCCGAACTCATCATCTCCCCCTTAAACTCCCATGAAACCACCCATATTAACTCATAAAACTCTTCACTTTCTCACTTTGAATTTTAAACTTTTCACCTCCCTTCTCTCTTAATTTTTCCAACCCATCTAATTAATATATTCATTAATTAATTGACACCCTTTTGAATCAATTTTAATTGCATGGAAATTCTATTAAATTTGTGAAAGCATTATTATAATATTGTCTTGGAAAATATTTTGGTGGTGGAACCTCAAGAGAGTTAGAGGAAAGCTGTAATCATCCAACGAAGAACCGCCGAAGACCATCAAAGATGACTTCGATCTTTTTCCAAGCCACAAGAGGAGGAGCCACCCGCAAGGAACGTCGGCTATGCTCCCTCTTATAATGCACCCCGACGTCAACAGAATCGATGTTTGTACTTCGTGATGCCCGACTACCGCGACGATCGTCTTCCACAGCTCGTTGACGTGCACCGTTCTTGAATTCAAGGTAGGGGAATTTATTTATTTTAAAATGAATAAATTATACCTCATTATTCATGGATTATATTGGATTGTTTTCACCCATTTTTTACCACCTAAGGAAGATGGCACGGCCCGACGACCCTCCGATGATCCTTGTTCTTATTCGTGATGGAAGAGGCGGTGACGACTGGAGGAAGCGGCGGCCGTGTGACGGCCGCGTAGAGACGAACCGCAACCCGCATCTGCGGGCCACTCGGCCGAAGAAGAACTGGTCGGCCGTAGCCGGCTAGGCTTGAGAAACTGCGACACCCCATGGTGCTACGCTACGGAGTACCGAGGCCCGCGCTACGCGGGTCGCATCGGCGGGCAAACTGGCCGGCTCATCAGCCGGTCGGGTTGGAGGAGGCCACAACACCCGTAGGTGCCACGCAGGAGGACAGCGGCCCGCCCGTGCGGGCCACTCTCGTTGGGAAGACCGTCCGGTTTTGGCTGGCCGGATAGGAAGGGAGGTGTCGCTCGGCGCCGCCGGTTTGGAAAACTGGGGGGCCAAGCCCCCCCCCCCCCCCCCCCCCCGCACTGCTCGGCAAGCCGGGCTGAGCCGCGACCAGCCGTGGGCCGAGACACACCCCGCCGGGTCGGGCCGCACCACACCGGGCTAGGCCGCACCCCATTGGGTTGGGCCATGCTCCACCATGCGGGGCTAACCCCCTGTCAAGTCGAACTCCACAAACCAGGTTAGGCCGACCCGCCAGCCGACTGGGCTTTACGGGCCGACCCTGTTTCACTTAAACATGAATAAATTTAAGACTGTTCGTACGATCGACACACCTTCTACGGCACTGGGATCCTCGTGATGAGATAGTCATTTTTCGATACTCTAAGTGATATTTGGACAACTTTGAAAAATGGCCAGGTTTGGGACGAGCATAATTCCAACTGGGCCCGTGGAACGAAAAATCCAATATCTCTCAGACCGGGCGTCTGATTGACGTCGTCTGTCATGTTGAGTTCCTTTTGATTAGATGTAACTTTGGGATACATCAAATTTGGACTTCATTATAGTTGATTTATCGACCCCTTGGATCGAGGAGCGGACCCTTCCGGAATCGAGCGTGTTGTGTGAGGGGACCCTGGAGCTAGCTGTGACTGCGACGACTACTATACTTGAATCCTCTGTGATTTCGGAAATGATGACTACTATACTGGAATCCTCTGTGGGTTCGATAGTGATGACTAATATACGTGTATCCTAAGTGGGTCCGACAGTTTGACTTCTGTATTTGTATCCTGTGTGGTTCCGACAGAGTAGCTGGTCTAGTATCCTACGTGGGTCCAACAGATTAGCTGGTCTAGTATCTTACGTGGGTCTGACAGCTTATCCGGTCTAGTATCCTACATGGGTCTAACAGATTAGATGAATCAGTGACTACAAATGATCATCTCTATCGCTATTCGAAAGATGTATACCTGTGTGAGATGAGTCTTAATTTCAATCACTATCTTTGATGTGATTGACTTACCTTCTTGTGTGGACTGGGTTGCGCTTGGGCTCGAGAGTTGGAGCCGAACTGAGATTGATAACTTAGGTATATGTATGGGAATATACCTAAGTAGGGTTGTTTGATATGCCATGATTGTATCTTTCCCTTTATGGTTTATCCTTCATGGATTTTGGGAGACCTTTGGGGGTCTCGGGGTCCCTACTGAGTATCGTTATAATCACCACTACACGGTCTATGCCCACACTTCGTTGTGTTGGATGCAGATGATGGACAATGTTGATGGAGGATAAGAGTGAGCCAGGACCAGATGGTACCAGGAGGTGGACCACATGGCGAGATGGTATACGGAGCGGACCGATAGACATGGAGTGTTGAGGTGGACATCTGTACCTACCCTTCAGGTAGGATTCACAATGGACATTCCAGGAGCTTCCCTTTTTAGCTATTGTTCCTTTTTCAATTGTACTTGCTTTCCATTGTACCTATACTTTATTGTTGGGCTTGTATTACAAGCCCCTTTACTTACAACACTATTTTTTTGTATACAGTTTTTACTTAGTGTTTACTTTATGTTGCATACCATGTTTTGGTTGTTTACTTGTTAAATGCAATGCCTTCACTTTTTATCAGGATTTATGCCTTTGGTGCTAGTTGGAAGCCCCTAGCCTATGGAAGGTGGGCTTGGGGCAGTCATGGAACGGGCCCCGAGGATGGGTCGTGACAAATTGGTATTAGTGGAGTCAGTTCTAATGCAGAACTCAGGACTCTGAAAATTATTTTCTGTGAAGCAATAGTGTTAAGAGTATTGAGTGTGTTTTTTAGTCCAGGGAGTCCAGTGTTGGTGCAGCGGCTGACGTATCTATACACCAGGACCCTGGCCTCTGATTTCCGACTCAGTGCACGAAAACACTGATTGCATGTGTGTTTTAAAAGTTTTTTTGTGATTACTTTATGTCAGCTCACCAGGTATACTATTTGACCATGGAACACCTGTTTCATTTCACGATGCCCCCACGAAGGCATCCAGCTAGGGTTTTGAGTTACATGCGAGATGGTAGACCACCGAGCAACGAGGCCCCAGTGTAGGGCCACATCACAGTAGAGGCACCAGCGGTACCACTACCTGTTGGGGCACTGATACCACCAGACCCAACAGCATATATTTCATGCCGCCTGAGTGCGTTGCATGAGTTCCAGTGATAGAGGCTGCCCAGGTTCTGCGGAGAGACGGACCCACAGACAGCTGAGGATTGGCTGGAGGCTATCGTCAGAGTTTTCAGATTGGTAGGGACACCATCCGGGCTTATGGTGATTCTTATCATGAGTCTCCTACATGAAGCAATATGTAGATGGTGGTGCATGATTCTCTAGGTGCATGAAGAGGTATCTTTACTTTAGACCGAATTAGAGAGTCTCTTCTGCTATGAGTTTGTTCTAGACACCGTTCATGCAGTGCAGATTCAGGAGTTACTATATCTGTAGTAGGGCAGCATGACAGTAGATCAGTACTCAATGAGGTTCACTGACCTCTCATACTACTCCACAAATATGGTACGAGACCCATTCTTTAGGGCCCGGACTTTCGAACAGGGACTGAGGAATGAGATCAGGGCTTCGACGATTCCCCTCAGCATCTTGACACAGGCAGGGGTGTTGGAGCGAGCCCTTCTAGTGAAGAGCTTCCTCGCTGAGCAGTCTCATGTAGCGAGACCCACCACAGGGTGACACGTAGCAGAGTCTTCTGTAGCTGGCAATAGACAGATGTCACAGAGGTCCAAGCGGACCAGGCCATCAGGTGGGAGACCTCAGGATACAGGTTTGGTTGTGCAGGGCACACAGAACAGATCCAACTATATAAGGAGCAGGCAGTGCTATGCATGCGGCGGGCAGGGTCACATGGCTCGAGATCTTCTGACCCACCATATAGATGAGCAACATACAGTAGAGGGACCTCCCAGGTGGAGGCAGAGGTTCGACTGTGGCGGTCCGCAGGGAGCAGGCGGACGTGGCAGATGAGCTGGACGAGTAGTGGGTGGTGGACGATGTTTTGAGGCTCTACCACCACCACCACTAGGAGGACCACCCTGACCACAGGGAGCTAGAAGACAGGGTCAGGCTTAGCTATAGGCAGTCGAGGCCTTCGACCACGACACACCTGAGATGATTCAAGGTACTATCTGTGTCCAGTCCACTCTTGTTGTAGTGATTAATGACACAAGTGCGAGTCTTTATTTTATTGTCGATTGCCTTTTTCAGAGCATGGAGATTCTAACAAAGTTTTTGGATCGATCCTTACAGCTAGAGACTCCTACGGGAGCAGACTCGATGATTACGCACTGGTGACGGCAGTTTGAGCTTACTCTAAGAGGCGAGAGCTTCGGCTGAGATCTTCTTGTAGCAGCGTATAGGCCTTACGACGTCATCTTGGGTATGGACTGGTTATCCACAGTTCATGCTCAGATATACTGTAATAGGTGCGAAGTGTGGTGTGTCCGCACGGATGGGACCAGTTTCACCTTCACCGGCGAGAAGGGATCCTTTGTAGATCAGGATGGGCTTACACAGAGGAGAGGGCAGCCGATCACACATCAGTTGGATAGTCTCATCCTCGGAGAGGTTGAGGTGTGGAGTCTGAGTTTTTCTATTGTGTTGGATCAGTATGCATATGTTTTTCTTGATGACGTTCCCGGACTACCTCCTCACAGAGAGGTAGACTTCTACATTGACATGTACCCCATGACAACACCGATATCTACACCATCATATCGGATGGCTCCTGTTGAGCTTCTTGAGCTTCGGGTACAACTGCAGGACTTGCAGGGAAAGAGATTTATCTAACCCAGTGTTTCACCCTGGGCATCTTTGATATTGTTCGCCAAAAAGGAAGATGGGAGCTTACGACTGTGTGTCAACTACCGTTGCATGAATCAGGTGACCATGAAGAACAGGTACCATATTTCGAGGATTGAAGACCTTTTTGATAAGCTCAAGGGAGAATGATGGTTCTCGAAGTTAGAACTCAGGTCAGGCTATCGCCAACTCATAGTTCGAGAAGAGGATGTGCAAAAGACGGCCTTTAGGTGTTGGTATTGCCACTACGAGTTCTTCGTTATGCCCTTCAGTGTAACCAACACTCCATAAGTGTTCATGAGTTTCATTAATAGGATCTTCCAGCCTTACCTCAATCGATTTGTTGTAGTTTTCATCAATGACATACAGATTTACTTGACTACTGAGGAGGAGCATGCCTACCACTTGCGGGTTGTACTGGATACACTCTGAGAGCACCATCTTTATGGAAAGCTCTCAAAGTGTCAGTTCTGGATTGGAGAGGTTCATTTCATGGGACACGTCATCTTAGAGGCTGGAGTTGTAGTGGATCTAGCAAAGATTGAGGCCGTACTTGCTTGGGATTCACTCAGGAGCGTGACAGAGGTGCGGAGTTTCCTAGGTCTGGCAGGGTACTATCGTAGATTTGTTCCATACTTCCCCAGGGTTGCGTCACCACATTCATCTTTGACGAAGAAGGGGAAAACCTTCATGTGGTTAGATAGATGTCAACAGAGATTTCATGAGTTGAGGTAGAGGTTGAACAGTGCACCCATCTTGAGGCTACCGGAGGAGGGCGTTGGGTACGTAGTGTACTGTGACACATTAGGGACCGAACTCAGGTGTGTCATGATGTAGGAGAAAGCAGTGATCGCTTATGGTTCTCATCATCTGAGACAACACGAGTAGAACTATTCTACCCATGACCTACAGTTAGCAGCAGTGGTCTTCGCCTTGAAGATGTGGCGACACTATTTGATGGGTGAGCAATTTGTAGTCTACTCTGACCACTTGAGTCTCTAGTATATCTTCTCGCAGAAGGACCTGAACCTGAGACAGCAGTGGTGAATCGAGTTCCTCTGGGACTATGACTTTGAGATAGTCTATATTCCTGGGAAGGGGAACATTGTAGAAGATTCTCTCAGTAGGAGATCAAGCATTCAACTGTTAGGAGAGGCGACAGAGCAGCTGGCCGCATTGTAGATATCCTTTGTGGATAGAGACGGAGAAGCTTTTCTACAGTCTCTCATGGTCACTTTTTCACTCCTTCAGTGGGTCAGAGAGGCACAACGTGGGGACATTGAATGTGAGACATGATGAGTTCAGATATCCTCAGGACCGGCACTTGATGGATTTTTAGAAGGAGGGGGGCACATTATCCTCTTAAAGGGACATAACATGGTACCAGTTGCACAATAGGAAGAGGTGTTGAGGGAGTTCCAAACTTCCCCTCCAGTGGTACAACCAGGAGTGGCAAAGATTTATCAAGACCTTAGACGACATCACAGATGGCCAGGTATGAAGAAGGCTGTAGCAGATTTTGTATCACGATGTCTCACTTGTCAGCAAGTTAAGGCATAGCACCAGGTGCCAACAGGCTTGGTACAGCCCTTAGAGGTCCTAGAGTGGAAGTGGGATGAGATATCTATGGATTTTGTGATGGGGATTCCACGTACATCCATAGGACACGACTCTATATATGTGATCATAGAATGACTCACCATGTCGGCACACTTCCTACTAATCTGAGATCAGGTCTTAGTAGAGAGATTGGGATGCCTCTACATTCAGGAGATCGTACAGATTCATGGTGTTCCATCGACTATCATCTCTGACGGAGATACTCATTTCACATCCCAGCTGTGGAAGGGGTTACAAGAGGCTTTTGGGATGTAGATACATCTGAGCAACGCCTTCCATCCTCAGATGAACGACCAGAATGAGAGGACCATTTAGACTCTCGAGGACATGCTCTATGCATGTATCCTTGACATTGGTCATAGTTGAGAGGATCACTTACCCTTGGTGGAGTTTTCGTACAACAACAGTTACCACTCCACCATCGGGATGGCCCCTTACGAGGCACTGTACAGTCAACCTTGCAGGTCACATCTGTGCTGGATTGACCTAGGGGAGTCTGCACTTGTAGGACCAGAGATGGTTCAGGGTACGATGGAGAAGGTACAGATCATCCAGGAGTGGATGAAGACTGCACATAGCAGACATAAGTCCTATGTTGGTAGGAGATAGTGACCATTGGAGTTCGAATATGACCACCACATCTTCCCATGGGTCTCACCTCGATGAGGTATGCAGAGATTTTTCCGAGGTAGCATGTTATCTCTGTGCTTCATCAGTCCTTTCTAGGTCCTCAGCAGAGTATGCGTGGTGGCTTACCGCCTGGCCCTTCCACCTCAGTTGCACCAGGTGCATGACATCTTCCACGTATCTCAGCTGAGGTGATACGTGCATGACCCGTCCCACATGATCGACCACATGGAGTTGGACATCGATGACAAGGCGACATTCACGGAGGTCCTGGTGGAGATCGAGGATCGATAGGAGCAGTTCCTACATGGACATTTGATTCCTCTGGTGCACATTCACTGGCAGCACGGGAACCTCTAGGAGAGAACATGGAAGCGGGAGGCTCAAATGCATGCTCAGTACCCTCATTTGTTTCCCTAGTGTGTTTTGTAGCTTTACGAGGACGTAAAGACCTAGGGTGGCGGTAATGTAAAGACCCAAAAATATCAAGGAATGTTTATTTTTAAATTATTTGGGATTTTATGAGTACGCAGTTTCTGACGGCACCTGATTATGAGGCCTGGTGTGCCTGGAATAATTTTTTGAAGTTTTGTTCAGGTACGTTCAGTGAACATATGCGCGGGTTTTTCTGTATTTTGAACCAATGATCAGAATTGAAATCTGAGGGCACCGATGAACTCGCAGCACTGGTATACTCTTAAGGGGACCTTTACTGCAATTGCGTTTTGTCATATGTGGTAGTTAAAATTAGGGAATTCATTAAGAATTAAATAAAATTGTTGTGTTACAATTTTATTTTAAGTTGAAGTTATTTACTCCAAAGGGAAGTTAGAGGTGCGGCCCACACCCCACCTAAATTCCCATGGGAGGATATAAATAAGGTTAGTGGGGCCCACATGAGCCCCTAACTCATTATCCCCCCCATAAAATCCCATGAAACCACCCTTATTAACTTATAAAATTCTCCACCTTCTCACTTTTAATTTTAAACTTTTCACCTCCCTTCTCTCTTAATTTTTCCAACCCATCTAATTAATATCTTCATTAATTAATTGGAACCCCCTTTTGAATCAATTTTCATTTCATGGAAATTCTATTAAATTTAGAAAAGCCTTTTTATAATATTGGCTTGGAAAATATTTTGGTGGTGGAACCTCTAGAGAGTTAGAGGAAAGCTTCTATCTTCCAATGAAGAACCGACGAAGAACGTCGAAGCCAGCTTTGATCTTTGTCCAAGACACAAGAGGAGGAGCCACCCACAAGGAACGTTGGCTACGCTCTCTCTTAGGATGCACTCTGACGTCAAAGGAATCGACGTTCGTATTCCGCGATGCCTAACTACCGTGACGCTCATCTTCTGTGGCTCGTTGACATGCACCGTTTTTGAATTAGAGGTAGAGGAATTTATTTATTTAAAAATGAATAAATTATACCTCATTCTTCATTGATTATATTGGATTATTTTCACCCATTTGTTACAGCATAACACGGAGGGCGCGGGCCAAACGAACACGGCCTGGAGACCCTCCGATGATCCTTGTTCTCATTCTTGATGGAAGAGGTGGTGATGACTGGAGGAAGCAACAACTGTGTGCTGGCCGTGTAGAGAAGTACAGCGGACCACATCTGCGGACTGCTCGACCGAAAAAGAACCATCCGGCCATAGCCAGCTGGGCTGTAGAAACAGTGGCGCCCCATGGCGCCGCGCTGCGGAGGACTGCGACCTGCGCTCCGTGGGCCACTTCGGAGGGCAAACCGGCCGGCTCGTCAGCCGGCCGAGTTGGAGGATGCTACGACACCCGCAGGTGCCATGTGGGAGGACAGCGACCGACTCGCGCTGGGGAGATTGGCTAGTTTCTGCCGGCTTGATAGGAGGGGCGGTGCCACTCGGCGCCACTATATCGGAAAAACAGGGGGCCGCCCCCACCCCCTGCACTGCTCGGCCAACCGCGGGCTGGCCCGCGCCACGCCACGCTGGGCCAGGCTGGGCCGCGCCACTCCGGGTCGGGCCGTGACCCCCCGGGCTAGGTCACTCTTTACCAGGCCGAGCCGACCCCCCTACCAGTTCGTACCCACCGAACCAGGTTGGTCCGACCCATCAGCCGTCTAGGCTTTATGGGCCGGGCCCGTTTCACTTAAATGTGAATAACTTTAAGACTGTGCATCCAATCGATGCGCCGTCTACGGAACTGGGATCCTCAGGATGAGAAAGTACTTTTGCGATAATCTAATTGAGATTTGGATGAATTTGGAAAATAGATGGGTTTGGGACGAGTGTAATTCCAACCGGACCCCCGGAACAGAAAATCCAATATCTCTCAGACTGGGCATTCGATTGACGCTCCGTCTATTTAATTAAGTTCCTTTTGATGAGACCGAACTTAGGGATACATAAACTCTAGATTTCATGATAGTTGATGTATCTAACCCTTTGATTCTGGATCAGACCCTCCCAGAATCGAGCATGCTATGTGCAGGAACCCTAGAGATGGCTGCGACTGCGATGACTATTGTACTGTAATCCTCCGTGGGTTCAACAACGATGAAAACTATATTGGAATGCTCTGTTAGTTCGACAACCATGACTACTGTACTTGTATCCTAAGTGGGTCTGAAAGTTTGACTTCTATACTTATTTCCTAAGTGAGTCTGACAGAGTAGCTTGTCTAGTATCCTACATGGGTCTGACAGCTTAGTTGGTCTAATATCCTACGTGGGTCTGACAACATAGATGAATCAGTGACTACATCTAATTATCTCTATCGCTATTTGAAAGATTTAAACCATAGTGAGCTGATACTTGACATTCAATCACTATCTTTGATGTGATTGACTTACCTTCTGGTGTGGACTAGATTGTGCTAGGGCTCGAGAGTTGGAGCCGAAATGAGATTGATAACTTAGGTATATGTATGGGCATATAACTAAGTAGGGTTGTTTGATACTTTGGGATTGTATCTTTCCCTTTGTGGTTTATCCTTCATGGATTCTGGGAGACCTTCGGGGGTCTCGGGGTCCCTACTGAGTATCGTTATACTCACCCCTACACGGGCTATGCCCACACTTTGTTGTGTTGGATGCATATGATGGATAATGTTGACGGAGGCCAAGAGCAAGCCCGGACCGGATGATACCTGGAGGTGGACCACACAGTGAGATGGTACACAGAGCAGACCGATAGATGTGGAGTGCTAAGGTGGACATTTTTACCTACCCTTCAGGTAGGATTCATAGAGGACGTTCCAGGGCTGCCCTTTTTAGTTGTTGTCCCTTTTTCAGTTGTATATGCTTTCTTTTGTACCTGTACTTTACTGTTGGGCTTGTATTTCCGGCCCCTTTACCTTCAACACTAATTTTTTGTATACAGTTTTTACTTAGTGTTTACTTTTTGTTGCGTACTCTGTTGTGGTTATTCACTTGTTAAAGGCAATGCCTTCCCTTTTTATTGGGATTTACGCCTTTGGTGCTAGTCACTAGCCTCTGGCCTATGGAAGGCGGGCTTAGGGTAGTAATGGCACGAGCCCCGAGGATGGGTCATGACAGGCACCATCAGATCATTCCAAGCATATATTTTAGATGCCATATGATTCAACACACACTAAATCAAAAATCAGATTTAGTGTCCTTGGTGATGGACAAGTGTGTAAATATTGAGGATGATTTCAAAAATTTCTTTATTAACTATGATGCCTAGAGGAGATCATACAAATAGATGACATCCTGGTCAAAGAAAACAGTTCATGATTTGAAGATTCTTGATGAATTCCATGAAAATGTAAAGGATGCGTTTGAAACCGAGGATAGTATAATCAAGGACCTCACAAGCAGTTTTGAAGAAAAGCTGACCCTTGAACAAAATGTTTGGATGCAAGCTATAAAAGATCTAAATGGGAAGTTACTTTCAATTTATCAAAATTGGATGGCTTAAAGGGATTACAGAATTGAGTTTGAAGAGAAGCTTTCTAAGAAATATGAAATCTTAAAGGCTCAGGCTGAAGTTCTCAAAGCTTAGGAAGAAAAAATCAAGGCCTTATAGAAGAAATAAGAGGATCATGATCAACTCCTAAAGAATAAAGAGGAACACCATAAAGAACTCAAAAAGCTGAAAACCATAGTGAAGAAATTGATACCCAAGGAGAAGGAAGTAAAATAGATCCAATCCGATCTTTTGTTGTATTCTTTCCTTATAAAATTTATTCCTACCATAATGATATTTTTGGTTACTTGTCTTTTAGATGTGTTGCACTAATATTTCAGGTACTGTAATCTATTTTCCATTCCCTCAATTTCTTTTTGAAAATAAAAAATGGGGAGAAAGGAAAAAGAAGACTAAGAAAAGAATAAATATCCCTAAGTAAGGGGGAGTTTACTTAAGAGGGAGTTTTCATTACAAAGATTTCTGTACTCAAGATAATGAAAAATATCATTCCGGAAATCTAGAATATGATCCTTATAGTTCCAAATCCTAAGGGAGAGTTAGTCATATTCATCATTGTCCATGTGTAAAGGTAGATAAGTTTTATTTCAAAGTATAGAAATATATTTTCTAAGACCTTATATTATTTTTTGTAAGGTTGTTTGTGCTTTCTAAAAAGGGGGATATTTTTTAGTCAATAAGGATTTACTTATGACTTTTCCAATCCTTCATGCTTTGGGGATATTGTTGATTCAATAATGTCTCCTTATGACTTTATCATCCATTCTTGTTTTGAAAATCACAAAGACCTTATCTCAAGGAAAATTTCATTTTACCTTGTGTTTTACCTCTATAAGGAAAATTTTCCTTCCCCAAGTAAATTTATCCTTACCAGGTTTTTCATTTATCATTATCTTGTCTAAGTATAAAATTAGGTTTCATATTGCAAAATCTTGGAATCCTATAAATACTCGAAAATAGATCATTCTATTTTAGGATCTGAATTTTGACTATAAATTATGACTCCAAGACTTCTGAATTCAGACTCCGAGCTTTCTATGCCTAGACTACGAATTCAGCATACGAATTTTGACTACGAATTCTGGTTACGAATTCTGACTACAAATTCTGGTTATTAATTCTAGTTACAAATTCAGACTACAAATTCTGGTAATGAATTCTGGTTACAAATTCAGGATATGAATTCTAGTTACGAATTTAGGATACAAATTCAGGTTAGGAATTATTAATAGTTTAGACTCTGAACTCTTATGGATTCATAATCTGAATTCTGGATATGAATTCTTATGAATTAAGACTATGATTTCTGATTATGAATTTCTATGAGTTCAGACTCCGATGTTTATAGAATTCTAAACTCCGAGTTCCCTGAAAAATTGAATATGAATATTATTGTTTTATAGATTCCGAATATCATTTACATAGACTCTAAATCTTCTTTTTGGTTAGGCTCCAAACTTTTATATTCCTTACATTACGAAACATGATTTTGATTAAGTAACATTATTTTTTTGTCCATCCTTGATATAGTTTTGAAACGATGTCTTACATTTAGTTTCTAACTAACCATTGTTTGATTGACATGTGTACAGGTCCCTCCGAGATTTAAGGAAAAATATTACCGTTGGAGGAGGGAGCTGACCGTTGGATATATACCTATAAATAGGAGATCATTTGAATAAGATCATTACTATTCTATAACTCTAGAGATTACATGTTGTTGAAGTTATTTCTAGAGAGAGACTCTCATGCTTAGTGTGTACAGAACATCTTGTTCGGATTTACTTTGTGCGACACCAAATGTTGCTGAGTACATTCGAGGACTTCCGAGGATAAGAAGATAGAGGTGCAGACTACCTTAAATCTTGAGGACGTCCTTGTTGAGGAAGACAGAGGTTCCGACTACCTTGAAGCTTGAGGTCTTGCAGGGATAGAAAGACAGACTCTGATCTTCATATTGAGGACTTTCCCTGGTGTGGGTAAGACAAACATTCTTAAAATTATAAATCAAGATATCATTATCCAAGGTTGTTGGATACCCTTCTCTTTGGGTTAAAATAATTCATTCATGATACATGTTTTTTTATAAGTTTATTTTTTCCACTACACTTTGATTGTTGAGGAAAGTATAACTATCTTAAACTTCCTTTTTTTGCATACATTGATTTATTGAGATTATATACGCTTTAAGGTAGAATCTTATTCTTTGTAATCTTTTTTTTTTGTTTTCTTTGTAGATTGACTTTTCTAGAATTGATTTCTCGGAATCATATTTCCAAAATCTAGCAAGTGTGTAGAACTAGAGGTTTTGTGAATCTGACTTGTTTAACCTTGTTAAACACTAACAACTTTAAACGTTCCAAAGGAATTTTTAAAGTGTAAAATTCACTCCCTCTTATATTTTGAGCATCTACATCATCATTTCTATCCTATAGATGATGCTATTGGAACACACATGTCAGATCTGCCTTAGATGAGGTTGGTTGTAGTGATCAATGAATGGTCTTCATAATGCATATAAAACTCTCTCAGAACCAATCAACAACACCCATATCAGGGATGATGGGAAATGCCTCATCGTAGAATTTTTATATGTTCTTATAGTTTCTTAGGACCCCCACCTCTATATCATGATCATCTCAACCCACTAGGTGTATGACTAGAGGCCTTTGTGGTTTCATATCTTTAAAATTTCAAACACACAACTCAATAAAACTATTTGTTAACAACCTGATCTAAAAAAAGAATAGGACATGGTGAGGAATTCTTATAAACAAGTAATACCCCAATACCTGGTCCTAAATCCATGTGTAGGTAAAATGGAATAGTTATATTAATATCCAGTTACACTACATACTTCCCACTCTAAAGTTGGTTCTAGGTCAATTTCCTTGTTTTCACAATTAAAATTACATTAAATTCCTATTTATTTTAAAATTATTATTAAATAGTTGAACCAAATGGGTCACCACTTTTGATCCATAAGGTATTATACCTCTGATGAACCAAAGTGTTGCATCCACTTAATCCAAACCATAACACATTCCAGCCCATGTGACCGATGGTCCATGACTCAACATTCTATACTTGATTTTGGGTATAATTTTAAAAGGTGGTTTAATCACATATTCTACTCATAATTTACAATTTATTTTGCAAAATTTATAAAATTTATTGTAAAAAACAAAGTACATTTTCAGAATAATAATCTAAAAATTATCTTATGGTGTGTTTTTTGGATTTTTATCCAATGTCTCATTTTTTAATGAATCATAATAAATATTGTTTTTTATTAAAAACAACATTTTCATTTATAGAATTTATTATACCGATTAAATTTTAATATTATTTTAAAGTAAAATTATTTTAATTATATATTTATTAATCCAAATTATGTCCTTTGATTCAATTTTATTTTGAATTTTATTTTCAAAACTTCTAAAATTATGAGTATTTTCTCTTTGGAAACTTTCTTTTTTGTCGTGTCTACGGGTATAATTTTAAAATGGATTATACAAATTATGTGATTTGAATTTGGAAAATTTTATACAATATTTTTAATCAAAAAAATTTATATCATATTATATGTTAAACATAATTTTGACAATTATAAATAGTGAAAATAGTGAAAATTAAATATGCGTTGATGGTAAAAACCGATTTACTAGGTGTTAATGTAAAAAATATAAGGGTTTAAATGATACATAAACTTTTTCTAAACACATTTTATGAACTTATCTCACCATATCACCTATAAGGGTCAATAATAACCATTTTGGAGGCTTTGAAGTGATAAAATAATGGGTATAATCGATTATTTTGAAAATTTCTATGTGTGTCCTCTCATCAACATATAAATGTCCACCCCAAATCCTCCCCTATTCACATTTCCAAATCCATTTGGATCAGATTATACCTACAAAAATCAATACCTTACACTAATAAACACATCTTAGATCCCTTGTTTTGATATAATAATCCATCCTAGGAAGTATTTCATTGAAAACATAATGAGGTCATCCAGAGAATAGGTAACGTTCTTAAATGATCATTTTTATTTTATTTATTATTCCAAATCCTTAAAATATTATTCAATCATGATAGTATAATAATATTAGTATATAACATATAATTAGGTGTTATTATTTTAATGTAATAACTTATATCCATCTCCCCTTCCATCAAATGTGAAATAAAAAAGTCGATCGTGTGTATGGAAGACTACTGCCTGATGAACTGATGTAACTCATTTTTCATGAAAATCTCTAATGGTCAGATATAATATTTGTTTTAATATATATATATATATATTAAATATATGATATAATAATACTTATGGAATTATAATATCACATTTAACTTCTTAATTTTTGATATTTTTTAATATGATAATGTTTATCGTTTTTACGATGAACTACAACCTCACAAAGCGATGCAATTTTATTTTCAATTAAGATCTATATAGAATGTAATATAGATAAATTTAATGAATATATGTTATAAATATGAGTTGATATAAAATCTATAAATTTAATATATAATGCACTTACTTACCCTTTCACCCATGAAGGTAACTATACCATCGCTCGTTCGTACGTACAATCATACATCTTCAAAAAGCAATGTGATTCATTTTCCAAGGCCAAATTAAAAGAATGATTTTAACAATGTATCTGAAGAGTATGTATGATATTTATACCATTGATTTTAATTATATAGATTTTTTAACATCCCAACTAAATAACGAATATGAAATTTTCATATTTATTAATTTTTGTGAATTAAATATTAATTTTAAATTAAAGGGGATTATATGTTCAATGGAGAACCCAATACACAAAAATGGGTTTCTCTGAAATCTTATGTTGCACACAATGTTGATTTATACTGAAAAATAATATAATAATATTTTTATTTTAAATGGTAGTTAACACATAGTCGTTGTATTGGCAGGAATGAAAATAACAGACTTCAAAATGATTAAACCTATTTGTTAAATGTTTTTACATTTATCAAATAAAATTTAGAGGCTTAAAATGTGAATGAAAACAATTTTAAGCACAAATAATATAATATTCATTAAAAGGTTGATTTACAGCCTTTTGATGGTGAACCCTTTTTAAATATAGTTTATGAAACTTTTATATGTTCTATTTGAAAAAATAAAATTCTTATTTAGAATCAGGACATCAAAATATTTGTTGGATGAAATTTTGGTATTTTTCTGATAATGTGCATTTTTTAATGAATAATGAAAAATATTGCAATTTAATTCAAAAATGTATTTTAATACAATTAATTTATATGTTTACATTATCTTTTTAATTGGTTTTATAGTGTAATTAGATTATATGTTTACCATTTAATCCAATTTTGGTCATTGTATGTAATTTCACTTTTAAAGTTAATATAAACAAGTGTCAATTTTTGATAGTTAATATTTCTTAAAAACACGATTTTTGTTTTGACAATGGAAATTAATTTTAAATTAATTTCTACAATTTATGTGTTTTTAATTTGAAAAAATGGATTTGATATTTTGAATCATATGGTCCAGATTTTTTAAAAAGATAACTTTTATTTTTAGACATTATCAATAGTAACTTCAGTTAATATTTTATTTACGATGGTTAAAAGATAAATCTGGTAAATAAGGGTAAAACATATAATATTATAATAATATTAAATTACCTTAAAATTTTTTCTAATCCTATTGGATTATACATTTTCGACCATGGGCATCCTTGGGTCAATTTTGGGACACCATGGTGACACTAGTAAGTGAAAATGAAACATTATAAAAATTAATATAATGTTTAGGAAAATGTAATATAAACATATATCTTTTGGTAAAAAAATTTTTATATGGGGTTATGAAAGATATATTTTCATCTATAAATAGTCATTAAATAGATACAAATGTTTCCTAAATCAACTTATTTGATTTATAATTTTTAGACATCATATAAATAAATTTATTAACGACACAATGATGATATAATGATTACCTCATTAATGAATGTTTTAAATAAATGAGATTATTAATATTAAAATAAATTTATTTTGAAAATTTTTATGCTATACACAAATTTTATGGATGATTATGACTTTTTATCTTTGAATTAATTATGTTTATTCCAATTTATTATGTTCTTATGTATTTTTAAAAAGCCATGATATGAATAGTATAAAGATTGACATAAATGAGTTTTTAAATTAATTAATATTTTATTAAATGATAAAATAGTCCTTAAAATCTAATATTCTTAAAAATTACATATATTATGTTATAAAGGTCATTAATGATCCATTATGGGTTTCGGTCCATTTTATACTAAATATATTAACAATATAGTATGAATATACAAGAAGACATGATAAAAGTTAAAAAAGTTAACAAATGGTTAAATAAAAATGATAAGGATTACAAAATATACAAATCCTATAAAATTATTATTGGATGATTTTATTTCGAATTATATTAATCTTATATTGTAATTTAATGAGTTTTGGACCTTTTGAAACAGAAAATCATTTTATAATAAAATAATACTTTCAAACATTCCTAAAGAGCCCAACCCCCCTATTATAAAAGGCCAGCGCATCTAACCCATTACACACACCTATCAATATGCTTGGATAATAAAAAACATACTCCATTAAGGTCCCAAAATTCCTCTAATACTCCTAAAATCCATACCCAAGGCATAAGACACTTCAAGAAATCCTTTGGGATAAAACCAAAGGGAGTAACTCAATATAGAGGTTACGTCTTCTCTCAATTTCTCTAATATTATTTTACTTCTTCAATATCTATTCTATTATTTTTTTGATTAAATAACAAAACAAATATCCTCAATATAATATTATGTTATTACGAGAATTATTTGAACTACACTTCCACACACATCCATCTAATGGATACGAACACACTGTTTCTGTGGACGACAAACTACTCACTCACGAAATGATGATTATTCAATTATCTTCTGCCGACTCTCATGGAGGCTATTATGATTGAAATGTATTTATAAGTGATATATATTATATTTCTATTGTCTCTATGATTATGTATGTTTCATTTTTTTCATTACATTATGGTTTCCATAATGGATAAATATGATAATTTCATTTGAGGAAGTGCGGACTACCGCCCCCTCAAAGTGATATGACTCGTTCATGCCATACATGGAATGTATAAAGGATGGAGATAATGAAATTATATATGAAATTATGCTGTAATTATAATATTACTATATATAATTATTTTTTATTTCTTTTAAAATTAAATATAAATGAAAGTATCATCCATGCGTATGTACAGATTACCGTATCCATGAACGGTGCATTTAATTTATTATCTCAAATTGTTATGGACTATTATAAATACATATATACTATATATATTTATATATTATATATATGATATATAAAACATGAATATAATTATGTAGATAATTTAATTTTGACCACATGAACAATTTGTAATCATAACAAGCCCATTATTGACTTAAATTCCGAACATCGACAAAATGTCTGATATGAACTCAAATAATTAAATAATTGTTATTGCAAGGTAATAAGTTATATAAATGGAATAATTAAAATGAAAAAGGTTATAAATAATGTATAAATTAACTTAAGTTTATTATTCATGAAATTAAATAACTAACGACTCAAGTCGTACACGAGGTAAGGGAACTTCCTAACCCAATTTCCATTATTTGGGTAAATCTTCTAATTCTTGATTATGTCATTCTATGAATATGTGTGAATGTCCTACGATTGATTTACACATAATATACACTTATATTGGGCGTATTTATATTTTCACACATACTTATGTCATTGATTTATCCTTAATCTAATGATACAATCTTTTAAAGGGACTTCGTCTCAATATCCTTTTATTGAGATATATTTTGATTTATACATGACATTATTTTATATGGTAATAAACCCCTTTTACATTAATTTCATTCAAAGGGAATATTTTTTCTATGTAGTTTTTTAATAAACAACAAAGGGAATGCTTCTTTATAATGTACGCAGTGATAATGACCTTTCTACCACCGTGAGAATTATTTGATATTTGGATTCCACAAACAAGTCGTAATGTTTTTGGATGGAAAAAAATACCATATACCCTTTTATGTATTTTGGGTTTGAAAATGGTTTTGATAAAGCATTTATTATTTCAATATCATGAAATGATATATTGTGATTGAAATGTGGAAATTTTATCTTTCCTTTATGTTTTTAGATGATATGAATATGTTATGGTTCTTGGGCATTGTTTACGTATATAGGTGGTTTCATGATTAACCTAGGGAGTGTGAGCCTGAGGTAGCTCTCCAATTCACTAGGTAATGTGAAAGAGGTAAATGTTAATGTTTCTCCTAAGAGATTTTGGGAATATATTGTGATGGGTATTCCAAACATAACTCCCTATGTAGATGTGAAAGCTACAATGTAAGTACGTTAAGTATGCCACAAGTTACCTTTATTATTTATGATTTCTACATGTTATTCATAAATATTATGATTTCATGAGGTGTGTTAAAGAGCTCATGTTTTGTATGTATTGAAGGAATAATTATTTATTTCTGTATTTTATAACCTTTATTGATATTTTTATGCTCATCACATGTTTTTGAATTTTTTTTTCACAGGGTATAAGGCAGGGTAAGAGAAAGAAAAAATTCAAGAAGATTTATATCAAGAAAATAATTCATTTTTTCTTTTAAGAGTTTTGATTTTATGAAAAAATGGATACTGAGTAAAAGTGTCTACTTTGTAATATTTGTGGTTTAATTGTAATAGTTATGGCCTAATTCTATAAAACTATAAACCTGAAAAGATCCTAAATGTGAATTATTATCTTAATTCAAAATTATTTAATGTTTATGGCTGGGAACATATAGTTCGTATCAGAGGATGGTTTAGACAACATTAGGGATTAGGAGTTTTATTAGCCACATAGTTAGTCTCTATGTATACTATTTAAATTAAATCCTTATTTGGTAACTTTAAAAGATCAAGGAATGTCTATTACAAATGGAAGTTGGAGGATCTCAAATGACTTTTCTATCTCTTCCTAATGAAGCTCTTGAAATAATTATTGTAAAGTCATGTCAAGATGAAAGTAAAACATTTTATAACATACAAATCACTTACAAGAAATTGTTTGAGATAACAAACACCTCCTCTACACCTTGATACCATCGTGTGTCTTGGGTTATATTTAATCAAATACTAGTTTCTCAATATTCTCATAATTTCAATAAAGGTAAATATTATCATGTAATTTTCAAATATTTTACCTTATCAAAAGTTTTGAAGTATGTTATGATTTTCAGAAAAATTCTGAATAAGGAGAACCATGCACAACCAATTTATATTTTATTTTAATTTATAGTCTTTCATCACATACTTATGGTATTTTAAAAGGACCATTGATTGAATGTTTCAACTCAAACTAAGTCCTACAGTTTTATAGAATGAAATTTTTATTAGATGTTTTGAAATTATATGTCATACATGATTATTTTCCAAAACTATTTTCCTTTGAACACCCATATGACCGAAGTTATACAAGGTGTATTTAGATAAATGAAGCATATGATTTTGAAGGATCTCTAAATCATTGTTGCTATGAATGGAATATTTATCTACATGAAAAAGATGACGATGAACCCAGGTGGACACCGTGATCATGGTATGATGTTCTTTCTCTGGGAATAGTGTTATTTTATGGAGGAAAAAAATTGTTAATATATATAATACTTGATGAATTAAGATATTGATGTCATTATGAGATAGGATAAAAATGAGAGGTATAAGACAACTATTGAGGTTAAATCATGTAATGATTATTTTTTTAGGAATTTATCTCATTTCTGAGAATGTTATAAAATTATATAGTTTTTGAAAAAATACAACATGCAGACCGTGTGAAAACCTGTTGTGTCAGAAAAAAATGCGGGAATCGAACCCACAACCAAAGTGCGATTGAGATTTATCACCTACCACTAGACTACGTAAAGTCCCTAGTTAGTTTTACTATTTATTTTTAGTTATATGATTTTATGGATCTAGAATTTGTTGATTTTTTGAACTTATTTTTTATCAAATGGAAATCCTTTTTATAGGAAAATGATTTGGGGATTAAGTGATAAATGTTATTTTGGAAGATTTTTTCTCTTTCTGGAAACTTTATGCATAAAGAGAATAGAATAGTTTGGGATTTCAATTGAGGAGTAATGGTGGAATTTTATTTTTATAGAATCTATGTTTTTATTATGGAAATATATCGATTTAGGTTATTAATGGAAATTATTAACCTATCTTGGAGAATATATGATTAGGTTAATTAATTTTCTGTATGAGACTTTAAGAGTAGCCGATGTTATTTAAAGATAAATATTATTATTTTTGTGGAAGACTATGTGATTATATTCTTTTGAGTTTTGGATTACAATCTTAGTTTGTATTATATTGAATTATTTTAAAGACAATTGTTTATTGAATGGTATTTTCTGAACTTTTAGGTATCACTTGTCCAATTTTGGATATTAAGAGTAGTATTTATTTTTATAAATGATTATACTTTTTTAGGGATTATCTAATCTTGTATTAAGAATTTTGGTTTTCGTTAATGTCTAAAGAAAGGGAAAATATATAGTTTATCTTTTATGGATTGTGTGATTCTCTAGAAGTTGATTCTAGTGCTTCATGTGTGACCATGTCATCTTGAATACTCATCTATTGGAGAAAAGATGAGTTTGTGGTAGACTTTTTTTGAAGGATGAAACTCTACTTAAAAGTTTAGTGTATTTCCTTATATTATTATTCTAAGTAGAAATAGAATTCATAAATTTTTTGAAAATAAAGTTAAAAAAACTTTTTTCCATTCACTTTTCCTAATGGGAAATCAAATATTGTTTAACCTAACACAAGTTTGTGGTTTTCTGGTGGTAAACATTCTCCTGATCATGTTTTATATCACTCTCCATAAGAACGTGATTCTTTGTAATGACCCGAAATTTTGAATAAATCTTGTTTCCTAATTTCATGTGCTATTTTATTTTATTTTTATACTCAAAAAAAATGTTTTATTTGATAAACATTATTATAATTAAAATGAGGCCAGTGGGTTTTGACTGTTATATGACCATCGGTCAATATGAACACTGTGAACAAAATGTTCTGATTATTGTCTCTAAATACAAGTAATCATGGTTAATTATTATAGAAAGAAGATTCGATGGCCTCACCTAGTAGTCTGGGACTGATCGAATCCCATCTAACAGAACTTGGGAAGGAGGTAGCACCATTGGGCTTTGCTCTGGACCAAACCCAAGCTGAACTTCATCATGTGAAGCTAGAACGGAATCGCCTTCGCGGGAAGTTCAAACTGATAGAAATTACTACTCGGGCAATGTTGACCGAGCCGCCCCAAGATTCTATCACCCTAGCACACCTTACTCTTTGGTCCTATGTTGGTATTATAAGGGGATATGTAACAAGACCGTAACTGCCTTGTGTAATCCTTTGTTTTAAATAAAAATTGGTATTTCTTCTTATGATGATGTTTATGAATTTTCAAATGACCGAATAAATATAGTATGCATATTTTTGATAAATTTTTGAAAAAGGATATTTTAAAAATGTTTATGTAAACCTTAAATAATTAAAAATGTGTAATGATTTTCTAAAAATGGTCTTCTACAATTATGTTCAGTACATAATTTGGAGTCTAATAAGATCAACTTGATTTTTGATGAATAGTAAATTATGAATAGTGATTTTATTATTAGGATTAGTAATATGACCAAATGGATTAGTAATCCCACTTAAATAATGTTTTAAAATATTCTTGGCACCTTGACTATGTAATGTGATTCAATAAAATGGTTAAATAACGGTTTCATAAATTATTATTCAAGTATTAGTTTTTTCGGGTGAATAGTGTTTTTTAATTAAAAATTAAATTAATAATATTTAGAAAATTATTTTTATAAAGTGGATTTCATTTTTGAACTTAGAGCACCGATATTATGTTATGGTAATTTTTGGGATTTTTTCTAAAAAATGAATTTTTGGTGAATGGTGTATTTATTTAAAAATAAATTTAAAAATATTTAGAAAATTATTTTTATAAAATGGAGTTCATTTTTGAAATCAGAGCATTGATTTTTGTTTAGTGTGAAATTTTGGGATTATTCTGAGAAAGTGGAATTTTCGATGAATAGTGAAAGTATAGTTTTTAAGTTACGGGTGTTTAATAACATCATTAAATGATGTATTAAGTATGTAATAAATATGGTCGACTTATGAATAGTATGATATGGTATGAGGTGTCCCAAGTGGCCAATACCATGGGCAAATACCATGGGCAAGCCCATGGTTTTTCCAAAACCACTAATGAGGTGTCCCTTGGCCATTAATGCCTTGTCCCCTCACTTTGCCTATAAATACCCACCCTTTCCTCCTATAGTTTTCAATCCCAACTCTCCCCCAATGAATTTATGGTCTCCTTACCTCCCAAGGAGTCCTCCCAAGGTTCCCCCAAGCCCTCAAGGTCCAAAACATTGAGTTTCAAGAGTCACGTTTTAAGGTAAGGGATCTGACCTCTCTTTCTTTTCATGTAATCTATTTTATGTCATTCCTTTTATGCTCCATGTTATATTGTGAGATTATGTTATTTTATATTCCTCTTACTTCCCTTTCATGTTTATATGATGATAGATCCCCTCTTACTCTCATCATTTCGTTTTATGAATGTTTAAGTGACGCCGTTAGGCTGCCGAATTTTTAAGTGATTCTTTCACCCTTCTCATTTTTCAAGTTCGATTTTCATGTCAAATCTTTCAAGTTACTATTATTATGTTGGGGTATGATTTCTATATTAATCATACTTATCTTTTATGATCTAATTATGGGAGACTCCATTTTATCTCTTGAATTCTATATTTTGAAGTTTTAAGTGACGCCGTTAGGCTGCCGAATTTTTATGTGGTCCTTCACCCTTCTCATTTTGAAGTTCTACATTCATGTAAATTCTTTCAAGTTCATTTTTATTATGTTGGGGTATGATCTCTATATTTATCATACTGATCTTTTATGATCTAATTATGAGAGACCTCATTTGATCTCATCATTTCATTTTTATTGATGTTTAAGTGCCACCGTTAGGCTGTCGAATTTTCATTAGAGAAATATTATTTTGTCTTCATTCCATGTTATTCATTTCATATGGTACATCTTCCAAATATCATTACCATGTTCATAAATCCTTCATATTCTGTCCCTCTACTGTTTTATGGGTCATTTATGAATGTTTAAACCATGTCCCCTCTCTTTCAATGTTATCTAAAACCCGGAAACGTAGCCGTTATGCTGCAGGATTTTCGTCTCAAAATGTCTCTCTCTTTTCTCAAAATTATTTTATGTTATAAAGTTAATACTCAAAGCTCTTATTTATACAGGGGTATTCACATATATACCAAAATGTTCTATTTTAAATTCTGGGATTTACATACAAGAAACCCTCTTTCCCGTTCCGTGGGTTTAAAGTGACATAAAGATCATGTCTTTAAAAGAAGTTTTTAAAACGTTATGATGATGAAATGAAACCAATTTCTTTTATGCTATATGGGTTTTTTATGAAATTATTGATAATGTTATACGTGTATCACATTATAATAATGGAAAATTTAAGGGTGCGCACTGATAGCACTCCAATGCATTTGGGTAATGATGTGACCACTAGAGATTACAATTTAAGGGTGTGCCCTGATAGCGCCCCATTGTATTGGGTAATGATGTAACCACTAGAGATTACAATTTTCACGATATATTGGTGAATAACCTTGGTAATTGTTTTTATGACACCATGGGGATGGACCTTGGTGATATTTTCATGATTGTCTATATTAAATGATGTAGCCACATATTAAAGTTATGAAAAATGTTATTTTTATTATGATATGCCTCACGATTTATTTCTCATGCCTTAAAGTACTTCTCATGTCCTTATTTAAGAATCTCAAGTTCACATGTAAAATGTTTCTCTTGTTTCCATTACTGGGCCTTCTGCTCACCCTTTCTTTTGATGTATGTCCCCAGGTTATGAGATGCAGTAATGAACCTAGGATGAACTAAAGGGGAATCCTTTCAAGTGTTTAAGAAGAATGGTTTACGTTCATTTCATGTATTATGTTCCTTGTTTCCAAGACACTAAACCTTAACGATCCTCAGTTCCGTGTAATGAAATGAAAGTTATGTTATAAAAATATGGGATGCTATAGTTGGTATCAAAGGATGGTTTAGTTATTTGTGGAAATTAGGATATGAAAACTCTAGGAAGAACCCTATAGAAAATTTTATATATAGGAAATCTTCCCGTTATTTTAGTGTGTATTGAGTAATGGGTTTCCAAGAAAATACATCCCTGTCTGGTTACGAGCAGGTAGAGGTGGCTCTGGCACAGATGTATATAGGGGTAAAACCCGAAAACCCCGCTTTGAGCTGGACTCGAATGAGAACTGGTACACGACAATGGGCCTTGATGCACTCTTGGTTACGACACTCCCAGGGGATATGCTTTGGTAAATTCATAAGCTTAGTTTGAACCATTATTAAAGGAACAAGGATAAAACAAAATAAAGATTCACATAAGAATATCTGATCGTGGATAACCTAGATGGGAACCTGGGGGATCAAAATTTAATGTATACTCTTCTTCTACAAGTTATCCTTATATGATTTAAGTTCCTTTTAATGATTATTAGCTAAGTATTTAAGCCCCTAATTATAGTTTCTTTTCTTATTTAATGGCGTGAAATGGATGACCATGTCCCAACAACGAATGTGATAGTAAATTCTACGATTGTCGTATTAATACGACAAAGATGATTAGGGGATTAAAAGATGATTAGTATTTTGGAAGACATTCATTAATTTGGGAACCATATTTGACCGAGGTAAATAGATTACTACGGTATTTTCATTGAGGAGTAAGGTTGACTTATATTTTGAAGAATTGATGAATTTAAGGTGGACTTATAGTAATTTAGGTCACTTATGGAAATGATTAACCTATATTGGGTAAAATATGATTAGGTTATCTACATTTGTAATAAGATGTTAGGAGTGGTTGATGTTGTTTGGAGATGAACAATGAAGTTTATTTTGGAAGACTATCAAATCCTTCTTGTATTTGGGTTTCAATATTTGTTTGGTTTATTTTGAGGAATTTTAAGGACCGTTATTTATGGAATGGACTATGATGAAATTTTGGTAGTACCATGGAACATTGAAGATTTAAAAGTAGTTTCCATTCCTATGGGATCCTTTCTTTTTGAAGAGTTTTTTTACCTTACCCTTTCGGTTTTTGGGATAATGTTTAATGATAAAATAAATAGATAGTTAATCTTTTGTGGATTATGTGATTCTCTAGAAGATGATTCTTGTGTTTTGATGAGACCAAGTAGTTTTGAATGCTCACAGTTTGGAGAAAATATTAGTTTTTGGTAGATACTTATTAAAGGATGAAACTCTACATGAAGGTAGATATATTTCCTTATGTTTTTGTTCTATGTTGTAAATGAATTCCTCAAAGTTATGAAAAGGAACGTAAAACAAAAACGTTGTTGGTTTACGTTTCCTACTAAGTAATCAAAGAACTCTTACACACATCGTAATTTTGGGATTTTATGGTGGTTAACTTCCTCCTAATCATGTTTTCTATCAGTCTCCTTTAGAACGTGACCCTTTGTTTTCTCCTCCATGTCCATGTTTCCAACATGGAATCCTAGTATGAGTAAACTCAGGTGGTCTTTGTACTTCCTTTTCTTTCTTTTAAAGTAATGGTTTTACTGGCTCTTTTTCCGATGTGGGACATTCAATGAAATTTCAAAACCCAACTTTTAAAAATTGCGAGGACGCAATTTCCTAAGGGGGGACGATTGTAATGACCCGAAATTTGGAATAAATCTTGTTTCGTAATTTCATGTGTTATTTTATTTTATTTTTATACTCAACAAAAATGTTTTATTTGATAAACATGATTATATCTAAAATGAGACCAGTGGGTTTTGACTGTTATATGACCATCGGTCAATATGACCACTGTGAACAAAATGTTTTGATTATTTTCTCTAAATACAAGTAATCTTGGTTAATTATTATAGAAAGAAGATTTGATGGCCTCACCTAGTAGTCTGGGACTGATCGAAGCCCATCTAATAGAACTTGGGAAGGAGGTAGCACCATTTTTCTTTTCTCTGGACCAAACCCAAGCCGAACTTCATCATGTGAAGCTAGAACGGAATCGTCTTCGCGAGAAGTTCAAACTGATAGAAATTACTACTCGGGCAATGTTGACCGAGCCGCACCAAGATTTTATCACCCTAGCACACCTTACTCTTAGGTCCTATGCTGGTATTATAAGGGGATATGTAACTTGACTATAACTGCCTTGTGTAATCCTTTGTTTTAAATAAAAATTGGGATTTCTTCTTATGATGATGTTTATAAATTTTCAAATGACCGAATAAATATAGTATGCATATTTTTGATGAATTTTTGAAAAATGATATTTTAAAAATGTTTATTTAAACCTTAAATAATTAAAAATGTTTAATGATTTTCAAAAAA
Source organism: Viscum album (assembly GCA_963277665.1). NCBI lineage: Eukaryota > Viridiplantae > Streptophyta > Magnoliopsida > Santalales > Viscaceae > Viscum > Viscum album. The sequence continues at coordinate 1,628,608,587 of OY728130.1, forward strand.
TGGTCTTCTACAATTATGTTCAGTACAAAATTTGGAGTCTAATAAGATCAACTTGATTTTTGATGAATAGTAAATTATGAATAGAGATTTTATGATTAGGATTAGTAATATCACCAAATGGATTAGTAATATCACTTAAAGAAATTTTTAAAATAATCTAGGCACCTTGATTAAGTAATGTGATCCAACAAAATGGTTAAATAACAGTTTCATAAATTATTATTCAAATATTAGTTTTTTCAGGTGAATAGTGTTTTTAATTAAAAATAAAATTAAAATTATTAAGAAAATTATTTTTATAAAATGGATTTCATTTTTGAACTCAGAGCACCGATATTATGTTATGGTAATTTTTGGGGTTTTTTCTAAAAAAATGAATTTTCGGTGAATAGTGTATTTATTTTAAAAATATTTAAAAATATTTAAAAAATTATTTTTATAAAATGGAGTTCATTTTTGAAATCATATCATTGATTTTTAGTTAGCGTGAAATTTTGGGATTATTCTGAGAAAGTTGAATTTTCGATGAATAGTGAAAGTATAGTTTTTACGTTACGGGTGTTTAATGACATCATTAAATGATGTATTAAGTATGTAATCAATATGGTCGACTTATGAATAGTAAGATAAGGTATGAGGTGTCCCAAGTGTCCAATACCATTGGCAAATACCATGGTCAAGCCCATGGTTTTGCCAAAACCACTAATGAGGTGTCCCTTGGCCATTAATGCCTTGTCCCCTCACATTCCCTATAAATACCCACCCTTTCCTCCTTTAGTTTTCACTCCCAAATCTCCCCCAAAGAAGTTATGGTCTCCTTATCTCCCAAGGATTCCTCCCAAGGTTCCCCAAGCCCTCAAGGTCCAAAACATTGAGTTTCAAGAGTCACGTTTTAAGGTAAGGGATCCGACCTCTCTCTTTCTTTTCATGTAATATCTTTTATGTCATTCCTTTTATGCTCCATGTTATTATGTGAGAGGATGTTATTTTATATTCCTCTTACTGCCCATTCATGTTTATATGATGATAGATCCCCTCTTACTCTCATCATTGTGTTTTATGAAAGTTTAAGTGACGCTGTTAGGCTGCAGAATTTTTAAGTGATTCTTTCACCCTTCTCTTTTTTCAAGTTCGATTTTCATGTCAAATCTTTCAAGTTCCTTTAATTATGTTGGGGTATGATCTCTATATTTATCATACTGATATTATATGATCTAATAATGAGAGACCCCATTTTATCTCTTCAATTCATTATTTTGATGTTTTAAGTGACGTCGTTAGGCTGCCGAATTTTTAAGTGGTCCTTCACCCTTCTCATTTTGAAGTTCTACTTTCATGTCAATTCTTTCAAGTTCTTTTTCATTATTTTGGGGTATGATATCTATATTTATCATACTGATATTTTATGATATAATTATGAGAGACCTCATTTGATCTCGTCAATCCATTTTTATTGAAGTTTAAGTGCCACTGTTAGGATGCCGAATTTTCATAAGAGAAATATTTTTTTGTATTCATTTAATGTTCTTCATTTCATATGGTACATCTTCCAAATATCATTAACATGTTCATGAATCCTTCATATTCTGTCCCTATACTATTTTATGGGTCATTTATGAATGTTTGACCCATGTCCCCTCTCTTTCAATGTTATCTAAAACCCCAAAACGTAGCTGTTATCTGCAGGATTTTCATTTCAAAATGTCTCTCTCTTTTCTCAAAATTATTTTATGTTGTAAAGTGAATACTAAAAGATCTTATTTATACAGGGGTATTCACATATATACCAAAATGTTATATTTTAAATTCTAGGATTTACATACATGAAACCCTCTTTCCCTTTCCGTGTGTTTAATGTGACATAAAGATCATGCCTTTAAAAGCAGTTTTTAAAACGTTATGATGATGAAATTAAACCCATTTCTTTTATGCTATATGTGTTTTTTATGAAATGATTGATGATGATATACGTGGCTCACATTATAATAAAGGCAAATTTAAGGGTGCACCCTGATAGCGCTCCAATGCATTGGGTAATGATATGACCACTAGAGATTACAATTTAAGGGTGCGCCCTGATAGCGCCCCATTGCATTGGGTAATCATGTAACCACTAAAGATTACAATTTTCACGATATCTTGGTGAATAACCTTGCTAATATTTTTAATGACACCTTGGGGATGGACCCTGGTGATATGTTCATGATTGTCTATATTAAATCATGTTGCCACATCTTAAAGTTATGAAAAATGTTTTTTTATTATGATATGCCTCACGATTTCTTTCTCATGCCTTAAAGTTCTTCTCATTTCCTTAATGAAGTATCTTAAGTTCACATGTAAAATGTTTCTCTTGTTTCCCTTACTGGGCCTTCTGCTCACCCTTTCATTTGATGTATGTCCCCAGGTTATGAGATGCAGTAATGAAACTAGGATGAACTAAAGGGGAAGCCTTTCAAGTGTTTAAGAAGAATTTTTTATCTTCTTTTCATGTATTATGTTCCTTGTTTCCAAGACACTAAACCTTAATGATCCTCAGTTCCATGTAATGAAATGAATGTTATGTTATAAAAGATGGGATGCTATATTCTTATTTTATCTTTCATATCCATGTTTTCCAACATGGAATCATAGTATGTGTTATCTCGAGTGACCTTTCTACTTCTCCATATTTCTTTTAAAGTGATAGTATTATTGAATCTTTTTCCAATGTGGGACTTTTACTAATGTTTCCAGGACTAATTTTAAATTTGTGAGGACGCAATTCCCAAAAGGGTGGAAGGATGTAACATCCTAGGTAAATAAAGAATATTTAATTTTCATATTTATTAATATTTTAGAATTAATATTAATTTTACATTAAACGGGATTCTATGTTCGATGTTGTACTCGACACTCAACAATGAGTTTCTCTTAAATATTATGTTGCACACAACGTTGAGTAATACCGAAAAATAATGTAATAATAATATTACTTTAAATTATAGTTAACTCATAGTAGTTGTATTTGCGGGAATTAATAGAAGTAACTAAAATATGATTACACATGTTTGTTAAATGTTTTTAAATTTATTAAAAAAAATTAGGGGCCTAAAATGTGAATGAATCCAATTTTAAGCATAAATACTCTAATATTCCCTAAAAGGCCAATTTACAACATTATGATGGAGAACCCTTTTTAAATATAGTTTTTATAACACTTATGTGTTATATTTGAAGAAATAAAATTCTTATTTAGAATTGGGAAATCAAAATTTACTTTGGTTGATATTTTGGTATTTTTCAGATAAAGTTCTTTTTTAATGAATAGTGAAAAATACTGTATTTTAATTCAAAATTACCTTTTAATCTAATTCTTTTATATGTTTATATTATCTTTTTAATTTGTTTTAAAGTGTAATTATATTATATTTTAACCATTTAATCCAATTTTTGTCATTGGATGTAATTTCAATTTGAAATTTTACATAAACAAGTGTCAATCTTTTGATAGTTATTATTTCATAAAAACACGTTTGTTGTTTTGACAACAGAAATTAATTTTAAATTAATTTATGAAATTTTTTTGTTTTGAATTTGGAAAAATAGATTCCATATTTGGAATCAAGATGTCCCAATTGTGTAAATAGGTAACTTTTAGGTTGAGACATTATGAATAGCAACTTCAGTAAATATTTTATTTACCATGGTTAAAAGGTAAATATGGTAAATAAGGGAAACAAATAATATTAAATTACCATAACACATGTCCTAGTCCTATTTTATGATACATGTTCGACCATGGTCATCCTTGGGTTGATTTTGCGAGCCCATGGAGCCACATGTAAGTGAAAATGACACTTTACAAAAATTAATTTAATGTTAAGTAAAATGTAACATAAACATATATCTTTTAGTAAAACAATTTTTATATGGGGTTATAAAAGTTATATTTTCTAATATAAATAATAATTATAAAGAAAAAAATATTTCCTAATTCATGGTATTTATTTATAATTCTTATAAATCATCTATATAAATTTATTAATGACCCAATGATGATATAATGATTACCTCATTAATAAATGTTTTAAATAAATGAGATTATAAATATTAAAAAAATTATTTTGAAACTTTTTATGCCATACACGAATTTTATGGATTCTTATTACTTGTTATATTTGAATTAATGAAGTGTGTTTTATTTTATCAAGTTGTTATGGATTTTTAAAAAGTCATGATATGAATAGTATAAAAATTTACATAAATGAGTTTTTAAATCAGATAATATTTTATTAAATGATTAAATAGTCCTAAAAATATATGATTCGTCCAAATGACATATATGATGTTTGAAATGAAATTAAGGATATTTTTTTGTGCGTTACTTTTTATCGTAAATATAATAACCATATAGTATCAATATACAAGAATACATGATAAAAGTTAAATAAGTTAACAATCGGTTAAATAAAAACGATAAGGATTACAAAATATCCAAAACCTATCCAATTATTATTGTATGATTTTATTTAGAATTATATTAATCTTATATTATAATTTAATTATATTTAGATCTTTTGAAACCAAAAATTATTTTATAATAAAATAATACTTTCAATCTTTCCAAAAGAGTCTCTCCTCCCTCTTTTAAAAGGCCACCACCTCTATCCCATTACACACACCTATCAAGCCTCTTGGATTGTACAAAACCCTACTACAATAAGCTACCAAAATTCCTATATTCCTCTTAGAGACATAACCCTAGAAATAATACACTTCAAAAATGTGTTTTGGTATAAACCAACGAGAGTTACCTGAGTTAGAGGTAACGTCTTCTCTCATGTTCTCTTCTTTTATTTTACTTCTTCACTCTCTATTAAATTCTTATTCTTTGATTAAATAACTAAAAAAGTGTCCTAAATATAATAGGATTTTTTATGAGAAGTATTTCAAATACATTTCGACACACCTCCATCAAATTGATATGAACATACTGTTTCTGTGGATGGAGAACCACTGCCACACAAAACGATGATTGTACAATTATCTTCTACCGCCTCTCATGGTGGCCATTATGATGGAACTATATTTATATGTGATATATATATATATATATTCTCTATTCTTATGTATGTTTCATTTATATCATTACTTTATAGATTCCATAATGGGTAAATATGATAATTTCATTTGAGGGAGTGCAGACTACTGCCCCCTCCAAGGGATATGACTCGTTCATTCCATACATAAAACGTATAAAGGATGGAGTTAATGAAATTATATACAGTATTATACTGTATTTATAACATTCCTATTTATCATTATGTTTTAATTCCTTTAAATATAAAATAGAAATGAAATTAGTGTCCATGCGTGCGTACGACTTAATGTCTCCATGAAAAATGAGTTTCATATCTTATCTGCAAATGTTATGGACTATTATAAATACATATATACTGGATATATATTATATATATGATATATAAATAATTAATATCATTCTGGATATAATGGAATTTTGACCACATGGACAATTTTTAATTATAACATGTTCAATTTTGACTCAAATTCCTAACATCAACAAAATGTCTGATATGAACTCAAATAATTAACTAATTGTTATTGAAAGATAATAAATGTTATAAATGGAATAATAAACTTTAAAATTGTTATTAATCAAGTATAAATTAACATAAGTTTATTATTCATGAAATTAGAGAATAAACGAATCATGTCAGACAGGAGGTAAGGGAACTTCTTAACTGAATTTCCATTCTTTGGGTCAATCTTCTAATTCATGATTATATCATGCTATGAATATGCGTGAATGAACTATGATTATTTTACAAATAATATCCAATTATATTTTGTGTATTTATATTTTCCACAAATAAAGATTTCATGTATTTATCCTTAATCTAATGATACAATATTTGTAAGGGACTTCGTCTCAATCTCCTTTTATTGAGGCATGTTTTGATTTATACTCAACTTTCTTTTATAAGGTGTATAAAACCCTTTTAACTTTCATTTCATTCAATTTGAATCTTTTTTATATAGAGCATTTTAATAAATGACAAAGGGAATGTTTCTTTTTAACATATGTGGTGACAATGACCTTTCTTCCTCCGTGAGAATTATTTGATATTTGGATACCTTAATAAGATATAATGTTTTTGAAAGGAAAAAAAATACCATATACCCTTTTTACGTATTTTGGTATTGAAAATGGTTTTGATAAAGCATTGATTAATTCAATATCTTTAAATGATATATTGTGATTGAAATGAGGAAATGTTATCTTTTCTTTATGTTTGTTTTTTGTGATATGAATATGTTAAGGTTCATGGTAATTGATTACATATACAGGTGTTTCCATGATAAAACTAGGGCAGTTGAGCCCAAGATATCTCTCCAATGCATTGGGTAATGAGACTGAGGTAAATGTTAATGTTTCTCTTATGATTTTATGAAATATACTATGATTGATATTCCAAATGTAACTCCTTATAGCTATGAAAGCTTCAATGTAAGTATGTTATGTGTGCCACAAGTTACCTTTATGATTTATGATTTCTATATGTTATTCATAAATATTATGATTTCATGAGGTGCATTAAAGAGCTTATGTTTCATATATATTGATGGTCTAATGATTTCATTTGTTATTTTATAACCCTTACTGATCTTTTTATGCTCATCCCATGTTTTTGAATTTTTTTTCATTGGGTATAAAGAAGGGTAAAAGAAAGGAACAATTCAAGAAGATTTATATCAATAAAATAATTCTTATTTCTTTTAAGAGTTCTTATTTTATGAAAAAATAGATACTAAGTAGAAGTGTCTACGTTGTAATATTTGAGGTCTAATTGTAATAGTTATGGACTAATTATATAAAACTCTAAACCTGAAAGGATCCTCATTGTTAATTATTAACTTCAGTCAATATTATGTAATGTTTATGGATAGGTCCTTATAGATTATTTATTTATGTCTTATACAATATAATTAGAACATTCATGAGAAAACATGCATTGGAAAACAAGTCCATTAACACATGAAACAATGAAAATAATGGAAGATTATTAAAGAATGGGTTGGAAGATTTTATAAAATGGTCATATATGATATTATAATTGTAAATATTGATCATGAATAAATTAATATTAATCAAAAAACTATTATATTGTATGTTAAATAACATTCACCCAAAAGGAAGCATGCGGTAAGGGACTTCATCTCAATTTCCATTCATTTAGGCATTTTGTAATGTTATACATCTAATTTCCTTTATTTGGTGTACATACTACCCATTTCTCATTTAATTTAATAAAAAATTAATATATCATGGTTTTTTAAGTTTTAATTTAAATAATTTTATCTACGGATATTTGACATGAAAATTATCATGTGGTAAATAATTTTATAACTAATTTTATTTTTATTGGGTTATATTACTTGTTCATTAAAATTTTTACATTATATGATTTAATATGTAAATATTTTTCACTATAATATGTTTCATTTTAAAAAAATATTTGTATTTATATTTGACACACATAATTGAGTAATTTATAAATTCTCACTTCATCGTTATGATCTTTTTAAGTGTTTATTTCGCAATATCATTTTAATAAATGGTGTTTATACTTTAATTTTTATTAAAGGAAATTATTTGATATTTTTATCATAAAAAACCATTAATTTTCGTCTCCTATGGTAATTCATAACGTTTTCAAGTGATATTATCATATTATACACTTTGATTCATATAATTCCTGAGAATTGTTTTAATAAATCATTACATCATTTCTCTCTTCGGTTGAAATTCCATTTTATCCCAAACACATGTTCACTAAAAAATTTAAATAATGTTTTTAACATCATATGAGTTATTTATTAAAAAACATTATCTATTTTTATATTTTTATTTTTATTTTATATAAATTATTATGTACTTTTCCAAACAAGGCTTGTTTGGATTTAATAAAAAATGTAAAAATAATCATTGTTTTAATGTGTGTGACAGGTAAAAAATTTCCCACCACAATTAAAACTCAATGTTTAAATGTTTCCTTTATAATTATCAGTGGTTATTTTCAAATAAATTTAATTTTAAAATATTTTGTAAAAAATTAGTTTAAAAATAATAATTTAAAATTGAAAAGATTATTTTCCTTAAGAATTTTCTTAATGAAATTTTTAATTCATAAAATACTTAAAACCTTTATTGTACATATGATCTATTTTAGATATGTTATATTGATAACTTCATTATTATTAATCTATATCGTTTATGATTAGTTTGACTATGGAAATAATTGAAATTCTCTTTCTTGATTAATTTTTATAGTCGTTAACTTTCCCATGAAATATTAACTTTATTTTCAGCATTGGATAATACATTAACCCAAAATATCAAAATTATTTATCATGGATATATTTACTAATTAAATTTTATATCATTTATACATATAATATTTTACTTTAAATGTTATATGATTGTTTGGGGAAAATATTTTTATATATATTCTCTTACTCAATATGAATATTTGTTGATAAGGAATATTTTTCATGAATTAAATCTATTATTCCTTATATAAGCAATGTTTTATACATGTAGATACATGTGGGCCTCAGTTATAGATATCTCCATGATGCATCGATAGTCTAATAAGAAAAATCATTTGAAAAAACACAGTTAAATAGATTTTCGATGTATACCTACCCATCAGTTATAAAATATCTTTTGAAATCTCTTGACCATTATAGTATCATGGTGTCTAGGATCACAATGTCCAATAATTAAGAATTTCATTCATTAAGAATTCAGTTATTATTATCTCTATGATTTTTGTAATGATATTATCTATGGATTAATTTTATTCTTAGTTTATTGATTAATAGGAATGTGTTTTTAGTTATATACATTTATATATTTATTATTCATTATCTAATCATGATAGTAAATTTTTTTGACCCGATTTTTTTTATTTAATATTCCATGTTTATTATCCTTATTGATTCATAATATCTTCTGATCTACTTATCTATTTCTAAGAATTTGATCCCACCTTATTTTTTTTCATTTCCCAAGAATCCAGGATATGTAATATGAATGATTTTTAAGGATATACTAGATGGAATGTTGATATTCTTGAAAAAATAGTATATTGTAAATTTTTTATTCCATTGAAATATGGAAATCATATATGTATCTAGTATACCAAGAAAGAAACTCTATTCGGTACTTTGGGATGTGGTTCCTTGTGTCTTAGTCCAATGTAATAAAGTAGACACTGGCTCTATATTACTAGGGTTGAGATCATTAATCAATTTTCAACCATATCATATTTTCATTTACTATTTATTAATATAAGAATTTATTATATAATAAGAATATATGTATCACCCACCAAAGTGAATATTTACCACCTATTTGGTAAGAAATTCCAACATAGTATGGGCCTTTGGAATTAATCCACCCACTGAGCATAGTGGAGTCTAACGTTCCTATGCTAACTCATGTGTTTTGAGAGCCTTAACCCATAGTAATTAAGTATGCATCATAAATCCTTAAATAGATAAGTATCAATTTTGGAAACATAATTGGTCTTTATTAGACTTTAATATCATTAGTGGATATATGATTTTAACTGATATGTACTATGTGTTTTTATGTTCATTTATAGATAAAAACATATTTTAAAAAATTAATAAAGAAAATTAGGTTATTATCCAATATATTATTATAATATCATAATTGATATCATATACACTATCTAATATAGTTTGAATATGGTTAGTTTTTGCACTTCTATTTGAAAAACGTATCTTGAATTAAATTATTCACGTTTTTAAAAATATATGATTCATCAGTGTTATTTTTTTAACCATTCTCACTATATTTTTGTATATAAGGAAATTTATTTTTGGTAATAAATTTACTCCACATATATGATCAATTATTACTTGGATAAGATGTTATTTGAAAATTATTCTTGCGGGTTATTCTATCTTTACAATGTGAACCCATTTACTTCATTGAGAATTTCTAAAAAAAGATAAATGAATCTTATGATGTATATGAATTTACCTCTTATATTAGAATACCTTATATATACTTTTTGAAAAAACTCTAAATGATTTATGAATACCTTTATTTCTAATTTTTTTCTCTACCTAAAACACGATAAGTAGTTTATTATTATAACAATTATCTTAGAAAATTAGAGACCAAAATCATATCTAAATATAACAATTAAACTACTAATAGTTTTTCATGAAAATTAATTGTCTTAACACCTTTAGGTATTTTAACCTTATATATTATTCATCATTTATTGGTGGTAGTGTATTTATGATTCAAGAATTATTGAACTATTACTCTAGTATGAAATACCATACCAAAATATATTTCAAATTTGAAATTATTTCCCATTATATATAATATAAACACCGGGATATATTTATTGTAATACTCAATATAATATAATATTTTACCTCAAATCATTCCACCATACAATCTAGAATCTATGAACTTCTCATTACTAATCTATGAATCACCCTTATTTAGTTCCTTTCAGAATGAAAATTACTTCTTATAATATTTATAAAAATATTTATTTCCTATATTTAAAATATATATATAAGTAAAAAATTTCCCCAAGAAGTATCTAACAAAAATAAATCATGACAATGAATTTTCATGAAATATAAACTTCTAATTACTTCTTATTCAAACTAAATTATTCTTCCAATGACCTTTCTTTCCACATGATAGAAAAATATCCTCCTATTTTTTGCTTTCCCTTTTAATCTTTGTCTCTTTGAAGAATTTCATAAAGGAATTCTAACTCTGAAATGGCCATGGACTTCTTGAACTGGTCCTTTTCTTCATTAATAAGGGGTGAATAAATGGGATCTATAAAAAATATGTTATCCTAATAAATTATATTCAACATATTCCAGAGTGATTTATCCATAAGTCTTATTCTATCATGGATGAATATAGGAAAACATGGTAATGAAGTTGAAACTATGGGATTAAATGATAGTTTCTTATCCTAATAGAATCCAATTCTTGATAAATAGTTAATATACCCTAGTATTTGAAATACATGATTAGTATCTAGTTATACTTATTTTAGTTTAATCCAATGAAGTATAGTGATAATATATTTTATTGAGAATTTATCCTTTTATCTTTTCATATCAAGAAGATGAGACTTTATGATGTAAGAATTCATAAATGCATATTCAATTATCATCCCTACATACACAATTTATATTATGATGCAATAAACATAGGAATAATCCTAAATGAATATCATATGTACATCCTTTCCACAATAACTCACTTAATAAGGTACGAAATCTCAAATAGGGTTATAAACAAATATTAGAAAATCTCTAAAAAAATAATGTAAATCATCTATGCATCTATGAGGAATTGTTTTCTCATGATGACATGCCCAAAGTTATGGAATTATCATAGTGTTTTTATGGTTTCATTTTCCATTTTCCATTTTTCTAAAATAATTTAAAAAGATAATTGGTACATTACATGATTACAAAATAATTTAGATGAAATAATATAGTTATTTTATAAAGTCTCCCACTATTTTATCAATTCCCAATGACCCTCACCGTTGAACATAGAATTCCCCATCAAATATAAATTCTAGTCGTTATGACCTATATTTCCTTTATGATAACACAAACAAGGTCGTGGTCAATTCCTCAAAGGAATTTGGTAGGTGGTATTTCCAACTACGGGCCTACAACTCATAGATCTATTGAGTGGAATCCCTAATCATCAAATAATAACTTGTATTTCTTCAATAATTGAATCTAATATATATTAGGTATATAAAAGGATACTCCTCTCGATGTAAACTTGGTTAATTCAACCCAAAACCATCATGATAACTCCCTGATAAATGAAAGTATCTTAACAAGGGATAGTAAAACACATAGTTCTATAGGTTTACTCCAAATTAAGTAATAAAAGATATAGTATAACTTTATATATAATTAAGGTTTTTTTAATTTATTATACATAAACCTTCTTATTTTTTCCATTGACACATCCTATTAATATTAAATTGATTTTAAATAAGTGCTAACCATATAATGATAAAATATTTAAGCATAATACTTTAATATTAATTTTATATTTTCATAGTAATTAATTTATATATGTGATTGTATTATTAAATTCATAAAATAATTAATTCATTGGATAGAAATATAAAAATATAATGTTTCATGATAATGTCCTTGGACTATTTTTTTTTTTATTCAGATAATAATAAAAAACCCATTAAACATAGGGGAAAACTCCTTAATCCAGTCTCATCTAGAGTTGTATCATTCCACCAGTATCATATTTATCTCCTATGTGTGGTTTCTCCGTAGATCCATCTTGATCCAAATACATTTTCCTAAGAGAACCATCCATATAATTCATCTACTTCCGCACAAAAGTGAAGTGTACTAGAAAGTATGTTTTAAAAAATAAATTATGGGAATGCAGGAATGTATATAATGAAGAGTGTGATGACTCATAGGCCATTAAATTTAGTTTAATAGAATAATTGAAAAACCCCATGTTATAATTAAATTAAGAGAAACTCCACACATACACAGTTCAATCTATGAACATGATTATCAACTTGTGAAATGAATACATATTTTCTATAAATGGATAGAATTAATTTTAATTAGATATATTATTAAGATAAAATGTGTGAAAATTTATCTAATTAATAATTATATAAATCTAATAATTCATTTTATCTTAATCCCTACTCAATCTATCCTGGGTACATCTATCCTCTATTATTTTAAATTGATTAATGAAATAAACTTTATATACAATTAAATAAAATATGTACACAACCTTTACATGGAAGAAATTCTGTGAGTACCCATTAAAATAACCTTACATGTATTTAGATAATATCTAATCTACTAATTTGGTTCATAGCACACATTTTTTCTCACATTATTACATGATGTGTATGCGTTAATAAATGACACATGGAACACATATTTATGAACATGGCATTTCATGATTTTAATGCATGATAAGTAGTATATGTATTATGAATAAACATGGTATGAATTCTAGAGTCTTACATAAAAATTGATTAACTATTTAATATTTATAAATCCTCTCACATGATGTATACTTGTAAAAAAATGACACACAGATCACATGTTGATGATTCTTAAAGTTTTAATAAATCAAATTTTAATTTTCTTCATAAACATGATTAGTGCATTATGTGTAACTATAATACATATCTTTGGAATGGCCATGTATTTCAGTATTAACATTTATTAGGTACAAAACATATAAATCTTGTAAATTCCATATAAACTCCTTGTTAAATGGATGTTAGTCCTTGGGTAACTCAAAAAATGCACTAAAAGGATTATACCCCATATTTATAGTAATGAAAATACATATACTACAAAATATATAAGTGAGTTACATGACATTTATTCAAGCTAATAATATTCCACACACACCCCCATCAACATGCCCTATGCATTTCATGAATACTGCGTGTCGTTAATACATGATTATTAGATTTAATTTTAGTGTTTTCCATGTGTATTGAACAAGGGTATATGATGTGTACCTCTGGGATACATGTTATGTAATCTTTTTTACCTTTAAAAAACACTTGGAACCACTTAATGGATTATTCATATGATTTTTATTAATTATTAACCAGATTTATGTTATATGACCGGGAAACAAAGATAAGAGGAAAATATCTAAACAATTGTATTAAAAAGGGATTTCTTTAAATGAAAAAAAAATTAAAATATTTAATTGATCCATAATAAATAAAAAAAATTAATTTGAAAGTGGCCACTTTGATTCCACCTGATTGTTCTAAATATAGTGAAATTTAGTTTTTTGGCATATGGACAACTCATATTTTTGTTGATTTCATCAAATCATACTTACTTTATATGACGTGAAAAACATTACCAATGTAATTTTTATGAATAATATTAAAAAATATTTTCACTATAACCAATAGATGATCATTTTCAAATTAATTTATTATTATTTTAATATTATAAAGCAATACCTCATCCATATGTTCTTTTTTTGATATAATTTTTGATTGTACTATGGAATTTGGTTTGTATTTCCATTTAATTGATGACAACCAAAATTATATCCCCAATAGTGGTGATCCACAAGTGATCTGTTGATGTTATAACATCCTTAACACTACTCTGGGTTCAATAGAAGTAGTACTAATCATCTTTAACACTCCCTTTATCACTATAATTATCCTTTCAATCTAGAAGGATAGTCTCCTGATCTCTCTAGATTGAGTGGAACTGAAGGAGGAAGAGGTAATATATCGATCATTAGAGAAAACCCTATAGATGTTCTTTGTTTTGAGAGGATTCTATAAGGAGTATAATGTTTTGCACAATGACCAAACTTTTTGAATTCTCATAATGATCTATTTATAGACACAGGGTTAGGGTTTAAAATTAATTAATTGTATATATTCCTTTAATAATATGTAAAATCCAAAATTAACCCCATATTATTTAAACTAATTTTTTTAAATTCCATGGTCTGTGTTAACCCACATAATAGTAAATATATTAATAGTCTTGTAAATAAATATGTATCATTAGACAAATAACTTATTATTTTAAACCTCATTGTCATTTACCAAATTCACCAATAAATATTTAAATATCATAATAAATATTATATTTAGGTTCTTTCGAAAAAAAATTTATTTAGTATTTTTTTATTAAAATATTATTTATTACATTATTAATAAATAGAAACTAGAAAAGATACATTAAATAAATAATTTTTTTGTATTTATATTTTTGGTAATAAAATATTTAATTAAATAATCGGATAATTAATTAAATTATATATGAATTAAAAAATAGTCATTTATAACCATACAAATAATTAGATATGAGTATTATTTTTACACATGAAATCAAACAGTTACCTAGAAAATAAATATTTATTCAACTTTTGAGATCAATAAATAAATCCTAAATAAATATTATTTTTCATTTTAGAGAACAATATTTATTCAAAAATTTAAATATAAATAATATTTAATTAGGATTAATGAAAAGATTTTTTGTGTGACCCTCTAGGCGTTTTCCTCAATGGCATTAGTCAAGATTTCCGAATGTCTAATATTACTATTTAAAAATGGGTCAAGGTACTAATAGTGGAAGAATATATGACACAATGAAAAAAAATCATATGGATTCTTACTATATAATATAATACCATGGTTATGAAATCTCATAAATCGGGTTTCAAACCAATTTCATCAACCTATATGCATGATATGTATTTTTTTACTAATTGAAATAAACTATTCCTTACAAAATGGATATAAAATTTAATGTTATGGTTCTACATCAATCAATGGGATAATGTCACGACCCGTCCCTCGGGGCCCGTGCCGTGACTACCCCAGGCCTGCCTTCCATAGGCCAGGGGCTGGTGACTAGCACCGAAAGGCGTATTCCCTAAAACTGGGAAGATATTTCCGTTATAACATGAAAACACACTCAACCAAGTACACAACAAGATATGAACAACAAAAAAACTACATAACAAAAAGAGTGCTGAAAGTAAAAAAGGGTTGGAATACAAGCCCATTAGTAAATGTACAAGGAACTGAATGTACATGTATAACTGAAGGAAAAAGGAAAATAGCTACTGGCTCGTCCTCTGAGGTTCATACCTGAAGGTTAGGTATAAACTACCTCCTCAACACTCCACGTCCATCTGTATCCTCCGTGTACCGAATTGTCTTATGGTCCACCTTCGGGCACCATCCAGTCCTGGTACTCTCAGCCTCGATCAACATTGTCCATCGTTTGCACAAAACACAATAAGGTGCAGGCATAGCCTGTGTAGGGGTGAGTATAACAATACTCAGTAGGGACCCTGACACCCTCAAGATCTCACAAAATCTACCAAGGATAAACCACAAAGTATGAAATAAACAGATAACCCTACTTAGGTATATTCCCATACATATACCTAAGTTATCAAGTAATCCATCTCAAACATGAAGAAAAAATAGAGATACTAACTCAGCTCACACCAGGATTTATTCTTGGGGTAGTTATAATTAACATCCCCAGTCACATCATCGAATACCTCGGCTGTTGGAGATCCCCTCCTCTATCAATTATAGTGGTCATGCCATGTCACACAGAGGCACTTCCCACTAGTCTTGGACTACTGAGGTAATCCTCCTATCGAGTATTGTGGGATTGTCGCGTCACACAGAGGTTCTCCCCACCATGGGTCTTCCGCATCACACAGAGTTTCTCCCCCTCATGACTTGTTGTGGTACTTCTCCTATCAAGTACTTTGGGTCTGCCACATCACACATAGGTGCTCCCCACCGTGGCTTACTGAGGTACCCCTTCTATCGAGTACAGTGGGTCTGCCGCGTCACACAGAGGCGCTCCCCACTATGGGCCTGCCGCGTCACACAGAGGCGCTATCCACTGTGCCTGTCAAATCACTCCGAGTCGAAAAGGTTAGCAGTCATCAAGTCTCAGCCAGCTACTAGGTTCCCGCACTATGCTCACTCATCTCCGGGAGGATCCGCTCCACAATAAATTGGTCGATACTCCAACTACCCCGAAGTCCCACAAAGAAGCATCTCAATGGTTTTCCAGGTCAATGGGGTCTCAACGCAACATATGACACGTCAATAGGATGCCCATTTAGTGATGTATTATAATTTTAGTCCTGAGGGCCCTGTTGGATTCGTGCTCGATCGAACATGAATGTTCCCCATATTAATCCAAAAATCTAGTGGGGTATACACAAAGGGACCTTCACGCTCCAAGATTTCCAGCACTACTGTAGGTTCGTCGAATGGACATCTGAGGCCAAAGTTATGGTCAAAAGAATGTAATTGGGTCGTAGTGGGCCTGGGTCCGGTCCAACTCGGTTTGGGTCGAACCAGCCCACAATGATGCCCATCCCGTTGGGTTCAGCCCAGCCCCCTAGGTCTGGACCGGCCCTTTGGGTGGTCCAACAGGCCGTGAGGGGCCGTGGGTATTTGGTCGTGAAAAGCGTGATGCCGCAGGGCGACTCAGCCAGGAGGGCAGAGGAAGCGGGGTGGCTCAGCTGGAGCGGTTCGAGGCCGTGGGGCGGCTCGGCCAGATCGGCTCGGGGCCACGGTGTGTCTCGGTCAGAGTGGCTCAGGGCCACGGGCGGTTCGGCCGGAGCGGCTCGGCCGCGGGTGGTTTCGATGTAGTGGCTCGGTTACAGGTGGCTCGGCCAAAGTAGCGGGAGTAGCACGAAGGATGGCAGTGATGTCTTGGCCCAGTCGGTGGCGGCGGATCGGCAGACGACGACGGTGGCTCGGCCCGGTCAGCGGTGGTGGCTCGGCCCGGACAGAGGTAGCCATGGGAAGCACGGCGGGGATGCGGGTGGTTGAGCGGCGGGGTGCGGTGGCCATGGGTGCCACAGAGCGGCTCGTCCGTGGGGGTGCCGCGAGGGCGTGGAGGTCATGAGGTGGCGGTGGCCGCAGGGCGGTGTCATTTCCCCATCTTCTTCATCGCGTTTAACACCACAAATCATCACAAGATTTGTGGAGGGCTTGGGCCATATTGGTTTGGCCCATTCCCTCCGCATTAGGGTGGTAGCATATGGCTCAACAAGAACATGAAGAATAACTTCAAGCTATACAACCTCCCACAACTATTTATTCCCAATCCCAAAAAATAATTCAAGGGATGAATATAGTAAAATTATTTATACACAAATAAAACCCCTACCTCAGGTTGTTCGTTGACGTCGATGAGTAGGGAAGAAGGTGAAGTTTTCAACGCTCGTCTCGTCTACCACACACATCCAATCTCGGGCTCCTGTGTCGGTTCGTCGTAGTCGAAGACGTCCCACGTCGGATGAAGTCCCGATAAAGAAGGTCAAAGTCGGTGTTCTTCATTGGTGGAGCGTTCTTCATTGGGTGGTGAAGTTCTTCGTTGGAGAACTTTATTTCTCCCAAAGCTCTCTCCTCTCCCAATTCCACCAAAAATTCCAAGTAGCCTACATAATAGATTATGTTGGAAATTAGGTTCGTTGGTATAAATTCAAAATAGACTAATTAAACAATTAACTGAGTTGGAAAAAATTAACGTGGACGAAGCTCAAGAAGCTCCTCCACATTAAATATGGAGTTGAGAGTTTCTCCCTCATTAAGAGGTATGTTCAAGAGGTTTAGGCCTCAGGTGGACCCTACCACCCTAACCTCTCATGGGAGGTTAGGCTTGGGTGGTTCCCACCACCATAACCTCTCATGGGAGGTTAAGGTCTGGTGGTCCCCAGTTATCGACTTCTACATGGAGATATCCTAAAGAAAAATAAAATAAAACAAAAAGAAAGTTTATTTAATTTTATTATTTCCACGAAAAACCCAAAAATTAAATTTCACCCTCGACCAACTATCGTCGAGTTGAAAGTCTCCTTAAGCGAATACTAGAGATGCGAGTTCAACGGTGTCCTCGGATTTCAATTATGAGCACCGGTTCAAAAGTTAGAAAAATCCTCCTTCACCATTACTGAAAGTACCTGAACAAAAGTTCAGAAATTCATTTCGGGCACTCCGGGCCTTGGAATCCTGTACCATCAATTTTCTTGGACTCATAAAATTCCCATATATTTAAAAATGAAATTTACATGGAAATTACGAGTCTCTACTATAGAGAACTATAATTGATTTACATGGACATTACATTACTTTTTTGGAATACTTAATACATAACAAAAACAGACACCCAAGGACCGTAATAGTTTAGTGTCTTCGGAAACTTGGAACATAATCTTCTAATCATGGTGAAAGATCGTCAACATCTCCCACAAAGATCTTCCCCTTTTTTATTACCTAAAAAATTTCTTTATATCCTAGGGAAAATAATACATATTAAAAGGGTGGGCTCAAATGCTCAGTAAGGGTAAACGTAGAGAACCTAAAACAATCCATAGACATTTGAATGAAAAAACTTGGACATAAAATCTAAACGTCAAAATCATGAGAAATGACATAAGTCTTGGAAGTACGTAAGACATATATCATAGAGGAATATTATTCATGGTAAAATAAAATTGGAATAAAACATGTAATTTTGGAAAATCATTAAGCACATGTTATTATTTCCATAGTAACCAAGACATTGCTTCCAAGACCATCATTGTGGACAAAGTCCATTACTGAATCGGGTTTACTTGTCGTTCCATCCCTGTATTACTGAACCAGATTCACTTGTCGTTCCATCCATGTCTATATCATGAGATATAAATCATTACCCAATTAATTGGAGGGAGATATAGGTCCCAACCATATCATAATGAAATCATTCTTACGTGTGCCACAAAGTTAACAGAAATCATTCATCATAAACCAAAGAATAATATGGGTTTCATAAACATCATCCCATCATAACATAATCCTTATAAAAAATGGATATTATTTAATAATAAGAAAAATAAGACCATGTAAATAATAGAGACATTATACTTGAAACATAAAAATACTAAATAATGACATCTTAGATGGAAAACAGTTTGGATAAAACACTTGAAAATAATTCTTTAGGAAAACATCTTTTCTTCTTATTTTTTCACAAAATGCCATGAAATTTTGAAAGAAAAGGATTTTTTTTGAAAATAATAATGAAATATTGTAGAGGATGCTTCATGAAAATAAGGCGTTATGAAACCTTAAAAATCCATTCATGCCGTATAAGTTAAAAAAACATTCTTCTCTTACTTTTGCCGAAAAAGTCAAAAAGTACCTCGTATGGAAAACAAAAGAAAGATTCCTTCAACACCTTGTGGTAAAAGTCATTGAAGGGTAAAAATGAATTTAAACATACATGGAATAATAGTAAACATTTTATGAAAACATTTTGAGAAAACATGGAAATGGATGATAAACATAACCCCAGTAAATACTTATGAATAAGCAATCTCAGATAAAAATGAGACTAGAATAATTATCACTAACCATAGGTCCAATTTCTTCAATACCTGTCCGAAACTCCTGTATAGTGGATATAAACATATTATTAACTTGTAACAGAACCATAATAATATTTATGATATCATATATGATTCACTTATGACTTTATATTACCCATTCTTTTGTCAATTCCATGTTAAAGAAGCGTTTTGGGTAAAATCGTTTCATTTATCGTACATGTTTGTACTTGTTGTTCTTGATATTATTACTTATATATTGATTTAATTAATTATAGAATGTAAAACATGAATTATATATAATATATATTAATCATATAACTATATATGATAGATCGATAAATGGAATGAAATACACCGTTCATGGTGATGATAGGCCATACGAACATATGAACGTTGTTTTCGTTTGCTTATTGAATTGGATGGAATTAAGTAAATGAAACATATATGTACATAAATACAGTATAATTATTATGCAATATATTTCATGATTATTTATTATATATACTTTATAATCATACTTGAATGGTTAATCATTGAGAATGAATCTCATCGTGTTCGTGGAGACGGTAGTCCGTACGTACGCACGGGCGACAATATCATTCTTTTGATATTAAGATCATATATAATCGGATGGTATATCATATATAAAAAATCATCATATTGTTATATTTATTATTTATATCATTTATACTCATTATTATACCCATCCAAATGATGAAATATTTGAATAACAAACTGCACCACGACGTGGAGACGACAAGCCGTACGTACGCATGTGTGGTGACTTTTTCATTCACTGGATGGATAAAATAACTAATATGGTTGTACCATTTTTATAATAACATCAGTATATTGATTATATTGGAGTTATTATTTTATAATGGAATCAACAAAGAAGGAGGAAATGGAAGAAGAAATGAACTTGAAATAGGTGATGAGATATTTACCTCTTCTTCGAGTTCTTCCTTATGATTTGATCAAAAGGGATCCTTACGTTGAATTTTTGACAAAAGGAAGGCCTCTAAAATAAAGGGAGGACATTTGAGAGGGTATTTGAGCATGGTATGGCTGTGCCAAATTTCTTGGGAGGAGTGAATGTGAGAGAATAAGGAGTTCCCTTTTATAAGATAGGTGAGGGGCACCTTATGAAAAACTTAAAATAATATTTAATAATAAAGTCGTATTCATTTTATAATGGCTAAAAAGTGAATTATTTCAAATATAGGGTGGGGATGCGTAGAAATCCTTTCAACCAATAGATTTTATAAAAGTTTATGTTACAATGTTTACCTTATCACTTAGATTTAACTCTAAGTTAAATAATTTAACTTTTACCGTGCCTTCTTGTATTATTACACTATATGGTTAATAAACTTACTATAAACTACACATCGAATCCCAATTGGTTCATTAATATCATATATATTATTATAAAAGTCTTTTGGACGAACATTATATTTTTAGGACCATTATATAAATTAATAATATAATATTTGTTTTAAAAACTATTTTATGTCAATTTTGACACTATTTTGTATTTTATTTTTTCTAAATTTATAACAGCATTATTACTTCTAACAAAATCATATAACCAACCCTAATATGTAATATTATCCTAGAAAATTATTTTAATTCATATAAAGTCTCAAATTACATTTATTTGGATATTTATAATATCAATTATGTTAATATTTCATTAATAATGTAATTACTATATCATCATTGTGTCATAAATAAAATAAATTATTTAATGTCTAAAAATTATAAATAAAATAACATTATGTAGGAAATATTTTTACCCTTATAATGAATATTTATATTCGAATTTATATTTCTTTTAACCCTATATTAAAAGTGTTTTAGTGATTAAACGTTGATTTTAACTCTTTTAACACTTCTTTGAATTAAATAATAATAAATGTCCTAATCTAATTCAAGTGGACCTAAATGGTCATATTTTATTCCTAAGGTTGTTTATGGTCTAATTAAACTTATCCAATAGAATTAGGACATGTGTTACGGTAATAATAATATCATTTTTACCCTTTATTACCCTATTTACTTTTAACCCTGGTAAATAAAACTAAAAAGTTACTATTCAACAAAAATTGTTTTTATCTTATTGAACAACATTTTATTTACTGATATCAACCATGTCTCTCAGATTTTTGAAATTCCACTCACAGAATTGGTAAAATTATTATTTATGCAATTCTTCAAAAGCTCCTAGGAGGTGGGTAAAAGACGGTAAAAAGTTCAATAAAATTTTTATATATCTAAAATTTTTATAAAATGACCCCAATGAATTAAATTGAACTTATATGGGTATTATGTATCTATTTTTACCTAAAATAAATTTAAATTAAATAAATAACTATTTAAATAAAAATTATTTTTTAAAACTATATCTTAGTGTTTTTCACTATTCATAAAAAATTGAAAGTTTTCAGAAAAATACCAAAAAATCACCCTAAGATAATTTTGATGTTATGAATCCAAAAATGAAGTCCATTTTGAAACATAAAATTTATAAAATTTCAAAAAGTGGGCATTACTATTCATAACAGCTAGTTCATAATAATATTATAATAATATCTCGTTTAGTGATACTCAGTATTGCGTACAACACACGCTATCGAGGAAGGTTGCTCTGGCGTGCAACACAAGCCTAGAATAGTGTTTGCATATACTGCAAGCTAATACGGTGTTGCGTATAGTGCAATCTAATCTTGGTGTATCGTACAACACAAGACATCAATGAAATTAAAAAGAATATTTCTCATAAAATCTTAGGGTGTTACATTCTACCCCCCTTAAAATGAATTTTTCCCTCGAAATTTATCGGGGTTATAAATTTTTTACTACTTGTAAGTTTCTTTAATAGAAATTCACATCGTAAAAATGAATTATACAACTTAATTTTAAAAATTAAAGTAAGAAACATAATGGTTACCCAAATTAACTCATAACTGGGTTTCCACATAGGAGAACATAGGTGAAAACATGGATATGGAAGAGAAATCTAACCATCATGTTCTGATGGAGAGTGGTAGAGAACACGACTATGAAAAATCCAACGATCACAAAGCCATATGATTGTTATGATCTAAGGTACTATCTAATTCATCGGATATGAGGGTACTAGGACAACATTTTTGGTTTTCAAGATCATTTCCCTATTGTTGAAATTTTTTAGAATTAAAAGAAATACTTACTTGATTTTGGTAAAATCTCACTCTTAATCATGCCTTGAACAATTTCCACTTAATCTCTTAAAGAAATGAAGTTTAATTTTTTATTCGTAAAGTGTTATAAGATCATATGATAGAATGATATGTCATTCCACCGGTCTCAAACATAATGTTAGAAAAAGTTATTAAATATTAATAAGTCCATCTATGGTGAGATTAATCGTATATGGTTCCAAAAATGGACCTATACTTCATCAATCATACCACTTATTATAATAAAACTAGTTTATACTAACCAGGGACTTCTTGTAGGCTAGTGGTAGGTGATAAAGGCATGTCACACTTCGGTTGTGGGATCGATTCTCACATCCTTGTCCGACGCGACGGGTTTTCGCCCTTCCTATGGGTTGTCACCCATCCTATGAGTTGTCCTTTTTCTAAAACTATACTATTATAACATTCCAAAAATAATATCAAAAATTTATAGCCATAAAAAATACTATTTGATGTACAACATAATCCATTCCAATCTTTAGGCTTATCCAAAATACATCTATCCAATCTTATTGTATAAAGAAAAATATTACTAGAGAGGTCATCTACCAAGAATGTGATTACCATCATTTATCCCCTATATATCACAAGATATATCTTGTTGTTGAATACCTTAATCATGCATTCTCTTGAAAATGAATACCAATTGAACCTTAGTGTAAAAATGAATGTTGTCAAAAGTTAGCACTTTCCACATACCCAAACCCCAAAAATTCTATATACTCAAACCATGATATCACTTTGTCCTTATATCAATCATGAGCTCATGAATACTATCAAACATATTATTTTATCCTTATCTCTTCATTATGCACATATCATCTTCTTTCCAAAAATATTTCAGTCACCTTTCATGGTTACCAGTACCATTCAACATATAATTTCAAATACTCAACTAAAGACAACAGTGTAACAATCCTTAGATTTTTCTTTATTCCATAGTACCATATATTATTCTTGATAAACATGAAATCATTCCACTACCTTCTTAAACCATAGACCGAGATTCATTATTTTATTCCTCAACACTCCTTTCATCTCATATATCATTTGTAGTCGCTTCATCATCATCAAAATAAATACTACCATTAAGACCATGCTAATTCTCTTCATGAGATTTTCCCTTAGGGAGTTAGTTTACATAATGCCCATACATTCCACATTTAAAACATTTAATTGTTGTTTATGTCTTAGCAATACAATTATCCTTGTCCATAGTGTTAACTGAACCTTTTCCTTTGCAATTACTAGATTTGTGTCCTTCTTTTCCACACCCAAAGCATCTTACAGTTCCTTTGAACCATTATCCTTGATTCCTCTTCCCACATGATTTACATGAGGGAAAATGAACTTTCTTTCCTCTATGATCATCACAAAACTCCATCTTACTCTTATTAGCTGAGTCAGGAAACTTACCAAAGTTGATATTATTGATCATATTATGAGATTGCTGATTAGGCATAATAATGATGTTTTTCCTTCAAAATTACGTTTCATTTGGTTGTTCAGGAAGAATATCATTCCATTGTCCATTATATTCTCCATTAACATGAATCTTCCTATTTCCAGGGATTTTTTAAAACTCAAAAAGAATAGGGTGAGAGGAATAAATCATGCTAGGAAAACAAAATAATAAAGGGGGAGTACCTTCAACATCTAACATCTTAGGTTTAATTATAATATCATTACCGTAATTCAACCTATACTTACACATAACCTTAGGGACATCCCTAGACATACCTTAGAAATATCTCTAGGGATCTCACTAAAGTTTTGGCATCCTAGTTTCCAAAGGTTAACTAAAACTTTCCTCTGATACCAACTGTAGATACCCATACTTGACGTACATGGAAATTACATTACTATTGAGGAATATATAATACATAACATAAACAGATTCCCAAGGACCATAATAGTTTAGTGTCTTTGGAAACTCAGAACACAATCTTCTAATCATGGTGAAAGATCTTAAAAATATCCCACAAAGATCTACCATTTTTATTCTTACATAAAAAAGTTCTTTATATCCTGGGGAAAATAAAACATATAAAAAGGGTGAGCTCAGATTCTCAGTAAGGGTAAACATAGATAACATAAAACAATCCATAAACATTTGAATGCAAAAACATGGACATAAAATCTAAACATCAAAATCTTGAGCAATGACATAAATCATGGAAGTATGTAAGGAATATATCATAAAGGAACATTAGTCATAGTAAAATAACATGGGAATAAAACATGTAATTGTGGAAAACCATTAAGCACATGTTATGATTTCCATAGTAGTGAAGACATTGCAGCCAAGACCATCCAAGTGGACAAAGTCCATTACTAAATCGGGATTACTTGCTGTTCCAACCCTGTACTACTAAACCATATTCACTTTCCATTCCAGCCATGTTTATCTCATGTGATATAAATATTTACCCAATGAGTTTGAGGGAGATATAGGTCCCACCCATCCCATAATGAAATAATTCTTACGTGTGCCACAAAATAAACATAAATCATTCATCATAACCCAAAGAATAATATGGGTTTCATAAACATCATCCCTTCATAAATTAATACTTATAAAACAAATGGATATGATTTAATCATATGAAAAATCAAACCATGTAAATAATAGAGACATTATATTTGAAATATAAAAATACTAAATAATTCCATCTTAGATGGAAAATAGTTTTCATAAAACACATGAAAATAATTTTTTAGGAAAACATATTTTCTTCTTATTTTTGTTCACAAAATGCCATGAAATTATAAAAGAAAAGGATTTTTGTTGAAAATAATCATGAAATCTTGTTGAGGAAGCTTCCTGAAAATAAGTCATTATGAAACCATAAAAATCCATTCATGCCGTATAAGTTAATAAAACATTCTTCTCGTACTTTTTCCGAAAAAGTCAAAAAGTACCTCGTATGGTAAACAAAAGAAAGATTCCTTCCATACCTTGTGGTAAAAGTCATAAAATGGTAAAAATGACTTTAAACATACATGGAATAATAGTAAACATTTTATTAAAACATTTTGAGAAAACATGGAAATAGATGATAAATATAACCCCAGTAAATACTTATGAATAAACAATCTCAGATAAAAATGAGATTGGAATAATTATCCCTTACCTTAGGTCCAATTGCTTTTATACGTGTCCAAAACTAATGTATAGTGGGTTTAAACATATTATTAACTTGTAAAAGAACCATAATAATATTTATGATATCTTATATTATTCACTTATGACTTTATATTACCTGTTCTTTTGTCAATTCCATGTTAAAGTAGCATTTTGGGTAAAATCGTTTCATTTATCGTACATGTTTGGACTTATTGTTCTTGAAATTATTACTTATATCCTGATTTAATTTATTCAGAAATTTAAAATATGATTTATATATAATATATATTCATCATATAACTATATATGATAGATTGATAAATGGAATGAAATACACCGTTCTTAGAGATGGTTGGCCGTACGTACGCATGAACGTTGTTTTCGTTTCCTTATTGAATTGTATGGAATTAAGAAAATGAAACATATATGTACATAAATACAGTATCATTATTATTTAATATATTTCATGATTTTTTATTATATACACTTTATAATCATACTTGAATGGTTAATCAGGTAGAATGAATCTCATCGCATTCGTGGAGATGGTAGTCTGTACGTACGCACAAGTGACAATATCATTCTTTTGATATTAAAATTGAATATAATTGGATGGTATATCATATATAAAAAATCATAATAATGTTATATTTATTATTTATATCATTTATACTCGTTATTATACCCATCCAAAAGATTAAATGTTTGTATAACAAACTACTCCACGACGTGGAGACGGTAAGCCGTACGTACATACGTGTGGTGACTTTTCATTCATATGATGGATAAAATAACTAATAAAGTTGTAAAATTTTTATAATAACATAAGTACATAGAATATATTGGATTTATTATTTTATAATGGAAACAAAAAATAAGGAGGAAGTTGAATAAGAAAGGAACTTGAAATAGGTGGTGAGATATTTACTTCTTCTTCAAGTTCTTCCTTTTGATTTGATCAAAATGGATCCTTAGGTTGGATTTCTTAATAAAGGAATGCCTCTAAGATTAAGGTAGGACAGTTGAGAGGGTATTTGTCCAGGTTTTGGCCAATCCAAATTGCTTGGGAGGAGTAAATGTGAGAGAAGAGCGAGTGCTCTTTTATATGAGAGGTGAGGGGAACCTTAGGAAAAACTTAAAATATTATTTTATAATAAAGTAATATTCGGTTTATAATGGCTGAAAAGTGACTTATTTAGAGGCTAGGGTGGGGATGGGTCTAAATACTCTCAACCAATAGGTTTTCGACAAGTTTATGTTACCATTTTAACCTTATCGTTTAGATTTAACTCTAAGTTAATAATTTAACTTTTACTGTGTCTTCTTGTATTCTTACACTATATGGTTATTAAACTTACTATAAACTACCAATCGAACCCCAATTGGTTAATTAATGTACTATATATTATAATATAAGACTTTTTTCCGAACCTTATATTTTTAGGACCATTATATCAATTAATAATATAATATTTGTTTTAAAAACTATTTTATATCAATTTTGACACTATTTGGTATTTTGTTTTTTCTAAATTTATAACAGCATTATTACTTAGAAAAAAACTCATCTAACCTACCCTAATATGTCATATTAACCAATAAAATTAGTTCAATTCATTAAAAGTCTCAAATTACATTTATTTGGATATTTATAATATCAATTATGTTAATATTTCATTAATAAGGTAATTACTGCATCATCATTGTCTAATAAATAAATTAAATTATTTAATGTCTAAAAATTATAAATAAAATAAAATTATTTATTAAATCTTTTTATCTTTCTAATGAATATTTATAGTGAATTTATACTGTGTTTAACCCTATATTAAAAGTGTTTTGGATATTAAATGTTGATTTTTACTCTTTTAACTCTTCATTAAATTAAATAATAATAAATGTCCTCATCTAATCCAAGTGGACCTAAATGGTCATATTTTATTCATAAGGTTGTTTTTGGTCGAATTACACATATCCAATAGAATTAGGACATGTTTTAGGGTAATAGTAATATCATTTTTACCCTTAATTACCCTATTTACTTTTAACCGTGGTAAATAAAAGGAAAACGTTACTATTCACCAAAAATTATTTTTATCTTATTGAACCACATTTTACTTATTGATATCAACTGCGTGTCTTGGATTTTTTAAATTCCACTCACAGAAGCGGTAAATGTATGTTTTATGCAAAGTTGCAAAAGCTCATAGGAGGTGGGTAAAAGACAGTAAGAAGTTCAATAAAATTTTTATACATCTAAAATTGTTATAAAATGACTACAATGAATTAACATGAAATTATATAGGTATTATGTATCTATTTTGACATAAAATAAATTTAAATAAAATAATTAATTATTTAAATAAAAATTTGGTTTTTAAACTATATCTCAGTGTTTTTCACTATTCATCAAAAATTGAATGTTTTCAGATAAATACCAAAAATTCACCCTAACCTAATTTTTATATTCCAAATCCAAAAATGTAGTCCATTTTGAAAGATAAAATTTATAAAATTTCAAAAAGTGGGTATTACTATTCATAATGGCTAGTTCATAATAGTATTATAATAATATCTAATTTAGTGAATATCAGTATTGCGTACAACACATGCTATCGAGGAAGGTTGCTCTGGTGTGCAACACAAGCCTATAATAGTGTTTGTGTATACTGCAAGCAAACACGATGTTGCGTATATATAAATCTAATCTTGGTGTAGCATACAACACAATACATCAAAGAAATTAAAAAGAATATTTCTCATAAAATCTCGGGGTGTTACATTTACATTCTCCCCACCTCAGGACATTACGTCCCTATAAGACACAACTCAAATTAAAGGAACAAGTGGGGGTACTGAGTATACATCTAAGCCTCCCACTCCTATGTGCTCTCCTAGAGGTTCCTGTGCTTCCAGCGAATTCCCACCAGAGGTTTCGACCGTCCACGAAGGACCCGCTCCTGTCGATCCTAAATCTCTACTGGAACCTCTGTAAAAATCATCCCATTGTCGACATCCAGCTCACTATGGTCGATGATGTGAGAATGGTCGTGCATGTATCTCCTTAGCAGTGATATGTGGATGAAGTCATGCACCCGGTGCAATAGAGGTGGAAGAGATAAGCAGTAAGACACCTCGCCAGCTTTGCTGAGGATCTGAAAAGGTCCGATGAACCTCGGAGATAACTTACTGCCTCATCCAAATCTCTGCAAACCTCATCGAGATGAGACCCATAGAAAGACGTGGTCTCCATCCACGAACTATAGAGGTATCCGTCTCCTATCAGAATATGACTTATGCCTACTCTATGTAGTCTTCATCTGCTCCTGGATGATCTGCATCTTCTCTGTGGTCGCCCATACCATCTCTGGTCCCACTAGTGCTGACTCCCCTAGGTCAGTCCAACAAAAAGGTGATCTGCATGTTTTCCCATACAATGCCTCGAAAGGTGTCATCCCAATGGTGGAGTGATAACTATTTTTGTATGAAAACTCCACCAAAGGAATGTGATCCTCCCAGCTTCTACTGAAGTTGAGGACACATGCACGCAACATGTCCTCGAGGTTCTATATGGTCCCCTTAGTCTGACCATCAGTTTGAGGATGGATGGAAGTGCTCAAACGAAGCTGTGTCCCGAATTCATCTTGTAACTCCTTCAATACCTGGAATGTAAAACATGCATAATGACCGGAGACAATATTCGAGGGTACTCTGTTTCGGTGCGGATGTGCGTCGGGTTACGCTGTTCCGCCAGGACGCGTTCGCGCGTGCACCCGTCAACCCGAGGGGATGGGCGCGCGGCTTGTGGTCCCGCAGTCCCGCTTTCCAAGGGCGGGCGGCATCCGTCCCTTATTCAGGGGCGTCTGCTCCTTGATCGAAACCGGGATGATGGGATGTCGGCTCCTCCTTCCTTGGACGTCTCCTCGGAACTCGTCGCCTAATCCGGGTCTCCCTCATAGACTTAAGAATGTTCGTGAATCTCGTTCCCGGCGCCATATCTTCATGGACACCGGTTAATTACGCTGCTTCCGCCCGGACGTTCCAAGGAGTCTGGGCGGGGCAGCAACCTGCGGTGAGAAGGCCGGGTGGCTCTGGGTGCTGGGGGCGTGTCGTAACACTGCGGCTCTGCACATCTGTCTTCCGTCCCTAATAGGGCTTCTCGAAGGCATGATGGCCTGAGGCATCCCGTACTAGGTGCGGGGAACTGTGTCACCTGAGGTTTTCCTCAGCTTCCCGTGTTTAACACGGGGTATGTCGCGAGTTTAACGTCCAGCGGGGACGGCATCGGGCCGATCAACACGAAAAGTGGATCAGATGACGGAACCCCTTGCGGGAACCTCCGACGCTGGGGCCAGCACATGGGCGGCTTCCCAAGTAACGTGGAGTGGAGTGAAGTGGCTTGACCCCACCGGGATGTGGCGGCCCGGGTAAGGATCAGGATGGATGATGGAGGTGAAGAGCTTGGACCCCAGAGGGGCTTCCTACGTACCGCGCGTTAACACGGATCAAAGTCAACGTAGTTCGGGCATACAGTTTAACGTCATGCTGGACGTCGGCAAGCCGACTCACGAAGAGGTCGAGGCTGCCGGGCGGAGGATTGAACCGAACCACCTCGCACAGAGGGGGATGGAACGGCCGGGTGGATCACAGTTTCACGTCATGCTGGACGATAAAAGGGGAAATGGAAAAAGGGGGGCTGTGGGGAGGCACCATGGAGATACACACGGGCAGTCTCCCACAGGGGCGGATTCATAGGTGAATCGACGCAAGCGTGAACCCTGGAGGGGTCCACTAATGGACGAACCGACGTAAATACGACCGGGACGACCAGGTGGTGGGCTTGGACCTCAGGGAGGCTTCCTACGTACCCTGTATAGAAGACAGGGATCAAAGTCCACGTAGTTCATTCTGTCAGGACTTACGCACTTGAGGCAGCCCGGTTGCTGCAAAGCTCAGTTGGAAGGGACTTGGACCGAAAGCAGAAGACACCTCGATCCCAGTCATACCCTCTACTGGCTTCGGCAGTGGGGAGGCGCAATGGAGATACACATGTGCAGCCTCCCACGAGAAACTAGGGGTTTGTAATACCCTGCCCCCGTAGGGAAAAGCCACTCCCATTAAATCGCCCCGAAAGCGGGACAATCCCGACATCCCTGCAGAGACGAGCGGGTGGGGGCCACATCCAAACCGGGGGAGATCCTGCGTGCAGAGCACGGGATCGGATGAAGCGGACGGTTTAACGTCTTGCCGGACGAAGTACAGTTTAACGTCGTGTGTTGAGGACGAAGCGGACGGTTTAACGTCTTGCCGGACGAAGTACAGTTTAACGTCATGTGTTGAGGACGAGGCACTTGGCAGTTTAACGTCTTGCAGCGCGGACGATGGGGCTAGGCAGTTTAACGTCGTGCAGCTTGGACGGATGTGCAGTTTAACGTCATTTTGGACGAATGTGCAGTTTAACGTCATGCTGGACGTATGCGCAGTTTAACGTCATGCGGGACGAATGCGCAGTTTAACGTCATGCTGGGCATAGGTTGCCGGACGAATGTGCAGTTTAACGTCATGCTGAGCATAGGTTGCCGGACGAATGTGCAGTTTAACGTCATGCTGGGCATAGGTTGCCGGACGAATGTGCAGTTTAACGTCATGCTGGGCATAGGTTGCCGGACGAATGTGCAGTTTAACGTCATGCTGGGCATAGGTTGCCGGACGAATGTGCAGTTTAACGTCATGCTGGGCATAGGTTGCCGGACGAATGTGCAGTTTAACGTCATGCTGGGCATAGGTTGCCGGACGATGGGTGCATGTCACTTCGCACGAACCTGGAGGGCCGCACGGGAAGACAACGCACGGTGCGGGCACCCAGGATGAGGGGAATCGGGCGCCACGCAGGCAGGTGCCCTCAGGGGGGTGAGGGGGCGACCCTGGCAGATTGCGCGCAAAAAGGAAGCTTTGCGCGCAATACTGCGGGCCGGCGCGCAATCGGGGCGGCTGGCGCGCAATTGGGCCAGTGCCTTGCGCGCGGATGCTTGAGATTGCTCACACCGGGCTTCGGATAGCGCGCGGGGGCAACGGCTCATTCTCTAATGAATGGCCACTTGAAAGAAGGGGGTGCGCGCAATCGGGCCGGATTGCGCGCACCCCGGGGGCAATTGCGCGCAAGCGGGTTCTTTTGCGCGCAAAGGCCTTAGGGTGAGTTTTTATTCAAATGAAAGGAGCCAGCGGGGATTGCGCGCGAAGGCGGACCCCGAGGCTTTCTTGCGCGAAAGAAAGGAGGTTACCTGAAGTTCGTCATTGCGCGCGGAAGGGGTTGAATTGCGCGCACGAGAGACGTTTCGACTTCCAGCAACCTTTGAAACGTTGGGGGTCGCCTTGTATTTATAGGCAACCCCGGGCGCGGAATCCAGGGTGCGAGCGCGAAATTCTCCTCGCGGGCGCGGAATCGGGCGCGGCGCGCAAGGGAGTCGCGCGGATCCGCGGCGCGCAAAATTGCGCGCCGGACCGGCGCATTGCGCGCATCCCGGGGGGTTTGCGCGCGGAACATCCTTTTTGCGCGCGGGCCTCTGAAATTCCGCGCAAGGCCTCCGGGCCCTCCGAAACGTTCTTCCGACTCCAAATATCACTTCGCTTTCCGCATCCGGAGCTTCGTTGGGGAACAACGGACTTTTCCGGCGTCTACAAAAGCCCCCCCTCGGAATCTGATCGGCGAGAGGTCGCAACGATCGGGTTCCGAGGGAGACGCCGGAATGCCGAAGTCCTGGGCGGCGCGGGACTTAGGCGCGCAAAAAGGGGCGCCGGTCGCGAAATTCGCCGCTGCGGTCGCGCAAAGCGCCTTCCGCGCAGCGCGGACCCGGCCTCGCCTATAAATAGGGGCGCTGGGTCCCGCGTTCCGTACTCTGGCCTTCCGCGCGATAAGCTCCAAAGCTCTCGTGCGCGAAATTGCCTCTTCCGGTCGCGAAATTCGCCCGATCGGCGCGCAAAACCGTCCGGATTTCGCCTGTTTTTGCGCGAAAACCCGGAACTTTGCGCGACAGCCTTCCCAATTGCGCGCCGTCCACTTGGATTGCGCGCCAACCTTCAAACTTTTCCACCAGCCTCGTCCGATCCCGCACGCTTCATCCCTTAACCCGCACGACTCCCGAATCTTCCGAGATGGCCGCGCACAGAGGAAATGAAGGGGATGCCGCCACTCGCAGAGCCGAGATGGCGACGAACGAGGAGGTTTACGGAGCCAAGGAGATTGTTTCTAACAATCAATCCTTGTTCGACTTACTAACGCCGGCCCAGAAGACATATCCGCTGTCGGACAACCTGCCGCTCTGGAACTTCGGCATCCTAGATGAGGTTCCGGTGCCAGGTTTCGAGATTGATGCGCCGCGGACCTGGGTGACCCGGGAGGACGAGCTTCACCGCTATAACATCACCAACAATGGGCATCCTGCCAGGGAAACCAGGCACTTGGATGTCTACGTCCTGAACCCGAGGACGCGAACCATCGATGGGGGTGAGCCTACAGCGGAGAATTCTCCAGCCCTCTACTCGAGCACATACCGTCAGAGTGTCACTGACGACACCAAGGGCTGGCTGAAGGACTGGGACTTGCGTTCTGGGGGCAACTTTACCAGTGAATGGGCCTGGGCGTTCTGGGTACGCCACACTTGCGATCACTTCGCAGAGGAGCTGCGGTACATCGGCCTGTTCGAGGCGGTTTGGACGTCGCAGTTCCACTTCTACCAGCAGTCTGAGCTCGGGCCGGAGCTGTTCACTCGCTGGTCCCCGGATACCAACACCTTCCATATTCACCATGGGGAGGTCGGCATCGGTCTCTGGGACATCCACTGCATCGGAGGTATCCCGCTGGAGGGCTACCAGTATGATGAGTTCCTGCCACCGAAGAACATCTGGGAGGACAGGTCACGGACTCCCATTCTGACCTGGCATCTTCTTGACCTGGCTACGCAGCGGCTCGGGATCCAAGACTTCCAGAAGGACATAGCCTACAAGGATTGGTTCGGCCAGTTCCTGGAGCATGACCCGGCGGTCAAGATGCCAGGCAGGGGGAAGCGGTGCCCGACCGCAGCTCAGAGGAGCCGGAACGGGTCGTACTGGTGGGTTCTGGAGACGGGCGACTACCGCTCATGGGGGTACCGCATCATCGAGGCCCGGGACCCGAATGTCCGGTACGCGGCGTTCCTGGCCGCCTTTCTGAGCGGGTGGCTCCTGCCAGTGCGGGATGCGAGGATGGGCGTCCGCCCGGCGACGCTGGCGATGGCGGGCGCCATGGCTGCCAATAAGAGGTACAACCTCGGGGTCCCAGTACTGGCGAGGTTGTATGCCATTCTGGGACGCATCTCACGAGGGGGGTCGCCACGAAGGATCTGTGGGCCCTTTCAGTTCTTCCACGGCTGGGTGGCTGCTCACCTTGGTGGGTATACGTTCCCAAATGCCATCAGTCCTCCGGGCAACGGCCTGCGACCCTCCCTGCTGAACATTGCGGGGGTCGCTCCGATGACTCTCAGTGAGGAGGGCGTGAGGGTTCGGATTGGCAATCATGCCAATTTCAACTTCAGCCCGTTCCCCACTCCCGTCGGCCAGATGATCGACAACGGACAGGGCCCGCTGGAGCAGCATGAATACTTTCTGAACATGCGGGGCGGGGTGCTCGTGACTCGGATCGACGGGAAGGTGATCTGCGAGCCTTACGTGCCGACCCGGTTCGCCAGGCAGTTCGGGTGCCTTCAGCGGATGCCGAAGAGGGTATTCACTGCTGTCCGGGAGGAGACGAACCCTTGCGTCCTTCGCCAGATGTGGCTGATGTTCGTCGCCTTCGGCTCTGGCGACGTCATTACTCTCCCTCCTACCGGGATCGACGCAGGCTTGGCAACCGAGTATGCCGAACACTGGGCCATTGCGTACCCTGAGGGGCTTTTGCGGAAGCTAGTTCGGCGGCTCGAGGCTACCCGTGCGGAGACCGGGCGTCAAGGAAGGAGGCGAGGCGCCGCCACACGGGGGAGAACGGAGGCGCGCCAAGCAGCGGGGCCGGCGCGAGCAGGGACTTCGGCGGCGGGCACATCGCAGGCTGCCGCTACGACCTCGGCGCCCAGAGAGGGGGCACATGCGGCGGTCGAGGAGCGGCCCGGGAAGCAGGTGAGGCGTCTGCTCGAACCCTCCCACGATGCAGTCTTCCCGGCGCTGTGGTCGGCCTGGATGACCCTGCGGCAGTCACTGGGGACCGACGTCATCTGGCGAAAGATACTCAGAGAAGGAATCTATCTGCCAGAGGTCGGGCGCCTCCAGATCACCGACAGGGTGGACTTCAACCGGCAATATGCATATCTGACGGCCATGGACGAGTACGCGCGCCAACGTGGTCAGCGTGCGGAGCCATCCCTTCTGGTGAAGGTGATGCTCGGTCTCGAGCCCGCTCCAGAACAGATGCCGCCGGGAGAAGATGACAGTAGCGACTCCGAGGAGGAGGAGGAGACGGGGGAGGATGAAGGCTCCGAGGGAAGGTCCCATCGGGGGAGCCCACGGGAGAGTGGCGAGGTGGCCGGCTCTGACAACGTTGATGTCACTGAGCTCCTCGAGGTCCGCTTCTATCCCTACTCAACCTGCTTCATCCATTCTCTTATGCAGCTTCTAACCCATTTCTCCACCTTTCTCAGGAGCACACGGATGTCGGTTAGGCGTCCTCAACAGGAGTAGGAGAGGCGCCAGCAGGACAAGGCGGGGGCCAGGCACCCATTATCGAACTGTCAAGCGCTAAGGGGTCCCCTGCTGCAACTGTTCCTGCGGCGACCGGGGTAGCGGAAGATGACGCTCCGAACTCCCGTAAGTCTCCCTACTTTACTGCTGGTGCTTGCCATTGACGATCCGTGACTAACCATGGCATGCCCCGCGCAGTGATCTCAACATTGGAGGCTCGTCGGGTTGCCGAACCCGGGCCATCTACGAGTGGACCAGTGGTGGACATGCCGCCTGCTCCGGAACAGACCTTCCAAACCGAGCCGGCCCCACCAACTGCTGATCAAGGGGCTGCGGACGTCGGCGGTGCTGCCATCGGAGAGAGGTTGGGGGCTGATGAGGGTGTCGGCGCCACTGGGGAGAGAGAAGAAGGTCGCCCGGATGTTGGGGAACCTATCCCTCGTGAGGACCTCCCAGGGGCGGACCCTGCAGCAGACCTGCTGGCTGCCTTCCCTGCTTACCGGCCTGCCGACCCCGAGGAGATGGATGACTCGGACGCGGAGGCGGTCGAGGATAGCCGGGTAACGCGACGCAGGGGGTGGAAGTGCATCCAGCGCTTCCTCAAGCGAGACCCATCGGAATGACTGGGGCGCATGGGATCACTTCAGACCTGGCTGCGCTTCCTGTGTGCCGGGGGAGCTGATGCTCAACGCCTCCATCTGACGGTCCGTGATTTCATGGCCGAGAAGATGCGCGAGAGCTGCCGGCGTGCCGACGTCGCACAAAGTCGGGACATGTCGGAGAGCACGCAGGCGCTCATCGCGGCAGAGCAGGAAGTCCGGCGCCTCGAAGGGCAGGCGGCAGAGAAGGAGGCCTTCGTCGCAGCATGTACCGAGCTTGTGGAGCAACTATCGGCACAACTGATCGACGCTCAGGTACAGCTGACGGAGGCGGGCCAACAGATGGTCACACTCCAAGTCGAGCGGGAGCGTGCACAGGCCAGGATCGACGAACTGCGTGCTGCGACCGCCGATGAGGAGAGGGCACGCAGAGAACGAGAAGTAGCCCTGGAGGCCGCCAGCCAAAGGGTAGCGGCATTAGAAAGACTTATCCAGCACGCTAATCCTTAGGGGCTTTGTTTTTTTGCCATTCCTAGAACATTTTGCTTCCGTTACTCAATATTTCGATCCATTTGTATGAATCAATATATTTATCTGCGTCTTTTGGCATACTCAACCACAAATTGTCTCGCGGGAGTGTTAACCAAGCATCAGGCATCCATAATTGGGCCTGGGTTTCTGGAGAAAAGAGGGAGGTCATTCCTAGGAAAGGAGACCTCAGACCTAACCAATGTATCATCCCCCAACTTGTTCCAACACACGAGCAGGACAACGCTAGGGGCGTTGAGATTTTATCCGAACATAGGGAAATGAGAAAGGGTGAATCGCGTGTCCCGAATCCAGACATCCACAACGGTCGGCCTTCCAGGAAATGCCCAAGACGGTAGGCGGACAGTGGATCGACCATAACAACTGCAATAGACGGACCGAAAAAGGCCATCATTCATATTGCAGGAGGCGGACCACATGTCATCATGAATACCGCTTTGGGGTTCCTTCAGACACAAGGGTGGAAAATCCAGATCAACAGGGCATGCGAAGCGTGGGGCGAAGTGACGATTTGTTCGGACAGAATCCAACGCTCTCAAAATTGCGCCACCGTGGGGAAAACGTACTAGGCGGATGCACTAATCTGGCCGTGAGTCACCTCAATTCTCAGACAGCACCTCTCTGACGAGGAAACTGTCGCTTCCCATCCTTGCGATGGGGCATCCCGAGCTGAATCGGGGAGAATATCACAACTGCACCACTCTACCCGAAGTCAGGCCAGACGGCCGGCGACGAGGAGGGGCGGGACTTAACGATCCCTGAGGCTGGACCCGAGTCGGAATGCCCGGGCGTTCCTACGTACTCCATCAGGCTGGAGATCAAGCCACACGTAGTTCTGTGAGTGCAGTTTAACGTCATGCAGGACGTAGGACCCCATTTGGGGTAGATCTTAGTTTAGGGTCTTAGAGCTCGGACCATAAGGGCTGGATCTTAGTTTAAGGTCTTAGAGCTCGGACCACAAAGGTGGAGGATCTTAGTTTAAGGTCTTAGAGCTCGGACCATAGGGCTAGAGGATCTTAGTTTAAGGTCTTAGAGCTCGGACCATAAGGGCTAGATCTTAGTTTAAGGTCTTAGAGCTCGGACCAGAAGGGGGGATCTTAGTTTAAGGTCTTAGAGCTCAGACCATAAGGAGAGATCTTAGTTTAAGGTCTTAGAGCTCGGACCATAAGGGGGGATCTTAGTTTAAGGTCTTAGAGCTCGGACCATAAGGAGAGATCTTAGTTTAAGGTCTTAGAGCTCGGACCATAAGGGGGGATCTTAGTTTAAGGTCTTAGAGCTCGGACCATAAGGAGAGATCTTAGTTTAAGGTCTTAGAGCTCGGACCATAAGGGGAGATCTTAGTTTAAGGTCTTAGAGCTCGGACCATAAGAGTTCAAAGCACACCACATCGTGGTCATATCCCCTGGATATGCGAAGATGCACTGAGGGATAGTGTCAAGAGTGTCGAGGTTTCGCCTGGTCAGAATGGGAGGTGGAAAATGTGAATCATGCGGCCATTCACTCAAGGACTGGGGGCACCGGTGTAACGATATGGGAGTACTGCCGACCGTGGCGGAAAAGCAGCATCAATATCGCACTAACCGTTGGTGGAATGAGGCAGCAAACGAGCATCGACCACTCAATCGCAGGATTCATATCGATTTGCTGCCCGAGGCCATTGGGGGTACCGGCCCGAGTCGGTGGGAGAGCACTGAGGCATTGTGTCCGAACCGTTCACGGGGGCTCCACCCAGGGCGTAGACGATGGGTCCGAATGAAAGGGAGCACGAAGCCTGAAAAGTGGAGGAAACCTGACCAAGCGGATCCTGACCCTCCTGGCAATAAACCAGAGTACTCTTGACACCGGTGGACCACGGCAAGAGGTCGGGGAACACGCC
The DNA here is from genome assembly GCA_963277665.1 of Viscum album. Classification (NCBI taxonomy): domain Eukaryota; kingdom Viridiplantae; phylum Streptophyta; class Magnoliopsida; order Santalales; family Viscaceae; genus Viscum; species Viscum album. The sequence goes on from OY728130.1 coordinate 1,628,647,708, forward strand.
TTGAGGGTGACCTGAGGGCGGCGGATTCCCGAGAGAAGGGGGAATCTCTAAGAGGTGGGGGGCTGGACCCGAAGTTTCAAACATCCGGGCGTTCCTACGTATCCCATAAGGATGGGAATCAAGCCGCACGTAGTTCTTGAAGCGCTGTGCAACACAATCGGGCACCAGCGCGGGGAAGAGTGCGGGTCTGACCCTCGCACACAAAAGGAGCGGCATTTGATATTTCTTGTTTGTCCTTAAAGATGAATGGTTTTTTCTTTGTGCGGCGACATGCCTGTGATTGAGAAATCTCTGGCGTCGCCGCAATAATCAAGCCACGGAAGGCATTGACGAATGGCGTGGTTATTAACCAGCGCCCAACATGAGTGTCCCCTGAGGGGAACATCACGATGCAGTGCCGTTTTCTCGTCGGGCGGCCAAGACGATCACAGTTTACGGTCGTGTGGTAGGACCAGACAACACAGTTTAAGGTCGTGTGGTTCGGACCATGGAGGAATCCGCTTATTGCGGTACGGCGGACACGGCGGAGGTGGGAACATACCCAGCCCTGCGGTCACGCACGATTCCAGGAGAAGAGTCTTGGGATAGGGGTCTGCACATGTCCATCACCCGAGGGGCATAGATGCTAGCCTCCAGATATACTGGGCCCAGAACGCAATTGTTCGGGCGACTCCCTCCTCCTTATGGGGACGAGGGTCCAGCTACGCATGGCCCTTTGGGGAGAACATCCGCATATATCCTTGGCACTCAGATCATGGGAGCCTCGAACGACATCATTACCCTGGTTGGTCTGCCTAACGTGTAGAGGCGTACCGGAGGTCAGTATGAAGAGAGTGTCAAGATTCCACCACAACGCACAAAGGCGGAGTGTGATGAGGACTGCGCAACCGATGTTCAGAGCCTGAGAGAGCTGACATGGCGATCAAGGACGTTGCTGACGCATTCGCAACACAACATCCGATCGCGTCAGCCTAAGACGGGGCAAGCAAACGAGCATCAACCGCTCAATCGCAGGATTCATATCGATTTGCGGCCCAAGACCCGCCGGTAAATCGACCCGGAGCGGTGGGAGAGCACTGAGGCATCGTACCCAAACCGCTAACGAGGATCCCTTTGAGTGAAGGCTCGAACAAGAGGAAGCGCGGGGCCTGACAAGCAACACAGGACTTGTCGGGATTGAATCTGACACTACGAGTCATAGACCGAAGCACCCAAAACATGTTAACAGATCTCCGGAAAGGGTCGGAGGACTCACCCTGAGAGCAGCCGAAGGGGGGCAGATCCCCGTGATCAACCAAGAGACGGGGCTGGACCCGAGACACAAGCGTCCAGGCGGTACTACGTATCCCATAAGGATGGGAATCAAGCCATACGTAGTTCTTGAGAGGCAGTTTAACGTCATGCAGGACGATGAGGGGTGTGAGGTAGTCCCACACACGGGGGAGGCGTACGGCGCGGCCAGTAGACCGACGTGAATGAGGACATAATCCCCCGCTCACGCGATACGCCTCGCACAAAAAGGAGGGGAACTGGGGCCAGAGGCCCAACGCGGGATAGAGATTCCCGGGAAATGGGGCTGGGCCTGAAACATGAATGTCCAGGCGGTCCTACGTATCCCATAAGGATGGGAATCAAGCCATACGTAGTTCTTGAAGTGCAGTTTAACGTCATGCAGGACGATGAGGAAAAAAGAAGGGGGAAGCAGAAGGCATCCCCAAACGTGGGGGGGCGTACAGCGTGACGAGCAAGCCGACGTGAATGAGGGCATAGCCCCGCACTCACACCATACGCCACACACCCGGGGGCAACTGGGCCAAGGGCCCGAGATGGGATGGAAATTCCCGAAGGATGGGGCTGGGCCTGAAACACGAGGGTTCAGGCGGTCCTACGTATCCCATAAGGATGGGAATCAAGCCGCACGTAGTTCTTGAGGGGCAGTTTTACGTCATGTAGGACGAATGCTGAACAGTTTAACGTCTTGTAGCTCGGACGTAGTGCAGTTTAGCGTCATGCGGGACGAAGTGCAGTTTAGCGTCGTGCGGGACGAAGTGCAGTTTAGCGTCGTGCGGGACGAAGTGCAGTTTAGCGTCATGCGGGACGAAGTGCAGTTTAGCGTCCTGCGGGACGAAGTGCAGTTTAGCGTCATGCGGGACGAAGTGCAGTTTAGCGTCATGCGGGACGAAGTGCAGTTTAGCGTCATGCGGGACGAAGGAACACTCAGGCAATGTATTGCTTGAGGAACCTAGCGTTGGTGGGAGGAGTGACACGCTCACCATCCATAGTCGCTAGGGAGTACGCGCCATTGGGATAGACCTTGTGGACAACAAAAGGTCCCTCCCACTTGGGCTCCAACTTGGGCGGCTTCCTGCCGGGGATCATCGGTGCTCTTAGGGCTAGCACTAGATCACCCTGCAGGAAGGAGCGGAGGCGAACCTTCTTATTGAAAGCTCGAGCCATTCTGCTTTGATGCCTCTCCAAGTTGTGCAAAGCGCGAAGTCTATTCTCATCCAGTGCTTCCAACTCGACTAGACGGGCTTCAGCAACTCTGTCCGGCGCTTGCTGGTCGTAGACCGCAGTGCGCAAGGACGGTAACTGGATCTCGATGGGCAGGACGGCCTCAGCTCCATACACCAGGGAATAAGGGGTCATCTGGGTGGAATTGCGAGTCGTCGTCCGATAAGCCCAGAGGGCGTTGGGGAGCTTGTCCGGCCAACTCTTCTTGTTCTGACCAACCATCTTTTGCAGAATGTTAGAGAGGGTTTTGTTAAACGCCTCGATCTGTCCATTCGCCTGCGCATGATAGCGAGATGTATGGTTCGAGCGGATGTTATACTTGGCGTACAACTTCTTCAACTCGGCTGCTCGGAAATTGGTTCCGTTATCCGTGAGGATAGCGTGAGGCACTCCAAATCGATAGATGATGTTGGAGGTCACGAAGTCAGCGATCGAACAGGATTTGACCTCTCTGAGCGGAATCGCTTCTGCCCATTTGGAGAAGAAGTCCGTGGCGGTCAGAATGAACCGGCACTGGCGAGCTGTCGCCGGCGGGTAAGGTCCCACAACGTCCAGTCCCCAGACTGCAAAGGGCCAGGAATACCTTGTGGTATGGAGAGGCTCCGGCGGCCGATGCACAAAGTTCGCATGAACCTGGCACGCATGGCACCTCCTGGCGTACTCGATGCAGTCATGGATCATAGAGGGCCAGAAGTATCCCAACCTCCGAATCTGGTGGGACAGCTTCGGCCCAGTCTGGTGGGCGCCACATGAACCAGCATGAACCTCTTGCATGACTCGTGGGATCTCGACTCCCTGAAGGCAACGGAGGAGAACACCATCAAACCCGCGCTTGTAGAGGATCTGCTCCAGACCGGGACTGCTCTGGAGGACAAACTGCGATGCGCGGCGTCGAACTCGCTCGCGCTCGGCCCGATCTGACGGAAGAATGCCATGTTGGAGGTACTCAATCAAAGGCGCCCTCCAATCACGGGCTGATTCGACTGCTATATCTGGGGTACTCGGGGCTCCGGGCATAGGGGCAACCGTGGTGAGGTTACTTACCAACGGGCCGCGATCTTCTTCCGGGATAACGGGAGCGATGAGCCTGCGGCGCGTCACGCGGACGATCAGGTTGTCCTGTTCAGGTTCCGCAAGTGACGCAGCCAGGCTGGCCAAAGCATCTGCTCGACCGTTCTGCGACCGGGGAACATGGACAATTTCCGGCCGAGAAGGGAACCGGGCCATCAGAAGAAGGGTGCACTCCAACAATGGCACAAGTTCCGGCTTCCTGACAACGTAGTCGCCATTGATCTGCTTAACGACCAGCTCGGAGTCCCCTTTCACACACAGACGGGGCACGTCGATCTCGAGAGCTAACTCGAGGCCGGTGATGAGGGCATGGTATTCCGCCTCATTGTTGGTACAGCCCTCTGACAACAGGAAAGAGTATGGCAGCACGGCTCGCTCCGGGGTAATGAAGACGATGCCCAAGCCCACTCTATTGAGCTTAGGATTATCGAGTCTTCTACCGGTGGGGCTTCGGGAGGCACCGTCAAAGTGCATCTGCCAGCATGGATCGGCTCGATCAACCGAGAGAATGGTCTCATCAGGAAAGCCCAGATCCAGCGGCTGATCCGCGGAGGTCGGGTGAGCGGCCAGAAAGTCTGCCAATGCCTGCCCTTTGATGGCCTTCTGAGACACGTACCTGATGTCGAACTGCTGGAGAATCACAGCCCACCGCGCTAGACGGCCAGTCAACATAGGTCGGCTCAGGATATATTTCAACGGGTCTACCCGAGAAACCAACTGTACCTCATGGTGCTGCAAGTAGTGCCGTAATTTCTGTACGGCAAATACGAGCGCCAGGCAGCTCTTCTCGATGGGGGAATACCTAACCTCCGCATCGAGGAGCATGCGACTGAGGTAATAGAGGCTATTCTCTGTTCCCTCGTTGTTCTTCTGGGCGAGAAGGGCACCCAGGGACCGTTCCAGGGCGGTCACATAAAGGACCAGCGGCTTTCCGGATACGGGCGGCATCAGGACCGGAGGTTGAAGCAGGTACTGCTTGATTTCCTCGAAAGCGGTCTGACACTCTTTATCCCATACATAGGTGGCACCTTTCTTCATAAGCCGAGAAAAGGGCTTACACTTGCCGGCCAGATTCGCGATGAATCGGCGTATATAGGCTAAGTGGCCTTGGAACCCTTGCAGTTCCCGGACGGTACCCGGGGGAGGCATCTGGCTAATCGCCCTGATTTTCTCTGGGTCGATCTCAATACCCCGGTATCTTACCACAAATCCAAGGAACTTTCCGGAGGTGACCCCAAAGGCACACTTCAACGGGTTCATCTTCAGGCAGCGAGACCGGAGGAAGCCGAACACTTTCTCAAGGTCTTTGAGATGGTCCTGACGCTGGCGCGATTTGACAACCAAGTCATCGACGTAGCATTCCACCAGTGTGCCGAGGATTGGCTTGAATATGCGGTGCATCGCCCGTTGATAGGTGGCACCTGCATTCTTCAGGCCGAAGGGCATGACCCGGTAGCAAAAGGTACCTTGGGGGGCCTTGAAGGCAGTGAACTCCTCATCCTCAGGGGCCATCCGAATTTGGTTGTATCCGGAGTATCCATCCATGAAGGAGAGGGCTTGGAACCCTGCCGTGGCATCAATCAACAGCTCTGTCACTGGAAGGGGAAAATCATCCTTCGGACAGTGGCGGTTGAGATCGCGGAAGTCGATGCAGACTCTAATCTGCCTGTTCTTCTTCCTGACCGGCACAATGTTGGCCAGCCATTTGGGGTACTGAACTTCCCTCACGAAGTTGGCTTTGATAAGCTTGTCAACTTCGGCCTCAACCATGGCACCATGGGATGGGTGCATCTTCCTGGGAGGCTGCTTGAACCCGCGATGGTTCGCCGGGAGACCAAGGCGGTGGACGGCTACCTGAGGATCTAGCCCCGGCATCTCGTCATAGCCCCAAGCGAACACATCACGGTGCTGCCTGAGAAAGTCCACGTACTGCTGCCGCTCCTCAGAGGGCATGGCGGCACTAACCAACGTGGGTCGTGGATCGGCCTCGGTTCCAAGGTTCACCTGTATTAACTCATCGACCGTGGCGGGGACGCCCTCCTCAAAGGCTGGGGGTGCATCTTCCACGTCCTCTCCACTTGGGGAGGGATCATCCACGGGAGAGACTGCGTTGGAAACTGCATTGGGGCCACCAGATCTTGCTGGGCCGCTGGTGCTGGCACGGGCGGTCGCGGTCATCTCATCAGGAGACTCACAGGCCGTCGAAACCATGGCTACGTCCAACCGTTGAATCGGGAGGACGTAGGCGTCATCCAAGCTGGCCCATGGATCTCTTGCAACAGCGACAGGCTCAACCTCACCTGCCAGGATCTGCTTATCCTTGCTCTTGTAATAGTCCACGTCCAGATAACGGGCTTCACATGAGGCAAAAGGAGAGGCATCTCCTTGAAGCACGCCTACTCGACCATTAAGGGAGTATTTGAGGCATTGGTGGTATGATGAGGGAACCGCCGCATGAAGGTGGAGCCATGGCCTGCCCATCAATGCGTTATACGCAGTGTCCTGAGAGACTACCATGAATTCGGTGTTGGCAACCAAGTCACCGAACTGGGTCTTCAAACGTATCTTGCCGACCGGGGTTTGCTCGGTGCGGTCGTACCCCTGGATCCTGAGGTCGGAGGGAATCAAGTCATCCTCAGACAACCCCAATCTCCGGAGCGTCCGAGTTGGAATCAGGTTAATCCCGGACCCCGTGTCGACAAGACAACGCCGGACTTCAAGGCCGTTGAACTGGCCAGTGACATACAGCGGACGAATGTGTCCCTGTATAGGAGGGTCTTCATCCTTACCAGAGAACGAGATAACTGCCTGACATTCGGCGTCCTCGATCGTTTCGGCGTGAAAGGCCTCTGCAGCCGCAACCTCCGTCTCAAACTGGAGGGGGCTCTTCAGGGCTTCAGCGAGTGCCTCGCGCATCTCAGATGACATGCGCAGAGCCTCAAGGATGGAGAGCCTTGCTGGGATGTCGGCCAAGTGCTTCAGGACATCATACTTTTTGGCCAAGCGCGAGTTCCTGGTTGCAGGAGGTTGCTCTGCGGTTGGTGGCATGACGGGCCTTACCGGTTGGATCGGCGGCCGACTGGTACTTGGCGCATCTCGCTGTTCACTGGTCGCAGTCCGGGAAATGGTCACCGTACTGGAGTCAGGAGGCCGGGATGGACTTGTGGCAGGGCGGAGCTGGTCGCGACGCGGCTGAGGCGGTTCTGCCTGGTCCCATACCACAAACAGTGGCGGAGGAGAATCCGTCATCCCCGGATGGGGAGCCTGCGCACGTTGAGCTCGATCTTGAGCCTGCTGCCTAGTCTCAGTGGCGTGCACAGCCTGGCCGGAGGTACCGGCGGCTGTGTCCCGGCGACTCCTGCTGCTGCGGTTCTTTCGACGGTGGCGACGACCGGGGACACTAGGGAGGTCCACCTGGTGTTCTTCAACGTCGGGAACCGAAAAGGGATTTACCAGCTCGACGGTGTTAACCGAAGCGTACCCAATACCGTCATCGGACGAATCATCCATCACCGGGCGGATCCGAGGAGGGACCCCCATCTCCGGGGGCATGAAATCGCCGAGAGTACGGGATAGTGGCGGAACTGGCGGGGCGCGCTCTTCCTTCTTGCGCTGCCGCCGTTTGCTCCTCTTGGAAGAGGCAGGCTGGGACGACGATGCCGAAGCAGCACCCGCGGATTCTGGGGGCTCAGGCTGATTCAAGCGCGCACGGATGATTCCATGGGCGCGAATGGTCGTCTTGCGGGCCATCCAGTTATTATACTTCTGGGATCCGCGGTTGGAGACCAGCTGCCATTCGTCCTCGTTGCCACTATCGTCATCTGATCCCACGAACACGCCCGCCACTTGTGCTGGAGCTGGGCCCAACCTGATTACATTGTTGTTAATCTGGTCTTGGAGCCAGTCCTTGAACACATAGCACCGCTGGATGGTGTGCCCCAGGGCTCGATGGTAGGGGCAGTAGCGGGGGTTATCCGTGAGATGTGCCTCCTTTGGCTTCCAACACTCAGGCAGTCGCACAATCCTCTGCTCCAGGGCGCTCCGGAAATAACCGGGGACCTGATCCTCATGGAATGAGTACGTCAGGTGTCGCGGGCCCCTGGGAGCGCGGTCTTGACGAGGGGCTGGAGGGGCCTGCCGAGGAGGTGGACCCTGATTATCTCGCCTGGGTTGCGGCGGTACATTACGCGGAGGGGCCGGCCGGTTCTGAGGCTGCCGTTGCTGGGCCGGGAACTGAGCCCGTGGAGGCGGATTCCTGTGAGGCTGTGGAGCTGGCCTCACCGGCAGCAGCTCCAACGGCCTGGGAGCCTCTATCTGGGCCACAGCAGCGGGCTCAGCCCTGCTGGCTCTCCTTGGAGGAATCATAGGAGGCAGCGGGTGTGCCTGGCTGGCCTGTTGCAGGGCTTCCTCAAGACGTTGAGCTTTGTCTGAGAAGTCCCTGAACCCTCCGGGGTAATTCTGAGTGATCAGGGAAGGGACCAGCTCGGTCTTGACGTTCCCGACGCACATTGTCAGCAACTGCTCTTGAGTCAATGGCATGTCAAGGGAATACGTGAGACCCTTCCATCGGGCGACGAAGTCCGCGACTCGCTCATAAGGCCTCTGCTTGCACTTGAAGAGGTCTGCGATACTCGTCTTCCGGGTCGTGGAACTGAACTGGTAGAGGAACTGTCTACGGAGGTCCTCCCAGCTGGTTACCGACCCGACGGGGAGCTGGCTGTACCAGACAAATGCTGGCCCTTCCAGTGTCTGAACAAAGCAGCGAAGCTTAGCGGCCTCCTGCTGCGCCGGAGTCCCCAACATAGGCCCGCACCTCGAGTTGAAGTGGGCTAAATGCTGTGGCGGATCTCCAGTCCCGTTGAAGGGGGCGAAAGTGGGATTCCCGAATCCCGGAGGCGCCGGCATGTCATCCACCCATGCTGGGTATGGCTTGCCGTCCGGTGGGATCGCCACCTGCCGAGTCTCCAAGGCCTCCAAACGGGCGATGAGCGCCGCCATCGGATCGTCCGGACATGGGTTCCAGTCCTGGCGAGGATCTCTAACCACGAGCGCATTGCATGGCCCTTCAATCGGGTCGTCGACCGGGTCGTCGAACTCGGCAGCTCGTGGGATGGCGGGCGGAGCGGCCCTTGGGGCAGCGGGAGGAATCCGAGCGGGATTTCTCAGGTAATCACGCCGCTCGGGAGGGTGTGGCGAAACATACCGCGCCCTCTTGCCATAGGCAATGGCCTCTCTCCTGTCGGCGAACACGGCATGATCACGGTTGCCCGGGAGAGTCTCGTCGAGGTGCGGTTGTTCCGGTCCCTGTTGTCCTGGCCTGGGATCACCGTAGTCAGGCCGCCATTCTGCAGCGCGCTCGGCGAGGAGCTGGTCAACCAGCCTCTTCTGTTCGGCGAGCTGCTGACGTAGCGTAGCCTTCTCGGGATCCTCCTCTGCCCTCTGCATGGAGGCAGATGGGTCGGCGGGCTTTATAGCCTCGCTGTGCTCTTTTCCTTTGCTGACGTTTCGGCTCAACGTCAGTGCTTCAGTGGGTACGGGGAGCCCCAGGAGGTTTCTCTGATGACGAGTAACTCTCACTGATGGATCTGACGACGGCTTGTCTTCGGGGGGGAAGCCCCCGTCGAGAAGTTCCAAGTCGTTCCCCTCTCCCGACAGGTCAGCCATATTGACCGTTCCTGTCCCTGGGGATATACCCTCAGGGCCACCCAGCGAATCGGGCTGTCGGCGGATCACACTGAAGCGTAGGGCAGCGTACTGCCCCCATCCACGGATATACACGTGGGGAGTGGCTTCCTCGATAACTTTGCGGAGTACTTGAAGACACTCAACGCATCGTTGTTGGAGGGCCTCGTGGTGCCCAAATGACCCGGGGTGCCGGACCGCGGGGAGCGTGGCCAGGTCAATTTGACGGCACTGCTCACCAATATCCTCCAGGTGTAGTTGACTCCCGGGGTATGGCATTTGTAGGCAGTGAAGACGGGAGTGAGTCTCCCGGAGAGTTCGGCGGAAGCACTCGAACTCATCCGGGGTGAGCGATTCGGGTGCATCAAAGCCCGGTCCTGCGACTGGCCAAAACTTCTCAGGGAAGTGGCCCTCTGCAAGGACGGTCCAGAAGCTCCACGACTCAAACTCGGGACCCAGATCTCCTTGGTCCTCTTCCATGGCTGGGAACGGACGGGGAACTGGTAGTGGTGCCGAGGCGGGCCGCCGGGCCGACGGGCTGGCCGGCAGTGAATACGGCGAGCAGGCCGATTGGCCTCCATATCCCGGGCCTCCCCCTGAGGGTGGCGGTGCCCCAGCTACCACATCACGATAGGACGGGCCGGCGAGCGAACATCCTGCCGTAGCATCGGTGCTCGCCAAGGGCGCACCAGATCGTGGTTCGACCGTCGGTCCCCAGAAAAAGTCTCCGGCTTCTCTGATCGAGACGGAAGGCACTTCCGGAGGGGCCGGTACCAACCAAAAGTTTGATCCTTGGGGGTCTACCAGGCCCTCGTTACTCCGGATATACCTTCGGAGAGACGCGGGGATCACATCGATCTCGCTCTCGGGGAGCACGAGGCTGACGTGCCGCATTCCTACCCCTGCCCTTGACTGGCGGGATTGGGGAGAGGGCTCTGTCGCCGAATCGTACTCCGCCTCTGAGTCAGAGAAGCAAACCGGTCGGATCTCTGTCCGGAATTCCGCAACATTCTTCCCTCGGCGTCGACGCCTTGCCTTCCTGCCCCTGGGTGGTTCTTCGGGGCAGGGCTGATCTCTGTCCTGGCGTCCTCCGGCCGCACTGGTGCTGGGGCCAAGAGGACTGGGAACCAAGGTGCGAGGGGCACCGGGACAGATATCGAAGGGGACGCGGGGAGAGATGATTCCGGGCAGGACTCCGGGCCGGGATCGGAAGGTGGGATGACCCATGCCTCCTGGATCGGCCACACAGAGTAGATCCTGCCGGTGAATAGCACTACCGCGAGGTGGTCCGCGGTGGTTACTGTCAGTGCCAGCAACCGGGAGAGTCAACCCAACCTGCCTTTGGGGCGGTCGGGGCCTCGATCCGGGTCGGGCATAGGAGTTCCCCCGCTCAGGATGCGCAGAGGCCTGGCGACTGGAGCCAGCAGTGGCTTGGGCCAATGCGGCCGCTGTTGCTAGAGCCCCAAGGTGGGCATCCTCTTCCGCTCGTGCCCGACGTTGGCGTCGAGACAGACGAGTCGGGATGAGCGGCGCGGGCAGGTGGAGAGCCCGCTCTTCGACTGGAGAGGCCTGGCGGCGGTGTCGCCGTGGCCTGGCGGGAGTCCTTACCGAAGATCCCTGGAGCGAATCCCGGATAGGGTGATCCCGGGCCTCTTCCACCTCATCCGCGTAGGGAAGGGAACTATCAGAGCGCTCCGGGGATAAGCTCCCGAAGCGGTTGGACGTTGAGGTAGGCAGCGGTGCCTCCCTGCGCGGCCCTCGGGGGCGGCGGTGGTGGCGAGGCGCAGCCTCCTCAAGGTCTAGGCGAGCCATTTCCCTAGTGGGGATGACTCCCTCTTCCTCGTATCTCCGCACCAGGGTGTTGATCACCCTTCTCTGGATGACCTCCGAGGGGGAGAGAGGGCGTGGTCGTCCCGCAATTGCGGATGCTGGGACGGCTGCGGAACGGGCGGGACCGCGCGGAGTAGCCGCGTCGGTGTTTCCCCTGTCCCTGCGCCAGTGGGCGGGTGGTGATCGGGCACTGGATCGGGCGACCTGATTTCTGAAAGCAGGGAGAAAGACCCATTAACACTGACAGGAAAAAGGAATCGACAACCAACCATTAGCGCCACGACGCCTTCCGTGGGGGGAACCCAGGCCCTCGACGTTGCGAGACGGAGTGCCCGATTTCACTTCCCCAGCCCCTGGCGGGTAAGACTGAATGCTTGGCCGGGCAACATGCTGGTCTTCCAACACCTCTGAAAGCCATCGGTCTTCGTATCGAGGAGAAGAGATTCACGTCGGGTTCACCATTTTTCTGTTTCGGTGCGGATGTGCGTCGGGTTACGCTGTTCCGCCAGGACGCGTTCGCGCGTGCACCCGTCAACCCGAGGGGATGGGCGCGCGGCTTGTGGTCCCGCAGTCCCGCTTTCCAAGGGCGGGCGGCATCCGTCCCTTATTCAGGGGCGTCTGCTCCTTGATCGAAACCGGGATGATGGGATGTCGGCTCCTCCTTCCTTGGACGTCTCCTCGGAACTCGTCGCCTAATCCGGGTCTCCCTCATAGACTTAAGAATGTTCGTGAATCTCGTTCCCGGCGCCATATCTTCATGGACACCGGTTAATTACGCTGCTTCCGCCCGGACGTTCCAAGGAGTCTGGGCGGGGCAGCAACCTGCGGTGAGAAGGCCGGGTGGCTCTGGGTGCTGGGGGCGTGTCGTAACACTGCGGCTCTGCACATCTGTCTTCCGTCCCTAATAGGGCTTCTCGAAGGCATGATGGCCTGAGGCATCCCGTACTAGGTGCGGGGAACTGTGTCACCTGAGGTTTTCCTCAGCTTCCCGTGTTTAACACGGGGTATGCCGCGAGTTTAACGTCCAGCGGGGACGGCATCGGGCCGATCAACACGAAAAGTGGATCAGATGACGGAACCCCTTGCGGGAACCTCCGACGCTGGGGCCAGCACATGGGCGGCTTCCCAAGTAACGTGGAGTGGAGTGAAGTGGCATGACCCCACCGGGATGTGGCGGCCCGGGTAAGGATCAGGATGGATGATGGAGGTGAAGAGCTTGGACCCCAGAGGGGCTTCCTACGTACCGCGCGTTAACACGGATCAAAGTCAACGTAGTTCGGGCATACAGTTTAACGTCATGCTGGACGTCGGCAAGCCGACTCACGAAGAGGTCGAGGCCGCCGGGCGGAGGATTGAACCGAACCACCTCGCACAGAGGGGGATGGAACGGCCGGGTGGATCACAGTTTCACGTCATGATGGACGATAAAAGGGGAAATGGAAAAAGGGGGGCTGTGGGGAGGCACCATGGAGATACACACGGGCAGTCTCCCACAGGGGCGGATTCATAGGTGAATCGACGCAAGCGTGAACCCTGGAGGGGTCCACTAATGGACGAACCGACGTAAATACGACCGGGACGACCAGGTGGTGGGCTTGGACCTCAGGGAGGCTTCCTACGTACCCTGTATAGAAGACAGGGATCAAAGTCCACGTAGTTCATTCTGTCAGGACTTACGCACTTGAGGCAGCCCGGTTGCTGCAAAGCTCAGTTGGAAGGGACTTGGACCGAAAGCAGAAGACACCTCGATCCCAGTCATACCCTCTACTGGCTTCGGCAGTGGGGAGGCGCAATGGAGATACACATGTGCAGCCTCCCACGAGAAACTAGGGGTTTGTAATACCCTGCCCCCGTAGGGAAAAGCCACTCCCATTAAATCGCCCCGAAAGCGGGACAATCCCGACATCCCTGCAGAGACGAGCGGGTGGGGGCCACATCCAAACCGGGGGAGATCCTGCGTGCAGAGCACGGGATCGGATGAAGCGGACGGTTTAACGTCTTGCCGGACGAAGTACAGTTTAACGTCGTGTGTTGAGGACGAAGCGGACGGTTTAACGTCTTACCGGACGAAGTACAGTTTAACGTCATGTGTTGAGGACGAGGCACTTGGCAGTTTAACGTCTTGCAGCGCGGACGATGGGGCTAGGCAGTTTAACGTCGTGCATCTTGGACGGATGTGCAGTTTAACGTCATGCTGGACGAATGTGCAGTTTAACGTCATGCTGGACGTATGCGCAGTTTAACGTCATGCGGGACGAATGCGCAGTTTAACGTCATGCTGGGCATAGGTTGCCGGACGAATGTGCAGTTTAACGTCATGCTGGGCATAGGTTGCCGGACGAATGTGCAGTTTAACGTCATGCTGGGCATAGGTTGCCGGACGAATGTGCAGTTTAACGTCATGCTGGGCATAGGTTGCCGGACGAATGTGCAGTTTAACGTCATGCTGTGCATAGGTTGCTGGACGAATGTGCAGTTTAACGTCATGCTGGGCATAGGTTGCCGGACGATGGGTGCATGTCACTTCGCACGAACCTGGAAGGCCGCACGGGAAGACAACGCACGGTGCGGGCACCCAGGATGAGGAGCATCGGGCGCCACGCAGGCAGGTGCCCTCAGGGGGGTGAGGGGGCGACCCTGGCAGATTGCGCGCAAAAAGGAAGCTTTGCGCGCAATACTGCGGGCCGGCGCGCAATCGGGGCGGCTGGCGCGCAATTGGGCCAGTGCCTTGCGCGCGGATGCTTGAGATTGCTCACACCGGGCTTCGGATAGCGCGCGGGGGCAACGGATCATTCTCTAATGAATGGCCACTTGAAAGAAGGGGGTGCGCGCAATCGGGCCGGATTGCGCGCACCCCGGGGGCAATTGCGCGCAAGCGGGTTCTTTTGCGCGCAAAGGCCTTAGGGTGAGTTTTTATTCAAATGAAAGGAGCCAGCGGGGATTGCGCGCGAAGGCGGACTCCGAGGCTTTCTTGCGCGAAAGAAAGGAGGTTACCTGAAGTTCGTCATTGCGTGCGGAAGGGGTTGAATTGCGCGCACGAGAGACGTTTCGACTTCCAGCAACCTTTGAAACGTTGGGGGTCGCCTTGTATTTATAGGCAACCCCGGGCGCGGAATCCAGGGTGCGAGCGCGAAATTCTCCTCGCGGGCGCGGAATCAGGCGCGGCGCGCAAGGGAGTCGCGCGGATCTGCGGCGCGCAAAATTGCGCGCCGGACCGGCGCATTGCGCGCATCCCGGGGGGTTTGCGCGCGGAACATCCTTTTTGCGCGCGGGCCTCTGAAATTCCGCGCAAGGCCTCCGGGCCCTCCGAAACGTTCTTCCGACTCCAAATATCACTTCGCTTTCCGCATCCGGAGCTTCGTTGGGGAACAACGGACTTTTCCGGCGTCTACATACTCCATGTAGCCGCACATTCTCCTTCACATATAGGCATCCCAAGCTCTCTACTGAACCCTATTATCCGATCGGTAGTATGTGGGCCAACTTGGTGAGTCGGTTGACGATCACTGAGATAGAGTCATTACCTCTGGATGTACGTGGAATTTTTATCATGAAGTCTATGGATATCCCATACCAATTCCAATCTGGGACCTCTAATGGTTGAACCAAGCATACTCGTACCTGATACTCTGCCTTCACTTGCTGACAAGTGAGGCACTAATAGAAAAACTCTGCGACTGATTTCTTCATTCCTGGCGACTAGTGCTGTCATTGGAGATCCTGGTACATCTTCACCACTCTTGGATGTACCACTAGATGGGATGTGTTGAACTCCCTCAACACTTCCTCCTTAAGTGACACTGGTACCATGGAATGTCCCTTGAAGAGGATGACGTGCTCCCCACCATCAGAAAATCCATCTAGTGCTTATCCTATGTATATCTAAGCACGTCGTGCCTCGCAGTCAGTGCCTCATCACTGCGCCTCCTTGACCCATTGAAGAAGTGGGGGAGTGACTGTAAGAGACTAAAGGAATGATGCTCCATTTCTATCCACAAAGGATATCTACAAAGCGGCTAGTTGCTCCGTCACCTCGCCTAGAAGCTGTATACCAGACCTCCTACAGAGTGCATCTGCTACAATATTTCCCTTCCCAGGAGTATAGATTATATCGAAGTCATAGTCCTAGAGGAACTCAAGCTAATGTCATTGTCTCTAGTTGAGGTACTTCTAAGAGAAGATATACCTGAGACTCTTGTGATCAGAGTAGACTGTAAAATGTTCACCCAATAGATAATTTCACCACATCATCAAGGTGAAGACCACAACTGCTAACTTCAGGTCATGGGTAGCATCGTTCTTATCATTCTATCTCAGATATCGAGATCCATATGCAATCAATTCTCACTACTGCATTAGGACACATCCAATCCTGGTCCCTGATGCATCGCAGTAAACAACATACCCAACACCCTCCTTTAGAAGCCTCAAGATGGAGCCACTAGTCAGCCTCAACCTCAGCTCCTAAAAACTCCACTTACATTTATCCGACCAAACGAAGGGTTTAACATTCTTCATCAATGCTGATAGTGGTCCTGCAACTCTGGAGAAATCTAGTACAAATCTTTGGTAGTATCCAGCCAAACCCTAGAAACTCCATACCTCCATCACACTCCTGGGTGGATACCAAGAAATTAGCACCTTAATATTCGCTTGATCCACTAAAACTCTAGCCTCCTATATGATATGTCCCAAGAAGTGAACCTCTTTGATCCAAAACTGGCACTTCAAGAGCTTACCATAAAGCTGGTGCTCTCAGAGTGTGTCCAATACTATCTGAAAATGATAGAAATGGTCCTCCTCATTAGTTGAGTAGATCATAATGTCATCGATGGAGATTACTACAAAGCGATCATGATATGGATGAAATATCATGTTCATGAGTCCCATGAACACTACTAGAGCGTTTGACATGCCGAATGGAATAACCAAGAACTCTTAGTGGCCATACCGATATCTGAATGTCATCTTCTGCACATCCTCATCTAACACTCTGAGCTGGTGATAGCCTGATCTGAGGTCTATCTTCATGAAACATTGTGCCCCCTTCAGCTGATCAAAGAGGTCGTCAATCCTCGGGAGTGGGTACTTGTTTTTCACGGTCACCTGGTTCAGGCACCGATAGTCAACACAAAGTCTCAAGCTCCCATCCGCCATCTTGGCGAACAAAATCGGGGCTACCCATGGAGAAACACTAGGTAGAATGAATCCCTTCCCCTGCAAGTCCTCTAGCTGTACCCACGGCTCACGAAGCTCAGCGGGATCCATCTGATATGATGGTGTAGATATCAGTGTCGTCCCAGGGTACAGGTCAATGTAAAATTATACCTCTCTACAATGAGGTAGACCTAGAACATCTTCAGGGAAAAAATCTGCGTATTGGTCCACCACAACAAGATAATTTGGACTCTCAACTTCAACTGCTCCGTGGGTAAGTCTAGCCAACTGATATGTAATCGGCATCACCCTCATCCGGGTAAGTCTATAATGCGCTTCAAAGGCTCCCTTCTCACTGGTGAAGATAAACCTGGTCCCATCCGTGTAGACACACCACACATTGCGCCTAATACAGTCTATCTGAGCATGGACTGTAGATAACCAGTACATACCCAAGATGACGTCGTAAGGCCTCGACGCTGCTACTAGGAGATCCCAACTGAATCTCTCACCTCCTAGAGTAAGTTCTCACTACTGAAAATAGTGTGTAATCATCAAATATGCTCTCCTAGGAGTCTCTATCCATAAAGATCGAGCCAACAGTTCTGTCGGAATCTCTGAGCTCCGAATGAGGGTAGTGGCAATAAATGAATGACTGGAACATGTGTCTATAAGTACTGCAGCTATGTTGGTGTAGAAAAAAATTGTACCTTGAATCATCTTCATAGAACCATGATCGTAAGCCTCAACTGCCTGGAGATGTGCTCTCCCCTGTCCACCTTCTCCATGCAGTTAGGGTGGACCTCCTGGTGGTGGTGGCAGTAACATCTCGAATCGTCGCCCACTGCTAGATACACGACCAACTCCTCTGCCACGTCTTCCTGCTCCCTGTGGACCTCCTCGATTGAACCTTTGTCTCTGCCTGGGTGGTCCTTTGACCATCTTCTGATCATTCATACGATGGGTCGGACAGTCACGAGCCATGTGACCCTGCCCGCCACATGTGTAACACTGCCCCCTCCTGGCATGACTGGTGCTGCCTCGGGTGCCCCTCACAACCAATCTTAAATCATGCGGTTGTCCACCTATAGGTATGGTCCTCTTGGACCTCTGTGACGTCAGTCTACTTCTAGCTATAGAAGACTATGCTACGTGGTGAAAGGTAGTAGGTCTCACTATTTGTGACTTCTTAGTAAGGAAACTCTCCACCAAGAGGGCTCTCTCTAACACCCCGCCTACGTTGGGATACTGAGTGAGATCATCGAAGCCCTAATCTCCCGCATGAGCCCCTGCTCGAAGGTCTGTACCAGGAAGAATGGGTCCTGCACCATTTCTGTGGAGTAGCATGAGAGTTTACTGAACCTCGCTGAGTACTGAGCTACAGTCATGCTGCCCTTCTGCAGATGAAGTAACTCTTATACGCACACTTCATGAAGAGTCAATGAGACAAACTCTACCTGAAACAAGCTCTCGAAGTCTTCCCAGAGAAGCGTCACCTCATCCTGAACCTGGAGCATCACGATCCACCATCTTCTTACTGCTTCTTGAATAAGGATGGCAGCATGGATCACCATGAATTCTTTTGGTTTCCCTACCAGTTGAAAGACTCTCACTACAGCCTTCGGCCAATCCTCAGCCGCTTGTGGGTCCTTCTCTCCCCTAAAACTGGGTGGCCTCTGTTGCTGTAACTCATGCAAGGTGCTCAAGCGGCGTTTACCCTCTACTGTTGGGGCTGGTGGCATCGGTGGGCCAACGTGTAATGGTACCGCCGGTGCCTCCACTGGCGCCCCTACTGGAAGAGGGCCCTACATTGAGGCCTCATCGCTCGGTGGGATATAAGTGCATACAACTCTCGGAACCCTAGATGGTTGTCTGCGTGGAGGCATCTTAGAAAGAAATAGGTGTGCTACGGTTAATAAGTTATACCTAGTGATATGACTCAAAGATTTCACAAAAAAGACTCTTGAAAACACACACGTAATCAGTGTTTTTTTGCACTAAGTCAGAAATCAGAACTCAGGGTCCTGGTGTATGGATACGTTAGTTGCCACACCAACACTGGACACCCCAAACTGAAAACCATACTCATTACACTTAAAAATATTTCTGAATCAAAAGATAAGAGTTCTAGTTATTTGGTAGAACTGAACTCCTTTGATACCAATTTGTCACAAACCGTCCCCCAGGGCCCGTGCTGTGACTACCCCAAGCCCGCCTTCCATAGGCCAGGGGATGGAGACTAGCACCGAAAGACATATTCCCTAAAACTGGGAAGGCATTGCCATTAAAAACTGAAAACACACTCAACCATGCACACAACAAGATACGAACAACAAGTAAACTGTATAACAAAAAGAGTGCTAAAAGTAAATGGGGTTGGAATACAAGCCCAAATAGTAAAGGTACAAGAAACTGAAAGTACATGTACAAATGAAGGAAAAATGAAAACACCTATTGGGTCATCCTCTGAGGTTCCTACCTGAAGGGTAGGTACAGACCACCTCCTCGGCACACCACATCCATCCATCCCCTCCATGTACCGACTCGTCGTATAGTCCACCTCCAGGCACCGTCTAGTCCTGGTACTCTCAGCCTCGATCAACGCTGTTTGTCATCTACACCAAACACAACAAGGTGCGGGCATAGCCCATGCAGAGGTGAGTATAACGATACTCATTAGGGACCCCGAGACCCTCAAGGTCTCACAAAATCCTCCAAGGATAAACTAAAAAGTGTGAAATCAACAGATAATCCTACTTAGGTATATGCCCATAAATATACCTAAGTTATCAAGTAATCTATCTCAAAAATGAATAAAACACAGAGATACTAACTCAACTCACACCAGGATTTATTCTAGAGGTAGTAACAAGTAACATCCCCAGTAACATCATCAAACACCTCGGCAGCTGGAGATCCCATCTTATATCAAGTATAGTGGGCCTGCCGCGTCACATAGATGTGCTTCCCACTAATCCTGGACTGCTGAGGTACTCCTCCTGTCGAGTACCATGGGTCTGCCATGTCACACAGAGGCACTCCCCACCATGGGTCTTCCACGTCACACAGAGGTGATTTCCTTCGTGACTTGTTGAGGTACTCCTCCTGTCGAGTACTGTGGGTCTGTTGTGTCAAACAGAGGCGCTACCCACCGTGGCCTGCTGAGGTACATCTACTGTCGAGTACCGTGGGTCTGCCACATCACATGGAGGATCTCCCTACCGTGGGTTTTCTGTATCACACAGAGGCGCTCCCCACTGGGCCTTTTAAGTCACTCCGAGTCGAAAAGGTCAGTAGTCGTCAAGTCTCAGCCAACTACAAGATTCCCACACTATGCTCACTCGTCTCATGGAGGATCCACTCCAAAAACTACTGGTCGATACTCCAATTACAACGAAATCCCATGAATAAGAATCTCAAAGGTCCTCCATGTCATAGGGGTCTCAATGCAATAGATGGTGCGTCAATCGGATGCCCGGTCTGTGAGTAATTTTCCATTTAGTCCTAGGGGCCTGGTTAGATTCGTGCTCGATCCAACCTGATCGTTCCCCATCATAATCCAAAACTCTAGTGTGGTATACTCAAGGGGATTTTCTTGCTCCACGAATTCTAGTTCCACTGATGGTTCATCAAACCGACATTTGGTGCCAAAGTTATGGCCAAAAGAAAGTAATTGGGTTGTAGTGGGCTTGGGTCCGGTCCGACCTGGCTGAATTGACCCGGCCCGAACCGTCCTTGGCCGATCTAGTTCGGGTCGACTCGCCCCACAGTGTGACCTGGATCGTATTGTTCGGCCCAACCTGCTGGGCTGTCCGGCAGGATGCGAGGGGTCACGGGGGTTCGACCACAAATGGTGCGAGGCCGCAGGGCGGCTCGTTCGGGGTGGCTCGGCCAAGAGGGCAGAGGCCACAGGGCGGCTCAGACAGAGCGGCTCAGGGCCGCAGGGCGGCTTGGCCAGAGTGTCTTGGGGATGTGTCAGTTCGATCGGAGAATCTCTTCGGTTAGGGCTCGGCCGGAGCGGCTCGGACGTGGGTGGATCGGCCAGAGTGGTGGCTATGGATCGTTAGAAGGCGGTGACGGCTCAGCCCGATCGACAGTGATGGCTCAATAGATGACCGGGATGGCTCGGCCCGATCAGTGGTGGCAGCTTGGCGGACCGTAGTGACGGATTGACCCGGTTGGTGGAAGCGGCTCGACAGACGGCGATGGCTGCTCGGCCCAGTCGACAGCGGTGGCTCGACCTAGACGATGGTGGCCATGGGTAGCAGGGCGGGGCCACGAGTGGTAGAGCTTTGGGGTGTCGTGGTCATGGGTGTCGCGGAGAGGATTGACCATGAGGGTTCCACAAGGGAGTGGAGGTCGCGAGGTGGCAGGGGCCGTAGGGCAGTGTCGTTGCACCGTCTCCTTCGTCGTATTTAACACCCCAAATCATCATAAGATTTTCGAAGGGGTCGGGCCATGTTGGTTTGGCCCGTACCCTCCGCGTTAGGGTGGTAGCATATGGATCAACAGGAAATTGAAGAAGAACTTCAAGCTTCACAACCTCCCACAACAATTTATTACCAATCCCAAAAAATAATTCAAGGGACTAAAATGGGAAAAGTATTCATACAAAAATAAAACCCCTACCTCGGGTTGTTCGTTGACATCGACAAGGAAGGAAGAATGTGAAGTTGTCGATGCTCGTCTTTTCAACAACACACCTCCAATCCCAGGCTTGTGCATCAGTTCTTCACAGTCGAAGACATCCCACGTTGGAATATGTCCCGAGGAAGAAGTTTGAAGTCGGCATTCTTTGTCGGTGGAGCATTCATTGTTGGGAGGTGAAGTTCTTTGTTGGAGAACTTTATTTCTCCCAAAGCTCTCTCCTCTCCAAATTCCACCAAAAATTCTAAGTAGCCAAAAAAATCGATTATGTTGGCTATTATGTTCATTGGTATAAATTCAAAATAGACTAATTAAACAATTAACCAAGTTGGAAAAAATTAATGTGGAGGAAGCTCAAGAGGCTCCTCCACATTAAAGAGGGAGTTGAGAGTATCTCCCTCATTAAGTGGGAAGTTCAAGAGGTTTAGGCCTCAGGTGGTCCCCACCACCATAACCTCTCATGGTAGGATAGGCTCGGGTGGTCCCCACCACCATAACCTCTCATAGTAGGTTAAGGTGTGGCGGTCCCCACTTCTCAACTTCCACATGGAGATATCCTAAAGAAAAATAAAATAAAATAAAAATAAAGTTTATTTTATTTTATTATTTCTGCGAAAAACCCAAAAATTAACTTTCACCCTCAACCAACTGTCATCGAGGTGAAAGTCTCCTTAAGCGAATACCGGCGCTGTGAGTTCAACGGTGTCCTCATATTTCAATTCCGAGAACTGGTTCAAAAGTTAAAATAACCTTCTCGCATGTTTACTGAACGACCTGAAAAAAAGTTCAAAAATTCATTCCAGGCACTCCGGGTCACAGAATCATGTGCCACCAATTTTCTTGGACTCGTAAAATTCCCATATATTTAAATAAAATTACCTGGAAATTCCGGGTCTTTACAAATAACATATCAAAATCCATAATGATGGAAGGGAAAAATCCCCTACCAATATATTAATTAATTTTAAATCATTCATAATGCACCCAATGTACCCTACATTCCATGGACATATGACAACATAGTTTTGATTAGTACATTAAATTAAAAATGTCTTACATATATTAATAATAATCATAATGTATTAGGATCACTAAATAAACTCACTTGTAGGGATATTAAATAACAAAAAAATATGTGGAATTCTTACTAGTGGTTCTATTCTCATAATCCCCTCTCTTTATAATCATCATGTACTACATTTATGAGATGAAATATCATATTATTATGAGTACTCACACATAATATTCAACATAATATATATCATATCATTGAATGATATTAAAACACAGAGAGATAGTGAATAAGATCATCAGAGAAACTAAAACTTCCCATCATAGAAGAGGAAATTTTATAACATTTTCATTACAATAGATATTCTAGGAGATTATCATTTTAATGTTACATAGTTGAAAAATCAATATGTTTTAATGTATTTATTAATACTCAGATACATGAATATATAGGAAACCTAAAGTATAAAGCTGTTGGTTCTAGGAAACAAACTCCAAAATTTTGTATATTTATCTTTCTTAGAACATATGATTTATATAAAAAATGATGGTCTATGTCTGTTATCACTAAAAGATGAGGTTCAATTATGGTTGGTGTATAAATTGGATTATATGGTATTGTTTTATGCAGATTCTTGGTGGTATTATATTCAATAAACTAACATGTATTTTATTATGATAACACGCCATGAGGATCTTGGGGTAGGATGTTCACTGGGGATGGGAATTTAGTTCCTTCATCTAGGGATGTGTAGATAACCTAGTGGGGTTTTGGAAATGAAATTCCATGAAGGTGGTTTTTTATGGGAAATATGACTTATTGGTGTTTATAGAGGGATCACGATTCCATGTTTTTTAGGTTTCCCTAAGGTCTTTGGATTGAGTTTTCAAGGACATGTTTTGAATCCTTTTGGAGAGGTGGTAGTTCATGTCATATGTTATCTAACATGAATATTCTCAAATATCTAAGTTCCTTGTATTTTATTATGTCTTGGGTATATGTGGTTAATCATTCCTTTAGTGGGTCACCAAGGGATCTTCTATCACTAGATTCTAATTTCAAAAAAAAAAGGATTATTGTGGTTAGCCAAGTGAATGCCTTAGGATTGATAAGGTGGATTTTTATGAGTGATATTGGTTTTGATATTGGTTTTAGAGAGAGATACTATTTTAATACATTAAAATGTTTTTTTGTAGTTTCAATTTTGGAGGTGCAATGATAGAATGGTTATATTCTTGTGGTTTTAAATAAACCATTAGAAACAGGCTGTTGTGTGGTTATCTATGGTATGAGGGAGATGCCTTTTTTAAGAGGAGCACCATAGGTGTTCCAGTTTTATGATAGTAACATGTTGTAAAATAATGGTTTATAATTTAGTTATATTTTACTAGGTTTTTTATGACTTTTATAAGGTGAATACAAGTCTGGTTGTGTACATGGATTGCATAAAATAATGAGAATTATTTGTTTGAGTGAGTCGAAATAGGTTGTTGTAGGAGAACCTTTGTGAGTATCTAAGATAATCACACTACCTTAAAGAGGATTTTCTTAGTTTGCATGGATTTTAGATAAACTAAATTGGTTTGTGGGGAAAATAAATGCTCGTGAAGTGATGTTATATTTAGTTGTATGTCTCAGTGGAGTGGGTTATATGTGGGTCCTATAGGAATCATTCAGTTTTCAATGTATCCTACGTGGCATATCTATAGTAGACCTGTTGAGGTTAGTGCCCATAGATCTGTGTAGTGGAATCATTACGGTGGGGAGTACATCATAGGTTATAGGAGGATTTGATCGACATAGTTAGTGGTTGTTTAGAACAGTGGGTATCATTCAAGGTGATCCAGGGAGGCATATTGGTTTCTTTTTTGATGTTGGTTCTTCTGTGTGAGTGAGTTGGCCATGTCTAGTAATTAAATTTTGCAATGGATTGAAGCTAGGCCTTGGATTTTACTTTTTTACAATTCTATGATATAAATACTTCTATGGTGGGTAAAATCAAATCAATCATGGATGAATTACCCCCATGTTTTAGATTTATGGGTGCATTGAGACTAGTCATTAGACATTCAAGATGGCATTGGGTGTATGTTCCTAGGAAGAATCTGTATGGATCTGGTTCTATGGAAAGTATAACATTTTGGTCTTCTATTCTAAGGTGTCATGGTTTATAGGATGTGGAAATAATCTTTAGATTAATGGGATATGATCTAAGGTTGAGATATATAGATGTTTAACTATTTCTCAAGGTGATATTTGACCAGCCAGTTGACTGTCAAGGAGTCTCATGGGCAATAAATGTAATAGTGGGGAGATTGTGATGACTCACATTATAACATGATGAGAAAATTTATAGAAATTTTAACCTTTTTAATGAGTGATTTTTAGTGGAAACAGATAAATTATCCCATCATAGGATCTTATAATAATTTTATGATAGTTTTATTGGTCCGAAAATATCATATTTACCATAGGACAGGAGTTAAGTGATATTTTGAGTCATTCATTTTTACATTGAATATTAAAAATTTATTTAATTGAATATTAAATGGTTTCAAAACTGTATTCGGTGATATATTTTTAAAGGAGTTTTTGATTGAAATTATAACTCCATGGTTGAGTATATAATTAGGGGTTTTCCATGGTGATTTGTATGTTCACTTCAGGTTTTGGTGGAGAGGATGGTCTAGTTAAATCAAGAATTTTCATTTATTTTTTAAATTTTATTTTCCTTCACATTATCTTGATGTCTTATTTTATTTCTATCACATTCCCAATTGGATATCCCATTTTCCACTTTTATCCATGAGATAAATAGAGGGAGAAACGAGTGTATCATCACTAGGGATCATCCGATGAGGTCGATTTAGATATTGTGGATGTATGTCATGGATTTGGCTTGAAGTTTCAGAGTTTTATAACCCACATTAGGCCATACTTAATGTTTTATCTTAAATCATAAAATTATATTTTCTATTTTTTAAATACCTATATATGTTTTGGGGAGTTACCTAAGATCCTCTTAGGTGTATTTCCGAAAAAATATAAGGTTTTACATCCTTTATAGGGGATTTTTATTAAGAAATACCATCCACATGGCGTGTCATTCAAATAACACACACCACATGTTCTTATTGTTGGGTTAAGGATTTAAGATGAGGTATACATCAAATTTGTGTTTTTGACATACCATGAATGGACACATAGGTTGTGGCTAGGTGTTCAGGCCAAACACCTCATTTCGGGGAACATGGTCTTATACAATACACAGCCAGAACCCGTGCGAGGTACCTGACCGATGGTTTCATAGGGCACTCATATATAGGTTAGAAAGGTGACATAGATAGATACATCATGTTAGGTGAACTCCATGTACTTGAGTAAGTTCACATCATGTTGGGATGAGGTACATGCACATGTATGTTACTAGAGGTACACCCTATGTATATGAGGTGCACACCGCATACTCCATGTTTGTTTGTGTTTCAATAATTTTCTCACCATGGAGTTAGAATTTAATTGTTGAGTACTCAATTGTGATTTTTTTAATTAGAACACATTTATGAGAACCTAATGGTGTTTAAATTTCATTAGTTTGACATTTTTGTTTGAGTGAGGATTATTTAGAGGTTTCCCCAAGGTTACAGTTTATGTGTTATCCTATGAGAGGTGTTCTTTGAGACCATGGTGTGATTCAAGATCATTATTTATAACTTGGAATGAGTAATGCCAAGCGGTGTAGTTTTAGTTTCTTTGTAATGTTATTGGCAAGTAGGACTGTGTTTTGATATCTCTTGGGGATGAAAATGGTTTTTTTGTGGTTTTTTGGTCTGTACTTTAGTGTTGGACCAAGTTTCTTAAGGGTTGATAATATATGGTTTTAGACAACTCATTTATAGTTTAGATCCATTAGATCCTTTAGGGTAGGAAAACATCATGGGATAATGGGTATGAAGATTTTTAATTTCCATGATATTGATATGAATATAGACTCTTGAGGATGTTCTTTCATTTGAGGTGTTTCCCAAGGATACCCATTTCTGTGAGATGACACATGATGGGTGGTTTGTTAGAGAGGATATTTAAGGATCCAATTATATAGCTTTAAGATTTTGATGTGGTCCCATGGATCATTTTGGATTCCCTTATTGGTGATATGATGGTCATGGGTGGGTTAGGTGATGGGGTCACTGGAGTAGGTTATCCTTTATTAGGCATGAATTATGGGTTTAGATTCATTTTCGTTATGGGAGTTTAGTAACCTTATGTTTTTTTATCCTAAGAAGTACAATGATAGTTTTTTCAATAATGAATTCATGTGTTACCTTAAAACCAAAAATACTGGTGGATTATGCCTGTTTTAGGCATGTTGGTGTTGGTTGGTTTAACTTTTGACCAACCCATGTTTTAATGGAATATACATAGGAAGTTTGAGATAGTTTATTCTTAGGTTCTAGATGAGAGAAATACCTTTGGGATATTTTTTATTAGTAAAAAACCCTAGGATTGATTAGGTCCTTTCCTCTAGTGTCAGGTAGTGGTTTGGTGAGCCTTTGGGGATAATTGATGATATAGCTATTGTCATCCCTCTTGTTAGGATTTCACTATGACTAGTTATTTGGTTCCATGGTCTTGAAAATTTTATATGGTAACCATGGTTGATTATAATCTCACTAATTCTGATAACTCCTAATTCGTTCTTCCAAACTGTCAGGATTTGGTGGGTTCTCTCAATTTTAGTATAGTTCTATTACCTATTTTAGATAATACTAGATCCTTTCAGTGGTTGTCAATTTTTTAGACACCTATAAGAAGACATTAGTGTTGAAACATCGTTCCTATTGGTTTTTTAAAATTAAGAAATCTTACTTTAGATCTTTAGGATTTTACTGATGTGTTTTATGGGGTGGATTGATGAACTTAAAGGTCAATGTTTTCTGTAATTTGATGAATCAGTTTTATTTATCCTCATATATAATGTTAGAATAAACTTTTTGATTTTGTTTCATCATTAGTTTCTTTTTATTTTTTATACTCTTTTTCTTTATTCAACTCGGATGAGAATTACATGTGCAGACAATTTTATTATCTCAAAAAAATTATAATTTCACCATTGGGGTGACCTACTGAGTTGTATTCTTTACAACTTGTACATGAACATTTTTGTGTGATAACATCTTTATATTATTATTTATATTTATCAAAATATTCATAATTTATGAGGATGACATCTAGTGAATATTATTCAAGAAAGACTACTCATGTAGTGTTTGAAGTTCAAGTTAGAGCAGCTCGACCATTGTATAGGCTAGGTGTGAGGTATGTCTTTTGGTTGGTAGTAGATATTATTGTTTACAAGTTTTATTTATTTAGGTTCTACATGTTATTGAAATAATGGGTTACTAATTTTTGTATTTTGTAGCATACCATGAGTCTATAT
Source organism: Viscum album (assembly GCA_963277665.1). Taxonomy (NCBI): domain Eukaryota; kingdom Viridiplantae; phylum Streptophyta; class Magnoliopsida; order Santalales; family Viscaceae; genus Viscum; species Viscum album. The sequence continues at coordinate 1,628,675,061 of OY728130.1, forward strand.
AACTATATGTGGAATTTCATTTGATATAGCATGTTTTTGTTTTTGTTATTTATATTACACACTCTGTTATTTTTGGTGTGTATGTGTTTGGTTTATTTCCACTGTTGTTCAACTTTGATTCTAGGTTATAGTCTAAACACTGTATATTTTTATACCCTAACAATTTTTTAGTATCCATCTTGAGCCCTAATGGTTGGATAGACAAGGTGGTTGGTATGTTTACCCCATATGGTTGTTAAAATATCCTAATACATGATTTATCTGACACGATTATGATTCTATATAAAAAATATGAACAATTCCATTTAGGGTAATATAAAAGATTTTAAATCCTTCCTAAAATATGAATAAATAAAAATGATATCTTCACAAATTCAATATATGTGATATAGATATATATTATTAACAAGGCTATTTAGAAATGTATGTTATCCTTTCTTTCTTCCTGTTATTCTTAAATTAATCAGAATAATCATTCCCACATAGAATTGGATCTCTCTAAGGAATCAACATATAAAATCATCAATATAATAGTAGTTTCGTCTCTCTCGTGTGTTGATAATTTTTTTCCACTCCTTCTTCTCTTAACATTCTCAACGTCACTACTAGATAATATTTTTCATATTTCTAAATATCAAAACCCTTCAATTCATTATTTTTGAGATCTCTTTCAATCCTATTGAATTTTGGATAAAATATTACTAATATTAGTCTGAGAAATAAATTCATGAATACCTAACAAAGATTAATCCATGATAAATTTCTGGGTTCATGGAAATTAATAATTTAAACTCAACTGTATAATAATATATAATGTTAACCAATTCATTAAAATATACTTCCCATAAATCATCTCCTTATCTTCCTCATTATCTGCCACAATTATCATGGTTTGTTTACATTAAACATCCATAATAATGGAAATCCTTTCATTCATTTTCTACGTGATAACTTGTAGTTACATTGTTATAATTTGAAGGTATTTTTCATGACATTGACTTCTTTTGATTTTTTCATGGTTGAGTTATGAAATTTTCTTTTATGTAATAAGATAATATATTATCTCATTATAGAGTTGTGCCTAACATTCATGACATAAAATAACAATTTGAGGCTCTCCCATAACACTCACATCACCACACATCATCTTATTACCTTCTCCATACCGAGTGACTACATCTCAACTTCCAGAACAATATTTCATTTTACTTTTATCCATATAGTTATTTGTGGTGAGATGTTCTACATTAAGATGTATTTCCAATTCATCTTCCCTATTCCTCATCACCAAATATATTACTGCAAACATTAATTAATACTTCAGCATCACTATGTTTATACTTTGAATAATTTATCAACAACAACACATTTAGAAGTCCGTAATTTTCAATTTTTTTTCTAAACTTCATAATCTTATCTTATAATCAAATATCTTATGTATAATTTTGGAAAGATATAACATAATTATATATATAGACTATAAGAATATTGTGTATCACTCTGATGTATATTACGCATCCTCAAATATATTAGACATACTCCTGACATATATTATGCATCATATTTCATTCATTCCTTTTCCACATGTTAGTAGGAACATTAAAATATCATACATATCAATGTAAGGTTTTTCCTTTTCCATATTTTTTTAAACACTATAGAAACAATCTAAAATATCAATGTTGGAATATGTTAATTTTTTCAATATTCACTCTATAAAAATATTATATACCAACTATGATATATTACATATCATATAGAAACCGTCCAAAAACATTGAAAAGTTATTACTTCTCTATGAGTTATTATGTATCTGCATAATATCATATATATCATATGAAATATATTTCCTATCATTATTTAAAAACATAGGGACTATGAATATTATTTATAATATTATAATATTAAATATCTCTATGAGCTTCAACATTTCCCTATATCATAGTGTTCTAAAAGATATTACATACCACAATGTGAAATTGGCCTTTTATATTTTTTTATAAACGTCATAATATTTTTTATATATACTAGGAAAATATTATTTCTGACAAGGATACTTCACAAATAGTTTCTTTCAATTTTATAGTGAGAATATATAGAACGAATCATTCTAGTCTATTATAGTAACCCTTACATATAAAGTACTAATTAGATTTCATGAAACATGAAACCAATAATTTCCCTATCTTTTATAAAATTATAAAAAATATCTCAAACACATTATGATATATTGGAATAAATTAAAATAAACTTCAATCAACACCAAAATAATTCCATGCATTTATGGAACACCAAAATTCCTCTTAGATTATTTAAATGGATCTTCCATTACCTTATATTTTTTTCTCCTACTCAAACATAATTCATGTATATTATTTATCTAACATATTTATTCACCATATTATAATATATTAAGTAGTAAATCATGAACTTACTTTCTCAACATATTCTCAAAGATATAATATTAATAAATTACCATACTCCATGGGTAACTTGAAATAATAAATTACATTTATAATTATGAATAGATTTTTAGTAATATAATGGTAGTATCTCAATTCTATTTTCATATGTGTAATTAAAATGAATCACTTCTATACTATAAGGTGTTTCTTAAATCATAATAGAATATGTACAACTCAATGTATAATGACACATTTCAGGGGTGCTTTATTCAATATCGCCATCAACAATATTGGGTACTTGAATCTCATTCCACGATTATATTCTCAATTCATATGAGAATCATTCTTTCTAACTTTATCCTTATGGAAGATAAATACAACATAATACTAGGTGGGTTCAATAATTTCATCCTTTGTATTAATTTTCAACATAGATATAGAAAGTCAATATGTGTTTTTATTTTTCTTCTCTCTCTACCATACTAACAATAAATAAAAAGAACCTTGATAAAGGGTGATATCAATTCTATTAATGAAATGTGTAATCAATTATTCATGTATAATTCTACAATAGAAATGTTTTGAGAATGTTAATTTCTATATTGGTATTGTTTTGGGTCAATGGGATCCAATTTTCAATACATGAAGTGTATGGGAACTTCATGAATTAGGAAATGGAAACCCATATTAAATGTAAATCCATTATGTGTTTTGAAATGGAGAAACATAAAATTAGTTGTGTTTTAATCTTATGTGAACAGATTAGATTTTAAAATTAAACTATACCCATGTAGGTTAGTTTGTTCATGTATCTTATGTGATAAACTTCTATGGATTTTTTCAAAAAATAAAAACTATGAAAATGATATTGGTTTTCATTTGGATGAACCTGGGTTGGCTAAGCGAGACCCTAGTAGGTTACCTTTTTGTTAAAAATTAATTTTATGATATATTTCCGAAATATGATGGTATGTAAAAGAAAATTAAATTTTAAAAATTATATTTTGTGAAACATGCACATTTTTTGGGGGTCATTGGTTTAAACAAAGTACCTTTTTTGCTTGAAAAATTTCACCTGATGTTTTGATTAAATTTTTAGATGATTAATGATTAAATGTTACTAAATATAAAGGACTTAGAAATGGAACCTGCAGTGTTTTACTCGGTTTAAAGACCTTATGAATTGGTAGTTAACATTTTTATCTATGTTTATTTATAATGGAAGTGTGAGTGGTTCCAATTGGTGTTCTTTTACATTTAGAAATATCTTAGATGATCATCTCTTGAGCTGGGTGAATCCGGTTTTGTGTGGCTTAGTTATAGGGTTGGAACATTTTATTTCTTCAGGGGCTATCTCATGGTAGGTATAACCCTTATATCTTTCAAGCATTTCTAGTGTTTTTATCTTTCTAATGTTTGGTTTCATTCAGGTGTCTTTGTCCCTTATAAGAATCTTAAATTTAAAATGACACACTTGTTTATATGGGTGGTTGTTGTATCTTTTACCCTTATTACAGGAGTGTGTAGTGAGTAATGCTCAGTTTCAGCTGGTTAGAAATGCCTTGGGAATGGTCAACTACTTTGTAGGTTTATTGACCCTTTATTTTTCTCAATGATGGATGAATGGGTATTCCATCATTGAGTTATTGTTTATATGGGGCAATACGACTCTAAATTAAATATCTGGTGTTGTTGTGTATGGTCTCGGGTTATCTCTTTGGTTGAGTGACTTTATAATTAAACAAATCAAGTTAATCCTAATTCATGGGAGGAAATTATAGGGACTTGGGAGTTTTCACATACTGGTCAGTTTGGTTTTGGATTTTTTTCCTTGATGCGGTGATCGTGTCTAGGAGTATCACACGTTCATTAGTGAGAACGTGACCCAGTGTGCTTGTGAGGTTATAGTATTTATCTTATCTATCATCATCTAAGACACTCTTTTAGTGGGTAGAATCATGTCTAATATGGTAAATGTGGACATCCAAGTAGAAGAAAGACCACCAAATATTCTTTTTCGGAATGGTTGATCGTGTTTGAGTGTCGTTGAGGCTTGTGAGTTTTGGAAAATGTGTTAGTGCTTTCATTGCATCATGATGTTGTAGATGTTGGATGTGAATCCTTTTAAAAACCATACTGGTTGTGGTTAGACTTTGGTGTAAAACCTTAAATGATCATTTGATGCATCATGTAGAGAATTCATTAAGGTTAAGTTAATGATAGTTCATTGGCATGCGAATCTGAGTTTATATTTTGAAGATAACTAGTTTTGTTCCAAATTTTCTTTTTTCAAGTAATTGGTTATGACCTATAAGAAACTATGAAAATAATATTGATGTTTTCATTGAATAATTTTTCATGTCCCCTATCTTCACATCTTATTTGATTCACTAAGAGAGTTACAGTCTTACGATGCGCTAAATTTTTAAAACTAATGTGCTCGATGGGTTATGCCTTTGGTTGTGTTGATGCAAAACATTTTAAAATGGACATGTGATATTTTTACCAAGGAACATTATCATAAGTTAGTTAGGAGCATGGGTGAATGTGTATATGAAAAATGATATATTCCTTATGATAAGGAATCATAATTCTTATTGTAATACTCTAACTTTCCAAGTTGATCATCTTCTCAAATATTTAGTCATAGGGTTTTTACATGTATCCATGTTGTTCAATTTTTAAAATAAGTGAAAGACTTTATTCTGGAACATTTTATGTTTTATATGAGTATGATTTGTGTCATCTATTTATTTTCATGAATATTTATCTTGACATGGTATTTGAAGTTGATGGGGGAACTGATAGTTCTAACCGTCTCAGAAATCACCTGATAAGCATCATTAAAACACTTAGAGGCAAGCTTTATTGGACTTTCTAGTAGTGGGAAGTTTCACCACTCCAAAATTTACCTCTTTAATGTTAAATCCTTAAGTGTGAATCTCCATTTTCCATATTCTGAATGATATGACAATGTGATCATGTTTCTAGCTAAACATGCTCGATAGAGAGTCATATCGATGTTTTGGTTGGAGAATGAGTTATGGCTCGAGTTTTGAGGGATTAATTTTTTGTGTGTTTAAATGTATACTTAATGGTTTGTTGGGTGTTTATGAATACTATAAAAAAATTTAATTATGATTCACAACCCTTACAGGTCATTTTTTGTGTATGTTGTTCTCGAAGGCTTTTTGGATATAAGAAGTTATAAGGTGGGAAGGTTGTAATGATCATTGTTTTGAACAGGACTAAAATGATATGGTTTTTGAAAATTTTCATTTCTGGAATGGTCCATTTTTAAAACTGAGCATTAGAATGAGGTTCTTAGAGTTGGGACCTTTCAAGGTGATTTTTTTGGACTTGGGTAAAAGGCTGATATATTTTTCGGGTGGCTCGAGGAGTTTTAGGAGTGCCTGACTCAAAAAATCATGGTTTTGTAAGGCTCTAGAGAGATCACGATTTGTCTTAAACCATGTGGCTCACTAATGGAAACCATGATTCCTTGGTAAAATGGGTAATTTGTGGTTCTCATGGGTTTAGAATGGTGTTCTTTTAGATGTAGTAGCCTCACAATATTCACTACATGGTTTGGAAAAATATGCAGGTCAAACTGTGCAGTATAACCTGATATAATATTTGGAATTTAATTGAATTAAAATAAAATAAAATCATAGAAACAAACCTAAAAACCTAAAAACCTTATCCACACAAAATCAAGATGCACCCCCTAGGGTATCCCCTTTGGTCATTGCTCGAACCCACTCCTAGAACCCTCTATGTATGATGATTCAATGTGGTTTCTTCACAGTTCGCACATCATTTGATGTGGTAAGGCCTTTTCCCTCCATCACCTCCTTCACATTGGAATATTTTGGTATCCTTTTCACCCAACATGGTTTGGCCAAAACCATACGTCCATGGTTGATTCATTTTTTTATTTTTATCTGATGATAGGTTGTGGGGGTGGGGGTCTCTCGGGACCCCATCATTTGGGTTCCAACTACCGTTGCTTAAGGAGAAGAGGTTGAACTCAATTCTGATTTTTTCTACCATTTGGGGTGACGATTTCTTTCCATGGTTTTTTCCCTAGTTTATTTTGGTTCCTTTAGTGATTTAGGGTTCATAGTGATTTTTTGTAGTGTGTTTTGGTCATCTTTGAAGACTTGTGCTCATATACATAGGTTTGTATATATATAAATATATATCTTTCTTGTATATATTCCCTCATTGAAAAGGGAATACGTGCATTGGGGTTATATATATATATGTTTGTGCGTGAAAGTGTTGGGAAATTTTGGGTGGTCGCCTCTAAATCTGACAAGTGTCGAGTGTCGAATGGGCTACTACATGAGGTAGGATCTCTTTCCTTGACTTTAAAATTCATGAACAATTTAATTTCATTAGTTTCCTAATAAATTATGTTTGATAGTTTGATTTGTATTTCTTGATTAATATATCATTTATGTTATATTTTTTTTATAATAAATAATGTCATGGTTTTACAATATAAGCCCTCCCATGGAGGTTCACTTTTAGCAAAAACTTGATGTAGTAATTTTTTATTTAGATTTATTTTTGTAATGAGGTGTCTGTCCTTTTATTCATTGATGTTATATTTCATATATATCATTATTTGTATATAGCCTTTTCCATGTTGTTAAATGAAATTTTCATTTTTTAAATGTTTTTAAAACAATTTGACCTTCTATGTTCCTCTTTATTATTTAAATCCAATTTCCATGTTTTTTAAAGTAAGAGGCATGTTATTAATTGAGTATCATGTTTATGGTGAATTTTAGTCCCAAAAAGAATTATATATGGAAATAGAATGAACTATAAAGTGCGGAAAGAACACATGGTATATTGGTTGATTAAATAGAAAGGTGTTATATGGATTGGATGAAATGGTTAAAATTTAAATGGAATGGATTAGGATGGTACAACCATGCCATGGGGAAATGTAATAAGAAAACATTTTGATTGTTGAAATGAATTTAGTGTACACGAAAAATATAGGATAATTTAGTCCATACATCTTCATTATGATTATAAATCACTATATTTAAATTTAAATATTTAAAGGGAATAGGAAATGGAATGTGACATGAATTTGAGTCCTTCCCTCATGTTTTGAACTAAATATGTGACCATGCATATATTGTTTGAAATGGGAAATCCATAAGATGTATTTTCTAATATTCATGTTTGATGAATGAATGTGCCTATTTTATGGACATGATTTGATAAGGTAATGAGAGGTGTATGCCTAATGCCTTATTTATCCTAAAATTTTATCCTTTTTTATACTATGGAGACATTGGACCGTGAGAGCCATTGGGTAGGGAGACTATGTGTCCTTCAATATAGAGTTCCAAAGGACAATATGATACGTTGTGTTTGAACGAAAATGAGAAATTTCTAAATTATTTCCAAGAGACTATGAGAGATATTTGAGATATTTTAGGGGATTTACCGTGAGATCTCCCCTGGTGATGTGTGGCATTGGTTAAGTCCCAGTCCTTCCAGAACATGCCTGCCAAGTGACTATGAGAACTATTGGAATTTGGTTAGGGGATAGACTGTGAAATCTTCCCCTAGAATTAGATGGTGGTGGTTACATCCCAATCCTCCACAACATATATCTACTAACTAAAGTTAGGGGATATACCTTGAGATTTCCCCTCTTTTTGGATGATAGTGGGTATGTCCCAGTACTTGTAGTACATGAATGACAAGTGCCTATGAGAGCTCATTGAATTAGGTCAGGGGATAGACTGGGAGCACTTCCTCTTGAATTAGACCTATGTGGTTACACCCCAATACATCCCAACATATATCTATATATATATATAATGATACTATGTATATATATATAATGTCACATGATCATAATCTTATTCTGGTTTTGGGCCAAAATAGGTATAGCAGCCAGGTGTCCCTTCATAACCTAGACGAGTTCTTGTATATTTATCTAGTTATGTCAATTATTTCTCTATACCATCACACTATTTAAATTAATATTAAACTTTTTGTATTAGGCTATTCACTATTGGTGCCGACCTACTGGGATTTATATCTCACACCTGACTCAGGACACCATTTCGCTGGGGTACCTGAGTAGACACTCTTTTTTGGAAGACTATAGAATGTGGTTGACTTCTTATGTTGTGATTATTGTACCATATAAGTTAGGAAAAACGGATTTATCTAGAGCATATGGTTCATGAGGATATTTCCTTAGTTCTTCTTAGTTATTTTGTTACTTGAGTCATGTATTGTTTTGAACTGTAAATCTTGTTATATGTTTACTACTTTTGTTTTTGTATCATCACTATAACATGCATGAATATTCAATATAAAATAGAGTTGACCACTTTAATTAAGATGTTATAAAAATTTTCTATTTCTTTTTTTATTTGTTTATTTATACTTCAACTTTTGACTGTTATTTATTCTATTACACCAATGTGAAACTTTGATATGAGGGTATAGTCTCCCCACTATCACCACCCAAGTCCCTCACTTCTAGTCGGAAGCCTCTAGCATAGAGGGAGACAAGATTGAGGCCATATGACACACAGATCTGGATACCAGTTGATGGTATTCTAGTTCAGGATGTTACAATCACCTAGGTAGAATCATTCCACCAACCCAAAACAATATCCATAACATCATCACCTAGATGAAATAGTGACCCAACTAAGAACCATTTATAGTATAAATTTTGTGGATAAGAATCTAACAAATAATTACTTTATAAATAATTATCCAATATCAATAATTTCATATGAAACATAATTCACATCCCACCACAACCAATATATAAACAATTCCTATATTCTATAGTTTGCACTCATTCTAATCTTAGTTATCATCTTTGGGTGTCTATATTTAACTTCTAATTCATGTGAAACCTCATTTAGCAGTAATTTTTTTGGGATTTTTATTTTCTCATCACCTAAATAATATGTATCCCATATGAAAAATAATTCTATGTTAAATAATGATGATTTTAGTCACTATAATATTAGGATAGTATTATCACAAATTATATACACATAAAAAACAATTTTTGACCTTAGGTATAGCTTATATACCACGTACATTATTCCAGTAGGAAAATCCTTATTGAATAATAATGGTTCATATTTCTACAAACAACCAGAATCAATAAAAATAAAGACAACATGAAAATAGGCATAAATGGTCATAACTAGCGTGATTCTAAGAAACATGGAGATAAATTGTGGAATATATGGTCAAGTAAAGGTATCGTTTCCCATGTATACTCCATGTGACATAAGATAGGAAGAGAAGAAAATAGAGAGTAATGATCTCTTAAGATGGTACAAATATTAATAGAATAAAGGCTAGGGTTTTCCCATTGTTCTATTTGTCAAAATACATAAATGCACCCTTTTTAAATATTTAAATAAATTAATAAAAAATTAAAAATATGTACAAGATTTCATCACAGTCAAATTTTTATAAACCTTGGATTCCTCCCGAACATAATATATCACCACAAATGATTTATATATTTTATATATAATATATTTCCTTATTAGATAATATAATTACTGCAGGAAAAATAAAATACATAATATTTCTCTCCAAATGTAATGTTTTTACATTAGGTAGAAAACTAATAAGTAATATCTTCTCTAATACATAATATATTTATTCCACAAATATGGTTTTTCCATTATCCATAAAAACTAATAAATAATATATTAATTAATTATTAATTTATATATATATATACATACATTCAATATATATGATTATTACCTTACTCATAAAAATTAATACATAAGATATATTATTATATATAATATATTATTTTTTAATACAAATATTTTACAAATATAAGGTTTTTATAATTTTTGGAAAAAAACTATATGTAATATATTTTACACTTATGTAATATATTTTATCAAATGTAAGGCTTCTACCTTAGTTGAAAAAATAACAAATAATATTATTAATATATATATATATATATATATATATATATATATATGTATGTATGTATGTATTCATTCGTAAGGATTTTCTGTTTGCCAATAAAACCTATACATAACATTTCACCATTTTTTAATATATATTTCATATGTATGGTTTTAAATTTATCTGAAAATACTATAAATAATATATATATATATATATATATGTGCGCACGTGTGTGTGTGTGTGTCTATGTGTGTGTTCATATTTATCTTTTTTTACAAAGATTTTTTTAGAAATTTTTTGCAACTTGTAAAACATTTCCAGATTCATCCCAAAACGTATTTAAACAATTTTCAGCATTGTAGACTTACTTCAAAAATGACTACAACAAAAGAATAGTATAAATCTCACCATCATGATTTTCCCCCTCCTTTAAAATAGTTCTTAGCATATACAAAAACTCATCACACCTCATATGAGTCCCAATACATAAACCTAATCAGAGATCAAACTTGATCACCTCTTTAAAATAAGAAACCATCCCAAAATGTAACAAAACAAATAAAAATATATATATTTTCCTAAAATTTCTAAAACAAATTATTCCATGAGATAGTCTAGGGTGTTATAACCTCCCCAAAATATTTATTTTATTCCGTAATTTTCACTCGAAAACATCATTAATACTTATCAGTGAATAATCATATCCATTATACCATCATGTCGGGCTTCCACACATGTATATCCTCTTGGAAATGGTCATGCTACCTGTTTCGACTTGGTTTTGGGAAAAACGTGTGCACGCCCAACGATTGATTAGAGAAGGTTGGGTTCTTATTAATCACTCATATCAGTTGCATCATTTTTGTTTCAAAACACCTAACGGTTCCATATCCAATGGTACGTGGACTTTCGTTCCAAAGGTAGGCATTCGCTGGGTTATTTGGCCAGCGACGCATAAGAACTCACATTGGTCGAGTGGATGGGAAGTCGGGCTCATCGCACCCTTTTTGGGGGGAATTATTGCCTACTATAAGACTCTCTTATAGATTTAAGACGTGTTCATATTTTCACAAATCTTTGGTTTATACCCAAGGGTAGTATCCACGGATTACTCTTGGTTGGAAATGGTAAGCTGAACGCAGGGATTCAGAATCATTTAGGCCCGAGGTTTACCATCCATAATTTGATTAATGAATCTGAGGGGTTTGGACTCATTGGGACAACACTGGTTTAAAGAATCTTAATAGGGCGCTCTGGAGTTTATTGTCATCTAGGGGGGACAAATAAAGACTTGAGCATTTGGATCGATCCCGTGATACGGGCTTCCTATCTATCCTTGTGAGAGGAATCAGAATCCACGTAGTTCGGTTATATTAGGGGTTACACGTGAGAGTTTAATATTGTTGGGATTGAACCTCAGGGAGGCATCCTATGTTCCCTGTTTAGGAAATAGGGATCAAAACCCACGTAGTTCATTTTGGGGTGTCAGCGAACCGACATGAAGGCGGACCCGAGGTCTAATGAATGTTGGGTTTGAACCTCGTGGAGGCTTTCTACGAATCCCCATGGAAGGGAATCAAAGTCCACGTAGTTCAGAAGATGGGAATTGGGGCTTACACTCTAGGCATCCCATGATGGTGGATTGTTGGGGCTTATGCTCTGAGGCGGCCCAAGGTGGTTGGTGAACCGACATGAATGACATCGGAACAACCAATGGGTGATGGGATGAACCTCAGGGAGGCTTCCTATGTACCTTACCTTAGTAAGGATCAATGTCCTTATAGTTAGGGAAATGATCATTGGGGCTTACACTCAAGGTAGCCCAGGAGAGGATGTCATTGTCGATGCTTACACTAAGCCCTTGTGAGTCATGCTCGGTGTGAGAAACAAGAGGTAGCAGGAACCAGACGATCACGTCGCGAAATGTGCGTCCAAGGGATGTGCAATGTGACTTTTGTGTGGGGTGGCCCAGAATGTTGGGTCTTACTCCGTGATGGATGCACATGGTGATAAAGTCCAGCAGGAGGGGATTTGGTATGGAAGAGAGGAGGATAAGCACTACTTCCCACCATTCCATTCCTTGAATTTGGCCCCAGGGAAACACGGAGGTGCATGGGTGCTCCTTCCTGATGGATTCTCATCCACTCTCAGGAGAGAGGAGAAGTGATCATCACTGGCTCTCATCAAAAGGGAATGCAATCGGGGTCACTCAATCCTAGAAAGTGTAGAGGCAGAAAGGGGATTCCTTGGATCAGACCCTGCACTACCATGGGTATGTGGACCCATGAATGCCTTAGGAATCCACTCAAGGGTCGGGGCAACCACTTCGTCCTTTCCTACTATGGGTATGTGAACTCAAAATGGCATGCTAATGCACCTAAAGGTTTCATCATACGTGTCCGGTGGCTTCAGTAGAGGCCTTGGCTCAGGGCCGATGAATAGGCCAATGAAGGGATTGAGAAGGATCAGACTGGATTGTAAGGGTTTTATCTAGATCGGGGAATGGGAACACCAAAGGAGTTGGCGGGCCGCATGGGTGCATGAGGAGTGGAACCCTTCATGTAGGGGGGGGGGTGCTACGTGGATGGAGAGGTCATCCGCGTACCAGGGTGGTGCACGGACTGATAGGCATCCCGTGTACCAGAGCTGTACGCGGCTTTGGGTTTGGCCCATGTACTAGGTTGGTACGCGGTGGAGTCTACGTGAGCAGTGGCGACCTGGGGCGTCAGTGCTCAGGGGTTTTTCAGTCATGGCTTTGCCCACATAGGATGGTGGTACGCGGTGTGTTGGGTTGAATAAAGGGCATAAACTCCTTGGTCCATGGGGAGTGCATCCATGGAGGGTCCATGGCTCCCGGTTTTTATTTTTAAGTTCGCGGTTCACCAATTTGTTATGTGTTTTTTAGTTCCTTATTTATTCGTTTCTAGTTTTATACCTGTTCTGGTTCTGAAATTGGAACTTCGCTGTTTGCAAAACCGTATGCTTCCTCCAGAATCCTTCCTTCATAGGTCGATCTCCTGATCTCTGAACCCATCCACCCGAATCTGATCGATCCCTTTCTTCTCCCACTCGGTGTATTCTTATATAGGGGGGAAAGAGATGTATCTGTGATCATGCGGCACCTTTTTTGGAGGCCCATGACTGAGAACTGGGCTTACGGACGACTCGTTCAATACACAACTCACAGGGGGTCATTGAATGCACCTCACCCATGAACCAAATCGGTGCTTTGAAACCGCGCAGGGCTCCGCCTCTATTCCGCGAACAACAGCACGCATGACATGGGCCGGCCAGTGCACTTCGCAGCTGGGGCAGTTCATGACGGTGGAGTCGGCCTGGTGCCTTTCCAGCTTCACGCCCGCGGAGGGGTTCTCGCCTCCGTTTTTCAAATGACGTTGGTCCGTGGAGGGGGGCGACTCACTGAACCGACCTCATACCATTAGTGTTGGATCGATACGCAGACTGATCCATCCTTTGAAAATCTTGAGTATTGGCCATATTTTTATTCCAATTCCTCGAAGAAAAATTGGGTAGAACCCTTCCTCAAATTAAGGGGATTCCCATTCTCCTTTGTGGATTTTCAGGACCCTTGAAATTCCTTCAATCAGAATGGTGTCCGGTCAGAACAAAGAGGGGGCTATTCTGATGTAGAGTGGTCCTAAAACTTGGATAGTTTGCGGTAGAGGAGTGGAATCGATAGGGGACCATGTCTATAAATAAAGGGGGTCCCTACCCTTTCCTTTTACTAGATTCTTTGGGAAAACAGAGGTCTCGATTCTTGTCTTCGCGCGCCTGCTCCTTCGCGAAACTCCTCGTCTGTGAACCAGCTTCCGTTTCCGTGAACTGTTCCTCATTCGCGCTTGGCTTCACCCATGGACCAATCTCCCAACCGCAAAAAAAATTTAATCAATCAAAACATACATCACGATGGGCCGTGTAGGAAATATCTATGCGATTTTGGATGGTCTGAGGACCGGAAATCTTCCAAACTCTAAAAAATATTTTAAGTCTTCCGATCATAAAAATTTATGTTTGGTATTGAGATTCCATGGGGAGGCCTGGTTTATGGCTTTTTGGCCAATGCTCCGTGGGCCAGAGCATCGCGGACTCCTTCTGCGTAGGGCTCGTTCATGGGATACAATTTTCGCGAACCACCATTTGAGGCCAACCTACATATTTTTGTCATGAAGGCTCCTTGAGAGAGTACTTTTTCAAGCACATGGTATTTTGTCAAAATTTTATTATTCCAGACTAACCATCTTCATGGTTTTCATAATGCAGGGAGAGAATTTGGTTCCTCCTTGACCTACGTTCTGGCCGGTTGTCGAGCCTCTTTTGATGGGTCCAGGGAGACGTCTAGCTATGATCCATAGAGCTGAGAGCATCAAAGAGGACCCTAGTCGACCCATCATTCCTGATGATGGTGTTTTGAGGGACATGCTCTCTCTCGAGCTTCTAGGCTATCTGTTATCAAACCGTATTTTTCTTTATGGTTTCAGCTTTTAGGATGACGTCCCTATCCCCCCCGTCTTCTCAGGTAGTCCATCCACTTGTTTGGAAGCATCACCGAAGTGCACTCAAGTGAACCTCACCCAGTCGAGAGAGATGATCTATGACTCCAATATGAAGGATTATTTTATTATGAGAGGCTCCTCTTGGACTCAAAGTGATCGGTACACTCAAGGATTCTCCCAAAATTCCATCCTCAAGTGTTATCCCTCCTTCATCAACCTCGATCGAGTGGATCCTGACACGGGATGGATTCTTAGGTGGGATCTTCGGTCTGGTGGGATTTTATCAGATGACATGGCCTGGTATTTTTTTATCCATTATCATTTCTAGGAATTTCACGAGCCTCTGGAAGTGTTAAATCTGTACTCCGCGGTGTGGGATTCCCAGTTTTCTATTTACTCGCCAACTTCGATCTTGCTTGTCTTGCTCAGTTGCTGGTGTTTGAGCTCTAAAACTTTCCACCTTGCCCATGGCGAAGTTAGTATTATTTTATGGGATATCCACAAACTGGGAGGGATTCCGATTATCGGTGAGATGTATGTTGATTCTTTTCCCACTCCCGATGCATGGGACAATGTCGAACGGGTTCCTTCATTGGTGAGGGACTTTCTAGTTATGGCGGAGTGGTCACTGGGCCGGCCCTTGCGTGCCCGTTCTCTTATTCCCTACAACACCTGGATAGGGTTATTTCTGGAGGCCACCGGTCCTGTGCTGAAGATCAAGCGCCTTAGGAATCACCCATCTCAATAATCATGAACTGTCCTAGGTTCCTACTGTGTAGTTCTGGAGGCGGGTGACTACCTTTTGTGGGGTTATGAGGTGCACCCCGGTGTGCCGCCTATGCTCAGGCTGGCAGGTCACTTTTCCATGATTTTGAGTGGGTGGCAATTCCCATCTCGAGATATTAATATGGGAATCAGAGCTTGCACCTTGATGATGGATGCTGAGTTGGAGGGAGGGCGCCCGGTGAATCTAGTTGTTCCCACTTTGGCTCTTATTTATGAATTACTGGGCCATATGCCGGAGGCCGAGTCACCCTATCGTCTGAGTGGTAAATTTCAATTATTATATGGCTAGGTAGTAGATCATTGTTGTTGTTATGAGTATCGTCACAACACTGTCATTCTGCTTCCTAGTTTTCTGCCTACCTTGCTTGATATAGCCGGAGTTCGTCTGAAGTCCCTTAGCTATGATGAAGTCGTCGAGCTTCTAAGTGACTTTTCACAGTTCTCTTTCACTCCATCCCCACCCCTTCCGAAGTCATGGTTGATGACCATAGGGGGAGATTATAAGAGTGTTCTTACATGATTTCTCTACGGGGTGGGTTTTTATCCATGTGGATTGAAGGGGTTTCTCTGTGTGAGTTGTACACCCCATATTGTTTTTCTCGACAGTTTGGATGCATGAAACTCTAGGTTTCCCTCCCCACCCTCGGGCCTGAGGACTACATCCGTCCATTCTCCATCTGTGGTGGTTGATGTTGATGTGGGAGGGATTTTGCATACATATTCTCTTGCCTGACATAGGGGTGGAGTCCAGCCTATCCTTGGAGTACGTGAGAATGTGGGTGAAGCATTATCCAGATGGAATCCTGGGGAAGGTCATCTGGAAATTTCTCAAATCGGGGGTTACTGCAGCTACTGTGCTTACCGCACCTTCCTCGTCGGCTTCAAGGGAGGACCGGTTGATGGCTCGCCGATTGAAGTGGTTCAGGGGATCTTCCTCTTCCACCCCCTCTAATGCTGAAGTTTAGATATATCCAACCCTTTTGGATGTAAATGAGGATGAACTCATAACTTCGGGCCCTCGGTGATGTAATTCTTAAAGCTCCGCCGGTCGACATTGTACTTACCAGCTCGACTCCCAAACTCGAACCTGGGCTAGAATCTTCTGACCCTCCAGTCTCAGAACCATCTTCTATTGCATACATTTCTGTGCTGGCCACAATTCCATACTTCATTCTTGTGTTGTCCAGTAAGGATGCCAAAGACCATCGTATCATGGAAGACCACCGAGCAATGCGAAGGTGGGCCTGGCCCCGGATCTGTGAGATTGTTGCCGACACTCCTCTGGCTGAGATGGTGACCAAAACTAAAGTCCTTCGGCATCTCTTCATATGTTTGGGGTCAGGTGGATTCAACTATAGACAACTTCATTTTCTTTCCTGATAGGTTGTCATTGCCCGTGGGGAGGTTGTAGCTAGTGAACACAACCTTTATCACCTCATTGATTCCCATTGTGGGACCCAATCTTTTGAGGAAGCTATAATGAAGCTCCACCAGCTGATAGCACGAGAGGAGAGCTCTCAAGCTCAGGCGACTGTCCTATCTACAGAGTGGCATGAATGTGAGGCTCGAGTAGCAATGCTGATGGATCAATTTTCATATTTGACTGGTGACTTGAAAGATACGAGGAATGGGATCGACGATATCCAAACGACGGTGAGGTATACCCGTTCGGTGGCAGAAGTTGAGGCTAGGGAGAAGGCCGCACGGGAGAAAACCTGCAATAATCTTTGCCGCACGATTGCCGATATGATGGAGAGGGAAATCTTGGATCCTTTGTGATTTCCAGATCTATTTCTGTACACTCTGTTTCACCTCTTTTGTTTCTACGAAGGAGAGACTTCGTCTTGTGTTCGTCCTCCCTCTTTGTCTAAGTGGAATACAATTTGTCAATCATTCACTGCTGCAACATTTGCTTATTACAGGAATTAATTTTTTATAAATAACAACTCACGGAATCAGAATCAGTCATAGTTCAGGAGAAAGAAAAAATAGAATGAGGCTCTAACATTTTCCAGGACCATGGGATCCAGTGAGCATAGTTTGACTATTTCTAGGATTTTATAGAAAAATCCAACAATTTTTTTTGTCTTTTCCGTCAATACCCTAATTTTTCTTGGGCCTAGTTAGTGTGGAACCATCTGGTATAGCCTGGCTTTTTCTTAGGTTTCCCTTTCGGGTTTTCAGCCTAACGGTCTTTGTGCCTCTTTTTGTGAGCGGTTTAAAGTCTCACTGACAAGACTCTCATTACTGATGTTTTAGGTCGAACATCTTTGACCAAATATGGTGGGGCAAGGGCCCCGATGAGGTCTGGTTTATTAAAGGATGTATTAATACCTTTCATATGCATGTGGGGGGAACATGTTTAGATTTGAACAACATGCAGGGCATGTCACAAGGCATGGGAGCCGTATCGGCGTGCAGAGGTAGGAAAAGAATTTCCTAAGGAAGAATTTCCTTTGTTAGAAAGGCCTAGGGCGATCAATATGAAGAGCCGCTGAGGGAATGGTATGCATAGTCATGAAAGGGTGTCCTTAAGTCAATGACTATCCATTCCTGATGGCCGGATGACTTCCTAGAAGTCCGGATTATGGAAACCACCGGGGGTGGGTGGAGAATTATGAAAACCACCAGGGGTGGCTCGAAAAGGGTATTCGAAGTCTGAAATGGTTTGGGGACATATGCACTAATCAGGAAAGTGGAAGATGGGTCTCTATCCTACACATTCAGCTAGCATGGAGGATGGTTGGAGCTTGGCACAGTTTAAAGTCATGCAGTTGGGACATTCCTTGAAATGGGATGGCTTCTCATGGTTCTTCGTAATCTCGTTAGAGACATTCCACCATATTCCGGTAGGGTTGTGAAAGGGGTTGGTAATATGCAGCTCAGAGGGTTTCCGAATCCCAGTATGGATATGGGGGCTCAGAGGCCAAGAGATATACAGAGAGAAGCGTTGACTAAGGAGATCTTTCCTTTAGTAGACGGGCTAGGGGAGATCAATATGCAAAGCCATTGAGAGAATAATATGCATAGTTATCCAAAGTTGTCCTTAGGTCAATGATTGTATTCTCATGATAGCTAAGAAACTTTAGGGATGTTGAGATTCGGGACCACCAAGGGTGTCCTGCAAGAGTTCGGCTTTTTTTGAGTACAGAGTATGGTTCATGAAAAGAGGGTTCCTGGAGACAGGAGAATCATCTAGGCTAAATTTCCTGGGAATGGGTAAAGTCATCCCTTCTCATGCTGGTGTGAGAGGGTGGTTTGTGAAGGTCTGGCCCGTGCATTAAAGGAAGGAGGGAAACCTATACTCCTAATCGAACCTGTGAAGAGTTCGACCATGCAGTTTAACATTATACGGTTAGGAAAAAGGTAATATTAAATTCTGTGCAGTTTAATGTTATGCGGTAAAGATTAGGAGTATTATTAAATATGATGTGTAGTTTAACATCGTGCAGCGAGGACGGGGGGGGGGGGGGGCATTTTTAAATTCCTGAAAATTTTTGTAGATGGAGGCATTTCCCTGGATGTCTAAGGTTGGGTTTTTTCTACTTCACGCCAAGCAGCAAAGACATGTTCCGTGTAGTTTTAATCATCATGCGGTATGGATGTAGTTGCAGAGGATTCTCTTGATCAGAATATAATTGGGCTCAAATATCTCAGCATGTCCAATAGGTGGAGAGGGGTTGATGGTGTAAACCATGGTTCCAGGGCTTCTTGGATCTGGAGAGATGATATGGGGGCACTAAGGCATGTAAGTGTACGGGGCTAGGAAGAGCATCGCCTGAGGAAATCATGCATTTGGTAGAGGGACCGAGGGCCCTCAATATGAAGATCTGCTAAGGGAATGGTATGAATAGTAATAAAAAGGTTTCCACAGGTTGATGAATTTTTACCTCCAATGGACATGAAAGATTATGGGGATCAGCGATTGTTCGGGCCACGAAGTCTGTCATTTGGTGAGG
Source organism: Viscum album (assembly GCA_963277665.1). Taxonomy (NCBI): domain Eukaryota; kingdom Viridiplantae; phylum Streptophyta; class Magnoliopsida; order Santalales; family Viscaceae; genus Viscum; species Viscum album. The sequence continues at coordinate 1,628,694,678 of OY728130.1, forward strand.
ACATATAAGGACATGTCAGGGATGTTCGTCCCTGGTTGCTGTTAAAACTCGAAGAGTTCACCATACTGATTTATCTTGCACATGGGATGTACCTTTACTCTATGTAGTTTAACATCGTGCGGTTAGGATGAAGTACTCTTAGTTTAATGGTCATAGAGTTCAGATCAATGGGTGACTATCGCTACAATCACCCAAAGGGAAATTGAGTTTGGATTCTCTAGTATTCTGTGAACAAGTGTGATGGAATGAGGGTGTAAACTGTAGCTCTGGGGTTTCCCAGATCAATAGATATTGTGTGGGGCTCTGAGACCGGTAAGCGTATAGAGATAGGAAGAGTATCGCCTGGGAAAATCTTTCCTTCGGTAGATGGGCCAGGGGCTATCAATATGCAGATCCATTGAGGGCATGGTATGCATAGTCATACAAAGGTGTCCACGGTTTGATGACATTCCACTTCTGATGGCCATGGATGATTATGAAAATCCGGGATTTCTCATAGCATAGAGTTCGACATATGAGGATAATGGTGTCCAAGAATACAAGAAACATATTCATCACAATTGCCTGTTGAGTCAAAGTAGCCTAGCCCTGGAATGATGTTTATAGATGTAGATCGTCATGTGAACCACAGGTGGATACATAGGCTAATCAGGTAGGGATACCCTAGAAACGTTTGGATGTGAGAGGAAAACGAACTTGTAAACCACTACTCAATAAATTTCTGGATCGGGAGATATGATATGGGGGCTCTGAGGCAGGTAAGCATATGGAGATAGGAAGAGTATCTCCTGAGGAAATATTTCCTTTGGTATACGGGAATGGGGATATCAATATGCAGAGCCACTAAGGGAATGGTATTCATAGTCATGCAAAAGTGTCCATAGGTCAATGAATTTCCACTTCCGATGGGCATGGGTGGTTATGAAGATCCATAATTATCCAGGTCGCGGAGTCTGATGTATGGAGAAGATGTATCCAAATGAGAAAGGAGAATTCCCATCCTATTTCACCATATACCTTGGGTGGGTCACGACGAAGTCTTTGCAGTATAACGTCGTGCGGTGAGGATGGAGTCTGTGCAATTTTAATGTCGTGCGGTGAGGAAGAAGATGGGCCGACATGAAAAGGGGATTCTGTGCAGTTTAATGTCATGCGGTAAGGATGAGGAATACATACAATGTAGTTCTGGTCCTTACATGGGGGAAATGGGGTATTTTTATCTCCATTTGGGGAGTCCGGGTCAGGGTGTGGAATTCTGGCATCACTACATATCCTACGAGGGCAGGAATCAAGCCGTACATAGTTCTCTTGAAGATAATACACCTTGTGCTGGTCTGGTCTATGCACAGGGGAAAAGGGAATTTTTAATCTTCATTCGGGGGTTGAAGGGCCAGGATGGGGGACCCTGACATCACTAAATATCCTGTAATGGTGGGAATCAAGCTATACATAGTTATGTGAAAGTGATACACCCTGTGTAGGGTTTGTCCATACATGAGGAAAGAGGGAATTTTTTAACATTATTTGGGGTGGCTAGGCTAGGATATGGAATCCTGGCATCACTACGTATCCTACGAGGGTAGGAATCAAGCCGTACATAGTTTTATGAAAGATAATACACCCCGTACAGGTCTGGCCTATACACGGGGAAAAAGGCATTTTTAATCTTCATTTGGGGGTGGCTGGGCTAGGATGGGGGATCCTGGTGTCACTACGTATCCTGTAAAGGAAGGAATCAAGCTGTACATATTTCTCTGAAATCTATGCAGTTTAATGTCGTGCAGTGAGGACGAAACACTCTTAGTTTAGGGTCATATATTTTGGAGCATTGGGGCTTGGCAGTTTAACGTCATGCAGCTCAGATGATAACTGCTTTTGGTTATGTGAAATACTTCTTCAGAAATCTCAAATTCGTAGGAGCAGTAGTGAACTTTCCATCCATGGAGATCAGGGAATATGCTCCTTTGGAGTAGAACATGGGTATAATATATGGTCCCTCCCATTTGGGTTCTAGATTTGGAGGTTTTATTCTGGGTATCATTGGGGTCCAGAGGACCAACACCAATTCTCCTTCCAAGAAAGATCAAAGAAGAACCTTTTAATTGAAGGCTTGTGCGATCCGATTCTGATATACTTCCATATGGTGAAAAGTGTACACCCGATTCTCATCCAGCTATTCCAATTCACCTAGCCATTTTTATGATTGCTCATCGTTGGATAACTGATCACAAATGGAAACATAGAGTGAGGGCAATTGGAGATCAATGGACAAGACCGCTTCTATCCCGTATACTAATGAGTATGGAGTAGCCCGAGTAGCGATCTAGATTATGGTTCGATAAGACAACAATCCCTGAAAGAGTTTATCTGGACATGATTTCTTGTCTTTATTCGCCATTTTCTAGAGAATGTTGTAGAGGGTCTTGTTGAAAGCCTCTATCTCTCCGTTGGTCGCTGCATGGTAACGGGATGAGTGGTTAACCTTGATACCATATTCTTGGTATAATTTCTCCAATTCAACAGAGCAGAATTTGGTGTCGTTATCCATCAATATGGTATGAGGGATTCCAAATCTGGGGATGATATTGGCTTTCAAAGAGCGGACAATGTTTCTTTCCCCAACTTCCTTGAGGGGTACAACTTCTGCCCATTTGGAAAAGAAGTCAGTTGCTATGAGGATATACTTCAGTTGTTTGGCCATGGCGGGAGGATATGGTCCCACGACGTCCATTCGCCAGATGTAAAATGGCCAGGAGTACTTGGCCTGATGAAGTAACTCCGGGGGTTGGTGAATGAAGTTGGCATGAATTTGGAAGGAGTGGCATTTTGTGGTAAAGTGCTCGCAATCTCGTGCCAAAGTGGGCCAACAGTACCCAAGCCTCTAAACCTGATGGGAAAGCTTAGTCCTCGACTAATGTACTCCACATACTCCGACATGTACTTAATTTATGACAGCATTGGTTTATTCTCCATCAATGCATCGGGGGAGGAATCTGCCGAGGCCTTGTTTTTAGAGAACCTCTGGTTGACACGTGCCACCATATAGGACAAAGTTGATTGCCCTTCTCCATATTTGCTCTCGTCCAGCCCTGTCTGATGGAAGTTCTCCCCATTTAAGGTAATTTTCAATGGGGGTCATTCAGCCGGTGGTAGGAGCATACAACTCAGGGACATGATCAAATTCGTTGATTTCATCCGTCTTAGTCTGAACAAAATTCAAGACCATTTAACGATGAGAAATACTGATAATTGTTTCATCCTAGTCTGGGTCAGATAGGGTTGTGGATGCATTATCTAATACATCGGCCTAGGCATTCTGAGACTGAGGAATATAGGTCAATGTTGGTTCCATAAATAATTCTTCCATTAACCCTCGGACATGGTAAAACAGGGGAATCAGATCCTCCTTTTTAATATAATATTCACCATTTACTTTCTTGATGACCAGTTCCGAGTCGCCTTTTACCTTAATGAGCTGTACTTGTGCCTGGAGTGCGAGAACCAGGTCTGCAATGAGGGGTTGATACTCTGCATCATTGTTCATAAATCCTTCTAACAAGAGGAAGGAATTTGGTAAGACCGCCTTTTCTTGGGACATGAGTATGATCCCCAAACCCACCTTTTTAAATTTGGGATCCTCCATTCTCTTACCTGTCGAGCTTCGAGATGCGCCGTCAAAGTACATTTCCCAGGTTGAAACTTCTGTTGAACCAAGAAGATGTCTTCATCAGGTAGCTCGATGTACAGTGTGGTGGTCCCTGTCGAGGGGTGCTCTACCAGAAAATCTGCTAATACCAGGTCTTTGATGGCTTTCTAAGGCACAAACTGGATGTTGAAATGTTGTAGGATGACTTCTCCTCGGGATAGGCGCCCGGTCAGCATCGGGCGGCTGAGGATGTACTTGAGCGGGTTACTATGCGGGACCAAATGGACTTCATGATGTTGCAGATAATGTCACAATTTTTGAATTGCAAAGACCAATGGAAAAAACTCTTTTCGATGTTTGAGTATCGATTTTAAGCATTGATCATGGTTCGACTGAGGTAATAGAGACTACTTTAACTGCAAGCGTTATTTTTATGTGCGAGGAAGGCTCCTAGTGACCGCTCTAGGGCCATCACGGATAGGATAAGAGGTCTTCCTTCAACCGGGGCATGAGCACCAGTGGGATTAAGAGGTACATCATTATGTTGTCGAATGCCTCTTGGAAATCATTTGTCCATTGGTAAGTAACACCTTTTTCATTAACCTAGTGGAGGGAAAACATTTACCTTCCAGGTTGGCTATGAACCGCCTAATTTAGGCCATGAGTCCTTGGAATCCTCTCAACTCTTTGAGATTGCGAGGAGGTGGTAAACCAAGGATATCCTTTGTCTTTTCAGGGTCGACTTCAATGCCACAATGGCATACAAAAAAGCCAAGGAATTTCCCTAAGGTAACCCTGAAGGCGCATTTCAAGGGGTTCATCTTCAGGCTATGCTATCAAAGTTTATTAAAGACAGTTTCAAGTTCTGACAGGTGATCTGAGCACTGTCTTGATTTGACCACCAATCCATCCACAAAAGCATTCGACGAATCTCCCCAGGAAAGGTTTAATGATATGATGCATGGCACATTGATATGTGGTGCCAGCGTTCTTGAGACAAAAAGGCATGAACCTATTACAGAATAATCCTAGAGGGGACCTAAAGGCAGTGGATTATTCATCTTCTTAGGCCATATTGATTTGACTATACCCGTAATAACTATCCATAAAGGATATATTCTTGTACACGGCCATTGCGTCGACTAATAACTCGGTGATCAGGACTGGGAAATCAACTTTCGGGCATTTCTGATTGAGATCTATGAAATTGATGCAGACATGGATTTTTCTGTTATTTTTCTTGATGGGGACAGTGTTGGCTTGCCAGTTGGGGTATTGGACCTCTCGAATGATGCCTTCTTTAATGATCTTATCGACTTCAGCCTCTATTATGGTAGCATGTCTAGGGTGAATCCTCCTGGAAGCTTGTTTATATCCCTGGTGGTCCTCTGGTAGACCTAAGTGGTGCGTTGCCACTTCGGGATTGAGTCCCGAAATTTCTGTGTAATTCCACGAAAAAACATCTCGATGTTGCCTCAGGAAAGAGGTATATACCTCGTGCTCCTCGGGAGACATGGCTTTACTAATGAGAGTGGGCCTCGAGTCTTCTTCGGTACCCAGGTTTATATCCTAGAGCTCATCCACAGTAGTGGAGATACCTTCCTCAAACGTGGGAGGTGCGTCCCTGAGATCTTCCTCATCTTCATCCCCCACATCCCCATCTTCTTGATCCAACGGGGGAAGAGTTATCAGCCCGAGCTCTTGGGGGTCCAGAGGCGAGGCATTGTGGGCGTCCCCACTCAAGTATTCACCCCCAAATTGAGGGTTAGCGGTCGTTTATGCACAATCATGCTCGACCGTCTTGGATTAAGTCATGAGGATAGCTGAGTACATGTCCGAACATGAACTCCTACTCTCAACATGGTTGATGGGAAATAATTAGTATTTTCCGAGCATCTTGAGGGGGTCATCAGGAACCATTTCTAGGCTATTTGGAGCAGGGATTTAGTCGATAACATTGATCGAAGGATTCTTCTTCTTTTTCTCATAAAACCTGACGTCAATGTAGTGTGACTTGAAGAGATCAAAAGGGGCCTTGTCAGTGTGTAATGTTCCACCTTTTCCATTGACTCAATACTTGATACACTAGTGGTAGGATAAAGAAACAACCATGTGCTCATAGAGCCACAACCTCCCTAGTAGGACATTGAATACTGTGTTCTGCTGGACCACCAGAAATTCCGAGCAGGCTACAAGGTCACAAAAATGGGTTTTTAGCATGATTTGTCCCATTGGATTCTATTAACTCTTGTCGTAACCCAATAGAGTTGTGGCTTTGGGTATTAGATCATCCTCACTGTAGCCCAACATACGTAGTGTTCGTAGGGGAAGGAGGTTAACTCTAGAGCCGTTGTCAATAAAGACTTTCCGGATCTCAACATCATCAAGCATACCAGACACATATAGGAGTTTGATGTGTCCTTGCGTGATGGAATCTTTATCCTGATCGGTGAAGGAAATGACCACATCATAATCAACCGGGAAAGTCTCCATCCCGTAAATCTCGACGGCGGCTACCTCGGCTTGAAACTTCTATTGGCTGACCGAGGATTCTACAAGTTCCTCCCTGAGGTCTATTGACAAACTCAGGGCATCCAGGATTGACAGCTTGGCTGGTACCGATGCCAGCTTCTTAAGGATGTCATATTTCTGCACCAGCGGCCGACGCTTCTCCGTTGGCAGGAGAGTTTTAGTAGGTACTTTGGGAGCTGGAGTATGTGACGAGGAGGGACCGACCATGGGGTCGGATGTCGATGGTGATCCCATTCTCTGGGGACTTATCCTGGCCGGTCAGTTTGTGCATACAAGGCAGCTAGACACTTGGTCCTCCTTTGATGGGTACCACAGAATGACGGGGCTAGAGTGGCAGCTTGTAGAGGTGGAGGGATATTCTTTATCATGCTGAGTCTGTTGAAGGGATCTCTCGCAGGTTTCTATGATATTAATGGTTTGGGATGGGGTCCAATCATAAGGTTGGTTTCGGTCGCGACTGTGCCTCCCCTCATATCCCGTACCTCTGTGATTCCTCCTCCCGACCCCTTGTGTTGGGAATTCAGGTTCATAACCATGCCATTAGTAGGTAACAATTCAATTATATGGATGATGTTGACATAACCAAATATTGGCTCCTTATCCTGTGACAGGTCAACCTGGTCGGTTGTCCCAGATGGTGTCGTTTGGTGGGTCGGTGCCCATGGTGCTAAGTTTGAGGGCATAAAATCCGACTATGTCAGGGCTAACTTCATCCTCATTGTGAACTACTCCTCTTGCTCTTGTCTCCTCCCTTTTAGATTATGCCTAGATGACCATCTAATTGAGGGTTGTGAGGCTGATATTATCAGTTGTGCGGCATTAGGGGTTGTTTGTGGAAACACCATCTCCCGTAGTTGATCTTAGAGTATGCCCTGATCTTTATTGAGAGTCTTCTGAGTAATCCAGTCATCTAATTTCTACCCATTATTTATGGTGACTTCCTTCCACCCCTCCCCTTTATCGGGGTCGGTGGTGGAAATATACGTAACATGTGCGGGGGGTGGTCCCAGCTCGACCTTCTCAGAGTCTACCATCTTTTTCAGGAGGTATTTGAAGATGAAGCATTCCCAGATATTGTGCCCCAACATTCGATGGTAGGGACAGTAATATGTCCTATCATCATGACTGACTTCTTCAGTCTTCCTTGGCTCCAAGAGGTGGATCAAATCGCAATTCATGGCAGCGATGAAGTAGATGCAGACTTGGCCTTCTCAGAATGAGTATACTTTGTGTCTTCATTCCTAGAACCAGTTCCACCTTGGTCCTCTCTGATCATCCCTCTTGGGTGGAGGCGGCCGCTAATATGCAGGGGGCCCTTGACGATTTGGTGGAGGCCTAGGCGGTGGAGCAGGTGAAAGGGTTACCTTGAGCGTGAAAGAGGACGATTTAGCTCTAATTGATCTCTTTTTAGGAGACTGTGAGGATATTTAGGACTTCAGATTAGTCTGTTGCAGGGAGTCTTCAATTATCTAGGCGATGGCAGAGAGCTGGTGGAAGCCAGTGGTGCACTCCACTAGTATGAGCGGTTTTCTCAACTCATCTCGAAGGTTATCGATGCATATGGAAAGCATCTCATCTTGGGGAATTGGCCTATTCATAGAGTAGGTTAGACCCTTCCATCTGGCGATGAAATCGAAGACCATCTCGTTCTCCCTCTTTTTTCAATTCATGAGGTCGCTGACCGTTGTTTTAGGCAGTGTTGAACTGAAGTGGAAGAGGAACTACTGTCGAAGGTCTTACCAGCTTTTTATTGACTGAGATGATAGACTCGTATACAAGACAAATACAGATCCTTGCAAGGTCCACATGAAGCATCTGAGTTTCACTGCTTCTTGTCGTTCTGGAGTTCCCAGCATAGGGTCTCAATAAGACGCGTAGTGTCTCAAATGCTATTCTAGATCGCCTTATCCATTGAAAATAGGGAATACAAGGCTCCCAAAATTGGATGGAGGAGGCATGTTTCTTACCCAATCTGTGTAGGGATTTTTCTCTAGCTGTACCAGAGCGTGTCGACCTTCTATTTCTTCCAATAGAGCTGTCAGGGCCTTGATGGTGTTGGCAAGAACCTGGTTTACATCCTGTTGGGCCCGGTCCGGGGCAGGTGCAGTCTAAGGTATTACTTGAGGATCCGGATCGGCCAGCACCAAGGGTGCATATGCCGATTGTGACACCTTCAAATGGTTCACACGTACTTTCTACGGTTGCTTCTTGAGTGGAGGGAAGTCTTGGTATTCGTATGAATCCATGTTCAGGTAGTTAGATGAGCCGAGCACTGCATTGGGCGGGGGCCCTGACCGCGCTTCGTTTGCCAGGGAAAATCTTGGTCTTTGAGTTGCACTTTCTGTGAGTTCAAGGTGTGGATCTTCTTGGGAAGTGGCTTTCAATAATATGGTTCCTCTAGAGTAGCTCGGTGTTAATCCGCCTTAATTCTTTCATTTCCTCTTAATGTCGAGCGAATCTCTCTTTGAGCGTAAGTGGCTCGTTTTTTTTGAGAGAAGGAGGCAGGTTAAGGGTAACCGGTCCTTTGTTATTATCCTTGTTGGAAGCTTGCTGGGTAAGCGGAGGAGGGTTATCTAGAGGGGCGACCATATTTAGGGAGTCCCTCTAGTTTCGGGTGTGCACACGTGATGGTTTGTTGTGAATCATAGCCTGAATGGAACCGTCGTCTCCCGATCCATCCGGATTTGCATAATCTTTGGTGTCACCCATGGGGTTAACCTCTATGGTGTTGATGGATGCATATCGCAGGGTGGAGAAGATGTCATCTTCCAAATAGGAAGAGGATCCCCATGCCATTTACTGGTCTTCCCTTTCCTGTCCTGAGATTGCTTTCGGGCTCATTGACGAAGGGTGACACGAATGGTTCTTCGATGCGACCTTATTGTACGCGTCCCTCGTGGAGGGGATGATGATTCCAAGGATGGGATAGGGCAGGAACCTCCTCTTCTAACTGTCCTCCCTTGATGAGAGAATACTGATTCTTGTGGGAGAGGTTGTTTTTTGAGGCGGTAAAAATTTCCCCAGCTCTGAGGGCTGGGGTTGGCTCTGTTCCTTGGACGTTGAGTCTCTTCTCATTTTTATTGGTCTTATAAAGGAATTTATTGTTAAAAATTCCCCCAGCCCTGCAGGCTGGGGTTGACCCTGGATTGCAGTAGTGGCTGCTGCTATCGCTACCTGCCTGATCTTGCGCTCCCCCATTCGGGGGTAAACAAGATCTAATTCCGAGTTCACCTGTGAATCAATCCCCTCTGGGGAGGTAAGAAATGACTGCTGAATGGCCTCTCTTAGGTCAGAGTCCTGTTGTATGCTTTCGGTGGCCTGAGTCAGGTGTTTGTGAATGGCTTGTTCCCAGTAGGCCTGACACTTCTGGGACTTACTCAAGGCCTGTCTCGATTGGGTGTGTCGCCTTTCCTAAACTGGGACCCCACTCGATTGTTGTCTTGACGCAATGACGTTGCAAGAAATTATGCCAAACAAGTTCTTATGGGAGGGGAGTGGAGTGAAATGCACACCTCCATGTTCTCCCCATCCTCTGATATGGACTCCTGTCGGAGCATCACCAACGAGGCAGCGCAACTGGTGTAGTGCATGAAGGCAGGATACCTCATGGTTTCCTTTACGCCTCTTTGGTCGTGGTTTCCGCGCTGAAGGAAGAGTTTCCAGGTCGATGTGATGCATGAGGTCTCCTATTTTTTTGACATGTTCTACATACCCATCGTAGGGTAGTAAGATTGATTTCAGCCGGTGGAGGGTTTTCTATATGTTGGAGCGGATTTCGTGCACACATTCTTTTGACAAATTTCTGGGTATGTCGAATTGAGAGGTGGTCGTGGTCCAGAACATAACTGGTACATCATCTTTGTCCAGTTGTTTCCTCAGGTGCAACATGTCAGCATACTCCTCCCCTAGTGATTCCTCTACCTAGTCGGCCCAACTGAGACGCTCACTGATATTGTGGTCGGAGGAAGTGGGGCCAGTGGGTATTGAACTATCATGCGGGCGATTCAGAGGTGGTTTAGAAGATGAACGAGGCCCCGGGACTTCTCCAGATTGAAGAAGAGTGTCATTGGAGACTAGATGGGAATCTGAAATGCTTGATCCCATCCTTCTAAGCACCTCAGCATATGAGGGCTTTTCCGTTCTTCATTCGACATGGGGAGGACCTTCCTGTCTATATGATATGTCACTGCGGGGAGGAATTTCGCAATAACCTCAATCATGGTGAGGATGAAAATCATGGTTTTACATTCGTTGTGTATCCTGAGGAGGAACTTCAAGACACACTACAACAAGGGGAGGACCTTCTTGTTGCATGGGGCCATTGCAGGGAGGACCTTCGCAATGGCGGCCGTGGTGGCAAGGACTACCACCACAGCTGCTGCAATATAGTGGACTACCATCATGGCTTCCGTCGGGAGAATGTCTGCGGGGTACATCCTAGGGAGGGCCTTTAGAATATACCACAATGAGGGGAGGTCCTTCTCGTTTCTTGACGTCTCTACGGGGAGGACCTCCATTATCAGAGTGGTGAGGGCTATCACCAGGATCTGATGCCTAGCTACATGGAGTGTCCTTGCAATGTAACCCCTGGGGAGAAACTTTAGGGAAGGCCATGACAAGGGGATGACCTTTTTTTCGTGATAAGACGCCACCGTGGGGAGGGCCTCCGTAGTTGCGACTACGATAGTGAGGACTACTATCATAATCTGTGGTCCCACTGCATGGAGAGTTTTTGCAGTGTATACCCCGGGGAGGACCTTCAGGGTGGACAGTAGCAAGTGGAGGGCCTTTTTGATGCTCAATCACCTGGTCACCCGAAGGGCTTTCGTGACTCACATAAAAATAAAAGCTCTTGTGATCTATCATTATATTCTTGTGGGGGAGGCCCCCGCGGGTGCTTTGGGGAGGACCTTCAGAGCTGCTGCTAGCGGCATTGCGGGGAGGACCTTCGAAACTACTACTACCACTCCCATAATATGCTAATGGGTGGGCAGGGTTCTGAGCCTTCAACATGTGCTTAGCGGCATTGGGAACCCCAACTTCTAGTATAGTAGAGTCATGAACCCACTCTTTATTTTCTGATTGCCTTCAGTGTGTTCAGGGTGCTTTCCTGCAGGCAGCGGGGACCGTCTGCTGTTGATAACAGCCTTCACCTTTGGGTCCCTTTCTTATTGGGTCCCGTTATGATTCCGGGAAATTCCGACGAACATCTTTACTTTTAGAGGGATATATGCCTACTCTAGGTCATCCATCGTTATGGATGGGTGTCCCCCAGTTGGAACGAGTGAATCTTCTCGATCTGGTTGCCCTTGTATTGAGGAACATGTCCAATGACCCTCTTGGTTGGAATCAGGGATGCATATATGCTCCGAGGCGGCTATCTCTTCTCTAAGATGAGTCATCTCAATTAAGGATATGGGATCACAAGCCTGAGTCCTTTTTGTTTCTGCTAATGCAATTACATTCTAAAAAATCTACAAGATATGATCTGGGATCGATACCTGCTCCTCCATCATTTCCAGGATATGCAGAGAGGCATCTTTGGATAGAACAGGTATGATGACCCATTCAGGTATCGAAGTAGGAATATCCTGCTCTGATCCTCTAGTGGTCAGTGGGTACTGACAATTATTCTATGTCGGGGTAGGTGAACGAGTTTGCCTCTATGCCGGGATACACCGGTTTATCTCTCCGTTTGCTGCCACATCAGGATGGCACACTTTACTTGCATTTGTAGGGAGTTGGCCCTGCATATGTTGGTTCCCCACCATATCATGTTGGTGGACTTTGTTGGTAGGGAGACATTCCCGCCTATTAATTTCTGCCACATCTGGATGACGGGCTTTGTTGATCGCCAACACATCGGGATGGTAGTCATTAGAAGCATCTTCTAGGAGCTGGTTCTGCAGGCACTGGGTTGCCACCACGTCTGGTTGGTGGGCTTCACGACCATGGGTAGGGAGAGGTGCCTACTGGGTAGGTGCCATCCTTCATGAGTGACGAGCTTGATGGAGCTTGGTAGGGATGCGCACCTTCTCGAATGATTCCACCATGTCTAGATGGCGGGATTTGGGGGAGCTGACAGGTGTATGTGCCTGCTCACAATATGTCTCCGTGACCAGGAAATAGAGCTCCTCCTTAGGGACAATGGTGATGACCGGTCCCTGGTTGTACGTTTTCTTCCCTCGTCTGGCGGTCCGAGGGGCCAGAGCTCGGGGAGTGAGGGGCTTGAATCCTTGGGGTGACATCCTCCTTAGCATGAGGATATTGAGTCGCAGTGTAACTGCAACGCCGTCTTCCAGTGGGGGCTTTAGAATAGAACCCCCGTTCAGCGGGGATGAATTTCTCAGTGTCGAACTTATCCATATCCCTAAGATAAGGGAGGTATGCATTGTATCGTTTCAGCGATAGACTCTCGAAACGGTTTGAGACGGCAATAGGATCCGTCTGGATCTGCCTCCGCGGTCGCTGCTGGGCAGGATACCGACAAGTTATAGTGGATTGGAGGGCGTGCATGGTCGCCTCTACCGTCGGGAGAGTACCGTTCAAGTGGTACTCTAAGATCAACGCATTTGAGACTCAGCATTGATGATACTGAGTGGGTGACGATGTCCTTCGTTGGCAAGGATGTTCGGTCATCACATTTCTCAAAGCACGCATCTGTGAGTTCCTCTCTGATGCCATTGGATTGAAGGGAGTTCTGATTGGTACCTATAAAATATTTTAACCAATACAAAAAACAAACCCGTCAAAGTAGCATCTCATAATCCCATTCATAATTAATGACCTTGCACGGCCCTCCTTGTGAGTATAAGGGGGTACATAGTGGGATTAGGTTAAATCCGTCAGGATTGGTTAAAGATTCCCGTTGGGTTCACCATTTTTGTTTCGACTTGGTTTTGGGAAAAATGTGTGCCTGCCCAATGGTTGATTAGAGAAGCTTGGGTTCTGTTTAATCACTCATATCAGGTGAATAATTTACATTTCGAAATGCTGAAAGGTTCCATATCCAACAGTATGTGGACATGCTTTCCAAAGGCAGGCGTTCGCTGGGTGATTTGGCTGGCGATGCTTAAGAACTCAAATTGGTCGAGAGGATGGGAAGTCGGGCTCATCACACTCTTTTTGGGGGAATTATTTCCTATTCAGGGACTCTATTATAGATTTAAGACATGTTTATATGTTAAACAATAGTTGGTTTATACCCAAGCATAGTATCCATGGATTACTCCTGGTTGGAAATGGTCAGCTGAATGCAGGGATTCAGAATCATTTAGGCCCGAGGTTTACCATCCCTCATTGGATTAATGACTCTGAGGGGTTTGGACTCATTGATAAAATGCTGGTTTAGAGCCTCACAATAGGGATCTCTAGAGTTTATTTTCATCTAGGGGGGAAAAATAATGACTTGAGCATTTATATCGAACCTGTGATACGAGCTTCCTACGTATCCTTATGAGAAGAATCAGAATCCACATAGTTTGGTGATATTAGGGCTTACACATGAGAGTTTTCTATTGTTGGGATTGAACCTCGGGGAGGATTTATACGTACCCAATTTAGGAAATAGGGATAAAAACCCACGTATTTCATTTTGGGGCGTCAGCGAACTGACGTGAAGGCAGAACCGAGGTCCAATAAATGATGGGATTGAACCTCGTGGAGGCTTCCTACATATCCCCATGGCAGGGAATCAAAGTCCACATAGTTCAGAAGATGGTAATTTGGGCTTACACTCTAGGTGTCCCATGGTGGTGGATTTTTGGGGCTTACGCTCTAAGGCGACCCAAGGTGGTTGGTGAACTGACGTGAATGATGTTGGAATGACCAATGGGTGATGGTCATGAACTTCAAGGAGGCTTCCTATGTACCGTACCTTAGCAAGGATCAAAGTCCACATAGTTCGTGAAGTAGGAATTGGGGCTTACACTCTAGGCATCCCAGGAGAGGATTTCATGTTCGATGCTTACTCAAAGCCCACGTGAGTCATGCTCAGTGTGAGAAACAAGAGGCAGTGGGAACCAGATGATCACATCGCGAAAGGTGCGTTTGTGGGAAGTGCAATGGGACTTACACGTGGGGAGGCCCAGAAAGTCGGGGCTTACTCTGAGATAGATTCCCATGGTGATAAAGCCCAGTGGGAGGGGATCTGGCATGGCAGAGAGGATGAGAAGCACTATTTCCCACCATTCCCTTCCTTGGCTTTGGCCCTAGGGAAACACGAAGGTGCATGGGTGCTCCCTCCTGATGGATTCCCAGCCACTCCCATGAGAGGAGAGAAGTGCTCATCGCTGGCGCTTGTCAAAAGGGAATGCGACCATGGTCCCTCAATCCTAGAAAGTGGAGAGGCAAAAAGGGGATTCCCGTGCTCATACCCTGCACTGCCGTGGGTATGTGGACCCAGGAATGCCTCAGGAATCCACTCAAGGGCCGGGGAAACCCCTTCGTCCTCCCCTACCGTGGGTATGTTAACTGAAAATGGCGCACTGATAAACTTGAATGTTTCATCATACTAGTCTGGTGGATTCGATAGAGGCCTTGGCTTAGGGACGATGAATAGGCCAATGAAGGGATTGAGAAGGATCAGACCGGATTGGAAGGGTTTTATCTGTCTCGGGGAATGGGAACACCAAAGGAGTTGGCAGGCCGCATGGGTGCATGAGGAGTGGCACCTTTCGCGTAGGGGGGTGCTACGTGGCTGGAGAGGCCATCTGCGTACCAGGGAGGTACATGGATTTCGGTTCGTCCTGCGTACTAGGTTGGTACGCGGTGGAGTTCGCGTGAGCTGCGGTGGCCAGGGGCATCGCTGGTCGAGGGTTCATCAGTTAGGGCTTCACCCGCGTAGGAAGGTGCTACGTGGTGCATTGGGTCGAAGAAGGGGCATAAACTCCATGGTCTTCAGGGAGTGCATCCACGGAGGGGCCATGCCTCATTGTTTTTATTTTTTAGTTCGTGGTTGACCAATTTGTTATGCGTTTTTCGGTTCCTTATTAATTCGTTTCCAGTTTTATATCTGTTCTGGTTCGCGAATTGGAATTTCTTTGTTCACGAAACCCTAAGATTAATCCTCTGGAATCCTTCCTTCATAGGTCAATCTTCTGATCTCTGAACCCTTAAATATAAATGTGATCAATCCCTTTCTTCTCCACCACAGTGTCCTTTTATAGTGGGGGGGGGTGTGAAGAGATGTATCTGTGATCATGCGACACCTTTTGCGGAGGCCCATGACCTAGAACCAGGCTTACGAACGACTCGGTCAATCTGAAAATCGTGGGGGGCATTGAATGCACCTCACCTGTGAACCAAATCGGTGCTTTGCGGTAGTGTAGTGCTCCAATACTGTTCTGCGAATGATAGTGTACGCGGCATGGGCCAGTCGGCACACTTCGTGGATGAGGAAGTTCGTGACGGTGGAGTAGGCCTGGCGCCCATCCTGTTTCACACTCTTGGAGGGGTTCTGGCCCCCGTTTGGTGAATGATGTTGGTCCGCAGAGGGGGGGGGGGATGGCTCACTGAACTGGCCACGTACCATTAGTGTTGGACCGATACACGAACTGATCGGTCCTTTTCCAATCTTGAGTATTGGCCATATTCTTTTGTCCAATTCCTCAAAACAAAATTGGGTAGAACCCTTCCTCAAATTAAGGGGATTCCCATTCTCCTTTGCGGATTTTTCAGCACCCTATACTCTCACTACACTCATACAAGAGGGATATTCATCTCATATAGAGTTTTCTCACTATGGTCTATAATATGATTCAAAATATCCAAAAATTAATCATTTTCCTCATGCTCAATTTCATTAGTTCAGAACATCAAAATTCAATTAAAAAACTAGCTCGTATACCTTTATGCCAATACTTTCCACAATCTCAAACATCCCAATGAAATTGGGTACCAATTTTCCTTATCTCTAAGTATTAGGATTTCCTAACCTAGAAATGATATATAGGAACACTGGATTACTTATCACAAAAATCATAGGATAGAATCAATAGTTGGAATAAAATATATTCCTTCTCTGAAAAGGTAATAAACACTTTCTGATTAGCCTGAAATGATATAATGTCTCTTGGATGAGAGTTTTCCCAATAAATTTTGACTCCCAAATCTCCAACTAACATATAGTTGATTAACATAACCTTTAAAATACGACCTCCATAGGCTTTATATTAATGAATTGATAATAGAAAATACTATTAGAAAACAATAAAAGTTTAAAGAGAATCTAAAATGAACCCCCATAATTTAGAAGATGCACTCTTAAGATATCCTCTAATATTTAGATGATATTTGTAGACTATCTATCTATTTAAGGATGATATGTAGTGTTAGATTCACCTATATATCTATAACATTTTCTAACCCTCATGAGAAGTATGATATAAATCCATAATCCCTATTACAGATGATACTCAATGACATACCATGAAATCACACTATCTCTCATACATATATCTTATCCTGATCATAAATAATTAAGGTATATTGGATTGGTAGAAAATGAGAAACCCTACTAAATAGATCCACAATAAAAAAATCACATTACTAAACCATGGTGTTCTTGGAAACCCTTTCACAAAATACATAGTCAAAATATCTATCTTCCACTTGAGAATGGGTAATGATTAGAGAGGACCAGAAGGAAACTAGTGCTCAGCCTTGACTCGCTGATAAGTGGAGAACCATGTGATAAAACCCTATATGTCATTATTCATCTCGGGCCACCATTTCTATCTATAAATATTATGGTATATATTGGTCAAACCTGGATGAATAACCCATTTCATGTTATCTGACTCCCTCATCTACTCCTCATCCATAACATAGGTACACAACATGTCCTCAGACATGAAGAATCATATCAGTGTCAAGAGACGAATCTGGTGTAGGTTCCCCACCATGTATACTATCCCTCATCACAAGACATTCGAAATCTAATAGATGAATTTCCTTTACTATCCTAAAGAGTGATGTGGTGCTGAAAAATATATAAGTTTTACTAAATCATGATACATATAAACTTCAATACTCATCTTAGTGAAAAGGATATTATCATCCACTTGTTGATTAACTCCTAAACAATCTATAATATAGTCTTCCTCCTCAATTCATTAATAATGATGTTACCCTTAATTGGGGTGAAAACCACCTCAAAATCAAAATACTACAAGTACTCAACCCACCATTTCTATTAATGGTTCTAGTTACACTGTAAGAAGAAATTTTTTATTCTCACATGATTTGTATATTCCAAAATCCTATAACTTAGAAGTTAGCGATGACAATATATCATGAAATTCACCACCATTTCCAACTAAAGATCATGAATTGGTTTTTTTCACTAGTTAATCTTAAAATTTTTATACCCATAAGAAATCACATAACTATCCTACATTAGAATAACTAAAATACTTACATCTAATATATCCTAATAAAACATATCGTCATTACATGACTCAAGTTCAGTCTGAATCAACATATTCATAAATTATACATTTATCACATGAATATTTTCACAAGAATCTAACTAGAGGAAATTCTCCCCATTATATTTTAGATCTATCATAATCACTGTTAATTGGAAAGAGTCTTACATAATCATTCAGTAGTTACTAGACAATCCAATGAAACTATGGATATAAGAAATGTTGTCAAGATGATCCCAAGAAACCATAAACCCAAAATTCACATTGAATATTGATATACCAACATTGGTTATCATATTACCTAATAATAACACTTGAACGATTCAAAATTGACTCTTTTATAGATTGTGAAATGGCTAATGTTTTCTAACAATAATCAATACATTCTTCATATATCAATCATTGTCTTCACCTAACTAGGATTTCATGAGAATATCATAGAGAAAACTTTCCACAAAATATTCCTTGTATGGATGGAATACCCAACTCATCATATTAATAAACACTAAAATCACATTCATATAATCAAATAATATAATAAGGAACCCACACCTACCATACCTACTTCTGAACCTAGTTCAAGGTATTTCAAAAGGACCCACCTTAGAAGGATGATTGAATAATCTCATATGAATATTAAAGAACAATCTAAAACCTATGAATTTGTAAAATAAATCATTATACATATAATTGAATACATTTTTTTTCCTTTAGTTTGTTCAAATTATTATAATCAACATAAAATATCAGATAACCATCATATTTATTGGTGAAAAAGACCAGAGCGCCCTAAGGGTACATTCTCAATTATATAATCCATTTAACCATAATATCATCCATGAGAGACTTTATATCTCATATAATTAGATGATCAATCCTATATTTTACTATATATATAATATTTTTTAGGAAAAAATACAACCATGAATTCAGCCGCATGCTTAGCTGGAAACCCTGAGAAAGGATTTTAAACTAGTAGACTATGGGAGTAAAGATAACAAGGTGATTTTATCTATTATCTAGAATGACACTAGAAAACTTTGTTGTGATACTATCTATCTATTGATGTTTAGGCCTAGAATAAAATTCATATATATCTCACACTCCATTGTAAACATAAATGTTTACCTATTTGATAAAAATAACACCCATCAATGATAAAATTCAACATATCAAAACCAATATGGACAATCTATCCCAATGATCTCATAAAAACTATTAATATCAAGAATAATGAATTCCTAGAGGATTATATTTAAAAAAATCACCATGGAACACTCCATAAATCTCAAAATACCATTAGATTTCAACCCTAAATGTGTATCAATCGATATAACCCTATGCATGTACTCTATTAATATCCCAAATATATTAAGAAATAAAGAAGATATAAAATAATTTTATACACCATTATCAAATAATTAATTTTTTAAAGAGGATGCTCTCAAAACTACACCTCAAACTGTAGATTCCCCAATATCATTATCAGTAAGAGTATGATCAATAGTGTTCAACCATCGTAATAATTAACCCATAATTCAAATCTAAATCTCCTAAGAAGTACTTCCATATTGACTATATTTACCTATCCCTAGGCACTATGTACAATACCATTACATGGAAAACCTATGGAAATCCTATAACTTATCTACTATGGAATTCCTGAACCAGCTCCTGAACCCTGAATCTAACAAAATACTTCACAACTCACTAATTCTGGATTGTAAATACAATATCTTTATAGGTTCTCCATCCATACATGTAATAGATAACCTATAGGTGTATGAGTACATTGAGAGAGTTAATGAACATTCCTACCACACAGGTAACACTCTACTGAACCTCTATGCCTGAACATGTGAGATAAAACTCTTCCCTAGCTACTTTTTCTTCCACCTCCCTAGAGTGATCCATTGAATTATCTCTTCCTAATTCATATGGATCCAATATCAGTTACTTCAGTAAAAACAAACTAATGAACTCCAGTACACTTATTTAGGTTCTTTTTAGATATAATTTTATGATTCACCACCTTTATAAAATATTATATGAAAAAGATATGCACATACACCTGAATATCATATCTCAAACCATCATTACTATTTCGTACCCCAGCTTCCTCTTCCTTATCTTATATCAGGTTGAAACACTTATGGACCATATAGTTTATTTATACTAAATATATAATATCTCTATTTTGGTATGGTGCCTAATATTCTAGGAAATATCCTACATAGTTTTCTCTAGAAAAATGTTTTAATAAAACTAACATTGAAAATTTATCCAATATAACCAAATAGTATTGTCATCTTGGACCAAAATATCAAACCAGTTCATTGTAGGGTCCACAAAATATGCCACCAACATTACCCTCCTATTATGTGGAATATTAAAATTATCAAAAATAGTCTATATCAACTCTACCATAATATATGTAGCATGGTACCCAAATTATCTTCTAAAAAAAGTGTGTGCTACATCAGAAATGAATGTGCCATCTCGAATATAGAAGCTACAGCTAGTAGAGTTTCTCTATACATGGAATTAATACCCCATAATATGATATTATGAAACTAATCATCCATTTTCATCACTAATTCAAGTGTGTTTTAGATAAATGTTTTTTCTTTATAATAACTACCTCCCTCCCAACTCTCCATTGGAGGTTGTCATGGTGGAATGTCACTACATAGGCAAACACACACCTCAAAATACATTATTATCACATCAATAAGTTTCATAAATAATGGTAAGTGGTAATTATAATCTGATCCCAATAATATATATGTTCATAACATTATTTAAAGGTCTCATTAATTATGTTCTCTCTCTATACAGGTCTAACCATTCTAAGGTTCTCCATCAAATACATATTTGACCAAATTTATTACAATTTCATTATAATTTAACAAGAGTATCATAATTTTAGTTCAATGGAATAAAATTAATCTAAAAATATATTTATGGACACACCTAATATATATTTTTATTGAAATTTTATTTAACAAAAAACATTATTATACAAGAAAATTGATCACTATAGACAATAATAAAACCATTTATGGGTTTGGTAATATAATTTTCCACCATCTAGTTGTTTAAGAAATAACTGTATATATTAATTTTGGAATTTAAATGACCAAAACATAAATTATAACCAATTTATCTAATCACATGAAAGAATAAAAAATTTTATTTTAATCCTACATTTCTAACATGATCCATGAACACACACCCTCTTTTCACCCCGATCTATGAGTAAAATCCCATAAATCATAAATCATAGTAAAAATGCATCATATTTCATAATGTATCCCAAACTTCTAAATGGAAACCAAGAAAAATAGAACTATATTTGGTAACTTATAATTCCTTCATATGTGGGTCATATATACCAAGGTAATATATATGTACCATGTTTTGATAGAATTATATATTCTATTCTCAATGAAAAAATATTAAATAAAAAAAAAGGAATATGACACCACTTTGTATTGTCTACAACCTGGATCACCTCCACTATGACTGAATTGGGTGACCACATACGTCAAGAACGCCTCTTCAAATGAAAAGGCTTCCAACTAGAAACATGGTACTAATAATAGCATACTGATATTGTACCCCTAATATTAGTTTACCATAAGTAATAGTGGAAGCAATAATAGTTACAACAATCCAGGTAAACCATAATAATAGATATTGTGATTAATGGATAATAAAAATATATCAAACCTTGATATATTAATATGAGAAACATAACATTCCATATAGCGATAGAGTTGTAACCATGATATTACATGGGAGGATCATGTACATTAAATCCAAAATAATCAGAAGTAGAAAACAACTCATAAAATATTGAAAAATTGGTCTTGGCTCCTAGGTCAGTCCATTTCTCCAATACCCATCCCAGATAACTAGATTAAACCACATGTATTAGCCCTATTCTCTTTTCTATATATATAACCATGAACTCTACCTGAGTACCCATGGATACCAAATTAGGTTGTTAGTAAAACATAGTATTCCACTAGAATTAGATTCCCTAAATAAATCCATTGTAATCAATTTCAAGTTTATGTTCTATAATTCAATATTGAATTGAAAACAAATCATTTTTCCTCATTTTATTTGGTAAAACCTAGGATTGACCAAACATACTTTGACTAGTGCAGTATTTCACTATGAAAAATGAATTAGACAATAGGGGGAACATTGTACCATAATAGAACCATTTACAATATATCACTACCTTGGTGGGATATATCCATATCCTAAAACAACCTCTACAATAAAATCACATATGGTTAATTACACCCCATCCCAGAAAAATTTTATATATATAACAACCTGGGTAAAATAGTTCTGCATCTCATAACTATCTCTAAAATATAATCAATCTGGTTGAATGGAGCCGTACCTCACAACTATCTCCAAAACCTAATAATTTATGGGTGAATAACATCCAACCAAAAAAATATCTCTATAACATCATCACCTAGTGGGATTAAGACCCCACCCCAGAACTATATAAAATATAATTGGGTGTATTATTTCCCAACCCATTATCACAATATAAGTAATTAGCTGGATTCCACAATTTAGTATTTGACATCAATCATATTCCACCATTTAATACATCCATGTTATAAATTGTACTCTATTTCTAAATTTACTGACCATTATCATCATAGGTGTCATGTTAGATCATCTATGATCAAGTTACATGTTCATCATTTCACATAGATAACCCCTCTAATTTCCTCAAAAAATTCCTTTTTATCAACATATGGAACGCCTCAATTAGAAGAAAAATCAATTGGATTTTAATATAAACATGGATAATTAATGGTATAATATATTGTGTATCCTATGTGAAATAGAATAATATTAATTCTAATTATTATTATTTTCATTTTAACATTATCTCAACTTTACCACACATAATACAGACATTAAAAAAATGTTATATTGTTTGGATATCTTAATGTCCAGCTACCTATTTCATACATGAATTTCCTCAATGAATAACATTAGTTGATTTTATCTTAAAATTATGGAATCAATAAAATTGGATAAATCCCTGAAAATAGTTATAAATGACCATAATTGGTGTAAATATAAGAAATAACATGAGAAATTGGGGAATAAATTCTCATGTAATGCTATCCTTACACATGTATACTACATATTATAATCAGAATGAAGACTGGAAAACATTGGATTAATATATCTCAATAGGGAAAACAAGATGAATGAGAGAAAAACTATGGTGTACCCATTACTCTTCTAGTTTAAACTCTAAATTCTTCATTTATATGTGGTTAAATTATTTAAATAATTATTTTTAAAAAAACTATTCAAAAGTTCATCACACTCAGAATTGGACATTATGGATTCCCCCAAACCTTATGTATATCCTTACATAATATTTATATTTCATATATATTATATTTCATTATTATGTAATATAATTCTCGTATAAAAAATTCAATACATAATATTTCTCTTCATAAGTAACGTTTTCCCCTTAGGTAGAAAGACAATAAGTCATATATTTTTCATTATTTAATATATATATATATATTCTATAATCAAGGTTTTTACCTTATCTAAAAAATGCATATAAAATATCGTCTTCAAATATGTAATGCATATATTCAATACGTAAAGGTTTTTCCTTTGGCCATAAAAACTAATATGAAAATATTTACTCATACGTAATATATATTTTCCCCATATTTCATTTTTTGATATATAATGTTTTTATATTAGTAGGAAAAAATATGTAATATATTCACACCTATATGCAATATATATATATATATAAAGATTCATATGTAATTTTCTTCCCATAGTTCAAAAAAACTTATATATAAGGTTTTTATGATTATGTAGTATATGTTTGAGATTTGTTTTCCTTTAGAGAGAAAAAATATAAGTAATATATATATATACGCAATATATTAATAAATATGGTTTTTTACTTATATCAATATTCATAAACTAGTTGCAACTCGAAAAACATAACAAGATTTATGAAAAAAACATATCTAAAAAATTTTCAGTACATAAATACTTCCCCCAACAACACCAATAGAAAAAAGCATTGAATGAATAATATTTCACTCCAAATATTCAATTATCATCATACATGTACTCCCACTTAAAACAATTATGGGTCCTGATACACATGTAAAAATCCATGATCTAGCCCAATGACCACTTTTTTATACACATCCATAAGATAACTGATCAAAAATAATAAAATGCATATATTTAATAAATAATTGTAATTGTTTTGTACCTCAATTTGGTTTTAGGTTTTATAAGCCAGTAGTTGAGCCTATATAGGGTATGTTTATCCCCTATTCTATGATATTTGATTGGTAAGTAAAAGGTGTTCAGTGTCTTATATAAAAAATAACCCTTTTGTATTTATATTAATAAAATTACCATAATAATCACTTTTTCATGGATAACTCATCATTATACCCTATTATATGAAATATTATGAAAATTAAAATGTTATTTATGTCAATAAAGTTGATCATTAGTAATTATAATATCATTGGTTTCATTTTAATATGAACTAAAATAGGAATTTACGAATTTAATAACAAACCTAAATAAAGGGAAGAATAGTCACTTTATTAATTGTTGAGATGTTGGAAATTTAAATGAATTCCATAATAAAATTAAAAGTAAGGAGTCCCTATTTTAATGCAAACATGGAATTTTATAGGGATAAAGAAAATATTTAGAAATTTTAATTTATGTTATTATTATAATAATATTATATTTATTTACAAAAATAATTATATAAATTCTATTATAGGGGATGTCAATGACATAAAATATCTCTCCCTTATGATCAAAAGAGGCAGGGTCCAATATATGATCATATATAGAGAAATCAAAGAATCCTCAATTTATAGGTAGGGTTATTTGATCTCAACTCTAGTACCACTTATTATATTGGATCTATTTATTTATGCATGGATTATTGAATCTTATAAAACTATGTAATTCATATATCATATTATATATGGATTGAAACATATTAATGATATGGTCACATTGCACTAGAATTTCAATGATGACAATTACCATTGGTGTCAAATTCTAAATAGAATATTTTTTGTAGAACAATTAATTCTAAGAATCAAATAATAGAATTATCAAATTTTATCAAAATACCTTATAAAATAAACTCCTTTTCGAATATCTCATAATGATGTAAGAAATTTCAAAAAATGATAAATTAATTTTGAGATATCATGATGAAAAGTTTTTGTGAATTATATTAATTCAATTAATTTGAAATAATATTGAGTAAATCATGTAGTTTTCTTATTTATTCATATTCCAATGGTTGGAAAAAATCAATTCCCCATAAATTTCAAATATCCAGTACCTAGATTTCTAGGAACCAAAGAGAGAATTATTAGGAAAATTTTAAAGAAAATAGACATAAATTGTTTCTACAATATGAATCATGATATGAAACATATGTTAATGGAAAAACACTAAATATATTGAGATAATTTAATTTTAATCACACGGATTTTATTTATGGTTTGAATGATAGATTAAATTTTTTTTTGTAAAATATAATTTCTATCCCCATTTTAGAATACCAATTTGTAAATTTTTAGGGAAATGAGATAATATTTAGGATCCTTGGATAATTTAAACAAACATAATGATATTTGGTGGATATAGATGATGGTAAATAGTTAGATAACTTCCCTAATCGATGACTAATAACGGTATGGAGGCCATCTTATGGATTAGTGACAATAGTCTAACCTAGGATCAGATGGATGTGACATAGCTACATAGTTCTTAGGGAAGACATGGACTATGTACATCATGGAATGATATAAATCCATATTATTTGAGGAATATACGGGAGTGGTGGGATATTTGTTTCCCACTCGTATCCATATCACTATTGTGTCACAAGACATGTATTATTATTCGACCTAAATATCAAATGACCACTATTAAAAGTATTGAACAAGCATTGCATGTGATGCATAATTTCCTTAGTCATCCTATTGATGGGTAGGATGTCCAATAATTTGTGATAGGTTACACTTTATCAGTTTGAATGAAACACTTTTACGGTTATATGAGAAATTTATCAGATGAATTTCATTTAAAATAGGTATATGGGTGAAGGCGGTTTCTTGCATGGCATATGAACAGTGCCACATGGAATCCCCTAGCTGGCCTGGGGCACTATATGGAACATGAAATGAGTATCGTAGGAAATAAAAATTATATTTCACACCTCTAAATTCCACTAAACAATATATATATTTGGAAACATTATGAAATTCTTGAAATCTTATTTTTGTAAAAAAATATATAGTAAATGATTAAAATATCGAGATAAATATGTTTTCATATCAAATTTAAATGAGATAGTAGACTAGATATTTTGAATTTGAAGGATCTAGTTTTAGTGGAATTTTGAAATAATTTAGTATAATTGGTATTTTTTTATTTTAATTATACAATTATATTATATTTATCTTATATAAATTCAAAGTGATGTGTTTGATAGATATATTTATATTGATGGGAATAAAACTATAAGAGGATGATAAAAATAATTTTTGTTGATAAGTACATACTATAAATAGAATATGTACTATTAAAGTTGAAGAAAATTATTAGGATATAGAGAATAATTAAAGAGTTAAAGAGTGTCAAATATGTTATTACTAAGAATACAACATGTGGAAATTGAAATGAATTATTTTTAGAAATTTCTTGTGTTTTTTTGGCTCACATTTTATTTGATGCAATAATGGGTTTAGATGATTCCAATTATGTTTTATATATATGAAGACACCTAGAACTCACTTATTAGGATTATATTAATTTACATGTAAACGTTAAATCATTTACTCTCCCCCTTCCATGACTTTGGGATGAGGATAGTGGTAACACATACTTTTAAAAACATAAATTAATTACTAATCATAGTTTGAGTCCAAAAATGTTTTAGCCTATTTAACTACAATACATCTTTAATGTAGCTCTTGAATTTATGTAGATAATGATATATAATTTTTTTTATTTTTTACATGTCTCTCTTTGTTTGAATCATATTTGATATCAGTTATGGTCTCACACCCAACTCTATGTATGAGTTAATCTCTTCATCAAGTATTAATCTAGATTGAGAATAATATATAGATTACTCTATATAATCTCAAGATAATTTATATGTGGTGAATATATAAGGAATTAGCCTTAAAAAATAGATAATATTTATTTTTATAGTCAATAATTCACTCATATAATAATTATACAAATATATAGTACATCATAAGGTGGAAACATCCACATAGTAACCATTTATTCAATAATAAAAAACTTCGATGATATAACAAGTTTTCTTTTGTAGACATTTCTGCTCAAATTTTATATTAACATTATATTTTTTCTATTAATCAGTAAAACCTTTAAAAAACATCTAAAAAATTGGATGAGAACAAAAATTTCAGTAAGGGAAATTTTAAAAAAAATAAAGAACCGCATTAGTCCATGAGTACTCATAAAAAAATTCCATTTTCAAATTAAACATTGGGCTCCAAATAAACACATTCTTACCAAATAAATATAATTCACCACCCATAGATTTTTATATACATTTTCATAATAAAACATAAATGAAAAAATAATACTCATCAAGTTTTCTTTGAAATTTTGGAAATATCATGAAAATGTTTTCACAAAGTTATGCATTTCACCCATAAGAAGTAGCATAAACATACCCATAAATTTAAACTCATTAGATTACCTTGTTAAATCAAAATATTTTCAAGAAAATAAATATAAAGAATATAGAAACCCTGTAGATCACTTGGGACATAATTTTCATATCACTCTTATAATAACTCTTATAAATGAAATAACCTAAGAGATAAATTCTAGTATTGTATTAGGTAAAACCTAACCAATTAACTTTTCCCATATACCTAATGCATTGGAGTGCTATAAATAGATATCCCATCATCATTAAATATTTCAGGATCACCCAACACCATGACCTATATGAAGCTCACCCATCATTATTAAAAATTATAAATAACCATAACATAATCATCACGTCAGAAATATTTCATTTCCATCATCATATATATAAACATATTCCTCAAACCCATAATAAAAAAAGGTGGATATTGAAATATCCTTTTCTTTTAAATTATTTTTTGAAAATACCCAAATCAATGGGAATGAGAGATTTTCTTGGAAAAAACATGGAATATCATTATGTAAATCAAATATCATATGAAAATTAATACCAAAGAAAACAAAATTGATGTCATATATGTTAAAATACAATATTCCTTTTTCAATTTTTAAAAATGTCTCATATAAAATATATAAAAATTTTCCTTTTCAAAAAATGTTGAAATAAAATAATAAAAGACAAAAATGTACTTTATAATTCATTTATTTCCTTATAAATTCATCCATGAAATAATTTTATAAATATTTACATGGAATATAAATATGTTGAAAAAATTCATTAAAACATTTAAAATCAGGTTTCAAAGTAAAAGGTTCCCCTCCATGAGTCCAAATCGTCATGTATGTTATTTACCATCCTAAATAATAAAAATATTATAATTATTTACTTTATTATGAACCATTTTCATGTTTATTTTTCCTTTTTTACCATGTAATATATGATTACATTGTCAATTAATTTTGTTTGAGATGTTTTGATGATATTTGGATCAAATATCTGAAATGACTATGGTACGTTTTCTTATGGTTTAATTATTAATTATATCATAATATTTAGTACAATAATCATGAAATTATTATGATTTTCATGAAAAAACTGTGCTTTTAAAACCAACATGTAAATGTTTCTATACATGAGTAATGTTTTCTTTTTTTCAAAGAGCATGACAAAAAGAATTTAATTTTCATTTTAACATTATTTAATTATGATTATACTAGATATATCATATTCCAATTTAAAAAAACCTATATAAAGAATCTATTTTTTGTGATCTTGAAAAACGAATCACATTACTTTGTGGAAGTGGTAATCAACACGTATGCATAAACTACATCATCATTTTTCAATGGATAGAATGGTAAGAAAATAGATATATGTTATAACTATATAATGATAATGTTATATGTAATATAATATATATAAATTAAATCCACCATTATAACTAGTTGTGTGAAGTGGTGATGGAAAACGAATTACATTATTTCATGAGGTGGTAGTTAATTTTACACATGAAATATAGTATTATTTCAACATTGATTGATGATAGAGAAGGATATAGGTTCTTCTGATAAAATTATAATGTATCAGTATATGGAGGGGTTTTAGATACAATATCACAATGGTTTAATATGAATTGAATTAGGTAGAAAATGAGATAAAGTAAAAATTATTTGTTAAGAATTAAACCTCTTCTTCAGGAAACCTATTTTGGTTTATAGATAAATCCTTCTTAGGTTGTTTTTTGATCAAAACAGGGCATAAAAGATGTGGGGGGGATGTAAGTTTGAATTTTGTTAGTAATTGGCTGATCCAAAATTAGTTTGAAGTGTATAGTTGAGAGGAATGGGGTGTCCTTTTTTAAGTGGGGTAAAGGAAAAAGTTGGAATGTTTAAAAGGATTAAAATATATTAATGTGTTACTCCAACCAAATGGCTCAAAATAGACCATTTAATAATATTTGATGAGATATGTTCTAAATATGTCCATAAAATATAATGTACAAAAAAGGAAATATTAACCCTTATCACTTAATTTTTACTATCGGCAAGCCTATTTTAAACTAAATCGCAGTAACATACTTTTACTATTTTTAATAATAATTATATACAAAAACCAAGTTGAAATTCATACCAAGTATTAATTATTATTATTCAAAATATGGGATCAATTTTATAAATCTCAATTAACAAATTTTTTAATATTTAATTTAAAATTAAACCAATAAACCGTGAGGAAAAATAGTTATTCAAAACAATGCCCTTTAAAATAAAAAAATGTTTTCATAAAAAATTCACATATAATAACGATTCAAATAACATTAATTTTTTTATTTTTAATAAAAAATAACTAATTAAATTATAAATCTAATCCAAAAAGAATTTGAATTTTTAAATACAAGAAAAGGAAAAT
Organism: Viscum album; assembly: GCA_963277665.1. Lineage (NCBI taxonomy): Eukaryota > Viridiplantae > Streptophyta > Magnoliopsida > Santalales > Viscaceae > Viscum > Viscum album. Next base: position 1,628,724,469 of record OY728130.1, read on the forward strand.
ACATTTTTGAATAAAAATCAATATTTTCATTATTCATTCAAAAATAGATTTTTTAGAAAATTCTCAAAAAATAATCCTATTAATATAATTTCATCATGTTAAACTCTGAAATGATGATGATTTTTTCGAAATAAAATTTTACAATTTTGAAATTATTTTTTGAAATAAAACCATATAATTCATGAAAACACAATCTAGATGGAAATAAAGCTTTTATCATTTTGACTGAAAAATTACCTAATATTATTATAATGAATATAATTATATAAAATATAATTACTTAATATTAATAAGACCTAAAAACTTTTAGTCTTAGAATTACCTAGGTTATTACAGAATCATTGGGTGATTACTTATGAATGAATGTGAGATGTTAATATTGTCTAGTAGACTGGACCTATCAGTGGATAAGGTTTAATGATAGTTACCCATGTCTAGGTAGTTGAGAGTCAGATAGTTCCATTGTTGTTCATGGATTAGGGGTATTAAGATCACTCCTATAAATAATCTGATCTCAAGATACAAACACAATGAGGCTAGGAGCTTGGGTATCTATAAAATCTAGCTTGATGTGGTTAATAAGGATCATTCTTAGTTTTATTTTTATTTTAATTGTAATTATTTTTCTCTAAATAATAGATAAATTAAAATTTATTCATAAATGATGTTATTTGGTTTGGTCATGTAAGGTGTGATATGTGTTACATGGTAAGGATTAATCATTAACATTATAATAATAAATAATTTTTTTACAATAATTTTCCACACTATGTTTATTGATGAATCATGTAGACAATTTTGTTGATGGGGTTTGTTTTTTACATAGGAAAACCATAATAAATATTATTAGTCACAACATTTTTGATAAATTTTAACACCCCAAGCTTCTACAGTACGTTTCCCTTTGAATAATGCAATAGCTTGTGATGTATGCAAGTTCAAGTTCTAACACACCACAACCAATCGAACTAGCCATTATGAATAGTAATACCCACTTTTCAAAATTTTATAAATTTTATTATTCAAAATATACTCCATTTTTGGATTCGGAATATCAAAATTAGCTTTAGGTTAATTTTTTGTATTTTTCTAAAAACTGTCAATTTTTGATAAATAGTGAAAAATAGGGTATTAATGTTTAAAACTGAATTTTTAATAAAATTATAAGTTATTTTATTTAAATTTATTTTATGTAAAAATAGATACATAATACCCATATAAATTCAATTTAATTAATTAGAGTCATTTTATAATAAGTTTAGATATATGAAATTTCCTTGAACTTTTTACCGTCTTTTACCCACCTTTTAAGAGCATTTGTAAATTTACATAAAAAATAATTTTACCACTTCTATAAATTTAATTTAAAAAATTTTAGAGACATGGTTGACATAAATATGTAAAATATGGTTCAATAAGATGAAAATAATTTTTGGTGAATAATTACTTTTGACTTTTATTTACCACGGTTAAAAGTAAATATGGTAATTAAAGGTAAAAATGATATTATTATTAAAATATCACATTTCCTAATTCTATTGTACAAGTGTATTTCAACCAAAATCAACCTTGGGAATAAAATATGATCCTTTTTTACTCACTTTGATTAGATTAGGAAATTTATTTTTAGTTTTTTAAAAGAAGAGATAAAAGTGCTAAATTCAATGGTTAATAACTAAACCATTTTTAATATAGGGATATACATAAGGAAAACTCAACCATAAACATTAGTTAGAAAGTTAAAATTATTTCCTACATCATGGAATTATATTTATAATTTTTAGAAATTAAATAATTAAAATTATTTATGAAAAAATGATGATGCAGTAATTACCCTATTAATGAAAGTCTAAAATAATTGATATTATAAATATTAAAATAAATGTAATTTGAGACTTTTAATGAATTCCAAAAATTTTATACATTAATATGACATGTTAGGGTATATTTAATAAATTTCATTTTAAGAGATAATTTTTTTTGAATTTCACAGAAATCAAATACTAAATAGTTTCAAAATCTACATATATGAGTTTTTAAAAAACAAAATATTTTATTAAATGATATAATAAACCCAAAAATATATGGTTCTAAAAAAGGACATATATAAGGTTATATATATCAATAATTATCCACTTGGGGTTCTCTAGGTTATTTATAGTAAGTTTATTAACCATATAATATAAAAAATCGAGGAGACATGATATTTGTCAAAAAATTTAACTAAGAGTTAAATCTAAAAGATAAGGTTAATATAGTGACCAAAACCTGTCTAAAACCTATTGGATGAGAGGTTTTTGAGCCATCCCTACCTTATACTCAAAAAAATTATTTTTATGCCGTTATAAACTGAATATTATTGTATAATAAAATAATTTTTCAAGTTTTTCCTAAAGTGACACTCACCTCTCTTATAAAAGGGAACTTCCATTTCTCTCAAAATCACACCTCCGAAGCCATTTTTCTCAGCCAAACCCTACCCAAATATCCTCCCAACTACCCTAAATTCATCCTATAGAGGCCTTACCTTGAGCATAAATCCAACCTATAGGGCCCTTTTTATCAAATCAAATGGAAGGACCTTAAGAAGAGGTAATAATTTCATCACCTCATTAAAAGTTATCTTCTTCTTACAGATCCTCTTTCTTTACTATTACCATACCAAAATAATAAATACATTAAATTATTCATACTATTATGTTATTATTAATATGTAACGACCATATTCATTATTCTATCAATCCTATGAATGAAAAATTCAACATACGTGCGTATGTACGGCTTACCGTCTCCATGTCGTGGTGTAGTTGTTATTAAACAATTAATTATCTTATGGTTATAATAATGATGTATAATTGACTTAAATAATAAATATAACATGTTAATGATTATTTATATATGATATAACATTCAAATAAAAATATTTCACCTTCAATTGAATGATTTTGTCGGTCGTGCGCACGGATTACCGTCTCAACAAATGCGATGAGATTCATTTTCCCTCATAACCATTCAAGAATAATTTTCATTTTATTTTTAAAAATAATTTTTATGAACATAATATAATTATATATATGAATCAAATACATCCTATCCATACAAATTATTACTTACGTAATAATACATATAAATTAAAATGAATCTGTTAACAACTGAAACAATGATACTGCTGAAATATTATTAACAATGAAAAACTAGATGATCATATATGATATCATATTTATGTATATAGTTCATGTATAATATAATAAAAATGTTTGGAATATTATACACAAGGTTAAAATCCCATAAACTAAGTAAAATTATAAGGTAACGGTTAATTTCACAATCTCTTTATTATCTGAGGTTGTTTTTACGTAAGTATATATTGGGACTTTTTTATCATCAACATCCGTGTTTCATAAAAATGTATTTAATTTTTTTTACTATTTCCTTTAATATGGTTTAAAGTCATTTATACCCTTTTTTGACTTTTTATAAATGTTTTAATGGAATATTACCATCATTTTTTAAACAAGGTACTTTGTGACAATCTCGAAAAAATTAAGGAAAAAATGTTTTTAACTTATACGGAAGGTGCAGTTATTTTCCACCATTATAACACCTTAAATGATTACCTTACAATATTATAATAAAATTGTAAAAATAAATGTTTAATTTTATAACTAAATTACTTTTTAAATGATTTCAAAATAGAAATATATTTTTCTCTCAAACAGTTTTGATTTCATATATGTCAAAATGCTTTGATAGATTTTACACTTATTTGAAATTAATTTACTATGATACAATCTTCCATATTGTACTGATGGTTTTGTGATATGTTTGACTATGTATGAGATATTTTTATACCATTCATGGTTTATTGTTAAAGTATTAGAATTTTTATGCTAGTTTTAATACATATGTTTATGTTATGTTTCAACTTTTTTATATGAGGAGTTCATTGGACTTATTAAGTGGCCGGTGGAGCCTACTATAACTCCTCGATGCATTGATAGGTCTCAAGAGACAAAATAGTTTCTTGGAACAAGGCCTTGACAAAATATTTATTTTTAGTATTGGAAAGAGGCCTTGACTATTTGATTATTATGTCTAACATTATGCATTCCATCATTATGAAATTATCTTTTGATGTTTCATGTGATTATTCGACTAGTAGAATATCCATGTAAATAAGTAAATAGCATTATTTGATTTATTTTTTCCATATAATTCTGAATTTTATGTTTAAAAGGATTTTGTTTTAGGCTTATACATTGCCTTAAACATTTATGATTATTTATGAAATATTCCTCTATATTATTATCCTTACTGAGCATCTAAGCTAACCCTTTGTTAGGTTTTATTTTCCCCTTGATGCGAATATGTATTTTGGGATTAAACTATAGGATTAGAATGAGGGAAAATAGTGTGTTCAAAGGGGACACAATGATGTTGTTTTTCTTTATTTCATAATGTAATGTAAAACTTATGTATGTATATAGTACTTCCAAGGCAACTAAACTAATCGGTATTTTGGGATTTGAGCCCTTCTGATCATGTTAAGATTATATAACAATGCACTGACTATGGGTAACTAGGGTAGGGGAATTACAAAAATCATCCATTTTAACTCTTGTATCCATTCATATAAGTAGATATATATGGCAGTTGTATATTGAGGTTAGGTATGAATGGTGGAGAGATATCTAATAATGTGGTGATTTATTATGTTATTCATGTTTTTATATGTTTTCTTCATGATTATATATCTTATGGATATGTTCCATGTATATAGTAGTTCATTTAATTATTCTAAATTTATTACGAAGGTGATGTTATATATAGGCATGGTTGATTATTAATATTTATCATGGTATATGATGATTCATAAATGTATCTCCAAGGTTATATTTATAGGTAATACCACCAATCATTTAGAGGATACCATAGTGTTAGTTAATAGACACTAACACATTTGAGGTATTCTTAGGGAGATAAAATGCCAATATTTTGAGATAAAATTGGTTTTTGTCAGTACATTAGGCTAGTGTAACACCCCAAGCCTCCACAGTAATCTTCTCTTTGAATAATACAATATCCTGCATTGTATGCAACTTCGAGTTCTAGCACACCACGACCAATCAAACTATCCCTTATGAATAGTAATACCCACTTTTTGAAATTTTATAATTTTTATTTTTAAAAATGGACTTAATTTTTGGATTCAGAATATGAAAATTTTCTTAGGGTGAATTTTTTGTATTTTTCTGAAAACATTCAATTTTTGATGAATAGTAAAAATCACTGGGTTACTGTTTAAAACCTATTATTATTTAAAGAATTATAATTTTTATTTAAATTAATTTTGATGTAAAAATATATACATAATACCTATATAAGTTCAATTTAATACATTGGAGTCATTTTATAATAACATTAGATGTATAAAATTTTATTGAACTTTTTACAGTCTTTTACCAACCTTCTTGGAACATTTGCAAATTTGCATAAAAAGTAATGTTACCACTTCTGTGAATTGAATATCAAAAATCTGAGAGACATTTTGGAAATTAGTATGTAAAATGTGGTTCAATATGATGAAAATTATTTTTGGTGAATAATAACGTTTGAATTTTATTTACCACGGTTAAAAGTAAATAGGGTAGTTAATTGTAAAAGTGATATTATAATTAACGTAACACATGTCCTAATTCTATTGGAAATGTTTATTTAGACCAAAATCATCCCTATGAATAAAATATGATACTTTTGATTCACAGGTATTAGATTAGGATATTTATTATTATTTTATTTAAAGAAGATTTAAAAGTATAAAATTCAATGATTAATTACTAAACCATTTTAAATATAGGGTTATACATAAGTTAAATTTGACTATAAATATTCATTAGAAGAATTAAACAATTTCATACATCATGGTAGTTTATTTATAATTTTTATCCAATAAATAATTAAATTTATTTATGATACAATGATGATGTAGTAATTAACTTATTAATGAAAGATTAAAATATTTGATATTATAAATATCCAAATAAATGTAAATTGATACTTTTGATGCATTACAATAATTTTATTTGTTAATATTATATGTTAGGGTTGATTAAATAATTTTTTCCAAGTGATATTGTTTTTATGTATTTCACAAAAATAAAATACAAAATAGAATCAAAATTGATATAATTTAGTTTTTAAAACAGATACTATTTTATTAAAAGATATAATATTCATAAAAATATAAGGTTCAGACAAAGGACATAGATAAGGATATATATGTCAACAATTAACCACTTTAGGGTCTCTTGGAAGTATATTGTTTGTTTATTAACCATATAATATAAAAATAAAAGGAGACATTACAATTGTCAAACTATTTAGCTAAGAGTTAAATATAAATGATAAGGATAATATGGTGACCGAAAATTGTCTAAAACTTATTGGTTGAGAGGTTTTCAACCCATAACCACCTTATAATTTATATAAAAACATATGTATCCATTAGAAACCGAAAATTATTTTATAATAAAACAATAGTTCAATCTTTTCCTAAGGTGCCCCTCACATCTCTTATAAAAGGGATCATCACCTTCTCTACAAATAAGACTTCAAAAAAAATATTTTTAAGCCAAAACCTGATCAAATATCATCCCAACTACCCTCAATTCAACATAGAGGACTTAGTTTCATTATAAATCCAACACAAAGAGACCTGTTGATCAAATAAAAACGATGCACCCGAAGAAGAGGTAATCATTTATCACCTCTTTTAAAGTTCTTTTCTTCTTACACTTCCACTTTCAATGTTGTTTCCATAAAAAAATAATAAATCTAATATAATATACATACAAAAATGTTATTATAAAATTTTTACAACAATATTCATTATTCTATCCATCTTATGAATGACACAGTCACCATATGTGCGTACGTACGGCTTACCGTCTCCACGTCATGGTGTTATTTGTTATTCAACACTTCATTATTTGGATGGGTATAATAATGATGTATAATTGATTTAAATAAAAAATATAACATGTTAATGATTTTGTATATATGATATAACATCTAATTACATACAATTTCACCATCAATAGAATGATGTTGTCTCTCGTACATACGTACGGATTACTGTCTCCACGAACGCGATGAGATTAATTCCTCATCATAACCATTAAAGAATTATTTTCATATTATGAATAAAAATAATTTTTAAGAACTTAATATAACTTTGTATATTAATAAAATACATCCTATCCATAACAAACATGACATACATAACAAAACATATAAAGTAAAATGAATCAGTTAACACCCGAAACAATAATACTACTAAAATATTATTAAACAAATCAAAATTAGAAGATAATATATGATATCATATTTGTGTATGTGGTTCTTTTATAATTTAGTAACAATTATTTCACCATTATACAGGAGTTAAATGTACCCTCTAGTAAAGAAAAGTACAAGGTAAGGGTTAATTTTATGATCTCTTTATTTATTCGAGGTTGTTTATACGTAAGTATCTACTGGGACTTATTTATCATCTCCATACATGTTTCTTAAAAATGTATTTCAAAATATTTTTACTATTTACTAGACTATGGTTTAAATTTATTTATACCTTTTTCTAAATTTTTATAAAATGGTTTGAAAGGAATCCTTCTATCAGTTTCCAAACAAGGTACTGTATGACCTTTTTGACAAATTAAGGTAAGAATGATTTTTTTAACTTATACGGTGGGGGTGGATATTTTCCACCATTATAACACCTTTGAAGATTTCCTTATGTTTTTATAATAATATTTTCAAAATAAATGTTTTCTTTTATAATTAAATGGATTTTAAATGATTTCTAAATAGAAATAGATATTTTTATCAAATAGTTTTTATTTCATCTATGACAGAATCCTTTGATTGATTTTACAGTTGTTTGATGTTGATTTATTATGATACAATCTTCTATATTGTATTGAAGGTTTTGTGATATGTTTGAATGTGGATGTATTATTTTAATGCCATTCATTGTTTATGGTTAAATTATTAACATTTCGTATGCTAGTTTTATTATGAATGTTTATGTTATGTTTCAACCTTTTCAAATGAGGAATGCATTGAACTTAGTAAGTGATGGGTGGAGCCCGATATAGCTTCTCTATGAATCAGTAGGTCGCAAGAGACAAACTAATGTCTTGACATAAGTCCTTGAAAACATTTTATTTTTAGTCTTAGAACGAGGCCTTGACTATGTGGTTATGACATCCGACATTATGCATTCCATCATTATAAAATTAGTTATTGATATTATATGTGATTATTTGATGAGTAGAAAATCCATGTGATTAATTAAATCGAATTATTTGATTTATCTTTTCCATATTATACTGAAGTTTATGTTTAAAAGTCTTGTGTTTTAGTCTTATACGTTTCTTTGAATGTTTATGCCTATTTATGATAGTTTCTGATATATTGTTATCCTTACTGAGCATATAAAGTGACCCCTTTATTATGTTTTATTTTTTCCAGGATGCGAAGATGTATATTATGATTGACCCGGGGTATCCTCATACACGACAACGAGCCTTACTGCACTCTTGGTTATGACACTCCCGTGGGATATGCATAGGATAATTCAAATTTTCTTTACAAACCATTATGAATGATTTATGAGTAAATAATTTCTCAAAGAAAACATTTTTGTGATTATGGATTATATATATAAACTGTTCAATTTTTGTTAGGTATTTTACTAGTTTTGAATCATGTTTTGCAATTCATAAACTGATCCTGTGTATGCCATTGTATAGAAATGGATCCTAGAGGAAGGAATGTGAACTGTAGAAACACACGCACTCCATGTAGGGATTAACCTCATACTCAAGATAATTATAGCGGTGATGGTGATACAACCATTGAAGAAAAACTTATAACTATAATAGGAAAACTCACTCAGGTTATGAATAATAACCTTACCCATATGGAGCACCCTAATCCACAACACAAAAGATCAATGTTAGATCGATTCATGGGGAAACAACCACAAAAATTAAATGGGACTAAAAATAAATTTTTAGTTGAGAAATGGATAAGTTCATTAGAGAAAATATGTCATGTTTCAGGAGTAGCAAAAGGGAAAAAGTTTTCATTGGAGTTTATTGCCTCACAAGGGATTCAGATCAATGGTGGTCATTAATTTAAAATAAAAAGGAGAATGGAGATGTTTCAAATAAGTAATGGAGGGTGTTTAAAGATCTTTTATTAGAAAAATAATTTCCACAAGAACATCGTGTGGATATGGAAAGGCAATTTCTGAGTCTAAGGAAAATTGGGGATGAGAATGTCGAAATCTATGAGGCTAACATTACAAGGTTAGAAAGGCATGCTGCCGATTATATATGTAACCCAAGGAGTAAGATTAATTGATTCATTTATGGGTTAAAACCATTTATTTGTCGAGCATTAGTCTCACAATCCTTCTCGTCATATGAAGATATAGTATCATGTGCTATCAATATAGAAAATTAATTCTTTATGTCTTACAACTTAGAAGAAAAGATGGAGAAGAATATATTTTATAAACACTCTGGAAATGGAAATAAGGGGATGAAAGGAAAAGTTGAATTTCCATCCTGTAGTAATTGTGGGAAGAAACACCCTTGTACTTTTCTGAAGGGAATTGTTATTTTTTACAAGTTTAGGGAAAAATTCAACCAAGCTCGTGATTGTATGGGAAAGAGAGAGGCTTCCAATGTTTAATTCTACAATTGTATAGATATGGGGAATTATTCAAATGAATGTCTTAAGCACCAAGGAAACTTACCTCAGAAAATTCCTGGGGAGAAAGGCGAAACTTATGCAATCACTACTATTGAGGTTGAAGCTCCAAATGATGTGGTGGTAGGTAATTTAATCATTTCATCAAATTTATCCATTACTTTATTTGATTTTGTATCATCAAATTCTTTCATATCTTCCTAGTTTTCCAAGAAAATTAGGTATTTTAAATTAAATTTAACAGGGGAGTTGTCAGTAAAAATACCTAACGGAAGTATCATTACACTAATTTTTTGTGAATCAATTACCATTATGGAATATAAACGTTCTTTATCATCTGATATTATTGTCATACCCATGAATTAATTTTATATAATCCGTGATATGGATTGGATTTCAGACCATGATTTGAAAATTTATTGTAAGAAGTAGGAGGTTACAATTTTTGATGATGATAAAGAATACCCTATCTTTAGAGCATAAATGTCACCATATTATTCTTATCTAGATCATCCCTCAGTATATCTACTAAATTCAATTATTGGGGAGGAATGGAGTGAAATAACTATGGGTGAGGAGATGAATATTCAAATATAGGATTTACCCGTTGTGAAAGAATATGTTCGCGTGTTTCTAGAGGATTTACCTGAACATCCTCCTGAATGGGAAATTGAGATTTGTATTGACATAATTTCAGGTTCAAGGTCCATATCGAAGACCCCTTTTAGAATGGACAATATAAAATTAGTGGATCTAAAGAAACAACTAGAGGAATTCAGTAATAATGTATTTATTCTGCCTAGTGTTTCTCTATGGGGAGCCCCAGTTATTTTTGTTATGAAGTAAGATGAATCTTAGAGGTTGTGTATTGACTATAGGGAGATCAATGCTATAATAATAATAAAATGTTTCCCTACCTCATATTGATGATTTATTAGATTAAATTCATGGATCTCAATATTTTTCAAATATTTACCTTCGATCTGGATATCATGAGTTGTGTATGAATAAGGACGAAATTCCAAAGAAATCTTTTCGTACCAGGGATGGGTATTACGAGATTATAGTAATTCCTTTTGGACTTACTAATGCACCCTCTATTTTCATGGATCTATTGAATATATTTTTCAAGGTATATCTTGATGAATTTTTAATAGTATTAATTGATGATATCTTGGTATACTCCAAAAGCTAGGAAGATCATGAAAATTAGTTGCACACTATTCTAAAGACTCTGAGAAGAAATGAATTATATGGGATGTTTAGAAAGTGTGAATTATGGCTTCAGGTGATTTCTTTTCATGGACATATTGTCTCTAAGGATGGAATATCAATTGATCCTTCAATAACAATGGCAATACAAGAATGGCCAGCACCGAAAAGTATAAATGAGGTATGTAGTTTTTTTGGTATAGCATGTAATTATCGACGTTTCGTCTAGAATTTTTCCTGATTGGATAACCCATTATCCAAGCTCACACGTAAAGGGGTTAAATATGTTTAGAAAAAATATAATGAAGAATTTTTTGAAGAGATAAAGAAAATATTAGTCCATTATCCTATGTTGACAATACCATCGGGGAAAGATGGGTTTGTTTTTTATAGTGATGCTTTAAAGAAAAGGCTGGGTTATGCACTTATGCAGAATGATAGGATTATTTCTTATGCGTCATGGCCACTAAAAATTCATGAAAAAAACAATCCCACTCGTGATAATGAGTTAGAAATTGTAATATTTTCTCTGAAGATATGGATACACTATCTCTATGGTGAAAAATGTGAAATTTATACTAATCACAAGTGTTTGAAGTATATTTTCTTACAAAAAGAACACAACTTGAGGAAAAGTAGATGGCTCGAACTACTAAAGAATTATGATTGCACCATACACTACCACCTAAGGAAGGTAAATAAGTTGTTGGATGCTTTGAGTATAAATTATCATGGAGTTCTGAACAAGTTGAGAGTTGAAAATGATCCTATATACATGGATATAGTAAATATGGACATGAGAATAACTATAGAAGGTGAAACATCACTAATTTTTCAAATGGATTTCAAACCATCTTTACTAGAAAGGATAAAAAGTTCTCAGACTGATGATGAGGGTTTTCAAAAGAAAACTAAAGATGTGAATAATGGGAGATTGATTTACAATCAGTATGAAGATGGAATTTTGAACTTTGGGAGGAGGCTTTTTGTTCCTCACATAATTGATCTAAAAATGGAATAATTGGATGATACTCATAGATCCAATTTCTCTATACAACCTTGTAGCACTAAGATGTTTTATGATTTGAATGCAAATTTTGGATGGGATAACATGAAGAGAGAGATTGCTGATTATGTTTCAAGATGTATGGTTTTCCAATACGTGAAGGATGGAAGACAACATCCTAGAGGAGTCGGACAACCGCTTCCCATTCTAGAGTGGAAATGGGATGATATTACGATGGAATTTTTCATGGGGATACCAAATAATCCTAGAAGGAATAATGCAATATGGGTCATATGTGATCATCTTACCAAGTCAGTACCTTTAATTTCTATAAGAGAAGATTTACCAGTTGAACGTTTAACAAGACTATATATTAATGAAGTTTTAAGGATTCATGTTGTACCCCTATCAATTGTTTCTGATCATGATCCTCATTTTACATCATGAATTTAGAAAAGTCATCAGAAATACCAGGATAATGAACTTCATTTGATCACTTCCTACCACCCTCAAACTGATTGACATTCAGAATGGACTATTAAAACCTTAGATAACATGTTGAGAACTTTCCCACATGACTTTTAAGGTGTGTGGGATCAGTATTTACCTCTGGTATATTTTTTTTGATAATATTATCTTCCATTCAAGTATTCAGATGGAAACATATTAAGAGTTATATAGAAAGAGATGCCGCACACCAATGTGTTGGGATGATGTTGGTGAATGAAAAATTGTTGGCCTGAAACATGTTTATGAAAAAATGGAAAGGTTGAAGATTATCAAAACCTACATCAAAGCATCTCAATGTAGGCAAAAGTGCTATGACGATAACCGAAGGAAAGAGTTGGAATTTCAAGTAGGTGATCATGTTTTCTTGAAGGTATCACCCTGGAAGGGTGATATACAATTTGGTAAGAAGGGAATCTTATGGCCTAGGTACATCAGACCTTTCTAAATTCTAGAATGAATTGGATTCGTAGCTTACCATTTGGAAATTCCTCCAAGTATCTCCAAAGGTCATTATGTGTTCCACATATCACTGTTGAGAAAATACATGCCTGACCCAACGTATGTACTCACCTATGGAGAAATAGAAATGGAACCAGATTTGTCTAATTGTGAAGAGCTTGTCAAGATTTTTGATACCCTAGAATAACTATTGAGAAACCAAATAACTTTACAGGTAAAAGTTTTTTTTGGAGAAACCATAAAATGGAAGAGGCAACGTGGGAACCCGAGGAACTTATCATGAAGAACCACCAAAATATTTTTATAGTGTATTATTATAGAAATTTTGAGGATGAAATTATTTTAAGGAAGGTAGAATGTAACACCCCATGCTTCTATAATATGCTTCTCTTTGAATAATACAATAGCTTGCATTGTACGCAACTTCGAGTTCTAGCACACTACGACCAATCAAACTAGCTATTATGAATAGTAATACCAACTTTTTGATATTTTATAAATTTTATTTTTCAAAATGGACATCATTTATGGATTTGTAATATCAAAACTATCTTAGGGTAAATTTTTGGAATTTTTCTGAAAACATTCATTTTTTGATGAATAGTGAAAAACACTATGTTATTGATTAAAACCGACATTTATTTAAATAATAATTATTTTTATTTTAATTAATTTTAAAGTCAAAATAGATACATAATACCTATATTAGTTCAATATAATTCATTGGAGTCATTTTAGAATAATATTATCTATATAAAAGTTTATTGAACTTTTTACCGTTTTACCCACATTCTAGGTGCATTTGCAAATTTGCATAAAACGTAATTTTACTGCTTCTGTGAATTGAATTTAAAATATCTAAGAGACACAGTTTACATTAGTAAGTAAAATATGGTTCAATAAGATGAAAATTATTTTTGGTGAATAGTATCTTTTGAATTTTATTTACCATAGTTTAAAGTAAATAGGTCAATTAATTGTAAAAATGATATTATAATTACCCTAAAACATGTACTAATTCTATTAGATAAGTTTATTTCCACCAAAATAAAACTTTGGAATAAAATATGATCCTTTTTATCCACTTGGATTAGATTAGGACATTTATTATTATTTTATTTAAAGAAGAGTAAAAATTGTAAAATTCAATGCTTAATTACAATACTATTTTTAATAAAGGGTTTTAGATAAGATAAATTTTACTGAAAATATTAATTATAAATATAAATAGATTTAATACATCATGGTATTTTATTTATATTTTTTATACATTATATAAATAAATTTATTTATGATACAACGACGATGCAATAATTACCTTATTAATGAAATATTAAAATAATTGATATTATAAATATCCAAATAAATGTAAATTTTAGAATTTGATGCATTAAACTATTTTTATAGGTTAATATGACATGTTAGTGCGATCAAATTAATTTTCTTCTAGTTTATAATGTTTTTATGTCTTTCCAAAAAATCAAATACTAAATATTTTCAAAATTGATATAATTGTGTTTTTAAAACGAAGACTATATTATTAAATGATATAATTTTCTTTAAAATATAAGCTTCATAAAAAGGACTTAGATAAGGTTATATATTTCAATAATTAACTACTTGATGTTCTCTTGGTAGTTTATAGTAATTTATTAACCATATAATATAAAAATACAAGGAGACATGGTAAATGTCAAACTATTTAACTAGGAGTTGAATCTAAAAGATAAGGTTAACATGGTGATCTAAACTTGTCTAAAACCTATTGGATGAGAGGTTTTTGACCCATAAAAACCTTATACTCAATATAAATTCATTTGGATACATTATAAACCGAAAATTATTTTATAATAAAATAATATTTTAATCTTTTCCTAAGGTGCTCCACACCACTCTTATAAAAGAGAACTTCCCCTTCTCTCAAAATCACACCTCCAATGCCATTTGGTTCAGACAAAACCTAATCAAATATCCTCCCAAATACCCTAACTTTATCCTAGAGTCCTTAATTTGATCAAAAAGCCAACATAAAGAACCCTTTTGATCAAATCAGAATAATGTACGCCAAGAAGAGGTAATAATTTCATCACCTCTTTCAAAGTTATTTTATTTTTCCACTTCCACTACCTTTGTTGTTTTCATACCAAAATAAAAACTCTAGTATCTTATACATACTGAGATATTATTATAAATATGGTACAATAGTATTCATTATTCTATTCATCCTATGAATTAAAAATTCACCATACATACGTACGTACGATATACCCTCTCCATGTCACGGTGTAATTTGTTATTCAAAAATTTATTATTTGGACAGGTATAATAATGATTTATAATGATTTAAATAATAAATATAACATATTAATTATTATTTATATATGATATAACATCAAATTTTATATGATTTCACCACTAATAGATTGATATATTTTCTCGTGCGGACGTACGGATTACCGTCTCCACCAACGTGATGACATGCATTCCCCATTGTAACAATTTAAGAATAATTTTCATTTGAGGATTAAAAATAATGTTTAAGAACTTAATATAATTATGTATATTAATAATATAAATTTTATCCATAACAAACATGACTTACATAACAAAACATATAAAGGAAAATGAATCATTTAACGCTCAAAATAATGCTACTACTTAAATATTATTATCAAATCAATTTTAGAAGATCATATATGATATCCTATTTGTCTATGTGGTAATTTTATAATTTAATAAAAATAATTTCACTATTATACAAGATATTAACGTACCTTTGACTAAGGAAAAGTATAAGCTAAGGATTAATTTTATAATCTCTTTATTTATCTAAGGTTGTTTATACGTAAGTATCTACTGGGACTTATTTATCATCCACATCTCTATTTCATAAAAATGTATTTTAAAACCTTTCACTATTTACTAGAATATGGGTTAAATTCATTTATACCCTTATTTTACATTTTATAAAATGTTTTGAAAGAAATATTTCTATTGCTTTCCAAACAAGGTACTTTATGACCCTTTTGGAAAATTAAGGTAAGAATGTTTTTTAAACATATACAGTGGTTGTGGATATTTTACACTATTATAACACCTTCAAAGATTACCTTAAAAGCTTTTATGAATATTTTGAAAATAAATATTTTCTTTTATAATTACGTGTCTTTTAAATGATTTTAAAATTGAAAGATATATTTCTATCAAATATTTTTGATTTCATCTATGTCAACATCCTTCGGTAAATTTTACACCTGTTTAATGTTGATTTATTATAATAAAATATTCCATATGGTATTGAAAGTTTTGAGATATGTTTGACTGTGGATGTATTATTTTTATACCATTAACGGTTTATGGTTAAAGTATTAACATTTTGTATGATAGTTTTAATATGAATGTTTGTGTTATTTCAACCTTTTCATATGAGTAATGCATTGGACATAGTAAGTGACGGGTGGATGCCACTATAGATCCTCAATGCATCAATAGTAATCATGAGACAAAAAACTGTCTTGACACAATTCCTTGACAAAATCATATTTGTAGTCTTTGGACGAGTCCTTGACTATATGGTTATGATGTTCGGCATTAAGTATTCCATCATTATGAAATTATCTATTGATATTACATGTTATTATTCTACAAGTAGAATATCCATGTGAAGAAGTAAATTGAATTATTTGATTTATCTTTTCTATATTATGCTGAAGTTTATGTTTACAAGGATTGGGTTTTAGTCTTATACTTTGTCTTAAATGTATATTTTTATTTATTATTGTTTCAACTATATTTTTATCCTTACTCAGCATCTGAGCTCACCCCTTTATTATGTTTTATTTTTTCTAGGATGTGAAGAAGTGTATTATGATTGACATTCAAGAATATACTAAGGGATATGATTGGGTTCAAAGGGGACACAATTTTGTTGTTTTTTTTATTTCATAATGTATTGTAAAACTTATGCATGTATCTAGTACTTCCAAGGCTACTAAACTAATCGGCCTTTATAGACTTGATCTCTTGTGATCATACCAATGATATGTAATAATGAACTGACTCTAGGTAACTAGGGTTGGGGTGTTACAGCTAGTGTTGGGAGTTGAGAGCATGGATGGATTAGTTTGGATAGTTTTGAATGAACTATAATGCATAAGTATAACTCATTTAGTCATTCTAGATAACATTATAATGGTTTTCTGTGGTCTATATAGTCATGATATAAATACTTATTAATGAATCAAGACAAAAATCCCTTAATATTGGATTTCTGGGGTAATGGGGGGAATGAATCCTGTTTATCAATTTTCATATTTAATGAATTTAAATTTATCTAATTTTATTGGAATTGTTGACAATTTATATAAAAAATAACGATTAACGATAAATCAATATTCACATCATATACTATGAGTTCTATATTGATAGAATCTATGGATATAGTGGCATGAGATATTTTCTATTGGTGTGTTTCATTATACAAAAATACTTTGAATATAAATAATATGTTGTTTTATCACTCAAGACATATATTTTAAAAATACCTTAGAAAACACATATAGTATTCCTTCTACATGGTGGAATTGATTTCTAAAATAAGGATAAAAAAATTTATATATGTGTTTATAATTTCACCCTTATTTTTGTAATCAACGAATATGAATTTTTAATATTTTCTTATGTTATATTGAAAATTCTATAAACTTCTGTATTAAGTAGATAGTTGATGTTGTTAAGTCTACATCAATTAGAGTACCACCAGTGGCTTATGATAACATGTTGAATCATTTATTCTCATAGTATCATAGTAAAAGCATGTTTTAATGTTTTATGATTATTATTTAATGACACATGGTATATTTAACATAATGTTTCTCCCATGAATGAATTAATCATCATTATTTGGAATGTGAATTTTTCTAAAAGAGAATTAATTAATTTATTTATTCATAGTTTTCAACCCAAAGGGACTTCACAAGGGATGTTTTATGAATATTATTATTTTTTCCAGGAATATTTTTTGATATGGTGTTATAAAAATATAGAGTATTCTATATTAACATTAAATATCTGTTTATAACACAGCAATTGGAAGATATTTTTGGTTTTTTTGATAATGTTTATAAGTTACTTTCTAGTGTTATTCTGGGGTTTGGACCAGATCTATTATGGTAATATCTATATACAATGTACCATCCTCTTTTAGATATCGTGAGATGGGTCCTAATAAAGCATTACCCAGTTTATAAAATGTTTTAAGGAGGAAAGATATGGATGTGATCCCAAATTGATAGTAACATCCGCAATAGAGAGTTAATGGGAAACCTGTGTCATTTCATGATTATTGAGGAAATATTAACTGAAAATGGTTTATATTAATTATTTTTTATAGAATGTTAGAAACTATGGTTTGATGAGATCATGGGTCATAAATTTCTACTGTGATGGCGGGTAAAATAGGATGTCGATGATCAACATTAGTTTAGTTTTGGAGATGTTTATAAACCCATTATAACTAGTGGGTAGAAGAAAGATCGAAAATGGAAAGAAAATATCTATTATTGAATGATTTTAATTTTTTTAATGATCTAGATTATTAAAATAATGGTACTTATTTCTGGAGGGTTGAAATTACACATGTTATGATTTTGTTACATATATCATGGCATGTTTTTTCATGTGGTTATGGTACAAAGTATTTTTCATGTTTAGATTCATTTAATGATGATAATAATTGAGTTTTCCCATAATATATTAATATATCTTAAACATTTATAATTATCATGATCAAATATATTTTATTGGAAACCCCAAGATTATGTTTTAACTTGGGGATCTTAATCCTATTTCTGAGAGATTCTTCATGATCTTTCCTAATATATGGGAGAATCTTTTTGGAGTATCACAACATCGGGAAGTGATATTCTACTATGGTGAATATGGATATCTTAAATTTTGATGATTAAAAAATTATAAATTCCAATTTTATATCATTTAGTTGTAAGAGAGTATATTATTGCATTCCCTATGGAGGTAGTTTTTGGACCACCCATACTAGAAGTATACATTATTATCGTCATTGTACTTTAAATAGTTCCAATGAGAGCACTTATAGTGCTCCATGATGTGAGTATTTAAGTTGATGATTTCCTAAAAATGAGACTCATATAACATAATATTTCACCACGAGGAACTCTTATCTTATTTTCAAAAAATGTTTAAGGGATCCCGTGACAATTCATTAGTTATAAATTTTTTAACCAAGTGACTATAAATAATAAGTATCCATTGCCTCATATTTATGATTTATTTTACAAATTGAAAACCTATATAGTTTCATAAATGTTTTAACTAATGACTAAATATCATTAAGTAAGAGTGTGTGAGAAGGGTAAAAACAAGATATATTTTTAGTATTGGTATGAGAATTGTGTGTTTTTTATTAAGATATTTGGGGTAAAGAATATCCCAATATTAATGATAGGTTTTATGAATCATCTATTTAAGCTCTATTGGATATATTATTAGAAGAATTAATTAATGGAATATTGGACAAATCTAGTGATGCATTTGGGTTTCTATAAATCCCATGAGTGGTTTTAGAGACCCTAAGAGAGAATCAAATGAAATTTTAGTTGATTCTATTTTTTTCATTATGTTTCGACGAAGGATATGTTTCAAGAGTATCATCATTATACTTGGGGAGACCAACATAAAGTTGGAAATACGTTTTGGGATTTTAGGAGGTGGTTTTAATATTGGATGAAGTGTGACATTATAGATTTTATAGTTCAGTGGAATACATGATATAGGGTAAAGAAGAATAATATTGTCTTAAAAGTATGTTGATATTCTTATGTCTCCCACAATGTAAGTAAAATGATATATCAATGGATTTTGTGACTAGTAAACCATGTATGACTAGAGGCTTTGATATTATCCACGTTACTATATATTGGATAATAAAATTATCATATTTATTTATTATTCAATAATACTATCTATTGGATCATCTTTAAATCAGAATGAAATATTCATATCAAGGTAATGTAATATCTTACAATAATCTTGAAGTATGTTCCAATATACAAGTAACTATATCCCTACCATATTAATGGTTATACTGATAGGTCCATTTAAATTTTAAAGGATATACTGATGGATTTTGTTTATGATTTTGGAGGATTATGTTCATATAATTTTCCTTTAGTAAATTTTTCATATAATAATAGATAACACTCTACTATTAGAATGAAACTATTTTAGGATTATTATGGGTGACCATGTATTTCACCTTTGTATTGGACATTATGGGTTTATTCAAAACAAATTACAATTATTCCATTAGTTAAGGATAATAAGAAACCCAAAACCAATATTTTAATTCACTAAAGTATAAACCATATATGAAAGAATAAGTTACATGTGAACCTTACACTGATGTGGGTTAAATTTCTAGTCATCAAACATGAATTTGATATTGGTCACAATGAAGAAACTATTTGGATACTTCATTATGTTTTATACATGGATAGATGGATATAATGATCCTCCAACTAGATACCACCCATCGATGTCCTAGATGATGAGTCCCTATGTGAACTCATGGACATATCCTCATATTCTTGAAGCTACTGATTAACATCTAAGGTCTGAGGTGTTACTGTGGGGATACTATTCCATTTAATCAGAGTAAAAAACAATTTAAATAACTTAAATTATACAAAAATAATTACAAATTGAAATTATATTACCAAAAATAAGTAAATCTTATATATTATATATCTAATAAATATTCAAGAATACATTAATACATCCCTAATAGTCAACCACTTTTATGGTCACACATAAAAATAAAAAATGACTAAAATGAACCAGATACACTAATAGAATACCAAAGACTAAACTAAATCCCAATATCCAAATCCAAATTGAGTATCCTCAAGAAGATCTACTACACATCCTATTCTCAACCTGAATGTAGATATAAGGGTTTCATGTGTACAATGGTGCATGTGCATGAGTGAGAAATAAATATTTATAGGACTCACCAATTCTGTTCCTAACATAATCAATACATTCAATGCATGAATCTATGATTTTATCATTATAATAAAAATAGGGGATATGTATAATAAATAACTATTATTGATCCTTGGATCCTATGGTGATGCCTAAAATTGACAAAAAATTCTGAGCCCAATGTCAAATATATCTTATAACAAATAATACTACATAGGGAGAACCACATTCTATACTATAGCCTTTTTAGAACATCTATTATAGTAATAGTGTTCTATTTTGGGACATATTCTAGAAAATCATACTCCCTAATGCATCATCCTCCCTAGAATTTTAATATTAATCCACCATGGGGTCACATCCCATATCAAAAACCATAATATATCACACATGTATACATGGTATGTATTATTTATGTTAGACATTGTTGGGGGTGAAATATTGGGTTTTATTTCTCACAATGTACATGACCTCCTAGGTGTATGTGCTGACCTTATCTATTATTTTAGTTTTTGTAAGGGATGATCAATGTATCAAGCTGAGTTAGCTTAATTGGTATTTATATATTGGAATTGATTTTATTCTCATGAATTGTGGTACATCCTCTTAATATTGTATTCATTAATTTATTTTTATATTTGATCAAATGATTTTTTGGTCTATTGGGATGTATGACTAAATGATTTCATATTAATTTGATATAGCATGTGTATATTTTATTTATTCTATGTACTCCGATTACTATGGAATAAAATTTTTGGATACAATATTTTATTTCTTTTATTGTGTTACTCATATATGATGTCATTGTCTTCTCATAGTAAATATTTATAGGGTCACTACTATTCAGTAGCCTATAGCACACGAGGATGCGTAGATGTGGTCTCAAAGTGACCTCAACCGACACATCAGTGAGTGGTCCAAGATGGGGGGATATTATAATGTTGTATTGAATAATATTTTATTCAACATAATATTTTTGGTATTATATATATGTAATATGGATATTTTAGATCTTATGATGGACCTTTGATTGTTTCATCATGAAGACATTTTCCAATATAAATTCTTTCTTAACAAAGATATGTAATTACTATTCTTAATTGTCACTGTTACAACTGAAATATTTCTTCAAATATGATATTTGTAATTGTGGTTGTTATTCATAGTTTTAGTCACTTGTTAGGTAGTGAAAATAGGCATGCTTACATGCATTATTCATATAATATATGATTTACATTATATTTGGGTTATTGTGTGTGATTGATTTCACTAATGTCATAGGGATCACTTGTTTAAAGTGTCAATAACAACATATATGCTATTTTACAATATAATTTATCTGTGAAATTTTACTCAGTTGAACTACAATATTTCATTTGATGATAGGTTTTTTTGAATCCCATGTGGGATTATTTAAAATTATGACTATGTATCATCTCTATATAAAGGTGTATTGTGACCCTTAGTGGGTTAATACATGCATTTGTTTCATTGATATGTGTTCAAGACAAATTAATGTTGTTTGATTTTATAAATTGTTAAATAAACCCGATATGATGTTTTCCCACATAGCTTTTTATATAATTATACTTTAACAAACCGCACAATTATGGTTTTACTCAACATGAATAATCATAATATGATGTTGTTATATGCATAAATTTGATGTATTCCTTGATGGGATGTATGGTATGTGGATTCCTAGTGATGTTATGTTATTGAGAGTTAGAGGATGACTTGGGATGCAATTCCTAATATGTATATGTGAGAAACCTGCCATAGGTATTTGTGAATATGAGTTTCCTTAAGATATTGAGGTGTGAGTAGAGATGTCTATTAACGAGTTTTTTCCAATGTGGGATATTTTTTATGGGATCAGTGGGTGAGACCACATACATTGAAATTTGATGTGATATATTGGTAAATTGGGAATTGAAATAATGTCTAGGAATAGTTACCTTATATTGTAGAAATTGGTTATGGTATATGATAGTAACGAGATAGTGGGGTTAACATGGAATTGATAGTACCCTTAAATATAAGAATCATGGATAGATAATTCGTGGTTAATATTTATTAATAATTTAAATTAAATGTAGTGGTTTTTGTATCAATGGTGTATTTTGAGATAAGGATCAGTCATATTCATTTCCATTTAGATTTTAGGTGCACTTTGGATTGGTGTGGAAGAATTTTCAATTGATACTTCTAGTTTTAGAATTATGACCAGGTGGTGGGTGATCATGTAATTGGACTTCATAAATATTAATGGAATGAAATAGTTAACATGATATTTTAGATATGAAATTGAATATTTTTTGGGTATGGTTAGTAGTTTAAGTGAAAAAACCTAGGTTTAATGATAGAAAACTCATGGGGGTGAGTCTAGTTGTGTGATCAGATGATACAACAGTGTACACCCATTCATCAGGTGAGGGTGATATAAATAGTGGATGATAATTTATTATTGGGTTATCTTATGGATAACTCTCCATAAGGAAAATAGTTTTCATTATCATATGTTTTAAAGAAAATACTCAATACATGTGGGAAAGTGTTATCCTGGTTATGCATACATTTGTTTAGTTAAAAGATCAAAAAGTAGTCTTGTGTGGGTTTTGGGTTAATGGTTTTAGTGAAACATTTTCACACTTAGGGGACCATAGTTTATATGCTATTGTAAGGTGTCTCTCTATGGTGATATGTGACATCAAATATTGATCATGTGTGGTGGAATAGTAACTCGAAGATAGATCCATGATATGATTTTGAGATGAATGTGTGTTTCTTGGGAGGAGTGACACATGGGTGATAATAGAATATATTGTTAATTATGATATTGTATTAGTGTAAGGGAATCTATATGGTGGGGAGTACACCATTGGTTGTTGGAGGGTGTGACCCACACTATATATATAATTTTAGTGGATGTCGATGATAAATTTCACGATAATATGAGAGAAGGTAATGATTGATATTTTTTGGTTATTGGGTATGAGAGGGAAGGTAATGTCCATATATCACATGTGGTATTGTATGGTTCATGGGGTACTAATATGAATATTTTTTCTCATTGTAGAAACTATAATATGGTGGTGATCTTCTAATCAGTCATGGATATATGACCTTTATATTGGTCGGGTTTTCGATGAGGATTGACTTATCAGTGGATGATTGATATGGAACTAGGATACTGATTCATAGGTAAATATAATATGATATTTTTCTTAGGAGAAATCCATATTTGGATACTGATTTTATGTTGGACAATTCTTGGTAATAACATTGGTCTCAGGATGGAATTGGGTGTGATCTAAGAGTGAGTTAGATTAGAGGTGTATCAGTGCCCATGGGTAGATCATGATGATGTCTTCAGTCAGCTATGGATAGAATAATTGAGTTTCATAGAGTATTGGGATAAAAATATGGTGTGGGATTTAGATGATCATGGTATTTATTTATGAAATATGTAATCATGATCTAGTGATGTTATAACATGTATTTGGGAGTAATAGAGAATTGTTTAGAGGATTCATCCAAAGGTGGACCAAGTAATTTTTTTCATAGAACTAGGTGTGATGATGTGGATACCTCATTGAGAATGTTGATGGACCACTGGAAATGTGTTTTTGATTATCAATTCCTCTAGCGGGGAGCATCGTTACATGGAATTTACATTTATTAGTGTAGGAATATAGTTGAAATCACCATAGACCCAAATATGAATAGGACGATTATAACATGGTGTCTTAAGAAATAAGGGTTTGGTTGAACATAGTATTTTTTCCAATGATAGTAATAAGGGGGTGCATCATATTTTGATGAGTAGTTCACCTTGATGTTTGGAGATGCATAATGGAATCCCATATGATGTTCCATGATAGATCATAGTGAGTTAGTAATAAATTTATAACTGAGGTGTCTCATGAATAAAATTTTAATGAACAATGATACTTATCGGGGATCGGAATAATTACAGTGGAGATAATTCAATGTCCTGCCAACTTTATGGGTTGTGAAATTGAGAGGGAATTTAATTTTTTAGTTTTAGTGAAAGGGACATTTCAAGAAACAATATTTAGTATATGATTTTAATAGTTAGAGAATAACAAGGGGATGTTTATGGACATGGTCCAAGAACCAAAAATGTTTTAGGATCATGTGTTCATGATTGGGGCTTCGGTCTTTATGAGGTGTAAAATGGACCTTTTTTCTATCAAACAATCAAATTTTTTATTTTATGGTTCCATTAATTTTAGGATATGATGTTTACTCATAGGATGGAATATTGTGAAATTAAAATCCAAAATCATTTTTTTGTATAATTTAATATTTATTAAATAAATATTATCTATTCTAATTTTTGAAAACATTAATATCTCCAAAATAGGAAACATATGTGAATTCCAACATGTCATTTGAATCTGGAATGAGGAGTTTTACCGAGGGGAGGAATGCATTTTGTTTCGGTTTCAGGTTCTGGGTATGACCTTTATATAATAATTACATTTATATTGTTTTATTTTATATTTGGTGTTTATTCTACCCTCCCACTATTATCCCCCTCACCCAAATGACAATGAGGAATCTTCCCTTATACACTACCGATCTAAGATAGGGGAAGAGGGGAGTTGAATGTACGTTGGACTTCATCCAAGGAGATCGGTTAGAGATGGATTGAGATGAGGCAACCATGGACCATGGATATAAACTCAAAACTTTAATTATTCACAATGATTTGGGTTGGTATTTCTAATTTTCATTTATCCCCATTTAAATTTCAATTTTCAATTTGTACTGTAGGACTTGAATTATTGGTGATGTCATAAAGCCTATTATAGGGAGATTTGTTGTGAAATTAGGGTCTCTTGTGGTTCGTAGGGTTTTTTATGGAATATAATCACATAGTGTGTTGTCCATTTAGAAACAACGAGTAGGAACATAGATACATATCTCATTTTATGGCCAAGTCCATGGCCAGACAAACCATGTGAGTTACATAACATGTAATAGTATACTCTATATGGGGTTACACGTCATGGATTGGGCTAGGGTGCATGAATCAGTACCCCATGTGGGTTACAAAATGTATTTTCTTGATATATTCCATATATTTAGGAAATATATGTTGAGGTGGGATGACTGACATTCTCATATTGATAGGTTTGTTTTCCACACTGTGTACTCATGCTACATGTTGTGTACTTTTCCCTTTATGGGATACTTCTTTTTTTAATTCCCTTATGTCATAATTAGATAAGTAATTTGTCTATTTATAGTATTGTTCCTTATAGAATATGATGGTGATTCCCTATTTTCTATCATATACCATTTGTATATTGATTCAGTGATGTATATGGTATGATGGGGGGGTTTCTTCTGGGTGATAGTTTGGGAACACTCCAAAGGGAGATACATAGAGCGACACCAAGGTGACACTCATGATGCTAAGTAGTTTACTTGGAATAGTATTTTCACCACCTACACTATGAGATTACTAGGATGGTCCCTTTTAATTGGTTTGAGTATAATCAAGGATGTGGATTAGTATTTGGATGGAAATATTTAGTCATAGAGTAGATAAATCAGTAAGACTATGAGAACAATGTACTAGTGTTGGATACAACTTCAATCTAGTGAACAAGGATTAGGATGGGTCTGAAAGACCATATTAGATTCTCAAGTTAGTGAGATGAAGATGAATATGATATCATTTTTTGTTTTTTTTTGTATCCTATATAGTATTTAGGGTATCATCATGTGAGGTCAGTTTGATGATGAAATGTTCTTCGAGACAATAAGGCTAGGTATGGAGTGATGAGTGTAGTTTTTTTTTGAGAAAAAATCATTGGGTATTTTTGTTAGGTTTGGGTTTGTGTACATCCTATGTGGTATTGTTAATGAGGTTTCAAGGATAATATGTTCCCTTAGAATATGGTGTATATTTAAATATTTGTATTGAGGGCCCAGGTGATAGGGTAGGATTTATCCCCAGGTAATGATCTCCATTCACCTATTCTTGGTAAGGAATATAAACCGAAGGGTGTAGGATATTATCATAGTTCTAGAGTGGGATTTATATCCTTATGGTTGATATTATTAAATTTCCATGACTAGATTTGGTTGCCCTTGAGCATATGATATAAGGTTTGGGGCTAGGTTGTGGACCCCCTGGGTATATGATATGAGGTTCTCGGTATGGATGTGAATCCAAATGGGTGTATGATATAAGGTTATGGGGATGGACTTGGATCCCCTAAGTGTATAATATGAGGTTTGGGGGATTCCTGTTGATCCCCTCGGTCTATATTATATGAGGTACCTGTAAATATTACATCTATGTGTTTGATATGATTGTTTTGAATATGGGATGTAACCGTGTTTGGTGTTTGATATATGCTTGTTCTAGGTAGGGGATAAAACCCATCAGGTGTATAGATATATCAATTTTAGTTAGGGGTGTGCCCCCCTAAGGTGGATAATATATGATGGCATCTTGTAGGGTATGAACCCCTTAGGTTAAGGATGTATACTTTTCAATGGAGGATGATTCCCTAAGTGTATGATTTTATGACATAGAGTCTTGGGTAAGACATGGTCCCCCTTTAATGGTATGTCTTATTCTAAGAGACATCCAACACAAATAGATATATATTTTTAGTCTATATCAGGTGTCACATTATATTCATAGGATTAACAGTTGTTAATTATTGCACTTTTTCAATATTTTTATTATTCTACGAATATAACATGTGTAAAAATGGTATGTTCTGGTTATGTTAGGTACATGGTAGGGTAAATCATTGAGATTTATTTCTCACAAGCTATATAGGAACACTAGTGTGCATGTAGAACTTATGTCTACTATCAGGTTGAACAAGTCATGTTTATTAGATTGGGTTGAGGGAAATCAATGAGGATTAGTTTCTAGTATTGAGGCTAGGATTGATGAAGGAATTAAGGATGATTATAAATTTTATTATTTTTGGTATTTTCTTATTTGATCATATTATAATGAAATCAGTTGGGATGTATGAGTGTATGAGTGTATTATTGCATACTAATTTAGTAAATAATGTATATGTTTTGTATATTTTTCATACTCGAATTACTATTGTGGATGATGTGTGATTACTATATGTTTTACCACTATTGGTTTACTTTTATGTGAGGGTATATTCTCCCCTAGTTGAAACTTATTTCATTATTTATAGTCGTAAGCCTATAGAATATGAGTATGGTCACTTGATAGCATGTCGAAACATTAGTAAGGACACCTTTGAGTGGTCTCTGATAGGGGAGGTTACAATGAATCACCCAACCCATGGGCATGATCCTCATTAAAACATTCATATTATTGTATCACATCGAATGAAATTGTAACAACCTAGGTATTATTATGATAATTCATTTTTTGTTTTTATTAATATTATTTTGTTTGATATTATAGATTAATATTCATTATCAAAATATTAGCTATTTTTTCAATAAAAAAACATTATTTCTAATTGGATTATCAAGTATTATATAGTTTTATCATTATTTAAAAATTATAGAATTTAAATTGGAAAAAATTAACTTCATTTTTGAATACTGCATGCTAAAATTATCTTAGAAGGAAATTGTGAAAATATTCTGAAAAACCCAACTTTTATTGAATAGAGAAAATACTAATTATTATTATTTACAAATAAAAATGCATTTTTGATGATTTTTTAAATTTATTTAGTAAATTTTAATAAGAAAAATAGAATTTTTTTTAAATGAACTTTATTCTTGAATTTAGTATAAAAATATTTTATACTTTTAAAAGTTAATTTTAATGAAAAATTATAATTCATCACATTTTTTCAGATTAATTTTAATTTAAATTGTACCACTTATGTGTTATTAATTATGAAAAATGGATTAAATATTTAGAACAAATTATTCCCAAAATTTTAAACATATTCCTTTTATTTTTGGTCAGTAAGAATTGTAACCTTGGTGATTTTTGTTTCTTCGGTAAAGGGTAAATTGGTTAATTAATGTTAAAAATAACAATTAATCACTAGAAAACGGCCATAAAACACTAAATAATTTTAATTTAGGAGTATATTTATTCCATAATCTTCCAAGATTTTATTATTAGGCTATTTCTTCCATTTTTATATTTTTATGACCTTTATAATTCTTTATGTAATGAAAATTCAAAAATTGCACACTATTTTTTTTATAACTATAATATTTTTAACATGGGGATAACCAGTATAAGAACCCAACCTTAAAATGTTACTTAATCTTGAATTGTAGTCCAAAATATACAATCTTACACATTGAGGATATTTTTATTTTAGTGTTTTAGATAATTAGGATACATTACATACATGACATACCACAATCACATAAGAGGACACTACAAAAAATAGTTTCCATTTTTTTGTCAAAATATAAAAAATTAAAACATAACATATGATTTCATTTAAAAAACTCTATATAAAACATCTTGAATTACTTTTTTATATTACCCATCCTTATATCATGTGGAAAAAAATTTAGAAACATGGTATGATTACAAAACTTAGTAAGGGATATAAAGATAGAAAGCATTAGTCAAGTGATAACATAAAAACCAATAAAACATACAATCATAAAAACTCATATGAATGAAAAAAATAATTTAGTCACATTGGGACATATTTACCATATCAATCTTACATTGACCCATGCACATGGAATAACCTTTTGGTCAACATCCATCTCTGGAGTACCCAATGCATTTGAGAGCTATAATAGGGCTCACCCATCATATCTTGAGCTATAGTGGGATAAACCCAACATATCATGATCTATAATTAGATCAACCCATTATAAATAATGTCCACAAAACATATAATTATAATAAAGTATCTTTAAATCATGAGAAACTACTCATACCATAAATAAAAAAATAATCCTTTTGAAATTTATTAAAGAGAGTTTTAAAATGATTTTAAAATGATAGTCCTTTAAAAATATAATTGGAGTTATAATTAGTATAATTGAATGGATATGTGAATACCCTATAAATAAACATATTCCAACATAATATATAAAAAAAATCATCAAACCAATAATCGTAATACCATATAATGAATAAAGAAGAATGTTAACCCGAAGAATTGAAATTGTGTAAAGAATTCCATTACCTCAGGTTTGTCTTATTTAAAACATGTTTAAACCTCTTGTATAATTGTTAAAAGAGTGTTATTAAAAGATTACAGAAATATATTAATCTTCATAATATCTTATATTATCATTTAATTACATAATTTCACCAATTAATTGTTAGTATTTTGATTCTTGCATTGTTTTGGGTGCGTTTTTTTACATAATTTCCATGAATGGTTCGTTATGGATATTCTTATCGATTGTAAGTGAAACACCAGAATTAAAATGGAATTGTCTTTACATATTTATAGTACCATAATTTAATTCAATTTTAATTTTGAAGTTTTATATGAGGATGATTCGTAAGTTAAAACATTAATGATGTTCATTTAGATCATTTTAGTGGATCATTGATAATAAGGACCTCATTTTGTGTTATAAAATAAAAACATGTGTAAAAAATAATTCCAGAACCATGTATGATACATAATTCATATATTATTACCTTTTTCAACCATAAAAATGGTTTCATGACCATAATTGAAAGAATTAATGTAAATTGGGATCACATCGTCCAAGATGTCAGTAATTCGACACATCATGGACAATGTTTTATTCCTTGAATAAGTGGGAGAGGAGGAGAAGAATGGTGATGAATTTTATATGAACATGAGATCATCCAGAATATACATGATTTCTAAAGATTTCATGCCTCTCAAGTAAGAGGAGTTAGGGAATGAATAAGAAAATAAAGGAACTCAAAATAAAATGAATAGTTGAGAAATCCCTTACAAACTTTCGGCAACCTAACACAGCCTAACGACTATGCAATATGGAGTTAGAAAACATTGATAAGAGAGGGTAAAATGGTCACCCATATAGAAATTAATCATAAAATATAATAGAGCAATAATAATATGAAAATAATATCTTGGTATGTATTCTTGAATTCTATACCACATAAAAGGGTACATGAATGGAAAAATAATGAAATTGTGAATTTTCTTACCTTGTAGAGTAACTCCTAGAACGTGAAGGATGAGACCTTGGGGGATTGATAAAACCTTGGGAGGACTAATAGGTAGATAAGGTTTCCATATAATATTTGATGAGGAATTTTGATTGACTTTAAAGAAGGAATGGTTTGGTATTTATGGGAAATGTGAGGGAATGTTTTAGTGATTTTCAAGGGACACCTCATTTGTGGTATTCACAAAACTATGGACTTTCCCATTGTATTTACCAAAGGTATTATGAAATTAGGACACATCACATCTTATTATATTGTACAAAAGTTGACCAGAATTATTACATCTTTATTACATCATTATCGATGTTATTAACATAATGAAACTCAAAACTGTATTTTTACTCTTCACCAAAAAATCCAGTGTTTTAAAAAAACCACAAAAAATCACCCTAACCATTTTTCAATGTGTAGAATTAAAAAATGAAATCCTTTTTTGGAAACTAATTTTCTAAATTATATTAATTTAATTTATAAATAAAATTACACATAATTCAATAATTAACACTTTTAAAACTATAACTTCTTTAATATCACATTGAAAAATTAACAAATATGGTATTATCTAAAAGATAAAAAATAAAATAATAATACCTTTTACTATTCATTATGGTCATATTACTATTCATATTACTATTAATAAGGGTATGTTACTATTCACCAAAAAAACAAGTTGGTTCCATCAGACTCTAAATAACCTACAGAACAAAATTATAGATGACTGTATTTTGAAACTCAAAACATTGATGCAGGAAAATCATGCTTAAAGGGTAGTTATAAATATCCACTTAAAACAAAGTTTCATTCATTAAATTTTTTTGAAACCTTGGGGTGTTACATTATCCCTACCTTCTCGAAATTGTGTCCCCACAATTTTCTTTACTCATTAAAAAAGTGAGGGTAACTTTTCCTCATAGTATTTTTTAGGTTCCTATGATGCTTCTTTAACCATGTGGTTTTTTCACAAAACATTTGCCTAGTGGATTACCTTCTATTATGAAATACCTATTCCCTTCGATAAAGAATATGTACTGGTTTCTCATTATAATAAAGGTTCTTTTCCAGCTAAACAACATCTGGACTCAAGACATGTGATGAATATAGAACATACTTTCTCAACATCGAAACATGAAAAACATTATGTACTTGATTTAAAATTAGAGTCAATGCTATGCGATATGCAATTGGTCTAACTTTATCTAGGATTTCAAAAGTATATATGAACCGCGGTCTTAGCTTACCTTTCTTACAATAACCCATCACACATTTCCAAGGATAGGTATAAAGGAAGAAATGGCCACCTACCTCGAATGAGAAGTATTCCTTCTATTATCTGCATAAATTTTCTGCCTGCTCTAAGCTGTCCTCATGTGTTGCTGGATCATCTTCAGTTTCTCAACCACTTAGTCTACTAATTCTGGTCTCATCAAACTCCTTTTCCCAACATCATCCCAAAAAGATAGAGCTCAAAATCACATCCCATACAATGCCTCAAAAGGTTCCATATGAATACTGGAATGAAAACTGTTATCATAAGAAAAATAAACTAATGAAAGATGATGAACCCACCTTCCTTGGTTCTTCCTTGGCTGTCCATTGAACAATATCGTTGCATATCCTCCAAAGATTGAATCTTTCTATCTGACTTCCCATCTAATTTAGAATGAAAAGCTGTACTAAAATTTAATTATTTTCCCAACGACTTTTGAAGCACCTTCCAAAAGATTGAATTGAACCTAGGATCCCGATAATATACAATGGATAGAGTAACTCCATGTAACCTAGAAATCTATTCGAGAAAAAATCATGAAATATGATCCAATGACATTATATATCGAATAGAAATGAAATGTGCAGATTTTGTCAGCCAATCAATAATAACCCAAATCGCATTGTTACCTCAAGATGTGTTAGGTAGTCCCACCATGAAGACCATGTATATATTCTACCATTTCCATTATGGCACTGTAAAAGGATGAATCATCCCCTTCAGTCACTGCTACTCTGCTTTAACCTGTTGTCATTTCAAATATTTCATAGTAAATTCTACAATATCCCTTTTAATTCTATCCCACCAGTAATATTCCCAATGGTCCCTATACATCTTAGTACTTCCAGGACGAACTAAAAACAGAGAACTATGAGTGTCACAAAACAAATCATTCTTCAACTGAGAATCAAAAGGCACACACAACCTTTTTCTAAATCTTAAAACACAATCTTTATCATGGTTAAATTCTGACATCTTACCCATTTTAACAAATTCAACTTTTTTTGTAGCTCAGGGTCTTCCTTCTGTGCTTGATTAATTCTGTATGATAATGATGAATATACTAAAACCTAAATCAAAACAGATGTATTCTTTGCAATAACAGCTTCTAAGACAAAATTCATCAAATAAATAGTTAAGGGATCTTGTTCCAAATGTAACGTGGTTTATAATGAATGATGTTTTCGACTCAAGGAATCCACCGCTTTGTTTGATTTTCCTAAATGATAATTTACTTTTCAATAATAATACGTAATCAATTCAATCCATCTTCTATACCTCATGTTTAACTACTTCTGAGTAAATATATACTTCAGACTTTTATGGTCAGTATATATTTGAAATTTGGCTCTATATAAATAGTGCCCGAAAATTTTCAAAGTAAAAACCAAAACTTCTAATTCAAAATCATGTGTGGGATAATTTAACTCATGCGGTTTTAGTTTTATTGAATCTTAAGTGATTAACTGATCATTATTCCTAATAAAACAACCAAGTTACTTCAATGAAGCATCACTTTAGATGAAAAACTCAACATTTCGGGAAGGCAAGGCCAAAACTAGAGCATTCACCAATATCTTCTTCAGTTCCTGAAAGAAAAAATCACATTTTTTGTCCAAATAAATTTTACTGCTTTTCGTGTTAACATAGTTAGCAAGATAGATAACCATGCATTGTTTTTAACAAACCATCGGTAATAACCTGATAATATAAGAAAACTATGAATCTTTTAACTTTTGTAGGTCTTGGCCATTACTAACCACTTTTTTGGCAGGACCAACGGTTATTCCATCTTTATTTACATTGTTCCCAAGAAAAACAATCTGTTGCAACCAAAAATCACACCTAATGAATTTTGCATACAGTTTCTTTTCTTTTAAGGATTAAAAAACAACCCTTATATGTTTTTAATGATCCTCTTTACATCTTGAATATACCATAATTTCATCGATAAATACAACCACAAAATTATCCAAGAACTTATCAAATATTCTATTAATAAGATCCATGAATACAACATGTTTATTAGTTAACCCAAAAGCCATAAATACAAATTCATAATGACCATATCTAGTACAGAACATAGTCTTAGGGAAGTCTTTTTCCTTTAATTTTAATTGATGGTACCCCAACCTTAGGTTAACCATCAAAAAATCCTATTCTCCCTAGATCTGATCAAACAAATAACCGATATGAGGAAAAGGAAGCATGTTTTTAATTGTAATGTTATTAAAGGCTCTATAATTGAAGCAATGTCTCATTAAACTATATTTTTTCTTATAAAACAACATAGTATCCCTCCATGGTGAAGTGTTGGGTCAAATGTAGCCTTTATCTAGTAATTCCTGCAGATACTTTTTTAATTCCAGAAGTTCCATTTGGCCCATTCGATAAGTATGTTTAGAAATTCACATAGTGTCAAAAACAAATTCAATAGTAAACTCAACCACTCTATTATGAATAACACAAGGAAAATGTTTGGAAAAAACGTCCATGTATTCATTTACACTAGAACATCAATAATATGGACAGTTCCCTTATCTTAAAAAATATGAGCAAGATAACATTCATTTCAATCCATTATCAGTTTCATAGCTTCTTAATATGTTATCAATGGTATGGGTTTATTCTTTTACACAAACTGAAATTCTTTCTGAAAAGAAACTTATTTTTCTCTACAATCTATCTTAGCATGAAAAAATAAAGAAAGTACATACCATGAATAACATAAAACTCTACTAGATGCAAAACAATAAGGCTTGCAGGTAAAATATTTCAAGAGACAATGATAGGCATATTATTGTTATTTCTTTTTCCACAATATTTCCTCCTAGTGTTTTTACTATGAGATATGATTTCATTTCATGAGATTGAATTCCAAATGTTTCCAAAAATTTCTCAGAAATGAAGGAATGTGTTGACCCTGAATCAAAAAACACATTTTGGAAATCTTTAAAAATAGTAAATGTACCTGATACCACCTCATTTAACGACAGAACATCTGCTTGAGTTGTTGAAAAATCTAAACCCTTCTATTTCCAATCTTGCTGATTCCCTGCTTGAGACAGTATCTTCGGACAAATATTAGTAAAATGACCCAATTCCCTATAATTAAAGAACTTCATCTTTAACATCTCATTAATATTATGATCATTTTACTTGAACTCAAGAGACATGTGTCCAAACTTTCCACATCGATATCATTTCCCAGAATATACCAGACATTCACCAGGATTCCTTTTACCACACTTTTCCCAATAAGGGAAATTCATTTTCTTACCTACTGACTTCATTGATGAGTTCTTATTCATTTCCTTCCAACCAGACTTCTTTTTATTCTTGTCATCATGAGTCACATATGTATTAGAAAACTCCATCTCAACTTTTTTCATCACAACAAACAAGTTTCTCATATCTTTTAAACTATCATCATGCTAAGGCTCTTCACAAAAACAGTTTCAAACCAGAGTAAAATCTATTAATTTTACTTTCAAAATCTCGAGAAAAATATGGTACATACCTGGACAGTCTTGTAAAATTATCTTATTATGTTTCCATAAAATCATCATCTTTCTTCTTCAGTTCCAATAATTCTTTCTCCATTCAGAGTCGAACAGTTTTGTGAAAATATTTTTCTATAAAAAGAGTCTTAAAATTATCCCATTCCAAACTGTCAAGATCATATCATTCTTTCATATTCTTAAAAAAATACCACCACTGATCGGCTTCACCTTCCAAACGATAAATGAATAGTATTTTCTTTTGATGTTCCGAAAATCCCATGACATCAAATATCTTTTCTAGAGCATTGATCCATCCTTTGGATATCATTGGATCTGCGGTTCCACAGAAAGATGGAGGATGATTACTCATAAAATTCTATAAAAAATACATGTGTATTCTTTGTAGATCTTGTTACTCTCTAGAATTAATACCACCCCATTTATTTCTTAATTCAACTTATCCATTGCAATCCCAAACTGATCAGTTCTGATTCCCACCATTTCGGACTGCAGATTTAGACATACATCAGCCTCTTGGTACCTTCCTACTCCAGCTTACCAGTTTCTTATATAGAAAATAATTCTATACTAAGATGACATATATAAAGCAACATTTTAATCCTTAAATTCAATAACATTTCAAATTACCATAGATTTTAAATTAGTTATGGTATTCTTTTAATATCCTCCAAACCCCTATAGTTATCTAAACCATCCGTTGAAAAACAATTATATAGAAATGGCCTTAAAATGTTACTTAATTAATAATTTTAGTAATGAATATAAATTATTACACATTTTGGATATTTTTGAGTCTATAGTTTTAGAGAATTGGGATACTTTACATACATAACATAGCATAATCATACAAGATGATACTATGAAAAAAAGTTTCAATTTTTTTCAAAATATAAAACAATAAAACATGAAGAATGATTTCTTTGAAAAAACTCCATATCAAACATCACAAATAACTTATTTTTATTACCCATCCTTATATCCTATGGAAAACATTTTAAAAACATGGGATGAGTATAAAACTTAGTACGAGATATAACGATAGAAATCATTGGTCAAGTGATAATAGAAAAACCAATAAAACCCATAATCATTAAAACTCATATGCATAAAAACATCATGTAGTTTCCTTGGGACATATTTACCATATCACTCTTATATTCACCCTTACACATCGAATAACCTTTTGGTCCACTTTCATCTCTGGAACACTCAATGCATTAATGAGCTATAATGGGGATCACCTATAATATCTTGAGCTATAATGGGCTTAACCCAATATTTAATGATCTATAATGGTTTCAAACCAATATAAATAATTTCCAAGGAACATATCATGGTAATAAATTATCATGAAACCATGAGAAACTACTCATTCCATACACAGAAAAAGATAATCCTTTTGAAATTTATTAAAGAGAGTTTTAAAAGGATTTTAAAAGGATAGTCCTTTAAAAGTATAATTGGGGTGAGAATTAGAATAATTGAATGGATATGTTTGTAAAATGTAAATAAACATTGTGAAGCATAATATATACAAAAAATCATCAAACCAATAATATTAATACCATATAATTAATCAAGAAGAAGGTTAACCCAAAGAATAGAAATTAGGTTAGGAATTCCCTTACATCGGGTTTGTGTTAATTCAAACCTGTTTAAACCTCATGTATAATGGTTAAAATAGTGTTATTAATATCTTACAGAAACATATTCATATCTATAATATCTTATATGACCATTTTATTACATCATTTAACACTTTAATTGTTAGTATCTTATCCTTGCATTGTTTTGGGTGCGTTTCTTTACATGATTTCCATGATTGGTTTATGATGGATATTCTTGTCGATTGGAAGTGAAACTATGGAATTGTAATGGAATGGTATTTAAATATTTCCAATGAAATAATTCATACCATTTATCACTTTGACTTTTTATATGAGTATGCTTCAATAGTTAAGATATTAATGCTATTTGTTTAGATCATTTTAGTGGTTCTTTGATAAAAACGACCTTGTTTTGTTTTATAAATTAATAAAATATGTACAAAATAATTTCAGAACCTTGGATAAGACATAATTCATATATTATAACATGGTTCAACCATAAAAATGGTTTCATTACCAGACTATAACTAATTAATGTAAATTGGAATTACATTGTACACGTTGTCAGTAATTCGACACTTCACCGATAATGTTTTATTCCTCGAATAAGTGGGAGAGGATAAGTATAGTTATGATGTATTTTCCAGGAACATGATAAAATAATTTATATTAATTATTTTTGGAGCTTTAATGCATATTTGTTACGATGATTTGAAGAAAGATTAAGAAAATAAATGAACATAAAATAAAAGAATAGTTGAGAAATCCCTTACAAAAATTAGACAGCCTAACGACTATGCAATATGGTTTTAGAAAAAATTAAAAAGAGAGGGGACAAGGGTAAAATATACAGAAATGAATCATAAAATTGAAGATATCAAGAATAAGATGAATATAATAACATGGTATGAATTCTAGAATTCTCTACCACATAGAAGATAACTTGAATGAAAAAATAATAAAATTCGAAATTTTCTTACCTTCTAGAGTAACACCTAGATATTGAAGGATGGGACCTTGGGGGATTTAATATTACTTTGGAGGACTAATAGAGAGGTAAGGAGACCATAGATTCATTTATGGGGAATTTTGAATGAATTTAATGAAGGAATTGGTTGGTAATAATAGCAAAAGTGACAGAATATTTTATTAATTTCCAAGGGACACCTCATTTGTGGTATTTGCAAAAACCATGGGCTTTCCCATGGTATGTTCCCAAGGTATTATCCAATTATGACACATCACATCATATTTTACTAGAAATAAGTCAACCAGAATTATTACATCATTATTACATCATTAATGATGTTATTAACACCATGAAACTCAAAACATTATTTTTACTATTCACTGAAAAATCATGTGTTTC
This sequence comes from Viscum album, assembly GCA_963277665.1. Classification (NCBI taxonomy): domain Eukaryota; kingdom Viridiplantae; phylum Streptophyta; class Magnoliopsida; order Santalales; family Viscaceae; genus Viscum; species Viscum album. The sequence continues at coordinate 1,628,763,387 of OY728130.1, forward strand.
AGAAAAATCCAAAAAAATCACCCTAATTTTTTTTTGATGTGTAGAATTATAAAATAAAATACAATTTTTAATCATTATTTTATAAATATTATAAATTTAATTTTTAAATAAAATCATACTAAATTCAAAAATTAACAATTTTAAAACTTTAACTGCTTTTATATCACATAGAAAAATTAACCAAGATGTTATTATATTAAAGCCTTAATAAAATAAACTAATAATACAATTTACTATTAATTAGGGTCATATTAGTATTCATATTACTATACATAAGGGTATGTTACTATTCATCAAAAAAACAAGTTGGTTCCAACATAATCTACATCACATACTGAACATGATTATAGTTGACTATGTTTCAAAATTCAAAACATAGAAGCTACAAAATTATGTTTAAAGGCTAGTTATAATGATCTAATTAAAACAAAGTTTCATTCTTTTAATTTTATTAAACCCATGGGGTGTTACAACCAGAGTATATCTTTAGTTCTAAATTGTAATTAGATATCTAAAATATGTATCTTAATCATGGAAAATTATTTTTTATTTTTAGTGAAAAATAATTATCATAAATTCTTACAAAATACTGATGCGATAATTTTTCAATTAATAGAAAAAATAAAATAAATTATAATAAAAATATTTAAAGACCAATAATTTGAAATAAATTATGTTAAACAATAATTTAATAGGTAAAAATAACATTTCATGCATGTATTAAAATATTTTATTCTAATTTCATTATTTCATCATGTTATAAAGGTCAATGTAAATGAATTGTTCTAAAATTATCATTGTATATAATTTATGAAAATAATATTTTTTAAATGATTTATAATTCCTAAAAATCCTACATCCATTAGTTTCTTTAATATATGGTTTAAAATAACAACCATTATTTTTTATGGACTATTTTTATTTATGTTAACTATCAGGACCCTCAAGGAGTAAAAACATTCTTATCATCATAAGTGTGAAAGGGTTTAACATTGGTTAAAAAAATAAGGGATGGCTAAAAATTTGATCCAATATTGTATAAATTTAATTGTTTGACATTATTTGGGATTATTATAATCTTATTTTCTAATTTTATTTTTTTGGATACATTTTGACATGAAAATTAACTTATATTAATTTAATTTATTAAGAAATTTCAAAGAGTGCTCCCTCACTATCTTATAAAATTGTACCTATTATTCCCATTTTATCAAAATTAAAAACATTTTAGTTTCCCCAATATATTCACAAATACGTTATATACATCCCAAATTACATTTCAGATTATTTTCTAAATCAAAAAACCAACCTAGAAACACATTTGAGGTAAACCATAAGAAATTTTCTAAAGAAGAACTTTCTTTCTTAATCAACTGTTTTAGGTTTTTTTTTTCATCCACCTCAATAAAATATTCATTAAACATGATGAAATTATAACAACATTACCTACCATAAAATTAGGTGTTTTTATGTTAATGGAACAACCTATATCCACATCCTTTTCAATAAAATTGGAAACAAAACCATTATTCATGTGTATGACATACTACCACATGAAAGACAAATGTAATTCATTTTCGATCACCACCTCTCAAATGTGGTTTTACTGATGGAATTAATATATATATATATATATATATTATTCATAACATATTTAAAATAATTAAAATAAAATATATAATTCAATTTCCCACCTTTCCATCCACTGAAAAATGATAATGTCGTTCATGCGTACAAGTAAACTACCACCCCCATGAAGTGATGAGATTAGTTTTTCATCACCACATCACATAGATGATACATATACATAAAATTATTTTTAAAAAATTAATATGTTATTTATTATATAATTATCATTATCTTAATATAAAATAATACTTACCTTATTTTCCACAATGATCATTGAAAATTGGAATTATTACTCATGCATATATATGGCCTATCATCTCCATTATTATAACATAGTTCATTTTTTTATAACTATATTTAATTATTTTTTAAAGAATATTTAATTTATAATAATTATAATTATTTCTTGATTATTATGGTGATCTGAACTTTTCATACATAGATATTACATCTTAATAAATAAAGATTCATTACATAAAATTATGATCAATGCCAAAATTGTATAACTCTACTATCATTGGAAAGATGATAACATCCAAAAATAGTTCATTATAGTTCTATATCATATCCTACTAACATCTTCATAACAATCATCCTTCTTGTACATATCATACAAAAATGCATTCATCATATCCTAGGAAATGAAACATAAAAAATGGTGATGTTTGATGCTCAGTATGTCTAAATAATGGAGATATCAATGATTATATAAGCATAACATGATAAAAAGAGTATGAGAACATGATATTAACATTTTAAAATCATAGTATTCTCATCATAGACCATAATCTCGAGTCATTTCGTAAATATTTGTAGTTCAAAAGACAATAATAAAAAAGTAAATAATGAACATGAAATAATGTCTCAGATTTTCTTTGTATTATTTTTAGATATTATATTGACAATTTTTAAGACCAAGAATCGAGAAAGTGTCTAATTAAAAAGACCAATGTTCCTAGAGTAAATGCTTGAAATAAATTAAATATATTAATTGTCACTCATGCATAGTTTTCCTAAAAAATTGGAAGAACTTCTAAATAGATGCGAGGATTAAAAATCCAAGGGAACCGTTGAGTTCAGAATGTGAGATTTACACCTTGAACAATTTATCATTAGTCGACATGGGTAATCTATAGAAAAGTCATCATGGGAATAAAAATGAATAATATTATTTTATTCTAATTTTGTTGATGTAAAGATTGATAATATTTAAATATACTATTAAGGAGAATACCATAGCTTGGCCACAAAAACCTCGAACCTTTGAAGAGCCCTAGGAGAGACCATTGGAGAATTATACAAGGAAAAGGACAATTAGATCATGGATCGGTGATCAACGCACCTCAGATTCAAAGGATCTCCCCAACAAACATGAAACAACATTTTTATTTATCATAAATCTGCCAAAATTGAGGTAGGGAATGTGTTTTTATTTTATTATTCCCCATTCATGATTTCTACATCGAACATGAATCAATAAAAAAATAAATTGATATGTTGTTTGATCGTTATGCAGGATAGACATATTTTTTAGGGATATTACTTTGTAAGTTTTGTAATTACTGGTTTTCATTTTTTGTCATTGTAATAGAAATGAATCGAGGATAACTGAACACATCCAAGGTTCAATCCTATTTTGTGTGTATTTTGGATTTCTCCCATATTTCTCAATTCATTGTGGTCCTTCTTTATTTTGATTTTCTTTTGATGCTTCACCAATGAATTTATCATTTCACACAATTTTCAAGGATCAATGATATGAGATTGTAGATATGGACTCAGTACAATGAAATAGAGGTTCGATGGTGGTAGCAAAAAATGAATCAGAACAGTTTGAAAACCCCCAATTTTGAGCAGGATGTGCAGAAAATGATAGAGAAATAAAATATGTTTTTAGGATAAGTTTAAAGATTTAATTATAGTGAAAATCCATGGTAGAATTTATTAGGGATGGATCCATGATTTTAATCATTATTGGAGATGGATTTCAAGGTGAGGGTGAAACAGGACCCTGATGTAGGAAGAATAATGTTTTCTTGAAAATCCCAATACACATGACATGTAGTCTTTGACTACATAGAATGTAGTACCATCAAGATAACTCATCATGTACTCCCTTACATGACATGTCTTGGAACATGAACATAGGCTACCCTGTGTACCCGTACATGACCATGGGTACACAGGATGAAGTCATGTATTAGCACACAGCTGGAGTATAGGGGCTAGAGATGGGATATAGGGATACAACATGTAATCCATGTACAGATCGTGTACTCTTCTACATGAACACAAGATGAAGATATGGTCGTTTACCAGGGTTGGACCCATGGTCAAAATAAACTATGTGTGAAACCTACTACACATGGTGTACTTTATTACAAATGTATTATATCAATTATCCTCCATATCATGCATATTTTTAGTTAGGGTTCTCCCCTTATCCTTTCCATAAAGGTTGGTATTAAATCATCTTCTACTTCGATTAATATGATTCCTTCAGCATGACTTCTTTGATAGAGTAATTGGAATCCCCTTGAGAAGGATGAAGTGAGTTATTCTATTTGTCTTCATTCCCTAGGATGTGTTCATGGTATTGTTGTGACCAACATTATGAAAGCATCAATTCTCTACATATCTAGTTAATCCATATTGATTTATTGGTGTCACCCCATGGACCTGGAAGTGATTCTCATCTATGAATCAAATTCTATTCAGAATATTAGTGTATTATTTCTCATGAAAAGACCCATTGATAAGTACTAATCATACAGAGACCATTAGTGCTATTAGACTCAGCTGTGTCTTCTCCCGGATGAGTTCTTTGTAGAATTTGTGAGTTGTAATCCTTGGTAGGTATACTATTGTTATGAATTAGCTCTAGACTATGTGTCTTTGTTGAGTGTATTTATATATTCTTATTATAGAGTGTTATCTGAGTTTCATTAGTTATACGTTAGGATTGGAAGACTATGATAATGGTTTGGGGAAATTGTGTTAAGTTTTTTGAGTTCATATTTCAGTATAGGGAATCTAGAGTTGGTGTAGTGATCGATGTATCTATACACCATGACTCTAATCACATTCTTTTTGACTTGGTACATGAGGAAACTGGTTGAGGGCAAAAATGGTACATGAATCATATAGTAATGGGTTTGGTTTTTGATGTCATTATTGAGTAAGTACTCCAGATATAATCATTGAATGTGGTACATATTTTTTACATTCACGATGCCTCCATGATGTATACCAGTTAGGATGTAGCATAATGATCAAGATTATGATCCCCTAAATTATGAGGCATCAATATAGGGACTAGTTCCCATGATGTTACCTCCATGTGGTCCACTATACCAACACTTATAGGGAATCATGTAGTACCCGTAATACCGGAAGATGAGGTGAGAAAGTTGAGTACTGTTCATGAGTTTTAGTGACAAATACCCCTCAGGGTCCACGGTGAGCCTGAAACATAGATGCTTGATGAATGGATTGAGTTCGTGACCTGAGTTTTCCATAATGTCAGGACACCATCAGATCAGATAGTGGTCCTGGTGGTGAGACATATTAATGACTCAGTGGGGATATGATGGGGTTTAGTTACACAGTATTAAGATGAAGACACTATTTCATGGAAGAAGTTTAAACATAATTTCTGAGAGGTTTTATCACATGATATGATGAGCACTATATGTATCCAAGAGATTCTACAACTCCAGCATAGTGGAATGGTAGATTCATAGTATTCATTGAGGATTAACAACCTCTCCATGTGTGTGATGGATATGGTTCAAGATAAGTTCTTTAGGGATTAGACCATCGAGTGAGGTATGTGTAGAGACATCTGATCCATTTTTATGCCTCAGTTATTTTTTACCAATTTTGGGAGTGATAAAGAGAGATTTGGTGGTTGAGATTTTCTTACCTAATTAGATACACCTGGTGGTTTTCAGTAGTGGGAAAGTAGTACCAGTTACCTTAGAAGCAAGGATCTGACCATAGTTTGAGGGTCCTTTACAAGCAAGACGTTTCAGGAAGAGGTCTGGGGATAGAGGATCTATAGTTTAGGGATCATAGGGTGGGTCCAGTCAACCTAGGGAGAGGTCGTGCTACTCATGTGAATGAAGGGGACTTCTCACAAGATATTGTTCAACTCACCATATAGCAAATATAGAGACCATGGATGAGCCACCGAGGTAGAGGTAGTGTAAGGATCAGGTAGGTCCACTGGGAAGTGTACATGAGAAAGGAGTTGGGAGAGTATCATGAGGAGGGATGCACTATGAAATGTTACCAGAACAACCCCCAGGTAGTCCATGATTTTCTTAAGGATATAGAGGATATATGAGGAGACAATTGTAGGAAGTCAAAGCATACAACCCAGAGGATCCATGAATGATTTGAGGTACAATATGTGTCTTTTCTAACTTATATAAATTACTAATTTATATGGGTAGTATCCATTATTTTCATTCCAAATACCGTGTTTGGGATATAAATATTTCAATTTAACCTTTGGCTTGACCATTATGTTTGGATAATCCTAGTAGAGAAGACATTGTGATCATACAATTGTGCCAGTAGTGTGACCTAAATCTTAGAGGTGAGAGTATATGTTGGAATATCTTTCTAGTAGTGTTAATTCCTTATGATGTCATTCATGGTATGGATTGGTTATCTATAGTCCATGCCCATACTGACTATTTTAGGTGAATGGTGTGGTGTTTACACAAAGTTGGAACCACGCTTTTATTTTTTAGTGAAACAGAGACCCAATTAGTGAAGAATGGACTCGTGCATAGGAGGGTGTATCTAATTACTCATCAGTTATATATATTAACCATTGGTACAATATGTGTGGTTATTTTCTAGTTTCCAGTAGTGGTTGAAGGTTATGAGGATGTATTTCTTAAATATCTTCCATGTTTTCCTCCCTTTCAAGATATATACTTCTGAATTTATCTACACAGTAGTATGACACTATAATCTACACAATCATATTTGACATATCCAGTAGAGATTCATGAGTTGAGGGTGTAGTTAGATTAATTTCAGAGGAAGGGATTTTCTAGACCCATTGTTTCACCATCGGTAGCCCTAATTGTATTTTACAAGAGGGAATATGGGAGCTTGTTGTTTTGTGTGGACTATCAGAACTTAAACCATGTGATCATGGAGATAATGTATCCCTTTTCAAGGATCAATGGCCTTTTTGATTAGTTAAGAGGGAAATGATGGTTCTTGACTGCTGAACTCAGGTCAGGCTATCACACATTGTGAGTACCTGATGAGGATATACTGAAGATGGAATTCAGATGTCACTAAAGTAACTATGAGTTCACAGTGATGATATTTAGTGTGAAAAATTCCCTAGCAGTTTTTATGGGACCCATGCACATGAACTTTCATCATTACATATACTGAATTGTGGTAGTCTTCATTGAAGATATCCTTTTATACTCGACATCCGAGGAGGAGAATATAGAACATTATAGGATAATTATAGACATAATCCAAGATCACAAACATTAAGGAAATACATATATGTTCTAGTTCTAGATACCGTTAGACCAATTTATAGGAAATGTTATCTCAGCAGATAGATTTGCAGTGGACCAGAAAATGGTCAATATAATGTTATCATGGGAGCCACCCAAGAGCGTAATGGAGGTGTAAAGAATTTATGGGTTGGATGGATATTACCAAAGATTAATACATTATTTATTTAGGATATCATCACCTATGATAGATTTTAATTGAAAAGGATAACATTTTTCATGGACATAGAAGTGTCAGTTTCGTTTTTAGCAGTTGAGGTAGATCTTGTCAAGCACTCCCATCTTGATATTTCTAGAGGATGGTGTAGAGTATGTAGTGTTATGAGATGTATCAGCGACCGATCTTGGTTGTGTTCTAATGTAGTGGAAAGTAGTGATATCATATGTTTCATTTTATTTGACACCACACTAGTAGAACTAAATGACCCACTATCATGATCAATTAGTAGTAGTCTTTTTCTTTGAAAATGTGGCAACACTACCAGATGGGAGAAAAGTTTACTGTCAACTTTGGTCATAAATGTATAAAGTATATCTTCTCTTATAATAATATCAACTTGAGATAGAGGTAATTTTGAGAGTTCCTATGTGATTATGAATTCAAAATTATCTATACTTATGGTATGTGGAATGTGGTAGCACATTATCTTAGTATGAGATCTTATTCGTAGTTGTGGAATGAGGTATGGAAGTTGTTGGCCTCATTGAATCAATCCGTTCTGGATGGATATGGAGTATCTTACCTCTATTAAATGGGTTTTACCCCTTCTCTCATGTATTGATTCAGGGATGTGTGGCTTGGGGATATTTACTGCCAGACCCTACGTAGTTAGATATCCACATGGAATACTGCAGATGGATTTTATAATGTTGGGGAGTATGTATTTCTTTCATAGGATGCATGATGGTACCCATGATATAGAAGGAATATGTTATAAGAGAGTTTAATACACCTCCTTTGGAAGTATATCTATGTGTGATAAATATGTACCAGGACCTCTGATGTTAGTTCTCATGTCCATGGATGAAGAAAGTTGCTGCATTGTTTTTCTCTTGATGAGTTACTATTAAGTTAGTGAAGGCTGATCACCATGTTTCAGTGGGCTTCGATCAACCACTTGAGCTGCTAGAATGGATTTGGAATGGGTTATCTATGAACATCATGAAAATATTTCCATGTAAATATGGGGGACACAATTCCATATGGGTGATTGTAGACTAACTCACTATGTTATAAAACTTCAGAGAAATACGTGATCTTATTTTATTAGGGATCTTGGGATACCTCTACATTGAAGAGATAGTCAGACTCCATGAAGTTACATTGATAATTGTTTTTGATTGTGAATATCAGTTTACATACCAATTGTGTAAGGTTTTAGAGGAGGTTTTTGGGACCTAATTATGCATGAGCATAACATTTCATCCCTAAACTGATGGCCACACTGAGTGAACCATTCAGCTTATAGTGGATATGATGTGAGATTGTCTATTGGACATTGTCCATAGTTGGGAGGATCACCTAGCAATAATGTAGTTTGTGTAATACAAAAAATTCCATTCCACCATTGTTATTGAACCATTTTAGGTGTTTTATAAGATCACCTATAGTTTACTACTTTGATGGAATGACCCAGGAGAGTTGACACTCATGGGCCAAGAGTTGGTGTGAGCTTAAACAGAGAAGTTACAAATCATCTAGGAGTGGATAAAGAATAAAAATATCAGTCAGATGTATTATGATAACAGGGATTGAAGTCCATTCGAATTAGTGTAGGGAGACCATGTCTTCTTATATGTTTCACCTTGATGTGGATTATGGTGATTTGGTCGGGGTACAAATCTATCCTCAAAGTTCATCAACCCTTTCTAGATACTAAATAGAGTAGGATAGGTGTCATGATAGTTATGTCTTGCTCTGTTATTATATCTGGTACACGATGACATCTACATGTTAAATCTAAGGATTTCGGTGCATTACCCATGACACTTTATCGACTACTGTGAGCTAGATATCAAGGATGGATAAAACTTTTCTACGCACATTGTGGAGATCTAGGATCATGGGGATATGATACTCTATGGGTGATTGATTCATTTAGTTTGTGTCTTGTTTAAGGTTAGGAATATATAAAAGAGAACATTAGAGTGGGAGGCTCAGATTCAATCTCAGTACCATGGCTTTTATAGTAGCCCTTGTTTTGTCTTTTTAGGGGCGTCAATCCCCAATGTGGGGGGGGGGGGATGTAATGCCTCAGATTTTAGGTGTATTATTTTTTGATATTATAAGGATTAATGTTGAGACCATGCATTGAGACGATGTGTGATTATGCGTCCTGGTGTTCCCAGAATAAATGTTTGAAATATATTAATATATTTAATAGCACACATGCACATTTTTTTCTAAAAAATTGTAATTACATATAAAGGGGTGTGCATATCAGAATTCAGATGGAACCTTTGAATTCAGAATTTGAGTTTTACCCTACATGTAACTTAACATTATTCAACACAGTTATTTTATAGAAAATTCATCATGGGTATGTAGATGAATAAAATTATTGAGTAAAATGATTTTATTCCAATTGTGTTGATGAAATGATTGACATTATTTAAATTGACTATTAATATCAAATCATAGGGTTTGACACATTACCATGGAACCTTTGAAGATCCCATGGAGGGACCATTGGATAATTCTCCCAGGTGAATGAAAATGATATCATGTATCAGTGATTGACTTACCTTGGATTTGAAAGATCTCACCAAATAATGTGACACACCATTGTTCTTCATCATTGATCAATCCAAATATAGGTAGGTAATGTGTTGTGATTTGATTCATCCCCATTCTTTATTTATACAAAGAATGTGAATCAATCAATGAATATATTGATATGTGGTTTCAAAAATATGTGTTAAGGGATTATTCTTATTGGGATATTACATTGGGAGTAGTTTAATTTTTTTTCCTCATTCTAAAAAATTAATCAATGGAAACCGAACATGGCCAAGGATCATTCATATTTTTTGAGTTTTTTGGTTTTATATCATCTTTCATCGTTCATCGCTGGTGTTATTTTTTTGGCCCATGGTTTGACATTTCAAATATGAATTTATCATTGTGAACATACTTCTTGGAAAAATGATACAATATTGTAGATATGGACTTAGTACGATGCAAAAGAGGTGTGGTGGTGGTAGCAGTGAATGAATCAGGACAGTTTAAAAACCCCTAATTTCGAGTGGGGTGTGCTGATGATGATAGAAACAAACTAAATTAGTTTTCTAAATGGATTAAAATATTGGATTTTGAATAACAACCATGGAGTGATTCATTTGAGGTTGATTTGTGATTTTCGGCATGATTGGAGTCATATTTCAAGTCAATGGAGATGTGTGAAAGTGTGGGAGGGAGAAGAAGGGTGTCTGGAAAAAATTAATACAAACAATATGTAATCTTTGACTACATGACATGTAGTACCATTCATATGACTTAGAGTGTACTTCTCCCACACGACATGGAAAGGACCTGGTACATAGGATTCCATATGTAATGGTACACTATCATAGGTACATAGGGTGACGTAGTGTATTGGAACATATATGAAGTACACGGGCAGGACCCGAGATATAGGGACATGGTGTGTCATCAATCTACATGTTGTGTACTCTTATAAATGGAAACATGATACAAAAATGGTCTATTTATATGGGAAGGACCTGAGTTAAAAAGATAAAAAAGTGACGTCTACTACACACCATGTACTTTATTAAAAATGGATTTGATCTCTTTTCCTTTGTATCTAGGACATGTTTTTTAGGGTTATTTCCCATCATCCTTTACCTAATGGTTGGTATGGAATCATCCCCTAATCATAGGACTACGATCCCTTCTGTATGACTTCATGGATATTGTTGTTGGAATCCCTCTATGAGGCCAAGAGTAATATCCTATATCCATCATCATGATATAGTTGGAGACTTTACTATCATCATGATCAAAACTATGCATGATTTAATCATAATCATAGTGGGTTAATATATATTGAGTTGTTGGTATGACGCCATGTCCATAGCAGTGATCCTAATCTATGTATTGTGTTTTTTTCAGACTATCAGTGTATTATTTTCAATATGAGACTTGGAGACTCGTGCCTCTTGGATAGACGCTACTAGTTCTATTTGACTCAGGATTGTGTTCTCTCCGATGATTTTGTTTTGGAATATTAATGCTTGAATCCTAGGATAGTATACTATGGTATTGACTTACCCCTATAAGATGTGTCTTAGTTGAGTATATGTAGATATTATTTTTATATGTGTTTTAGACATGTATCTATGTAGAGATGACTATATTTCCACTATTGTATACTTTGTGGTTTTGGGGAGTCCTAATGAGTATTGTTATACTCACACCTACACAGGATTTGACCACATGTGTCATGTCTTGTGTAGATGATCTACAATTTGATAGAATCCTAGGTAGACCAGTACTACATGGTTCTTTGTCAGACCAGATAGACCACAATGTGTTTTAGAAACTTTATGATAGCAGTCCTAGTACATCACATTCATGTTGGACTTGTTTTTCAGACACTTTATGGTGGGATTTTATTTTCCCATGATTACTTTCTTTTACTTAATATTTTACTATAGTTACATGATTTATATATATGTGTCTATGGTTTTAAGTGGTTTTTACATTTCATCATTATATATTCTTGGAGATGTGTTCATGTGTACATGTAAATAGGCTAAGGCCTTCCGTTTCAGTGATATGCCTACCTAATTCTAGTATCCAGCACTTATCCCATTTGAGGCGGGCTTGGGGAGTCATGACACACACAACACTGGGATGAGTTGTGACAATGATCCATGAGAGAATAAAATTGGAACGAGACATGGAATTGTGGACCTAACATTAGAATATAAAATAATTTAAATAGTAGTAACAGAACTTCTTGATGACTATAATATTGTAATTGATTAACACCTAAAAACATTGTAGTAGTCAAGGTTTTCTCCAAAGACTATCAAAATAAACAATGTCCTCTAATAAACTGGTTTCACTCCCTATTCCAGTCTAATTTAGTTCATACAATATAAATTTTTACCAAATTCATTGAAGGGAGATATAGGTCCCAACCATTAAAAAATGAAAATCATACATATTTTTTACAAATTATCAAAAAGCATTCTTCTTATCATTACCATTTAAACTAAATGGGGTTCCTAATCATTTTATCATAGAATAAACCATGGAAAAGTAATTATTTTCTAAAACATCATGACATTATAAACAGAAACCATCAAAAAAAGAATAGGCATTGTATTCTGGGATTATATTCCCAGTAAATAATAATAAACATTAGAGGTTTTTGTCATTGAAGAATTAAAATATCGTTAAAACATTCATGAGGAAAAAAACCTTTCCATTTTGAAATCACTTCTTCCAAATCTAGAAATTTCCAAAAATATTATAGATAACATTTTATTTAAAAATAACCATTGGAACATGTAAATGAATATTAAAAAAACTGATAATCCTTGATTCTATAGAAATTCAATTCATGTAGTATAAGTAAAAATAAATTCCTTCTATACTTCTATTGGAAATGTTACAATATAACACATTTCGTAATAATCAAGAAGATTCCATCCAAACCATTTTGTGAAAATTTAATCTTCCATAAAAATTACATTAAAAATCATATAATAATACTAAAAAAATTCTTTAATTATTGTATAAAATATTTATATATGAAGATAAAAAAATGTTTTCCAAATATAAAAATGAAGTAGATTTTCCCTAAAACATATTTTCTATCTCTTGAGTACACAATCTGAAGAAAATAAAAGGAAAAAAATTAATTTTCAAGATGTAGTTAAAGGTTAAGAAGCAATGTGTGTGTCTTGATAGGTAGATCATAATATTTCATCATCAAAAGATAATTATAAACATTGATATTATAACATAAAATCTCTTACCTTGAGTTCTATTTTCTTTTAATGTGCTTTGACCTCCACTTTTATAAAATTAATATTTTATATCTCCTCTAGATGTTTGTAGGGTTAGCCTTTTGGTAACACCAAAACCTATAGAATGTTTATAGGGATATTTAGATGATAAATATTCGTTGTTTTTTCAATATAAAAGTCTCAAAGTGGTTAATATAAGTGAGGGAGGAGGTTCCATTTTTATAATTAAGGTGAGGGGAAATTTTTTTAATCTCAAAAAATATTAAATTGTAATAAATTTATTTTCAATCCAAACTCCACCAAATGGATAGTGATTGAAAACTATTGATTAAAATTTTTATATATAAGATAAAAATAGTCCCATAAATGGTCCTTTTATGAGATTTTACACCATATAATATCCACCCTGTCTTGTTTTCTGTTTTTATTATTTTCAAATAATTTTTTAAAATATTATTTAGATAAAATATCTTTATTTTAAATTTTTACACTATTAATTTATTTTGAATTTAAATAGATAAATAAAAATTAGGAATTTAAATAAAACCATTTAACACAACTCTAATATTACATATTAACATATAAAATTCATTGAAAAATATATCTTAGTTAAAAAATATTACTTTAAATATTTTCAAAATCATTCATTTTATTTTTCCATTAATTAAATAAATACTGTTTTGGCATTGTGTAAGTATTTAAGGTAATTATATAAAACACAAAAAATTAGAAATAAATTAAATCATAAATATAAATTCATTATGCACAAAATTAAAAATATTATTCATCTATAACTAATCTGTGTATCTATGTGAACACATAATGGATATTTAATATTAATGGAGTGACATCTTGAAACTTTCTATGATTTAAATAATATATAAATAATTTACATGGAGATGTTTCCATTAAACTAATCAACTTAAATCCAAATTTAATAATATTTTATTTACCTTTATCTGATAATAATTTTTGTGAATAGTTATTTCCCTATCACTAATTTTTTATCATGAATAACCTCACTCACCATTTATCGAGGTGATACATTTTACCACAATTACTATTCATATTGAAAATTAATACAAGGGTAATAATTACTAAATTTTAACCTCAAAATAATAAATAAGTAAATAATTTTATCTAATTAAATATATATAAGATTTAAAATTTATTTTTATTGTATGTGTGAAAAATGAATTAAAAACAGGTTTTTATAACAAATACTTTCTTAATCATAAAATTAGATTTATTCTTATCATATTCATTGAAAGATAATTTTTAGAATGTCTAAAATATTTTATCAACTAAATAATATATAAATTTCATTAAAATCATTCAATAATAGTGATTAATTTATTTTATTAATATAATAAAACATTTCTTACAAATAAATAAATTTTTTCAGAAAAAAAACATCACTTTTTTTTCAAATATTGTTTGTTTTCCATTCAAATATTATGATAAATAATGAATTAATTTTATAAATTTTTATAACATCTACTTTTCATAATTTAGTAATTACTATTCATCCCCCCCCAATCTAATGGCAAATTAATAACATAAAAATAATATTTCAATAATGTTACGCGGTTTATCTAAACATTTTTTTTCATTTAATGCAAGTTATTGAATACATAAAATTACATAAAGAGAAATGTGCCATAAAAATATCATGTTTTTATAATTATTATAATTCTTGTGATGGAATAATGAACTATTTGACCATTTTCAACCCACTATATTCAGGTTGGACTTATGATCCATTAATCATCATAACATTTGATATTAAATAAAATGATTTAGTAATTATATATGACATGGTAATTATTTAAATAAATAGAACTATAAAGTTGAATAAGGTCATCAGTCAAGAAAATAATTAACATGATTTTATTATTTAAGAATATAAAGAACATATGTGATGATTTAGACTTGATTTAAGGGACATTTTAACATAAACATATTCTAAATGTTATACTGATTTATTTTCACAATAATTCTCTTTTAAGACCATGTTTTAAAGGTTATTTTATAGATTAATTGTTATGGAAATAAAAGAACAATAAATTATATTTTATTCTACTTTCATTAAAAGGGTTTTGAAGTGAATTATTATTTTTTTGAATTTTTGTACAATCATTACAAAAGAAAAAAGTATTGTTCTGTTTTAATGTATATTATGACAATGAATTTTCCCATCATCATAAACATTATTATAATTTTGGATTCCATTACAAGATTTTATGTTTTATTTTAATAATACCCCTCTTTCCTTTATTTATTTATTTTCTATTTAAAATTTGTTTTTAAAATAATATGGTATTTTGATATATGTATGTGTTTTTCATTCATTTTTAAAAGTATTTTTATGTTTTTTATTCATGTTATAGTCCTTTGACATTGTTTTTGAATGGTTGATCCCCATTATATCTCATGGGTGATCTTGATTCCATTTATATTATGGGTTTATCCCTATTAAAGATCTTGGGTGAGACCGATATATCTTATATTATGGGAGCACTCAGATATTTATCCCATGCATTGGGTAATTATTTTTTCCTATGGATAATTATATTGGAAGTGAGTTGTATAGTTATTCAAATTGTAAGGGGTTTTAATCGTTCTATGATGATGATTTCTCAAGACACCAACAATACTTATGTATTCTTTCCAATGAGTATTCATGGAAATCTAATAATTTCAATAGTTAAGTTAGTGATCTTTTAAAAGGAAATATGAAACTATTTTTAGATAGAATGGAATGTTTTTAAGAAAATGTTTTTCAACGGTTTTCATTTTTTTCTATAGGATAATGGATTATTCTATTTATGTCCCTCCTAGAGAATTTTCTATTAATACCATGTTTAATGAAATTTCACATGGTTTAATGATTGGTAATTGAATGGAATAATTCATGTTGAATGTCATGAATATTTTTCATGAAAATAAATCATGTATTATTAAAATAACATTATCTTTTGGTAAAAAAAGATATTGAATAGAAGTTTCCAATTTTTAAAATATGCTTTTTATGTGTATTATTTATGACCTTATTCTTAATAAATCTAAACATAAATTTCCATTGATAAATAATGTAATTAAATTATTGTCTAAAGACATTAGCATATGTAATTTTTATTGTATAGTCCTTACAATTGGTATAAAAGGAAGGTCAGGATATATTTATGGGTTAGGAAAATTATAAAAAATATAAAAAATATTTTTCTGAATGGTTATGTTTAAATGATATATTATTTGATAACTACCATGTTTCTTCATCTAAACTACGTTTATTCAGAATGGTTTTCTTTGCAGGAAACATGTAGGTTATAGTTGTAAGAAACTAAGAGAAGGATATCCTTAAAAATTAGAAACATGGAATGGTTATAATTGGAAATGAGTAGTTTTTTACTGTGATCGATCAGTTTATACAAGCTATAAATGTTGGGGGATCTATTATAGAGATCATGTAGATCTTCCACATATGAACAAAAAGATACTATATTATTTTATTACATAACATCCTTTATCATATTGAAAATATTATGAGAAAAAAATTTCTATAGGAGGGGTCAATTGGCTAGAGAAAATATCTAATGTAATGGGGTGTTTATAATGTCAAAAGATAACCACATACATGTATCATTTTTAAGTTAAAATTGATCGATGATAGTAATTTCCTAAGAATATCAAAGAGGTATATGATATTTATTCCATGGAATAGGAACCATTTAAAAATATATTGCCTAATAAATATTTCCCAAAGGTTGGTCAACTCTGGATGGAGATAAAAATTATTCAAATTTAAAAAAATATGAAGATTTTATAGCTATGTATGGAGAAACATTTACCTGATTAGCCTGGTATATACAATATTTTATCCAAGATATTTATAGTAAGATTAATAAATTTTACTCAGTGTTAAAACCAATATATCAAATTCATTTGGATTCATCTTCATTAAAAAGATACTAGAAATGTGATAAGTGTGAGGAGAAGGTATAAATAGTGTTCGTCGATTATCATGTATTCCATGAAAAATGGTAGAAAAAATATCCAGATGGTTGGAAATAGGGAATAATTAATCGAATAAATATAGAGGTATGAATATAAAGATATCATATTTTGATAATTATGGATAAAAAACTTGGAAATTAATTATAAATTATAGAAAGTGTTAGGCTTAGGACTAAAAATAAAAGCTTCCCGAATAATCAAAGAATGGATTCAATGATATCCATCCATCAGTGAGATGTTTTAGTTGCAATTAGTTTGGTCGTTATGCTAACATGTGTATTAAGTTAGTTACTTAGGATGATAATCAACAAGTTGAAAATCATAATGTTGTGGTGAAATATTTTTTCTACAACTATAGTTGATGCAGTGTTATCTAAAGAAGTTATGATAAGTATGTTACATATTAATTCCAATTCATCCGATACCCTTTTGATTCGGTATGTTTTCATTTATTTATTTCTGAAAAAATTTCTAGAATACTGGAAATATCACATCATCAAAAGAATAGAAACTTTTGGGGAAAACTATGGGTGGAAGTATTGAAGCTACCAATATTTATAAAAATCATCCTATTTTTATTAATGTGTTAGTATTATCTACAAATCTTATTTAACTACTGATAGTGGAGTTTTATATCATTATTTATATATATTAGCCTTAATTTTATCAATATATGATTGATTGTAGATACAAGAAAATTTTGTCCAATGATTTTATACCTTTGATAGAAAATCACGATTCTCATAAATTTATTAGAAATGAAAGTTAAAGTTACTTATCACATTTTGTTGAAAGAAATAAACTATACATATTAGTGATTTCTAAGTAGTAAATGAATATATGTGTTTTTTTCCTAATGATTTACTTGGTGTTATTCTTGATCCCGATGTTGAGTTTACTTTTACCTTAATGCATGATGCTAATCTTGTTTCAAAACACAATTATTCAATGGATCAAGTGTAAAATTTAATATTAGAAATAAAATACAAGGGTTTCTTGATAAATATTTTATTTATCATAGTACATCATCATGGAGAGATCTTATCTTATTTTTCAGAAGTTAACTTAGATTAATTATAATTTTTATTGACTATATAACCTTGAATGAAATCACTATTAAGAAAAAATACCACTTTCCTCATATCGATGATTTATTTGATCATATTATGGTATAAAATTACATTTCAATGATTGATCTTAGTTTATGGATTTTTTAGTTAAAGGTAAAGGTGGTTGATATTATGAAGTTGTGTTTTGGAGTATACATTGGCATTATGTGTTTTTAGTTATTCCTTATGGGTTATCTAATACATCAGATGTATTTTTGGATCCAATGAATATAGTTCTTCATGAGTTCATGGATAAGTTTTTGGTTGTTTTTATTGATAACATATTTCTATATTCTATAATTCAAGAGGATCATGAAATATAGATAATTATTTCTTTGAAAACATCCAAGGAAAATAAGCTATATGGAAAATTTAGTACATATGATTTTTCCTGAAAAATGTCATTCCTTGGTTATATTGTTTGTAAAGATTGAATAAATGTTGACCTTGCTAAAACTTATGTTTTTGAAGAGTGTTCAAGACATACCTATATCACATGGATTGGTAGTTTTCTTGGTTTATTATGTTACTACTTCTGGTTTCTTGAGAAAATTTCTCAATTTTCTATCCCACAATCTATGATAACATTAAATTCTGTTAAATTCATTCATAAAATTTTTTTTGATGATTTTTTTAGGAACTAAAAATAATATTGGTTAATGATCTAGTTTTTACATTTATCAATTAAGTGGTAACTTTTTCAACTATAGAGATTCATTATGTTAAGGAATTAGTTGTGTCCTAATGCAGAATGATCAGTTAATTTCTTATACTTCACCATAACTAAAGCATCATGTGTTAAATTATCCTACACATGATTTGGAATTTTTTATTTTGATTTTTGTTTTAAAAGGTTGATAGCATCATTTATATGGAAAAAGTGTGAAATATATACTGATCATAATTTTTTTAAGTATATATTCACTTAAAAAACCGTTAAATAAGAGACATATAAGATATATGTCACTAATTAAGGATTATGACTTCATGATTCATTTCCACCTTTGAAAAGTAAATAATGTAGTTAATTCATTGAGTCTAAAAAATTAATTTTTCATTAACCATGATACATTTGTAACATGACCCATTGGTAAATTATTTGATGAGTTTTAGACTAGAATTTGTGGATACATGATCCTCCTATGTTATTTTCAGATGTCAGTATAATGATCTTCATTATAAATAAATAAGAATGTTCATGAGGAAGATCATGAGTTATATGAGAAGGTATAATGGTTTATGAAGGGTATATTTATGGAATTTAATGTTGAAAAATAAAGTGTTTTTTATTTTTAAAGATATTTTATATGCTTTAAGATTCACAGTTGATGAGATAATTATTAAGTGAATCTCAAAGATCCACATTTTTCATTCATCATAAAAGCACTAAGATGCACAAAGAACATCTAGGTTATTTTTTGTGGGATGGAATAAAAATGTATATTTTTTTACTTTACCATGAAATTTTTTAGTTCTCAATAGTTTAGAGATTCATTAAAATTACTAAAGGAGATTCATTAACCATTTATAATAAAAAATCTTAAATGGGAGAATATATCCTTGCATTGCATAGTGGGATTTGAAAATCTATTATAATGTAATAATAAAATTTTAGTTATTGTTGATAAATTAACTAAATATATGAATATAATTCCCATTTGATATATTATGTACTTTTATCAACATTATTGATTTTATCTCATGGAGATATTTAGGTTAAATAGAATTCCTATCTCCATTATATTTGATCATGATCCTAGATTCATTTTTATATTTTGGAAAATATGTCAAAATTCATTTGGTACTGAATTAAATTGTATTATATATTTTCTTCTTCAGTAAAATGTAGAGTGAGATAAACGATTAAAATTATGGAAGTTAGGATTCAGGCATGTTCAATGGATTAACATGGAATTTGGCATCAATATCATTCTTCGGTTGAATTTTATTATAAAAACTATTTTCATTCCAATAAACCGATCAAACCTTTTGAGGGATTTTTTTAAAATTGATGTCAGTCTTTATTTTTGGGGATGAATTATGAAATATGAGATTCATGGGACTATAATTGGTAGAGGAAATGGTTGGGAATGTGAAGGTAATTCAGTAACATATGAGTATTTCTTAGAGAAGGCATATCAGTAACATGAACAACCAGAGGAAAGATTGTTCTTTTGAGATAGGTGATCGTTTTTTTATTAAGTTATCTCCATGCAAAAGTGTCATATATTTTTGAAAAAGGTGATTCTTATTCCATGGTTCGTTGGACTATATGAATCCATAGATAATATTGGATATGTTTCATACAATTTAGTCTTACCTCCTAGTTTATACCAAGTACACATTTTTTTCATGTTTCAATGTAATAAATGTATGTTTTAGATTTATATCATGTGTTTGAGCCCTAAAATAGTTCAGTTAGAATATAGAACTTAATATGAGGAAGAACATGTTTAGATTCGTGACTATAAGGATAAAGTGTTACAGAATATGTTGATTCACCATGTTATGGTTTTTTGAAAAAAAAAACAATTTGGTTGTAGAAACAATATAAGAATCTGAAGATTCTATGAGGGAATTATATCCCCACTGAAGTGAATAAAATAGAAATAACATAATTTTTAAAAAGGGTAAGTGTAACAAACCAGTCAATGCCAAGATAAATAATTTTTATGCCTTTTGAATATTCCTTAATTAGATATTATAAAGTCACATTCATTATAAAAATATTAGATAATTTTCTAGTAAAAAGGAAAAAAAATATTTCTAATTGGATTTTCTTGTATTATTTGGATTTATCACGATTTCATAATTATATAAATATAATTTTACAAAATGAACTTTATTATCGAATTCCGAAAGTCAAAATTATCTTAGAATGTATTTTTGATAACTTTATAGGAAAAATATTTTTTAATGAATATTGAAAAATTCAGAGAATTTTTATTTAAAAAGTAAAATTATATTTTTTATGAGTTTTAAAATTTATTAATTACTTTTTTATTAAACAAAATCCAATTTAGGTTTTTAAAATTAAATTTATACCCTTGTATAGTATAAAAACATTTTATACATCAAAAAGGTCATTTTTTAAAAAACTATTTTTCATTACATTTTGATGGTTTAATTTTAAATTAAATTATACAATGTATAGGGTTTTAATTTTGAAAAAATATATTCAATATTTGGAATCAAGAGGTCTAAATATATTAAATATACCGCTTTATTTTTTTGGTAAATTTGAATTATAACATTAGTAACAAAATGATAAGTACCCAAAAATTACAATAAAATTTACCTTAATTTAATTGGATGAGTCCATTTAATCCATAATATTCAAAGATGTAGTTATAAGACCTTTTCTTTCAATTTTTATGTGATTATGATCTTTATAATATTTTATTTAAAGAAAACTAAAAAATGTCACACTATTGACTTTAATAACTATTATAATTTTTACATGGGGATAATAGGTGATATATTCGGTTATATGTATTATTTTGAAATATAAGGTATTTATTTCTTCATGATAATTTATTTTTAATCTTTAGTTAATTAAAAATTACAATAATTTCTTACGTAGTACTGACACAATAAATATTCAATTAATGGAAAAATAAAAAAAATCATATTAAAAATGTAATGTAGTATAATTTAAAAGAATTAATGTGACACATTAATCTTATATATAAAATTATCACGTTAGGGATTTATTAATATATTTTTATACAAATTTAATTTGTTTTCTTAATGTTATAAATTCTACGTAAATTAATAGTTTAAAATTTAAAATATTGATAATTGATGAAAATTATATTTTATTAAATGATTTAATAGTTTTAAAAATATATATTCTACCAACATATTATTATACGGTTGAAAATATCAATCATTCTACATTTATGGGCAATTTTTTTATTTATGGAAACTTTCTTCACCCTCAAGGAGTGAAAATCCTTGTTATCATGGTAAGTGTGAAATGGTTTAATGCGTTAAAACAGCAATATAAGGCTAAAAATGTGATCCAAATATTTCAGAATTTTTTTGAGATGATTTAGACACTTAATCATTTTATAATCGAATATTATCATTTTTATTCCATTTTTATGTCAAAATTATTTAATATTAATTTTATATTTTAATAACATACAAGAGTTATCCACCGATTTTTTATAAAAGAGAACCTCATATTATCATTTCATAAAACTTAAAAAAATTGGGTTCTGAAAATATATTAGCATATAACTTACTTAAAAAAATCCTTACATCCAAGAGGCTTTGGTTTGAAAAAAAAGTCATCCAAAAAAATATTTTTTATATACCTTAAGATATTATCTGAAGAAGATGTATCATACTTAATCAAGAGTTTTTGTTTTATTTTTTTATAAATATACATAAAATATTATTTAACCATGATGAAATAATATAAATAGTATCTTACTTATACAGATGTATTTTTATTTTAATTTATCAAACTATATCCATATCCTATTCCATCAAATGGGAAACAAATCCATTGTTCATGTGTACAGCAGACTACTGCCTCGTAAAAAGATATAATTTAATTTCTATCACAATATCTTATTGTTGGTTATAATGATGAAATTAATTCATATATATATATATTATTCATGACATATTTATCATTCTAAATATATCATATATCATTTCATTTCTCACCATTTCAAGCACTAAAAAATGATAACGTCGTTCATATGTGCATGTGGACTACCACCTCCATTAAGTGATGTGATTCATCTTTTAAAACAACATCACATTGATGATATATTAATGTTTTAAAAAAATAATATTGTAATTATGATATAATTATCATTACTTACGGATAAAATAATACTTATCTTCCTTTCATGCTGATCATTAAAAAATGGAAATGTTACTCATGCATACATACGATCTACCATCCTCTTGATTTTAAAATATCTCATTTTCATATCCATCATTCATGATTTATTTTAAAACTAAAACTAATTTATAAAAACTCTAATCATTTCTTTGTTATTATTATAAAGGTGGTGTAATAATAACAACTTAGATCATTCTAAACTTACTAAAGTCATTTTAAAGTTATGAATCGAATATCATGAAAATTTGTGATATAAAAATAAATGAATAATGAGTTGTATATAACCTAATAATTAGTGAAATAAGGGAATAATAAAATTTAAATAGGTTCTCAAAAAAGAAAATAATTAATATGAGTATATTATTTAACAAGATAAAAAACATATGAGACAATTCAGACTTGAGGTGAGAGATATTTTAACATTAAACCTCATTTCTATTGTTATAGTTATTTAGTTTCCAAATCATTCACTTCCATTTCCATATTTTTAAAACTATTTTTTAAATGTACGTATATGGACATGAAATAACTATAAATGGTATTTTATGCTGCTTTATTTCAATGGTTTTCAAAATTGAATCTTTTTACGAAATGTTTTAACTTACTTTCCAAAATAAAAAATGTAATTTAATTTTTTAACATATTTGGATACAACATATTTTCCATCCACCATAACAATTAATTAATGTTTGTATTCTATTAAATTTTTTTATTTTTTTCTTCAAATAAAAAAACAATTTCCCATATTCTATGTATTTTGGTATTGAAAATGGGTTTATAAAATAAATTTGTATTTTTATATCCAAAAGTGTTTTTCGCATGTGTTTAAAATATTTATTATGGGGTTTTATTCGTGATGTGGTCATTGGATAATTTTTATGAAGGTTTTAGTCCCATTAAAGATTATAGTTGAGCAAAATATAGCTTATATGAAGTGTTTTACCCCCATTATAGCTCATGATGGATCCTATTATTTATAATACTATCGATGTTCCTAGATATCATTAAAATTCATTTGGTAATGATTATGTTCTTAAATGAATTATATTTGATGTTGGTCATATGTTTATTCTAATTGTAAGGGTTTTTTAAGGGCTCTAAGATGATGATGTTCCAAGGCACCTACATGATTTTTCTATTCAATCTATTGAGTTTTCATATAAGTATTATGATTTAAAATGATTAGATAATGAAAGTTTTAAAGGAAAATATTTCTATTTTTAGATAAACATTTATTATTGTAACAAAATGTTTTCATGGGTTTTTCAGGATTTTAAATGGAATAACATATTAATTCTCTTTTTTGTGTCCCTCAATAATTTTTATGTTCTCATCCCATGTTTTAATATGTATTTTATAGGTTTTAAGGATGGTTAATGGAATGAATGAAGTATAATTGAAATTCATGATGATTTTTCATGAAAAAAAATTTGTTTAATTTTCAATGTTTTAAATTTTGGGAGAAGTGGGTTCTGAATAGATGTGTCCTCTTTGTAGAATATTTATTTTATGTTTATGTGTTAGGAACTAATTCTATAAAACTCTAAGCTGAATAGACCCATGCGAATGAATGTAATTAATGTATAGACTAAATACATTATAATATGTATATTTAAGGAAGGTCCTCACAAAAATGGAAGAAGGTGAAGGAATATTTCTAAGAGAACTAATAGGTGAATATTGTAACACCATCTCAGTGGTCTTAACCACTTTATATGGGTATTGGGGATGCTTCGGGAGCCATAATGCATTTACTAAAATCTATATAATATTCAAGTAATCCCAATGATTACAACATTTTTAACTCTCATCCATATATTTTAAATTTGAATGTATTTAATTATCCATACATTTTTATCATTTTGAACATTAATCAATAATGAAAGCTTACATGGATGAATCCCAAAAATTGAAATTTATCATGAAGGTTCCAATATCAATCCTTAATTATGAACAAAATATATATTGTAACACATAAGATATATCCATATCATACGATACGATATGTTTTGGGTAGTGGTGTGGTATCACTTATAACATACATTATGATATCCCATAATATGGAATATGATATGTCATAGATTCATATATATACATATATATCATTCAATGGGACATATACCATATTGTATAGTATGATATATGAAAAATCAATCATAGATATTATAGGCTCTAGTGAATATCTCTATCTGGGAATAGGTTATAAAGATATATATTTTGGTACTCAAAATTGATTAGAGTTGGAAAAAGGTAATCATTTTGACTCAAGAGATTATTAGGGATATTTCTAGTTATATTAAATCATATATTGATTATAGAAGGAAAACCTTAGATGTTCGATTGGGTAACCACAATTTTTTTGAAGGATTCTCCACATAATGATTAATAAAGGATTTGAAAGAGAAACAAACTATCTCTAAAGGTTTTGGTTTACTTCCAAATTATAGAAATGGTTAGAGAGGCCCACTATCGATTGGATTTACAATATCTGTTGATGAATGAAAACTACATTTTCCACTTCTATTGGATATAAAGAATAATTTAAGATCCACCACATCTTATATATTGGGGAGAAACTGATCAGGGTGAGGGTGAGACCTTTATGAAGAACCCTATATAAATTTAGTATCTTTAGGAGTATGTATTATAGGGTTGGAAAATATCTTTGGTCATATTATTACGGATACACAATGGAGTGAATGAGATCACTTGGGAAAGGGAGGAGTTAATGTGTGATTGTTACACCATATCTTAACATGATTTTCTATCGAAATAGTTTTAATTATTATCTATATGTATCATCTATAGGCTAAAACCTTTTATTATGGAGAGGATACAATATTTTAAATTTCAATTTAATGAGTACTTTTTATTTTAGGGATACTTCAATTTTTAATATGAATTTTAATTTTAATAAAAATATATAAAAAAATGATTAAATGGTAATTTTAATAGTTATCAGTATGTAATAAAATGAAACAAAATCTATATCCAAGTATATAGTGTGAGTTTTTTTATTTTGGTGAATTTTTGTGAATTTTTAATGATATCAAGAATATTCCAATATTTTAATTCGAGTTAAAATAAGTGTATTGTTATTATTCATTAAAATAATTTTTTCAAAAAACTATATATATAATCCTAATTATAGGGGATGGAAATGAAATAAACCCTATATGACTTATGATATATGAAGAGGGATAACCTATGAAGGGTATTCAATATGAAAATCAATGGATTGCTATTCTAGGGGTATGGTTTCATGATTTTGACCCTGGAACTTCTCTTTCTATGTAACTTTTATTCATACATGCTTGGCTAAATGAATCTTCTCATTCTATGTGACTTTTATATCATATAATTTATCATTAGAATTTTATCTATAATATAGTCACACTGCCCCATAATTGAAATTATATTAATTATTATTGGGGAGAATTATAGATATAATTTTAGATTATGTAAATTTCTCTCCATGAATTGAATAGCCTAATGATCAAATGTAAATATAACCCATGGATCAGGATTCATCTTTTTTAACCAATCCTAATGAAATAATAATCTTAAATAATTAATTTATGGGTTTCAAGTAAATTTACATAGCGTTATTAGTGATCAATATTTATCTTTCCAAATTGAAATTCATAATTATTTAATTGGTCCAAATGTTATAAATTCATTTTCTATGAATTGGATGAATTCAATTTACTTGTAATTTTTTAAATCTGATTAACGTATTTCAAAGAATATTTTTGAGAAATTTTGGAGATTATTTCAGTAAATTTGATATAAATTTTTTGAATGTATAAATCATGGGGTTTAGTATATATTACTATAAATATTATGAATATACATGGTTAATATAATTAGAATAACATCAAATAGATTTATATTCATAGAAGAAAATTTGAGATACTATTAAGATAATTTCACATTTCTCTATAATTTGGAATATAATGGGGATGATTTTGGATTAATGAAGATCATTGTTAAAATGTACGAAATGAGAAGATACTATAGGTGAAATTTGTTTTCCATCAAATATTTTCATTGAGTGGGAAGTCACTATACATGGAATGTGATGGACGAAATTATCTAAAAGATTGATGGAAGTTGTATGATCTAGGATCGAATTTCCATGACAAAGAAACAAACCTATAAGGAATATTGTTGACTATATACCAAATTAAAATTTAGTGATTTGATTAATCTAAAGATCAATAGATATTGGTAATTCAACATATCCATTGGAGGTCCATGTCACAATTTCAACATAGTGAACTTTCCACCATATGATCCAATTATAGGAAGATCACAACTCAATGTTTTTCACATGTATGATGTAATGTAGTGTATCATAAGTCATTTTATCAATTAATGGGATCAAAATGATACTCAGGGTAGTATACCCAAATTCATGACATGAATCCATTAGGGTTATACAAAATATATCTATAGGGAAAGTGAAGCTAACATTGGTTAGTAGGAGTTCCACATGAAACCACACACCAGTTTTCCAAATGAACATTTTGGTACTTTAATGCATTCGTGAGGGGTGTCTTGGGCACCGAAAATTACATTAGACACTAATCAATGCACCAAAACCATGGGAAAATTGTTTATACACCATTTCAAATTTTTATAAGTTTACCTTGTTTAAAAATAAGCTAATAATGGGTAAAAATCATGAGATAAATAAAAATTGATATGAACATTAAAGGGGACACACCATTAACAATATCGTTATCCATGGATTTAGAATTAAAGGTCTTTGAAGAAGATAAAATAGGCTATTATTATTAACTAATTTTGATAACATATTTATATTTTAATTCTCTTGTATAAAATCAATGTAATTACCTAAATGGATATTTTTACATTAAATAGAATAAACCTACTTGAGGTTGATAATGGTATTATTAGTTGATGAGTTATTCATGGGAATGGGATTTCACAAATTCAATATAAATAATAATATACCATGATATATTAAATTATTAAACTATTATGTATGGTTGAATGATCTCTTAGTGGGAATAAAACACCATCATTTATAATGTGAAAATTTTAATGAATTCCTTATGAGAATTTCTTTTGTGTTTTTCCTTACTTTATGCTTAGTAAAATACTTGTTTTATTGAATGTCTATGATGTTCTGAATTGGTGACTACACATAGTACTCACAAACTATGTTGATGTGGATGTTGGTGGTGACATATGATCTTGTACCCTCCCTTAACTATATCTCTAGGATAATGTTAAGGATAACACATACTTATAGAATCTAAACATGACTAATGATCATTGTTTGATTATAATGATGTTTTAATCAGAGTACATAGCTGCCTCCTCTTTAATGCATCTAGTGTAGAGTATGATAGAGGTGAATAATGTTATAATGGTTTCTTATGCATAGCTCTGGGTTATATGAATAATAGATATCAGTTGTGGTCAACCCATTATTCTTTGTATACAGAATAATGATCATCAACATGACTCTCATATGATATGGGTATATAGGGAGTTCTCTAACATCATAGGATGTTGAATCAAGGGTGAATAAATAATATATAACTTATGAAGGGATGTGTGAGGATGATATTTTCTTGTATAGTGAAGCTAAGAGTGGTTAGGGTTTTGTGATAGTTACCCCTCATCAGGTGGAAATGGGATGGATTGTATCACTATGATTATTATATCATGGGTACTAAGATTACTCTTCTTTAAAATAAAATTTGTAAATAGTATAATAGTGGAGCTGAGAGTCTTGGTATTAGTTAAATATAATAGGGTGTAGGTCATTAGGTCCCTTTTTAGTCATATTCATGTTGTTATTTTTAAAAGTATGGATATATTTATATTCATATTTATATAATTTTATTTGGTGACTATGATAAAAGTGAGCTATGAGTATATTTATATAGATTAATCTTAAATTTATTCATTATTAATGATGGTATTGTGTTGTTTTTTTATAAACATCGATTATTGACATTCCATATAGATACCATTGGTTCATGGGGCTAGTTCATTAATTGAGATGACCATACTGAGTATTATTGATCACACCTATAAGATTAATTATGTATTATTATCTCTTTTGTGGATGGTGAAATATGGTAAATGATGTAGTTGGTGGCATAGATATTTTAAAATGTTTATCACTTTTTCGTCATCTATGTTCAATATTATATTTTTTATGATGCTTTGAATGTATAAGGTGATTTATTTAATTATTCTATATTTCAGTATCGATGTGATGTTATATATTTAAGGTTTATTATTTTTATATATCAAGGTGGATAATTTTTCTTATAGTAGGTGGTGTATTATATTTAGTAATAGAGCCTCATTTTATTGAGTGGATACCTAAGTGTTGCTTTCTAGACCTTACCTTGTTAGATTCAGGTTTAGAGAGTTACTTACTAGTATGTTGGGACTTATCAATTGAAATAAATCTAATTAATCAAAATTAATTATTTCATTCTTTAAAAAACTAAATTAATAAATCCATTCTATTTTTATAATTAGAAATTGTCATTAATAGACCATGTTTATCTCTCTTATTATCCTCTCCCTCTCACATCACCTAAAAGAATATTTAAATTAAAATTTTAACCTATTTACATTTTAATAAAGAAAATAACATTTTCAATTAATTTTATGAAGGATGATATTTGATAAATAATTAACATTTGTTTTATAATAAATAAATATAATAAAACACATTTTTTAAATGTATTCAAATATTTGAGATATTTTTAAAATTTGAAATTTTTCATACAAAACCCATACTTCCCACATACAAAAAAGGATCTTCCCAACATATCACACATCCCTCAATTTAATGTATGTAAATTACTTTGGATATTGATCTTAGGTTTCATATGACTATATAATAGTTATACGAGGAAGAAAAAACATGTTATAATACCAAATCTTGGAACACTATTCTTGATAAATGAAATCATGCTACTGTAAAATTGAGAAACTAATGTCTATGTACCTTTACACTATATCCTGGTTTCTATAATCATAAACAGAATAGGGTTTTCAACGATCACTAAAGGTATATATGAGACTCTCCTCTATGGGATGTATTCACAGGCATAAATGAATTTCCCAACGCATGGGCGGGATTCTCCATCCATCAACAATGTTAAAAAATTTCATTTAGAAAAGGAAGATAGAGATATAGTGTTTGGGGTAAGGGAGATTATACCAACGATATGGTAGACTCTTAAAGACAAATTAAATGGGTACTTCCTCTTGATATATCCCCCTCTAAGTATCACCTCAAGTGAATATTTATTTACTCATGTGTAATACCCCCAACCTGGAATCCACTAAATGGTTTCTCAATCCAGGTCTCTACATGACCTCAAGCATGCCACCCTGAACGCTAGAGGTTGTTAACAATCAGCGAGGGTCTAGATGAGTCACATGTGGTTACTATACAATCTTTACGATAGTAATACACAGTTGATAAAAAATATAAATAGAATAATGAATATGCTATAATCAACAGACATACATAACTAACATCTCCCAAAATTGGGTACAAACTACAACCAACAATAAACACGGTATTACATGCTAACAGTGCTAAAGTAAACAAAACAGAAAATGATGAATAAAAGTGGAATTCACAAAATAGTCATGAATCCAAGTCCATAACCTCATCCATTCATGTCCCAAGCCTCACTCAATTCCCAATCATAGAGCCCTTAACCTTGTCTTAACTTGCATGCTTGAAGTCTTCTCAGGTACCCCACGGTGCCTAAACAAGGTGTGAGTACAACTCAGTAAGCCGCCACCAATGATGTGTACAAAATATCTAATCAACACATACTGCATGAAAGAGGTACATAAACCAATTTAAATAATAAATTATGGGTTCAATTAGTTAACAATGTTCACATAAGCTATTCCTAGCATTATTCTCAATTTAAAAACATAAACCAACTTCATTACTTAGTTATCGTTTATCACATCATCAATGGGTTTGTCATTTTCATCCACTCAATGAATAAGGTAAAATAACCAACTCCCTTATCTCAATAGGTACAACACCATCATCATATACACAACACACTCACCTTGAAGCCTTAGTTGAGGTGGTCTCATCGAATGCAATCATTAGGGGAATATAACTTCATCCCTATCCCTATTTCGTGCATTTTGGGGTGGAGTTTAGGGCCTCAGTCATACTTGACCCGTGTGAATAGATCCTCATGTCAATACCCAAATCTACCAAGACATGTGCACATGCATATGTTTCAATTCACCACACATATACCATAAAATCGAAACAAAAAAAATGCCATTATAAATCACAATCTATAACAACCAATATGAGAAATAACATTATTCCATAACCGATGAACACATTTACCGTTTACATTACATATCCATTTATCTCAATTCCCATTTCATATGCCTAAATCACTAAGAATATTATATAATTACCCTATTTTAACCCAGTTACCATATCTAACCCTTTACATATCATAATTAATTTAACACATTTATCATTTCCCATGTATTATCCTGCAAATGATTTCAAGTAAAAATCACAATTCATTTGGTACAATACCATTAATCCCATTACCCATTTTCATATCCAGACATGAAATACCATAACCATTACCCACATCTTGGCACAAATACCCATTTGACATTATTATTCATCACAATAACCAATTAACATTTTTATCTTAGGATCTATCTAATCTTATGTCTATTTCACACTTAACATTTTCATTAATCATGTTTAGGAAGATCGGCACACCCAAGAGGTTGTCCTAGATTGGTCAAGTGATCCTCCAAGAATCCCACATGGATCACGAGGGGTTTTATTTGACATTTGGATGCGCATTATGTCAAATATAACATAGAAAACAATGAACACATCAAGGGGAAAACAAGAACTCAACTTTTCATGCACAAATACATATAAAAACATGGGATATAACATATAAACCACATGCCTTGAATCTGTTAACAAACACACCCCTAATCAATTCCATAGATCTCGATTCAACAACTCTTTGAATCCTAAACCTATATTTCACCATACAAAATGGTATTTATTTCTTTAGATGGAGATAAGAGAATGATGCAAAACCTAAACCAAAAAATGAATCAAGAGAGGGATTAGACTCACCCGGAGCTTTGATCTATAACCAGCAGTTCTCCACACTGCTTAATATCGAAGTAGAATTGCCTCTTAGATGCATTGGTTTCTTGGGTTCATCACTATGATTTATAAGAGCTGAAATTAGATGAAAAATTGGAGAGTTTCATAAATCCTTTAATGTAATTTTTGTAATTTTTACAACTTTTATAGGGGCACACGGTTTACCCACACAGTTTTCCAAACTGCGCTCAAACAATGTGCAAGACACTACAGAAGGAATGTTTGGTCGAGTGGTTACCTATGGAGACCTATATGGTTTAAAAACTGTGTTCTGACCATGAAATATTCCACTTTCCAAAATTTAACAATTTGTCTCCCACCATGCATGATTTACATAATTGTGCATTAGCTGTGCCCCAACAGTGTTCTTTGAACATTCTGGCTCAGTTTCACCTTATTTCATATTTTAAACCCCCTGGAACCCAATCGAGGCCCCTCAAAATCCTGAGAAACACCCCATTAACCAAAATTGAGAGATTAAAACCCAAATTTAAACAATGAAATACCTCTATGACATCTGAAATTTTACAACCTTTCCACCTTATAGTGTCTCATCATCAAGACGCATTCCCAACCATCAATGAGCGTCTGAAGAAATGAGATTGGTACACTGGTCCCGCATATCCAACTCCCTCTCTAATTTTTCTTCTTTAATATTTCCTTGATTCCACAGAACATGAAACAAAGTCACAAACCTTTCCCCACAATACATTCATTCTATAATACAAAATATGAATCAAATTCTCCTCAAAGGACTCATCAACCTAAATATTAACATCATCAACATCAAACACTTGAGATGGGTCAGGGTGATATTTTTGAAGCTGTGAGACATGAAAAAGTACACTATTACCACAATACCATTGTGTAAGAGATAATCGGTAATCCACAGGTTTGAACCTCTTCGCAATATCAAATGACCCCACGTACTAAGGCACCAAATTGCCCTATTTTTTAATCCAATGATGAACCAACCATGGAGACACCCGAAGGAACCCACTATCACCCACCATATATTGATGGGTCTATTACACCAATATTTATATTACTTAAACATATTATAAGATGTTTTCATATATTTCTGAATCAAATAAAAATTTTCTAATGTTTACTAAATGAGATTAGGTCCCAAAACCAAGGCTCCCACACTTTTAACAAGTACAATAGAGATCTACACAACCTCCCATAGAGAACATAAAATGGTTCCATCTGAATCGTATCCTAAAAAATATTTTTTTAGGAAAACTCAAAAAGCATATATTTTTTCCAAAGAACCACTAAAATCCAAGAATCAAGCTCTCAAAAAGTCCTTTAACATCTTGATCATGTTCTCAAATTGTCTGTCCATCTACGAGTGAAAAATCATACTCATGAAAACATGGCTACTAACAACCTTATGTAATCCCTACAAGATTTACGATGTGAATCACATATCCTAATTTGAAACTGTAGTCCTAGGTGCCCCACAAAAAACATTATTTAATTAATGTACAAATCACCCAATTAATCAATGGTGAATGACTAATTAATCAGAAATAACTGTACTATATTAGTTATATTTTCCAATACTACCTAGATGGTGTAATTCATACAAGGATTCCTTATAAGGCCCACCCTGAAATACATCATTACATTATCCCACTTCCACTCGGGAATGGGCAAGGGATGCGACTACCCATTGGGTTGCTAATTCTCGGCCATCACTTGCTGATAGGTAAGGCAACTTTCCACAAAAACTGCAACCTCTTTCTTCA
Source organism: Viscum album (assembly GCA_963277665.1). Classification (NCBI taxonomy): domain Eukaryota; kingdom Viridiplantae; phylum Streptophyta; class Magnoliopsida; order Santalales; family Viscaceae; genus Viscum; species Viscum album. Next base: position 1,628,797,499 of record OY728130.1, read on the forward strand.
TTATCGACCACCAAAACTACCTATGAAGATCACATTAAATATTCGTCAAACTAGGGTTAACTACCCACTTTTAAGCTGTAGAACCACACATAAACACTTATTGCACACCCATTGGCACCACAACATGGCCACGAACATGAACAACCCCATCAGTACCAATATCCCTACAAGAAGGTGACTCCCCACCTTTAATAATTCCCGTCATAGCCAAACAATCTAGATCCTCATGCTGACTATTGTTGTACCAGTTAAAATTTGTAGACTCAATAATAATCGATGTGAGGGTCATCTTCTCATTCCCATTCTACACATCCAGGTGTATCTCAGCAAACAACACCATCATTATACACTTGGAGTTGGATTTTTGAAAAACCTGGTTCAAAGTTTTCCCACTCATTGTATCTGCATCACTCTCCCATTTTTGTGGTCTCTAAACCAACTCAAAGTCCAAATACTGCATCTATTCCACCCATCTTCACTATTGAAGATTCAACTAATTTTGGGAGAAGATATACATAAGGATTTTATGGTCTGTAAACACCATGAGCCGCTCCCGTAACATGTAGTGCCTCCAATATTTCAAATAATACACCACAACGAAGAACACAATATCATGAGTTGGGTAATTCCATTTGTGAAGCCTCAACTACCATGAACAATAAGATACAACTCGATCATCCATCATCGACACTGCCCCATGGTCTTACATTGGATGCAACGAGAGAAGGTATACATGATACCATGATTGGGTAATATCAAGATCGGTGTGGTCGTCAATTGCTTCTTTAAATAATGAAAAGTATTATCTCATTCCCCAAACCACTCATACAAAACTATCTTCTTGGCTAATCCCAAAAGTGGAACTTCCAAATGGGATAAATCTCTAACGACCATTCAGTAATACCCAACCAAACCCATAATACTTTAATCATTAGAAACATTCTTCGTCTTCTCCCAAGACACAATATCCTTCAAATTAATTGGATCCAATGATACAGTTACCTCAGAGATGATATGATCCAAGAAACTTACTTTATTAATCCATCATTGGCATTTGAATAGCTTAGCCTAACTCATATGCTTTCTTAGTGTACCCAAAAAAAATTCCAAGATGTTTGGAATGATTTTCAAGAGTTTTAGAGTACAACAAGATATCATCAATGAAGAAAACAATGAACATATCCAAATATGGGTGAAATATTCATTTCATTAAAGCAATGAACACAATCAGTGCATTTCATAATCAGAAAAACATCACAAAAAATGCATACAAACCATACATTCTCTTAAAAGTAGTATTTATTCTGTCAGAAGGTATCACCCTCAAATGATATTACGCTGGACTTAAATCGATTTTGCAAAATACTAATAAATATCCCAGCTAGTGAAACATATCACCAATTTGGGGAAGAGGGTACTGGTTCCTATATTGCATCTGATTAAAACTTATGTAGTCGACATTAAACCACAATGATCCATCATCCTACTTAGAAAATAAAATTGGAGACCCCCAAGGGGATGTACTTTGATGAATGAACCCATTTTCCCCAACTCCACTTACTAAACCTTATGTTTTGGATGTTCGGATGGTGCCATTTGTTTTGACTGAATGGAAACTGTTTCCTCCCCAAGTAGAAATTATATCATGAACTCCATGTCCCTCTTGAGATGTAGCCCAAATAAATCTTCTAAAAACACATCATAAAACATTTCTACAATAGGTGGAAAGAATATTTTCTCCACCCCTCCAACATGAAGTGAAATTAAAGACACATGGACTGTGAGTTCACCAAACTGCTAAAAAACCATCCCTACATAGCCTGCTCAAACACCTAATTGACTATGATTGACATCTGTATCTCCCCAAGAAACATTAAAGGTACACAATGATTGTAACAGTCAATGTCGGCATGATTTTTCACGAGCCAATCCATATCCAATAATAGGACAAAACCTAACATATAATGCGTGAAAAGGTACCATAGAAAATGTTACCCACTAACTTCTTGAGAGAAAACTTTACATTTTCTAAAATCCTCAACTCACACCCTGAATGGAGAATCAATAACCACAATCCCACACATATTCTTCACTGCTAAATCCAAAAAAGGAAAAAAAAATTAGAATAAATATATGAGTTTGTAGAACCTGTTTTTAATAACACACTATGAAGTGTAGAGGATACAAGAATTTTACCGCTAAATATAGATGGTCTATCCTCACCACATCTAGGTGTAGACTAAACTACGTGAGGCTAACATGCCCATATACCCTAAACTATGGCCTTAGTTCATGGAAATGCACTACCCTTTTGATATTAAAGCACTCAAAGGAGTACCATGTCCACGTCCTCAACCAGTATTACTTGTAGAAGTCTATCTATCTTCTAGATTCAGAGTGGCCAAAAACCTTACTGCACATGGTACCTTCCTAAAACCTTCATCCATACCCAACATTCAAGGGTTCCTACAGAACCTCTTCATGTGCCCCATTATATTGCACACTCGACACTCAACTATTGGTCAGGGATAATGACCACACATGTTCCACAGTTGGCCACACAAATAACATAACACCTGGTCTACACCTAGATAGTTTGAACCTTTCTTATATATGCTCTACACAATTCCACCTTGATGAAAACTTCCAAAAAGTCATTTAATTCCCTCAGAAGAAGCACTACTCACTCATCCAACTAGCACAAAAACTCTACCACCTTAGGCCCCCTTATGTTTCCCTTATAAGATAAGTTCTTGATCCACTACTTTTGAATTTTTTTAAAGAAGAATATATTTACCTAAGACCTATTCTCATGCATCATATCATATTTGAAACATTTCTCAATATCTTCATCATCTTCAACCAATACTGGAAAGAAGCATCGAAGATTAGTGAAATGACTAGGATAATACTCTATCGGCATTAACCCTTGGGTCAAATTCATAAAATTCATGGGATTTTCTTTAATCAGGGGATCTCGATTATAAAGATGCAAAAAAATTTCTTTAAAATCTTTCCATAGCATCCCTTCAGCTTGTCTAGTTTGAACCATGATGTCCCACTAATGCTATTCCTGACCTCTCAATATATAGGTAACCAACATAACCCTATTCTATATAGGAGTCACTAGATGGTCAAGAATAACCTAGATTGACTCTATCCAGAACTCATATACCTCTGGAATCCTCTCCAGTAAAGGCTATAGGGTGTTATTGTTGAACTCCCTCGTCATCTCAAACATGCTTGGAATGACCTAACCTGGATCCCAATCCACATTTTCGTAATGCGAGAAAGAATATCAAATAATTGGTCATCTCTACCATCCTGGATCACCATAGTGTATTTCTCCACTACTATAGAAGCATTCTAAAAAACATCCTCTTATCTCCAAACCGTCATATTAAGTCATGGTGGCATTTATCTACATGCCATGGATGAGCTTTAAAATACATAATACATAACATTTCCAAATTTCATAAAGATGGATCTTGACAACCCATAGACAACCATTTACCACACACTATCCAAATTGACATTAACACATTCATAACACTACCCTAAACCAACCCTACTATGGTTTATGACTAACATTGCGTAACTAACTCTTAAGGTCACAAGTCATAATTTAAGAACCACTTCACAACTATTTCCATAGTTACAATGTAAACCATTTCTCTAGGTTCATTTCCCATTTAATAACTTTTTACATTCCAAATTTAAACTCTATTAAACCTTTATTATTTTCCATTATTTAACTAATATTCAATATCTTATTTCCTTTTACCATTTTCATCATTTCATTAAACACCATTTTCATTAAATTTTCACGGAAGTGTAATGATTTATATCTTTCACACCCCACTCACCCATACCGTGTGTGCCAATCATGATTCTTTCCACTTAAATTCATAGTTTCATATAATGATGCATGAACCCAAATCCTCGTTCCATCATGGTTATGAGGAAAATATCATAAAACATTCTCATCACACAATAAGTGGATAAACCAATAGTGAAATTTCATCAAAGTGTAGAATCTCACAATAAGAACAACACATCCCACCCCATAGCACAAGGGGTTTCCCTCATACCTGGGTAAGATATTCCCAATCATGAGCTCCTTACCAAGGCTTGAAACTTTCATAATATCCTATATACTAGCCCCAAATAGATGGAAATTTCATCAACTAGATGCATAAGGAAAAATAACTAACTACCCTATCTCACTAGGGTAACCACATCATCTCATATACAACACACTCACCTTGAAGCCCCGATTCATGTTATCTCATTGAATGAAACCATTATAAGAATATAACTATGTCCCCTTCCCTAATCTGTGCATATTGGGGTGGAGTTTAGATCCTCAGTCTAACTCGACCCGTGGGCATAGATCCTCTCGTAAATACCACACTTTACCAAGCCACGTCCACATTCTTATTTTTCATTTCTTCACACTTATACAATACCATAACGAAATAGAAAAAATTCCATTATCAATCATAATAAATATTAACCATCATGATAATTAACATTATTCCATAACCCATTAACACATTTACTGTTTATATTATATTTACATTTATCCTAATTACCATTTCATAAGACTAATTCAATAAGAATATTATCTAATTCCCATATCGTAACCCAATTAACATAACTTACCCTTTCTATAATTTAATTCATTTAACACATTTAGAATTTACCACATACTAGCCCATATATCAATTTTAAGTAAAAATGAATCTTATTTATAACATTACCATTAATCTCATTTAACCATTTTCATGTCAATCCATGAAATCCATTAAACATTACCCACATCAATGAATAACTACCCATTTTACTTTCTAATTCATCACAAGAACCAATTAATATGTTTACCTTAGTCTCTATTTGATCATGAGTCTATTTCATACTTTACATTTCTGTTATCCATGTTTAGGAAGATTGACACACCCCATGGGTGGCCCTAGATTGGTCAAGTCATCCTCCATGAATCCCATGGGGACCATGAGGGGTTCAATTTTTCATTTTTTATAACCATTATATAAAATATCACTAATGAAATGAATACACATCTAGGAGAAAACAATAACACAAACTTCCATATATGAATCCATATAAAAACCATGGGATATTACTTGTAGACCACCTACCTCAAGTTGGTTGAGGAAAAAACTATTAAAAGAATCCTTAGATTCCAATTAAACCACCGTTTTAATCCTGAAACTAGACTTCAAATGAAAAAGTGGTATTTAGAGCTTCACATGGAGATAAGAGAATGATGCAATCCCTAAACCAAAAAGAGAATAAATATAGGGATTATACTCACCCATAGCATTGATCGGAAACCAAAGGTGCTTCAAATGGCTTAGGATCAAATTAGAATCACCTCTTGGAATCTTGGGTTTCTAGGGTTCATTAATAGAGCTTATAGGAGGAGAAATGGGAGGAAAATCAGTTGATGTTCTTAAATCTTGTTATATGAATTATGTAATTTGTTCAAATTTTATAGGGGCATATGGTTTACACACATAGTTTTCCAAACCATGAACAAACTATGTGAAATCCAATGTCCAAAGAATGTAGGGTTTCATTGTAACCTGGGGAAACCCGTATGGTTTACAAACCATGTTCCAACCGTGTTATATTCCACTGTTCAATACTACACAATTTGTTCTCCCACATTACATGGTTTACTTAACTATGTTTCATCCAGGTAACAACCTTGTTCCTTTCATAGGTTGGCTCAGTTTTTCCTTATATCATGTTATGAACCCCCTGGAACACCCCATATGCCCCTCACAATCTCGAGAAACACACCATTAACCAAACACAAGATATTGAAACCAAAATTTAAAAAAGGACATACCTCCATGAAGTTTGGGATCTTACACATGAATTATAATGCACTAAAAAATTCCTGCCAACCCATTCAAGAAACTATTACATGAATTAACTAGTCTTTATATAGTTTCATAATATGAATTGGTTATAAAATGTTAGCCATAATTGTATGATTTATGATCATTAACATTAGATGTTTTCATTCCATGTATATTATAGCATATAATATCTCAACATCCTTCTAAACTGTATCCCCATCAAGGATTTTTTAATTTCAACGAAATAAGGATATTGGGTAACACGATACCCCTATACCACAAACTATGATATATGATTATGTGTATCACATACAAGGTATAATTTAGGGAATATATCCAAAATATCTCAGTTTGAATAAACCCTTATATATTTTGAGTCATTTTACCTTTTATATTATCATATACAAAAACTAGAAAAATCATATGCAAAAATCATTTTGAATATCTTCCAGAACTTTTTTTGAATGATATCGCCAACTACACCATGTATCACGTCATATGAAATACCTTCTAAACACCCATATAAAAATAATTTTAAATAATTGTAAAACACTTTAGAGAATATATCTAATATAAAATCAATCCCCATTCAGTCAAACACACAATGTGTAACCCCTTTAGACATTATAGAGTTGAAAAAAAATGAATAACCATATCCATAATTGTAAGGCAAGAGTATCCTATTGAAAGGAATAAATGATACTAAATATATAAAGGGATTCGAAATGATCTTCATCAAACTATTGTATATCTATATCCATGTCCACAAGCTATATCATATGGAAGCATGGATTCTTATTTAATCCCCTTATATAAGACCTTATGTCCCAATGAGACACATATAATATCAATATCATGTAGCCAACTCAAATATTCTTGATTCATAGATTATATATTGACCAATTAAATGTATAAATCACATGTAATTCTACATAATGGAATAAAACATCGAAAATCCCTCATCTAGATAGATAACAACATCATAGTTACTTTCTATGTACATCCATAAACTTCCCGAGACATTATCAATCGAGGGACCAATTTCCATGATTATTATACAAGAACAAAATATCATTTATTTGATCCTCAATAATTGACATGATAATAAACATACCCAACCACCCCTTATTATATATTCCTCAATGATTATTTATGAAAATTATTAAAGTGTAATGATTATCATACTAGGTATATCACCAACCTCAAGAAGTGTGGACTCCAGATAAGAACCACTAACCCTAATATACCAAAAAAGAGTGTATCAATCTCCATGTTGTATTCTTAATGAGCCATCCAGTGTCCAATTATATATTTTTTCAACATTATCATATTCTACAACATGGTAAAATAATCAAACTCTTGTTAACCTTAACATTTCATCATAACCTATAATAATAAATTATGAATATTTTTTAGGGACAACTTAATGGGGTATTTATATAATCCAATTATCATTTGACTTTGTGAAATATATATATATATATATGTGTGTTTGTGTAACCAACATGAAAGAATGATAAAGTGGATATTAGATTTCATACAACATGATATAGTCTATGTTGTTAAACACCATTATGAATACTTTACAAAAACATAAATAATAGCCTCCCTAAAATATTATATATGATAGACTCCATTATAATCGTTTCTTCAATTTTAGTGGTTTTATTTAAATCATTAAATTTTTATGTGATTTATACCACATCATCATATGACCATTAAATAAAACCATCCTACTAAACACTTTAGTGATTAACATTTAGGAATAAATCAAGTTTGAATAATGGTTATATTTAGGAGTCATATTCAATGTTTTCAAATCCATGGACATATTAAAACTCACTAACTCCAAATAATTTCGTGTTACAATGTTAATAACTGATTTTATCAACCAAGAAATATTTACAAGTATATTTTCATTATACATGGAAACTATTCAATAAACCCATTTTTTTTGAAATATTTTGGAATCTGATACAACAATTTTAATTATTACTTTATTTGTCCAAATATATATAATTTTTCATTTTCCAAAGCCAATTTTTTTGGGTTGAGTGAGAACCTCAATCTAAGACAATTAGTGTAAATAATTTAAAATATATTAAAATTTATTAGAAAATTAAAAATAATTTTAACATGTTAGAGACACATACCTTATGTAAGTTCCATTAAAACTAAAAGGACCCTTATCTAAATAATCTTTTATATGGTCTTTAATGTAGTAGTTCATATATTCCCTTGTGATGACAAATTAATTTAATGTACTATTTCCACATTAAATCATGGGCCAAAATGTGATTCTTCTTATTAAGCTATAACCATTTATCCTTATTAGTTTCAACTCATAAACCTATTTCACACATTTTTGTAGGCATCCTCTAGAGAGTTATATATTTTGTATACATCTTCAAAAATTTATTTATTGGAATCCATTATCATATCAAAAATAGTTTTTGGATCATAATAATGTTCATTATAATTTTATTTTACCCATTTAACACTTAATTGATTATAATTTTCCATCCTTTTACAATCATCCATCAGATCCTCTAATAATGAGGTGATCTTTATGGACATCATGTTCTAGAGGTTTCACATAAATATTAGTATCACTTATAACCTTTTTTCCTTCCTCATCCCGAATTTTTTCTCCATGAAGAGAAGTTTAGTTCTTCTCAAGATGACTTTACATTTTGAGAGGATATCCTTCATGAGTCTTGAATCCTAGTTCTTTCCTTGTGGATCTAGTGAAAAATGTATTTGGTAGATATAAGCCATCATATCCAGATTTATCATTTTTTTTATATAATTTAATGGGAGATTCCCCAAGGTAGTGATTCCATACCTTACGTTACTCGATATTGATATAAATAAATCATTAGTTTCATAATATACATCATAACCATGTGAAGCCCAGATAATGCTTCCTTCTTTCTTATCAAATTTAGTAATACCCTTTATCCCACTACCAATTGGATGACCATGACTTCTTCTTATATCATGGCTTGAGGAGACTCCAATGATATGAAAATTCATTCTTCTATCTTATTTATATATTTTTCTAGTTTTATATTCTTACTAGACACTACTATATTCAATTTTATTTCCTCTATTTAGTTTTCAAAATTATTACCCATGAAACCAAACTAATTTGGTAAAGGAATATGTGACCTAACAATTACTAACTGAGACTCAGCCTACATTTGATGGGTACTAGAATCAATTTACAATAAATGAATTGACACCCATTTAATCCCCTCTAGTTTCTTCATTACATACTATGTAGATTTATAATGTATACTACTTATAGAACTCATAATATTTTACACATACTCCTCAGTGTCCACAATTTTACCAAACATTCCTCTCCACATATGTCTACAAATATATCTAATGGAATCCACTAATGTCATGCTTATCACTCCCATATAACATAAACCCATATAACATTTTATTTTCACATGTACCTCAGTCAATGAAGGCATCATCACTTATTTTTGTACCTCTTCTATATGATCAATAGGATTTGGTTGCATTTGGAAATCCATTGAACCATTTCCTCAGCACTAAAATAGATTAAAGTAACCAATAATAGATACATAATTAATTTTTTATTTGAAACACAGCTCTCAATTAATGAAAATCTATATACATTCATGGAGGGGTTTGGATATATTAGCCTTGATGCATATCCATGACATGGTAATATGTTTCATCATATGGTTTGAAGTATTAGAGTAGAGAAATTAACCCATGTAATTTATAATAAGATTCAAAATTGAATAGTTTTTGAATGTTGATTGAATATGGGGGATTCATACCCAAAAAATAGAATTTAGAGAATATTTGTTTCGATATAAATCAAATGACATCTTCTGAAGAAAATAATGAAATGAGTGGAAGGAGTATAAAAACCAAGAACCATACAATAAAAAAAATCTCCCCTTCAAATTTTAAATTAAGAGGTTTTGATCATTGAGAATTCCATACATAACTCATATTATCTTGAGGAAATATGGAATGAGTATGGGTAATTTATTTTTAGGAACTTTTTATAAATTAAAACTAAACAAGATATAGTTCAAAAAATTAATGTGATAAAAAAATATAAGAGTTAATAGCAAGGGAAATATAAATTAAAATATAATGTAACTAGACATTGATAAAGGAGTCTAGAAATAATCTACTAAGGGTTACCTATTTATCTTATTATAAATTATCTTTGGAGGATTTAGATTAAACCCTTGTCTTTAGCAATAGACAATAACCCTATTACAAAAGTAGGACCCTTGATTTTTAATGGTTGCATGATGAAAACAAATCTCCCTGGATTTTTAGTTTTTTTATTAAGAAACTCACATTACTTTTAGATGTTGTTTCATGAAAACCAATTCCAACACATTAAATGGTAGTGTACACTAATCACCTCACAGTTAATTCTAGTGAGGTCATAATCTACCAAACGTAAGGTTCTCATCACCAAACCACCAACAACTCAATAGTATTGAGAACCAATGAAGGGAAAAGAAAGAAATATTATATATGAGATCCCTATGAATCACTCTCTAAATCCTCTATCAAGAATTGTAATGGGAAGGATTAGAAGGATGAGAGACACGTGTATATGGGATCTTAATAAGGACACAAAGTAGAATGAGAGTGTTCTAAAATGATCATTATGGTATCTAAACACATCCAATAACCATTTGAGTGGTATTTACAGACTTCATTTTCCTTATGAACATTCTAGAACCTCTGAGGGTTGAAATGTGATGTTGGGTTCCGAATTAAGGCTTATGGGTTCACAATAAATGCTTATTTTTTAGTCTGTTTGGAAGCCATGAGGTTGGTGGTGGAACATGGATATAACTAGTGTTTTTATAGATACCACTAGATATTTGGTGTACTTAACTAATTATACATCGGCACTTACAGGTTGTAGATTTTAAAATTTTCCTCAACCTTCATCTCAGGCCCTCTGCTTAGTCTAAAAAAATTCTAGAAAATTATCTAAAATATAAATCTAAAATTCATCAAATAAATATGTTATAAATAAAATTGGTTTTTTGTGATCATTAAAACCACATAAGAGGGTAATTTATAATATTATACCCCATTTTAAGATCACGAACACTATGGAAATTAATCATTATAATTATAGGCATAATGAAATTCTCATGATTATATACAAAATAAATTAAAATATTTTATAATTTAAATCGGCCAATCATTTTCAATAAATAAAAAATAAATTTATAATTGGATGTCAATAATTATTTAAAAAATTACTCCAACAATAATTCAATTTCAGAACTTCTCCCAATTTTTATTATCAGAAAGTCAAATTAAAAAACATTCACAATCAATAAATCTTCAATTTCAAAACATATCTATTTTCAAAATAATTGAAACAATTCATGCTTCTATTGAAATTATTATTTTCCCCATATATAACTAATATAATTGTTCATTTCATTTAAAAAAAACTACCCATTAATATATATATATAAAACTATGTTAACTCCATAAATGGAAACAATTTAAAAAAAATTGAAACCATTTGAAATTATTTTTTGAGAGACAAAAATATAACCATACCTTAGATTTTATAATTTTCTCCCCCAAAATAATTTTAAGCATGATATTAGTGAAATAATACTTTTTATTTCACCAAAATATTCCCTATTGTAATTATCATAGTTTTATTGATTGTACTTACTTTGTAGTTTACTTTATATTTCTGGCATTTTTACTTCAAACATGCATGCGGGAGGATTTTGGTTTCTTTATATATATGTATCTTGGAATTTTTTGAGGTTGATACATATTATCACATGATATTTGTTACTATAAAAATTCATAATGCCTCCCATTTTATCGGATTTATATACCCTTGGAGTTGGTCTCCACACAATGTCTTATTTGATGTGGGAAAATGGGGGTTATTATCTCTCATTCATCTAGAGTAAGGAAGGTCTCACTAACTTTTTATCCCTTCCCTCATCTTGAAGAAAGTGGGTCATGACAGTACTAAATGAAATTGGTAAATTCATTAGCTGCCTTTAGATTCCATCAAATTTTAAGTGTTGTGATCTTATAAACATTATTGATTTCATATTGTGAAGGACAAAACATTACTTCTTCTCTACTAAATGAACATTTCATTCCTATACTTCTACTTCATTATTCAGAGAGATTAAGGTAGGAACTTTATAATTATCTCTTGTGCCTAATATTGGTAACATAAATTCTACCAAATAATTGGATCTTTCTTGGAAAAATAAAGGAAAAAAATTACATTGAGGTCTTAAATTGTTCTTTTAGTTCTCCATTATTCCATTTCCTGATATTAGAGAATGACTCTTATTTTTTTTCAACATGATGGAATTCGAGGAATCAATATAGAAAGGTGGATGGGATGTGGTGGAGCATTTAATTTTTTAGTTTTATAATTTCTGTTAAAAATAGATTCTTGAAAAACATATTCTTATAGATAATAATTCTAAAGTATCTTAAACCATTGGATAAGTAAGTGATAGGTTTAATTGAATATGTAATTTCACTTTATTTTTTTTAAATTTATCCTTATTTATTTCATTTTTAATTGATTTATATAAATGAGTAAACATTTTAATGAAGTATTTGAAACTAATCTCCACATTTGATGAATATATTTTTAAGTAAATAATGTGTCATTTATTGGGAAAATAAATGTCCCAGAAGTGTGGAAAAAATAAAAAGATTAAATAAACTATTAAATATGGAAAAATAAATGGCATTGGAATTCACTTAGATAAACCTATGAAAATGATCAAGGTTAAAAACCATAATTAAATACATTTTTCACTATAAAAATCTGGGTACACAATCTTTGACTATTACAATTGAAAACTCTCATAATATTCTCTCTATAATAATGGATAATAAACGTCAATATATATATATATATATTCAATATTATAACTAGAATACTTTTTTGATTAAGGAATATATATTAGATCTAATGGGAGGATTTACTTTTATAAGCCTTCATAGTCCCGGTTAACTTCTCCTATGTTGGAAGATTTAGTGGTTTTTGGTCATCCACCACTAATTATAGTGTCAGTTTTTTACAGGGGCCACAAATCCCACCAGAACTTATACAAACCCTGACTGGGCCCATTTGAAAAATCACAGACTATGTTAGGCCAATCTTAGTTATATGGATTGGTTAAGCTAGGCTTGGGCCACTATATTATTCCTCCTACTAGTGCAAAATTCTAATATATAGGCTTATCTTTGAGACCTACACTACATACCCAGATCCAAATAGGAAACACCCAAAAAATTATTAATCTTGTGGCCAGGGAGGTCCGATCTCCAACTTGTGGCTTCTAATGTTACACTTGGACCAACTAGTCTGATTCATGTTATTATTACACTTGTATGATATTTATAAATATATAATTATTATATGAAAATTAAAAATAATAATATAATGATACATTTCTTAAAAATTAACTATATTTTTAACATTGATATTGAATGCTAGATTAGCCTTTACATGTAGACTATGACCATCATAAATATTTTGTCTAGAATTGATATTTTATGGTTAATAACTTTTATGTCTGACTTCGCTCTAGCTAAGAAATTTTTATATATCTTCTACCGAATTCTTCAGCCTTACCCCATTGTAAAATAAAAAATGTGATGTCTGGCATAAGGAAAAATGATGACGCTAACATATCACTCAGTTGGAGATTTGATTGGGATCCAATAATATCAGTACACATATATTATATCATCCAAACAATGCTTCTAAAATCTTTTTGAGGCCTTAGTATCTGCAACATTTAAACATTTCAAATTTAATATCCTTCATCAAGAAATTGTTCATGTTGTCTTTAGTGTTCATTATATTAATGTCTACACTTCCTTCACCCACCATGTCTTGAATAAAATGATATTGTATTATAATTTTCTTCATATTAGAATGAATATATTGATTCCTTGAAATGTGAAAGGAACTCTGACTATAAAAAAATAAAGGAATGTGATCCTATATTCATCTATATTTTTCTATTGAACATCTCATCTAATTAACCTATTTACGTGAATTTTATGCTATCATGTACTCTACCGTGTTTATAAATAAATCCAAAATTTACTAAAACATTGAAATATAGATCAAAGATCTTATAAGAGTAAAAAAATAACTAGTAGAGGATTTCATTCCACCATAGTATCATATAAAATCTAATTAATCATAGTCTCTAATAGTGAAGTCAGATTATCAATAAAATAATGCAACATTGATGGTCTTATTAATGTATCTATTCATCCTTTTCACCATGTGTAAATGATCATTCCCCAGATTATCTATGTAATAACAAATTTATCCTATTACATGTGAAATGTCTGGCCTAGTATAAACTATAGTGAATATCAATCTCCCCACTACTAAGGTATATGGTATATTAGACATCTTTATCAACTTTTTTTACTATTATAACCAATTTTAGGGGAAACCAGGGAATTAATGGGAATATGGGTTGATATTGGCTTACATTCTTTCATATTGAATAATTTCATATCTTTTTTCATGGAAGTTTTATTAAATATCCAAATATTTTTATTATTTATGTTTTATTTCATCTATATCCTAGGAATCTTGTTAGTTGGTCCTTCATTCTTCATATCATAATCCCTATCCTACCATGCCTTTGTATTCTAAATTTTATCATTATTAGGGAATAAACCAATATGTCATCCACATATAATAGAATAATTATAAAATCATTACCATTAAAACAGCTAAACTAAGAACAATTACATGAATTAATTCTATTGTCTCTATGGATCATGATATATTAGTTAAATATCATGTACCAATATATATTCACTTAATTAAAACTATATAAATAGTTTTTAACTTGTAAACCTTGTCTTCCCCTCTTTCTACTAAAAAACCTTTGAAATAGACAATAAATATTACAATATCAAAATCAATACTTTGAAAATTTACCTCCATATATATATTATATACAAATACATTTTATATATAACACAATGATAGAACTACCCAAATGGTTATTAGACTAAAAATCACATTTCATTGAAGTGAATAAACCCTTTTGAGCCTATCCTTTGACCACTGATTTTAAAAGATGTCATTTCATTTGTTCCTTTAATTCTTGATTAATCTTAAATTACTATTTGTTTTCAATGTCCTTCTTCCATGATGTTATAAAAAATATTTCATGTATTATTCTTCTATATGAATCCAGCTTCCTCATATATTACTACCATTCATGAGGATAATTCTGGAATTTGTGTCCCCTCTAAAAATGAAGATAGATCCCCATCCTCCATCAAAGAGTAATAAAAAATATTGTTTCTATTGAAATAATCTAAGTGTCATATTAGTTCTCTTTTCTACCAAGTTGACCTTTATAGTATAGAATAAAATTCTATTTAATCAACATGATCTGGAAATGATTCATAATAAAATAGTTCATCCTTTTATTTATCCTCAAAATAAAATTTTGGTGTATTTATTTTATTGTTATTCTCATCATTATCAATGATAATATAAACCTTGTATTCTATAAAAATGACACCCATGATAATGAAATGTTTGTGGGAAATGAGGGTTCCTAAATTATACCCCTCCACACCATCAATTTATACCAACAAGAATGATTTCATGGATCTTGAATGTGACTTTGATCTTTCCTTTACATTACAATGTAAATATAAAAGAATTAAAAAAATAATGTAATCAATAATATTAAATGGGTTTAACATTCCAAATATACCTAAATGTTTTCAATTAAATATCCACTGAAAAAGATTTATTGATCGTATAATAGGAAGTCTTCAATGATTTGACCTAGAACATCCTGTAAAATAATGCAGTCTTTAACATTCCCCTAGTTTTATATAAAAAAGGTTGCTTCATTTTCCCTTCCACTAGATTACATTGAGGAATATATACCACAAAAAATTTCCTTGATGAATTATTTATAACACACCAATATTTTAAAAAAAGAACATTGTTTTTTATATCGTATACAACACGCAACAGCGAGCTTAAACGACCAATAAAATATATTATTTAAATATGATCGTTATAACATAGTAGTTGAATTGGATGGTAAAAATAGGATTAAACATATTTTGAAATAAATATTAGGGTACTAATAAATAAAAATTTATTGATTAATTCTAAGGAAATATTCACATAATTTTTAGTAAATTCATTTAGGTCATCAAAAATACATTTTCATCCAAAATTATTTTAATTGACTTCTATGTATAGAAAATATAATTAATTTTACACATTTTATTAATGGTATTTTATAATATATATATAATTTTTAATATAATAATATCATAATTAGATTTAGGTGAAATTATTGGTTTTTTGGAAAATATTGTTTTTTTTGTGAATAGGAAAAAATATCAATTTTTGAAAAATGTCATTTCATTTCATTAAAACCAGTCATTTAATTTCAGATTATATTTTAAATTTTGTTATTTTTAGTAACTATCACATAAACCCTAGTAACATGATAAATGAGCTGGTCCAGACATAGCTCGATGGGCATTCTCGTTCCCCATATGGTAGCGATAAGCACATGGCATCAAATAGTATAAAAGTGGGAACAAATTTTCCACCAGAACATTGGATTCAAGATATACAAGTAATTATGAATAAAAGAAAAACTCTATAGGGATAACTGTAATAAATGTCAAATAGGTGAAAGACATAAAGTATAACCACAAAATATTAGATAACTGGATAAACACCCATGTTCCAAAAATCACAATAACTCAAGCCCAGAGATAATCAACAATAACTACAACCTCCATGTGGTTCTTTCATTTTTCAAAAACCTAGTAAGAGATAATATAAAAATTACCAAATGCATAGGTAGGGTGTGAGATAAAAACACAGTAAGGTCTCACCAAGGATTCCATAATAAGATTCCATAACTAATTAATCAAATAGATCATTTAATTTTAAATAAATAGGAATAAAATTTCATGATAATATTGAAAAAAAATCATTCTTTACATTTAAAATGATGTAAATAGTTTAAAAAATGGATTAATAAATATATTATATAAAACAGTTTATATAAATTTTCTAGTCATGCATAAAATAGTTTATAAAAAATGGAAAATATATATTAAAGCATAGAAAATGAGAAACACGGTCATCTTCCAAAAGGTTTGATAGTTTCAGGCCATTGGTCTCCCTTACACTCATATTTTTATTACAAAAATATGTGTACACATGTCCCCTAGACAATGGTCAAAGATGATCCCATCACCATCCCATTGGGGATGTGACCTACTACATATGTATTATTAGTGTTGAAAAGTGTTAGAGTATTTTCACAAATAATTAACTAAATACATAGGCTTGAATGTGCTCTAAAAATCAGTAATGTGAAATTTATTTCAATACTATTAAAAATAAAATTCAACACATTTTTTCCATTTCAATATTCAAAATTTCAATTTAAAAACAAAATTGGGTTTTTAATCAAACCATGCCTTTTTTCAAAATAAAACCACTAGTTTCCTATCAAAACCATTTTATGATCTTTTTCTCAAATACAAATTTGAAATAAGTTTCACAATTCAATATCAAATTTTGAATTATGCAATTTAAATTAATCAATTTCTTTCCAATTTCACAATAAATCCCCAACTTAATACAATTGAGAGTTTTCCGAATTTCATTCCAAATCAAACACAAATCCCCAATTTACTAGAGATGGTTTTTTAATAAAACAATTGAGTTTAAATTAATTCGAATCAATAAATTAAATCTAAATCAAAAAATTGATTTTAAATCAAGAAATTTATGATTAATAAATTTTAACCTCATAAACAAAACTATTAATCTCAACATAATGGGATAAAAAAACAAAAATCCATAATCAGGAAACCCCAATGAATAATGTCAGTAACAAAGATAAAATAATCAAACCTAGATTCATGATCTGAAACGAAGATAATTATATCTTCCAACAATATAGACATCAATAAAACCCTAAGGAGGAGAGAGGATAAATATATATAGGGATAATGATAATGAAGAGATGAATCTTATCGATAAAAGATCAAACATTGTATTCTTAGAATCAATTGACTTTTAGAGGGGGGTAGAGGGGCTAAAATCACCTCTTGAGAGCCTCAAAGAAATAATAAAACACATTAGAGTCATACATGCCCATCGGGGAACTTAAAATGATAGTTTCCTGAGTTTTCAAATAATTTTTGGATTATTTAAATCTCATATGCATGATTATTTGGACTGTGCCACACGGTTACATAAACTGTGCACCCTAACCACACACCCAATACTACAGGGTTTTATGGTTCTGCTTGGTGGGTGCATAGTTTTTGAAACTATGCTCTATCCATGAAAACCCTCACAACTTGGTTTTTTCACAGTTTACACTAATAGAGTACACAGTTTGGAAAAAACTATTTTCCAACCATACACAACCCATAAACCACCAAAAATTTCCAAATATTTACCTGCAACATCCCTAAATGAAAGGTAACCAATGAATGCTTAAAATAATGGTTTTTGAATACTTAAAAATTGTAACAGTATGTTATAACCTCCCAACAATAGAAAATTTTTGTCCCCATTAATTCTAATAAGAATATTCCATGTTAAAAATATGATGCCAATAATCTCCCATTAATTCCTCCATCTCCCATAGTAAGTAATTATCACCATCATAAGGGTAAATCTGGTAATTAAGAAAATAATAATATGATAAATGATATATATTGATCCTAACACTAGACTTCATTCTATTGGATGAGTGTATTATAGTTATTTCCATCCAATTTATCAATATATTACCACTCGGTAACATATTTCTTTGATTTTGACCTTAATAATATTCATGTAAAAGATTATGATAAAAATATAATTATCCTGATTTTAATAACTATAATATTTTGTGATGAGGTTGAATCAATATATGTTTGATTATAAATAGTAATTTTAAATATAAATTATTTTTTATCGTGATAGATTTCATTATTAATGAATAATTAAGTAAATTTTAATACTACATTGAGATAATATTTATTCAATTAACAAAAAAATAAAATTATTAATTAAAAAAATAAATTTAATTTAAATTATATTAATTATTATGTTAAATTACTTTTTAAGATAAATATAACATTTTATAGATGTTTTAAAGGATTATATTCAAATTAAATTGTTTTAATGTTTTTTTAATGTCAAATTAAATGAATAGTTCCAAAAATGACATTAATGATATTTTGTAATAAATAATATTTTATTAAATTATTTAAAATTTCCTAAAAATCATAACATTATCCAAGTGATTAATATATGGTTTAATATATTAATCATGTTTCATGTATTTTTCAATTTTTCATTTATAGTAAATATCATTACCCCTAAAGGGTAAAAACTTTTTTATCAATGTAATTTAAAAAAAGGATATTTTTTGTGTCAGAATGACTATGTCGAAGTAAAAGACACAAGTGGTGGGTGAATTATGTTTTCAAAAGCATTGAAGGATTCAAATCGCCTCTCTTGTTATGTAGTGAACATTTTCATGAATCTTAAAGATAAGTGATCAGTGGAAATAAATAAGGAAAAAACACAATGATGTATAATGGTTTAGGGAACAAAATCCCCTAGTCCACTCCACATATTATCTACTCCACAAGCATAGTAATTTTCACTAGTTGGTCCCCTTATCCACATAACTCTTCATCAAAATTACAATGTGTTGGTAGTTCACACCTTAAAAGTTTTTTACAAGGCCATATGGTTCTTTTATAGGGATCCGGAAATCCATATCTTAGTACAATAAGCTAACACTTTACCACAAATGAGATCGAATAGTTGAAAATATAGTAAATGAATATAGATTTATCTAATTGAGAAATAGGATTTTACTTTATAGTTTCTTCAAAAACTGATAGATGTATTCAGATTATCATTAATGCATAAAGCAAATTGATATCCAATTTTTCAGTGGATTTCTTCAAAAAATGATATAAAAACACCATATAGATGTCTAAACATGTATGTATCCAAATTGTATCAATGATAAAAATCATAATCGATCATTCATAAGAATATGTAATAATAATATGCAACAAAAACGATTGAAACAATAGTGATTCGTTATGATAGATCAAAACATGCAGGTCTCTAAAGTGTAGTTATGAAGAAAAAAACACATATTGATTTCAAACACATCATTTCATTATGTATATCTTTTTTGTGTATCTCATATCAATTATCTAGATATTTATATGATTGTTCATATATCTACCAGTCAAAAAAACTCTAGAAATATAATATAATAAATTGTGAATATTTTAATTTAGAAACATTCAAGAGATTCATAACTTCCTATAATAATGGAAACAAATTATTCTGTTGAACAAGAGCCTTTAAAGCGATGATAAAATAGTTTTGAATAGATATTTACTTCTAAAAAAACTATTGCATAACTCATGGATAATATCTTGAATTTAAAAATCCATTAATGAATATTCAAATTAAATATTCCTTCACATAATAAAAAAAATCAAAACATAGGTTTGATAAAAAAAATTAAAATGTAGGGTTGATTACATAAATTTGTTTTCAAACATAGGTTTTTAACATATGGTTGTTTTAAAACACTGGGTTGATAAAAACACTCTTTATTCCTCAAATGTAGGGTTTCATCAAAACAAATGGTATACTATAAGTATTCTTCTTTCCAAATATAGGGTTTCCAAACCATACGTTACACTTACAAACATAGGGTATGGATAATGCTTCCAGAATAACACATCAATAATACATCAAAATTCATAAAATTTTAAAAACTAATTAGAAGAAGAAATTTACATAGACAATAACCATTAATATACACAATATATCCTAAAAAATATTCCACATATTCATATCTCAATATAATTCCCCCATTTTACAAATTAATAAAATTTCACATAAATATAATTTTTTTCTCACATATCAGTATTTTGATAAAAAAAATTACTTATATAAAATTCTCCCCCTTTTTTGACATCGTAAATAAATGAGTAAAAAGAGTAAAAAAAACTCACCCAAAATTCATGCTTCATTAAAAAACTATAAATATGTAATCAAGGAGTACATAAACTATTAATTTTTATTAATGAAATGAATTGGTAATAAATATTATAAATATCATAGATATAATGTAGATATAAAAAGAAATTCGAATACTTGCAAATAACTACCCCAATGTCATAGATATAAGATATTAATGGAATTAAAAAATGTACAATTCATATATGAATAAACTTATTTATTATATAGAATAACCTAAAAAATGTAATTAGATAATCAAATATTAAGCCCATTATTATATACTATAACTAATAAAAGTATAAAACATTAAAAATAAATTATTAATAAACATACAGATAACATTCTTAGCTAAAAATATACTAAAAACATGATATATATAATATCAACTTAAAATAATATACAAAAAAAAATTGGGGTGTTTGGAAGGATTAGACGGTTCATTTGAAGTATCCAAACTTCACACCTTTTCATTTAATATAACTAGAACTCTTGATACTTCCTCTATTATTATTTGATCATCTAGTATAATTTGATATAGAGATGAAGATGACCATTGTTCAACCAATAAGACATTCAACTTATCATGATCTGACTTAGTAACATATTTTATTCTATGAAAATGCATATAATTTATCATTTATTCTTTAAGTGTTTCAAAGTATTATTTTGAAATCTAACAATAATTAATTTATGGATTTTACCTTTTTAATTATTCATACAACATTATAGATGTATTTAGATCAGGTTTTCACTTTAAATTTTATACATTTAAGGTACTAAAATTGAAAAGAATCATTCTATAAGATATTTTAGATGAAGAGACTTATTGTTCATCATAACCATTAGTTTATTTATTTCATTATTAAGGATTTTCAAAAGAATACGTAGCATATTAAACTAACTTTTCAAAATAAAAAATCTTACCTTTTTATCTTTTTTGAGAAATACTTTCTTCTGATCCTGAATTACTTGATCACATCATCATTTTGTGACTAGTTTTCAGAAGCATTTGGACATGAAATTTCGAAGAAGGCCGATACATAATTTAAAAGGGTTTTAGAAGAATAATGTAGGTTATATAAATAAGAAATTATGCATTTGGTTGTAACACATTAAATATTATGTTTAACATTCTCTAGATGAAAATTACAGAATAATCATTACAGATTTTAATTTTCTTAAATATATTTTTATAAGAGAACATAATCGAATGAATAAATGTTAAACAAAGAATAAACTAATTTGAATATTTACACAACACCATTAAATAAAAAGGACCAAATATATTCCCTATATAAGGTTTTTAATTTAATAAAAACATATATGTTAAATAATAATAAAATAATTCCTTAAATATAGATTTTTGTTCAATGGATTTTTCATTTGAAAAAAAAACTACTTCAGATATGATCTCTCCTTTAAGATCGATATTTTCAGTTACCAAACCAAAAAAAACATGATTTTACTATGTAGCTCAGTGGTGTATTGCTAAAAAACATCAAACAAAAGTGCCTTTTTAATACCCATATAATTCTGGGTCTAATAGTGTTAGAAATTTAAATTGTAAGAATCCAAACTTATTTATTTTGAGTATAGTTTATAATATTCAAGTCAAATAATTCATTTAAACAAAAAATTCTTTTAAAACAAATTTTTTTTACTTTATCTAAAGAAACAATCATTTATTTTAATTTCCATTAATACCACAGTAATAAAATTAACTATTGACATTCATTTTCTATTGAACGAGGAACAATTTAATTCCTATATAATTTTGGTCTTTCAACATTACAATATATTCCATGTTTTCCTTTCATGATTTTATTTTTAATAAGTAATTTATTAAACTTATTTCCTAATTATCAGCATACTAGAAGTCTGTTTTAAACAATAAACATTAATCCGTAATTCTTTAATCTTAGTTTGATATAGATGAGAAAATTTTTTACCAACACACTATTTTAAATATGCAATCTATTTTAAAAAAACATTCTTTATCTAATATAACAATATAAAAAAATATCATTTTTATATGATGTTTCCTTAATTATTGATATTTATGTTATAGCATAGATCAAGAATAATTTAATTCATCATAAGGTAGTTATTCATAATTGGAGTTTTGAGAGTAAGACGATTATACCTCATCAGTATGGTTCATAAGACATACTATTTTTTTATGCTCGGTCTTAGAATCTTTAGAAGATTCATCATGTGAACTAGAATAATCACTCCATGTATCCTTCATAATTTTATTGACTTTTCACTTATAACCATCTTTCCTTTTAGCTTTAAGAAAAGGAAAATTATCCTTTGAATGACCTTTTTCATTGCATTTATAAAATCTATTTTCCTCAATCCCTTTATTTTCTTAATAAATTTTTTAAAATCATTTAATGAAATTTGGTAAACTGTTATATAAATCTTGATGACTTGAATTATATGATTCATCCATAGTGATTGTGAGAGTATCTTCTTCATGTTTAATATACTTTTTAAATTCATTTTTCATCTCAAATTCATACAATATTAATGTTCCAATCCATTCTTGTAAATATATATTTTAATGGGTTAGATTATCATATAGCTATAGATATTAAATCCCACCTAAAAGGTGGTACTCTGATACTTTTAACGCTTTATCTGATTATAAAATTAGATCTCCCAACGTAGCAAGATTATTGATTTTTTTTCATTCTTCCATTTATTTGAGTGATAGTTTAATCATCATACATTCTGAATGTATCAAAATTTATATTAATAGTATTATAAGTTAATTTCCTAATATTATTAGTTCCATTATAGGGAACAACAATAGTCTAACACATATCATATTTAGTATCAATCTTGGAAACTCAATTAAACTGATCAGTTCCTAATACAAAAATATAATTCATTTATTTAGAATTTAGATCATATTATTTTTATAGATCATCATCCCACTGTTCAGAATCATCCTTAGAAACCTCATAAGGTTTAAAAACATATAAATAAACCCTTATTCCATGATATTTTTAGTAGTTAATCATACGAGATTTCCAACATCCATATTTATCACTATTAATGTAAGGATCATGGATCAATGACATAACTTCTCTAGAATCAACCATTTAAATATTTATTTCTCTAAATATTTAAATCAGAGTTATTAAATCATGTATGCATTCATGATTTTTAACAAGAGTACAAACTTTTGAATCACTCAGTTAGAATCAAATAGAATTCTCAATGAATAGAAAATAATTATTTATAGATATTGGATAGAATCAATAGAAATTTCATGATTAAATAAACTACTATATCCCTTCCTCTAAAACCACTTATTGTGTCAGAATAATAATGATGAAGACAATGACACAATACGGTTTTAATTTTGTTTTTTAAAAAACATGGATTTATTCAGTTCACATATCTTATTATGCAGTAAACCTTTTATTCTCTCTTAAATATAAGTTGGGAGAAGAAATAAATGAGGAAAAGAACAGAATGTTGTATAGTTGTCTAAGGCACAACGATACCCTTATATACTTCCCCAACTCTCTACTCTATGTGCTTAGTGATTATCACAAGTATGTCCTCCTATCCAGACACCTCTTAATCAAAAAACTTAGTGTAGGCAGTTGAAACCTTACAAGGCTTTTATAGGTCCTTCTTGTTTATTTATAAGGAACTAAAAATATACAACTTATTACAAGAAGCTACAACATTACCATGTCTATGTAAAAAAACCAAAAATCCAAAAAATCAATAGATATTTATTTAATTGAGAAAATAGGTTTTATTTCATAGATTCATCAATAAATAATATATGTATTCAGATCTTAGATAATTCACATAGGTAAATATATCTTCAATGTTGCACAGGATTTCACAAATAATGATAGAAAAAACACTAGATAGATGTTTAAACATGAATATTTCCAAAGTGTATCTCTGATAAATGCATTGTCAATATTAATAAAAAGATATAACATTAAGATTCAGCTGTGACAATAACAACAGTAGTGAGTCAATCAGATAGATCAGAATATGTATGTCTCAAAAGTGTAGATCTAAAGGCAATTAAACACTTTTTGTTTTCAAGAACATCTTTTCCTTGTGTATATTTTTTTTCAGTATCCCATATATAGATTCTCGATATATATAGAATAGGTGGAACATATCCCAGTCAAACTACCTCAAAAATATCTCATAATAAATAGTGAATATTTGAATTCAAAATCATTTAAGAGAATCAAAACATCTTATGAGAAAGGAAATGATTGATCCCATTGAATGAGAGCCTTTAAATTGATAATGAAATTGATTTTAATAGATATTTACTTTTGAAAAAACTATTTCTGAAATCATGGATATTATATTGAATTTACTATATCATATTTGAATAGTGAAATGTAGGGTTCCATCGAGTAATGAAAAAATCAAAATGTATGGTTGATAATGTATGTTATTTATAAATATTTTTTAGATAACGTCGCATTTTTATAAACGTAGGGTTGATAATTTATGGTTATTTAAAAATGTAGGGTTGATAAACAACACTACTTATTCCTAAAATTTAGGGTTTCTTCCAAATTTAGGGTAAAGAATTGATATACCTCCTAAAAAACATCAAATTTCCAAACCTTGGGTTTTACTTATAAATGTAGGGTATTAATAGTGTTTCCAGAATTACATGTATAGAATAATTAAATAAATATATACCATGGATCAATAGATTTGATATATTTCGAGAATAAATATTCTACTAAATATTATTTTCCTGAAACTCACATAAATTAAACGTAATTAGTTACATAAATTGGGGTATCTCTAAGATTCAAAAATAAAAATAAATTAACAATATTGTTGAATCAACACATGTTTATCATTAATGTGGGTTAAAATAAAAATATAAGGGTAAAAAAATAATCTAAAAATGATAATATTTTATTGTGTGAGAGATTTTCTTCACATAATCATACAATATTTTAATTATTTTAGTTTGGATAAATTTTTCCATGTTACTAATTTTATAATAATTTTATATTTCCAAAAAAATTAAAAGTGGCCCTCCCCTCACCTATAAAAGGGAAGTCCTATAATAGTTTCATCACACATAAAAATAATTTTGGTTCAGCCAATACCTACCCAAATCCCAACAATACATCACTTTAAACTTCTAAGAGGACTTTGGTTTATAATAAAAAAAATCCTAGAAAGCTTTTGGTTACAAATAAAGAGGCTTTCCGAAGAAGAGGTATTATTCTTACTCAAGCATTTTTTTTTATTTATTAATCCACCTCATTCAAATATTTTTCATCAATAATGATATAATAAAATAATTATATCATATACAATAAATTTTTTTTATGTTATGTTCATTACACTATATCCATCTCCTCATCCAATAAATGAGAAACAAAATTTTCATTCATGTGTTCACCGTATTACTACCTCGCAAACTTACGTTATTTTTTTACATCACCACATCTAATGGATGGATTTAATGATGGATTTAATATGTATATATAGAATATTTTTTACGTGTTTATAATTATGATAATATAATATATCATTTTAGTTATTACATTTCCATTGAATTAAATATGATAACGTATTTGTGCATGCATATAAATTACCACCTCTATGAAGTGATATGATTTATTTTTCATAACCAAATCACATGACTATTATATAAATGTTTATTTAAAAAAGTGTTATGATATTTATGTTATAATATCCATTGTTTAAAGAAAAAGTAATACATATGTTCTTTTCATAATGGTCATTGAAAGATGGATACATTACTCATGCATACATACAACATAACATATCCACGATTTTAATGTAGTACATTTTTAATAAAAATGTTTCATTATTTGTTTAAAAAGTATAATTGATTCTTAAAAATTATAATTATTTCATTATTATTAATCTATAGATGATGTGACAATGTCATCTTTTATCACTGTCAAAACTACCAAATTCATTTTGGACATATGAAAAGAATATTATCAAAACATTTGGTGTGAACTTAATTCATTAAGTAATTAAATATAAGATGGCATTAAATAGAATAAAATTAATAATAAACATGAAAATGGTTCTTAATAAACTAAATAATTAGCATAATTTTATTTCTTTACAGGATAATTAACATATGTGATGTTTTAAACCTAAGTAAGGGGTTTCAGAACTATATTTACTTTCATTGGGTTATATTAATTCTTCATAGTCTTTGATATTATAATATTATTTGTGTATTTAATTGTGATTATTTTATGTTTTATTAATTTTTTATGTGTATTTACATTTGATACACATAATAAATTCTTTGATTAATTACCACTTCAACTACTTGATCATTATAAGGAATTTTGACTCAATATCCAATCCACTATAACATATTTGATTTTATATACCTATTTATTTTTATGTGGTGTATATAATACTCCATTTTTATATTTAACATGAATTACTATTTAACCATGATGATTAATTTTCTAATTCATGTTTATTATTTCAAGGGTTTAAAATTTAATAGTTATCTAATTGGTAAGGATGTATTTTATAGTTTCACTTTATTTGGGACATAATTAATTTTTGTTGAAGGAATCTAATAATACATCCTTAATAAAATACATTATTATCCTCTAGATATTTAGCAATTTTTTAAATTTCCATCCAATTTTTCCCTTCTTTGGAACTTAATACATAAAAATAAATGTTTGAAAAAAATATTATTTCTATTTTAATTAGATATATTTTAATATATGTCCATATTTGTCCAAAAAATTTATTAAAGTCCAATTTACTACTCAAATTATTTATTATGTACATTTTTAGTAATCATTTAACTTTAAAATGGTTTTAAAGGAATATTTCTAGTGTTTTCTATAAAAGGTTCATTTTAAAAAAATTTATATAAAAATTTCAAAATGAATGTTTTCTTTTTAATGTATATAGTGATAATAGAATTTCCCACCCCCATAATTGTTTTATTACCTTTATCTTATTCTAAATATTTCCATGATTTTTCAGAGAAACTATTTAAGAAAAATTATTGTAAATGAATCATTTCCATTCTTTAGTGGAATTAATTTCACTATAAAATATAATTTTTAATGTTCATATATCATCTCTTAATTAATTTCTTGACATAAACTTTTTGTTGAAACATTCACTTTATTTGATCAGTGGATATTATTTTTATATTAAATATTCAAATTCTAATTTCCTAAACCATATATCATTTATACATATGGTGTTTTAATATTAAATGTATTTTATTTATAGATTAATACTTTATAAATATATATTCTTCACTCAACATTGATATTTAAAAATTTAAAAAAATTATTTTTTAATTAAATTGATCATTAAATGTTTGAGGAATGAATTAGACATGTAGTGATAGGTGGGTCTAGTTTTAGATACCCACTCAATGAATTGATAATCTCATGATATGAATAGGTTAGCCAATTATATGGATTTTTAGTGTGTACCAACCCATCAATTAAACTATATTTATTCAAGGTATTGGAGATATATATATCATAATGTCTAAGATCATTAAATCTAATATAAAGCATTTTGTTTATTGATAATTCAATTATTTTTATCCATAAGAATATTCTATTTGATATTATATAAGTATGAAATTATGTTCTCAAGTTATTGATTAAATGACAAGTTTTTTAGTTATCTACCTTTCCATATTGATTAATTTTTATGGACTCATGATAGGTTCTATTGTAAATATATTGTATTAAGTATATATACATACCATTTATCTGTTTTCTTTTCCCCAGAATATGAAGAAGGATATTTTAATTAATATCAAGGGTTAAATAACGTTTTTATGTTATATTTTTATATTTCCATTATAATATGAGAATCATATAAGTATTTCGTTCTTTGGTAAAAATAAACTAATCAGACCTTCAGGATTAGATCCCTCTTATCTATTTCAATGTAACAAATGAAACAACTAGCTCTAAGATAATGGGTTCTAGGTATTTACATTAATGTTGAAAAAAAGTATGAAACTCCCAACTTGAATATTCTCATATATTATCGGTCCTAAAAAACATGAATTGTTTTCACATTCAGGCCCCTTCTATACATTAAATATTATTATGTAGTTAAAAACTTCTACATTAATGTTCATTTAGGTACACCACACATCTCGTTGAGTAATTATTAATGAATGACAGAACATGCCATGATACATTTTCAAATATTTTTGGTGATTTTAAAATAATATAATCGATCTAATACCACCTTTCTCCTTTCCTTTGATATTTTAAACATTAACTTTTTTCTCTTTCTCAAAATACAACACTCATAAAATAGTTGAGATGCATTTTTTATCTTACAGAGAAACATCTGATTCACAAGAATCCATAATAATCATTCGAATATATAAATAATATTTAATTCCATGAGGTCATTAATGATTTCAATGAAGTAGTTGATACAATAAAAATCCCATACTCCTTATACACTTCACCCAAAATTACAAAAAAAGTTATTTGATATCATCTAAATCATCATCACTATAAAATCATCCATTAAAATATTTATCTCCCCTTTTTCAATGTGATTCATGCACCAGATGTCACAAAATTTTCTCAGAGATGATATATTCTTCTTTAGTACTTCCTCTTTGCGTACTCATTGAAATATCCATACAACACATTCATGTATCGTCAGTTTGATGGTAATGACTCTAATGATCAATAATGTTTAATTATTTCCCATGCTTAAAAGTAATCCCAAAATAGTTTAACATTGATCAAATCATTCAATTCAAGATTTCATGTTCCACGTTGTTCCTAGGTTGATTATCCATGCATTTTTTGGGTGTTATCTACCTCCAATATGTGTAACTGATTTACAAACAAGTATATGTATTTTATCAATAGTTATTTCTAAATTTCCTTTATAATCCATTCCACCCCAATTTTTTTTACAATAATCCTTCTCCATATTCCCCATTTATTTATAATTATAACATGTGATGTTCTTCTTCCTACTCCATGACTTTGTCCTATAATGGTTTTGGACCCCACTATAACCATGCTTTATATTACTTCCTCTATCCTTTGAAATATACTCCATAAGGTGTGAACTTTTATATATATCTTCTTTATTATTGAGCTAACATTATTATTGAAGCATCATAGTTTCAACATCCGTGATGAAAAACATGTCTATTTGAATATTGTTGGTGACGTTGATGATGAATTGATCATATGAATCTTGGAAACATTGGAGTAAAATATCTATATATTTTGTGTCCCTTATATTCACTAATTATGAGATTTTTATTCTATGAGTGTATAATGTTTTCTTAATTTTTTATGTTGTGATCAAAAAACATATAGTTTAATTAGAGTACCCCATATGACATTAACTATAATTTTCTCGTTAATCTCTAATTATATTTAATCATCTAAAGAAAAATTAATGTTGGTAATAACATTCTCATACATATCATTCCATTTTTACACTATCACACCTGGTGGTTTTAAATATATTTTGGTAAGAAATTATCATTCCACAACATTAGTTGCATCAATATCCTTCATGAAAAAAAATTATTTCCATTTAAAATATTGATACAAAATTTTACACTATATAGACACACTCTCAATAAATAAAAATCCTATTTTCATAATGATAAATTTAATAACCTGAATAAATGTTTTATAATATGAAATATCAACTAGAGTTGTAAGCGTATATCATAATTTAATTTAAAAGGGATTATTAATATCCAAAAAACCTGAATTAGATAGTGAAAAATCCATGATCTAAAACCAATTTTCATGGAAATTGAAAGGTGCACCTTAATAGAAGAAATATAATTTCAATATAATGTATAAAATTCTGAAAATAAAAAAATTGGTAATAACATGGAAACCCCCCCCCCCATTTAATTATTAGTAGTAAAAAACACATGAAAATAGAAGGTTTGATTTTCAAATATGGGTCCACACTAACTTAATAAAACAATTAGAAAACCCTCCCAATATTTTCTATTATATAATAGTTAATAAACCCCATAAATACACACACTCAAAACTAGAATAAAAATAGTTTGATGGTTGATAAAGTTATGCTGAATTCACATTAAGGTGTCTATTTTTAGGCCTATGCATGCTCCCTTCTTCTTTTATTATAATTGAATGGGGGGGGTTGCTGTAATTAACCCAAAAATAGTATCCTAGACATAGTGACTTGATTTATTACATTGGAATAATATTCATATAATAAAATCCCAAAGGACCAAAAAGTTCATTAGTTTTGGTAAACTATATACGTATATGATTCCCATATTACATTTGGGAACCCAAATTAAAATATAATTGTTTTCAAGAATATAATTTTTATCTCTATAATATCCTTTTATATCAAAGATAGTACACATCATAGATTTTTGGGAAAGAAAACAATGTATGGTTGAGTTCAAATACTTATTAAGGTTTATGTAAAACAAAATCCATCATGAATCAATAAGCATGATCAACAAGAAAAGGTAAATAAATAATCACACATGCCATTTTAATATCACGACTATCATGATAAGATAATTAAAAAATCAATTTCTAAGATAAATAACTGAAAACAAATTCCATTTAATCAATAAACTGATAATTATATCCATATAAATAAAATATCATGGTAAAAGTCTCAAGTACTATATAATAACTGAATTCTTGATGAATGAAATGCTTAATTAATGGTTTTCACATTTCCCAAGAACATGATACTCTTACCATAAATATCTATCCTCAATAAAGTTTAAGAAATAATAGGTACAACCCAATTTGGTTTGGATAACCCATT
Source organism: Viscum album (assembly GCA_963277665.1). Classification (NCBI taxonomy): domain Eukaryota; kingdom Viridiplantae; phylum Streptophyta; class Magnoliopsida; order Santalales; family Viscaceae; genus Viscum; species Viscum album. The sequence goes on from OY728130.1 coordinate 1,628,829,353, forward strand.
TGTGTCAAGACGTTTCACAAAACACTTACTGTCAATATCTATCCTCTGGATAGGTTAAAACATAATGGTTAAAAACTCATAGAATTTGGCTAAATGATTTGTCACATGATACTTTAAATGCATAAGGGTATTTATATAAATTTCCCACATCCATGTCTTTAATATCCAAAGAATTTATCATATATAGAATAATTGATTAAATTCATAAACAATGTGCCTTATCTTCAAGTATGAGTATTGAGTAATGGATACAAATTTATCAATAGTTCCCCAGTAAATCACATTACATTCAAATTAATCACAGTCTATTAAATTTGTAAATGTTTTAGGAAATAATAATATCCATCATACAAGAATGTGTATATTTAAGTTAAATTTAATTTATATAGGAATGTTAATAATTCATGGGATAGTTAATGACTACAAAAATGAATAAATGAAGTTAATATCAATACTTTCCTTGGTAAAAATGATTATAATCCATCCAGAGGATGAATAAGGATAGTTTCAACACAACATAATCCCATTGGATTACGAATAAAAAGGGTTTTTTCATTTATGTATATAAATACCATTAAAACATATTTTAAAAATATTTTATAGGAAAATAACATTTTCATTTTGAAAAAAAACACTTCAAAAAATGAAATTTCACAAAACAATGTTAAATATTTTTTATTGAAAATAAAAATAAAAAGTTATAAATGAAGATTTAAAAAACATGAGTGTTCAATATGGCTATAAAATCCATACATTCTATGTATATTAATAAAAATATTAGTTTCACATTTTTGGTAAAATCTAAATTGGAATATTTTTTGACAACGACATAAATATTCCTTTGAATTTTTTTAAAATAAAAAATGGGTAAAATTTTATTTAATAAATTATTTTTAAAGTAATAAAAAAAATTGATTTTTTTTATAAAAATATGGTTTTGTAAGAAAATATATTTCTGACCAAAGAGAAAAATGAAGTCATATTTTCAAAAAAACATTTTACAAATTATATTATATACTAATGAGTGAGAAGATGGTACTATTACATGAAATTATAATAAATAATCATAGCATAAATAAATTCAGGTTTTCTGTGACTAATTTATCACAATATCCCAATTTTGGAAGAAAAATTATGTTTGTTACAATCGTTGAGAAGGTAGTTCTTATGTACGCATGAGCAGCGTTTCTATTTTCTAATGATCAGTATTGATAAAATTAAAGAAATATTTTATCATGTTAAAATGATAATAACATCATAAAGGATAAATTATTTTTATAAATATAAATATATATTCCATCCATGTGTTACGCTGATGAAAATAGTGTCATATCATTTTGTAAAGGCGGTAGTCCACACGTACATAAATTACATTATCATAGTTCATTTAGTGAAAATGTAAGAATAAAATTATATATATTATCTCTATGGAATGATAAATATGTAAATAATATGATAATTATTTCATTTATATCACATATAATCATTATACATACCCTTATCACCTTCTATGTAATGTTTTAGTGAAACAATAATCACAACGCTTTAGGAGGCAGTAGTCCATTGTACACACAGGTGATGTTATCATATCACCTATGGAATGAATAATAGAAATGTTCTATATGATATAATGAATATATAGGTATAATTATGTTATAAATATCATATATATATTTTATATCAATCATCATACCCATCCTTTAGAGATGTTAATAGAAAAAACAAACTACATCGATTCGTGAGGCGGTAGTCCGCCCTACACATGCATGATGATTTTGTAACAAATTTTATGTTAGGGGAGGCATTTCTGGTCATAAAATTATTAAAAAAAATAAAATCATATTAGAGATACTGAAATTATTATATCATTATTTATTAATAATAAATTAATAACGTAGATAAATAACGAAAATAAAAATGCATGTTGAAGAACGTAACCTCTTCTTTGGGTATCCTCATTAGGTATTCACTAAAAGTCTTCATAGGATAGATTTATAAAAAAACAATAAGGCTTATAGGATGATAATATTGATTTTAGGATGTTATTTGGGAATTATTATAAGATCCAAAGTGATTTAATGGTTTTAAGTAGAGAGGAGAGTGGTTTCCTTTTATAAGTGAGGTGAGTGGCACACTTGTAATTTATTTATATGATTCAATATTACACATGTTTTTATCATGAAGAAATCTTCTAAAATGTGTAATTATATATACTATAACGGATAATTTATAAATATTTCCATACAATGGGTGTTGTAAATGTTATTTGGTCATTTTTAAGACTAATCATCTTAGTATAACACCCCAATAAATCCATTTTTACCTTAACCATGGTAAACAATTATTAATATTTTCACTATTCATTTGTGGTAAAATATTATGTTCACCTTATTATAAAATATAATTTTTGTGTATTAAAAATATGGAATATATTTTTTCAAATTCAATTCAAAAAATTGGAAAAATTTAATTTAAATTTAATCTTACAGGCATGATGAGAATGCAGGGTTTTAATTGGAAAAGGTTAAAAAAATTCTATATTTTTATATCAAAATTCTATATGAAATTTATTCCAATGACCTAAATTGGATTAATATATGTATATTTTAACTATTATGACATTAAAAATAATTTAAAATATAATTTACATTATAAATAATTTGAAATGGTTTTTTTTTTCAACTAAAAAATTGTATTTTTTACTGTTCATTATAAAATGAACTATTTCAGAAAAAACTAAAAAATTCACTATAAAATAATTTTTATATGATGATTTAAAAAATTACTTTTATTTTTTCAAATAAAATTTCTATTTATTTGAAAAAATAATTTTAAAATATGTCTACAAAGGGCGATATTACCCTCTTTTTGAAAAAATACATTTTCTCAGAAAACATTCCATTTTAATTTAAATGATTCTTATTTTTATTTATAATAAACATATTACCATAATTTTAATAATTTAGTTTTTTTAATTTGTACTTATCATTCCAATGGTTAGGCCATAAGTTTCATTTTAAATTGTAATATTAATTTAATATTGTTGGTTAGTATAACTCGATTTTATATGTAACACAAGTTATCGAAGTATCTTGTAATTACGTGTAATATAAGATAAAATAAGTGTCTCATGTAATATACAATATAAGATACAATTTTCATATTAGATATTTTTTGGTTGTTACATTCTCCCTACATTATATAACTTTCATCCTCTCAATTTAAACTTCATATAGGTAATCACAGGTTCAGGATTTGAAAATGCTTTTGTTAAAAACCCAAATCATAAAAATAGTTTATAAAACATACTATTAATATGACAGAAATGTAAGTATGAAGGTAATATGGAATAATAATATAATAGGGTCCCTTTCAAGGGAACAGAGGTTGGAAATGAAAATATGGACATGAAATAAAATAGAAAATAATTTTAGAGAATGATAGAGGTCATTGATCATAAGAAAAAAAATGATCATTAGAAAGTTATGGGTATCAAAAACATAATCTATAATGATTTAATGAACCATTTCATTTATTATATTTTAAGGAAATATGATAAATTTTTTTCAAGATATTTTTCGAAAATTTGAATAATTCATTTACTTTATAATAATATAAAAAATATACTCACATGATATCTCTATATTTTAAAATAATAATTTAATCTATTTGTTCTGCTTCAATCAATATAAAAAAATTATGTTATTATGCCTTATTAACTAAAATTAAAATTTATTGTGTTGTATTGTCCTTAAAATAGTTACAGGTCTTCCTGTCAAACTGTAAATATTTTTCAAAACTAGTATGGTCACTAGAAGTTACCCAATATAATTCATTAATATCAAAGAGGAATATCTAATGTTAAATGTATAATATTTCTTAAATAGTTAAACATATAAACCTTATAAATGATTAATATCCAAGACATTAGAAATAAGGATACTATATTTCAAAAATTAACTTATCATTAATCCCCCAATGAATATGAAGTACCTCTTAAACGTTACATTCCAAGCATGGGAAAACCCTCATCATGTATTCGTTTGATACATTATAATAAATTGAATTACAAAAAAAAATTATTGAACATATTAATTCTTGGTTATTCATTATGTAAAAAATATTATTGGATATAATAAATAAATCCAAAGATGTTGTAAACTCCATTAATGATAGTGTAAACCACTTTGTCAATAAATTATTAATTATTACCAAGGTAATCAATAATATCCAATTTACTTTATCCATATTAATCTTTTATTTTTCCCAAATAAATTATCCCCACATGAGTAACATATTTGGGGATATCTTTCCCTCAATCATGTGTTTTCCAAGAAGTTTAACATTCCACTGAATCATTTTTCTTTGTCATCGACACCATTCAACATATGTTCCTAAATCCTAAATGAAAATGTACTGCAGTAAAATCCTTATGCAATTCATAATTATTATAAATATCATATAATTCATAAAATTTTCAAATAACATAATTATTGGATAAAAAACAATCACATTATTTATTCCTATTTTTCTAAGGTAACGTCATTAGCTTTACCATGACCCATTAACATAGATTAAGGTATATTCCTTTGATGATTGGAGCATTCATTTGTGTAGTTCCCCATATCCTTATAGTAGAATCATTGAACATTGAAAACATTTTCCTTTCCCATAAAACAATGAGAATTGTTTCATTTTTCTACACATTTGAATTAAAATACTTTTTGTTTTAAGAATATACCAAGGTGACTTCATCTATACATATCACATTTTGGATAATATTTCATTCCATTATTCTATTTATCAATCTTTTTCTTTGTCATCCTCTTCTTCTCTTTCTTCTATTATAGGCCACAATACATAGATAATTCATTCTATTCCTTATTCGAATTTGATACTATGTCTTTATATGATGAATTTTTTTTGGATATTGGTTCCCTTTTAAATGATGGATTATGTCCTTAAAACATTTCACCATTCTTACTATTTTGATCATAGGTATTAGTGAGGTTCTGATTCCTTCTTCTAGGATCCATTTCCAAATTATTTCATACACTATATTCGATCATATCATTATTCAATATAATGTATAATCCTAAAACTACAAAAAAATATTAAAAATTAAAAAATTTATGCATAACTAATCTCATAATCATAAAAATGGTTCATTTGGTGATATCTATATTTTCAAATCCTTCATAATGGTCTGTAAAAAAATGAGAATTATCCTAAATATATCCCATAAGAGTTTCAAACTAGGTGTGCATTAAGTCCCATTTTCATGCACCATGTAATGATTGGTTCCATCCTAATATGCACTTTTTTGGGGTATTACCCCCATATACCTCTGTGTTAGAAACAAATCATCTTGTAGTAACAATACAAGAATGTATTTATAATAAAAACCAAATAATCACTATCTTAATAAAACTTTTATATTTTCTTATATACTTATCCTAAATGTCTATTATAGGTTAATGCTCCCTAATCTATGTTTTCCAAAATATAGTTCCTATGGTTTATACGAAACATCCTATAATACATACTACAATGTCCCCTAACCCTGTATCATGGATCTAGTTCCATTATTTATTACATTGACATAAGATATAAGGTATCATAACCTAATGGACTGAATAGGTTAATAGCCTTGGTAAACATGATACATACATGATCACCATATTACATTTTAGAATACAAATTACAATATAATATTTTTCATGAATATTATTATTCCATATAGTATATCCTTGTATATAAAACATAGTAAAGTCCATGTATTCTTAAGAATGGAAGAAAAATATGGGAGAGCTCAAATACTCAGTAAGGGGTATGTATAGTGTAATCTATCATGAATCAATAAGAATAATCAAGATGGATGATTAAATAACCAAAAACACATTCCATTTAAATAAGGTAACTATCATGATAAGACATGGAATAATCAATATGGAAAGGTAAATAAATGAAAATACATTTCATTTAATTAACAACATTATAATCAAATGTATCTATTGATAATATCATGGAGGAAATATCATGTATAATAAGATAATATAATTTCCAATGTATGTAAGGATTAATTATTCGACTACTTGTTTACCAGGAAAATGATAACTTAACATCAATATCTATCCACAAGATTGTTTAAAATATATAGTGTATAAACTAATCAGGTTTGGATAACTCATTTGTGTCAAGACCTTTCACCAGACAATACTTTCAATATCTTTCATCCAGTCAATTTAAAGCGTTCTAGTTGAAAACTCATAGGGTTTTTCTTAATTATTTGTCTCATGATACTACCATTTCATTGAGTGTATTTCCATAAATGGTCCCCACCCTATATCTCATGTTGAAATCATTCCTCATATATTTAATAACTGATTTAATTCCTAAACAATGTCCCTTATCATCAAGTATTCATATTGAGTAAAGGATATGATATTATCAATATTTTCCCAATAAATAAAATAACATTCACATATAACACTATATGTAAAAATGGTATATGGATTAATAAATAATCAAATCCATCATACTAGAATATTGATATTTAAGAGAAATATAATGTCCATGGGAAAATGATTAATTCGTGGGGTAGTTAATGACTACAAAAATGAATAAAGTTAATATAATTTATTTACATGGTAAATATGATCATAAACTATCAACAGGAAGAATTAAAATAGTTTAAATGCAACATATACACATTGGAGTAAAAATAATGGGTTTTTTAATTTATTTATAGAAATTCCATAAAAATTTCTTTTAAATCATTCTTGGGGAAAAAATTCTTTTCATTTTAAAAATTAATTTTTTAAAACTAAAATTTCACAAAACATTTTGAATTTTTTTTTTGAAATTAAATTTTCAAACTTATAAAATAATATTTAAAACATTTGAGTGGTCATTATTTCTAAAAAATCAATACATGCTGAGTTTGTTAATAAAAAGATTCCTTTCACATTTTTAGTAAAATAAAAAAGTGGGTTTTTTGAAAAATACATAAAGGATATTTTGAAATAAAATTATAAAATAAAAATGGGTAAAAATTTCTATAAAAATCATTTTGAAAAGGATAAAATCATTTTTGAAAACGTTTTTTGAAATCATATTTTTGTAAGAATACGGATTAATGACTAAAGAGATAAATGATGTTTTATTTTTGTTAATAACATTTTATAAATTATTTATAGTATCAAAGAGTGGAAAATTGTAGTATTGTCTTAAAAATATCACAAAAATCCATAGGATAAGAAAATCAATGTTTATCATGAGGGATGGATCAGAATATTTTATTATTGGGTGCATAATCATGGGAAATCCCAATATATGATGAGATTGTAACATAGAGCCCTTAACACTTCCATAACATAGAATCGTAATCCCCATGAAAGAGAGATCCTCAAATGGATATATAAATCACCATAAGTTTAAATAGAATAATCTTAAAATATATTCTTGGGCAGTCTTTATACCACATAATATAAATAGTTGGTGAATACAGAATGCATCTCAAAGAAGTAAAAAGTCATATGAAAATACCTTACCATACACTTACTTTTGGTTAAAAGTTCATTATCCTTTTATATAGTACTTTTAAAATTGTTACACACTTATAATAAAACTATATTAGTGTCAATAATATCATATAGGATCATTTAATGACATCTTATAACATGTTGATTAATTATATTTCATTAATTTGATTTTTTTGTGTGTTAATTGCGTTGTATTCTCATGCGTGTTTTGTCATCAAAGATCTGTTTATTGAACATATTATATAGTTTAATAATCCCAAGAATAAAAATAATGACATAATAATAATATTTATATATCAATAATACTTTTAATACCAATAATTAATTATTTTTATGAAAAACTAATTATGTTACGATCATGGAGACGGTAGGTTGTATGTACGTACGAGTAACGTTTCTATTTTCTAATGATCTTTATGGAAAGGAGATGATTAATATTTTATCATTTAATAATGATAATAATATATAAAATACAATATTATTTATTAAAATATACTTATATATACCATCCTTGTGGTGTGGTGATGAAAATAGAGTCACATCATTTTATGAAGTCAGTAGTCCACAAGTACACGAACGACATTATCATCTTTCATTTAGTGAAAAGGTAAGAAATGAAATGATATATATTCTCTTTACCAAATGATAAATACTTCATTAATATAAAACTTATTTCACGTATATTACATATAATCATTATCCCTACCCTTATCTCCTTCCACATAATGTGTTAGTGAAATATGAATCCCATCATTGCATGAGATGGTAATCCACCATACACACGAGCGATATTATCATATATCCTACAGAATGGAAAGTAAAAAAAATAATATATATGATATAATGACTCCAGGTAAATAATTATGTTATAAATATTATATATATAATTTAAATTCATCATCATACAGAACCTTGAGATGTGATAATGGAAAAACAAACAACATCGGTATGCGAGGCGGTATTTCCTTATACACATGAATGATAATTTCATAAACCATTTGATCGAATTTGATGTTATTTTATGTCATGAAATTATAATAACAACATACCAGTATATGAAATATAATTTGGATATTATATCATCAGTGTTTAATAATAATTCAAGGAGGGGTGTAATGAAATAAAATAAAAACATTAGTCGAAGAACATTACCCCTTATTTAGGTTTCCTCCTTAATCTTTCACTAAAATCATTATTAAGTGGGATTTATGAACAAAATAATGCTTCTAGGATGAGGGTATGAAATTTTTTATGTTATTTACATAGAACTTTGTAGAACCAAATTTGATTGACGGTGTGAAGTGGAGAGTATAGGGGGTATCCTTTTATAAGTGAGGTGAGTGAAAAACCTGTAATTTTTTGAAAATATTGAATCACACCAAATATTTTATTATCAAAAAAAATTAAAAAATGTAAAATTATTAAAAATAGAAGAAATAAGGTCTAAATATTTCTAGTAAATTTCTATTTTAAAAACTTTTTGGTCATTTTTAAAAATTATCTTCGTAGTTTCACCACATGTAAATCCATTTATACCATAACCGTGGTAAATAATATTTTTTTACTATTCATTTTGATAAAATAGTATGTTTAAATTATTTGATATTATATATTATTATTATGCACAATATTTAATCCATTTATCAAAATTAAATACACATAAGTGAAAACATTTAATTTAAAATCAATCTGGTGGATGAGGCGAGAAAGAGAGTTTTTAAGAGAAAATGTTTTAAAGATTCCAAAGATTTTATATAAAAATTAAATATAAAATTGATTTAAATGACAAAATTAGATTAATATATTTATAATTTAACTATATTTACATTAAAATGAAATTAATGTATAGTTTGGAACTATAAATAATCTGATCAATACAATCATTTTAAACTACAATTCAGTATTTTTAACTATTCATCAAAAAATGAAATATTTCAGAAAAGTCCCAAAAACTCACCCTAAGAAAATTTTGATATTTTTTAATGTTTAATTTTTTAAAATAAATTATATAGTTTTTTTAAAAATTAATATCAAATTATGTGTTCAAAAAGTAACTTACCCACCTTTATAAATAGTTTTTTAGAAAATATTTTTGCATTAAAATGATTCTTATTTTTATTTATAATCAATAGATAACTATAATTTCATATTTTTTATTACTATTCATTACATAATAACTATTATTTTATATAAAAATATTAATTTTATATTGTTGTTTGGTAAAAATTGGTCTTGTGTGAAACACAATCTATCGAAGAAACTTGCTGATGCATGCAACACAAGATAAAGTTACTGTTGTGTTTAAAATATTCTATTGAATAAAATGTTCTTATTTTATATTTTTTTACATTTAATAACACACTACTTGATGGAAAATCCACCCATTTTGACGAATAAAAAGAGTGTTTCCAAACCTATGAAAAAATGTTGTTGCCAAAACATTTTACACGGGATAAACCATATTTTTAACTAGGTTGAGATGGAACACTTATATAGACTTTTTTCCAAGAGTCACACAATAATTGGATATGTGAACTGGAGGCGCTACATTAAAACAAAACCACTTCCTTCTTACCACCATTACACTATAGCACATCACATTGACATTACATATGGGTCCCATAATCTCTTCTTTGTATCGAGGTTCACATGGTATATATCCTCATGTAGGATTGATGATCCATAGATGTTCTTCCCCATATACAATATAACTCCACAAGTGACATACATTGCATGATCTATCACTCCTACATCCTGTGTCATTTTAGTTTAAACTAGAATCAGCTAATTTGTAAGAATAGAAGGCATGATCATGACATAAAGAACTAGTTTTTTGTCAGAAATTTGGACAAGAAAATTGATCATAGGAACCACCATATGTAACTAATCCATTAATGGGTGGTTTATCAAAATTTGGTGGTTTCCCTACCTTGGTCCATCTTAGTGTATGTATGAAACAACTTTGTTTTTAAATTCACGTTATTTGAACTTACAATTTGTTATGTTTGACTTGGTACCCCCAATATTTCTATTTCTACAATACCTTCTCCTCATAAAAATTCTCTAACCATATGGATAGACCTTTTACCTCTTATTCCTCACCTGACAAGTTTTGTGGGTACATTAGATTGAATCCCGCAAATAATGAAAGTATATATGGCATAAATATTTTGTTTGCACACATTTTATAATGAATAAAATAATATTGTAATCTATGTTATATTATGTACACCCTGGGTCTCATAAAAATTTAACGAAATTTTTATTTTCTATGATAAATATTTTTATGACATTGTTATTATATCTGTTGTTTTTCTATTAGATTGAGAACATTTTTCTTACCTGATATTAATTTTTTTTTATTTTTTTATAAACATGAATTATTTAACTAAATATTATGAATATTTTTTAAAGATACAAATAACTTTTAAAAAAATAGTTGAAGAATATTTGTACCAATTCATTTTTTCATAGAATGCATTACCGAGATTCATTATTTCAATTTACAAAAATGTGCTCCCACATATAAAACAAATCAATTTTAGTGAATCATTATGTTTGGAAAATATTATTTCAATTGAAATATACTTATACCATGACATTAATATCCATTTACATCATAAAATATCAAAAATATAACTCTGTTTGTAGATATATAGTCCACAATATCCTTCTTCAATAGAAAATAAGGTGTTCCTATTATAATTGAGGGAATGATTCACAATTGAGAAATTATCTCTAATCAATCAAGTGAACATATGATTATGATTTATAATTAGTGTTGTGATTATTTCATGACGTGTTTATAATAGTATACCACTCTAGATCAATATTGATACATTCACACCCATATCAACAGTAAATTACTCTTTGAATTTTATAATTTCTATTTTTTTTAAAAAAATATAGTTTTTTATATATTAATTAATAGATAATAATATAAAAATGATAATGATTCTAAAATGGGGGTTTGATTCAATAGACATGGAATTTCTCAGAAACATTATCATACAATAATTTCAAGGAATTGAGGGAGTGAAGTGGGTTCAATTGTGTATATTATTTCATTAAATTTATTCTTTAATTTCACTTGGTTATTCCCTCATATTATCTTATTCTAACATCATATTATAGTTAATATCATTCCCCATATATATGATATATAGAGTCATGCATAGTGTTTATATTCTTACAAGGACTTTCCAAGGACTTTTGTGATAGTTCATAATCAGGGTTCTTTTGTCAAGAGAATGGATTTTCAACCATTAAAATAAGATATTTTTATTAGTTTGTAATTTAAAATTATTCATTCATATAATATTTGTTTCAAATGAGTGTCATAAGATTAATCTTATTATTTATCGTTGAATTATTTAAATTTGAACTGACAATGGAGATGTTTAATTGTAGGAGGAATGTTTCCAGGTAAGGCATTCTCTAAAAATAATTAAGGTTTCTTATTAAGCTCATGTTCCATGCCACTATAGGTTTGACTTTGATTTCTATTTAAACTATTATCAACATAAAACCATAATTTGATGTATCTTTATCTATGTGATAATAAGACAATATAACTTGGTTTTATCTACTTTGATTATAGGCATATTTATCTAATGATTATTATATATCAATTAATCATGTGATGTGGATGACTCCCTATATACTCAAAATAGTTAAAGTGGTTTTGGATCAACACCTTAGAAATAGAAGTCTTAAGGAAAGCATTTTACTAATCTGGTATTGGACGAAGCAATCTATCCCTAAAATAGTGAACTTAAAAAATTTCACCACCTACCATCCTAAGCACAAACTAATTAAAATCAATAAAATTAGTAGCATAGTCCATATTAAAATGGTTCCTCAAAAAAGATGTTTAACTATAGAGCCCTATTATCCATCAGCACATCGATAAATATTGTTTCAACAAGATGAGTTTGAATTTCATTTCAAGATATCCTTTTATATTTATCTTCCTACGAAATGATAACCCATTAGTACTTTATTGGTCCTCATATAAAAGATGTTTTAAGATTCAAACTCCATTCTATGATTTTATTATCCTACTTAAAGATAATATGTATCAACTTAAAAAAAATTATAATCTTTTGGTTAAACCATTATATTAAATATAGGTGGATGTCGAATCTAAAACTCTATAGTGAAATCAAATATATAAGGACCTACTCTTAGAGATCCAGGTCACATATACTGATTAGCCTGAAGTGGAAACTCTCAAAAATATATATCAATGAGGGTTACAAGAATAAATGGGGCATCCAACTCAACTACTAGTAGATAAAGCGCATCCTCTCCATCCCGGGGCATGATAAGTTATCGACATGGTGGCATGTCACTATGATATTGAACACACAACTCAGAACATATTATATCAGGGGTCTAGATATCATGGTTTAGGTTAATCTGTCACACGAATTGTATGTTGTTATTCTATACAAACACCCTAAATAAAAAGGGTCTCCCATAAATGGGTTCTCTTGATAGACCTGACTATTCACTCTTAATGTTCAATAAATAAACACAGGATTCCAGCAATGAATAATTCAATAATACAATTTCCACAAAGACATGTATAAAAATATAGAATTTCATGTTCTCAACTAAATAGAAGCACTTTAAAGTTATCTAAATCCTATATGCCAAATATTATGGATGAATTCACACTTTTTTATACCCCATGTCAGGAGGAAATCAATAAATAATAAATGACACATCGTATACCTTGAAAATAAAAAACACATTTAACCAAAACCTAGAAAAAATAATATTATCTCTGATAACTTAGACTTTTCCCTATATGTGGGTTTTCTCTCTATAAGAAATATTTAATTTAATAATGGTTTTGAAAAATAACTCTAAATGAATAATTTTTATTTTTATAGTTGTTGTTTATTAGAAACTGCCACTAAATCTAAAATTTTATTCTTTGAAATTGTTTTTTTATCACAGTTGTGGGTTTTTATAAACTTTCATAAAATTAATGATAATTAATAAATAATTAAAATTTTGATTACATGATTGAAATTAATAAATAAAAATTATTTATTAATTTCAGTTTTATAATTTTAATTTATTCTTTATAATCATTTTTTATTTATTATTTAAAATTTTATTTATTACTAATTATTAATTATTTATAATTATTAGTAAGTAATTATTTAAAATTAACAAACTCTTTATTATTAATTATTAATTTTTCATTTTTCATTATGTATTTTCTAATTATTAATTCTTAAGTAGAGATTAATTATATATAAATATATTTACATATAAACACACACACACACGCACAGATATATATTTATATCTATGTGTGTGTATTTATATATATTTATATATATTTGTTATAATATGATATATTTATAAGTATTTATATTAATTTTTGTATATTTTTATATATTTATATGTATTTATATTTGTATATATTTAGTTATTTATTTATTTATATGTGTATATAAATATATTTCATATATATGTTTTGTTTAGTGGTAAGAACCTCATAATTATGTATGAAAATCCTAGTATCAAATTAGGGAAAAGGGAGGATTTTCATAGGTTCATTAGCAATATTGTACTAGGTACTATTCACTTGATTTGGGATTTTGGTCCATGTATTGGGACTTTAGGCCACTAGGCCAATGGGTCAACAATGCCAGGTAGATATGTTTTATAATGTGACAAGGAGGCGTGGTGTGATGGGACTATGAATGTGATATGACATAAGAATACATGCACATCATTGGGGAGGTAGTATGAATGATTGATCAGTGTATTAACACTTATCATTCGACCATATACCAAATTATGATTTTCGATGTGGGATGGAGGGTTCCCTGCCTCAACATGATCAAGGTAAGAACATTGTAATGGTTGTAGAAGATGGATAATGTTATGTGTTGATTATTGAAATTGTAGCCCATGTGGCCAAGAAGATGATATAGAAACCCATGCTTCACATAAAAAGTTAAGGCATCATTATGGATGAATATTAATTACATCCCATAATAATACATGCCCGAGAACCATATCGGTTTACTCTCTTTATAAACCTAGATACATAAACAACTTATTCATAAAAATCTACATCATCTCACACTATGCTTTTTAGATCTAGTACACTTATTAATAATATCATACTTAAAAAATTTCATTATAACATAGGTAAATAGAAACATAAAAAAGTGTTAGGTTATATTATTAGTAAGGGAAAACATGGGAGATATCTATTAGTGATCATATGTGAGTGTAAGATAATCATAAGGGCACGATAACATAATCAATTTCATTTTCTCGATATAAAATAATCACACCTAGAAAAACCAGATCATAAACTCCAAAATGAAAACATATTTACACACATGATTAATAGGGGTGTTAAATCCGTAATCATCATTGAAGAATCTTAACATTGACATGTGTAATCATAATCATATGAAGTAAAAATCTTGTTAACAAATCTATTTGTAATGATTTCCATTCATAATATTGTGATAAAATATATAAATAAATCATTCCCATGCATTTAAATATGATTAAATCTATTCACAATAATTTCCATGGAAAATCATGGGAGAACATATAGAAAGCAATCATACTGACAAAAAATAATCTAAAAAAAGATATTTCAAATCATTTTCATTATCATAATCTTCATATAATGAGATATCAATATCAAATTATACAATCTATTATATGGATATATAATTCAAGGATAACATTTCATCATCAATGAAAATTATACATATGTATACTAGAACATCATAAAACATTCATCATATAATTATATTATAACCTATGGAAATAAAATGGGTTTTATAAAAATCTCATCATCATAATCATAAACCATCTATAGAAAGAATAAGGATATTATCACTAGATCATATCTAAATTAAATCATAATCAGCATCATAGGTTGTCATCAAAGATGGTGGGTTTCATTTAAAAGTTCATTGGAATATTTCTTGAGAAAACTGACCTTTTCATTTTGAAAATTCTCATTTATAATTAAAACACTTCCAAATTATTAAGGAAAATATTTTCATTTAAAATAAACACAGAAAGTATAAAATTAATATTCATAATAAACTATCTTCATTAGATTATTAGAATCCATTTGTGTAATATATGATAAAAAAACATTAGTTTCCCACCATTGTAAAATGAATAAGACGACTTGTTCAGAAAAATGATTCATTTAATAGATTATTTTTTAATAATTCATTAATAACGTAAAAGATTGTAAAAATTAGATTTTTATAAAATTTCAATTAAATTTAAGACCCTTTATTAATTTTTTTTTTATGATTATGGAAATGGAATAAAATGTTTTTCAATCAAAGAGTGAATAAGGTCAAAATTCCGTTAAAATCATTTTCTCAGTCATTTTAAGTACCAAAGAGGGAAATCTAGTAGTAAAACATAAATATTATAAAAATTAATAGATTTTAATAAAAATTAAATTTTTTATTAGATAAGTATCATATAATATCTTCAATTTAATTTCATGTATAAGAAATCTCGATTAAAATCGAATTGAAACATGAATCCCTTACCTCATGTGTTGTCTTGCTTCATTTGTGTACAAAACACCAGTATAATAAATATTTATTTACAATATCTATATATATATATATATATTATAAAACCATATTCATGCATAAAATACTATTTAACACTACTTTATAATTCATAATTTTCCTTTCATTATCATTTATTCCTTAAAATGGAAATTTTAGTGAAAGATGGTTCTTTTCCATGCATGTTTTGGTTTGATTGGTCTAGTACATGAACATTTTTCATTTTTTAATCAAACCAAAATTATTATTCAAATTTTTTTCTAATATTTAGTAATTATATGCACTCTTATAATCATTCATATAAATTAGGGATGAAAATTTAATTATATCATTTTGTGAAGATGATAGTCCGTACGTATGCCTGAGTGATGCTTCCACTTTTTGATGGTTAGAAGAAATAAAAGGTAAATAAAAATTATCCTATAAGAAATCATTATTATATCATAAATTTTTTTTATATTCATTTAATCTATCCTTATTACCATACATGTAAAACATAAATGAAAATGTAACCACATCGCTTCGTGATGGGGGTAGTCCGCACATACTCGTGAGTGATATTATCGTTTTCTAACAGATGGAAAGGTAAAAATATAGATAAGGTATTATAATTATAGAATAATATTTATATCATAAAAATATTATATAAAAATTAAATCCATTATGGTAACCAAATTTTAATTATAGTGATGTAAAATGAATCATATCATTGTGTGGATGTGGTAGTCCACTTGTACGCATGAGCGATACTTTTAGTTTTTCATTTGATAGAAAAGATTCAGAAAAATTGTGGATAAATCATAATAATAAAAATTCAATCTATTTAATATATTGATTTAGTTATTTTATAACATATAACATATGTTTATAAAATTTATATTAAAAACATTAAATTGGAAGTACTTGTTTATGAGTTATACCTCTTCGTTGAGAAACCTCGATTAGCTTACCCCTTTTTCCTTATAGGAGGGTATTAGGATAATAAAACACCAATATAACATTTAGAGTGATTTTGTTGAGGTATTATGGTATTTATTGGATATTATATATGTATCATTAGTTGTGGATATGAAATGAGAAGTGGTTCCTTTTTATAAGGAAGGGAAGAGACACTGTTGTAACTTTAAAAACATTGAAAATTTATAAAGAAACATTAAAGTAAAATTGTATCCAAATTGGATTAATTTAGAATATAATATGATATAGGATCAAAGTAATCTCAAAAAATTGTATTTGGGAACGTTTTTAGGTAATTTTCACAATTATCACTTTAGCTTAACCCCTAGTTATGCCTTTTTATCCTTAACTGTGGTAACACATTTTTCAATCATTAAGGGTTATGAATTTACGCATAAGGTAAAAATTGATTGTAAAATGTTATAAGGATTAAATTTTTGATAGTATCTTAAACCTCTTGTACTAATTAAATATTTGTATTTTTTTTAAATCATTTATTAATATATTGTTTAACACAAAATACAATTAATGTCATTTTAAGAACTATTTACTTATTTTGACTTTAATAAAATCAATAAATAACTTTTTTTCAAATATAAAGTCTTTCAACATCAATTATACATTATAATTAAGAATAAAATTCATGAGATACTATAATTAATGAATAATTTATTACTTTTAATGTTTTTAAAATAATTTTATTTTATTTTTCTACTGCTTGCACAAGTATTCTGTCAACATTGCCTATGAATTTATGGTAATTATATAATTACTAAAAAATAAATATAAATTAAAATCATAAAAATAAATTAATAATTTTCAAAACAAACTTGTGTATTCATTCATAAAAAGTTATTAACCCTAAGTGAACATATAATAGAAATTAAAAATCATGACGGTGAAATTTTAGAGTTTTCTAGAAATTAAATAATATAATGTTATTGTCAAGGAAGAATGGAACAAAAATGTTATATATTATAATATAGGATATGTATTTTCTAATTAATCTCAAATAGGGAACTAAAATAATGTTTTTGTTTTGATTATGATACCTTATCACATAATTTTATCCTTGTTCTACTCATTTAACCCTTAGTTGAATTTTTTTATCATTATTACTATTCATAATGACTGAAAATAAAAGGGAACTATTTAACAGATTTAAACATAATAATTAAAAAAATGGTATCCATCTTTAAATATTATTTATATATAGGTTTCAGAAATAAATTTTAATATAGTTTTCTAAAATGCAACAAAAAATAGTTTTTTTAAAAATGTTTTTAAAGAATAAAAATAACTTATATAATTAATATTAGTAATTAAAAAAGAATTCATTAAAATATAATAAATAAAATGGATCGTATTTAACATTAATTTTAAATCCAACCAAGAATGGGAGTTTTAAATTAATATTTATGATGAAATGAAATGACTTTATTTTAAAAATCGATACCTTCACTATTCAATGAAAAATCATTCATTTGAGAAAAATATTAAACTTTTAACTAAAGTAAATTATGATATAATGGTCTCAAAAAATATGTAAATTTTATAAAATAATATTTATAAATTATTTATAATTTTATTGTGATATTTACTCATAAAAATAAAAAACATTTTTCTAAAAATAATGTATTTTTATGCATAAATTGACTTTATAAAAAAAATTATTTAAAAAGAATTAATCTATAAATTTTTATTAAGTTGGACCATTATACATATATTTTATAATTTAGTTGGTCATATTCATACAAAAAAAATCAACAACTAGGACAAAACTATCACATTTAAATAATAATATTTCTATTTATATAACTATTCATATAAAGCTCAGTATTCAAAGGTTTAATATTTTTAATGGTTCAATATTCGAAAATGTACAATATTTTAAATTTCACATAAAAGGTTCAATATTTTAAAATACTTTTGTTGAAAACACACATTGTACAAATGGATAATAAAACATCCTTTGAAAAAGAGAAGTGGGAAACATAAAGGATACCGGAAATAACACACAATTGGGTTCCCATATAAGAATAAAATTTGTAGGAAGTTAAAATATAGACATGGAAAATAGAAATATTTTCCAATTACAAAAAGAGTGTGATCGAGAACAAGGTTATGAGATAGTAACTGACCATAAAACGTAAATTATTGATGGGTTTAAAGACCATCAATTCATAAAAAATAAATGTAAAAGAATAATATTTTTATTTCAAGATCATTTTCCTATGACCTAGGGAGTCTTTTAATATCATGACAGTTTGCTCGATAAAATACACTTACAAGATATATTTCATTTCATAAACATTAATCCATTTGTTAGTTGAGATTCAATTGATTTTCACTTCATTTTTAACTCTATCAAATGAATATTCACAATGTATTTTTCATGATTGATGTGATAAAATTAACTCTTAATTAATCATTATATCCATAAAGGATTGAAAATTTCTTCCTCATGCCAGTAAATATCACAAATTAATAATTTTTATCGAATGATACCAAATATGGATATATTTTCATATGATAATATTTTACATTAATATATAAAACCTTAACAACAATACAAAACATTTAAATTAAATCATTCCATAAGTAGTTTGCCATAAGGCTCCTCCCAAATATGTGAGAACAAATTGAAATAAAAAAATGAAGGTCACTATATTTACAAAGTTATCTCAATTATAATCACTAGAATAATAAGAAACCCACTCATAAGGTCAATCATGTTCAAATCCTGATCACACATTCTAATAAAACATGTTTAAACATTACTAAAATTACCTAAATAATGATAAATCCTCAATGAAATCATATATTAATTGAGAAATTTACTCTATAAAATATATGAGATAAATAAAATATTCAATAAAATTCATCAAGGATGACTTAAATCATGTTGTCATTAAATCAGTAATCATTTTAGGGGTCTCCAATACTATCCCATTTACTTTTTCAATGTAAGACAACAATAAAACCAATATTCTCTCAACATCGAGAACATAATAAGGGTTATATTTCCCATATTAATTTTTTTTAAATAAAATACCACCCAAACACTAATAAAATTTCTTGGTTATCAGTTATATTCAACCTATTCTTGATAATCCTAAATGGAAAACTTATACAGAATCATCTATATATGTTTCGTGATTCTTATGAAAAAAACATCATTGATAAAAAACACCTATAATATAATTATAAAATATTAATGCTTATGCACTTTAATTGTTCCACTTCATTGATTAGTATAACATATTCCCTTTCTTGGTGTAGGAATTAGCCATTAAAAAATGTCATTGACTTAGATAATTCCAAAGTTCTCTATATATAAGACATCAAATTACTAGTAAATTAGTTAATTTATGCCCTTTATTTTCATATAGTAACAAATTTCTAATTCTATTTCTATATTATCATGGGTTATTCTTCCCACATTCTATACATGAAGGAAACTAAAATTCCATTACTCTATCATCATTTCCACCTAAAAATCCATAAAATTCTATTTTTTAATGTTTTTATTTATTCAGAAACTCACCTATGTTTATGTTGTTTATAATATATCCTCTTAGTTTATTAAGAATAATCATAAGGTTTCACCTTCTAGTTCCCCTAAAATTCAGTTTCCAAAGTAGAAAATATTTTAATTTTCCATCAAATTGTTTATAAACTGAATTCCTCTTGATTCTATTAGTTGATCAAAACAAGAAATCCTAGACTCAGAAACATTAATCATATTGAGAAACCATATAATAATGAAAAATCATCCATAATATTTCCAAACCATGAAACATTAATTTTAATATATGAATACTCAGTTTTAACCTAGGTTATATAAGATCATTATCTATTCAAATCTTACATAATGGTTCAAAATGAAAATTTGAACTAACATATTCATATACATCGTAAGATTCTAGCTATGTGTGCATTATTAGGATCACTCATCATGAACCAGGGAATATTGAGTTAATACCCAATCCACTCCATACAAAATTTCTTACCCTATGGCCTATCTATTCCACAACCACATACAATTTCTAGTATCTAGATTGGGATGTATTTATTTAGAAAACCATAACCCTTTCTTTACATTACCTTAGGTTCTTCTCCTATATATAGGCTTATCAAATGGGTTTTCCATAATGTTTTAATATCCAAATTTCCAAAATTATCTAATACATTATATTATACCTACTATAGTAACCCACATTTCACATTGATATATATTTTATCATTTTATATGATTATTCAATACTGGACACAATATTCACACTGAAGAACCGTGTAGGTTTAATATCATTAAAAATATGGATACATAAAAATCTAGTTCATAAAAATATAAATCATCTAAAATAAATTCATCAAATTTGTTACCCTTATCAGGAATTTAATATAAAAAATATCTCCTCAAAACCTGAGTAAAGAGAAATATAAGAAATGGCGATCATAGATTCTCAGTATAGGGAAATATGGGAGATATTTATCAATGATTATATGTGGGGATAATATAATCATAAGGATATGAAATCACAATCATGTTCATGTTATCAACAGAAGATATTAATACCTATAAATTGTAGATCATAAACATTAAAATCTAATCATTTCAAGGAACATGATTAATAAGGGTGTCAAATTAGTAATCATCATTTATGATTCATAACATAGACCTATGAAATAAAAAACATAAGAAATAATAATCCTATGAAAGAAGATATTTATAATTATGTTCACAAATAATCTTATGAGAACACTATAAATCATAATCATGCATCAAAATGTGAACAATGCTATTGGGAATCATATCCACGTATATTATTGTGAGAAAATCTTGAAAGAAATCATTCGCACACATCAAGATGTGAAGAAATCTATTCGAAATCGTGTCCATGATTGTCATCATTCTATCATGAGAATTAAATATCACATTACCCAATTAATTGATGGTATATATAATTTTGGGCCTTCCTATCATCATAAATGAAAACCATATGTATGTGAGACATAGGATCATAAAAGATCATCAAATCAAGACATCATAACCATTGGAAGGGAATCAGGTTTCATTAAAATATCATCATAATAATCATAAACCATCAAAGAAATTAATAAGGATACTATAACTGGATAATATCCGAAATATATAATAATTATAATCAAAGGATTTTATCCTATATTATTTTATTAATTATAATTAAAATTTTTCTCAAGGAAAATTAAATTTTAATTTTGAAATCACTCATTTAAAATGTAAACATTTTCAAAATATTAAGTGATTTTTTTGATGAAAACCATATGAAATTTTAATAGAAGTATCATATATTATAATGGTAACAATGGTGGTAATATAAATTCATTCTTTATATTCTTACAAAAAACATTCCTTTCATACCTTTGTAAAAAGTAAAAAATGACTTCTTCATGAAATCATTTCTTTTAATAGACTCATTTTTAAACCCTTATAAATAAAGTTAAAAGTTGTAAATATTCCATTTTTAAATAATTTAAGGCATATATAATATCATTAATTAAGAAAATTCTAATATTATGGATGCAGAAGAAAATTTTCATCAACCAAAGATGAAATAAGATAAACATTTCATTAAAAATATTTTCTTGATAAATTGAAGCATTAATGAGAGGAAGAAACTTATAAAACAAAAAAATTATATAAAAAATAGATGGGATGAAAATTTTAATGGGATTATAATATAATAATAATATTATATATTCAATTTAAATTCAAACTTAAACAATCTAGATTAAATTTTGATTGAATCATAAATATGTTACCTCAAGTCATGTCTTCCATCAAAAATGTAAAAACCTCCTGTATAATACATAAATAGATATATATATATATATATTATAAAACTATTATAATACCATATTCATTCATAAAATACTATGTTACATTCCATTATAATTTCCAATTGTCCTTTTATTAAAAATTATACCAAAAAATTGGTTAATAAGATGAAAATTGGTCAGTTTTCATGCATGTTTCGGTTTCATAGTTCTAGTACTTGCACCTTGGTTATGGATGCATCATATAATGAGTATTAATATTAAAATATTTATAATATTTATTCAATTTATACTATTTTATAATCATTTATACAAAGTGGTGATGAAAAATGAATTCTATCACTTCCTGGAGATAATAGTTTATATAAATACATGAGTGATGTTTCCACTTTTCAATTGTTGGGACAAGTGAAATATAAATAATAATTGACCCATACTAAGTAATTTTTATATAATAAATTAATAATATATTCATTTAATCTCTCCTTGTTTCTATCTATGTAAAATGGAAATGGAATATGAATTACATTACTTCTTGGAGGAGGTAGTCCACATCTACAAATAAGAGACGTTATTGATTTTAAATAGATGGAAAGGTAAATAGATAGATAATATCATATAATTACATAATATAAATTATATAATAAATATAATATATTAAAATAAAATCCATAATGATCACTATTTATGATTTATGGTGATGTAAAATGAATCATATCACTACGTGGAGGTGGTTGTCCGCATGTACACTTGAGTGATGATTTTCATTTTCTATCTCATAGAAAAGAGGTAGAAAATTATTTTTCAATTATCATAATAAAAAAAATTATATCTAAGATAATTAATTAATTATTTTACTTTTTATACCTTTGATTTAGAGTAGGTTGAATATGAAATAAAATTGAAAGTAGTCGGTTAAAAGTTATACCTCTTTATTGGTAAACCTCATTTAGCATAAACCTAATGAATTGAAAGGATGGTATTCTAATAAAAAATAATTATAATACATGGTAATTTATGGTAATAATGGATTATGGTAGTTATTTTCTAATATATGAGGCTCTCATGGTACAAATAAGAGAGGATAAGTGGTATCCTTTTATTAGTGAGGGAAGGGGTGCTCTTGTAATTTTCAAAACATTAAAGTATTATAAAGTCATTTTCATGGAAAAGTGGATCAGAATCAGCCTAATTGTGAATTAAATATGATATATAATATAAATAATCTATTATACTATGATTTAGTAAATTTTTTTGTTCCTTTTTTCTATTATCACTTTAGTTTAACCCCCCATTTACCCTTTTTTACCTTAACTGCTGTAAGACATTTTTCAATCATTAATGGCCATAAATTTACTTCAATGGTAAAAATTGGAATAAAAATGATCATGGGATGCAATTTACAACAATATAAAATACCCTTATCATATTTCAATGTTTTATGATGTGTAAATCCTATAATAATATATAATTAAATATAAAATACAATTGAAGTCATTTTCAGAACTATAAACATATTTTTACTTCACATACA
Organism: Viscum album; assembly: GCA_963277665.1. Taxonomy (NCBI): domain Eukaryota; kingdom Viridiplantae; phylum Streptophyta; class Magnoliopsida; order Santalales; family Viscaceae; genus Viscum; species Viscum album. The sequence goes on from OY728130.1 coordinate 1,628,853,802, forward strand.
TCAAGACTAGTAAGGAATTCGAATATAGAAATTTTTAATAATATCTATATATTATTATTATCCATAAATTCATTTGATACTATTATTCAACCAAAAAATATTACTTCTAATGTTTTTAAAATCATTGACTTTTATTTTTCCACTCTTTTCACATACAGTGTGTCAGCATTTTGTAACCATTTAAAGAAACTATACCCTAAATAAAAATTAAAAAAAATTTCCATTATAAAAATAAATTTCCATTATAAAAATAAATTACTAATTTTAAAGATAAAATTTTATATTAATTCATAATATCTTTGTATCCCTGTGTGAATATTTTATTGAAATTTAAAGGCAAGAGAGTGACATTTTTGAATTTTCATTACTTAAAATAATATATTTGTATTTATCAAACGATAATGGATAAAAAATGAAATATATTATAATTTAGGATAGTTATGGTCAAATTAAACTCATAAAATTAATTAAATTCGTGTGTTGGGTGATTTTTATACCTTGTATTATTGTTTTAATCTCGATTGCCCATTTTATCCTTACCCCGGTGATAAATATTTACCACATTTACTATTAATAATGAACAAAAATAAAAGGAAACTATATAAAAAATTGAACAAAATGATTTGAAATATGTTATCAACTTTTAAATATTAAATCTTTTGAGGTTCTAGAAATCAGTTTTAACATAAATGTGTAGAACACAATGAATTTTTTTTGGAAAAATGTGCTTTTTAGAATAAAAATTGACATATATAAAAATAATTGATATTAATAATTAAAATATATTTAATTAAATTAATATAAATATAATGTATAAAATATCACATTAATATAAAATACTATATAGATTGGGACTTTTAAATTAATTTAGTTGATTAAAATAAATGACAGTATTTGAAAACTTAGCATTCTTCAATATTCATGGAAAAATTCATCATTTCATAAAAATACAAATATTTCACCCTATGTTAATTTTGTTATAAATAATTCAAATAATTATTTTCATTTAATGGAATACATTTTCTAAAATTTTAAAAAATTTATTTTTTTATTTACTCAATAAAATAAAAAAAAAATTAATTTTTGTATAGAGAAAAGATTTTTTTTGCTAAAAACGAATTTTCAAAAAATATATTACTTATTTACTAATAATTAATCAATTAAATTTTAATTATTGGAAGAATTATACATATATTTCATAAGGTGTTTTATCATATTCATACCCACCAATTCAATAATTAGGTTATAATGGTCATATTTAAATAATAATTTTTCTATTGTATATCACAATTCACTTTAAGATAAATAATCTATGTTAAGAAATCTATCAATCATATAATTCTTTTAAACTAAATTTTCGTGGTGTTATAGAAAATGCAATGTGATTATCATGCCATAAAATGTATAGGCAAGCAGGTGTCATCAGGTGTGCTACTATAATGTGTGATTGGTGCGTTGGCACCCATGAACTGACTCTCTAACCACATAGACATAAAATGTAGGATGGAGGGGAGAATTTGTCCAGTGTAATGGAGAAACATGACATGATGTTGCTATTAAGAGAGGCGGCATGATGTAAAAACACTTGTGACTCGATGCAATGCTTTTCTATTCATCTGAGTCTCAATCTATCTCCTTCTGGGGCCTTTGAGCCATATTCAACTAGGGTCATTAGGTTATCAAGAACCTAGGGTTTCTTGCCATTTATATGTAGTAAATAGATCTACTGGATGCCTATCATTCCTTGTGGGTAGAGATATGTCTTCAACCACTGGGTTCCTTGGGAGTATGTGTTGTTTGTTATTTCTAACCACCTATACCTATGATAAAATATATATTAATAGGTAATTATATATATACACATATATAAATGTGAGTGTGTGTGTGTTTATATATATTATGCAGGTGTGTGTGTGTGTGTGTACATATGTTTACGTATATGTATATGTGTTTGTATATATATATATGTGTGTGTTTATGTACCATTATATTTTATTATATATATACATATATTTATTTACATATCTATGTTAATATAGAATCATATTTAATTATATATATATGTATGAATTCATTTATTTATATATATTGATATATATTAATATATATTATGTTAATATATATATATATATATTCATTTTTATTTGTTTATCATTATATTTAATTATATATAAATATGTTTTTATTTATATAATTTTCGGTAAATTTAATTATACATAAATATATTTAATAGATATTTATATATACTTGCATATATTTATATATTTATGTATAAATATATTTATATGAATATATATAGAATTAAATTTTTATGTGTATGTATTTATAAATTAGGAATATATATATGTACACACACACAGATATAAATATATATAATTACATATCTTTATTTATATATAAAAAAGTATATTAGGGTCTTATTAGTCACCACATGAGGTACTTTATTAGAGTGGAAAAGTCTTTGCAGAATAACTAAAAGGAAAGTAGTTTAAATCTAACAATGCACATATTTATATATAATATTTTAGTTATAAATTATAGATATTAAATAATAAATAATATTTAATAGATAATAGATAATGTATAGTGAATAAAAAATAGCATATAAGAAAATATAAATAATAAATAATATTTTTAAAAAAATATATAATAACCCTTATGAAAATTTTCATGGTGGATTCTTAAGAAGTTTCACTAAATGATTTGTCATACCAAAATATGATTTGGTTTTGAAACACCATTATAATTTATTCCATGGTAGTTTGAACAACAGCTAAATTCTAAAAATACAATCATTGATTGGAATTTTTGGGGTGGTTGGTACTCTTAAACATAAGGTCTATACGAGGTTCTAATAACATTATACCTCCATTTATCATTCCCAAATATTAAAAAAATGTAAATAAAGGCTCTTATACCACATTTTAGTTTTCTCCATGAGGTTCACCTACACTAATATTGAACCACAAGACTACATATGTCAAGTATTGCTCCCCATATGCAAAGGTTATCGAACAGTGGTAAGTTTCTATGTATAATTTTGGGATACTCTACCCTATCCCACCCACAGATCCATAAATCACTAAATAAGAAATAATGACAAATAATCAACAAAATATAAAATCCTAAATATGGAAATTTCATCTATGATCCATCCGTAAGTAAATAAAAAAGACAATCTATAACAAATGGAGTTACTATAATGTCAAAAAATTATGAATAATGAACAAAATCACCCATGGGTCAATCATACAAAAAATGATCTAAAATAAACAACATAAGGGTCAAATTAACAAAAACTGGTCTTAAGTCCAAGGACCATGTCCATACTATGAAACATTATCATTATCTCGACTATCCATTGCAATGCCTTTTCACTTCCCTATTTAATGAGGCATTAAATCTAAATACACACAAACAAAACAATATTCGAGTGTAAGGTGTGATTGAAACTTAGTAGGACAAAAACAATGGTGTCCTTAACTAAATCCAAGATATAAGTAAGTATTTATTTATGTGGCATGTAATGATAATAATAACATATTAAAATAAATTGTTTTCATATTTTCAAGTTCCTTTGTAACAACCAAGATCGACCATACCAACTCTGTTTAGTACCAATATCAAGTCTAGACATGTTACATATTAAATCCAAGGGTTGGCATGGTTTCCTCCCATAGTATCATCTCACAATGATTAAGAAAAACTATATTAAATACACCAAAATCTTGTCCCTTGTATGGTATTTTTGGCATCACACCGATCTCTCACCACCAAAACATCTCTGGTTATTAGTACACAGAAACCAACACTCCATATTTCCCTTGGTTGGAAATACATCCAACCAACATCATGAGAAATAAAAAGATCATCATTTCAGCCATATTTTTTCCTAATATTCCATTAATATTTTTTTAAAACCTTTATCGAGTAATAGTTCTTAGTGGGCATACATCATTGGACAGGTTGTGGTCTTGTAGACATGCATTCATGCTTTTCAAAGGCTAGTGGCCTTCCACCAACTGGGGTATCAGTGTCAGATCCTTTATCAGAATGAGGTGATGGGATTTATTCTCATCCTTACATTGATTCGTTATTGGATTTAATCTTATATTCTTTGAATCCCTTAAAGATCTATTTGATATTCATAAATCTTATTATTGGGGCCATATTCTAGTGGACACAGGCTAATTACCCCACATACTTCCATTATAGGGAATATGACTAAGGTTTGAGGAGATGGTTGCATTAGTAATGCTGGGTATATTCAAATGTCTTCTTCGTATGGTATGTAAGAATATTTTTCTCATGTACTTAGGTGACTTTGTATCAAAAACCAAGGAATCGTTTTATTTTCCCGATGGAACTTTTTTGTGATGATTAAGAAATTCTAGCCTCGTCACTAAGGGTATCCTATGTGCATCACAAAATTGGGATAATATTCAATACATGAGGAATATGGTTATAATCATTCTAGGTAATTTATTAAAGACAAACAAGGCTTCCTAGGATCATCATCTAAATAATCTTGTACTCATCCCATATGGAATGAACATAGTCCCATCTCTTAAGAAGAGGGATGAGAGATGCCACACTCATCAAATATGATTATTATTCTTTCAATACAAGGCATCCAATTTTTTCACATGAGGAAGAATATTAGGCTCATCAACAATGTAGATGTAGAATATATCACATTATCATCACATACGATTCTTAGGAATGTCACATAAGACACCCTAGGATCTTAACATATCGATATATTTCTAATGCATCATGTGGGGATTACAAGTTTAAAGTTGAGTGAGGGTAATTCCCATATATACTCATCATGTACTAGGAAAGTCACATATTAAGAGTCTAATGTGGATAGTCCCACATATTATTGTCACATATGGTTCAATAACATGTTTAATTTTCAGTGGGTACACTTCCCTTATATGCTCTCCATGTATTAGTTTAGAAATAAGCTTACATCCTACGGGGATAGTCATATATTTAAAATAGAGTGGATACAATCACAATTCATAGTGTTGTGTGGATTTACATGAGTTATAATCCAGTGGTGGATGCTTCCTGTATACACTCATTTTGTATTAGGCTAGGAATATGTAGCAGACTGTGGAAATGTCAAAGTCCAGTACGAATTCGAATTTTTAGGGTAATAGGTTTAGTGTATTCCATAAATATTATCAGGGTTCAATGATACCTAGTCATAATAGATATATTGAATTATGTTGGCATTGATATCAATTTTCAGTGTGGCATCAAACACACCCTATTAAAAATCAAGGATTAAATACCATATAGTAGGATGTGTACAGTTTAGGTTTGTGTTATAAGACACCATTATAAAATTTAACTTAATATAGCGGGGATTCTCATATTGTGAAATGAATTAAAAAATGGGTTGGATTATGGAATACTCTTTAGAACGTTTGGAAGATGTGTAAATCATTCCAAGCTCAACACACGAGGCATCTCATGCTTGTTAGAAAAGGAATACTAGGTTTTTCAATCGGGGACTCCTATGCTCATCACATTAGATAGGCTTCAGAATAAGGTCTTATGCTTATGCTTTTATCATATATGTTATCATCTTACACTAATGATGATATCTTGTACATTTAAAATATTTGACATGGATGATATTCTATGTAGTTTAACATATCATAGTTCCAAAAATTGACATCACAAAGGGTGTGATATGAATGGTTTTGTAGGCCTTATGTATTTTATTTTCTAGTCTGAGTTACAATAATAAAGGATAAATATAAAAGGATCATGTATGCACTCACTTGGGGGTGAATTGTGGTATCTCGGGATGATGTTTTGATTGGGGCTTACGGGTCCATTATGCGAGTGCCCTTTGAGGAAAAAGGTGTACAATCTGTTCCAGGTAGTATGTATGTGGCCAAACATGAGAGTTCCCATGTTTGGGGGTAGCAGTAATGAATACTAACCAAACTATTCTTGGTGAAAATGGCATGGGAACAATGGGCCATGATACTAGTTGTTCAAGTAGATTTAGCACATGTAATCGAAAATCAAATGAAAATGATTCCCATGAGCACTTACCTTCCATAAAACTACGTTTGGATGAGGGAGGCATCAAATGGGGATCCATAGAGCTAGGTTTTTACAACTTTTAAGTTATTTGAATTTATGAAGTTGTGAGGCACATGGGATCCAGCACAATAATGTAGCATGAATGAAAAATGTGTGGTTCTTCACAATATTGTGTGTTTCATGAGGAACAAAATTACTTATATAGTTTGTTTCTTATATGATATATTCACATAATTGATGAATATTTCATGAAATTATGGTATAAGTTTAACTTCCATTAGTCGATCTCACCATGAAAGTGGAAGAGTGTCCAAGATTGGTGGGGTTGCTGTTGGAGGAGCCATGAGGTCCCTTACACATCGCCTTAGTGGGGATTCTGAAGATCTGATGCCTACAGGTAAAGAGATCATTAGAAAAATGGTATGGGATAAAAGGACATGATAATTTTCATAATAGTTGGATCTAGAGAGGTTCTATGGAAGAGTTTTATCTACCTCATATAATTAGTTTACGACATAATCTTTCCCAAGCTGCGGGACATATGTGATCAAATGAAGCTAAAATTCATATTAGATTAGTTTTCATTGAAAATCAATTGGGACTAAGATGAGAGGTTAATTATTGGTCTCAAATTACTCAACATAATGGTATAATAGATGTATAGATTGACCTAACTCTTTGATTTTTAGGTCATGGTGCATTACTGCGGTGTGGGTGACCCCTACACTGAAGGTGAATCCCATTCTTAATGGAAGACCTAGAGAGGAATAAGATAGGTGAGTTCCCACTATGGGTGTTCCTATTCTAGAAGAACCATTATTTGACCTGGAGAATGTGGATTATATAGTTGAGTAATCCTATGTTAGTGCTACATGAAGAGATTCTTTGGTTGAAAGAAAGTGTATCACACTGGAGGATAACTCTAGTGATCTCACACCATGTGAGGTAAGTATTGAAATTTTTTATTAAATAACATAGTTTAATTATATATATTTCTAACATTCATTCCATGATTTGTATAGAAATTCTAATTGTAGAGTAGATGAACTAATCTAACGAGGAGAGTATGACTCTCAGTCCCCTAAGGCTAAACTAGTGGTAGTGGACAATAAAGTGAGAGAAGATGCAACCCTCTGATTCCCCTTTCAATTTGTTTGTATATGGGGGTACATACCCTAGAATATCAATGGTGATGAAATATCTTGGAGGATGAGGTTTTTTAAGATAAATTCTCATTCAATCCATCCTGAGTCCTAGCATTAAACATGGCACCACTTTCTCCAATTTCTTTTACTGGATATTTTTTGTTAACTCCACTTTTATTATTCATATTGAGGCCACACAATCTGTTATAGAGAATCATGTTTCCATCATTAGGTAACAACATGCATAGAGGGGTCCCCATTAGCGATTCTCCCATTAGGATCATTATGCCTTGGCCTACTAGAAGATATAGCCAATAACCAAGGTCAAATATTTGAAGGAGTAACACCTCGAACCAAAAGTAAGATCGCTGATATATTTCAAGCACATAATTAATAGCACTTTTCAACCTCTACTTAGGGTTTATTTAATCCTATATTATACTATATTATTATCTTTTGTGATAGTATATAATGAGGGGAATGTCTAAAATTAGCAGGTGTCTATCATGTCGAAGGGCCATGAGGCTCTTGCTGCCACCCATATTGCTGAAGGCGTAGATCCTACATCTGGAGGACCTACCACATTAATTAAAGTAACATATTCTATGTTGATTCCATATCTATAATCGAGGGGGGTGGGGGTAAAATACCGGAGAGGGGTAAGTTTCACCCTCGGGGAAAAGACAGTCACACTAAATGAGGTCTATGAGGGGATCACAAGGCCTTCACTCGTAGATTATATGACGAAAAAGAAAGAATTTTTTGGTGAGGGGCCTAGAGAGTAATGTCATATTAATATATGTCCCATCGAATAAAAAATAATGTCATAAAAGGACCTATTTCTATGGTTATCATGGTCTTCCCCAAGTATCATCCTTCCCAAAGAGAAATGTATCACTAAGAGTCAAATGATGGGGAGGAGAACCAGGTAATTTTGTTTAGGGCATGGAGGAACATCTAGAACATCATCACCTACAATTAGTGACTTGATTTGGTTGTATGGATGTGATATCATCACTGTATTCTTGGTAAACTGGTGGTTGTCGAACTATATTACCACACACATCGCATACTGGCTTGAGACTTCTTGGTTGAGCGGTGCATAAGGGGTGGAAATATTTTGACCCCACCTGATATGTGAACACTTATGAGAGTGAAAAGTCACTTCTGGTGGTTTAATAATACTTTAATTAACATGTTGAAAAATAAGTCCGACACAAGTCCATCATCATAGCTAGGAAGGAAACCATTATTTATCTGTGGAAATAGTTGGTGGTGATCAAAGATGAGGTAGCTGGGGTAGCATCTTTGGAAGTAGAATACTAAAACGTTTAAATTTTACTTTTGATTGGAATGGATGAGATGGGAATCCAGGTGGAGGAGGGGGTTGAAGATATAGCTAGGCGATAACAATATATCAATCCAATTAAATCATGTTTGTTTGTACTAGTGAGGTTTTTCTTCTAGGATGAGATATAGGGATTTTTTTCTTTTAAATTATGGAGAGGCACTAATATGTGGTTGGACCTCATCCTTCTTTTTAAAATTAATAATCATATAGCATGTCAAAAAGTCATCTGTCAAATTTCTCATATTAATCACTTTAATTAAACAACCAAATATGAATACATATGCCCACATGAGTTATTCTTAGTGGTAGAAACAAGCGACCAATAGAAGATCATCAAATTAAATGAGAGTGTTAGATGGATTTGGATAGGTCATGATTAGATTATTTCTTTGATCATCATTATAAATCCATAAGGATAAGTGATGTGATCCCAAATTATACAAAAAACAAAATCAAATTCATTTAAAATACCCCCTAATCCATTTAATGAATTGTAAAATATTTATTTCAATGGTTAAATTGTGATTTTAAATTTATTAATAATATTTGAATTTAATCCCACACTAAAAAATTGGTGTTGAGAAAGACACTAAAATCATGGAAGATACATTGATCAACAACTACTTCACTACTTGTTTCTAATCTAACCACCGATAAAATTACCAAGGGATGGATTTGTCACACCAATAAGCCAAGTGGCCACAATTGTGTCATCCACCACAACTAAATTTTTTGGAAAAGTCCCAAAGTGACCGTGCCTATTATAGAGTGACCAAAAAAATTAATTTTTGAGCAAATCATCAATGAAATTTTCTAAATATAATGGATCAAAAAAACATGTTAAGAGTGGAAATTAGAGTAATGTTTGGAAAAGGAATGAACCTACCGCATAGTAAAATAACAATAAAACCTCATTATACCAAAACGGAGATACCCAGGGGGAAATAGGACTACCTTAGTGGTTATGAACTTTAGAATCATCATGTTGAATTGAAGGAAGTCAGCCATCATCATGCCATCATGACCATTTCCATTTGAGAGGGATTCTTCGACACTGAAAAACCACAACATGACTGTTGAATTCTATACCTCTACATCCGACCATCATGAGTCAATACTGAGAAGATAATCAATGTCCACTGCTACCCCAGCTAAAACACCTGATGAGATTTTTTCCACTATTGAGTCCATCATGCTACCCCTGTTAATGTCACACTGATGGAAAATAAAAAACCCTTGACATTGTGGAGAATATTGTAGGGGAAGATCCACCCTCAAACCCCTAAGTGTTGTATGATGGATATGAAACTAAGTATGCCTCCATGATGGAGAATACCAAATCTAAACCACTAATTTTTTTGATTTTTTAAAATATTTTCTATGTTTATTTGTTCCAAAGATTCAAATATCGGTGTGGTCGAGTTATAATCCTCACACACTGGTTATGGATACTAAAGAGGGCCCACACATTATGTTCAATGAAATGACCCTATGAAGACCCTACTATATAATGAAGATGAAATATGAGTCTAATATCAATTTCATTCCCAATAAAAGCTGCCACAATTAATCTAAGTCCCCATGATCTTAATAAACATTAGTCAGTATCCAGTTGTACTTTCCAAAATTGAAGATAATGAAACATGTTCATCCAATCAAACTTTCTAATGACCTTATCAAATACCATTACCTCTAAAAACGACTATCCCACTCATATCCATCCATGTATGAAATATGATTATATATAATTATAGGAAGATCTTACAATGGATTATTCTTGATGATTATCATTACAACTGTGATGGAATAAAATATTTCTGTTCAGAATTTTATCACAAGTTAATTAGCACAATCGTTATGAAATTAAACTCATAACTAAATTGATCATGATCATAAATTTTGACGCATAGATCCCATAAACTAATGGAGAACATTCCTAACCTCACTAAAAATGAGGATGAAGAAGTTCAATGAACTTTTAATTATTTACCTCTTCCAAACATAGGAATATACATCATTTGACATTTGTAGTCAGTCTGTTCTATAATTTATTTATGAAATTTCTTTTCTGATCAAATTCTAATTTTTCATCATATTAATACACTATTTTAATACTCCATTTCATCTTGTTATATCACCCCTATGACATCTGAGTGATCAAAATCTCCATGATCATGGAGCACTGACCCATTGTGGGTGGTCCAAGAGGTATCACAATGGTTATCCTGATTTTATAAAATTATTTCTTAATATATTTCCTCTCCAATTCTAGTTAGATAATATAAGTGGACTATGGAGGATATTATCATAGCATTATAATTCATTGAAACTTCCATTATCATCCATCTATTTTCATACCAACATCTACCTCTATTTTTATAACACTTCATATGAGAGGAGTTATGTGATTTGAGTGGAATAATGGTACAACATTTCTTCAAACTGGATGGGTGAGTTCATTGACAACATTTAGGAATGATATTAACCATTCACCAAGGTAAATATATGAAATTAATTTTATGTTTAGGTGTATTTATAGTGTATTATTGGTTCCATACAAAAGAAAAATGTTGGAGGGTTAGTGAGTGAATAACATTGAACTTTTTCATTAAAATAGATGATTTAGAACCAAAGTAAATAATAAAAAATACCACATGATTTCATCCTTGGAAATTTTTTTATTTATACCATTAATTATGTGTACATATTCATTTCCACTTTTTTCCGTATATCCTTTCAATAAAAAAAAATTGACATTTATCTTGATTTCTCAGTTTCAAAATATTAAAAAAATATATATTATTGTTGGGATAGTGAAACTCTCAAACCATACACCTTGATAGACAACCCTGGTCATCTACAATACTTAATTATGTGGTTTTCAAAATTCTATTTGAATGCGGCCCATGACAACCACATGATCAAAATAGAACCATTTCAGGGGATTTTGGTCAAGTATTCGTTATTTTTAACACAACTCAAATGAAATTAGTTTTTTTTATTCTTTATCATTTTCTCAAACTTCTATAAGCATTATATTGGAACCATTATTTAATGTAACATAAAAAATATAACTAATTCATAATCGCACAGGTTCCCTATGAGGAGAAACAACAAATGCATATCTATTATAGTTGTGATAGAAGTCATGAAGAAGACATCATTGGGAGTTAAATTCAAGAAAATATGGATAAAATGGTGCAGATCAATAAACATCCCACACTGTAGGAAGAAATGAATTAGTAAATGCCTATTATGGGAGAGATAAAGAACTTTTTAGATGAAGTAACATCCAATAATCCAAATATAATGAAGCAATAATAATTTCAAGAGTCAGAGAACATGTTATTTCTTATATAATATTTTCAAGAATAAGAAAGAGTTTTTTTAGAATCCCAAGACATTACACTATAAAATATTAAATACATCTTCTTAGAGTTGGTTTACTGTGAAAATAAATACAATGTGGAAATTATTGACGGATCCACTTTTCATATTTTTTCATTCTATAAATTTATTTTGTAACAATTATCTATTGATCTCCATTATACTATAAATGAAATCAGATGATTATAATTATTGAAAGCACTGGATGAACGTGAAGAAAAGGATGAAATAATATTTGATGGGAAGCTATAATTCCAACTACAACCCTCATACACACAATCAGACTTAAAAGATGCACTATACCAAGAAAATGACCTATATTATATGACTAAAGAGGGAGGTAATACTGAAATGGATATATTTCATTCTATGATTGGGAAACAATAATTATCTTTTATTCTACCAAGTTATAATTTTAATGACACAACCTAGATAATGATTTTCCAGGTTAGTGATGTACATGAATGCGTTGGATACAACTTTAAGGTCAGAATTGAATAATCACAATCTATAAGTAATGAAAATAACCATTAAATGGTGTTTCATAATCCACAAGAGTTTCATCTAGGGTAAAATGAGGGATTGAATAAATATTTATCCTTATTTCTTTTTTAAAAAGTTGTTCTAGAACTTGATATCCCTAATTTTATTATCGAAAACCAACATAAGTTTTTCTCACCCACGAAGAGGATGATTAACTTTTTGTAGCTACCTCAAAAGAAATACATGTTCTGGAAATAGTGGAAGAGAAATTGTGGATTCTTTAAATTTAATAAGATTCTACTCAAAATAAAGAAGCATGGTTAGACAAAGAGTATTTGTATAACCTATTTAGATCCACTCTAGAAGAAGACACACTAGTGGATAGACAATTCGAAACAGTCTAAATTATTAATCATGTTGAGACAAAATCATACAGGCAAACCTAAAATTGGATCAGGATGAAGATACTTGGGGAATTTTGGGTAAGTAAAACACTCTCAACAACACAATGAATATCAAATAGATGGAGAAAACTAGATTAATCACCAATGGTTTCTCATGAAGAAATAGTAGTAAAATCTACTATATAAAAAAGAGGATATTTTTATTTAAATTTTCCATGATGTATTTATTTTTAAATTTGAATTATTTTTTAAGTCCCCCTTCCTTTAACCTATTCAAGGAGGATAAGTAGAGTTGCTACTAGAAGGGGAAGAGGAATTAATAGTTTTGGAAGAAGATGAGGAGACCTCAAACATCAACCTCCCACCCTAACATTATAATGTATGTCATGCTGATAAGGGAGTGGACATGAAGAACTTGGTTCAAAGGAACCTACATGAATAAGTTTGACTATCGAGATATGGAAGAATTATGATATGGAGGATCTTAAAATAAAATATCATCCCTGTAATGGATTTGGGATAACCCATAATTTATCAAAATATAAAAAATATAAACAAAAACACCTCTTAGGGGTTAAATCCAAGACTCTCCACCCTTCTCTTTCTTTTTCATTTTATTTAATTTACTTTTTAATAAAATTTACTTATTATTAATGTGTTTATATAGGTTTTACATAAAAAGAAATCAACCACAGAGGATAGCTAAAGGTTTCCTATAACATACCAGGGGAGAGAATACCATGAGCCTGTGGGATAAAATAAAAAATACTAAGTGGTTTCTATCAAAATAATTTTTGTGACACAACTAATTAATAGACTATTAACATCTGAAAAAAAATGATTAAATCAAGGAGGGTAGTGTTATTGATAAGAGTGGGTGAAAATATCCAACCTATTTAGTTTAGTTTTCAGTGATTTTTAGTTATTGTCTTAGAATTTAAAAATTTAAAAACTATATACTCACTTCGGTAAGATATTAGTAAATCATTAAGTAAATAAAATAAAAAAGTAAAGAAACATATAAAAAACACAATGAATATTATGTTTTTAAATATTCTAATATTCTTTTCTATAGTTTTTTGTTTTGATTTTTCAAAACTATTCTGAATTTTATTTCAACCCTTATTAGTCTAAAAATACCATGCTAAAATTGGGGAATTCATTTGTTTCCTGAAATTGTGAGAAATAAGTAGTTTCTTGGTTAATTTGTTATAACATTCATAGAATTTTGGTCTTTGAACTAACAAAGGGAGTATGAGTGAAATTATTTTTATTGAACCATAATTATAACATGAGGACATTAGGTTTTTTAACATAATCCAAGGTAATTTTCCCTCTGTGAGGAAGAACACAATTGGGATATGAATCAAATAAAATTTTAATAATTCCTTTTAATGTGGATTAAAATGGAAAATTTATATCCCATAATGAATTTATGAGACAGTGGAACCGGGTGCGTGTGTAAAATCCCACTACAAATATTTGAATAGCGTTTTTTTCAATGTGTTATTCATATAGATGGCTAGAAAAAATTTAAAAGATGAATAAGTATCTATGTCAAAAATTAATTCATATTGATATGGGTAATATTGAACCCCTTAAAGAGACCATTGACTTATAATAATTTCATTTGATTTGTATCAATAATGTTTAAAATTCAAACTTTTATATGAGAATCTTAGGGGAGAGGGATAAATAGAATTTATTCATATTAAAACTTCAATTCCACATATATCTAATTCAATCATGTTTTGGACTTAAAACATTGATTAGATTGAAATGAGGTAGTATTTTATTCTTAAAACAAGCATGAAAATTCAATAAATAGATGAATCTCTATTTTATTTCTTATCTAGCTTGTATTTTTAGTGTTTTTATGGATGGATTTAATTTTTGTTCTCTTTGAATAAATGAAATTTGATGATGTAATTTCATTGGAGTGAAATTATTATTTTTTGGGGGAGTGATGTGAGACTATGATTAAAACTAGGCGGATATTCAATGAAAATATCCCATTACTTAATATAAATAATGAGTAAAATAGTGATATTTGTGACTTTTAAGAAATAAAATATTATTATAAATTATATTTTATATTTCTTTTTAATTGGATAATTAATTTTTGGAATTAATTAAGAATCCATATATTAATATTCAAACTTAAATTTTAATTGGTTATTTAATTCATTCTTGAAATTAAATTCTAAAATTGATTATTTTTTTAACCTTAATTATTTCAATTTTTTTGAAATTTTATATAATTTGAAAATTGAAATTGATATTGAAATTTAAATAGTGTGATTTTATTATTGAAATGAATTTTTTATTAGAGTGTAAAAATTTAATGATGAGAATTTAATGATTTAAGTTGCTTGATATTATATCTTAAAAGGGTGAAATTGTAATTTTAGATTATTTTATCATTTTTAATTAAATCTGGCACTAAAAAATGTGTGTTGTGTGGGTAACTCATGTTTTGTAAAATAAATGAACTTAGAATGACCTAACTTCTTACATTTTATCTAACAGTTGATAAAATGATAAACAAATAGATTTCATGCACAAAAAATCAAACAACTCTAACTGTATCTGCCTCCACAACTGAAAATTATGGAAATGTTTATAAGATACCATCCTATTTTGGATAAAGCACATGAACTATGAGTTCCACAAATATTCATGAAATCCATGTCAAACACTTGTGATGCTAACTATGTTCACCGCTGTGAAAAACTATAAACCACTGGGAGTCACCATATTGAAAACTCCCCATTATTGTGGAAATGGTGAGGGTCACAAATGATAGAACATGTTTGTATATGACTAAAAAAAATAAGAAATAATCACACATAACCCCTAGATTTATGTTGCTTATGAAATGATCCTAACATCCACTGAGAGGAAAAAACACTTCACTATGAAATCAAGGAGCACAATTTATATGGAGTATCTCAGAGTTTCTAACACAAAGTATCCTAAGCCAAAAAATTGGATAATAAATAATATAATTTGTTTATTCCAACAACCGTATATAAACTTTTCACTACTTAAGTGAACAATTGTTGGATGATTGCATCACTACAGTATTGGGGCCACCCAAATATAAGCTTCTATTGTGGTTGATAGCTAGAAGTCCATGGAGCTATAGTACCATTATCTCCAATGTCTGACATAAAATAGTTTCCATACCAAAAGTATACACTAATATAGTTCCATATTGTTGTCAAACAGTTAGATCTTCTACAATCCATCAGAGTTTATACAGTACCCAAAAATTTGGTCTAGGGTGTTTCCACCCACAGACCCCCAGAATATGGGCAGATTTCCCATTCACCCACAATAATATGACGGTGGAGCTCGACCAATAGAGTTGCGGCCTAGTGCAGAGTATTATTCACATGAATTAAGTCCAATGTAATATATAGATGATTAGGGTACACCAATGAAACTCTTATACCAGAACCGAGCTCCACCAATATTGAAGAAGGCTACCACTTCAGGAATGAACTCTGCCACCTCCATGCTAAATCAATGGAAGTTAACCATTTCTGCATTGTCATGGAAATTTCTAGTTTGAGGGAGACATCACTGAATTGAAAAATTTGATCATTTCTGTTGAACACTAGAACTTGGTATCCAAACACTATGATTTGACTATGAGAATATAATCAATGTCTGTTCCTTCCCTGGATAAACCACATGATGAGATCTATACCATTATTGAGGATTTCACACCACACCCTATTTGTTTACCACTAATGGAAAATAAAAAACCCACATTTAGCATAAAATCGTTTAGAAGAAGATCCACCACATACCCCAAGTGCTGAATAATGGAGATGTCCATGATCTTGTTAATGTTAGGTAGAAGATAGAATTAGAACCCATGAAATATTTTTATATGTTTAAATTTTTACTATGTTTATGTTCTCTATAGATTTAATGGAAGGAAAATTTTGCGTATATTCATGCACTGGTTATGGTTTCAGAAGAGAGTTCATACATTCTATTCAAAGAAATTTCCTTATAAATCCCCTACTCTTTGAATAATCTAAATTAAGGGAATGAGATCAACTTTATTCCCAATACACACTATATCATAAACCGATGTCCCCAAAATTAATCCACATATGATTTCTATAAGTACTACCCAGAATTGAAGAGGATGAAATAAGTTCCTATAGACCCACTTTCCAAGGACCATATCAATGTCTAGGGCTGATCAATGTAAAAATCCCACTCATACCCTCTCATGAACATAATATGATGGTATCTAAGTCTAGGAAGCACTTCTACAATATTATTATTAAATATTTCCACTACACCCATGAGGAACAAGAACATTTCTACTCTACATTTTCTCAAAAGAGAATAAGTGCAATCATGGTGAAAAGATACTCTCAACTGAATTGATCATGACCATTTGAAAAAAACATAGAGAACATCCAATAAAGGATAACTTTATCAACACACTAATATAGAGGGTGAAAAAGGATGATAAACTATAAATTATATATCCCATTCCCCACTTAGGATTATTTTTCAATTACTGGCCATAGTCAATCTATTATCTAATTTTATTCTACAATTTCATTTTTAATCTAATAATAATTTTTTCATAATGATCTATCATTATTTTATTCCCCCATTAATTTATGTTTTTTCACTACTGTGATTTCCCAGTGATATGAATCTCTATGATCTTGAAGAACTAACCTATTGTGGGTGGTCTGAGGGGAATCACAAAGCTGATCTTGAATTTATAAATTTATTTATAAATATATTTCTTCTATGATTCTAGATAGATGGTAGAATTATTGTGTGTAGGTGGAGATAGTCACTCTATAAATCATTAGCACATCCACATTATTGCACGTGTATTACACCGATGTATCCCTCAATTAATATCACACTTCATACCGGTGGTGTCATGTGATTCGAGTGGAAGATAGTATAGGATCGCTACTAGGTGGGTGGGTAAGTTCATTAACTCGATTGGGAAATTTTCTTACCCATTCAATGAGGATAATACATTGAATTACTATTTTATTTGAGGATATTTTGAGCAGATTAGTGGTTCCATACAAAAGAAAAATAGTGTAGGGTGAGTGGGTGAATTATTGTGAATCCGATCATTCTATTAGATGATTTAAAATAATAATAATGATAGATCAGTAGATAATTCATACCTATGGCCATTTTCATTTATTTAATTTATTTTGTGTGTATTATTATTTAAACTTTGTTCCATGTTTCCATTCAATAAAAAAACCAAACAAACATAAATTTTATTAATATATTACTTTCAAAACATTAAAAGAAATAATTATAAATAAGTGATGGGATACTAAAACTCCCAAACCATACTCCTTAAGCGATAACCCTGGTCATCCACTAGATTTTTTTAGAAGGTTTTCTAAATTTTGAATGACCATGACTTGTGACAACCACATGATTAATGAGGGAACTGTGTTGGTGTGATTATATTAGTTTTAATTACCTAACAATGTGAAGGTTTCCCAAGGGAATGACAATAAGGGTGTAAGAATTGCACATGATAAAATGGAATATGGAGAGAGGAAAATCATGACCTAAAGAGTCTCTATTTATATATTTTTTAAGAAGATGGCTAAAGGATGACCATTGAATATTTTTGGAACATTTTTTCCATGACTGTAAAATAAAAAATGTATCTATTAAGGTGTGTTCCCTAAATTAGAGGCTTGAAAATATGATATTGCTTCATCACTATAGGGGAGTTTTTTGAGAGACAAAAATAGTGATACATTAGGGTAATGTGCCTTAGATGGAATTAAAACCTATCTAGACTTCTTATAATAAGATAGGGGTTCCCATAAGGATGTGAGATATGGATGTCGATCCAAATCTAGGGGGAAAAATGTCAGTCTATGAAGGTATATGGTACTCAGAAAGAGTTCAAGAACTTTTATGGTTACACTATCATGCCTCGAGAATTTTGACATGGCACACCAAAAAGAGATAATGTGTGATAACCAATGGGTAAAAGACACATTCTAATTGAATGAGATACACATGGATAAAATTCAACCATTATAAATGGAAGAGATGAATGATCATGGAGGATAACAATCTTATGGTCATATTTCTTTAAATAAAAGGTAAATAAAGCTTTAAGTTTGTATAACATGGACCATGGGTTTTCAATTTTAAAGATGTGTATCTAGGACCAATGGGGGAACTTTTTTTTGATGTCATGTTTCTAGGACCAAGAATTACATATTTTTTGACATTATTCTTCATTAATTATGGGACATGACTTTTAAGTTCATATGGAAAATCCAAAGATTATAAATTTAAGATAATGTGATAAGGGCCCTGTAGTTCAAGAGTTTAATTTCATACAACTCATAGAATGGAATGGTGATACTATTTTACCATCAGTGGAAAAAAAACTAGATGTGAGTGGAAGGACCCAAGGGGGTACTACACCAGTATAAATCATCTCACCGATATGGGGTCGTATAGTTTAAGGTAATTATTCTTGGAACATAATAAAATAATAATGGTCCCAACACAATGATTTCATACATCCATATGTATCCAATAAGTTGGTAATCAATCCATACATAATTCACGTAGGTGTAATTATAGGTGACCAATGACACATAATGGTTTTTCTCTCAAATAAGGGCTGAGGAATCTTGTTGTTTTAAGTCGTGTGATGGGGATGAAACCATGTTTATTAATGTCATGTGAAAATTATTCTAATCACATAGTTTAATGACATATAATGAGGATGAAAAAGTGGAAATATTAATTATTCTAGTGAGATAACTAATCTAAAATACATAATACCATGTAATCCATGATCAGTGTGAGAAACAAGAAGCAATAAAGGGTTACCATGAAACATGAGATTTACCATGACGAATATGTATAGGTTAGAATGATAATTTTACCACTAAGTGAACTTGTGAAAAAATAGAGAACTAGTTAAGAATGAAACCATAGGACTGATTCAACTTGAAAACATACCAAAATGTAAAAAATGAAAATATCATTGGTGTTATGACTGTTATTTAACAAATGAGAGTGGGTGAAGGTAATTTCTACCTTCAAGAATTTAAATTTTAAGGGGGTAATGTGTATGATAAGTATTAACATTGACCAAATTAAAAGCATAGATTCCACTTCCACATCATGAAGGGTGTATAAAAGTTCAAATTATAATTGACCATTCCCAACATACTAGAATTGTCACTTTCTACCATAATTCCTCTGGGGAATGTGACCAAGAATGTCGGTAAGAATATATGGATTTATAACATCATCATAAGGAAGACCATTATTACATGGAGTATTGATGGATAAATTATAACTCCATAGACTCAATGTGTGGATATGAAATAAGAAACTCAAAGAGATATAAAAGAAACATGGGATTACACTATTGTGTCTAGTGCATGTTGATGGGGTGAACAAGGTTTATGGGAAGACGAAAACAAAAGAGACATAGGGAATCCAAATTGGTTCATATTTATATATAGTTTTAGTTCTTCAACCGTGGACAATGATGATGTAATGATATATATGGAACTGAGAAAATTCTATACTCAATGTGAATTAGAGATCCTAAATTCTGAAACAAGTGATTTCAGGAGGTAAGGAAAATAGTTTAACATCATTATTCATAAAAGAAATTAGATATAATGTATATGTTCTAACATCCATATGAAATTCTACCTCAGTATCACACCACAATTGCGTGAAAACATGTATCAATTTCTAGAAAAGTATTGTCAATTTCCATGGAATGTTGGATCTGTCACAAACTATTCTGGGTTCCCTAGTAACCTGATAAGAAATCTGACCCTAACATTTTTGGATGGTCATTCCCAATCCCTACAAGTCATTGACTATCACGTGTAATTATAAAACACGTATGTGGGAATGAATATTTCATAATACATAGTGGAATCAAAATAAATAAGATAGTATGCATAATAAAGAAACTCCATTGGGAATGATGTACCAGAATACAACAACGCATAGAAATCCCAAAGTACTACAATCCATGTAGTAAGACAATAAGATAGCCTAATTCCCAAAGTAAATAATGTATCATGTCTAATGTTCAACAATATGACCCACCGCCAAGTGATCATGTCCCCTTAATTGAACCTGGAAAAAGATAATCATCAAACACTAGAAGGCATAAGTAAGGTGTGAATAAAAAATCCCAATAGGGTCTCACCAAGTCTTCCATAACATATTATAACAATATATTATCCAATGCAATTTTTTCAATTTTAAAAATAAATAGTTTTGACATTTTGAATAATATTTAAACAAATAATGTTATATAGTTCAAATTATAGAAAAATAAAATAATCAAGGGATTTACAAGTGATCAAATATTTCTAAAAAAATGGATTAAAGAAAAAATTTACATAAAATATTTATATTTACCTAGAATTCATGTAAATCAGTTAAAACAAAATTATCATACATTAATAACTCAAATATAAAACTAGAGAGAAACAAGGTCTTATACCAAAAGGTATGATAGTATTTCTTGCTATAGGACTCCACACTCTATAAGTGATCACAACAATATGGGTATACACACGTCCACTTAACACTGGCGAAAGGTTATTTGTCAGGATCCCATCAGAGATGTGACCCACTGCATGTATGTTTTAGAATGTTTTAATAGCGTAGTGTGCCAAATAACTCAGAAACTATCTAAGTCTTCCATGTGATATTACATAGTCTGTGATGGGAAATTAATTTTAAGACTCCTTAAAATGAAATTGAAACACATTCTTCCATTTCGATTCCAATTTTCCATTTAAAACCACATATGGGTTTTAAAAAAACATGCCTCTTCAATAAGATACAACCACCAGGTCTTCATGATAACATTTTAAGCCATTTTCACCAATATGATATCCATTCAAAAAAATTCCATCAATTTACAAAATTAATTTCCACAATTAAATTCTAAAATTTAATTGAAATCATTTTCATCAAATACCCAATTTTAATAAAACAATTTGAATGAACTAATTTCCATAAACAAACCCCTATTCAATGGAATTGGATATTTTCCCATTTTTCATGAAAAAACCATTTCCAAGTCTCCTAATTCATTAGAATTTGAATTTATTAAATCAATTTAATGTATGTTTGCGAAATTGAATTTAAATCAAATGTTGCAATAAATTGAGCAATTCATGGATAACAAATTTGGCCATCTGGGAGAGAACCACCTACTATATTCCAAAAAAACAACACTCTCAAAGATACCATTTAATGAGAACAAAGGTGTAGAATACCTAGATTACCATACTATTGGAATGATCCAACACCACATAGCATAGATACAATACTATCAATATGATCTATAGAAATCCCAATTGAGGATAAAGAGAGATATATGAATAGTGAAGGATAAATCTTACTTGGGAATCTCACCTCAAGCGCAACGAATATCGAATGACAAATAAGAGGTTCTAAAATGGTTGTAAGTATACAAGATCCCCTGGGGAAGGTCATAGTTTGAGGGAGAAGAATATGTAGTGGAGGAAACAAAAGGTTCTCAGTAGAAATACCTGTCTGAAAACCACATTCGGGGTATTACACGACATGTAATACCAATACACGTCACGAAACTATTATGTTTTTTACAATAAGAAAATGTGTCACCTAGAATTAAAAACTAACGTTTAGAGTTACAAAATCACATGTAAAACATTCAATATGTGTAAAGTCTCTTCATGATGTGTACCATTCACAAGGTGATTCCTTTCACGAATTGCCTCTAGAAACCATTACACGTCATGTAACACATTTACATGGCGTGTAACCCACTGTCAGCCAACAGAAAAGGCCGCATAAAGCTGAGAGTCCAATATATATATGAATTATGAATTATAGGTACCATCCCCATTTATTCTAAACCCTATTTAGTCAAAAAAAAAGGAAAAAGCAGGACATTTTTATGGTCATACCTATCAGATTGGTAATGGTATGTTATAACCCTCCCCCCTCGCTATAAATTGTTTATATCCCCAGAAATCCTATATTGGATCTTCCATGAAACAAAGATGAGGGAATTTCTCTCTCATCAATGCCTTATGTTACCACATCTCATGACTATCAGAACCATGCTTCCCTAGAAAACAAACCAAATTTATCATCCCTCTATTAAGATCCTTGGCCTCAGAATCAACTATCTTGATTGGCCGCTCAGTCGGAGATAATTTATGTTCAATCTCAAGATCACTCTAGCTAAAAACATGAAATGGATTATAGAGATACATTATCACCTATAATATATGGAACATGTTATGTATCAGTGTCAGCTGCGGTGGAAGTTAGTAATGGTATGAAACTTTCCCCACCTGCTCAAGAACCTTGAAAGGTACCACAAAAATTGAATAATCTTATCGTTCCTCCCAAGCCATAGATAACCCATCAAAGGTGAAGCATTCAATAACACATGGTCCCTAACTATGAAATAAAAAGTTCTACAATGTTGATCAACATAATACATATATTAGATTTGTGTTGTAAACATTATCTGACAAATTAACTGAATCTTTTTTGTCATCTCTTGCACAAAACATGGACCAACCAAGGGACATTCACCAATCTATGACTAACATAATGGATATTCAGAAGTCTGACCATATAATGCCTCAAAAGGTTCCAATATGATTGGGGAATGGTAACTATTGTTATAGTAAAACTCAACCATAGTGGTCATCCTAATCCCAACTAATGTTGAGAACACAAGAATGAATCACATCTTATGGAATATTTATAGCACTCTCTATCTATCCATTCAAATGCGGAGGAAAGGAAATGCTAAAATAGACCTGAGATCCTAGTAAATACTAAAGTCCTATCCCAAAGAAATAAGGTAACTAATAATCCATATCATAAAATATAATAGATGGTTCTCAGTGAAAACATACAATCTCATTCATGTAGTAATTTACCAACTCCACAAAATTGGTTGTATCTCAAATGGGTATAAATTGATTTTAATTGGTTAGCCTGGCGATCACAACTCATAACACATTTTTCATTCTCTGGGTATGTGGAATCCCAACCACAATGTCCAAATATATTTCATCACATTAGAAATTAGGGATTGGAAGTGGTTAAAGTAAACCTAAAGGTTTCTAATGTTTGGTCTTCACCAGTCTTCATGTATAGAAATTAGAGAAAAACAAAAAAATTCACCACCTAATATCTATACACCAAGACATTCACCACATTTCATAGAAAATCTTAGTGGTTTTTGGGTGAAAAAGACACTAAGAATTATAAAAACCCCCCATTACAGTGTTCAATTCCACAACTAGCACAATGAAGCAATTCTGATAGCATTGAACACCCTCATTGGAGAACAAATTCATAGAAACTATCTCCCAAACATAAATAGATTCTCTAATGATAAAGAGTTCATCATCAATCTCTTGATCCGTAATAATCATCTCAAGAAGAGTGGATTTCAATTGAACATTGGATAAAGATACTTTGTCCCCTTTATTATGAATCTAATATGAATCTGTTCAAAGAGAGCCATCTAGTTCCACTATTCTAATGATTCTTTTACTGTATGGGATGGAAGTTTCCTATTTAACACATCTGTAAAAACATTCCCATTCCCTGAGGTATTTGTGATTTCAATGTCGAAACACTATAGGTAGTCCACCCAATGCCTCTAATGGATATTCAAATCTTTTTGTGAGAAGATATAACTCCTGATTGTATGGTATGAATACATAGTAAACCTTTCACCATAAGGGTAATGTTGACTACTAAGTGTGTTTATCATAGCTAAAAGTTCAAGGTTGTGGGTAGAATAATTCCTCTCATGTGGCCTAAGATAACAATATCCATAGGAAACAATATGACCGCCTTCCATAAGAATGTATCCCAATCTTGAACTTGATTCATCACATAAGACCACCAAAACCTGCCCGAACCCTAGAAGAGTTAACACAGATTCATTTATCAAAAGAAATTTCATATCAATGAAAGAACTTGATAATTTTCCATTCCAAGAAAAAATCACCCCCTTCAAAGTTAGAGTATCCCTCGTAGAATCAAACATTGATAAGTACTTCATGGACCTGTGATAATATCCAGCTAAGACCAAGAAGCTTTATATCTAGAAGACACTACGTGGTTTCCACCAAATCGTAAAATACTTTACCTTCTCAGGATCAACTAATATACCTTGTTAGGACTCCAAATGTCCCAATAATTTCACTTCTAGAATCAATAAATAACATTTTGATAGCCTAGAATAATGTCAAAAATTTCTCAAAAGGCATAGAACTATTCTCAGTTGATGCACATGATCCTCTTCAGGCTTCATTTATAAGTGGATTTTATCCAAAAATACGACCTAAATGGTATCAATATATTCAGGGAACACCCTATTCATCAAATCCATGAAAATTTTAGTAACATTTGTCAAGACAAAAGGAATAACAACGTACTCATAATGGTCGTTCCTACTCCGAAAGGTAGTTTTCGGAATATATTATTCAATTATCCTCAAATGATGGTAACCAGATCATATGTCGATATTTAAAAACCACTTATCCCCTTTCAACTGATCAAAAATATCATCATTTTGTGGACAAACATATTTTTTCTTTATCATAACTCGATTGTGATTTTGATAATAAACACATAATATAAGAGAACCATCAACCTTCTTGGAAAGAGAATCGGCACCACCCAAGGTGACACGCTCATGCATATAAATCCTTTCTCAATAAGATCTTCCAACTGGGAAATCAACTTTTTATATTCATCTGATAACATGTGGTAAGAGGGAATTGAAATTGGTTGAGTACTAGGCACTAAGAAAAGGGAAATATCAACTTACCGTACTAGGAGAAAAATTAGAGAAATCAAAAGGAAACACAATGGGAAACTCTATAAAGATTGTAGGGATATTACCACTAATAGATTCCACTCTAGAGAAAAATAAAACATAGATATTAATTTCCCTATCTCTAGATATAAAGCTCTCTCTCTACTTGACCTCAGGTCTCAATCTCCAACAATGATAAGAGATATCCCACTTGGTGTAGTAATGTATACCCACTGAAAATAACAATCAATCCACAATATTTGGAAATGATCTAATCCATCCAAAAATGATTCCTAGATATTTCAAGACGAGGACTAGAAAACTCAAAGATATCTTGACAACTAATAGAGATAATACACAAGAAGGACTACGGAGACCGTTCTCTCTCTTCATAAAAAAGGGTGTAGTAATATCCATTGAACAAGATAAAATCTCCATATGAAGATTTAGAATATTAACAATACCAGTTTAAATAAATGAGTGGGATGAACTATTATAAAATTGAGAAGTCATTAATGATGAAGCTTTAGTAATGGTACCTCTCACAGTTTCTGGGCCTGTGTATGATTCCTTTGGAGGCTCTTCCTCTACATTAAGTTGCTTTATTCCAGATGCACATGGATAAAACCCTTTTATATGTAAATAATCTTATTTCCCCATAGTTTTAGGGTGGTAATATGATCATGTTCCACTATGTGGTGTATAAACATTATCAATGAATATTTGTAAGTGTGTTGAATGTTCGTATGTACTATAACCCCCTGATATTTTATGAAAAATATTCTTTTAATTTCATTAATGTTTTGTGTTGTATGTTATACCATGATTACCTTGCACTATACGCAACACTGTATTAGCTTGCAGCATACGCAACACTATTCTTGGATCGTGTTACACACAATTTTGATAATAGTTATTCTACACAACATTTAATATATATATATATTCAATGTATAAATGAAATATGGTTGGATTATGTTATACGAAACAACAAAGTATTCTTGGACAACACGCAACCCTGACTTGGCTTGCATTACACGCAATCACGACCTTCCTCGATAGCGTGTGTTGTACACAATACCGGGTTTTACTAAACAACGATACATTATTATAATATTATTATGAACTAGACATTATGAATATTATTAACTAAATTTTTAATCTTATTACATTATTATTCGTCTTGAATATTTTCTAAAACATGGTATAAGAACAAAATAAAATTTTCGGGTAAAATAAGTATTTTAAAAAAAATGCAGTTTTGCCACCTTTTGATGGCGCACCCACTTTAAATCTAGTTTTTGACATGTTTATAAGTTCAATTTGAAAAAATAAAATTCTTCTTTGGAATCATGAAATAAAAATTTACTTTGGATAAATTTTCATATCATTCTGGTAACTTTCATATTTTTATGAATAGTAAAAACACACTATATTTTAATCAAAGAAAACTTTTTCAATCGAAATAATTAATAGTGATAAATTATTAATTTGAGTGGTTTTAAAGTATATTTAGAATATATTTTTACAATTTAATACAATGTTGGTTATTAGATGTAATTTCACATTTAAACCAGACATAAACAAGTGTCAATATTTTGATAGTTATCATCTCTTAAGAACATGCTATTTGTTTTGACGAAGGGAATTAATTTTTAAATTAATTAATGAAACTGATATGTTTTGAATTTGGTAAAATAGACATCATTTTTGAGTTCATAATATCAAATATAGCTTAGGCCTATTTTTTGGTATTTTTCTGGAAAATTTCATTTTTTGATGAATAGTGAAACCACTAAGTGGTAGTTAAAAAAAATGAATTTTTCATAAAACTTAATTTTACCACTTCTGTGAGTGGAATTTCAAAAATCCGAGAGACACGGTTGATGTCAGTAAGTAAAATGTGGTTCAATGAGATGAAAATAATTTTTGGTGAATAGTAACTTTTAACTTTTTTTTACCACAGTTAAAAGTAAATAGGGTAATTAAGGGTAAAAATGATATTATTATTACCCTAACACATGTCATAATTCTATTGGACAAGTGTAATTCGACCAAAAACAACCTTAGGAATAAAATATGACCATTTAGGCCCACTTGGATTAGATTAGGACATTTATTATTACTTTATTTAAAGAAGGGATAAAATAGTTAAAATCATCATTTAATAATTAAATAATTTTTAATATGGGGTTATACAAAAGATAAATTATACTATAAATATTCATTATAAATATAAAAGTATTTCCTAAACAATGGGATTTTTTTTTTTAATTTTTAGACATTAAAAAATTTCATTTATTTATGACACAAAGATGATGCAGTAATTATCTTATTAATGAAATATTGACATAATTGATGTTATAAACACCAAAATAAATGTAATTTGATACTTTTTATGAATTGCACTAATTTTATAGATTAATATGACATGTTAGTATTGATTTAATTAACTTTGTTCGAACTAATCATTCTGTTATGATTTTCACAAAATTAATTATTAAATAGTGTCAAAATTTACATAAAATAGTTTTTAAAACAAATATTATATTAGTAATTGTTATTTTATTCCTAAAAATCTAAGGTTCGGCCAAATGACATAGATAACGTTATATATATTAATAATAAACAACTTGGGGTTCGTTTGGATTCTTAAAATAAGTTTATTAACCTATAGTATAAGAACACAAGAAGACACGGTAAAAGAAAATTAGTTATCTTAATGTTAAATCTAAATGATAAGGTTAAAATAGGAACTTAAACTTTCCTAAATTCTATTGGATGAGAGGGTTTAGACCCATACCCACCTTACCTTCGAAATAAATCAATTTATAGCTATTTAAAACCGAACTTGACATTATAATAAAATAATATTTTTAGTTTTTCCAAAGGAGCCCCTCTCCTCCCTTATAAAAGGGCATCTCCTCCCCCTCTTCCCCACACCATTTTGAGCCTTCAAGCTCGGACAAACCCTGCCAATTTTTTCTCTCCACTTCCGTAGAAACATCCTAGAGGTTCTGGTCTTCTTCAAAGACCTATTTTAGTGCCCTAAAAGGACGTCTCAAAGAAGCACTTCAAAGAAGAGGTAATGTCTGTTACCGATTCTTTCATCTTTATTTTTCTTCCACTTCTTCTTCTTTAGTTGTTTCATTATGAAGTAATAACATCAGTATCACTAATATACTGATATGTTATTATAATTATGAAACAACCCTATTTCACCATCTATCCATCCTACGGAAAAAAGAAATCACCGCGCGTGCGTACGTACGGAATACCGTCTCCATGCCGTGGTGTAATCTATTTTCCACCACCACCTTACATGGATGGGTATAATGGTGTAAATAATGACTATATATGACTATCATAAAGTGATACTGATTCTGAAATAGTATACATACACTCCAATACAATTCCATGATCATAGGAACGATATCATCACTCGTGCGTACGTACGGAATACCGTCTCCATGATGTGATGCGACTCGTTCTACATGATCTTTATTTCATAATGATTATATAAATTAATTAAATGAATGAATATGATATATATTACACTAATACCATTCTGTAAATGAGGTATTTATAACCTAAAGAGAAGAATAAGAAATTATTAGACAAAACACGCATAAGAACAAAAAGTTATAAACACCCAAATAACAAGTAGCAATGAAGTATTACTACTAAAAAGCTAAGAATATGACCATATATGATATCATAAAAATAATTATGATTATAGAATAAGTAAATAACATTATTTAAATCATTATACAGGAGGTTCAGACACTTACGAAGCAAATCGGACCTAAGGTAAGGAAAATATCACAATCTCATTTTTATCCGATATTGTTTATACTTTGTTATTTACTGGGGTGTATTTTATCATCCACATCCATGTTTCCTCAATATGTAATATTTATATCCTTCTAAAATATTTTATATCCAATTTTACCCTTCGGTGAGTTTTTAGTAAAATATATGAAAGGAATCTTTTGTCGTTTTTCGTACGAGGTGCTTTTTGTCTTTTCCGACAAAAGTATAAGAATAATGTTTTTTTATATGGCATGAATGGATTTTTAAAACAATATTTCCATGAATATTCTTTTACAAGTTTTCAAGTTTATTTTTAATCAACTTCTTTTAGTTTATAATTGTATGACATATTAAGAAAGGAAAAGTGTTTTTGAAGTAGAAAGGATATTTTACTCAAAAATGGAGTTCAAGTGTTTTATCAAAAATTATTTTCCATCTAAGATAATATAGGGTTATGTTTCTATCCCTGTTATTACATTGATTTGATTATGTTGTGAGGAAAATATTTTTATGAATTACTTTATCTTATATGAATTGTTTTATGATGTCATGTTTTTTAAGAATCCCATTTTTACTACATGGGTTATGCAATGATATATGATTTATGGTTTTGTGGAACACATAAGAATGGTATCATTATGATATGGGTGGGACCTATATCTCCCTCCAATGCATTGGGTAACGATTTTATATCTAATGAGATAGACATGGCTGGAATGGTAGGTTATACCGGTTCAGTGAAACTGGACTGAAACGAGGAGTGAACTCGGTTCAGAAAGGGACTTTGTCCACTAAGATAGTCTTCGCAATGAGTCTTGACTAATAAGAAATGATTCTCTATGATTCTGTGTGTATGCCACAAAGTTTCATGTTTTATGTTATGATTATTGGAATTACATTTCACTACTATGATTTATCCCATTTTGTGAAATTATGATCTCTTTTGCAGGTTAAGATTTCCAAAAGATATGTTCTTATGAATATGACATGATTGATATTTCTTTTGTTTACCCTTACCGAGAATTTGAGCTCACCATTTTATGTTTTCTTTTCCCTAGGAAATAAATAAATGATTTAGGATTAAAAAAGAAGAAGATATTTATGGGAGATGTTGAAGATCTTTCACCATGATTAGAAGAATATATTCCGAGTTTCCAAAGACACTAAACTATTACGGTTCTTGTGTGTGTGTTTCTGTTATGTACTAAGTATTCTGAAAAAAGTAATGTAATTTCTATGTACGTTAAGCTTCGGGACTCTACAGTAGGTATCAGAGGAAAAGATTAGTCAACCTTCGGAAACTAGGATGCAAAAACATTAGTAAGATCCCTAGAGATATTTCTAAGGTATGTCTAGGGATGTCCCTATGGATAAGTATACGTATAGGATACAGTCCTAGAACTACAGTAACGATCATCGAATTTAACCTAAGATGTTAGATATTGAGGATACTCCCCTTTATTTTGTTGTTTTCCCTAGCATGATTTTTGCCTCTCACACTATTCTTTTTGGGTTTTAGACGATGGCTGGAACCCGAAGGAACCGTGTTGATCAATGCAATGGACAACGCAATGATTGTTCTCCTGAACAAACAAATGTAATGTGAGATGGAGTGAAAAATCTTATCGCTATACTTACACAAGATATGAATCATTCTGGACTTCCAAATGAGCAGAGAAGGGAACAATATCCTATTGATTCCTTCATGAGGCAACGTCCACCTTCTTTCAGTGGGTCTTCTAATCAACTTGTTGATGAACAATGGATCAGTACTACTGAAAAGATATTTTCAGTTCTTCAATGTTCTGAACATGATAAAGTTATCTTAGAAGTATATCGTTTGGAAGGTGAAGCTGATCAATGGTGGAATATTATCAAGAATTTGAGGCAAAGAGATGAAATTGAGTCCATGGAATGGGACGAGTTCAAGAACTTATTTTTCAATAAGTACTTCCCTCGTATTCTTCGAACAAAGATGGAGAAGGATTTTCTTGAACTAAAGAAAAAGGATGATGAATCTGTTGGTATATAAGAAGTGAATTTTACAAGGCTTGCAAGGTATGCATATGGATTTATCATCCAACCTGAAAGTAAAGTTCATCGATTCTTCAGTGGCTTAAAACCATATCTTCGAAGGGCATTAGCTATAAGAGACTTCAGTAGCTATGAAGAAATTGTGAGTTGTGCTATCAAGGTAGAAATGGAAGTTTGTGTTACTTATCAATCTCATAGTTTTGACAAGAAACGAAAGATGGAGTTCAAGGAGAAATCTCAGAATAATGGTGAAAAGAAGATGAATGTTTCCTTATTCTCAAAGTGTGGAAAGAAGCATGGTGGAGATTGTATTAAAGGGACAAGTAAATGTTTCGAATGTGTAAAGTAAGTTCATTGGGAATTTGAATGCCATAATGATGGGAAGAAGATGCCTAATGATGCAAAAAAAGGAAGGGATACACAGAATGAACCTACTGTACTTCAATACTTCAAGTGCAAGGAAATGGGGAATTATGCTAATAGATGCCCTAATCCAATGGTTAGTGATGATCGACATGAGCAACCAATAAGTCAAAGGACAAAGGGAAGTCACATGCGATCACTATTGGTGATGTTGAATATGACAATGATGTGGTGGAATGATTAAGTGTCTATTTAATGGGATTCCAAAATAATGTTGTATATAGTATCGTGGAATATTGGAATATTTATGTTTTGGTCTATTGTGGTTTTCAATTATTTTATGGTACCGGTAACCATGAAAAGTGATTGAGACATTTTTGGTAAACAGATGATATGCGCATAATGAAGGGATAAGAAGATAATGAGATGTTGATTGTATTCATGAGCTCATGATTGATATAAGGACTAAGTGATATCATGGTTTGAGGATACAGAATTTTGAGGATTTTGGTATGTGGAAAGTGTTATCTTTTAACTGCAATCATGTTTTCACTAAGGTTCAATTGATACTCATCCTTCAAGAGAATACATGATTAAGGTATTCACATGTTTGTAATTTGACAAACAAGAGATATCTTATGATATATAGGGGATAAATGATGGCATTCACGTGATCATTGCCTTTATACTATGAGCTTGGACCGAAGTATTTTAGATAAGCCTGAAGATTGGAGTGGATTATGTTGGACATAAGTTAGTATTGTTTAAGGATAAAACTTTTTTGATATTTTTGATGGGATGTTATAGTAATATAGCTTTAGAAAAAGGACAACCTCCAGGATGGGAGACAGCTCATCCCGTCGGACAAGGCTGTGGGAATCGAACCCACAACAGAAGTGCGACTGGCATTTAATGCCTACAACTGGCCTACAGGAAGTCCCTGTTTAGTAGAAACTAGTTTTATTATATTAAGCAGTATGATATATGAAGTATAAGTCCATTTTAGGAACCATATATGATTAATCTCACTATAGATGGACTTATGTATTTTTTGATAACTTTTCTAACCTTTTGTTTGAGACAGATGGGATGACCCATCATTCTATCACATGATCTTCTAACACATCACAAATGACAAATTCAACTTCATTTCCGTAACAGATGAAGTGTAAATTGTCCAAAGAACGACCAACGGTGAGACTATAAAAAATTCACGAAAGTATTTCTTCTATTTCCAATTTCATCAACTTTAGGGAAATGATCTTGAAAACCAAAAATGTTTTCCTAGTGCTCTTATATCTGATGAATCAGATGGTACCTTAGATCATCACAAAGTTATTGCTTTGTGATTGCATGCTTTTCCATAGCCATGTTCTCTACCACTCTCCATCAGAACATGATGGTTAGATTTCTCTTATATATCCATGTTTTCACCTATGTGGAAACCCAGTGATTAGTTTATTTGGTTAACCATTACGTTTCATAATTTTGTTTTTGAAGATTGGTTTTGGTATTCCTTTTTACGATGTGGGTTTCTATTAAAGAAACTTTCGAATAGTAAACCATTTATAACCCCGACGAATTTTGAGGGCGAAATTAATTTTTAAGGGGGGTAGAATGTAACACCCCGAGATTTTATGAAAAATATTCTTTTAATTTCATTAATGTCTTGTGTTGTATGCTACACCAAGATTACCTTGCGTTATACGCAACACCGTATTAGCTTGTAGTATACGCAACACTATTCTTGGATCGTGTTACACACAATTTTGATAATAGTTATTCTACGCAACATTGAGTATATATATATATATATATATTCAATGTATAAATGAAATATGGTTGGATTATGTTATACGAAACAACGAAGGATTCTTGCACAACATGCAACCCTGACTTGTCTTGCATTACACGCAATCGCGACCTTCCTAGATAGCGTGTGTTGTACGCAATACCGGGTTTTACTAAACAATGATATATTATTATAATATTATTATGAACTAGACGTTATGAATAGTATTAACTAAGTTTTTAATCTTATAAAATTATTATTCGTCTTTCACATTTTCTAAAACATGTTATAAGAACAAAATATATTTTTCGGGTAAAATAAGTATTTTTCAAAAAATGCAATTTTGCCGCCTTTTGATGGCGCACCCAATTTAAATTTAGTTTTGACATGTTTATAAGTTCAATTCGACAAAATAAAATTCTTCTTTTGAATCATGAAATAAAAATTTACTTTGGATAAATTTTCATATCATTCTGGTAACTTTCATATTTTGATGAATAGTAAAAACACGCTATAATTTAATTAAAAACAACTTTTTCGATAAAAATAATTAATAGTGATAAATTATTAATTTGAGTGGTTTTAAAGTATATTTAGAATATATTTTTACAATTTAATACAATGTTGGTTATTGGATGTAATTTCACATTTAAACCAGGCATAAACAAGTGTCAATCTTTTGATAGTTATCATCTCTTAAGAACACGCTATTTGTTTTGACGACGGGAATTAATTTTTAAATTAATTAATGCAATATATATGTTTTGAATTTGGTAAAATAGACATCATTTTTGAGTTCATAATATCAAATATAGCTTAGGTCTAATTTTTGGTATTTTTCGGGAAACTTTTATTTTTTGATTAATAGTGAAACCACAAAGTGGTAGTTAAAAAAATGAATTTTTCATAAAACATAATTTTACCACTTATGTGAGTGGAATTTCAAAAATCCGAGAGACACGGTTGATGTCAGTAAGTAAAATGTGGTTCAATGAGATGAAAATAATTTTTGGTGAATAGTAACTTTTTACTTTTTTTACCACGATTAAAAGTAAATAGGGTAATTAAGGGTAAAAATGATATTATTATTACCCTAACACATGTCATAATTCTATTGGACAAGTGTAATTCGATCAAAAACAACTTTAGGAATAAAATATGTCCATTTAGGCCCACATGGATTAGATTAGGACATTTATTATTAATTTATTTAAAGAAGGGTTAAAATAGTTAAAATCAAAGTTTAATAAGTAAATAATTTTTAATATGGGTTTATACATAAGAAAAATTAGACTATAAATATTAATTAGAAATCTAATAATATTTCCTACATAATGGTATTTTATTTGTAATATTTAGACATTAAATTATTTAATTTATTAATGACATAAAGATGATGCAGTAATTATCTTATTAATCAAATATTGTCATAATTGATGTTATAAACACAAAAATAAATGTAATTTGAGACTTTTTATGAATTCCACTAATTTTATAGATTAATATGACATGTTAGTATTGATTTAATTAACTTTTTTCGAACTAAGAATTCTGTTATGATTTTCACAAAAATTAATTACTAAATAGTGCCAAAATTGACATAAAATAGTTTTTTAAAACAAATATTATATTATTAATTGTTATTTTATTCCTAAAAATCTAAGGTTGGGCCAAATTACTTAGATAAGGTCATATATATTAATAATAAACATCTTGGGGTTCGTTTGGCTGCTTATAGTAAGTTTATTAACCGTATAGTATAAGAACACAAGAAGACACGGTAAAAGTAAAATTAATTAACTTAATGTTAAATCTAAATGATAAGAATAAAATAGGAACTTAAACTTGTATAAATTATATTGTATGAGAGGATTTCGACCCATCCCAACCTTAGCTTCGAAATAAATCAATTTGGAGGTATTTAAAACCGAACTTGACTTTATATTAAAATAATATTTTTAGTTTTTCCAAAGGATCCCCTCTCCTCCCTTATAAAAGGGCACCTCCTCCCCCTCTTCCCCACACCATTATGAGCCTTCAAGCTCGCCCAACCCCTGACAACTGCTTCTCTCCACTTCCCTAGAAACATCCTAGAGGTTTTGGTCTTCTTCAAAGACCTATTTTAGTGCCCTAAAAAGAGGTCTCAAAGAAGCACTTCAAGGAAGAGGTAATGTCAGTTACCGATTCTTTCATCATTATTTCTTCTTCCACTTATTCTTCTTTAGTTGTTTCATTATGATGTAATAACATCAGTATCAATCATATACTGATATGTTATTATAATTATTAAACAACCCTATTTCACCATCTATCCATCCTACGGAAAAATAAATCACCGCGCGTGCGTACGTACGGAATACCGTCTCCACGTCGTGGTGTAATCTATTTTCCACCACCACCTTACATGGATGGGTATAATGGTGTAAATAATGACTATATATGACTATTATAATGTGATACGTATTCTGAAATAGGATACATACACTCCAATACAATTCCACGATCATAGGAACGATATCATCACTCGTGGGTACGTACGGAATACCGTCTCCACGATGTGATGCGACTCGTTCTACATGATATTCATTTTATAATGATTATATAAATGAATTGAATGAATTAATATGATATATATTACACTAATACCATTCTGTAAATGAGGTATCTATAACCTAAAGTGAAGAATAAGAATTTATTCGACAAAACAAGCATAAGAACGAAAAGTTAAAAACATCCGAATAACAATTAGCAATGAAATATTACTACTAAGAATCTAAGAATATGACCATATATGATATCATAAAAATAAGTATGATTTTTGAATAAGTCAATAACATTATTTAAATCATTATACAGGAGGTTCAAACACTTACGAAGCAAATCAGACCTAAGGTAAGAGAAATATCACAATCTCATTTTTATCCGAGATTGTTTATACTTTGGCATTTACATTGGTGTATTTTATCATCCACATCCATGTTTCCTCAGTATGTAATATTTATATACTTCTAAAATACTTTATATCCAATTTTACCCTTCGTCGAGTTTTTAGTAAAAGATATGAATGGAATCTTTTGTCGTTTTTCGTACGAGGTACTTTTTGACTTTTCCGACAAATGTATGAGAATAATGTTTTTTTATACGACATGAATGGATTTTTAAAAACAATATTTCCAAGAATCATACTTTACAAGTTTTCAAGTTTATTTTTAATCAAATTCTTTTAGTTTATAATTGTATGACATCTTAAGAAAGGAAAAGTGTTTTTGAAGCAGAAAGGATATTTTCCTCAAGAATGGAGTTCAAGTGTTTTATCAAAATTATTTTCCATCTAAGATAATATAGGTTTCTGTTTATATCCCTATTATTACATGGATTTGATTATTTTGTGATGGAAATATTTTTATGAATTCCTTTATCTTATATGAATTGTTTTATGATGTCATGTTGTTTAAGAATCACATTTTTACTACATGGGTTATGCAATGATGTATGATTTATGATTTTGTGTCACACATAAGAATGGTATCATTATGAGATGGGTGGGACCTATATATCACTCCAATGTATTGGTTAAAGATTTTATATCTCATGAGATATACATGGCTGGAATGGTAGGTTATATTGGTTCAGTGAAACAGGACTGAAACGAGGAGTGAACTCGGTTCAGAAAGAGACTTTTTCCACTAATATAGTCTTGGAAATGAGTCTTGACTAATAAGAAATGATTATCTATGATTATGTGTGTATGCCACAAAGTTTCATGTTTTAAGTTATGATTATTGGGATTACATTTCACTACTATGATTTATCCCATGTTATGAAATTATGATCTCTTTTGCAGGTTAAGATTTCCAAAAGATATGTTCTTATGAATATGATGTGATTGATATTTCTTTTGTTTACCATTAATAAGAATTTGAGATCACCCTTTTATGTTTTCTTTTCCCCAGGACATAAAGAAAGGATTTTGGTTTAAAAAAAGAAGATCTTTATGGGAGATGTTTAAGATCTTTCACCACGATTAGAAGATTATATTCTGAGTTTCCAAAGACACTAAAATATTACGGTCCTTGTGTGTGTGTTTTTGTTATGTACTAAGTATTCTGCAAAAGTAATGTAATGTCTATGTACGTTAAGCTTCGGGTCTCTACATGTACTGTAGTCTCGGGGGCCTTAGGAGAAACCCTCTCAGAATTTCATGTCCTACCACAGTTGTAGAAAATCAATGGACTTCATACTCGCACTATAGGAGGTCTAGAATGACTATACCATAACTAAATTCCATGATAATCACCCACTTCAATTTTCCATTGAAGCAACTCATGCTGCCACTAGGAAAATAAAGAACACCTGATAAACCTAATAAGCTATCTAGGTCCATCTTGACCATCATCAAAAAATCAAGTATATTAGTATATGTTGTAATATTTATCAAGATTTCCTGAGAATGAATATATGATCGAAGTCACAACTCAAAATATAGAGCCTTCATATTCTCATTACATTCAATCTCATGTGAAAATTGCACCAACATAGAAAAACATTTGAATAGTTAGTCACAGTTTTGTCAGCTTTCTCAATCATCAAAAACTCAAAAGCATTAGAAAAAATCATTAACTCCTGATAGAACTGATTGGTGAAAATAACATTGACGTCATTCCATGTTAATCCCCCATATTTCATCAATGTAACCATCATATCCCACTATCAAATATTCGGTCCTTCCTGTATGAAGGTGGAACACTTCACCATGATCTGATCTGGTGTCTCTAGGAAATCAACAAAAATCTGTATGTTACCCAACCATTCCTAATCATGTTTAGTATTAGTTGATAATTTTGAAAACTGGTCACTTCTGGTGAATTAACTCTCGAGAATGGTTTCATAGAACATCCCCACGAGGATCCAAAGATGGAGGCTGAATGGGAACTGGAGGTGGTTCATATCATAGAGGTTGAATAGTGTTAACAATCACCACAACTAGATTTGGTTCCACGAGAGGATTTTCTCATTGTGGTTCAGAATCAGCTTCCTCCTGTATCCTATTTTGTAGACTTCTTGGAGGCATGATGATACACAACATCATCAGGAAATAAAGAAGTCAATAGATTAACACACAAACTGAGAAATAAGGGAAATTATTCCCACCATATGGAATAGCCATATTTGGATTCCACTCTATCCAAAAAATAATATGGAAAGGACTATAAATAATCAACAATAAATCCTTCTCTAACCACCCCTGGTGATTTAAGGTTCATTATAGTGAGAGTTGGTTAGGCACTCAATCACAGCTACCTTCTATGTCTCGAAAATATTTCATAAATGCAAACTGATTTCAAGAAATAATCTCAACAACCTCCTATGATAACACTTTTTCATGAACCATCATAGGTACCCTTGTATCATGAGAGTCGATCTGAACCTGAAATCACCTAAAGGGTGTTCCCGATCCCCATGGGTTATGGACTAGAACTCAGAATTTTACAACATGCAAGTTGGAATGAATTTTCCACAATACATAGAGGGAGGAAAAGAAACTAGATAGTATGCATAACAATGAAAATACATTTGTAGTAAAGTAACAAAATACAAAATTTCATAAAATACCAAATTAATACAACCTATTTACTAATATAGGAAGGCATCCCATGTCCCTGACAACAAAAATCATCAATACAAAGTTTAACAGTTAGATCCACCTCCACGTGATCATTTCCCCTTGCTCAAACCATGATGAAGATAACATACAAATACTCAAATGAACAAGTAGGGTGTGAGATAAAAATACCATTATAGACACACCAAATATTACATAACAGATTCAAACAATATATTAACCAAATTAATTCATTCCATTTTAAAAATAAATAGGTTTGAAATTTTAAAGAATATTTTTAAAAAATCATTATATACAGTATAAATGATAGAAGAATACATTAATAATAGGCTTTATAAGTGATGGAATATTTTTTTTAAATGTTTTAAATAAAACATTTATGTTAAATAGATTATATAAATCCAAAATTCATGTAAGGATGTTCAA
The DNA here is from genome assembly GCA_963277665.1 of Viscum album. Lineage (NCBI taxonomy): Eukaryota > Viridiplantae > Streptophyta > Magnoliopsida > Santalales > Viscaceae > Viscum > Viscum album. The sequence continues at coordinate 1,628,893,578 of OY728130.1, forward strand.
AAAATGTTGGCATGCATTTATATCTCAAATATAAAACAAGTGAGCCACATATCCATCTTCCAAAATGTATGATAGTATTTATGGATATAGGAATCCAAATTTTCTAAGAGATATTAGAAATATGTGTATACACATGTCCACTTGACACTGGCCAAAGGAAACTCATCACCATCCTATCGGGGATGTGACCCACCCGATGTACATTTTAGAACGTTATAATAGCATAGAGTGTGTCTAAATAACTCACCAACCACCAAAGGCATGCATGTTATCTTACATAATCAATTATGGGAAATTTAATTTAATTCATATTAAAATTAAATTAAATCACAATATTCTATTTCAATGAAAATTATCCATTTAAAACCAAAATGGGTTTTAATAAAAAAAATCCACTTTAACAAGATAAAACCACTAGGTATCAATCAGAACATGTTTAGCCATTTTTAAAAGATTTAAATCTATTAAAAACCAATTATAAAAAATAATCAAAATTTATTTCCAAACTTATATTCAAAATGATAATTGGAATCATTTCCAAAAAATAAAAATTTTAAATTAAACAATTTAAATTATCCAATTTCTATAAACACACTCCCATTCAATGGAATTGGAGATTTCCCATTTTTAATGCCAAAACCATTTTAAAATCTCAAAATTCAGTAGAATTTTGTTTTATCAAATAAATTTACTGAAATTTTGATCAATTGAATTTAAAAAAAATAGTTGAAATATATCAATAAATTCAAGCTTAACAAATTTGGCCATATTGGACAGAACTACCTACCTTATTCCCGAAATTCAACACCTCCACTAACAACCGTCAATGAGAGAAAATGTGTATATGACCTCAATGAAAAAACTAGAGGTAAGATACCACACATTATAGAAAATATAAATCACTATCAAAATTATCTATTGAAATCCAATACTATGATAAAGGGAGATAGATGTAGAATAAGGGAGAAAGATTACCCAGGAATAACACCATAAGTGGAATGATGATCAAACGAAAAAATAGAGGATCTATAAGGGTTTTAAGGAATAATGATATCTTGGTTAAGGCCTTATGTTGAGGGAGAAGAAACTGTAGTGGAGGATATAATGGGATATCATTTGTACTACCTATGAAAAACCCACATTCTGGGTATTACACGATGTGTAATACCAATACCTGTCATGAAACCATTAAATTTCGTAACTACAAAAAACCATCACCATGAATTAAAAAAACACACCCTGGGTAAAAATTGACCAATAAAACATTCTTGATATGTAATATATCTTCATTATTATTACCATTCATTATGTGAATTTTTCATGACATGCATCTAGATATCATCACGCATCGTGTAACCCTCTTGCAGCCTCTAGAAAAGGATGATTAAAGTTGAGAGTCCAAAAAATATTTGACGTCACTATTATAGGTATCCTCTATACTCATTATCAACCCTACCCATTCAATGAAAGGAAAAACCACGACACAATCAATGTCTTACTTGTCAGATCAGTAATGGGATGTTACATGATCTAATGGGACGATTGTGATTGGGTATGTGATATGGGATCTAGGTGTCACTATATATCTTATGAAATGGGATTAAAGTCACTTGTAGTTCTTGAAGGATGTTTAGTAGGATACAAACAATGAAAATGGGGGTATTCTAATGTGATATCCCAAATATATGAAAATTTTTTTATGATATGAAATATATACAATGTCATGTTGTTTAAAATTATTTCATAAGGATGTATAGGGGGTCAGGTGTCCTATATGGCGTGAAAGTAAATTCAAACCCAACATGAATGGAGTGAACAAGGATGCGAAGATACACAAACATTACAATGGGATATCACATCATATAAGGGCATGATTCTTGTACCATGGGGTATGTTTTTCTTCAAAACATCGAGTGAAGACAAAAACGAACATGAATTAGTTGACCAAATTCTGAAACATATGGAATTCTATAGAAATGTAATGGAATTTATAATCATGATTCATGGACTAAATAAACACAATTTTATGTTAGGATGCATAGACCAAATGTACATTTTTTATGGTTATGATTCATGGAATAAATAAACACAATTTTGGGTTAGGATGCATGGACCAAATGTACATTTTTTGTGGTTATGATTCATGGACCAGATGCACATAGTTTATGATCATGACACATGTACTTTAAGTGTTCTAAGAGAGTTCATAAGGAATGAAAGGTGATATAAACCCAACATGAATGGAGGAAGAAAGAGGGATATTACTGCACAAACTTACTAACAATAGAATTCATATTGTTTATAGTTATGATTCATGGATTAGTAGGGGTGAAACCAGTTTAAGGTTGTGGATCATGAACCAAATGGGTGAGATAATCAATGTAGTGATATAATAGAAAACCTGATATAAATGAATGGAAAAAGTGACTCAAAATTATGATTACTAGAATAGGTCATTCATGTAAGTATTTACACATGGTTTAAGGTTATGACGCATAGACCATGGGTGTTTTTTTAGTTCAAATTGATGTATATAGTATTATTGATAACAAAGTGTATTTTATAGTCATGAAAGGTAGACTTAGGGTGAGGGAGTCTATGGGGCCTAGAGAATGAAGTGACACTTGATGTGAATGGATATTCAAAATCAATATAGATAGCCTTATTAGGGTAAATATATTATTTTAGGTCATGGGAATTATACCCTAATTGAGAGAGTCTATATATCCTGGGGTGGAGGAAAACCCCAGCATAAGCAAAGGGACCAAGTCCATCCTAGAGAGTCTCATATGGGGATGTGTGTAGTGACCCCAAACCCAGTATTCTAAATCTTATAACTTATATATTACAATATCATAAGATAAAAGGAATTACATAACTAAGGGAAAAATAATTATATAGTCTTCCTAAACTAAATTTATTCTTGGGTCTTTTATTTCATTTGAAAAAAATACAACATATTTTTTTTTAGAATAGCATTATTCCCTTTAGAATATTCTTTCTTATCTATGGTAGTACACATTATATACTATTTGGGAATGAAAATAATAAGGATGATATAAAATTATTGGTAAGGGTTAAGTACTACCAAAGTTAACATGAATAAACTTTAAAAATAAACATGGAAAGGTAAATAAATAAACACACATTCTATTTTTAATAACATGAATATCATGGTAAGATAAGGAAGAATCAATTTTGAAAATTAAATAATTGAAAAAATTAAGACATTTATCTAACTTTAGTATCATGGTAATGAGGAATAACCAATATAGAAAGGTAAATAATTGAAAACACATTCCATTTAGTCAATAGACTGATAATGAAATGAATCCATAGATAATATCATAGTAAAAATCACATGTATAATAAAAAAACACATTATAAATTAAGTAAAATTTTAATTATTAGATGTTATATTTCACAACAACATGATACCTTTACTTTCAAGGTCTATCATCAATACATTTTTAAACCACTTCATAAAAACTAATCTAATTGGGTCAAATGATTCATCTTAGGAGACTACTGATGAATCAAGGGGCTATCTATAATTGGTCCCCAACCATGTATTTCATTATCAAAGCATTAATCATATATAAAATAATATATTTAATTCATAAAATTTTTTCTTTATAATCAAGTATCTATATTGAGTAAATGATACATATTTATCTATATTTACCTAGTTAATCAAATAACATTAAAAGTATGAACCATATGTCAAAATGGTACACACTTTATAAAATATTAAAATCCATCACATAATAGTACATATATCTAATATAAATTTAATCTCTCATGAAAATTGATCATAATAAATTTATTATTTCAAGACAAAGTTAACCATCATAATAGAAAGTGAGATTACACTATAACATTTATCACTTTGTAATTTCCAAGTCAAATCCCTTTGGATGAAAAAACGAATTTAAAATTAAAATTCCATGAATTATGAAGTAATTATGATATTATGTATCAATGGAAGTACATACACTATATAAAATAAATTAGGTGGATAACATTATAATATGACTCAATAAAGTTAAATTGAGATAAAGTCTCCTACCTTGACTATGAATCATAACAGACGTTCATTATCTTCCTGAATAATAAACCTATATTAATTAGTTTGTTTCTAAATAACCATTTTAAATTTTAATATTACTTTGATTTCACTTATTACCATTTCATATACAGTTACATAATCAGTTAAGTTTATGTCGGGTGTTTCGATGTTATTTGTCTATGTCAAAAATGACAACGGAAGGTGAATATTGGGCTAAGTGGTCAATATTTAAACATATCTAAAACAATAATCATTAAATATTTATAATATTTATACATAAATTATAGCCTTAGTAACGTTCATTAATGATGTTTTTGAGAAATTAATTATGGTATGATCGTGGAGACAGTAGGTTGTATAAACACATGAGTAGCATTTCTATTTTTCAATATTCATTATGGAAGTAGGTAAATAAAATATTATCTTTACAGAATGATAATAATATCATAAATACCATATTATTAATATATATATCATCCATGGGGTGTGGTGATGAAAATAGGCCACATCGTTTGGTGAAGGTAGTAGTCTAAAAATAAATGAACATTGTTATCATCACCAAGTGTAAAAAATAAAATGATATATTATCTATTAATAATGGTAAATATTTCATGAATATCATAATTAATTAATTATATAACACATATTAGATAAATATATTCCTATCACCTTCCATGTAAAGCATTAGTGAAAAAAATCATATCATTATGTGTGGTGGTAGTCCACCATACACACAATCAACATTCTTGTATCCCCTACGGAATGGAATGTTAAAAATTTAAATTTGATATAGTTACTAATAATCTATAATTATTTTATAAATATCAAATATATACATCATCTCCATAGAAATACCCAACCATTATAGGTGGTAATGGAAAAAACTAATGACATCAGTACATGATACAATACTCTACCGTACACCCAAGTGATGATTTCACCATCCATTTGATGGAAGAGGAGATGGTTATTGGTAATACAGTTAACATAAATATATTAAAGATAGTGAGGTTATTATATCATCATTTTTTTATTAAATTCAATGATTTGGAGGAAGAAATAAAATAAAAACACTCATTGAAGACCATTACCTTTTTTCTTGGCACCCTCCTTAGGTTTGCACTTAAGCCTTCATAGGGTGACTTTATACCCAAAATTTGTATTCTAAGATGTAGAGGTGGGAATTTGGTATGTGATTTGGTTAGGTCATAGATGATCCAAAATGATTTGAATGTGTGATGAAGATTTTAAAGGGTTGTATTTTTATATGTGTTGTGAGTGATAAAATTGTGCTTTTAAAAATAAAAGGTGATACCAAGATTTTTCAGATGAAAAATAGACCTGAAATAGTCCATCATCAATTATAGAAGTTATAGGGTTGAAATATATCCATCCCATTGGTTTTTAGAATTTTCAAGGTCATTTTAACCCATATATTCTTATTTTAACCCATGGAATATCCAATTTTCCCTTAACTATGATATTTAATTTTTACAGTTTTCATTATTCATTTGAGTCAAAAATTTTGTAGAACATATTAGTAATTAAAAATTACACTGATTCAAAATATGAATTATGTTTTAAAAAATTCTATTCATAGAAGTGGAAAATTTTAATATAAAATTAATCCCACTAATGGGACAAGAAAGTTCGTTTTTAAAGATAAAATGTTTGAATGTTTACAAAGTTAAAATATCAAAATTCAATATGAAAATTATTCCAATGAATTGAATTAGATTAAGTGATATATACTTGAAATAATTTTACATTAAAACTAATTCAAAAAAATAATTTGACATAAAAAATGTAACGTCCCAACCTGGGTGCGGCAAGCTGATGCCCTTAGTCGGTTGGTTATGTGACCACATGTGCGTCGTCGCATTTCCTAGAGGCTACTAACTTGCATCAAATGTCTAAGATATATCTTCAGGAGACAATGGAATATTTATCAAAGTATCACAATAGTGTAAAATCAATAAACGATTTCCAAATTATAATAAAAAATAACTTGAATAATACCATTACCAACACAGATCAAAATCACATGACAATCCAAAAAATCATTGATAAATGACTATAAACCAAAATAGTTGGTATGGCATGCCATAATATGTGTCATGTTTCAAATTAAATTTCAAAATAAGGACCCACTGACAACTCAAAGTGGGTCCCTCATCCATTCTCCATCTTGAATCCGAACTCATCCATCTAACATAGGGCTCTTTCCCATATCCTATCCAAAAAAAATGAACATAATATGGGTACTAATTTGGATGATCGACTAGGTGGTGAGTAAAACTCAGTAGGCCACCACCAATAACATATAAAATAATATCTAGTCTATAATGGTATATATAGTTGTATAAAGAAAAAATAACAAAATATAATGGAATCAATTGTAATATTAAATTATTCATTAATTAGCCAAATAAATCCCTGGGTGTATGATGACACCCGAACCGAGCATAATTTCTTCTCCCATGCTAGAGACTGAACCATCCACCAAGGGAAGTCACATTTTATTCAATAATGGTGTTCATTAATCCTTTATTTTCCAAATTTAGATTCATAAAATTGGGGGCCTAGATCAGTCGTCTGAAACCCCATGGGTATTTGGAGAAGAAGTCTTTGTCCCATATCTTAGTGACCACCTGTTATACATATCTATATTTGGGGCCTAATATGGATTTATAGAACCCAATGGTTATTCATAGAACTAGTCCATATCCTAAAACAGTATAAAAAATATCACATCACGTGGTTCCATATTTACAATCTATTTATCAACAATTTCCATAATTCAGTATTCAACCAATTTCATAAAATATTTTGTCATCCATTTATGATAGATAAATTATTATTTCAATTATATCAGCACACCCAATGGCTCACCATCAATTTCTTAATCCCTTTTTTTCAATTTCATAATTCCATTAATTTATTAGTTAATTAATTTAATTCAAAATGTAATTTCCAAATGTGGAAATTAAAATTCCATAACTACATACACACAAATAAAATCAAGACTAATGGAATTAACAATTATACCACCAACCTGGAGGTCATTGATGAACATTTGTTAAACTAAAATCCCTAATTTGATGCGGAATGATTTAAATCACAATGTTATGGATGATCTAAGACTAAAACCAACGATCAAGATCCAAATGAATAAGATCCAATAAATCCTAGATCTAAACCATCACAGAGGTAGGAAAAATTAATCCATCTTCATCGGGAATGATAGATGGGAGAGATAGGGAATCAAATTATAAATGTGGAGCTGATCCTTCATCCAAATTTAATATTTTCTATAAAAGGCTTATAAAGATCCTTGGAATCCTTTTGTTATTTTAAAAAATTTAATGAAGTCATTTAGGGAGGGGTCAAGGTTATTTGGGGTTAAATCTGGGGGGTTTGTGAATTTTTATAAAATTTTTATAGAATTAAAACCCCCACACATGGTTTTCTATGAGGAGATGCACTGGTTGGTGGGAGGAGGGACATGGTTTTCCAAACTATGTGACTTAACCATGAACCTCCACATAGGGAGTGTATGGTTTTTCTTATGTGGTGTAGGGTTTAACCAACCGTTCACCAACCGTGTAACCCCCATATGTTCGAGGGTTCATGGTATGGGGATGGAGCCCACACAGTTTGGAAAATCCATGCGCCAAATGTGTGCAACCTCCTACCTCTCCTAAATGGGATGCATAGGTTCCTACAGAAAACCTCACATATTTCCCTAACCATGAACCAAACATTCATAGTCTCATGGGTTTCCAAATTTCTCCAATTTCACCCAAAAAACCCAAAGAAAAACCCAACCAAGATACACTCAAAACAATGTTAAAAGAGTCCTTGAAAATTAGCATAAGGCATCTACAGAAAGGTCTAGATCTTAAAATATCCCCACTTTATCACCACTCAACCTAGATCTATACTCCCATGTATCTATGATTTTATAAGATGAAATGTTATCGCCAATGAGCCCACATATCCTTATCCCTATAACATGTTTTCCCTTTAATGCGACTATGTTTTCGTAACACTCGAACTAACAACATGGTCTTCCACCTCAAAACATTATCATTTTGATCCATAAAATGAATCAGATCATCCTCAAATGATATATTAACTTTAATATCAACATCATCAACATTTATAACATGATATGAGTTGGTGTGATATTTCCAAAGCAATAAAACATGAAAAATAGTGTACATATAACAATATCTATGTGGAAGAGACAATCTATATGATATTGATCTAATTCTCTCCACAATCTCAAATGGTCTAGTGAACCTGGACGCCAATATTCCCTGACTATAAATTATACAGTGACCCAATATATATAACTATTTAAGGAACAATTTATCACCCACTATAAACTATTGGGGTCATTGATGTTGATAAATATATAACTTCTACCTACTCTGATCCATATCCACACATTTCTGAATAAACTGAACTTTCAATGAAGTGTTCTGGATGAGACTCAGTCCCACACAATTTAGACTCACACACCTCCATTTAGTGTAGAGATGACTAGAATTGCCTACCATTAAGTGCATCATATGGTTCCATCTATATAGTCAATTGATAAATGTTGTTATAAGAGAACTCAATAATATCTATGTTTCTAACTACTACCCACCAAATTATAGGATGTACGCTCCTAGAATACCCTCAAATAAATGTATTGAATGTTCTTACTTCCCATCTATTTGCGGGATGAATCCATACTCTAAAATACCTATGTACCCAATGCTTTCTATAACCCATTTAAGAATCCTAATGTAAATTGTAGATCACGGTATGAATGAATACTCCACCGAAACCCATGTAATCATTCTATCATATAAATGTACATGTCCCCCAACTGATCCCCTATTAATGCCTCTTGGATATGAAAGATATTACATAATATTTTCAGTTGGTCCAAAATAACCCAAATTGAATCATCTCCCTTTTCATGAATGACTACAAATACTATTTATGTAGGTTATAGTACAATTTGGACAAACTAGTTTTCACCTACCACTTTGAGGCATGAAATTAATGCTTAAGTTCCTCATGAAAACATGTAGGCACAACAACATGGTTTTGGGCATATATGATATCATCCTCATCTATAGTCTAATAAGAAGGTGACTCCTCTCCATCAGGGAATTAACTCATGTAAAAAATGCATTGTAAATTCATATTTCCTCTCCCTAATCCAGTATAAATGTGTGTACTCAGTAGATATCGATACAAGGTTCATCTTACCCTATCCCTCTTGGACCAAAATATGGATCTCAGACAGAAAAGTCATCATCTTCCACTCAAAACTGAACTCCTGAACTAACTGGGAATGTGTTTTACTTCTTTAATTATTATTGAAACTTTAACCCTTCCCATGTATATATTATATCATAAAATTAAAATATTTCATATACTCAACACATATTTGTTTATGGATATTTATATATTTATATAAAAAGATTTACTTCAAACTCCTGTAATTGGTATACACAGTAAAAATTTCAAACCAAAAAAAATCTACCACATCAAGGAATAATCCACTACAGCTAACTCAAGATCTTGTGTAGGGTAATTCCATTTATGTGGCCTCAACTGACATGACCCATATACCATAACTCGATCTCCCTACGTCAACAGTATTCCAATTCCAATCATGAGTGCATCACAAAACATGGTATAATCCTCACCTAACTTGGGTAGGACAAAAATACGTGTCGTATTGAAACACTTCATCAGCTCCTAGAAATAATTCTCACATGCTTCACACCATTCAATATAGATACCTTTCTTGGAAGAGATCACACGTGGTTATGCCAAGCAAAAAAATTCTTGGATGAACCAATGATAATAATTTGATAAACTCATAAAGTTATGGATATAAAAAATACTCTCAGGATGTTGAAAAAAACATGGCCTTCAACTTCTCTAGGGCACTAACACAAATTCCTTAGAGAGAATGTGACCTAATAAATGTACATTATCGATCCATTATTGAGACATAGATAGATTGGAAGAAAGACTATGCTCTCTCAGTGTACTCAAGAATATTTCAAGATGTTGGGAATGATCATAATGAGTATTAGTGTACATCAATATGTTATCCACAAAACAATCAAAATCTAATCTACGTACGAGTGGAAGTTTTAGTTCATCAAGTCCATAAACATAGAAGGAGTGTTCATCATCTCAAATGAAATTTTGACAAACTCTTATAGTCTATACCTACTCCTGAAAGAAGTATAAAGAATATCAGAAGATATAAATCCCAATTGATGATACCCCAACCTCAATTCGACTTTAGAGAAAACACAATATCCTCTTAACTATCCAAATATATCGTTGATAATCAAAAGAGGATATTGGTTCTTCACTATCATTCGACTCAACATTCGATAATAAAAACATTAATTCATGTTCATAATAGACTTATTAGAAAACAAGACTAGATAACCCCAAGGTGACATACTCGGTCAGATAAATCCCTTATCCATTAAAACTTTTAGCTGGGTCTTAATATCTTTATGGTCTTTTGTGCCATTCTATAATGTGTAATAGAAACTGGTTTATCCCCAAGTATGAGCCCAATTTTAAAATCAACATCCCCCTCAGGTGGTAGCCCTGGGAAGCCCTTAGGAAACACATCCTAGAACCAGTCCAATATGGGTGGAAATGCACAAGGGTATACACCCCATCATTGAGAAAAATACTTGCAACCTGGCGGTATGATCCCCCAGTTTATGATGAACTGGCCCTGCACGATATTCCTGGATATCCCACTCTCCATGATTAACATAATTTTCACCCTAAGGAGATATGAAGTTCACTATGCTATGGTAAAATTTAATATGGTCTTGGTATGATACCATCTAATCCATACCCAGAATCAATTCAAATCCGGACATGTCAAGTATGTAAACTTCCCAATCTAAATGATACCCCCAATCTCAAGAGAACACCATTTTCATAAATAGATGTCCCTTGAACACACACCTAAAGGTGTGTTGAACATCATAAAGACACTAAAAAACTCTACTATTAAACTCAAACTATTCACAAGTTAATTATATATAAAATAATGAGAGGCTCCTATATCAAACAAAGCACTAGAAATTGTTGAAGCTACAAGAATATTACCTCTGAAAATTGATATCCCAGCGTCGCAATCCCCATGTGTAAGCTGAACAAAATGTAATTGTCCTACACCATGTTCCATATATATAGTCAGAGTACCCTATGGTCTATATTCTGATCATAGGGAAACACTTTACCTGATACACCACTTCCACCTCGACCGACGTGAATAGAAGAACGCCAAATTCCAAAATAATATGTGGTTGGAGACCCCATTACATCACTCATATTCTTCCTACTACCCCTGTCACTACCCATAGGTTGAGGATTTCTACAATACCTATTTAGTTTCCCTATCCTTTTGTAGGATCAACACACCACTGGTTCTCATAGACACTGGCGTTGAATGTAACCCGACCTACCACACAGATTGAAGTATATTCATTTACTGTTCGAAGTAATCGATCCCTCTCCCAGGCCACCTATTTTCATTTCCCTGGTTGACATTCATATATTAATGATTCCTACTCTCATAATTCATATCAATCTGTTGTCCATAAAAAACCAAATACAGTTTATTGGAATCTCCCTTTAGATTTCGTTCATAAATGAGCTCCAAATCCACCACATCAGAACATTGTTTCAGCTAAAATATATTTTCCTAGGAATTAATATCATAGTTAGACCCTTCATAGAAATTATTTTCTTTAGTAGCCTCATCTCATTCCATTTCTAGAAAAATGAACTACAAATTACTAAAGTGACCAACATAATCCATCACAGACACACTTCCCTAGGTAAACTACAAAAACATTGCTTTATTCTATTACCTGAGCATATCTAGGTAAAAGTTCCTAAGAAACTTCTCCTAAAATAAGTTTATACCCTGTTTTCTGTCTTCCCATAATGATTTTCAATATCCCAAATTTTTTTCTCTTTACCAGATAACATATAACCCACCATCATGACTCTCATTTATGAAGAAGTCTCCTAATGATCATAGACCATCTAGATGGAATTAATCAAGAACATAGGTACCTCAGGTCCATCCTCTCTAGTGAATTCTAGATGGTGATCTAACTAGAACTCCTGTGTCATGTTAGCCATATTTCACCCCACTCATCTTGGGTATCTTTATGTAAAATGAATAAATAATGAAAATATCTCATGGATCTACTCTCTGAATCATTCACCTTGAACTATTATAGCCTTATATTCTACTATAGGAGACACAATTCCAGCCATGCCCTCCTTCCATCCTATTGGCAAGAGTCATCATGGAGGAATATCTCTACAATTATAGAAATGACTCTCAGGAGACATAACACATCATTAACACTTTTTTACAAGAGGTATTCACATAAAACCACAACAATCCATGCCCCATACTCCACCACATGGTCAAAACCAAGCCACAAACACTACCCTCAACCATCCCTCATATGGGTCTTGGTTAATATAGGCTAAAATGTGTCCATATTTCATGGTTTTTCATTACAAACCAATTTTAAACATTTCAATTAACACATTTAGAATAATTTTATCCATTAAAATATATCATTAGGCACCTTTTAACCTAAATTACACAAGTAAATAAAGGAATTTTCTTTTAAAAAATTCACCAAAAACATGGTTTTTCATGTGTTATTAATGATTTATGTCACAAAAAATCCATAATGCATTGAATGAAACATTATTACATGAATATCATTCTATATAGGTCCATAATAAATAATATCATAAAAATCATAACACTACAAAAAATGTGAATCATTACTAGTGAAATAAAATTCAACTATAGAAATAATAAAAAAAATATTAACCCCACACAGGGTACTCCGGTTCTCCCCAGTACATGGGTTATCTAATCCCACATAAGTGATCATGACCAATTATCGACTCGTTATAGTTTTTTTCTACCATTAATAAATATAATGGAAATTGAAAGGAAAAAAACCCACCCCTCAAATACCACTCTGTAACATCCTGACCTAAGTGACAAATTTCAATGCCCCGAGTCAGTTCGTTATGTGATCAGAGATGTGAATTCCCATATAATAGAGGTTGCAGACTAGCATTGAGGGTCTAATATATATTGTGGGGATACTATATGATCTTTATAAAAGCATCACTACAATGGAAAATAAATAATTGCGAACCAAAATATAATAAACAATTACAAGAATAATATAATAAAAAAAGATCAACATCATGTGATCATCCAAAAATCATTGATAAATTACCATAAACCAAAATAGTATGTATGACATTCCATAATATATGTCATGTTTCAAATGAAAACCCATGATAAAGATAAAAAGCAACTCCTAGTGAGTCCAGAAATCATGTATGGTTCTCTCATCCATGTTCCATCCCAAATCCTAATTCAACCATCTAACATGTGGAACTTTCCCTTATCATGCCCTACAATCATTAAGTTTATTATGATACTAATCAGGGAAAAACATAAAAACACCAAAAATGAAATCTAAAAAAATTACCACACTACTAAAAAAACATTGTTTATCCAATTCTATGGATTTAATTTCACTCGCTAAAAATGTTTTTAAAAATCCCCTTTGTCAGTGCTAAAAAGGTGTTATTAAATGAGGTCTTTAAAAACACTAAAAAATAACTTTTAAAGGGGTACCATTATTAGTTCTTTTTTACAAGTGCTGAAAAATGGAGTCTTTTATTATCTCTTGTAAAAAACACTACTACGTGGGGTTATCAGTGCCTTTTTAGAAATGCGAATAAAATCCCCCCTTTATTAGCACTTTTTCACAAGTTCTTATAAAATTATAATTCAAAAAATAATATTTCATTAAAATAATATATTTATATATATATATATATATATTTATATTCTTTTAAATAATATATATATAATTTAAAATTTTTTACAGATAAAGTAAATAGACCTTTAAACTTAATATATAAGATATTTAGTGAAAATTGATTATAAAATGTCTAAAAATAAATTTAATTAATAATTTTCTTATTATTACTGCTTAATTTTAATTCAATATCAATTTTAAGATAAAAAATCAAAAAATGAAGAAACAAAATATCTAAAATATGTTGAAAATGTAACTCGAACATCAAAATACCATAACTTTTGATCGGGGTGTCATTTTGGGATCTACCATATATTAGATCAAATCCTGTGATGATGTGTACACCCTAAAAAATATTCCAGGCCAAAAAGGATCAAAGGCCCCTAAAATTGATTTTTTTTAGTTGGGGTACCCGGATTGTTTAACATTCAATGGATTTTCATCCTTGTTTAAGGGGGCATTTTTTCCATTTTTTTTGTGGGGACTGAATTTATTCCCAGGTCTTATGTAACATCTTGAACCCAGTTTCCCAAATTTTGTGAATTGTTTTATTACATTGGTATGATCCAATCCGGAAGCAATGATTAGTTTAATAGTCCTAGAAAACCTAGATACAATTAGATGTTGTACATTAAATCTTTAAATGAAAAATAATGCATTATTTCTTTTTAAAACAATCACATATCTTATAATATTCCTCTAGGTAAGTCATAATATACTTCATTGCATCCTGGTATAAAATGAAACATTAGATAGGGATGATCTCAGATTCTCGGAAAGGGTATACAATATACTGAAATCTTCCATAAATAAGCATAACCATTTAAGGAAAGAAATAAAATCAAAACACATGACTTTTAATCAAAATCTACAGTATAATATGAAAATAATAAGTCAAAAATTTCCATTTAAACATTCACATGGATATTCAATTAGTTGAGTAATAAAATGTAATGTCAATAGCTAATCTGATAGTGACGGAATGCATAATGTTGGAAATCATAACAACACTGTTAGGTCCTTATTATAAGACCATACATAACCATTCCATCAAGGCCACATGCCAAGACACTAATTTGTCTCATGAAACCTACCAATGCATGTAGGGGATATAGCGGGTCACACACATCACTTACTAAGTCCAATGTAATCCTCTTAGGAAAAGGGTAAAACATAACATAAACATTCGTATTAAAACTTGCATACAAAATGTTATTATTTTAACCATAAACCATGAATTATATCAAAATAGAACATCCATAGTCAAACTCATCATAAATCCTTAAATACAATATTAAAGATTTTATCATAAGAAATAAACCTCAAATAAAAATAAAATCCACTCAATAAAGTTGACATGGATTAAAATAATCTAGAAAAATCAATAAAACTGTTTGAGGGAAATATCCCTTTTTTTACATTGAAATAATTTAAAACCACAAAATTATAAAAGAAAATATTTATCTTAAAAAACCTTATAGTATAGTAATTTAAGATTAATAATGTTAAGGCTTAAAAAGGTAGGAAGATATCCAATCATGTCGTATAAGTTAAAAAATATTATTTCCATAATTTGTTGAAAAATGTCAAAATGTTGCTTGCAGGAAAAAATTGAAATATTCCTTTCAAAAAATTTATAAAGATTAAAACATGGGAAAAATTATTTTAAACAGTTTTGATAATATTTTTAAATACATTTTATGAAGCATGAACATGGATGATAAAGATTCCTAGTAGATACTTACGTATAAACAACCTCAGTTAATAATTATATTTTAAAATTAACCCTTTCCTTACACTATCATTTATTCAAGGGTGCATTTACCTCATTCATAATGGTTATAACATGTTATTAAATTATAAAAAGACTATATCCATATTTATGATTTCATATATGATCCTCTTATATCATTTTCGTAACAATATTTCAGTGTTATCTGTAACACCCCAAGCCTCCACGGTACGTTTCCATTTGAAGAATGCAATAACGTGTGTTGTATGCAACTTCGTGTTCTAACACCCCACAACCAATCAAACTAGCCGTTATTAATAGTAATACCCAATTTTTGAAATTTTATAAATTTTATTTTTCAAAATGGACTTCATTATTGGATTCTTAATATCGAAATTATCATAGGGAGAATTTTTGGTATTTTTCTGGAAACTTTCAATTTTTGATGAATAGTGAAAAACACTGAGTTATTGGTTAAAACCCATGTTTTATTTAAATAATTAATTATTTTATTTAAATTTATTTTAGGTCGAAATAGATATACAATACCTATATATGTTCAATTTAATTCATTGGAGATATTTTATAATAATTTTAGTTATATAAAAAGTTTATTGAACTTTTTACTTTCTTTTACCAACCTCTTAGGAGAATTTGAAAATTTACAGACAACATAATTTTACCACTTCTGTGAGTGGAATTTCAAAAATCTGAGAGACATGGTTGATATAAATAAGTATAATATGTTTCTATAAGATAAAAATAATTTTTGGTGAATAGAAACTTTTTATTTTTATTCGCCACAATTAAAAGTAAATAGGGTAATTAAGGGTAAAAATGATATTATTATTACCCTAACACATGTAATACTTCTATTGGATAAGTATAATTCGTCAAAAAACAACCATATGAATATAATATGAACCTCTTTGGTCTACATGGATTAGATTAGGACATTTATTATTATTTAATTCAAAGAAGAGTTAAAAGAGTAAAAATCAATGTTTAATAACTAAAACATTTTTAATATAGGGATATAAATAAGATAAATTGGACTATAAATATTCATTATAAAGGTAAAATTATTTTCTACATAATGGAATTTTATTTATAATTTTTATACATTAAATAATTTAATTTATTTATGACAAATTAATGATGTAGTAATTACCTTAATAATGAAATATTAAAATAATTGATAATATAAATACCCAAATAAATGTAATTTGAGACTTTATATGAATTAAAATAATTTTATAGGTTAATAGGACATGTTAATATTGATTTAATTAACTTTTTTAGAAGTAATAATTCTATTATGATTTTCAAAAAAATCAATTTCCAAATAGTGTAAAAATTGACATAATAGAATTTTTAAAACAAATATTATATTATTAATTGATATTATATTCCTAAAAATATAATAATCAGCCAAAATACTTATATAATGATTGTTTTATTATTAATGAACCACTTTTGGTTCTATTGGAAGTATATAGTATGTTTATTAACCATATAATATAAAAATTCAAAGAGATATTGTAAATGTCAAACTAATTAACTAAGAGTTCAATCTAAAAGATATGGTTAATATAGTGACCCAAACCTTTCTAAAACCTATTTGTTGAGTGGTTTTAGACCCATACCCACCTTATCCTAGAAATAAATTATTTTTTATCCATTATAAACCGAATATAAATTTATTATAAAATAATATTTTAAGTTTTTCTTAAGGTGCCCCTTACCCCTCTTATAAAAGGGAATTTCCCTTATCTCAATTTCACACCTTCAAAGCCATTTGGATCGGCCAAAACCTACCCAATTATCCTCCCAACTTCCATAAATTAAACCTATAGGCCTTAATTTTGTCATAAAGCCAACCTATGGATCCCTTTTGATCAACTCAAAAGGAAACACATAAAGAAGATGTAATAATTTCACCACCCTCTTTCAAGTTGTTTTCTTCTTTCAATTATTCTTTCCTTGTTTTTTCCATTCTAAAATAATAACTCATGTATATTATATATACTGTTATGTTATTATAAAAATTTTACAACCTTATTAGTTATTTTATCCATCCTATGATTGAAAAAGTCACAACACGTGCGTACGTACGGCTTACTGTCTCCGCATCGGGGTGTAGTTTGTTATTCAAAAACTTCATCATTTGGATGGGTATAATAATGATTATAACTAATTTAAATAATAAATATAACATAATTATTATTCTTTATATATGATATACAATTCAATTAAATACTATTTTAATATCAAAATAATGATATTGTTGCTCGTGCGTACGAACAGACTACCGTCTCCACAAACACGATGAGATTCATTCCCCATCGTATCCATTCAAGACTAATTTTATTTTTATGATTAAAAATAATGGTTAAGGAGTTGATATCATTCTAGATATGAATAAGATACAACCTATCCTTAAAAAACATGTCTTATGTAATAACACATATAAAAGAAAACGAGTAAGTTACCACCTGAAACGACGATAATCCTAAAATATTATTAACAAAGAAATATTAGAAGATCATATATGATCTAATATTTATGTATATTATTCTTGTATAATTTTATAACAATTTTTTAACTATTATAAATTATTTTAACATACCATCAACCAAGTAAAGGAACAAAGTAATAGTTAATTTTAGAATCTCTTCATTATCCGAGGTTGTTTAGATGTAATTATCTACTGGGACCTCTTTATCATCCACATCCATGTTTCATAAAAATTTCTTTCAATTTTTTTACTATTTCGTAGAAAAGGGGTTAAATTCATATATACCATTATTTGACCTTATGCGTTTTTGAAAGGAATCATTCCGTCGTTTTCCAAACAAGGTACTTTTTGACCTTTCCGACAAATTTAAGGTAAGAATGTTTTTTAAATTATACAGCGGGTGCAGCTATATTCTTCCATTATAATATCGTCAACTCGTCCCTTACAAGCTTATAAGAATATTTTCAAAATGAATTTTTTCTTTATAACGATGTGACTCTTAAATTATTTCAAAATAGAAAGAGATATTTCTCTAAAAAAGGTTTTGATTTTATCTATGACAACATCTTTTGATTGATTTTAAGTTTATTTGAAGTTGATTTATTGTGATACAAAACATCCATATTGTATTGAATGTTTTGTGATATGTTTGACTGTGGATGTGTTATTTTTATACCATTAATGGTTTAAAGATAAATTATTGATATTTCATATGCTAGTTTTAATATGAATTTTTATGTTATGTTTAAACCTTTTCATAGGAGGAATTCATTGGACATAGTAAGTGACAGGTGGAGCCTGCTATAGCTCCTCGATGCATCGGTAGGTCTCATGAGACAAACTAGTTTCTTGGAACAATTACTTGATAAAATATTATTTGTAGTCTTGGCATAAGGCCTTGACTATGTGGTTATGATAGTCTGGATTTATGCATTCCATCATTATGAAAGTGGCTATTGATATTGTATGTGATTATTCGTCTAGTAGAATATACATGTGAATAAGTAAATGGAATTATTTGATTTTATCTCTTCCATATATTTCTGAATTTAAAGTTTAAAAGGGTTTTGTTTTATTTATACATTTACTTATATGTTTATTCTTATTTATGAATCCTTCCACTATATTGTAATCCTTATAGAGCATCTGAGCTCACCCCTTTCTATATTTTATTTTTACAAGGATGTGAAAAAGTATTTTATGACTGACCTACAGGGATAGTCAGAGGGGATATGAGTGTGGACTATGGAGACTATGTTGTTGTAGTTTTTCACTTTATGATGTAATTTAAGACTTATCAATGTATCTAGTGTTTGCAAGGCTACTAAACTAATTGGTCTTTCGAGACTTGATCATTTGTGATCATGACAATGTTACGTAATAGTGCACTGACTCTGGATAACTGGGGTTGGGGAATTATTGTTGGTATCAATGTAATTTTATCAATAATCTTCGAAACTAGATTTAAATATACTCTGATTATAGCACATTACCCTAAGATAGAATTTGAGGATCAATATAGAAGAACTTTTTGGAATTTTGGTAATGTAGAGATTTTGTGAGTTTTCTAAGAAAATAAATCCATATATGGATACGAGTAGGTAGAGGTGGATCTGGCACAGATGTAACTAAGGGTAAAACTGAAAAACACCGCTTTGAGATAGACTCAAACGGGAACTAGTGCACGACAATGGTCCTTTCGGCACTCTCGATTATGACACTCCTGAGGGATACTCTTTGGATAATTCTCATTTTCATTACAAATCATTATGAAGGATTTATGAGTATATACCTCCTCAAAGAAAATATTTTTTATGATTATGGATTATATTCATAAACTATTCAATTTACGTTAGGTAATTTACATGTTTGGAATTATGAATTGCGATTCATAAACTGACCTACTGTATTCCATTGTTTAGAAATGGCCCCTAGTAGAAGGAATGAGAACTCCAACAATGCATATGATCCATAGAGTAAGAAGTATCATATCATTCTAGGTATTAATCCAATATTTCAAAAGGAAATAGTCTCCCATGTATTCTCAACATATGAAGAAATATTATCATGTGTTAATAAGATAAGTAAATAATTCTATGAGTCCTATGGCTTTGAAGGGAAGCAAGAGACATATAAAGGGAAAAAGGGAAAGAAGGAATTTCCATTATGTGATAATTGTGGGAAGAAACACTCCAGTACTTGCCTAAAAGGAATGAGATTTGGTTATAAATGTGGAGAAAAAGGTCACCAGACTCATGATTACTAGGGAAAGAAAGAGGTTGTCAATTTTTAATGCTACAATTGTAGAGAAATGGGGGCATTATTCAAATGAATTCCCTAATCACCAAAGAAAAATTACCTCCAAAAAGGACAAGGTATCAGGGACAATATTATAATGTTACTACAGTTGAAGTGGAACAATTAATGTATTTGTGTTTTTGATCTCAATGATTATATTAAAGTTATAAAAATAATGTTATATATATCAGGGTTGTACTGAAGTACTTGTTGTTTTCATTAATGATTTAATATAACTAAGGTAGTCAGATTTTCAGTATGTGACAATAAGAGAAACATTACATTGTCTTGGGAATCTGATGTCACAATTGATTTTGGAATTAAGATACCTTTTACAGAGAGTCTGGACATAGGTATTTTGGATAACTATAATGTTTGGAATGGATTATGTTTAACTTTGAGTAGTATTGTTTAAGGTTAAAACATTTCTTATGATTATTTTTGGAATATTATAATACTATAGTTTTACGAAAAAGACATCTTGTAGGTCGGGTGATAACCCGTCGCGTCGGACAAAGCTGTAGGAATAAAACCAACAACCATAGTGCGATAAGCCTTTATTACCTACCACTAGCCTACATGAAGTCCCTAGTTATTAGAAATTACCTTTCTTCATGGTATATGTTTGAATCCTTATATGATTAAGATAAATATAATATTTTTGAGTTCTATTATGTTTTGGAGTGAAAGATAAGTTTGTAGTAAAAATTAGTTAAAGGTTGTAACTCTACATGTAAATTATATATTTTTTCCCTTATTATATAAATAAATTAATTCTTAATATTTATGGAATATATCTTAAAACAAAAAATGTTTTATCCTAATACCTTATGTTTTGTTGAACTGATGATATTTTAAATCATCATAGATTAATGGCTTTGAGGCCCTTAATTATACACTTGTTTGGGATTGATGAACTCAATCACTCAGTATAAATATTTACGTTTTTCCGCTAATTACGTGTCTTTAATTGCCACCAATGATCTCCTATTCGAAAACCCTAATTTGGTGGTGACTTTCCCATTTACCTTTCCCTCTTATTAAAACTAAATTTTATTAACCCAATTTCCGATATGGGTTTTCCACAAAGGTATTTTCTTTTTTCAACCATTTATTTTCAAAGTACAATTTCAAATTGAGAGGATGAAATTTATAGAAGGAGGGGAGAATGTAACACTCCATGCTTCCATGGTATGTTTCCCTTTGAAGAATGCAATAGCATGCATTGTACGCAACTTCATGTTCTAACACACCACAACCAATCAAACTAGACATTATGAATAATAATACCCACTTTTTGAAATTTTATAAATTTTATTTTTAAAAATGGACTACATTTTTGGATTCGGAATATCGAAATTATCCTTGGGTGAATGTTTGGTATTTTTCTGAAAACATTCAATTTTTTATGAATAGTGAAAAACACTGAGTAATTTGTTAAAAACGATTTTTTTTTAAATAATTATTTATTTTATTTAAATTTATTTTATGCAAAAATAGATACATAATACCTATATAAGTTCAATGTAATTCATTTGAGTCAGTTTATAATAATTTTAGATATATAAAAATTTTATTGAACTTTTCACCGTCTTTTACCCACCTCCTAGAAGAATTTGAAAATTTATATAAAATTTAATTTTACCTCTTTTGTGAGTGGAATTTAAAAACTCTAATAGATACAGTTGATATCAGTATGTTAAATTTGGTTCAACAAGATAAAAATAATTTTTGGTGAATAGTAACTTTTTACTTTTATTTACCACGGTTAAAAGTAAATAGTGTAATTAAGGGTAAAAATGATATTATTATTACCCTAAAATGTGTCCTGATTATATTGGATAATAATAATTCTACCAAAAAACCTTAGGAATATAATATAATCCTTTTTGGTCCACCTGGATTAGATTAGGACATTTATTATTATTTAATTCAAAGAAGAGTTAAAAGAGTAAAAATAAAAGATTAGTAACTAAAACATTATTAATATAGGGTTATAAATAATATAAATTGGAATATAAATATTCATTAGAAAGATAAAAATATTTTATACATAATGGAATTTTATTTATAATTTTTAGATACTAAATAATTTAATTTATTTATGCCACAATGATTATGTAGTAATTACCTTAATAATGAAATATTAAAATAATTGATATTATAAATACCCAAATAAATGTAATTTGAGACTTTTTATGAATTCCAAAAAATTTATTGGTTAATATGACATGTTATATTTTATCTAATTAACTTTTCTCTAAGTAATCATGCTGTTATGATTTTCAAAAAAATCAATTTCCAAATAGTTTCAAAATTGACAAAAAACAATTCTTTAAAAAACATTTATATTACTAATTGATATTCTATTACTAATAATGTATGTATCATCCAAAATACGTATATAATGATATTTGTATCATTAATTAACCACTTGGGTTTTGTTTGGAAGTATATAGTATGTTCATTAACTGTATAATATAAAACTACAAAGGGACATGGTAAATGTCAATGTAATTAACTAAGAGTTAAATCTAAAAGATAAGGTTAATGTATTGACACAAACCTGTATAAAACCTATTGTTTGAGTGGTTTTACAACCCATCCCCACCATATCCTCGAAATAAATCAGTTTAGATCCATTACAAGCCTAATATGAACTTATTATAAAATAATATTTTATGTTTTTCGTATGCTGCCCCTCACCCCTCTTATAAAAGGTCACTTCCCCTACTCCCAATTTCACACCTTCAAAGCCATTTGGCTCAGCCAACACCTTCCCAATTATCCTTCCAAATTCCCTAAATTAAGCCTATATGCCTTAATTTGGTCGGAAAGCCAACCTATAGAGCCCTTTTGATCAACTCAAAAGGAAACACCCGAAGAAGAGGTAATAATTTCACCACACTCTGTCAAGTTCTTTTCTTCTTTCACTTCTTCTTTCCTTGTTATTTCAATTATAAAACAATAAATCCAATATATTCTATATATTGTGATGTTATTATAAATATTTTACAACCATATTAGTTATTTTATCCATCATATTAATGAAAAAGTCACAACACGTGCGTAAGTACGGCTTACCGTCTCCACGTCGTGGTGCAGTTTTTTATTCTAACATTTCATAATTTGGATCGGTATAATAATGATTATAACTAATGTAAATAATAAATATAACATAATAATTTTTCTGTATATATGATATACAATTCAATTATATACTATTTTAATATCAAAAGAATGATATTGTCGCTCGTGCGTACGAACGGACTACCGTCTCCACGAACGTGGTGAGATTCATTCCCCATCGTATCCATTCAAGACTAATTTTCATTTTATGATTAAAAATAATGTTTAAAGACTCGATATAATTATGGATATGAATAATATACAACCTATGCATAAAAAACATGGCTTATGTAACCAAACATATAAAATAAAAGGAGTTAGTTAACACCTGAAATGACGATAATACTTAAATATTATTAACAATGGAATATTAGAAGATAATATATGATATCATATTTATGTATATGATTCCTGTATAATAAAATAACAACGTTTTAAATATTATATAGGAGTTTAACATACCATCTACTGAGGAAATTTACAAGGTAAGGGTTAATTAAACAATCACTTCATTATCTGAGGTTGTTTATATGTAATTATCTACTAGGACCTCTTTATCATTAACATCCCTATATCATAAAAATGTCTTTCAAAACATTTTTACTATTTAATATAAAATGGGTTAAATTCATTTATACCCATATTTTACCTTATACGTTTTTGAAATGAATCTTTCCATAGTTTTCCAAACAAGGTACTTTTTGACCTTTTCGATAAATTTAAGGTAAGAATGTTTTTTAACTTATAAGGCAGGTGAAGCTATATTCGGCCATTATAATATTGTCGAAGTTTCCCTTACAAAATAATAATAATATTTTCAAAATGATTGTTTTCTTTATAATTATGTGACTCTTAAATTATTTCAAAATAAAAAGAGATATTTCTCTAAAAAAGGTTTTGATTTCATCTATGTCAACATCCTTTGATGGATTTTAAGTTTATGTGAAGTTGATTTATTGTGATACAAAACATTAATATTGTATTGAATTTTTTGTGATATGTTTGATTGTGGATGTGTTATTTTTATACCATTCATGGTTTATGGATAATGTATTGACATTTTGTATGCTAGTTTTAATACGATTGTTTTTTGTTATCTTTAAACCTTTTCATATGAGGAATGCATTGGACATAGTATGTGACGGGTGGAGCCCGCTATAGCTCCTCGATACATAGGTATGTATCATGAGACAAACTATTGTCTTGGAACAAGGCCATAACAAAATCCTATTTGTAGTCTTGGAACAAGGCCTTGATTATGATAGCATGACATTATGCATTCTATCATTATGAAACTGGTTACTGATATTGCATGTGATTATTCAACTAGTAGAATATCCATGTGAATAAGTAAATGGAATTATTTGATTTTATCTTTGCCATATATTGCTGAGTTAAAGTTTAAAAGGCTTTTGTTTTATTTATACATTTCCTGAAATGTTTATGCTTATTTATGAAAGTTTCTACTATATTTTTATCCTTACTGAGAATCTAAGATAACCCCTTTATATATTTTATTGTTCCCAAGATGTGAAGAAGTATTTGATGACTGCCCTTCAAGGATAGTCAAAGGGGTTTTGAGTGGTCTATAGAGACTATGTTGTTGTAGTTTTTCACTTTATGATGTAATTTAAGACTTATTAATGTATCTAATGTTTCTACGACTACTAAATTAATCAGTTATTGAGACTTGATCATTTTTTATAATGCCAATGTTACGTAATAATGCACTGACTCTGGGTAACTGGGGTCGGGGCGTTACATTATCATTGTTTGGGTGCTAACTACTTTTTTTCCAATGCATGTTTTGTTGTGTAAGTCATGTTTCATATGAATAGGATAAATTTTATTAATATAAAGAATTATATTAATTTCATAAAAATTATATTTACTAATATTATGAATTTTAGGATTATTCTTGAACAGTTAATGTGGAGAATGAATCTCACCACATCATGGAGACGGTATGTAGTACATACTCACGAGCAACAATATAATTCCCTTGATGGTTAAATGGTTTGGAAATGGATGGAATATTAATTATATAGAATAATTATCATTTTATATTAATTATTTATATCCATTATATTCATTATTATACCTATCCAAATAAAGTAGTGTTGAATATCAAATTACACCACGATGTGGGGATAGTAAATCATACGCACGCACACACGATGATATTGTTTTTCATAGGTTTGATAATAGGATTAATATGGTCATAAAAAATAATAATAACATAAAATAATGTATATAATACTGGATTTATCACTACAGTATGGAAAAATCGTTTTAAGAATATACAGAATAAGAAAATAACATTGAATGAGTTGATGAAACAATTACCTCTTTTTTGTATATCCTTTTGATTTAAACAAAATAACTACATAGGATGGATTTATGAACAAATTATGGAATAATGGATAATGTGAGGTAATTTTTGAGGATAATTTTTCAGGTTTTGGATGATATAATCGGATTTATAGGCATGAATAAAAGAGTGGGAGAGGTTCCCTTTTATAAGAGAGCAGGGGGCAGTTTTCCAAACTCCAAAACTGTTAAATTATTGTGAATTTTTTATCAGTTTAAAATAAGTCCAATGATTTTAATTTAGAGTATAGGATTATTGTGGGTTGAATTAATCTCAAAAAATTATATTTAGACATGTTTTGGTAACAAACAGAACATTATCTTTTGGGTTTAACCCTTAGTTAAACAGTATAACTCTTTCCATGTTTACTTGTATTTTTACACTAGAGGGTTAATATAGTTACAATAAAATTACAAATGAAATCCCATTAGGTTATTTATGAAATATATTAAAATATAATACTCATTTGGATTATACTTATATTTTTATTAATTTTATAAAATTTAATTGACTATTTATTATTTTAAAGTATCGTTTATTACAATGAAGATACTATTCAATATTTTTATTTTTAAAAATATCAAAATGACAAAATAATAATGATACCATACTTACTATATGTCATTAACTGGTATATTGTATCTATAAAATACGTGGATGTCGTTAATTAAGATATAATGTATTTATTTTAACATTTTTAATATCATTTATTTGTTATTTCTATTAATATAATAATTTCTTTTTTCACTATCATATCATCATTAATGGTAATTATTTAATCTATAAAAATTATAAATAAATTACTATCATGTATATAATTATTTTATATTTTTAAATTTTATTCTTAGTCAACCATATCACTTAAATAACCTAATATTAAAAAGTATTTAGTTTTTACAATTTTAATATGACATTTTTAACTCTTCCTTAAATAAAATATAATAATTGTCCTCGTCTAACACAAGTCTCTTAAAAAGGATCATAATTTCAACCTAAGATTAATTTTTTTCTAAAAACCCTCATCCAATTAAATTTGGAATCATGTTGGTGAAATTTTATAACATTATAATATTATTTTTAACTTAAATTACCATGTTTTACATTTAACCATGGTAAATAAAATCCAAAATAAAATATTTACCAAAATTTATTTTGAACCCATTAGAAAAAAAAATTCATACCGATTACAAACTTGTATGTCAATTTCGTGAAATTAAATTTACAGAAGAAGAAAAATTATGATTACTTCCATTCCCCATATATGGTTAGAAAGTGGGTTAAAGTGGAGTTCAAAAGTTCAAATTTTTTTAAATATAATTATATTATAAAAATGATCCTAATGACCTTGATTGCATTAATAAATGTATTAATTATGTATTTTAAATTTAAAATCAATTTAATATAAAATAATTATTTAAATGAAAAAGTATTTTTTTTAAAATGCAGTATTTTTCAATATTCATCAAAAATTGAATGTTTTTAGAAAACTACAAAAAATTTAATATAGATTAATTTTGATATTCCAAATTCATAAATTATGTCCATTTTTTAAAATAAAATTTATAAATTTATTAATGTGGTTATTAATTTTAATAACCACTTTTCAAACGGCTAGTTTGATAGGTCATTATGTGCTCGAACTGAGTGATGTGTAGAATAAAATCTATTAAATTATTAAAAAAATGTGTATCATGGAATCTTGGGGTGTTACAATTTACATTAATATTATTATTATGTTTTTTAAATTTTATCATTTTTCACAACATAATTTTCTTTCTAATAATATATGTACATGTTTTCGTATATTTCAATATAATAAATCATTCATATAAATACACATATCAGCATATTTTTGAAAAAATTTATATTCTAGTATATTTAAATAAATATATATTATAAAAATGTATTTAAAATAATATCCAACCATTTTTACAATTATAAAAATATATTTATAATTTTTATATATCGATATATGTATATAAATAAATAGATATATATTCATATCTTATTCTAGTATATGTAAATGAATACAATATATAATATATTTAAATAAATTTTTGTATGTATAAATGTATTTGTAAATAATTATATATATATATATATATAGAAATATCATTAAACAAAATGTAAAACAACATGGTGTAGTGGTAAAGTCATTCCATATTTCAAGTAGAGGTGTAGGGTTTGAATCCATGACGGCAGGCATGAGGATAGAAATTCAGGAAACGTTGATACAAGAGGTGGTGGTGTAATGCCCCGACCCTAATTACCTAGAGTCGGTGCATTATTATGTATCCTTGGAATGATCACAAAAGATCAAGTCTCGAAAGACAGATTAGTTTAGTAGCCTTGGAAGTACTAGATACATTCATAAGGATTACATTACATCATAAAATAGAAAACAACAACCACATTGTTTCCAAAGAAAACACTGAGATCCCATAGACTATCCCTACTGGTCTATCAAAATATACTTATTCGCATCCTAGGAAAAATAAAACATAGAAATGGGTGAGCTCAGATGATAAGTAAAGATAACAATATAACAGAAACTTTAATTAATAAGAATAAACATTTAAGGCAATGTATAAAAATAAAACAAAATTATTTTAAACATAAACTTCATCATAATATAGAAAATATAAATCAAAATAATGATGTTTACGTACTCACATGGATATTTTACTTGTCAAATAATAACATGCAATATCAATAGCCACTTTTATAATGATGGAATGCATAATGCTAGACTTCATAACCACATAGTCAAGGCCTTTTTCCAAGACTACAAATAATATTTTTTCAAAGCTTTGTGTCAAAACACTAGTTTGTCTCATGAGACCAACCTATGCATCGAGGAGCTATAGTGAGCTCCACCTATCACTTACTATGTCCTATGCATTCCTCATATAAAAATGTTTAAACATAAAATAAAAATTTGTATTAAAACAATCATAGGAAATGTCATTACTTTATCCATAAACCATGAATGGTATGATAATAACACATCCACAGTTAAACATATCACAAATAATTCAATACAATATGGAAGATTTGTATCATAATAAATCAACTTCAAATAAGCATAAAATCCATCAAACGATGTTGAGATAGATGAAATAAAAACCTTTTTAGAGAAATATCTCTTTCTATTTTGAAATCATTTAGAAGACATATAATTATAAAAAAACCTTTATTTTTAAAATATTCTTATAAGCTTGTAAGGGAAGCTCCGACAATGTTATAATGGCGCAAAATAGCCACACCCGTCGTATAAGTTTTAAAAAAACATTCTTACCTTAATTTTTTCAAAAAGGTCATAAAGTACCTTGTTTGGAAAATGACAGAAAGTTACCTTTAAAAATTTATAAGGTCAAATAAGGGTATAAATTATATTAAACCACAGTCTAGTAAAGAGTAAAAATGCTTTGAAAAACATTTTTAATAAAACATGGATGTGGATGATAAATAGGTCAATGTAGATAATTACATATAAACAATCGTGGATAATGAAGAGGTTGTAGAATTAACCCTTACCTTGTACTTTTCATTGGTTGAGGGTAGGTTAACCTATTGTATAATGGTGAAATAATTGTTATTAAATTATAAGACAATCATATAAATTAATATGATATCATATATGATCCTTTAATATTTCTTTGTTAATAATATTTTAGTATTATCGTCATTTTGGGTGTTAACTGATTCGTCATCCTTTATATGCTTTGTTATGTAAGTAATGATTGTTTTGGATAGGATGCATATTATTAATATTCAGAATGATATAAGTCTTTAAACATTATTTTTAATCCTCAAATGAAAATTAGTATTTAATGGATACAATGAGGAATGAATCTCATCGTGTTCGTGGAGATGGTCATCTGTACGTACGTACGAGTGGAAATATCATTCTTTTGATATTAAAACCGTATATAATTGAATGGAATATCATATATACAGAATCATTATCATGTTATATTTATTATTTAAATCATTTATACATCATTATTATACCCATCCAAATAATAATGTACTGAATAACAACTACACTATAACGTGGATATGGTAAGTCGTACGTACGCACATATGGTTACATGTCATTCAAAGGATGAATATAATAATCAATATGGTTTTATCATATTTATAATAACATCCCAGTATATATAAGATATTAGAGTTAATATTTTATAATGGAAACAACAAGGAATGAAGAAGTGGAAGAACAAAAAACATGATAGAGGTGGTGAGATATTTACCTCATCTTCGAGTTCTTCCTTTTGATTTGATCAAAAGGGATCCTTAGGTTGGCTTTATGACTAAAGGATAGACTATAGGCTGAATTCCAAACATTTTAGAGGATATTTGGGCAGGGTTTGGCCGAGAGTAATGTCATTTAAGGAGTGAATTAGAGAGAAGGTGAAGTGCCCTTTTATAAGAGGGGTGAGGGTCACTTTAGGAAAGGCGAGAAATATTATTTTTTAGTAAAATCATTTTGGTTTATAGGGGATCACAATTGATTTATTTCGAATCTAAGGTGGTCATGGGTCTAAATCCACTCAACCAATAGGTTTCAGATAGGATTGGGACACTATATTAACCTTACCTTTTAGATTTAACTCTTAGTTAAATAGTTTTACATTTACCTTGTCTCTTTGTATTTTTGTATTATATGGTTAATAAAATTACTATAAGAAGCCAAGAGAACCCCATGTTGTTCATTATTAATATATATAATCTTATCGAAGTCATTTGGCCAATCCTTAGATTTTTAGGAATATTATATCAATTAATAATATAATATTTGTTTTAAAAACACTTTTATGTCAATTTTGACACTATTTGGTATTTTGTTTTTTCTAAATTCATAATAGAATTATTTCATGGGAAAAAATTTATTTAATAAACACTAACATGTCATATTAACCTATAAAATTAGTGTAATTCATAAAAAGTCTCAAATTATATTTATTTGGGTTTTTATAATATCAATTATTTTAACATTTCATTAAAAAGGTAATTATTGCATCATCATTGTGCCATAAATAAATTAAATTATTTAATGTATAAATATTATAAATAAAATACCATTATATAGGAAATAGTTTTATATTTCTAATTAATATTCATATTCGAAATGATAACTTATATAACCCCATGTAAACATTGGTTTACTAAAAGATATGTGTTTGTGACATTTTTGTCTTTACTATAAATTAATTAATATAATGTGCCATTATCAAACTGAAGTGGCTCTATGGGGTCCCAATATCGACCCAAGAATGACTATGGTCATCCATGACTCGTCCAATAAGGTTAGGACAAGTGTTAATGTAATTTTATATTATTATAATATTATTATTACCTAGAATTACCCTATTTACCTTGAACCGCGGTAAATAAAAGTCAAAAGTTACTATTCACCAAAAAAAATTATTTTCATCTTATTGAACCACATTTTACTTACTGATATTAACCGTGTTTCTCAGATTTATGAAATTAAACTCACAGAAGCAGTAAAATTATGTTTTATATAAATTTGCAAATGCTCCTAGGAGGTGGGTAAAAGACGGTAAAAAGTTCAATAAAATTATTATATATCTAAAATTATTATAAACTAACTCCAATGAATTACATTGAACTTATATTGGTATTATGTATCTAGTTTGACCTAAAATAATATAAAATGAAATAAATTATTATTTAAATAAAAAGTCAGTTTTTAAATAATAACTCACTTTTTTCACAATTCATCAAAAATTTAAAGATTTCATAAAAATACCAAAAATTCACCCTAACCTAATTTCAATATTCCAAATCAAAAAAATGAAGTCCATTTTGAAAGATAAAATTTATATAATTTCAGAAAGTGGGTATTACTCTTTATAATGACTAGTTTGATTGGTTGTGGTGTGTTATAACTCGAAGTTGCATAGAACACATGCTACTGTATTATTCAAAGGGAAGAATACCGTGGAAGTTTGGGGTGTTATATTCTATACTCCAACAAATAATTTTTTCCTTGAAATTTCTAGAATAATACTGCATAAAAATACTTAGGTGGTTCTTCATCATAAGTTCCTCGGGTTCCCACGTTGACTCTTCCATCTTATGGTTTCTCCATAGAACATTTACCAGATGAGTCGTCCGGTTCCTCAACACTTGTTCTATGGTATCATGAATCTTGGAAGCCTCTTCACAATAAGATATATCAGGTTCCAATTAAATTTCTCCATAGGTGAGTACATGTGTGGGGTCAGGCATGTATTTTTTCAATAATGATAAATGGAACACATCGTGAACTTTGGAGAGACTTGGAGGCATTTCCAAATGGTAAGCTACAGTCCAAATTCATTCTAGAATTTCGAAAGGTATGATGTACCTGAGACTTAAGTTTCCCTTCTTACCAAAACATATAACACCCATCCATGGAGATACCTTCATGAAAACATGATTTCCTACATGAAATTACAAATCCTTCCTTTGGTTATCGGCATAGATCTTCTGCCTACTTTGAGCTTCTTTGATGTGGGTTTGGATTACCTTCACCTTTTCCATCATTTCCTCAACAAGTTCTAGGCCAAAGAGTTTTCTTTCACCAATATCATCCCAACATGTTGGTGTTCGACATCTCTTTCCATATAACGCTTCATATGGTTCCATTTGAATACTTTAATTGAAGCTATTATTATAGGAAAATTATACCAGAGGTAAATATTGATCCCACATACCTTGAAAGTCACATGAGAAAGATCTAAACATGTCTTTTAAGGTTTGAATAGTCTGTTCTGATTGTCCATCAGTTTGAGGGTGGTAGGTAGTGCTGAAACGAAGTTCAGTATCCAGGGATTTCTGAAGACTTTTCCAGAATCCTGATGTAAAACGTGGATCAAGATCAGAAAAAATCAATAGGGGTACTTCATGAAGTCTCAAAACTTCATTAATATATTGTCTTGCTAGACGTTCAAGTGGTAAGTATTCTCTTCTAGCAATAACATGTGCTAACATGGTCAGATGATCAACAATAATCCATATTTCATCATTCCTTCTAGGAGTCTTTGGTAGTCCCATGAAAAAATCCATCATAATATTATCCCATTTCCACTCAGGTATGGTAAGAGGATGCATGAATCCTCTAGGCTGTTTCCTTCCAGCTTTCACTTGTTGACAAACCATACATATTGACACAAAATCAGTATTCTCCCTCTTCATTTTGTCCTACCAAAAATGTTCCTTCAAATACTTATACATCTTAGTGCTACTAGGGTTTATAGTGAAATTGGAACTATGAGCATCATCCAAAAATTCCATTTTTAGATCAGGTATATCCGGACCACAAAGTCTCTTCTAAAATTTAAAAATTCCTTCTTCATAGACAAATTCACTCAATCTCCCATCATTCGTATATTTAATCATATTTTGAAACTCTTCATCATCGGTCTTAAAAATCATTATCCTTTCTAGTAATTATGTTTTTGCAACCATTTGGAAAAGTTTTTATATTTCACCTTCCATGGTTATCCCCATGTCCAAATTTACTAGATCCTTATATATAGGATCCTTTTCAACTCTCATCTTGTTCAAAACTCCATGATCCTTTCTGCTCAAATCATATTCAACATTATTTTCCTTCCTCGGGTGGTAGTGTATGGTGAAATCATAATCCTTGAGTAGTTCAAGCCATCTCTTTTGCCTCATGTTGAGTTATTTCTGTGAGAAAATATACTTAAAAATATTGTGATCAGTATAAATCTCAAAATTTTCACCATAGAGATAATTTCATCATATCCTCAAAGCTAATATTACAGCTTCAAACTCAAGATCCTGAGTTGGATATCTTTTGTCATGAATTTTTAGTTGTGGTGATGCATAGGCAATAACCCTATCATTCTGCATAAGGACACAACCAAGTCCTTTCTTTGATGCATCACTATAAATAAGAAACCCATCATTCCCCAATGGTAGAGTCAAGATAGGAGAATTGACTAATCTTCTATTCAGTTATTCGAAACTATATTTACACTCTTTTGTCCAAAAAAATATAACTTCATTATGTGTGAGCTTCATTAATGGGTTAGCTAATCGGGAAAAATTCTGGTTGAAACGTCGATAATAACCTGGTAAACTAATTAAACTGCGTACATCAGTTATACTCATTGGTGATAGACATTCTTGGATTGTTTTTGTCTTAGAAGGATCAATAGAGATTCAATCCTTAGAGACAATATGGCCAAGAAATGAAATATACTGAAGCCAGAATTCACACTTTCTAAACATTCGATATAATTCATGTCTTCTAAGAGTATTTAAAATAATGCGCAAGTTATTTTCATGATCTTCGTATCTTTTGGAGTATACCGAAATATCATCAGTAAATACCACTAAAAATTCATCAAGATATTCCTTGAAATCTATATTCATTAGTTCCATGAAGACAGATGGTGCATTAGTCAATCCAAAAGGCATTACTGTAAACTCATAATTCCCGTACCTCGTTCTAAATGCTATTTTCAGAATTTCTTCCTTCTTCACACACAACTAATGATATCCAGATCGATGGAAAATATTTGAAAAGTATTTATCTCCATGATGTTGGTCAAATAAATCATCAATGTGAGGTAGGGGATACTTGTTCTTTATTGTTATATAATTGATCTCCCTATAGTCAATGCACAACTGCATAGATCCATCTTTCTTCTTAACAAAAATAATAGGGGCTCCCCATGGAGAAACACATGGGAGAATAAATCCCTCATTACTCAATTCCACTATTTGTTTCTTTAGTTACACTAAATCCACAGTGGTTATTCTATAAGGGGTCTTCGATATGGGACTTGAACCAGGAATTAAGTCAATGGAAAACTCAATTTATCATTCTGCCGGATGTCCAGGTAAATCCTCTGGAAATACATCAACATATTCTTGAAAAATAGGTACATCCTCTATTTGAAAATTCCTTTCCTCACCCATAGGTATTTCATTCTCTTCCTCCCCAACAATTGAATTTAGTTTAGCTACTGGGTGTGGATCTAGATAAGAATTAGGTGGTGACGTTTCTGCTCTAAAGATAAGGTGTTATTTATCATCATCATCAAAAATTGTAACCTCCTTCTTCTTATAATAAATCTTCACATCATGGTACGAAATCCAATCCATACCGAGGATTATATCGAATTCAATCATTTGTATGACGATGAGATCAACAGATAAATAATTTTTATATGCCTTAATGGGGACTGAGTCACAAAACATTGTTGCAATGATACTTCCCTTAAGAGTTTTGACTGACAACTCCCTTGTTAAATCAATTTATAAATATCTAATTTTCATAGAAATCTCGGAAGATATGAAATAATGCGATGATCCATAATTAATTAAACCATTGTCTATACTTGAAGAAACCATTAAATTACAAGATACTACATCTTTCAGAGCTTCAACCTCTGTAGTACTGATAGCATAAGATTGGACTTGATCCCTTGGGATTTTCTAAGGTATGTTCCCCCAACTCATAGGACATTAATTTTCATAATTTTCCCTTTCTCTACAATTGTAACATTCTATATTAACATCCTCTTTCTTCCCCTTACAATCAGGATCTTGGTGGCCTTTTTCACCACACATGTAACATACTCCCATTCCCTTCAGACAAGTACCAGGGTGTTTCTTCCCAC
Organism: Viscum album; assembly: GCA_963277665.1. Lineage (NCBI taxonomy): Eukaryota > Viridiplantae > Streptophyta > Magnoliopsida > Santalales > Viscaceae > Viscum > Viscum album. The sequence continues at coordinate 1,628,929,301 of OY728130.1, forward strand.
ATTTACTATAGGATGGATATTCAAATTATCCCTTCTTCCCCTTATTTTCATTTTCATACTGTTCAACCGATCTCTTATTCTACTTATTTGCTTTAAAGTCGTAAAACTTAGAGAATTATTTTTCTGTCTTGATAGCACATGAGAAAATATCTTCGAATGACGAGAAGGATTTTGAGACTAATGATCAATGGATAAATGGATTTGACACATCAAATAAATGGTAAATATTACTTCTTGGTTACATATAGAATCTGTAGAACGCCTCACAAACCTTGTAATGTTTGCTTCATACATTGTGACATTCTCATCCTCCTTTTTCCTCAGTCTTAGAAATTTTATTTCTATATCCGCTTAATGGTCATGAGGAAATTATTTTCTATAAGAAAATCAAATTAAACTCCATCCATTCTATATTTGATACTTCATCATATTCCTTTGTGATTTGAATCAATGACCACCATTGATCTGCATCTCTAGTGAGGTAGTAAACTGTCATGAAAATTTTTTCCCTTTCACTACTCCCCAAGGTGTGGAATATTTTCTCTAAGGAATTTATCCATTGATTAGGTACTAATGGATTTGTACCCCCATTTAATGTTGGTGGTTGTTTCCTCATGAAGCGATCTAACATTGATCCTCCACACTGCGGATTAGGGTGCTTCATACGGGTAATGTTATTATTCATAACCTGAGTGAGTTGTTCTAGTATAGTGATAAGCTGATCAGCACTAGTTGTATCACCAGCTCCACTATAATTATATAGAGAAGGAAGTAAATCCCTAAATGGATTCAGTGTATTGATATGGTTTCCATTCCTTCCACTAGGCGCCATTTCTAAACAATGGAATACACTTCATTAGTTTATAAATCACAATACATAATTCCAAACTTATAACATACTTAACATAAATTAAACAATTTATGGTTATAATCCATAATCATAAAAAGAAATTTCTTTGAGGAGGTATATAATCATAAATCCATTATGATGGTTTGTAAAGAAAATGTGGATTATCCTAAGCATATCCCCTGAAAATGTCATAACCAAGAGTGCAAAAATCCCGTTTTCATATACCAGTATACCCCGGGTCAAGTCCGAAACTCCTTGTCAGCGTTTTCACTCCAAGGAACATCAATGCCAGAGCTGCCTCTGCCTTCATGTATCTAGATAGGGATGTATTTAATGAAAAATACACAAAATCTCTACATTAAAAAAATTCTAGGATGTTCTTATATACGAATCCTCAAAGACTATCATAGGGTAATGTGATCTAATCAGATTTTATTTAAATCTAGCTTTCAAGGATAGTACTAAAATTTCTCTGATACCAACTGCAATGCCCCGACCATAGTTAACTAGAGTTGGTGCATTATTACACATCATTTGAATTATCACAAAAGATCATGTCTCAAAAGACCGATTAGTTTAGTAGCCTTGGAATTACTAGATACATTAATAAGGTTTACAATACATCATAAAAAGGAAAACTACAACAAAATTGTTTCCATAGACAACACTGAGATACCATAGACTATCCCTCCTAGTTAGATACAATATAATTCTTCACATCCTGGGAAAAATAAAACATAGAAAGGGTGAGATAAGATGCTCAGTAAGGATAACAATATAGCAGAAAATTTCATTAATAAGAATAAACATTTATGGAAATGTATAAAACTAAAACAGAATCCTTTAAAACATAAACTTCATTATAATATGAAAAATATAAACAAAAATAATGTCATTTACTTACTCACATGGATATTATACTAGTAGAATAATCACATGCAATATCAATAGCCACTTTCATAATGATGGAATGTATAATGCCAGACTTTATTACCACGTTTTCAAAGCCTTGTGACAAGACAAAAAAATAAGATTTTGTCAAGGCCTTATGCCAAGAAACTATTTTTTTTCATGAGACCTACTGATGTAGCGAGGAGTTATAGAGGGATCCACCTGTCACTTACTAAGTCCAACGCATTCCTCATATAAAAAGGTTTAAACATAACATAAACCTTTGTATTAAAAATAGAATATGAAATGTCAATACTTTATCCATAAACCATTAATGGTATAAAAATAAAACATCCACAGTCAAAAATATCACAAATAAGTAAATACAATATAGAAGATTTGTATCATAATAAATCAACTTCAAATAAGCTTAAAATACCTCAATGGATGTTGACATATATGAAATCAAAACCTTTTTTAGAGAAATATCTCTTTCTATTTTGAAATCATTTAGAAGTCATATAATTATAAAAAAACCTTTATTTTGAAAATATTTATATAAGAGTGTAAGGAATGATTTGGAATTGTTATAATGGTGGGAAATAGCCGCACCCGCCGTATAAGTTAAAAAAACATTCTTACCTAAATTTTGTCGAAAAGGTCATAAAGTAACTTGTTTGGAAAATGATGGGAATATTCCTATAAAAAACTATAAGGTCAAATAAGGGTATAAATGACATTAAAACGTAGTCTATTAATCATTAAAATTGTTTTGAAATACATTTTTAAGAAAACATAGATGTGGATGATAAAGAGGTCCTAGTAGATAATTACATATAAACAACTATGGATAATGAAGAGGTTGTAGAATTATCCCTTACCTTGTACTTTTCCTTAGTTGAGGGTATGTTAACAAACTATATAATGGTGAAATAATTTTTATTAAATTATACAAGAACCATATAAATTAATATGATATCATATATGATCTTTTAATATTGCTTTGTTAATAATATTTTAGTATTATCGTCATTTCGGGTGTTAACTGATTCGTCTTCCTTTATATGGTTTGTTATGTAAGTAATGTTTGTTACAGATAAGATTTGTCGTATTCATATTAATAATGATATTAAGTGTTTAAAAATTATTTTTAATCATCAAATGAAAATTATTCTTGAATGGATACGATGGGGAATGGATCTCATCGTGTTCGTGAAGACGGTAATCCGTATGTACACACGAGTGACAATATCATTCTTTTGATATTAAAATACTATATTATTGGATGGTATTTCATATATACAAAACAATTATCATGTTATATTTATTATTTACATCATTTATATATCATTATTATACCCATCCAAATAGTAATGTATTGAATAACAACTACACCACGACGTGGAGATGGTAAGCCGTACGAACACACGTTTGGTGAAATTTCATTCAAAGGATGGATAGAATAATGAATATGGTTGTAACATATTTATAATAACATCACAGTATATAGATTATAATAGATTTATTATTTTATAATGTAATCAACAAGGAAAGAAGAAGTGGAAGAAGAAAAAAATGAAAGAGGTAAATTTGATCAAAAGGGATTCTTAGGATGGATTTCTAACTAAAAGTGGGACTCTAGGATGAAGGGATGATAGATTGGAGGATATTTTGGTAGGGGTTTGCTGATCCAAATGGCCTGGAAGGTGTGAATTAGAGAGAAGTAAAAGTTCCCTTTTATAAGAGGGGTGAGGGTCACTTTAGAAAAAGCTAGATATATTATTTTATAATAAAATAATTTTCAATTTATAAGGGATACATATTGATTTATTTCTATGATAAGGTGGGAATGGGTCAAAATACACTCAAAAAATAGGTTTTAGATAGTTATGGGTCACTATATTAACCTTATCTTTTAGATTTAACTATTAGTTAAATAGTTTGACATTTATTATGTCTCTTTGTATTTTAATATTATATAGTTAATAAAATTACTATAACAAGTCAAGAGTACATAAAGTGGTTCATTATTAATATATATAATGTTATAAAAGTCATTTTTCCAAAACATAGATTTCTAGGAATATTTTATCAATTAATAATATAATATTTCTTTTAAAAACTATTTTATGTCAATTTTGAAACTATTTGGTATTTTGATTTTTTGAAATTCATTACAACATTATTACCTCCAAAAAATTATTTAATAAACCTTAACATGTCCTATTAACCTATAAAATTAGTGTAATTCATAAAAAGTCTCAAATTACATTTATTTGGGTATTTATAATATGAATTATTTTCATATTCCATTCATAATGTAATTAATGCATCATCATTTTGTCATAAATAAATTAAATAATTTAATGTCTAAAAATTATAAATAAAATACCATTATGTTTGAAATAGTATTATATTTCTAATTAATATTTATATTTGAAATGATAACTTATATAACCCCATGTAAATATTGGTTTACTAAAATATATGTGTTAATGTCATTTTTTCTCTTTACTTTTAATTAATTAATATAATGTGTCATTGTAAAAATCATGTTGCTCCATGGGGTCCCAAAATCGACCCAAGGATGACCATGGTCAGCCATGACTCATACAATAAGGTTAGGACAAGGGTTAATGTAATATTATATTATTATAATATTATTATTGCCATGAATTACCCTATTTACATATAACCGTGGTAAATAAAAGTCAAAAGTCATGATTCTACAAAAATTATGTTCATCTTATTGAACCAAATTTTACTAATTAATATTAACCATGTCTATTGGATTTTCAAAATTCAACTCACAGAAGCTATAAAATTATGTTTTATGTAAATTTGAAAATGCTCCTAGGAGGTCGGTAAAAGACGGTAAAAAGTTCAATAAACAATTCATATATCTAAAATTATTATAAAATAACTCCAAAAAATACATGGAACATATATATGTATTATGTATCTATTTTGACCCAAAATAAAATAAAATAAAATGAAATATTATTTAAATAAAAAGTCGGTTTTTAAATAATAACATTGTTTTTTCACTATTCATCCAAAATTGAACGTTTTTAGAAAAATACCAAAAATCCACCCTAAGATAGTTTCAATATTCCAAATCCAAAAATGAAGTCAATATTGAAAGATAAAATATATAAAATTTCAAAAAGTTGGTAATATAATTCATAACGGCTAGATTGATTGGTTGTGGTGTGTTAGAAATCGAAGTTCCTCACAACATACGCTATTGTATTATTCAAAGAAAAGAGTATAATGGAAGCTTAGAGTGTTATAGGTGGGGTAAAAATCGCTAATAATGGTGGCGTGGAGCACTGTTAAAGGGGTCGTGGAAGCGCTAATAAAGGTTTTTAGTCTCACAGACGTCTAGATTTTTTACCCTCTTTAACAGCTCTAAAAAGCGCTATTAATGGCCGCATTTGACAACACATTTTAGCACTATTAAAGGGCGCCTTTAAAATAATTTTTTAGCATTGTTAAAGGTTTCAGGCTTCTACACACACTCTGATTATAAACACTTTTTAGTGTTTAAAAAATCACATTCTAGTGCCGTTAAAGGCCTTTTATGTACTATTTTCAGTATATAACAGTATATATGGTTGCATAAATAATAAAGTTCAAAAGATAAAGTAAACTATATTCACATAAAATTATTCTTTAATTATATATATAGATTCCAAGTTTTATGATTACACCCGAACCAATAATATATACATTGTCCAATGCTATTGTTTGAACCATCATCCAAGGGATATCACGTCGCATTCACTAATGGGTTTCATTAATCATTTAATATCCAAATTCACAATCATACAAAGGGGGACTATATAGTAGTCTATTGCCCTGTGGGTATTTGGAGCAGTAGTACCTGTCCCACAAAGTAGTGTACACATGCAATACGTGTATATACCAGCGGCCTAGGGTGGAATTCTTGCATACCAGGGGTATTTGAAGCAATTGTACCTATCCCACAACTCAGTCATAATATAAAATCACATGGTTCCACATTCAAAAACCCATTTATCAATCATTTCCATAATTATTGGTTAAAACAATTTCATTAAATAAATTATCAACCAGGCATAGTTCATAAATTATCATTTAAATCATATCATTACACCCCATGGGTTTCCATCAATTTCTTAGTATCCTTTATCTATCACTTTCATAATTCCATTAATCAATCAGTTAATTAATTTAATTCAAATTGTGATTTACTAACAAGTAAATTGAAATTGAAAAATTATATACACCCAAATAATATCATGACTATGGGAATTAAAATTTATTACCCTTACCTCATTGTCATTGATGGACTTTCTCTAAACTAAAATACAAAATTTCATGCGGAACAAATAAAAATCAGAATGGTGCAAAAAATATACGACCAATACTTATGATCAAGATACAATGGAATAAGATCCAATAAAACCTATATACAAACCAATTCCAATAGATGAAAATATCATCCTTCTTTATTGGTAATGGGTGATCAGAGATAGGGGAAATCAAATGAAGAAGAAATCACTTACCAATAAAGAGAAGATCCACCAATCATATCATTTTTCTTAGAATGAAGGGGTTTGAGGAGACTTGGAATCATACTAAGATATTTAAAAAAAATGAAATCATTTAGATCAAATATGAGGTGATTATGGGTTAAAATGGGGGGGGGGGGGTTGTTATTTTTTATAAATTTTTAGGGGGAATTAAAACCCATGTGCACTGTTTCCAAACCGTGAACCTAAACCGAACACCAAGACATAGTGTAACACCCCTAGATTTCATAGTGTGTTATTTCTTCAAAATAATTCAATAACTTGCACTACACGCAACACCGAGTTCAATCACACCTTGACTTACAAAAAAAGCCATCAAAAGAGGTCATGAATAGTATTAACTAAATTTTAAACTTTATATAATCATTGTAATTTTAGAATCCATATTATGAGTTTCGTAGTCATAATGCAAAACAGATTCATTTTCAGTATTGCACTTTTATCAACTTTTAACAGTGAAAACTTTTTAAATACAATATTTTAAACTTTTTGACTAAATGGAGACATCAAAAAAAATTTAAAATGAAACATCTCATGCTTCCTCGGTATGCTTTCCTTTGAATAAAACAGTAGCGTGTGTTGTACGCAACTTTGAGTTTTAACACACACCACAACCGATCAAACTAGCCGTTATGAATAGTAATACCTACTTTTTAAAATTATATATATTTTATATTTCAAAATGGACATCATTTTTGGATTCGGAATATCTAATTTAGCCTAAGGTGAAATTTTGGTACTTTTCGGATAACTTTCATATTTTGATGAATAGTGAAAATTACTAAATTTTAATTAAAAACAACTTTTTTAATCAAAATATTTAATAGTGATAAATTATGAATTTTAGTAGTTTTAAAGTATATTTAGAATATATTTTTACCATTTAATATAATTTTGGTCATTTGATATAATTTTACAATTAAACCGAACATAAACAAGTGTCAATCTTTTGATAGTTATTATCTCTTAAAAACACGCTTTTTGTTTTGACAGCGTGAATTAATTTTAAATTAATTTATTCCACTTCTGTGTTTTGAATTTAGGAAAATTAATTCCATATTTGGAATCAGGATTTTCAAATTGTGTAAATAGGTAACTTTTATTTTTAGAAATTTTTAATAATTATTGCGGTAAATATTTTATTTACCATGGTTAATGGTAAATCCGGTAAATAAGGGTTAAAAAATAATATTATAATTATACTAAATTACCCTAAAACGTGTTTTAAACCTATTGTTTGATACATGGTCGACCATGGGAATCTTAGGGTCGATTTTGGGACCCCATGGATCCACTTGTAAGTGATAATGACACTTTATTTTAATTAAGTTAAAATGAATACAAAAATGACACAAGCATATATCTTTGAGAAAAACAATTTTTACATAGGGTTATATATGTTGGATTTTCGATTATATATATTCATTAGAAATATAAAACTATTTCTACATAATTATATTTTATTTATAATTTTTAGACATAAATAATTTATTTTATTTATGACACAATGATGATGCGGTAATTACTATAATAGTGAAAAATTAAAATAATTAATATTATAAATACCCAAATAAATATAATATGAAACTTTTAATGAATTAAAATAATTTTCTAGGATAATATGATATATTAGGATTGATTTAATTGACTTTGTTTGAAGTAATCAATCTGTTATGTGTTTCACAAAAATCAACAATTGAATAGTGTCAAAATTGACATAAAAGAGTTCTTAAAACAAATATTATATTATTAATTGATATTAAATTCATAAAAATCTAAGGTTCGGCCAAGAGACTTATATCATGATAGGTTCATCATTAATGGACCACTTGGGGGTCTCTTGGATGTATATAGTATGTTTAGTAACCATATTATATAAAAATACAAAGAGACATTGTAAAAGTGAAACTAATTAACATAGAGTTAATACTTAAAGATAAGGTTAATATAAGTACCCAAACCTGTCTAAATTCTATTGGTTGAGTGGTTTTCGACCTATCCCCACCTTAACCTTTTAATAGTCAACTTTTGAGCCATTAGAAACTGAATATGAATTTATTATAAATTAATATTTCTAGCTTTTCCAAAGGTGCCCCTCACCCCTCTTATAAAAAGGCACTCCTCCTTCTCATTTCATCACACCTTCAAAGCCTTTTGGTTTGGCCAAACTCTGCCCAAATACTCTCCCAACTTCCCTCACTACAACCTAGAGGCCTTAGATTGATCAGAAATCCATCCTAAGGAGCCCTTTTGATCAAATCAAAAGGAAGAACCCGAAGAAGAGGTAATGTTTTCACCACCCCTTTTTAAGTTCCTTTCTTCTTCCACTTCCTCTTTCTTTGTTATTACCATTATAAAATAATAACTCCAGTATCATATATATACTGTGATGTTATTATAAATATGGTACAACCATATTCAGAATTCTATCCATCCTTTGAATAACATGTCACCATACGTGCGTACGTACGGCTTACCGTCTCCACGTCGTGGTGTAATTGTTATTCAATATATTATTATTTGGATGGGAATAATAATGATGTGTAACTCATGTAAATAATAAATATAACCTGATAATGATTCTGTATATATGATATAAAATCCAATTATATATTATTTTAATATCAAAAGAATGATATTGTCGCTCGTGCGTATGTACGGACTACCGTCTCCACGAACGCGATGAGATTCATTGTCCATCATATCCATTCAAGTATAATTATAATTTGATGATTTAAAAAAATAGTATCTAAGGACTTGATATAATTCTGGATATGAATAATATACATCCCATTAATAACTAATATGGCTCACATAACAAAGAATATAAAGTAAAATGAACCCGTTAACACCCGAAATAACGATAATTCTAAGATATTATTAACAAATCAATGTTAAAAGATCATATATGATATCATATTAAAGTAAATGATCCTTGTATTATTCAATAACAATTATTTCACCATTATACAGGAGGTAAACCTACCATCAACCAAGGAAAAAGTACAAGTAAGGGATTTTCTTATCTCACTTTCAATTCCGTGAGATTTCCATTGTTCGCCACTAAATTATTGAAAGTGGTGTATTGTGTACTGCCATTTGATATATATTATCATGATTATCTTTATATTCATGTTATTCTGTAAATCATTTGGTGGTAATTAACTTTTGGCCATACGACTCAGTTGATTAACGTGGTAAGGAGTTTCTTATCTCGCTCTTAATTTCGTGAGAATTCCATTGTTCACCACTTAATTATTACATGTGGTGTATGTGTACTGCCCATGAATGTATTCATTGTGTAATATACTTTAATTTATGGGTATTTACATAGTCATGGTATGATCCTTATTTCATGGTTGTTTGTTTCGTAAATCGATAAGGGAATTTGAGATTTCAATTTCCACTCATTCGGCTTTACGCATATTTCATTGATTATGTTACTCCAAGATTCTGTGTGGAATCACTATTCATTTGATTATGTCATAATTTCCACTCCACTTCCTGTGGATATACTTTTGATACACATAATCACTCCATTGATAATTCTCAAGTCATTAATATGAATTTGATAAGAGTAATTTTAACTCTTTCACCATTTGTTGAGTTAAACATCCAATTCGTTGGTGTTGTTTCTACAAGAATATGTGTGAATATACTTTGATTGTTTTACACTGAATATTCAATCATATTTAGTGTATTTATTTTTTTTTTCACACATAATTATGTCGTTGATTTATCCTTAACCTAAGGATACAGCCTTTATGAGAGATTTCATCTCAATTTACATTCAACTGAGACTTCTTTGTTGATATACACCAAATCACTTTTATGTGGTGTATATAATGTACTTTGACATAGTATATCATGAATCCCTTTATTCTCATGATATTACAAATTTTTGATTACCTCCAATATTTGTATTCAAGTGTCTCTCTTTTGGTTAGAATCTCTAACCAAAATACCATTTTAAAATGTTTTAAAGACTTATTCTTCTATATCTTGCTCATTAATGTCCATGTTTTAAAAATGGTTTTAAGGATTTATTTATATGGACATTAAAGTTTTAAAATTAAAACTCCTTTTAAAATTTTCAAAGTGGTATGGGACACTTTGATTCAAAAAATCTATTTTTAAATGGCTTCTTGACAAATAGTGTGATTTATAAATGATTTCAAGAAAAGGGGGATATTTCCCTAAAATAGTTTTGATGATTATTTTCATCTATGTCAACATCATTCATTATTCATGATTGAGGTTAATGTGATACAATACAATCTTCCATATTGTATCAAATGAGTTATGTTTGACTGTGGATGTTCTATTTTTATACCATTCATGGTTTGTGGTTAAAGTATTGACATTTCGTATGCTAGTTTTAATACGAATGTTTATGGTATGTTTAAACCTGTTCATATGAGGAATACATTGGACTTAATAAGTGATGGGTGGAGCCCGCTATAGCTCCTCGATGCATCGGTAGGTCTCATGAGACAAACTAGTGTCTTGGCACAAGGCCTTGGCAAAATCTTATTTGTAGTCTTGGCACGAGGCCCTGGCTATGTGGTTATGATAGTCTAGCATTACGCATTCCATCATTATGAAAGTGGTTATTGATATTGCATGTGATCATTCGACTAGTAGAATATCCATGTGAGTAAGTAAATGGCATTATTTCATTTTACCTTTTCCATTTTATGCTGAAGTTCAAGTTTAAAAGGCTTCTGTTTTAGTTATAAATTACCTTAAGTGTTAATGATTATTTATGAAAGCTTCTGCTATAATGTTATCCTTACTGAGCATCTGAGCTCACCCCATTCAATGTTTTATTTTTTCCCAGGATTATGAAGAAGTAATTTATGAATGACCTGCAGGGATAGTATGAGGGGATATGAAGACAAGATGTTTTTTTATGATGTAATGTAAAATTTATGGATGTATCTAGTTATTCCAAGGCTACTAAACTAATCGGTCTTTCGAGATTTGATCTTTCTTGTGATCATGCCAATGTTATGTAATAATGCACCGACTCTGGGTAACTGGGGTCGGGGCGTTAAAGTTGGTATCAGAGGAGGTCTAGTACAAACCTTGGTAACTAGATTTAGATAAACTATTATTAGAGCACGTAGACCTAAGATGAACTTTGAAGATTAGTATAAAAGAACTTCCTAATATTTTGGTATTGTGGAGATTTTGTGAGTTTTCCGAGCAATAAATCCCTGTCTGGATACGAGCAGGTAGAGGCGGCTCTGGCACAGCTGTACCTAGGGGTAAAACCCGAAAACACCGCTTTGAGCTAGACTCGAACGGGAACTGGTGCACGAAAATGGGCCTTGCTGCACTCTTGGTTACGACACTCCCGGGGGATATGCTTAGGATAATTTACATTTTATTTACAAACCGATTTAAGTAATATATACATAAGATGAGAGTAAATGACCTTGGTTAATCCTAATATGTTTCAAATTGAGAATATGGTGACATTTTAATCTCTAAATGATTCTACGACTACTATTACTCACACAATGCTTTCTGGTTTTAGTCAATGGCTGGATTCCAAGGAAGTCATAGTGACTTTGAGAATGATGTACAAGGTGGGAACGGTGGTGGCAATGAGCAACAAAATGGAATGTTGATAGGCGTAGAAGATATCGCCTTTATGCCAAATCAGTTTTCCAAAAATATGATCAACAACATATATATTAACCAACTCCCAGACTCAACAAGGAAGAGAAAGGTGATAAATGATAAGATCTCCAGCAATGGAGACTATGGAGAAAAGAAACCTCAATTTTCATCATGCAGGAAATATGGAAAGAGACACCCAGGAAAGTGTCTCAATGGGACAACGAAATGTTTTACGTGCGGGAAGGAAGGACTTAAAGTGAAGAATTGCCGAAGAAAAATGAAGAGTACTATGGAAGAAGATAAAAATGGTCCCAAGAGTCCATTTACAGTCATTTGCCGAAAATGTAGGGGACCTGGCCATTACCCGAGTGAATGTCCTATTCTATAGAATATTTTCATGGTCAAAGAAGAAGCTATGTGGAAATAAATGGTTGGAGAAAAATTTAAAAAGTATTAGAACTCCTTGTTGATGAGTTTACTTTGGAATAATTTTCTCTTGTATTTGTAACCCCGCTGTTTTCCATGTGAAAATGATATTTGAGGAAGAATTGTCTCTTCTCTTGTGGATATAGGTATAAATAACCATTTGGTTTTATATGATCATTGGGGTTTGAGAAAATGATAAGTTATTATAATTTGGGATGAAATGCAAAGTATGATATAACATTTGTAGTTAAATTATGTTATTTTGAGGAATTTATCTCATTTTGGTAATATTATAAAATATAGTTTTTGAAAAAGGACAACACGTGGACCGTGTGACAACCCGTCGCGTCGAACAAAGCTGTGGGAATCGAACCCACAACCAAAGTGCGATTGGGATTTATCGCCTACCACTGGACTACGTGAAGTCCCTGGTTAGTGTGACTATTTTTTTTGTTAAATGATTTTATTGATCAATAATAAGATGATTTGGGTTCTTATGTCTTATCAAATGAATACCCTTGGTATAGGAAAATGATTTGGTGATTAAGTGATAAATGTTATTTTGTAAGATGTTCGTTTTGTTAGGAACACTATATGCCCAAGGAAAATAGAATACAATGAGGTTTCATTTGTAGAGTAATGGTGGATTTTTATCTACGTTTTTATTGTTGATTTATAGTGATTTGGGTTATTTATGGAAATGATTAACCTATAACAGAGAATATGTGATGATGTTAATTACTTTTACGTATGTGACTTTAAGAGTATTTGATGTCATTTGGAGATACAATGTAAAATGGGAGACTACATAATCAAATTCTTCTATGTTTTGGGTTTCAATATTAGTTTGGATTATATTAAAGGATTTTAAGGACAATTGGTTATTGAATGGTATCTATTTAACTTTGGGGTATTGTTGGTTTAATTTTAGAAATTAAGATTAGTACATATTTATCTCAATGAATATCCTTTTGGGGGATCATTAGATCATTCACTAACCATTTTTGTTTTGATTAATCTTCAAAGACAATGAAAATATATGGTTTATCCTACATGGATCATGTGATTCTATAGATGTTTATTCTAACTCATCCAGTGTGACCAAGTCTTCTTGAATACTTATCGTTTAAAAAAAATTGAGTTAGTGGTGGAAATTTATTAAAGAATGAAAATATACTTAAAATGTAAGTATATGTCATAATGCTCTTAGTCAATATCATAAATGAATTCCTCTTTCTTATGTAATGTAACTTTAAAAAAAATGTTGTCCTAGATGGTACCTTAAATCATCACTAATTTATGGCTTTGGGATTGTTGGCCTTTTCATAGACATGTTCTCTACCACTCTCCATCAGATAATTGATGGTTAGATTTCTCTTCCATATCCATATTTTCCTACATGTAACCCTAGTATGTGTTATTTTCGGTAATCTTCATACTTTCCACTCTTTATTTTAAATAGAGGCCTCATTAATTCATTTTTCGATGTGGGATTTCAACTAAGATATTTTGAAACGTCAAAAATGTGTTATCCCAATACCCTATGTTTTGTTGGACCGATGGTATTTCAAATCATCATAGATTGATGAGTTTAAGGACCTCAATTTTATAATTGTTTGTGATTGATGACCTCAATCACTACCTATAAATATTTACGTTTTTCCTCCAATTATTTGTCTCTAATTACTACCAATTTCTCCTAATCGAGATCATAATTCGATGGTGACCCTTTAATTTCTCTTTTCCTCATATTAAGACTAAATTTTAGTAACCCAATTTCCTATGTGGTTTTTCCCACAAATATATTTTCTATTTTCAACCATTTATTTTTGAAGAACAATTTCAAATTGCGAGGACGCAATTTATTGAAGGAGGGGAGAATGTAACACCCCATGATTTCATAGTGTGTTATTTCTTCAAAATAATTCAATAACTTTCACTACACGCAACACCGATTTCAATAACACCTTGACTTACAAAAAAAAGCCATTAAAAGAGGTAATGAATAGTATTAACTAAATTTTAAACTTTATATAATCCTTATAATTTTAGAATCCATATTATGAGTTTCTCAGTCATAATGCAAGAACAGATTCATTTTCAGTATTGCACTTTTATCAACTTTTAATAGTGAAAACTTTTTGAATACAATATTTTGAACTTTTTTCCTAAATGGAGACATAAAAAAAATTAAAAATGAAACATCCCAAGCTTCCTCGATATGCTTTCCTTTGAATAAAACAGTAGCATGTGTTGTATGCAACTTCGAGTTTTAACACACACCACAACCGATCAAACTAGCCATTATGAATAGTAATACCTACTTTTTAAAATTATATATATTTTTTTTTTCAAAATGGACTTCATTTTTGGATTCGGAATATCTAATTTAGCCTAAGGTGAAATTTTGGTACTTTTCGGATAACTTTCATATTTTGATGAATAGTGAAAATTACTAAATTTCAATTAAAAAAAACTTTTTTAATCAAAATAATTAATAGTGATAAATTATGAATTTTAGTAGTTTTAAAGTATATTTCGAATATATTTTTACCATTTAATATAATGTTGGTCATTGAACATAATTTTACAATTAAACCGAACATAAACAAGTGTCAATCTTTTGATAGTTATTATCTCTTAAAAACACGCTTTTTGTTTTGACAGCGGAAATTAATTTTAAATTAATTTCTGTCACTTCTGTGTTTTGAATTTAGGAAAATGGATTCCATATTTCGAATCAGGATTTTCAAATTGTGTAAATAGGTAACTTTTATTTTTAGACATTTTGAATAATTACTGCGGTAAATATTTTATTTACCATGGTTAAGGGTAAATCCGGTAAATAAGGGTTAAAAAATAATATTATAATTATACTAAATTACCCTAAAACGTGTCTTAACCCTATTGGTTGATAAATGGTCGACCATGGGAATCTTTGGGTCGATTTTGGGACCCCATGGATCCACTTGTAAGTGATAATGACACTTTATTTTAATTAAGTTAAAATGAATACAAAAATGACACAAGCATATATCTTTTAGCAAAACAATTTTTACATAGGGTTATATATGTTGGAGTTTCGATTATAAATAATAATTAGAAAGATAAAACGATTTCCTACATAATGATATTTTATTTATAATTTTTAGACATTAAATAATGTATTTTATTTATGACACAATGATGATGCGGTAATTACTATAATAGTGAAAAATTAAAATAATTGATATTATAAATACCCAAATAAATATAATATGAAACTTTTAATGAATTAAACTAATTTTCTAGTATAATATGATATATTAGGATTTATTTAATTGACTTTGTTTGAAGTAATCAATCTGTTATGAGTTTCACAAAAATCAACAATTGAATAGTGTCAAAATTGACATAAAAGAGTTCTTAAAACAAATATTATAATATTAATTGATATTAAATTCCTAAAAATCAAAGGTTCGGAAAAGAGACTTATATCATGATAGGTTCATCATTAATGGACCACTTGGGGGTCTCTTGGATGTATATAGTATGTTTAGTAACCATATTATATAAAAATACAAAGAGACATTGTAAAAGTGAAACTAATTAACTTAGAGTTAATACTTAAAGATAAGGTTAATATAAGTACCCAAACCTGTCTAAATTCTATTGGTTGAGTTTTTTTCGACCTATCCCCACCTTAACCTTTGAATAGTCAACTTTGGAGCCATTATAAATTGAATATGAATTTATTATAAATTAATATTTCTAGATTTTCCAAAGGTGCCCCTCACCCCTCTTATAAAAAGGCACTCCTCCTTCTCATTTCTTCACACCTTCAAAGCCTTTTGGTTCGGCCACACTCTGCCCAAATACTCTACCAACTTCCCTAACTACAACCTAGAGGCCTTATTTTGATCAGAAATCCAACCCAAGGAGCCCTTTTGATCAAATCAAAAGGAAGAACCCGAAGAAGAGGTAATGTTTTCACCACCACTTTTTATGTTCCTTTCTTCTTCCACTTCCTCTTTCTTTGTTATTACCATTATAAAATAATAACTCCAGTATCATATATATACTGTGATGTTATTATAAATATGGTACAACCATATTCAATATTCTATCCATCCTTTGAATAACATGTCACCATACGTGTGTACGTACGGCTTACCGTCTCCACGTCGTGGTGTAATTGTTATTCAATATATTATTATTTGGATGGGTATAATAATGATGTGTAACTCATGTAAATAATAAATATAACATGATAATGATTCTGTATATATGATATAAAATCCAATTATATATTATTTTAATATCAAAAGAATGATATTGTCGCTCGTGCGTATGTACGGACTACCGTCTCCACGAACGCGATGAGATTCATTGTCCATCATATCCATTCAAGTGTAATTATAATTTGATGATTTAAAAAAATAGTATCTAAGGACTTGATATCATTCTGGATATGAATAATATACATCCCATTAATAACGAATATGGCTCACATAACAAAGAATATAAAGTAAAATGAACCTGTTAACACCCGAAATAACGATAATTCTAAGATATTATTAACAAATCAATGTTAAAAGATCATATATGATATCATATTAAAGTAAATGATTCTTGTATTATTCAATAACAATTATTTCACCATTATACAGGAGGTAAAACTACCATCGACCAAGGAAAAAGTACAAGTAAGGGATTTTCTTATCTCACTTTCAATTCCGTGAGATTTCCATTGTTCGCCACTAAATTATTGAAAGTGGTGTATTGTGTACTGCCATTTGATATATATTATCATGATTATCTTTATATTAATTTTATTCTGTAAATAATTTGGTGGTTATTAACTTTTGGCCATATGACACAGTTGATTAACGTGGTAAGGAGTTTCTTATCTCGCTCTTAATTTCGTGAGAATTCCATTGTTCACCACTTAATTATTAAATGTGGTGTATGTGTACTGCCCATGATTGTATTAATTGTGTAATATACTTTAATTTATGGGTATTTAAATAGTCATGGTATGATCCTTATTTCATGGTTGTTTTTTTCGTAAATCGATAAGGGAATTTTAGATTTCAATTTCCACTCATTCGGCTTTACGCATATTTCATTGATTATGTTACTCCAAGATTATATGTGGAATCACTATTCATTTGATTATTTCATAATTTCCACTCCCCTTCCTGTGGATATACTTTTGATACACATAATCACTCCATTGATAATTCTCAAGTCATTAATATTAATTTGATAAGAGTAATTTTAACTCTTTCACCATTTGTTGAGTTAAACATCCAATTCGTTGGTGTTGTTTATACAAGAATATGTGTGAATATACTTTGATTGTTTTACACTGAATATTCAATCATATTTAGTGTATTTATATTTTTTTCACACATAATTATGTTGTTGATTTATCCTTAACCTAAGGATACAACCTTTATGAGAGATTTCATCTCAATTTACATTCAACTAAGGCTTCTTTGTTGATATACACCAAATCACTTTTATGTGGTGTATATAATGTACTTTGACATAGTATATCATGAATCCCTTTATTCTCATGATATTACAAATTTTTTATTACCTCAAATATTTTTATTCAAGTGTCTCTCTATTGGTTAGAATCTCTAACCAAAATACCATTTTAAAATGTTTTAAAGACTTATTCTTCTATATCTTGCTCATTAATGTCCATGTTTTAAAAATGGTTTTAAGGATTTATTTATATGGACATTAAAGTTTTAAAATTAAAACTCCTTTTAAAAGTTTCAAAGTGGTATGGGACACTTTGATTCAAAAAATCTATTTTTAAATGGCTTCTTGACAAATAGTGTGACTTTTAAATGATTTCAAGAAAAGGGGGATATTTCCCTCAAATAGTTTTGATGATTATTTTCATCTATGTCAACATCCTTCATTATTCATGATTGAGGTTAATATGATACAATACAATCTTCCATATTGTATCAAATGAGTTTTGTTTGACTGTGGATGTTCTATTTTTATACCATTCATGGTTTGTGGTTAAAGTATTGTCATTTCGTATGCTAGTTTTAATACGAATGTTTATGGTATGTTTAAACCTGTTCATATGAGGAATGAATTGGACTTAATAAGTGACGGGTGGAGCCCGCTATAGCTCCTCGATGCATCGGTAGGTCTCATGAGACAAACTAGTGTCTTGGCACAAGGCCTTGGCAAAATCTTATTTGTAGTCTTGGCACGAGGCCTTGGCTATGTGGTTATGATAGTCTAGCATTATGCATTCCATCATTATGAAAGTGGTTATTGATATTGCATGTGATCATTCGACTAGTAGAATATCCATGCGAGTAAGTAAATGGCATTATTTCATTTTACCTTTCCCATTTTATGATGAAGTTCAAGTTTAAAAGGCTTTTGTTTTAGTTATAAATTGCCTTAAGTGTTTATGATTATTTATGAAAGCATCTGCTATAATGTTATCCTTACTGAGCATCTGAGCTCCCCCCTTTCAATGTTTTATTTTTTTCCCAGGATTATGAAGAAGTAATTTATGAATGACCTGCAGGGATAGTATGAGGGGATATGAAGACAAGATGTTTTTTTATGATGTAATGTAAAATTTATGGATGTATCTAGTTATTCCAAGGCTACTGAACTAATCGGTCTTTCGAGATTTGATCTTTCTTGTGATCATGCCAATGTTATGTAATAATGCACCGACTCTGGGTAACTGGGGTCGGGGCGTTACACATAGGGAGTGAAAATTATCTCCTAAGTGGAATTTAGTGTGAAAAAACATGATACAACCATTATACACCTCCTATATCTCCAAAATAGTGTCAAAATTTTCTTGGTGGAAAACTTCATGGTGCTATTTGACTATGTGCCAAACATTCAGAACCCAGTGGGAATCCAATTTTCTCAAATCATACCTGAAAACCCCCCAACAAAATCACAACCAATATATACTCAAAAGGGAAATAGAGTCCTTCAAAAGAGAATGAGGAATCTCAAATTGTTTTTTAATATTTCAATAAATAATTTAATAGAAAAATAGTTTTCAATTAAAATACCAAAATTTTCACTATTCATCCAGAAAAGAATCATCTTAGAAAAATACCATAAAATCACCCTAAGCTAACATTTCTATATATATTCAAAAAATAAATTAAATTTTACCTTTTTTTAAAAAAGTTTCAGAAATTAATTTTCAATTATTTGAAAAATGCATGACTAAGCCTCTTTTATTATAAAAATATAGTTTTTCAGAGAACACTTTTTTATCTTTCAAATGGTTCTTATTTTGTTTCTAATATATATGTAAACCTTGAAATTATTTTATACATGTTCAAAACATATAATAATCAAAATATTTTCATTTCTATTCATACACACTAACTTATTGAATATGTTTTAATGATCATGTTTAAAAAATAACTTTTTAATAGAGTGTCACGTTTCATTGAAACCTGATGTTTCATGAATTGAAATCTATCAATGATATTGAATTATATATAAATAAATTTATTATAAATTCTATTGATATTATATTCCCTCATAAACGTGGTGTTTGCATGACATACATGCTAAGAAATATGACATTCATATTTTAAAATCTCAGAGTGTTACATTCTACCCCCCATAAATAAATATTTCCCTCACAATTTAATCTTGATATCTATAATTAAGAGTTTTACATTTGAATATACCCTTCATAAAATCCCACATTTGGAGAAGGGTTAATAAAATATCATCATTTTAAAAGGAAAAAGGAAGTAAGAAGGTCATCTGGAATAATAACATAACTAGGTTTCTATATAGGAAAGTATTAGTGAGAAGTAATGATATGGACATGGAAGAAAAAAAAATTGATAAAGGATTAATAAAGAGAGGTAGAGATCACTGATCATAAGAAGGTGAATGAACTTATGAATATCAACATCCATACAACCATAAATCAAATATGAGTAAAAATTGTCATTGAGATCATCCGAAAAGATGGTAATATGACAATATTATATTTCAAGATGCTTTTCCTAAAGATGAGAAAATATTTTACCTCATAGATAGAAAATATATGGAAAAAACTTAAATAATATATAACAATTTTATAAACACAATTTCATCATTTTTCTTATTTTTAATAAATTTCTCATTCATATCTTACTCCATGAAATTAATATCTAAAAATTAAATTTTTATTCTAGAAGAACTAAAATTAACATCTAATGAGTCATAACATCTATAATATAATTAAACTTTATTCATTTAATATGTAGTTATAATTAAATAAATTTTAAGACTCATTATACAACATTGAAAAATATTCATTTAGTGAAGTAATAAATTAATCTATAATACCTCATCTAAAGTTCAAATTAAATCATTTCATAAATGGTTAACCTTATGAAACATCCAAAATAATAATATCCAAAACTTAAGAAATAAGGTCACTAAATTTCCTAAATGAAATTTTCATCAATCCTGAAAGAAAAATGAAGCATCTCTTAATTTTTACATTCCAAACATGTTATTACCTTCATCCTATACTCTCTTAAAGAATGGTAATAACCTGAATTACCATAAAATCATATTGAAAACATGAATTATTTTTTATCTTTTAAATAAAATAAATATTATTTGAGATATTCCTTAAATATTATAATGTTCTAAACTCAATCAATGATATAATATTGCACTTTTTTGAAAAATAATTAATCATTTACAAGTTATTAAATACTATCAAATTTAAAATATTCATATCAATCCTATTTTTATCCTAAAATCATTATCTCAAAATCAATAACATATTAAGGGTTACCTTTCCCTCAATCATGTGCTTTAAAAGACGTTAAACTTTCCACTGAATCATTTTCCATGGTCATCAATACATTTTGACATATGCTTTCAAATCCTTAATGAAAATATACTTCAATACAATACTTATAAATTTCATAAATCTTATAATGACAATATCATCATTCAAATACTTTACAACATAATTTATGTATCAAAATACATACGAAATTAATCATTCTACATCATCAGTATCAACAAAATAATATTTCCCTTGACCCTTTATCTTTTTCTGAGGTATATTCCCTTGACACTTGGGGAATTATTTTGTTAATTTATATGTCTCCATAAATTGTATGAATTCAAAATTGTTGTATTCTTTCTTTCCCCTTGAAATCGTGATCATGGTGGACAATCATTCAATACTTATAAAAATTACCATTCTCATCATGAATGTTCTAGTGTGGATCATTCCAAAATTGTAACATGGGGAGAATCCTTATTCACCTTCTTCAATTTATCAAAAAAAAAAATTATCTTCTTCTCTTACTTCCTTTCGAAGGCATTTATTTTATAGAGTTCTTTTAATATTTTGATAGAACATGATAATATGTCCTTATATGATTAGAATGATTTGGAGTGTAGGGAACTTAAAATAAATGGATTAAAACCATCAATGAAATGATCAATATTTCTCTTTGGATTATGTATATAGTCTCTAGTATCTCTATAAAACCATGTAACGTTGGATTTATAATTGTAAAAAAATTTATCTTCCTTTTTCTTTAATTGGTGAATTTTTTTCTTCTTATCCTCTTATTTCTCCAGAGGAAAATAATTTTTTTAATAAATGTGCCTTAAAATCCGTCTATTCTATGTTTTATATTTCTTCTTCTTCATTGGTGTTTTGAATCAATATAAATCATTAATTTGTATCTCTTAAGAGATGGTAAATTACTATGACAACTTTTTCCCTTTCATTATTACCTAAAGTGAGAAATAAATTTTATAAGGAACTTGACCATTTCATTGTTAAGAATGGATTTGTAGTATCATTTAATGATGGAGGTTATTGATGAATGAAGCAACCCAACATATGATAATAACACTATCAAATGGTATTCTGAATCTATGAATAGTTATTTTTCATTACCTGATTAAGCTTTCATAAAATACCCATAATTTTCTTAGTTTCAATACTAGATGTATTGGATTCCATAGATGAAAAATATCTATATTGGAAATGAGTATTGAGACACCTCTTCCTCCTATTAACAATTTCAATATAATAGAATATACTAAATTAGATTATAAAATTACAGACATTATAAAATTAGGTGTGTAGTAAGGCTCATTTTCATGCACCAGGTGATGATCGGGCCATTCCCAATGCACCCTTTTCAGAGTTATTATGCCTAGGTACCTCTATAAAAAAACCACATCCATGTGTAGTATACATACAGAGATATATTTCTATTAATAAAAACAATATCTTTATATAACCAAAAAATTATGGTGTTCTTATAATCTAATCCTCAATTTTTATCGTATAATTATATTCCCCAATCTATGTTTTCCTAAAACTAGTTTCCAATGTTTCTACTAAACATGATAATATTCCAACTATATCAACCCTGACCCTAGTAGCCTAGAGATAGTACCTACTTTATTACATCAGAATAAGATAAAAAAATCATACCGGGAATGACCTATTAGTTAATAGTCTTGGTAAACTAGATACATACTTAATTCACGCATTACATATGAAAAAAATTTATATATTTTTTTTTCAAGAATAACATTATTCCATCAAGAATATTCTTTCATATCATTTGTAGTAAATTTCACAGATTCACAGGATAGAAAAAAATAAGAGTAATCTTATACACTCATTAAGGGTTAAGTACAAATAAATTTAGCATGAATATATAATCATAATATTTATAAATATGAATAAACATTACATTTAAATACCCTGACTATAATTGTATGATAATAAAGAATTGATATTTAAAGGAAAATAATTGAAAACACATTCTATTTAAATAACAAGACTATGATGGTATGATAAGTCAGAATCAATATGGATATTTAAATAACTGAAAATACATTCTATTAAATCATTAAAATATGAATGAAAAGAATACATTGAAAATATAATTGCAAAAATATCTTAGATAATGATAATAACCACTGAATTATAAAGTAAGGAAATGATAAATATTTTGATGTCATGTTTTTTTAAGAATATGATAGATTTACCATTATGATCTATCCTCAAGAATGTTTAAAACTATTGGGTAAACCCTATCTAATTTGTCCAATTGATTCATCTGATAAGACTATCAATGCATCGAGGGGGTATCTATAACCAAGAACTAACCATTTCTTTCATTTATAAATAATTCATCATATATATAAAAATAAAATTTAATTCCTAAACAATTTTCCTTATAATCAAGTATATATATTGACTAAAGGATACAAATTTATCAATATTTCCCCAATTTATATAATAACATCCAAAGTATACAATGTATGTAAAAATGGTATAATGATTAATGAATAATCATATCAATCACATAATATTATTTATATCTTAGAGAAATTTAATTTATAATGAAAAAATGATCATAATAAAGTGATTGATTCAAGATAATTTTAGCAATCGCAGATGAAAGTGAGATTACATAATAACTTTTATCACTGTTATTTTCACATAAATTTCCCTTGGATAGAATAATTCAGAAACAAAAATTAAAATATCATTAATTATGAATTAGTCATGGTATTACATGTCAAATGGAATTATATTCACCATATAAAAAAATTTAGGTGAAAAATATTACAATATGCCTCAATGAAGGGAAATTGAGATAAAGACTCTTACCATGAGCCCAAATTTTACCGTATATTTTTTATCTTCCTTAATAATAAACATATTTAAATTATTTAGTTTCTTAATAACTATTTTAAATATTATTATTCCTTATCTTTCACATATTTCTACTTTATAAGTAATTACATAATCAATTAATTTTATTTCATGTGTTTTGTCAATATTTGACAACGTATTAAAAATGACTTTGGAAGGTGACTATTGCTCTAAGTGGTCATTATATAAACATCTACTGAATAATATTCATGAAAAACAATGATCATATTTATAAATAAATTATACATTTAAGAAGAACCATTAAATCTGATTTTTAGAAATTAAATGTGTTATAATCTTGGATAGGGTAGGTTGTACGCACGCATAAGTGACGTTTCAATTTTTCAACAATCATTATGGAAATGAGGTAAGTAATATTTGTATTTTTATATTGATAGTAATATCATAAATAACATATTATTTATTTTAAATGTTTATATATATATCTCTCATATAGTGTGGTAATGAAAAGTGAGCCATATCACATCGTAAATGAGATAGTCCACATGTACACGAACAACGTTATCATATTTATGTGTAATGAAGAGAATGATATATTATTTGTTCACGTGACATGTTGAACCCTTCCAAGTTTGATAATAAAAACATGATGGGTTTGTTTTATTAAAAAGTAATTGAAAATTATATATGCCATTATACAATTAGGTATCCTTTATGGTTTAGGTTCTAAATGATCAGGAAAATACCTTATAGAAAATTAGAGTTTACAAATATAATTACAGAATAACTAATTTGATTCATGTGATCTAGATCCTTAAATGAATCTATACATCTCGAATATTTTATAAGTCCTATGAAAAATATTTTAAAACATGGGATGAGCATAAAAATTCTCAGTAAAGGGTTTTAAAACTAATGAAACATACATTGAAATTTCATTGAAAACATTTTATAAACATAAAAAATATTTGATAATGTTTATAAATTTTCAAAATAATATGAAGTTTTTTTATGAATAATTTTTTTTTAAAATATTTTAAAATTACTTGTCACATTGAAATACATTTCAAAAATAATCATTGAAAGATAAATGGATTTTTCATTAAAAATAATTTGAAAAATATTACTTTTATTGATTAAAATGATACTAAAAGTATAATATGAAATCCATGTGGCCACATAGCTATATCACTTGAAATAAAACACCTATTTATGTTGTGAATTCATTCCTAATTCCTCATCATCTCATTCTATGTTGAGTGCATAATTTAA
This sequence comes from Viscum album, assembly GCA_963277665.1. Lineage (NCBI taxonomy): Eukaryota > Viridiplantae > Streptophyta > Magnoliopsida > Santalales > Viscaceae > Viscum > Viscum album. Next base: position 1,628,954,622 of record OY728130.1, read on the forward strand.
TAAAATAATTTTAGAAGATCAATATTTATCATAAATAACCCATTAAAAACCTTAAAAATAATACATATATTATTTTCATATAATAAAATAATTGTATAACCTATATTTTTGAAAAAAAAATAATTTTTAGGAGAAAATAATTTTTTAAAAAAGATTTACTTACAATTAAAATACATGAACATAAAAACTTTAAAATTAAAACAATTCCATTTATTAAAATTCATTACATGTCATAAAAAAATATATAATATGGTAATATCTACTATTATGTCTGACATTCATGAACATAAAAAATAATTTCATGTTTTGGGAATAATAATAATATTTATTTAGAAAATATACTTTATAAAATATAAACATTTTAGAATAATTATATTCCCTACTAATTTGAAAATAAATATTTTTAAGACATAATAGATGTATATACTTAATTTTATATAATGAATTTTTTGAAAATAGTTATTTTTTCTGTTACCATATATAATTTTAGAATAAAATATTTTTCCCATATTATTCTATTAGGCAAGATACATACTCCCAATATTCTATTTTTCTCACACAAGGTGTGTAACACTCATACAATGTGTGAATCAGGACTTTTGAATAGATAAAAAAATATGGAAAGGATGGTTATATAAACACATGGGATGTGTATAATATATTAATAATAACACAAGAATACATTGCATTGATTCATATCAATGAATTTATATCATTTTGTATGATGTTTGAAAATCGTGACTATCAAATATGAAATTAATGAATGGATATTGTTTTAAAATATTATCCATCCAAATTTCACAATATCAAAAATGGAAGTCTTGGGATGTAATTCTTCTTGAAATGCATGTGGATGAAAAGTTTATATACTTATAAGATATATATATATATATATACACATTTTATCCTGTTTTTATTAATTTCATGGCATCTTCTTCATGAATCATTGGTCAATAACCATACACAAAATGATATAAATCTGACCGAAAGCATTATAAAAATGATTTAAATTTAATACCAATATTGAATAAATCCAAAATGTTAAAAAAAAAATTTTTTGTACAAAAAAATTCAAAAAAATCAACAAATGGGCACTTTCGACATTGACCGATTGAATAAATCCATGAATCAAGGTACATATAAGATGAAAAATACCATAGAATGAATAATTAGGCTCCAAAATAATATACACATAACAATAAGTCATTATTAAAAGAGAATGAAGATGTGGAACATCCTCACTAGATTAAACCTACCTTAGTTTGAAACTCCTTTTAAAAATAGATCCATGTTTGATCTGCTTTCAGCACTCAGATCATGTGTTTGATTTCTCACTTATGTTTGATGATCCTATGAATATAAACATTTCATCATCTATCACACATACTTCAGTGTTCAACTTCCATCCTATTTGGATTCGACTGAACTAAACTTGGCCTCCTTAAATATAATCCTCGAGTTAAATTTCACACTTTTCATATGCTTGGTTTCTCATGAGGAAATTAATCCCTCGATTTAGTTGATCCTCATTCCACTTATGCATTGGGATCCCCAAAGTTGAAACCCTCAAACCACATATCCAATCGACAACCCCTTTTCATCAAGCTTTTTATAAAATAAAATATATATCAATATATATCATATAGTTTTTTTGACTGAAATTATATATATAAATAAATTAATAATATTAATAATTAAAATTAAAATTCATAATTAAACATATTCATATTTAATAGAATAATATAATAGCTTTCATAATTTCCATAATTAATACAGTCATTAATATATCAATAGTTTTCTGATAACAAAAAATATTATATTTAGTATTATAATGATTTTATTATTCATATTTCATCTATTTAAAATATTTTTAATGAATAACTTTTAATTATAGTTATTATCCATTATTTCAAATTAGGCACATATGAAATGTTATAATTTTTATTTAATATTATATGTCACATAATCATAAAATTTTAGTTATAAATATTGTATGAAATTAATTTATAATATTATTTTGTTAAAATTCATTTATATGAATTAATGTATTTATATTTATAAATCAATTTTAAGAATTAAATTATAATCACTATAATTTATATATTTTCATTAAAACAAAATATTATTTCATGAACAATAAGAAAAAAATTATTTACAAATTTATATGTTAACATATAACCAACATTGATTAATGAAAATAGATTCATTATATTGAAAGATATTTTAGTTTTTTAACATGTCATGTAATTTGATATAATTATTTGTTTAAATTATCTAAAAAATTTTATTATAAATTTTCATTTTAGAGCACGTTATATTTTCTTCATTATTTATTTATTTTATTAATTCATAGTTTAATATATACTAAATTTTTTTAATAATATAATTATTCCTAATATAAAATTAATGTTTAAATCACGATACTAAGGAATTTAATAAAAGAAATAATTCTTCTTTGAAACTCGATATGTCACATTCTCCACCTTGAAAGGAATTTTACAGTAGTAATTGATTGATTAGACGAAAAAAACATTGAATTTCTATTTTAAAATTATGAAAAACTAGAATGGATGAACTAATTTATTCATAAGGGTACTTATCAACCTAAAATTTAAAAATAAGATTTTATTTCATAGATTTGCTTCTAAAAAATAGTTCTTAATCATCAAAACTGTTTATACCATTCCTAATTTCCGCTATAACAACCCGAACCTGCCTTTTCGGATTATATACTGAAAATATGTTATATATTTTTTATTACAAAATAATTAATAAATACACAATATATTATTCAATTGGTGTTCATTTTATATCAATTTTCACGTGGATTTGGAAAATACCTTCCATAAATTTATAGTTTAAAAAATTAATTATAAAAATATCTAATTGCTTTCTTGTGCTATAACACCCTAAACTATGTCATCCATCTTCGAACTTGTAAAATTATAGTGAAAAATATATTGAAACATGGAATGAGCATAAAATTTCCCATTAATGGATTTTAAAACCAGTGAAATGTATTTATAAATTCAATTGAATTTTTTTTATATCAAATATAAACTATTTTATAATATTTTTGAATTTTTAAAATATTAAAAAAACAGTTTTATTGAAATTAATTTTTGAAATCATTTTTAAAATACATATCATATTAAAATCCATTTATAAAATAATATTTAAAAATTGATAGTATTTATACAAAGAAATAATTTGAAAATAATATTTATTTTATGGGTTAATATTATAATTAATAAATCTTATGAAACCCATGTGTCTAGTAAGCAGTATCACTTACCTGACAAGGTCCTTTTGAGGTCATTGTTTCACTCCTAATTCCTCATAATCCCATTTGAAAACAGTTACCACATTTTAAGAAAACATTTTTAGAAGATATATAGTTTTCGTAAATAACAAATTATTATTTTTAAAATATTATATATATTTTTTAATAGAATAAAATAATTCAATAACTTATAATCTTGGTAGAAATCTATGTTTTTTTGGAGAAATCAATTTTCTAGAAAAGAGTTAGTCACATTGAAAACCCCTAAAATAATAACATTAAAATTATAAGAATTTATTATATTAAAATTCATGAAATTTCATTTGAAAATATCAAATATGGAAATATCTACTAACATGTATGACAATAATGGAAATATAAAATCATTTCATGTTTTGAGTATTATAATAATATTTTTTTTCAGAAAAATACTTTTAAAATATAAACATTTTAGAATAAGTATTTTCATTCTAATTTTAAAATAAAACATATTATTTAATTTTACATTTATATAAATAATTTTAAATAAGTTATTTTTCAAAATAATTATGCTTTCACTTACCTTATAGAAATGAAGAAAAAAATGGTCCCCTTTTTCTTCTATTTAGAAGAAGAATCACTCTAACTCTATTTTATTTATCTCTTGTAGGGTGTTCATCACACATCCATGATATTCAATTTCAATTTATAATAGATTCAATCGAGTGGACATATTTCTTATATAGACTCCTCGCTACGTATAATATATTAAATATTAATATAAGAACCCAGTACATCGATTTGTATCAATGCATTTATATTAGTCAGGATAATGATTGAAAATCATGTCTATCAAATATAAAAATAACAAATGGATATTTTTTTTTTAAAATTTAATCCATTTTACATTTTAAAAAATTCATTTTAAAAGCATTGGTACTTCTTTATTCTTCTGATACAAGTTGACAACAAGTTTCATTATTGATATGAAATATATATAAATATATATATTCTAAAATGTTAGATTAATTTAATAGAGGCATCTTCAAGAATCATCGATCAACAACCATAAACCAAATGATCCATGTCAGACTGAAATAACTGAAAAAACCAATTCAATTTTATACCAACATTTAACATATCCACATTGTTAAAAGAAGAATTTTAGGTAAATAAATTTTAAAACAACATCCATTTGGGACATCCCACATCGATTGATTGATGAAATCGACGAATCAAGGTACTACTAAGCCAAAAATGACATTATATAGAATAATCCAACACCAAAATATTATAAACATACATGTAAATTAATATTGTACGATAAATAAAATTTCATACATTATTTAGGAAGTAATTCCCATGTCTAGGATTGAAACTCATTCTGCTAGTTGATCTATTTTTTGAACATGTTTCAGCACTCAGATTCAACATTAAATTGCTTTCTGGTGTTACATAGTCCTATGAATTGAATCCCTTTATCTACAATAACAACTCATTTTGTGTTTAAATTCCAACTACTTCATCTTAGACTAAGCTTCACTAGATCTCCCAAACTAGAATCCTTCGGGTATGATTTCCCCTTCTATCAGGCTTAGCTTCTCCTGAGGAAATAAAATCCTAGATTTAATCATGCCTTAGTCCCCTTATGTGTCGGGATCCCCGAATTCAAAACCCTTAGACCACTTATCCAAATTGACACCCACTTTTTATCATTTATTTTTTTATAATATATATCATATGAATATTGTATTTTGATGTTTATATATAAAAAAATTAATAATGCTCATAATGAAAATTATAATTCATATTTTAACATGTATGAATTTTATAAAGCAATCTAACTATTTTAATAATTATCATAATTAATATATTCATTAATATATTAATAGTTCTCAAATAAACAAAAATACTACATTTCATATTGCAAAAATTTGATTATTCATATTTTATCTATATAAAATATTTTCTAATGAATTTTTTTTATTTTTTTCTTATCTTAAATCTGAAATTAGGTTCACATAAAACTGTATAATTTTTATTTAATGTTATATGTTACATGTTCATAAAATTTTAGTTATAAATTTTTAATAAAATTATTTTAAAAAATTACTTGTTAAATTAAATTTATATGATTTTAAGTATTTATAATTATAAATAATTTTCTATTATGAAATTATAATTTGAATAATTTATTTATTTTCATTAAATAAAATATTATTTCATGAAAAATAATATTAATAAATGTGTTTATAAATTTATTTGTTTACATATAACCATAATTGATTAATGAAAATTAGTTCATTATATTAAAAAATATTTTATCTATTTTTAACATGTTAGTTAATTTGATAAAATTAAATAATTATATAATTATATAATAAATTTTCTGTCATGATTATCATTATAATTTCTTCATTTATTTATTAAATTTCCTAATTGAAAATTTACTATTTATTAAAATTTTGTTTTACCGATATTATGATTGCTAAAATTGAGTTAATGTTTAAATCAATATACTAATGGAAATAAAAAAGAAATAATTGTTATCTAAAACTCTATATGTTACATTTCAGAATGATAAATATGTCATTAATATAAAAAATATTTCATTTATATCACATATATTAATTAAATTTATTCTTAATTCCATCCATGTAATGTATTATTGAAAATGAATCACTTCGCTTAGAGAGGTGATAGTCTACCGTATACATGAACGACATCATCATATCCCATATGAAATGGAAAGTAAAATTTTATATTTGATATATTGAATAAAGTGATATAATTCTATAATGAATATCATATATATACTTTATATCCATCATCATACCCAAACATTATAGGTTTGAATGAAAAAATGAATGACATCGGCTCCTGAGGCGGTAGTCTGCCGTACAGAAAAATGATGATTTCATAGCATAGTTGATTGAAGTGGAGATGGATATCAGTCATAACATTAACATAAAAAAATCTCAATATATGGAATATACTGAGTTTATTAGATCATAATGATTGAATAAAAATTAGAAGATGTTTAGGAAGAAATAAAATCAAAAAACTCTTTGAAGAACATTACCTCTTCTTTGGGTATCCTCCTTAGGTTTGCACTAATGCCTTCCTAGGTTTGGTTTTCACAAAACAATAAGGATTTTAGGTTGATAAAAGTGAATTTAGAACTTATTAGGGCTTGTATTTACTGAACCAAAAGGAATTGATGCTTTGAAGAGGAGGGGAGAGGGGGTGACCTTTTATAAGCGAGGTGAGTGAAAAACTTGTAATTTTTGAAAAGAAAAAACGATACCCACATTTATCTTGTTATTTAAGGATAAAAAAGGGCCATTATAAAATATTGAAGATACTGGGTCTAAATATGTGGAGAAAATGGGTTTTGTAAAAGTTCATTGGTCATTTAAACATTTATCTTCTATGTTTAACACCTGATAAATCAATTTTTTCCATAACCATGGTAATTATTATTTTAATTTTTTTAACTATTAGATTTGGTAAAAAATTAAGTTGAACATATTAGAAATTATAACTTATTATTATTATTATAAATATATAATCATTTTTCCAAATTCTTTTGACATATGTGTCAGAAATTAATTTAAAATTAATCTCGCATATATCATGAGAAAGTAGGTTTTAATGAGAAAACGTTCGAAATTTTACAAATTTGTTTTATCAAAATCAAATATAAATATAATTATGATGGAATAAATTAGATAAATTAATATATAATTGAATTATTTTTACTTTAAAACCAATTCAAAATATAATTTTACTTTATATATTATTTAGTTGAAAAGACAATTTTCAATTAAAATTCAGTATTTTTCAAAATGAATCAAAAACAGAATCGTCTAAAAAAATAAAAAATAAATATCACCATAAGATTATTTTGACATGTAAATTTTAAAAATAAAATTTATTTTCTAAATTATATTTTAAATAATTTTATAAATTAATTTCAATTTATGTTCGCAAAGCCTAACTATGTGTCCTTTTTAAAAAATTATGTTTGTCAAGAAATATTTCATTATCGTTAAAATGGTTTTTATTTTATTTCCAATAAATTTATAAATATTGAATTTATTTCATACATGATTAAAACATATAGTTTTCATAATTTACTTATTACTTTTTATATCTAATAATGAAACTACTAGTTTATAATAATCATGATTAAATATTAACTTTTTAATAGAGTGTTATGATTCCTTCAATACTAGTGTTGCATGCATTACAAGATATCAAAGGGATTGAATTATTTAAAAGGAAATATATCATAAAACCTAAGAGTACTATATTCCCTTAAATTCTTGGTTTTTTGTGCCATACACACTATCGAATATGATGTTCTTATTTTAAAATACCTAGTTGTTACACTATTAATTTATATTCTGGCATCTAGGATTATGAGGAGATAACTACCCATAAATAAAGTGTGACTCAATAATATGGGGAAAAAATCCACTAAAACAACAAATCCCACATGTGTCATGCCTTGCGTGAAAAAAGTGAGTAAAATAATACTTACCACACCACTTCAGAGTGTATAAATTGGGTGGAAAAATTATGGTTGAAACAAAACGTCTACCATTAGGAGTGTCCTGAGAAAAGGGAGGCAAGTTAAGGAATCAATTAAAGGACATTAATGGAAATTGTTAAACCAAAGGATACAAAGGACATCAAGGGAATATGGGATGTTTTTTAGGATTATTTCCCAAAAAACCAACATACAGTCAGGTTTTGTCCAAAGGGAAAAATGTTGTGGTAGATGTTGAAGGATCTGAGCCTATTCCTTCTAAGAAAGCTAGAATGAGGAGGGAGTACTCATACATGAAGCCAACCATGGTTACCAGGTCTCATGTCCCTCTAGACTATGAGTCTAACTGGGATGGAGACTATCATACTTCCTATCAATGTAACATTTACTTTTGAGTTCTTCTCTTTGATTCTCCTTAGGTACAAGGGAATGTGTGCTTATATGACCCCAACAACCTTCATGTTGTCTGTTTTTGACATTTCATAATAATAATGGCTATGCCCTATCCTTAAAAATAATTTTTTTATTGACAAAAACAAATTCAAAAGAGGAGTAATACAAAGGCCTTTGGATTACACCTAAAAAAGGAAGAATTGGTGGAATTAAATAATGTATTCTAGGATATGAATAAAAACAATTAGTAAAAAAATTCTTGATTACAATTGTTTTCCATGTTTATAAATATTAGTTATAATACTACATTGTCATGGATAGGGGAGAGAAAATATTAGATCAACTATTTGTTATTTTTGGAATATGGGTACCATTGTTTCACTGTGTAATCCTATGAGTGTGTAGCTATGGCGTGAGTTTGGACTATATAGATTTGTAACATCACCCTTGTAAACCATATTGGAAATATAGGATAATGAGTATTTGAATTGGTGGGGAGAAAAAGTTTGAGAATGAATAAAAAGGTTTTTTTGGTAGATTTCAACTATTTGAGTGTCATGGCACCATTTTCTAGGGCACATGGATGAGGAATATCATCATAGATTAGAGATAAACTCATCTCCTAAGAGGATCACCATATTGGAATACAATGAGCGTAAAAAACCAAAAAAATTAGAGTATTGATCATTAAGACTGAGTGAGAATGATTAGATGGAAATGTTAATGGTGGTTACATGTGGGACCATGATAGGATATTCAGGCATCCATATGTATGACATGGGATGATAACCATGGCCAACATAGTTAATGAAACGGGTGCAGTAGGAGGCTCCTCCCTAGAAGGAGGAGATATCATCTTGAGTGATGAAGATGAACTAACTCTATATTTTAAAACATTATACACGAAGATGTTATCTATATAGAGTACAAGAAAAATAAAATATAGAAATAGTTTAATTGGTTTATTGATATAGGTTTACATATTGCCACAATTATTTGAAAAACATAGTTTTACAATACATACATCTGTGGGAAAAATCTTCCTACGGAAACTCGTCGACATATTTTTCATAAAACTCATGGATTTCATCTCCTACCTACAATTCCCTCCCTTAAAACACTACTACCCCATTTTATCATCACCCAAAGATCCTTTATCCCTTGAGAAATCCTCACTAATCATCCTCCTCCTCGCTACCCTCATGACTTCTTCCCCCAAAGATGCCACCAAACCTCCTACCATCCTCCTTGGGATCAGCCACACTACTTTCCCATGATCCTCCTCCTCTTATGACATATACACCCCACCTCCCTATTGATGGTTCCTTGATGCTACAACAATGTGGCCTCTTTTTCTTCTCCTTCGACACACCTCTAATGTGTCCACCCCACCTCCATGTGATCCTCCTAATCCAATGAGGATCCAACATGACCTCTAGATGTATCCAACAAAACTCTATTTTGGTCTCCCCACCTTTAGGGATCCTCCTCCTTCAGCATTCCCACACAAATCCTTATCCTTTGAAAAAATGACCCTTCCTCTCATATTTCTCATTGGAACCAATTTATACCCTCACCTTCCTTATCCTCCCATGACTTTTCACTAACCTCGTTCAAGAAACCCTAATGAAATCCTCCCTTATCATTCTGAATCACCATAGCCTACCCTTTTATTGAATTGAATATGTATAATGGGTTATTTTTCATTCAATTTCACCTGTAAATTGATTTTCATTCTACTATAATATGTGTTCAGTTGGATGTTGAAACCTTTTTATTTCATGATCATAAAATTTCCAGTTTTTCTCTCAAAATCAGAAAGTTATTCGGATTTCGTATTATTTTTTTCGCATAATGTGATTTTACACTATTTATACGTACTTAGATTGTGTCCAATGAAATAATTGATTATATTTTATAGTATTCTAAGATTATATTTATATATATATATATAGTATTGACAAAAAATCATGTCTTTTATTCACTTTTCCAATTTGATCATAACCACATTTCATTAGTAATGATATTAAACTAATATTTTAGGTATAATTATGTTTAAAGGAACTAATGTATGATTTTTATATCATCAGAGATTATTTGATAGCACTTACTGAAAACTAATTTTTTTACATATCACATATTTTATGTTTTTCTTAGAACGGTTTCCCACTGACTAAATCCTTTTCTACCACTAATTTATTCGTATTCTATGTAATAGAATAAACACTTCTTATTTTTTAAATTGTTTACCATATATGATAAGTGGGTAAATTGTTTTCAGTGATAGTATTTATCTTTCATGGTATTAAATTACACTTTTCTATATATCATGATTTATTATTTTTACATAGTTCTTTAATTTACCAGGATACATGACACTGTGACATGTAATTCAAGATATATAGAATAATTATGTAATTAAATGATATATTTGTTTTATTTATGAATAATTAATGGGGATTAATTTTATTAAATGAAGAATAATATATTTTTTGTATTTGTTCTAGAATTTTCATTTTTCTAATTGTTTGTTATAATTTTAAAACTCTTTCACTGTTGTGATTTAATCAGATTTTAGATACTATATTATGAGTGTTATAATCATTTAAAAACAAAATTATCCTAAAAACCAAAAATTGGTGACACAATTTTCATAAACATTTTAATTTAGTGGTTTATATTATTATCATATTGTATGGACCCATTTGAAAGTTTTTCAATAGATTTCATTTTAACATTATTGTAATTTATTATCTAATGATAGTTCAATCTATGTGACGTGGTGTTAGTTGTTTACCATATTAGATGACACATTTATTATGATGAAAAAATGTATATCGAATGATTCTTTCTAGTTAGTTAGCACATTTTTTTCACTAATATGATGAGTTTTTGATCCATTACTTTGTTTATTTTGTGATGATAATTTAATGTACAATGTTTTATTATTTAATTAATCTTTTTTTATTAACTGCTTCCATACACCTATGTCCATAATATGATTTTTCATTCAATCTAACGTTATTGTTTATTTCCTTATAGGGTGATGCTTCTCATACAAGATCCCAAAAAACATAATAAAGTAATTTTTCATTATCATCATTGTGCCTAAAAGTATGTAATAATTTATTTCATATATTATCTACTTCTTTTTTAAAAACACATTCAAATAGATTCAATTCACTTTGTATTTATTTTCAGTTATTGATGTTTTAGTCATTCTATTTTAAATGTTTCATGAAAATATTATTTTATATCTTAATTATGTTTAATTTTTTTGAGCTAATATAGAAATATTTTTTAAAAATTCCTGATTTTAGATTCCATAAAGATTATATGTCAATTCTATTAAACAAATAAACATCCATAAAAACACATAAAAACAGTTTAAATGTTATTTATATTATCATTAATATTTTACATTTTAAATTTTTTTTGTATATATATATATATATTTATTTATTTGTTAACATAGTTTAAATTCTTATAAGATTATTCTTTACATCCTATCATAATTTCTTTAGTTGGTCATGACAACTCGTATGCATTACGTATGGGAAACTAAAGAAATAGATGTATTATTTTTCAAAATCACTATAAAATTTCCACTCCTCTTATCATATATAATATCTTTAGATATTTTTTTAAACAAAACAATCTATGTATAGAGAATTCAAGGATGCAACCCAAATATGGGTCCTACACTGTAGAGAATATTTTTTCCCGTAAGTTATAGTGTGGGATTTTTGTAATTGAGATATTGTATTTCTCATAATTATTTTATTTTATTTTACATCATATATATATACCTAATAAATTTTTTTCAATGATAAATCAAGGAGTTTTTGACCTATCAGAATCATATTTCAGATGGGTATTATGTCTTATGTTTTCTTGGAAAAATCAAACCCACTTATTGAATATGGTTTTGTGGTTTCAATGGATGTTCATTATTTCTCTTATCATTATAATTTTGTTAGTAGGTTAATTAAGAATTTTATTTGGAATATGTTTTCCTATTTCTCATCCATTTATATCTTATAAGTAGAATAATATTTAATGAAGAAACATATATCAGGTATGGTTTTTCCAATGAAACATAACCTAGGGAATCCATTATTCTACTTAAACCACTCTTCCAAAAGAATTTTGGTTTTGATGATCTATTTAGTGTCTATATTTTATCCTTAGATAATATTTTTTTCATAATTTAATTTCAATTTTATTATTTACCTAAAACTATGTAGAGTATAATTAACTATTCATGTGATTTGAAACCCTATATTTTTTGTATAGATTCAAATGAATGATTTATAAATTAGTGTATTTGTGTTATTTTTTTTAATAGTCCATTAATTTATATATATATATATATAGTTAGGTTATAATTTGTGGATATTTTAACATTTATAATAGTTTAGAAGGATATAATATCATATTTCAAAAAAAATCATATAGTCGCTGTTTATAGTATATTGGATGAAGAACCTACATTTAAAAATAATTTGTGAGTTATTGATTAGTGCATTTGAAACCAAGATAAGATGTTCCTCTTGGTATAGGGTCTATTCATTTCATAAATTACTAATCTATTTAACCTTGAGTAAAACCTAATCCTTATTTTAGATGACATAGGTTTTTCTTAAGACCATTTCAAAAAAAATGTTTCGTTTTTAGTTCATAAAGTGGAATGGTGTAGTGAATTATGAGACCAAAATGTCACTTTATTGGTGCACACTTATTAATTTACAATTTCAATTGAATTTGATGTGTTTTGGGATGAAAAACATTGAAATTTATAAAATATTTATAGGTTATATAGAATTTTTAACCATGTAAGTAATTTGTTTTGGGTTGGGAATGTTTGAGTCTTATAGAAGATGTATAATTTCTATAAGATTATATAAGTTTTTTGGCCACATTGTTACTTATTTTTTAAAATTGGTATTTATTGATTTTGATATGGTTTTAATTTTCGGATTTATTCTACTATTTTCTAATATTTACTAGTATTCCCAACATACCTTCTTATTCACCACATGATGTATTGTCTTAGATAGTTTATAGATGATTTTATTCTCCAAAATAGTTTTTAAACATGATATCATGTCATTTATTAGTCAAATTTGACCACTGTGAAACCATTTATATTTTTTCATCATAAATGATTCTCAATTATAAACTATTTTTTTCATTCCTTTTCTTATTATATAGATTTGATCAATAACTCAATGAAATGGTTGAATCTATTATCTTTTCCAAATCACAGTAGAAATCATTCTTCTATGGGGGATGGTAATTCCAATCTGGAATTATCCTCTTGAAATCATTCTTATTCAACCATATTTTAAAGGGGGCTCTTTTTCCTTATTCTATAGGTTGTTCTTCTATAATAGAACTAGATAAAACAATGGTTTTCTCTATGAAAGTACTTTTTAATTTTATGAACGATATTTTTGAAAATACTCAAGATCCTTATTTTCAACAGGTTATATAAATTGGATTTTCAATATGTTTTTCATTCTCCTCTTCGTTTCCAAAACTACTATATCATTTTTTATATTCTAGAAACTTACCCTTTTTCTTCATGGTTTGTTAATTAATCTTATCTTCTTGTTTTTGGACACTAATAATAGGTGTGGAAAAATGTTCTATATTGGTCAATACATTTCCCACAAATTCATATAAACTCTGAAGATATTTTTCCATGATCTTCTTCTTTTCCTATCAGTGTTTTGATGTCATTGTTATGTGGTCTTACAAAATGGTTTAGCTAACTCCCCAAATTCTATACCCCTTTTTTCATTACTTTTATTATTACCCATATAAGTAATTATGGATTGTTTCTTCCACTTCATGGAATTGATATTTGTTAATAACTATTTCCCTTAATATATAATCCATTAAACATATTTAATTCCCCAAAAATATGGGAATTTAAATTAAAACCATTGAATATGAAATGATATTATCCTTTTAATGACATGTAATGTATCCAAATTAAACACTTTATGATACACCCTACACAATCATTTTTTCTCCTTATTCAAAATACACAGTGCTCACTACACCTATAAATCCAAAACACATTATGGTCATGATATAGTTTTCTAAATAATCCTTCTGTAGTTAACCTTACATAATTACATTATAGTAAACACAACGAGTTAGTGTACACATTTTTCATGGGTAAATCTCTAATATTACATAAAAATATACAAGGAATGGACATACCTAGATTTTCATTTTGGTTGTTCTAGTTCTTCAACGTATAACACATCTTCAACTACAGCTTCTACAACACCTGATTTGGGCATCCCTATTTTAAATGAAAATATTTGGTTTGAAACAACTTTATTTACATTGTATTAATTTTTTTTGACCATTTTACACCTACTATGGACATGTACAATACATTTATGGAATAATTTTTCATTTCATTATCTCCTAAATTTATAATATTTGAGTTAAAATTATCTACGCTACTCATTTGTCGATATAGTAAATTAATAATTTCATGCCTCTATTTATCTAATTCAAAGAATTATAATGATTTGATCAAAACCCAATTTGAGCTGATTACCTCCAAATAATGCATCAATGATTCACAAAAAAACAACTATATGCACACATAAGTCAATAATTGAGTGAAAAATAAGAGTTAAATGGGTATTTAACATTTTATTGTTATTTCATATAATGTATTATTATTTTAATTTATATGTATCTTTTTCTTGATTTTAGTGTACATTATGGAGGAATTTTTCCTATTCAAATTTTTAGGAATGAGTATTTTTTTATAAGAATGAATTTGTTACTAATAGTACATAATAATTTATTTCATCTATCATTATATTCTATATTAAAAACTCATTTAAAGATATTTTCTCCCATTGTATTTCTATTTATTTAATGATGTTTTTGTGATTTTATTTTAAATTTGTTCATTAAAATATGAGTTTATATGTTAATTTTATAAAATTGTTCAGCTAACATGTTAATATTTAAAAAACCAGACCATAAAATATAGATGTTGTAGAATCATCCTCATGCTAAAGGTTATCTCTTGGACTCGGGGGATCTTTATCATAATGAAAAAACTGATTCTTTAAACATTCATTTTTTTATAGTTTATCATTATTAGAATTACTTTTACATTCTTAGTGGTGATAATGAAGTTTTCATCATTGAAGTTACTAAGTGATGACCTAGGGCAATGATATTATTAACACTTGAAAAATGTGAAATGTTACAACTTACTTTTTACCTCAATGTAACAATACTAATATTTATTTTTGTAAACAATAAACAATTTAACAGATATAATATTGTTTTTTCCTTATCTATTAATCATATGTGATGAAATAACCTCAAATATTTAGTGTTTTCTGATATTTTGTAAGTTGTGGGTGTTAAATTAACCATGATTTTATATTTAAATTCTATTTATATAGTTGAGTTTTATAGTTCCTCTTGATTTTATCATTGTATTCAGTTGTAGCTAAACACTTTGATAATATATAAATAGGAAATATTGTGATTTAATAGTAGTTTAGTGTTAGTCCATGTATCACCCCAATAATTTATAATATATTCCTTTTAGGATAAATTTAATTTTTGATCTTTCTTTCTTTATATGTGACACTAAGTTGGCATGGGTACAACAAAAAACCGAGTTCCTTCGATTACTTATAAGTTATGTAATATCACTATTAGAACCGTATATAATATCTTGATACATTATTATATATTTATTTTTATATTATAAATTCAAGATAATTTTTTTAAATTCATCAAAAAAATTTCATATACTTTTTAAAAAAAAACTTTTTTATTCATAAAAGCTATATTTTCATAATAGTAGTTTTGAATCCATTTAATGACATGCATATTTTAAAACTAAAATTTAATCATTTTATTAATTGTAGTTTTCAAAATACTGTTAATTTTTTAATTCTTGATGTAAAAAATTAGCTTTGGGTTATTTGTTTATTTTTCGGAGATGTTTCATTTTTTTGATAAATATTTAAAAAATTGGTATTTATTTGAGAAAATAGTTTTTTTTAAAAAAATTCTATTGGTAAATTATATTTTAAATTGGTTTCAAAAGTAAAAATAGATAAATTATACATCAATTAATCTAATTAAGTCTATTGTAATCATTTTATATTGGATTTACGTAGGAAATCTTAATGAAAATATGAACATTTTCATTTCAAAAACCTTTTTTTCTAACCACGTATATGAGATTAGAATTAAATTTAATTTTTCCACTTTTGTAAACTGAATTTCAAAAAATGTATATACCTATTTTGAATCAGTATAATATTTATATTCTAATATTAAAAACTTAATTTTTGACAAAAATATTAGGGAAGTAATTAAAATTAATTATATTGATTATGGTTTAAATTAGTTTACCTAGTGGTTAAAATATATTATTTTAGACTCCATGATATGTTTTCAGTGCACTTTTCCCACAAAATACTGTCAACCTAGCTCAAAATTTTCACGGTGAGACTCTATATTTTTCATGGGGATCAGTGACGGTACTGAATGCACTAGCTCGAAGAGCCGAGATGACAACCCGACACTGATCCCATGAAGCGGTGCAAGGGCGCATCCCCCAGGGTAAGGAACAATAAATTTGGATAAAGTGATCAAGGAGGCGTCCAAGGTACCTACATGGAAACACTTGCACGCCTCCTTAATGGAGCTGAACGAAAATATTATTTTGGCTATGTCCTCAATGTGGAGCCCTGGTAAGGCCAAATCACCAGTGGCCTGTAGGTATACGTGGGCGCCACCCATCCGGCACACAACCACTTGCTTGCAAAAATGTTGGTGCGCAACCCACTTGTGGGCCTAAACCTTTTTCACCCAAGGTTCTATTTTTCCTATAAATAGACCCTTAGGGCTCTTATTTGTACGAAAAAATTTCCTTGAAGCCAAATTTCTGATTGGGTCTCCCTAGTGCTTCTCCCAATTCTTCATAAACATTGAAGGTAGATCTTCAACACCATGAGTGGAGGACATAAGGTAGGATCATTGTATTTTAGTCGTTTTAGTGTTTGAAAACCATAAACATTGTGCGCCTAAAGCGCCCAACCTCCCAAAATCAGAAACATGAGCACCCCACTTCTTGGATCACCTGTGAATAATCTTTAAGGTTTGAACCTAGTCTCTCCCATGAATCACCATATAGGTTTTTGGTCACTTAAGTGAACATGAGGTCTCCCAAGCCTACTTGTGTGCCCATACTTGTGTGACCTTACCAACTTGGGCTCCCCTCATTGATTCACTTAGTATCTTCAGTTTAAAATCTATCAATCCTATTTCAACACCATCCATGGAAAGGATTCATCTTCATTTTCTCCCTTGTTTGAAAGGGAATCTATTGAGACCTTCACCAAAACCTCTTGACATATCAAACGTAAGGGAAAGGCACATCAAGGTGTCTCCTATTTGGGTTTGTATTTCCATAATTAGTGGTTTCCCACAATTTTTTCACAGTGGAGTTAGGATTCATGGAATTCTTGTGGGTTTTTATATCCACAGTCACATTGACCTTTCTTCTAGGAATAATTTTTAGAATTTCCCAGTTTGGAAGATTGGGTTTTGGTTTCTGTCCTCTCATTTTTTCTTCTAAAAACCAGAACCTCGGGTCTCTGGTAAGGAAGGTATAGTTCACACTTTCTTTTCCATTTAAGCAAAATAAAAGACTCCCTCCCCTACCAGGATCAATTTTCGGCTATCCATCATAGTCTAAGTCCCTAACCATAATCCCTTTATCCCTTTATTGTACCCTTTTCCAATGTAAATTGAAGATAGAAAGGGCTCGCAGGCACACCCTCTTCCCGGGTCATCTCACCCTCATCGACTCTCGCTACCATAGGAGCACCCTCTTCCACTAGAAAAGGAGGAAAAGTGTGGGTTCCTTTGTTGAATCTTTGATATCCTCTTATTTCACACACTGAGCATTACTCACGTGGTCTTAGATATTTGTCATGGTCATAAAATTTTCATAATGGAATGAACTATGAGAACTATGATTCCTACTAGAATCGGGATATGTAGGGAGCCTTCTCAGGGCCTGAGCTCACTGGATATCCTCTTTATGAATCCAAGCCTAATTTCCTTAATATGGGTATCCTCTTTAAGAATAATCCCCTAATTAAACCGCCAAATCATCAAGGCATACTTGTCAAAATTTATTCACAAATTAATTTCTCTCAAAGGACTATATTCTCTTATAAGACTAATTGAACTACATGGGCTTTGATAACCATCCACATTTGATACGTAGGAAGCCTCTTTGAGGTTGAAACCCAAAACTTCTAATCCACCTTCTTCTCCATTGGCCATATTCCCAACATGTTTTAATCTAACTTGGAATTCCATATCCTTTCCATGTTCCTTGGGCTGCCTTGGCATAAGTCTCACACCAAACATTGACTAACCACCTTTATCCTAGATGTCCACACCACATGACATTAAAATTTATGGTTAGGTCCTTATCACATGACCTTAAAAGGTATGACATGTCCCATTAAGCGGCACCAAACTATGAGGGTTATAATTCCTTTCACAAGGATACATAGGTAGCCCACATTATGTTATGATCCCAAAATCAAAACAATACTTCGTCTCCCTGGATGACAATAACGTCCATATTGCCCGATTGAGTGGCTTAAAAACTACTATCATCATAATGATTATTAAAAGAATCTTGAAGTATTATATTAAAGGATTCCATTTAGGGAGAACCCAGAAAACATATGTATATCTACATTAATGATGAACATTGAATACATAAAGATGATTTTAAATTTTACACATGTTAATAAGTGATTGAAAATTTTATGGAAAATTTATATTATACATGGGGAATTAATAAGGATTCATGAAAATATCTTAAATATACAAAGAGAGTCATGTAGTAGACAATATTCCCCCCAAAAGGCTGTGATGATTCCGACCTCCCATCCTCCCAACCAATATAAGTTATTAAGTGTTGTAATGTTCAAACTTATCTAACACCTACCTTTAGAAAGCAGGTCCCCTTTGGAGAAAAAACTATTGGAAGTTTTTGGTTCCATAAATAAATCCAATGGAAACTGTCTAGAAGCAGTGATTCTTAAAACTAGAAAACACATATCAAGGAACTACGAAACAAGTATTAAGGGAAAAATAACCAAAAACATGTCCAAACGCATTTTATGCCCATATTTAAACCGTATCCTCTATTTTTTTTTTCATTTCATGAGTCATTAGGATACTATTCCATGAAGGTGACTAATATAATAAGTTAAATAAGTAAAAATGAAAAAATGAGCCTTCCATAACTTTAACATTTATGAAGCCTTGACATATGGGAAAACATTATATTTTCAGTTATAAATAATCTTTTAAAAGATAAATAATTTTTTTTATAATAATTATTTATCATTGATTTTCAGAGGTGAATTATATAATTAAAATTCTTATGAAATGCCAACATAGTGATCATTTATTTTATAACTAAAAACTGATACTACAAATATTAAATGTTAAGAAAATTGAATAAATTATTATTTTAACTTTTTTTGGAAGATTAATATGTAATTTTAAATATATATTAACATATATTTCAATTACATCATTTTTTTGATATTTTTAATTTTACATGTATTAAATAATGTAAAAATTGGCATTTATGGTATTTCATAATAAATCAAATTTTATATAAAGTATTCAAATTTACTAAAAATAATATATTCTTATAATTTATTTGTAAATATTAATAAATATAAAATATGGTATACTCATGGACCAATTGAACATTTATAATTATCATATTTACCCCTAAATAGTAAAAACATTATTTGCATGGTTTGGGATAAAACTGTTTTTTTATGTGTTACATGTGATTGTTTTAAAATTAATTACCATAAAATGTTATATTTTTATTTGGTAAATTCGATATCATATGTAGTATTACGTGGTTCAATATTTTCTAATAATTCTTAGTCTAATTTAGTCTTTATTGTAAAATTAATAATGTTATAAAAATAGTTACCTTAATAAAAACCAAAATGGTAAAAGAAGGGAAACATAGAAGTAAAGGAACCAGATTATAAGCGTATAGTTATTTTTTTGGTGGAAGAATTTTATCAAAAATAAGTTCACATTTATCCATTATTTTTTATTTTTTATTTCACCAATAGAAAAGGAACTGCCCAATAATGGTTACCTTTTTCTATTTACAAGAGCGCTACTCTCCCCACTATAAAAATACATTCATTCCCCACAATTATTCATACATTACAAGATATTTTGATTATCCAAAACATTACAAACCAATTTTAAAATATCCCTAACATAAACCTATAATCCTAATGTTTGGTTGAAATCAATACAATTATGTACTTTTTTGAAAACCAAAAGGATTTACCCAAAAAAAGGTAACATTCTTCAATGATTACTTTTATTTTATTTCTTTCTCAAACCATTAAATTATTATTATTACATGATTATATAACAAAAGATATATAATCTATAAATTTAGATTATTTTTTTGTTAAGGTTCCTTCCTAAACCAAAGCATACTTAAATCAAATGGGTAACATAATTACTGTTCGTGTGTATGGTAGACTACTGCCTCGCGAAACGATGTAAATAATGTTTTCCTTTACCAGCTCTCATGGTTGGGAATAATGATGGGTACAATGTTTTTATGATAGATATATGATATTTATACTATATTAATACTTATGTATTTGTTATATAACACATATATTCATGGTTTCCATTTCATTTGAATATAATAACATCGTTTGTGGATGTGTGGACTACTACCTCCTCAACGAGATTTGATACGTTCGCACATTACATTGAATATATTAAGTATGGTTTTAATTAAATGTATGTAAAATAAAGTAAATTTATATGAAATTAATTATATAATTAACTTTCTGAAAATATAATATATCATTTTCGTTATTACCCATTTCACACACTAAAAAAGATATCAAGTCGTTCATAGATGTGAGGGCTACTACCTCCTCAACACTATGTGATTCCTTTTACATCACTAGAGATATATATTAGTATATTTAATTAAATATTATGTTATTTATTATTTAATTATCATTATAAAATGATAAAAGTTTACTTAACTTCTTTACATATTGCTTAATAAAAAATTTGAATGTTGTGGATGCGCACGTACGACCTACCGTTTCAATGATTTTAGTGTCAGTTCATCTTTCCTAACCATCATTCTTCATTGGTTTAAAAAAAATAATTGACATATCAATATATTATTTTTTGAAATATAATTATTATTGATTTTTTTATATAATTACCTCTTTGACCATATTTGACCTACCAAATTTTTTTTTACACATGAAACGAATTTGGACACAACACCTGACGTAAACGTAATTGTTTAAGTATTTTTTTAAAAATTTGTAATAAGTGAAATAAAAGTAATAATAAAAATTAATAATGATTTCAAATAATTAAATAATTGAAATAATAAAATTATTTAGGAATATATAGACACAATTTACCTATAAGATACAATGTAAGGTATTTTAATCTCCCCTTTTACATCTGTGTAATAAATGTAATATTCACCACTTATATCTTATTTTTGGCCTCTATACCAACCCTATGTCATTTAATATTATGATTAAATCATATTTAATTGTATTATTTGTATAAATTTTAATTATATCATCTTAGATGTTTGACTATAATATTACCAAGTGCTAAATGTTATCATTGCAATCTCACTTTATTTTGTGATTGTTAACTTTAAATTTAAAACAGAATTTTACTCATGAACATTTTATATTAGAAATTAATTTTATTTTAAATAGTTATACTATTATGGGATGGTTATATTTGTTTCTGAAACCGTATACCATTTTATCAAACATTTTTTACTTTTAATGTTTTTTGAATCACTATAAATTTATTAATAAATCTGTATTTATTATTTAATATGGATATTTGATGATGAGGAATATTTTTAATAATTAAATTGATTTTTTTATATATGATAAATTATTTAGACATATATGACATGGGTGGATCCCAGTTCTAGATGTCCCCTTGATGCATCAATAGGTTCTCATGAGATGAATCAATTGGAGAAATCAGAGAACTTTTAACAATCTTGAGAAAATATCTTGACGATCAAGGTATTTTTTACCTAGAAAAAATGGATTCCAATAATCAATAATTCACTTTATTCATATTTAGCTATTTTTTATTCATTGTACTTTACCTTTAGTATTATCTATAGATGTATATCATTATCTTTTTTTTGATTAAATGGTATGGGTTTCAGTTCTTTACCATTCTATATTGATTATTCATTGTGAAATTATTTAAATGGAAATTGTGTTCCTTAAATTAACTTTCCATATTTATTATTCTTAATGATTCCAGATTAATTCTATCATACACTTACCCTTATTGATAATTTTATCTCACCCATATTTTGTTTCCATTCCCCCGTATATGAAGATAAATTCTTGGAATGAGTTTCAAGGATGAAATTTATTTTTATTTTTTTTGTTTTATGTTTTATTTTATTCTCCCAATGTAAAATGGGTATCATATAAGTAATTTGGTTTTCCCAAACTACAAAACTAATTGTTAATTTAGGATTTTATTCCTTGAAATCATGCCAATATAATAAATTAAGGCACCAAATATGGGATTCCGATGTCGGGCATTACATTTTGTATTAA
This sequence comes from Viscum album, assembly GCA_963277665.1. NCBI lineage: Eukaryota > Viridiplantae > Streptophyta > Magnoliopsida > Santalales > Viscaceae > Viscum > Viscum album. The sequence goes on from OY728130.1 coordinate 1,628,977,576, forward strand.
TGGAAGTTTAGTAGAAACCATGGAAACTAGATTTCGAAAAGAAATATTAAATAACATAAGCCTATTATATACTTTGAGGATAATTATATAATAATATCCCAATGAAACCATGTTTATGACTATGATATTAGCTACGTATAAAGTTTTCAATTTATGTTATGTAATATAATAATTTTTGGATTATACATGATAATATCTAATGGATTATATGTCTTCATTTAGAAATAGATCATAGAACAACGAATGTGAACCTCCCTAATTCACCAGATCCAAAGTGTAATAATGTCGATTTCATTTATGGTCTTAAGTAAATCATTCAAAGTAATATAGTCTCCCAAACATTATAATCGTATGAGGACATAATATCACGTCCTAACAAGATAGAGAAATAATTCTTCATGTACTATAGATTTAGAGGGAAGCATGAGAAAAAAATGAAAATTGGGAAAATAGATAAAGGGAATAATATATTGATGTTTTTCCTGCATAAAATAATTATAGAAATAATCACCCTAGTATTTCCATAAAAGAAATGAGATTTTGATACAAGTGTGGAGATAATGGACCCTTATTCTTATGATTTTAAGGGAAAGAAAAAGGTTTCCAATATACAATTTTTAGGCTGCAATGAGATATCACACTACACAAATCAATGTCTCAAGCATCAAAACAATATTCCCCAAAAGATAGTAATGTATCATGGTAAAGTTTATGCTATTACCACAGATGAAGAGGAATTATTAATATGATATTCTCTAGATTCATGAATTATATCATTTTAGTATTTTATTAGTGATGTACTAGTTATAATACATAAGAAATATATATTGATTTTATTGAGGAACTATTTAATTAAGGATTTGAGAGAACATGTTGAACGAAATAGATATCTAAGAATAATGACTTAGTGAAAAATTGAACTTCTAAGAAAACATATGACTAATGGAAAGAAAAACGATAATATATGCCATATATTGAGATAATAATGGTTATATAAATACTTTATTGATATAAATAAGGTAAATTTGATTGTTCAAAAATACTTGGATCTCATTATGGATTTTTTTTAAACATGGATTGTCCTATTAGTGATGAACATTAATATATTTTTGGATTTGATGAGTATATCTAATAATCTAGGTTATATTTACGGAATAATGAATCATTCATGTTTTCAATAAGTTTTTATGGTAATTAAAATTAATACTATGTTTCAAGAGAATAAATGATTAAGGTGTTCACATTTTCTACAAGTGATTATCAAAGACCTACATCATGTTGATTGAAGCCTAATAATAAGATCATTTTTTACTTTCAATAAACATTCCTATAAAGTGTTGGATCATAATATTTTGGTAAATTTAGTAATTTTTGAAAAGGATTAAGCTAATATTTAGATGAGGTATTAGAGGATAATGTATTATCTCATCATATAATGAAACATATGATAAAAACTGAAATAAAAAATGGTTCAACACACATCTAAATTATATGATTGTGTTTAAAGAAATATATATTTATTTATAATCATATAGGGAGAAATAATTCCTTAAAACTATAAAAAACAGTATTGAATAAAAACTTTTTTCCTATTATCATCATTGTTAATGATATTAATGTCCTTTTTCATAACCATATTTTAAGGATTTGGGGTCATTATCTTTCAGCAAAACATGTTTTCTATCAATATCCATCAAAACATGATAGTTAGATTTCTCATCCATGTCCAATTTTTCACTAATATTTTCTAATTTGAAAGCCTATTTTTTGGTGATCTTCACTTTCCATTCCTATATAATTAAGAATATGTGTTATTAACCCAATTTTCGATATAATTTTTTCAACAATTGTATTTCTAAATATCAATCCCACAATTACTAAGATCATGTTTAAGTCAGGAGGAAGGAAATTAAATATGGTGGGGAGAATTTTGAAACCTATGAATTTAAAATATTTGTTATTTTATAATTATTTTTTTTTTCTATCTTTCTTTATATGTTACACTAAGTTGGATTATGTTACACAGAATACTAAGTTACTTCGATAGTGTATAAGACACAAAAGAAAAATAATAGAACTTTACATAATATTTTAAGAATTTATAATATATTTATATTTATATTATATATTTAATATAATTTTTCTACATTTATACAATAATTCCGATGGACATATGATAAGAGAAAATCCATTTTACACATAAAAAGTTGTATTTTTGTAAAGGATGTTTTGCCGCCTTTTAAAGATGCACCCATTTTAAAAATAAATTTTGACCCTTTATAAATTTTATTTTTAAAAATTAAATTCATTTTTTAATCTTTAATTTCAAAATTATATTAGGGTGGTTTTTTGTATTTTTCTAAGAAGTTTCATTTTATTGATGAATAGTGAGAAATATTGCATTTTAGTCAAAACTTCATTTTTGTTTAAATAAATATTAATATAAAATTATATTTTAAGGTAATAATATATAAATAATACATCTATTAATACAATTCAGTTCATTTTAATCTTTTTTATATTTACTCTTAATTTAAAACCATTACGATATTTTGAATATCTTGACATTAAAAATCAGCTTTCTCACCACATCTGCATGATATGATTTGATTGCAATTTTTCCACTTCTATGAAATGAATTTAAAACAATTGACAGAAATAGTTTCAAAAAATAAAATATTTATATTCTAATATTATATAAATTAATTTTTCACCAGAAATGTTATTGAAGTTAATTAAAATTAATGACAATAATTACGATAAAAATTAGTTTACTTAGTGGTTAAACATTAATCTTAAGGGAAAAATGACTTAGAAACTTGTCCAAAATCTATAAAATACCCATATTTCAACCATATACCTTACTTGTTTAAATATTTTTAGTTATTGGGATAATATTCCATGAAAGGGACAAATATAATAAGTTATGTATGAAAAATGACAAAAAAGGAACCTCCCTTACCTTTAATATTTATAAAGCTTTGAGATAAAGGAAAATAATATTTTTAGTTATAAATATAATTTATAAATATAATGTAGCCTTTTATCATCATTATTTATCATTATATTTTAGAGATAAATTATTTACTTCAAATTCATAATAAATGACAACGTAGATATTATTTAGTTACTAATAATATAAAATAAATGATACTAAATGTTTTAAAATAGAAAAAAAATTGAATGAATTTTTGTGTCCCCTTATTTTATTAGTTGAATATGTCATGTCTCATAGTTTTGAACTTAATATATTTGAATTCAATTATTGAATTAATATTTTTAAATATAAATTAATTAATTAATGTCAAAATTGAAATTACTGGTATTTTATAGTAAATGATATTTTATTTAATGATTGAAAATTCACTAAAAAATATTTTATTCAAGTTGATTTTTAATGTTAATAAATATAAAATATTTTATATTGATGGAACAATGTATCTTTTATACTGATCATATTGACCCCAAATAGTAATAATAGTGTTAGCACAGTTCGAGTTAAAGTATTGTATTTATGTGTTACATGCGCTTGTTTTAAAATTAATTTCCAACACACATGGGTTTTTTTTATTTTTTAAATTAAATATAATATTTATAATTACGTTTTAATATTTTTTATAATAAATCCCACATTTATTTAGCCTTTATGGTTAAATTACATAGGATAGAAAACCGGTTACCTTAATAAAACCTAGAATGTTAAAAGTGGGGAAACCAAGAAGATAAGAAACAAAATTATAAAAATTCACTTATTTTTTTCTTTTGATGGTTTGTATCGACCATAATTTCAATTCAATACTTTATTTGTCATGTTTTGTAGAACATGACGTAAGGGGAACATCTTGATAGTGTTTACCTTGTAATATTTACAAAAATGCCACTCCCCTCCACTATAAAAAGGCATTAACTCCACCACTTCAACACACCTAAAAAACAATTTGGATCATCCAATACATAAAATAATATGCTCAAAACATTCATACACTAAACCTATAATCCTCGATTTTGGGAGAATGAAATCCAAGTATGTCATTGGTGAATACCAAAAGGACATACATGAAAATAGGTAACATTCTTCAACGATCACTTTTGTTTTATTTCATTATCAAACCATTAAATTATTGATATTACCTGATTATATAGTCACATAATTATAATAAATTTATTTATATGTTTTTATGTTAAGGTATTTACCTAAAAATATACACAATTCCATCAAATGTCAATGAAATTTGGGTTCATGTGTATGGAAAACTACTACCTCATGAAATGAGGATGTTTTATAACGCCCTGAACCCAGTTACCAAGAGTCGGTGCATTATTTTAATACATTGGCATGATTACAAGGAATCAATTCCCAAAGTACCAATCAGTTTAGCAGTCTTGAAAAATACCTTTTTTATCTGAAAAAAAAAGAATTTGTTCTTATATTATGTCTAAAAAACTCATAATTTGGATTCTAAAATTATAAGGATTATATATGGTTCAAAATTTAGTTAAAACTATTTATAACCTCTTTTGAACGGCTCGTTTGGTAAGTCATGGTGCACTTGAACTCGGGGTTACATGTAGTGCAAGTTATTGAATTGTTTTAAAGAAGTACATACTATGAAATCATGGGGTGTTACATGTTTGGTTTTACTTTACCACCTATCGTGGATTATAATTATGATGGAAAAATATTTTTAAAAAATTTAAATGATATTTATGTTTTATTCATACTTATTTTGTTGTTAAATAAAAATACCTTCATGATTTCCAATTTGTTTGAATATGATAACATCATTTGTGGATGTGTGGACTTCCGCATCCTTAAATAAATATGATACGTTAACACATTACATGGAATATATTAATGATGGGATAATTAAAATTATTTGACATATAAAACATATATATTTACCTCATAATATAATTATCTTTATATAAATATAATATATCATTTTCTTTAATACCATTTTCAATCATTAAAAAAAGTGATAACATCGTTTGTGGATGTGTAAAATCACACATCCTCGATGCGATATACATAAAAAATTCCATATATAAGTATATATGATTGAATAAAATTTTATTTATGATATAATTATAATTATTTAAATATAAAATTTTACGTAACTTATTTTTATAATGATCCTTGAGGAATGAGAATCTTACTTAAGTGTACATACGACTAATTATCGCCATGATTGTAACATTGCTTCATTTTTTAGAACCATATTTCATAATTGTTTCTAAAATTATTATTGACATATAAATATGGTAATTATTTCATTTTTATTATTCTATATATGTTTATGTAATTAACAGTTTGACCATTTTCTACCTACCAATGTTGTTTTCAGCATAAAAACCAAATTTGGTCAAGACACCAGATGTAAAGTTATTTGTTTAAGTAGTTTTATAGAAAATTGTAAAAAGTAAAACAAAATCAATTATAAACATGAAAATATTTATAAAATAGGTAAATAATGAAATTATTTTTATTATTAATTAAAATAGAGATACATTTGAAAATCATGACTCAAGGTAATGGATTTTCATCTCACTTTTTATGTCTGTGAGATAAATGTCATATTCACTACTTATTTATTTTGTTTTGTATATATATGTCCTATATGTAATTTAATAACATTATTCACTCATATTTAATGATATTATAATTTTAACATTTAATTATCTAACATAATAGGTTTGATTTGAAAATTCCCAAGGTGTAAATATTATCTTGTAAATCCAACTTTCTTTCATGATTGTTAACATTCTCTTAAAATAATCACATACTTATGACCATTTTACATTTTAAATTAAATTTATTTTAAATATAAATACCCTTAATAGATTGTTATATTTATTTCATAAACAAAATAATTTTATTTACATATGGTTCATACTTTTAATTTTATTTTATTAGCTAGGGAATTATTTATAAATCCATATTATTTTTTCTATAAGGATATTTGATGATAGGGACCATTTTTTATTAATTAACTAGATCATTAAATATTTGAGGAATTCATTAGAATTATATGACATGGGAGGTTCCTAGTAATAGATATCCCCTTGATTCAACAATAGGTTCTCATGAGAGGAATCATTTGGCTATATCAGAGTAGTTTAAATTTTCTTGTGAATAAATACTAATCGCAAAGGTACCATGTAACTAGGAAAAATGGCATCCAATATTCAATAATTAAGTTCATTAATATTCAATTATTATTTATCCAGGGTATTTTTTCTTTGGAAATATCTATGGATTCATTTCATTCTCAATTTATTGATTAAATAACATGTGTTTCAGCTATTTGTCTTTCCATATTGACTATGAATTATCCAATTGATTAAATGGAAATTGTATTAAGATATTTACCTTTATATATTGAGTTATTGTTTATTTATTCAGGATTAATTCCATTGTACGCTTACACTTATAGAGAATTTAAGCTCACCCTTATTTTGTTTCCTTTCCCTGTGATATGATGATGGATTCTTGGAATGGGTTTTAGGGATGCAATTTATTTGAAATTCTTATGTATTATGCTTTATTTGTATTTCAAAATGTAAAATGGGTATCATTTATGTGATATATTTTTCTAAAACTAAAAAATTGATCAATCCTTCAAGATTATATTCCTTGTAATCATGATAATGTAATTATGAACGACACCAACTAAGGGCTTTTGGGGTCAAAGCGTTATAGTCTGCTACATATAAAATTGTATAAGGGGGTGTGTTATTGTTTTAGACTAAAAAAGAAGTTAAATACCATGATAAAAAATCATATAGCTAATGAAGATGTTATTTTCTTGGGAATTAAACTATGAATTGAAGTATTTCAAGCAAATTTTCAACAATATTTGTTCAATTTACTATTTTCTACTATTTAACACACATTAATAGTGTTAAAATATAAATCATAATTCCATATTTTACAATTCCCTAAAATTTTAAAACATTTAATCAATGAGATCCTAATAATATAAATTACATATCAAAATAAATTTTTTAATCACATCCCAAATTATACCCAAGAATGTCATTATTATTTATAAATTCTCTAATGTTTTATAATCTATCATAAACATATTCACTTATCAACAATATGTATATAATATAGTTATAGAATACATAAAATATAATAAAAAATTCCTCCTTCTGATATAATTTAGTACATAATATATAATAGAGGATATCCATTGAATTTATAGAATGAAAAAATTCATTAAGATGTAATCAAGATAAATTAAATTATTAAATCATTTATAAAATTTTCATTTCATTTTAAAAATAGGTATACATTTAAATAAAAAAATTGCATTACAAAAATACACATGGTATGAAATGTTTACATATTTTTTAGGATTTTATATCTCAGAAACAAATCCTAAAAAAATTCCTTGATACTATAATTATAATTGTTCATTTACATAAAAATTAATTATATTAAATTTTTGTATAACATTTATGTGTATAACCTTTAAATTTTTTCATTTATTAAATATTTGACCATTTATTTTTATTAGGTTAATGAGTATTCTTATGATCCTTCAACAACTTTTGGTGCATCTGCCAATGCGGATGTTGATGCTCATGACAATGATAATGTTGGTGGTCTGAGAAGACTTAATAATGATGTGGGTGTTTTTTAGGAGATGATGTGGGTCATGATGGTTCAACTGATACTGATATTGAGGTATATTTCATATGTAAATTTTATTCTTGGTTTATATATTTAATTTTAGTATATAGTTTTCTTTTATTCTAAAGATATTGATATTGAAATTTTATATTCTTTATCTTGGATATAGTTCGAATTCTTTTGATATATACTGTATTCTATTTGAATTATATTTAAAATATATTTTTGTTTTTTTGTAAACTGTAATGTTTGATTTCTCTTGGAGTTTGGTGGATAGTTATGGATTTTAAGGGATGGTTTTTGAAGTGAAAAAAAAATTACAGAAACCCAAAAACTAGTCTGGAAGGAATACGTAGCGAAGCATAATCAACACTATGGAAAAATAAAAACTGTAAAATTGGAAAACAAATATAGTTCATAGGTCATGGGATATTAGATTGGAGTTCCCACCCAAAACTAAAGCAAGTAATTCTCAGGATCTAGTGAAAATGCAAAATCCATACAGTCACTAAAACCCTACCAGTTGTACCTTCAACACGTCTACTCACTAACCAATAGTGTTGTCCTCTGCCTACAATGAAGTTTTAATTTTCCAAAAAAATAGATTCCATCATCATAACTAATAAAATACTAAAATAACTTTAATATATACATAAATCCAGAATAAAATATCACAATAATTAAATATTACCTATGAAATCATCATACTATTATCCTTCACCAGAGGTAATTACAAAAAAAACACAACGATGACTCCACTAAGGGAAACACCGTTTGAAACAAAAGGTTAAAAAAATCCCCAAATTATACAAAATGAAAAGATACTCTGAGGATTCCACACCAAAAAAGTAGGGGATATCACCTATACCAATAAAGAACTCACTGATTAAAAAAAATTAGTTGAAAAATATTACCCATTGAATATGTTATCTAAAATGCATGTAGTGACTCAATAAATCACTACTAATAAACCTCACAAACACAAGACTAAATACTCTCAAGGCCAACAAAAAAACCCCACTACTAATAAAATAAATTGGTCTTATTATATAAATTAAAGACTATAAAATAATAACCATAAGACATTATATAATAAATGTACTATTTGGATACATTGGTCCGACTCTATCATTGAAGGATTTAGAATTACTGCATGGAGAATTATAGATTTATAGAGAAATCATTAGGCAAATTTTACACCTAGAAAATATCTTTCTAGAATTCTTTAATGGAAGTCTAGTAAATATAAAAATGATAGACAATTCCCTAAACAGTGAGCTAATGCTATTATTTAATTTCTTAAAATTCATTAAAATAACATTTATTATTGTTTTAGACTTTAATTGTATAATTTAAATAATTATGGAATGATTAAATAGATCCATTTAATTAATAAATGTATAAAACTTATAAAACAATGAATTCATTGGCAATGGAATTGTTCCATGAGTATTCTGGTTGTGGTTTAGAGCATATAGTGATTTCCATTTTGTGTATAAATGTTAAATTCATGTTTTTTTTGTTTTTTGAGGTCATCATTTTGTGGTGTTACCAATACAACCATTTATTTCTACTGGCATGTTTGTATTTATGTAAAATAAGTTGGTGTATATATAGGGGATGATGAAGTTCATGATGGTTAAAGTGATATTGAGTATGTTTTTCTCAGATATTCAATCGACATTCTGGTGGACATTCAAATCTAATTGAATCAATTTAGTCATTATTAGTCTATGATATTTTATGGGATGTTGTGTGGGTTATCTAGGATATGTTACGTGTTTGGTTGTTAAAACGAAATTTGATATTGGTGTTGGCTGTATTTTTCTAGAGGCCCATTGATCACATTAACTATTCCTATATAGTTTTTAGCCATTTTTCCTTAGGCTCTACCTAACCTTGAATTGAGATTCGGGACTGTGATTTTTTTTAAACTGCACCTTGAATGATTTAGTTGAATTCATGCGGGTAACTGTGTATGTGATTTGGTTACAGAGTGTGAACTTAGTTATTTGAGTATGTAGTAGGGTTTAGAGTTTTGGGGTGTGGTGAAGTGCGGTTCAGTGGGGTACATAGCCATGCTGTTGGGGTGCAGTGGGGGGTTGTGGGGAGAAGATCAGTTCAATATGGGTGCAGTGACATGTAGTGGGGGTATAATGTAGTGGGGGTTCAGTGTAGTGGGGTTGTAGTGCATGGGGTTTTTATAGAATCTATAGGATGTATCAATGGTTTACAAACATGGAAGTATAACTGGTATTTTTTTCTGTAAAATAAAGAATGAATCCATGGTTGTAAACCATGGCACTAGACCTGCTAACATCGTTTGAAATGTGACTATTGTCCTAGTACCATATTTAAAAACAATTAAAATAAATTTAGATGGAATTTTCTAACTCCATGTTTAAAAAATATGGCTATATAATTTTCCCTATAGTCATTCTATTTGTATACATGACTAATAAAACAACTGATATTACCTATATTCATGGTTTCAAATCCTATAGACACATTTATAAACTATGTCTATAGGTAATTTTTATAGTAGTGATAGTTAAATTCCATACATCTTGGAATAAGAGTTGTTGAAGTTCAACAACATATTACCAAGATGTTGATTATGTTGTATGCTAAGGAAATGATAACATTTATTTCAGGGTCATTATTTTTATATTGGTGGAATATATTTTAATTTTTTAAGGTTATGGGAAATGGGGATTGTTTTCTATAGATTAAGGTAACATAGATATTATGAAATGAGAGGGTTATGTTGGTCTATAAAGTATAAAATGTAATGAAAACCTCAAATGAATGGTTGAAAAAGTGTACCAACACCACCCAAAAATCCTCTAAAGTGGTATACATGATATATGGGGTATTTATTCATACTTCATGGTGGTGAATAATAGTTTATACTCATGAATCATAGGCTGTGAATTTGGAACAATCAATGTGGCTAGGGAAAAAACATAGCATGAATTGAAGGCCAAGGGGCCCAATAGGATCATTCTTAGCATAGTTCATCCCAGAAAGTGTATGTAAAGATATTTTGAGGTCATGATTCATGTAATAAAATAATGTAGTTTAATACTGTATAGTAAGGATGCTAGAGACGTTTTATCGTGTTTAAGGTACTATTATCCATGTTCTGAGATAACCAATACAGTACGGAAGGTGAAAGAATATGATGTGAATTTCATATTCTAATTCCACATGGTGGATCTTGGAAGGGGATAAGGGATGTATTGTTTAAAGTCACACAATCAAAACTAGGTAAAAGATTCAAATATATTATCTATCTTTTTTGAACTAGTGGGTTGAATGAGAATAACCATACATTTACTAGGGACCAACGACGAACCCTACAAGCTTTGCATCTTTTCTATTTGGGATATAACTTTTCTTAAGTCATTGAGGAGAAAAATGGAATGTTTATGCCTAAATTTTAATTTTAACTACACATGTAGTATTTTATCCTCATAGTACTATGTTCCTGTAAACTAGGGATGTTTAAGGTCATTCTCTATATAATATTTGGGTATAGATTTTATGGTGTTGTAGTTTTTAAAAAGTGGGTTTCATTATACTATGTTCATGGATCTTAGACCAAATTCATTTTGTTTAAGGTCATAATGATTAAATAAAATTCACATATCTTTATATAATGATGTTTGGACCCTCGGGTTTTCCATTTATGGATATGCAATAAGGAAGAAAATTGTAGTCAACGAATTTGTGAGGCATGAAAGCTAATTCAAACTAAATATGAATAGAGTAAAAAATAGTTCTAATGCAATATGAATGTCCTCAAGATAAAAAGTACATAGTTTAAGGTCATATTCTTGTTCTAAGGGTAATATTCCAACTTACGGTCACGAATATTGGCTTAAGTTGGTGCTATTAAGATTTTGGGTCACACAGATTTGACCAATAGAACTTCCTTCTGGGGAATATAGAATTCATCGATGATGTTGGGAAAAATCCACCAATACCCCTAAGATCACATTATTAATTATGGGGATGAGAAAAAAGGAGTAAATGAAGAATAACCATGTCACATAAGAGCACATGAGAGGGGAAATGGATGTTAGCTAAGGAATGTACCAACGAGACTGACTTCCTTTATTATTAGGTGCATATGCATGAGTGGTGGGGCGTAAGACTAATGGAATTAAATAATCATCAAAACAAAGGAGAGTAGATGGGATGAAAATCAATATATTAATGATATATACCACAAGATGGGGAGAAGTTAGGTGATGTTTTATTTTTTTCCATGTCTTTAACATCCATGTTCCACAAACTCATTGTCAAGAATAAGGTAGACAAATTTTTAATCGACCATTAAAAATATTTGATAGATAAGAATATAAACTTATCACTAAAGAATAATTTAGGGTGTGTGAGCTATATTGAAGACATAACTATTTGGAATTATGATGTCACTATTAGAGAGTACGTTTCGTTATATAGGGTTGTGATGATTCAAATAAATGGTGGACCAAAGTTTAAGGATAAACAAAAGTGATGTTTGGGTAGTTTCCAATAATCTAAATGACCATCAAGCATTTGATAACATTTATGTGGGAATAATTGTGAGTGATAGTTGAACCAGTTTTGGAAAGGGGACCCCACCCCACTATTAGGTGAAGATAAGATTCCCAAGATAATGGTCATTGTCATCAAGAAAATATGGAGTATAGAAAATACATTAGTATCTGGACTTGGGATAATACATCCATATGTCCATATACATCTCATGATGGGAATACGTCTATACATAGTTCAAAAAAGTAGTTTAGTAGACTACTAACACCAAAATAGGGGTTTCCCTATCATGAAAGGGAGACAAACCATTTATATATTTCAGAAGTCTTATAAAAAGATATTAGTTATCCAATTCAATGACTTATAACTAGGAATTCATATCATACAATTTTCTATCATGTAACAAAAATGTTGAATGTGTAGTTTAATTTTTATGGTGAAAATGATATTGTAGTTAGTTTAATTTCAAATAAATAAGACAATGGTGTTTCACGATCCAATTTCTTACAACTCTGACCTATTAAGCTAATATAAAAGACTAGCGGAATGGATATCAAATATAAAGTTTGTATTCTTGTAGCTCAGACTTAGATAGACTGATGTGAAGGTCATAAAAAGTACTTATCTACTCCTAATTAAATTTTTATTTGATTTTTAAAATATTCTTTTTGGTTAATTAGTAAAAAACACATGGGAAGAAAAAACATACACTTCCCAATTTCAATTTCCAAAATTTCAAAAACCCCATTGATAAACATAGAACCAGATAAGATCACCAGCCATGATTAGTCTCCATCGATCAACTTCTTGAGTTAGCAATGTCATCATCACCATCCTATCAACATCATCGTAATCACCGTCTATGGTGATCACTAAATATGATTATGGGTTTGTTTAATCATCTTATGATTTATGGTAGAAAAAAATAGAATTTAATACAAGGATCTAAATCATAGAATAAATTTAATATTTAAACTAAGAAAACAAAATATACACATTTCATAGAAAATTTCATAACCATGAATATAAATAAAATTTTTAAAATAATTTATCCTTTAATTTTTTTCAAAATATTATATAAAAAACTATGAATTGTTCTTCAATAATTGATAATATTAATCATTTCAGAAATTATCAATAAATAGTTTGTGAATATTATGTGTTAGAGATATCATGAATTATATTCCCTCTTGAGTAATGTCTCCCAAGGTAAATGGAATTTGGGTCAGACGACCTATCATCTTGGAGGCTATGACTTATGAAGAATGATAAATGGGGTCAGATATATGTCACTCCATGATTACTCATGTAATGAGTGTCAATCTCATATAACTATATTTATTTATAAGAACTATTCATGTAACTTCTGAATATAATGCATTTAGATATGTAATAATATGTGTAGATTCTGGTTTTAGGTGAGTAACACCAACATGTGGATTGTTTATAGAGTTACACATTAATACAGTTTGAACACTTTAATTTGGAGGTTGGAAGAGTGATTCAAATACAAAATCATTAGAAAAATGCATTAAAAAAGGGATTAAAAATATGATAAGATAATTATTACATTATATGTAATAGTTATGAAATTTAATTATTTATATTAAATTGGTGAGACTGAAAACCCCTAAATAAAAAGTGTGATATATCTTCAAAATACACTATCATCAAGATGTCAATCATTTAAATTGGTATTTTTGAGCATACAATGAGTACTCCTATATTATATTATGTAATGAAATAATGTAATGAGTTACTCTGGGTTTTTATGTTGGGTATTATTGATCTATGAAAGAGTATACCTTTTTTATTTTGTTAGCTTATTATTTATGTTTTATTTGGGTAAGCTTATCTAGGAATATCTAGTGATTAGGATACCAAATTAGTACTATTGAGTGCATCTATATGATTGGTTAAAATAATGGGTTATCTGCTTAACTATTCATGAATCAGATTTATTAATATTGGGATGTTTTCCTATCAAAATAATTATTGATTACTAAGGTTAAATACTTTTGTAATTCAAAATAAAATATGGATTTTATCCCACTAAATGTATACGGTTTTTGGGGTCATCATTTTTATTGGGAGAACATTCATTTAAAGTTGTTAATAAAAATATATGATACAAGATACTCACCCACTAATATTTCTTTATTGTAGATTATGGAAAAACTAATCCTAATAATATTAAGATCTCTAATAGGTATAAACTATAAAATAGATAAAGAATGATATTTAGGCTTTAGACTTGTTCTTAAGTAGAAACATCCTATGTACTAAATTGTGATTTTTTTGACATCAATTCCACTAACATTGGTGCATCATTATTAGAAACCTTATGTCCATCAGATATTTATTGATATACATAGATTTTATCATATAAGGGAATTGATTAAGGGTGATGTAATTCATCATGTTGGTATTGGAGACAGAGTTTCTACACTAGAGATCAAAATCTATTATCTAATTTTAACAGGTTTTTTTAATTATAATTATGGAACAATTATTATGTTCCCTCAACCAAGAAGAGTCTAATTTATGTAACTTTTTCAAAAAAATATGGTATTTTCATTCTTTATTAGGAAGAATATTTATTTGGTATATATGGATTAAACGTTTTATGGTGTTAGGAGTATAATGAATAGTTTACATATTCTAGATATGGATAATAAAATTTATAACATTCAAAATAAAAAGGGTAAAATTGTTTCTAATCCCACCTACCTTTGGCATTGTCACTTTAGACATATATATGATAAAATTATTCATGTACTCCATGGAGATATTTTTTTTTTGAAACATTTGAATATAAATCATTTGACACTTTTTAATATTTCCTATAGGGTCAAATTACAAATCCATCTTTTGGGAGAATTGGTGAGAGAGATAGTGGACTATTGGATCATATATATAGTGATATATGTGAAATAATGAGTAGATAAAAAATGGTGGATTCAGTTACATAATTTCATTTATTGATGAATTTAGTAATTATGGTTATTTGTTTATGATTAAATATAGTTTTAGAACTTTTAAAAAAAAATAATAGTGTTTCTGAAAAAATGTCAAAATCAACTGTTATTTAGTGTAATTATTTTTTGATCAGAACAATGTAGTGGACACTGGAGCCAATGTTTTATAGATCATCATAGTGATTATGGAATTGTTTAAAAAATTACTCCATTTAAAACACCATAATGTAATAGTGTGACAAAAAGGACTATTTTAACCCTATTTGGCTTTCTTAAGTTGAGGATTAGTCAATATAACCTTCTTATTTCATTCAGGGATATGCTAGATAAGCTAATACATTTTTACTAAATCATGTTCCGTCTAAAGAATTCATAAAGACTCCATATGAGATATATAATCTAAAACAACTTTTTATATATTTTATGGTAGGTTTCTATGAACTTCTAAAATAATTTAATTCTGATAAGATAGGCACCAAGTGAGCTAAATTCTTTTTTGATGTTCATGCTAAGGAAATTATGGGATATAATTTATACCATCCGATTGAACACAAATTGTTTACAGATTGTGATGGTGTATTATTAAAACACACATTCATTATGTAGTCATTGGGGGAAATTTATTCTTGGATAAGTTTAAGATGCACAATACAGAAGTTTTCTTGACATAATGGTTGAGTCAGTTTCCCAATTATTAGTGGAAGAAGAACAAACTCATGTTAGACAAGAACCTAAAATTCCTAGAAGTATTCATCAAGAACCCAATAGATATGGATTTTTCATGGATTATGATGATGAAATACCATTCATAAATAATAATCATTTATCATATTGGGAATCCGTTCAGATTTTTTATTCCAAATAATGGATAAAATCTATGGAATATATGATAGAATCCATTCACCCTGACCATGTTGGGAACTTAGTATATGTACTTAATGGTGTATTACCCAAAATATTAAAGTGAATTTTCTATAATAAAAATTTCATGGATGATAGATTGTCTAACTATAAGTTAGGATCATTGGAAAATAGTTACAAAATAGTTTGCGGTATTGACTATAAAGATACATTCTCACCTATTCTGATGAAAAAGTTCATTCAGATTTTTATATCCATAAGAACTCATTATAATTATGAGATATATAATTTAGTTCTAAAAAATGAATTATTTAATGGTAATTTATCTAAGTATGTGTTTATGATACATACGAAGGGTTTTTAAGTTCTAAATATCTATTTTATGGTTTTCATGTTGCAAAGGTCCATTTATGGACTAAAGAAAACTTCCTAAAGTTGGAATATCTAGACATGTAATGTAATCAAAGAGGGTGATTTTTTAAGAAAAATTGATCACTACAATGTATGGTTAGTGAATGTATAGTGTTATTTATGATATTGTATGTATAAGACATACTGAATGTCATAAATGATATCTTGATACGTTAGTTGGTGAAGATGTGTCTAGGTAAAGTTTTCTCAATGCAATATATGAGAGAAGAAACCTAGATAATCCATATGAGAATTTATAGGGATAAATAAAATAGGATTCCTAAACTATGTTATATAATGTATATTGAAAATTTATTTAATAATTTCATAATCATTAACTCCAAGGAGGGTTCTATATAAATATTTCATGGAAAAATTCTTAGGAAAATTCATCATCCTTCTAATGAACTGGAAAAGATGTATAAGATTCATTATGTTTATACTATAGGACCAATAATTTATTCCATGTTTTCTCGTCAACCTAATGTATCGTATACTTTGATAATACCTAGTAAATACCAATCCAATCCTAGTTATAGTAACTTGACTGCTATGAAAAACATCTTTATGTACTTTAGAAGGATTAATAATACAATCTTATTATTTAGACGAAAGGATGAGATTTGTCTAAAGGGTTACACATATGATAGTTTCCAATCTGAAAAAGATCATTTAAGATCTCAATCTATATTTGTGTTATTCCTAAACGATTGAGGCTTCAGTTTGAAGTGTTCTAAACAAAATAATAGAGCATGTTTATCACTAAATCCTATTTTGTGAAGGAATCTATTTGGATCAATACGTTCAATTATGAACATTGGGTAATTACTAGAATTGTGCAAGAAATTGATCTTATTATGGAAATAATGGATCCATTTTAAAGGATAATGAATCCCAAACTCACCAAAGGACCAAACGCATCTTTCACATAAACAATCTCATATGGTAAATAATTGAGAGAGGTGATGTAAAGATATGTTTTGTAGGTATATAGTAGAATGTAGTAGATTCATTGATGGAACCATTACCATAAAAACAACATGACATTAATATAGAATCTATGGGTTTAAGATATAAGAGATATTGGTTGTAATGGTTATAAAATATATCATGTTACTATAATAAAGGAAATATCCAATTATCATTCATTCATTTGTCCTAAAATTTATTTATATAAATGGTTGAATGATAATGTCACCTCAAAGCATGATTTTATGTTATCCTAACCAATGATCATTATGGTATATTATGTGGTGTAATAATATATGAATTATATCTTTAATAGATTCATGTTCTAATTAAAAGTAGTTATATATCATATATGAAGAATGGATTTTGGAGTAAATAAGTAGAGACTTATTACTTGGATGGACCCACCAATGTATCTCTCCTAAAATGTCATAGAATCATCATTATACCCAGTGGTGTATGATTACAATCAATTATTATTATCTAAATATATAAATATACATAGTATGTAAACCCTCATATTATGATACCCTATATAAACATGTTTTCAAATTATAAATCTAAAAAGGGGATTGAATGGGTATGTTTTGGATCATGTAATTTATTAGAGCACAACCAGGAAAATATTTTTTCACTTGAATTTCAAGTAAATATTTGTGTCTTTTGAATTAATTATACTGAAAAAATATATTTCTATAATTAGTTGATTCACATATTATATGTGTCGATTCATAGATGCAGGGAATGTGATATACTAATCTGTGAGAAGAGTGACATGTGATGTATTCATCGACTAGGTCAATATTTTTCTAAGAATACAGAAAAGTATTGTTATTTATACTAGATTGGAATGTTCCATGTCTAATGGTAACTTAGTTTCAATTAAAAAATGAATATATAACTATATATATTATGTATACGATACATCTAGTGGTGGACATAGAGACATGAGTTTTTTTATGAAGATCACACCAGATCCCTTAGTATCTTGAGTAACATTGAATCATTTCTAGAGGCCAATATTTTCATACATATACAAAATATGTATTTCATTGATTTTGTGATGCTAATAATGCCTGCATGGATACACATTTTGTCCGTTTGACGGTGAAAATGTTTTTGAAAAGTAAATGTTAAAAAAAAGTCTGAGGAAAAATTATATCCAAATGATTTTTGATGGATTCCCAAAAAGTTCTGATGTTATGAAGAAATTACTTATTGTATTTTAGTAGAATTTGTATGTTATTGTATGTGTACATGAAATACCATGCATGAGATTCTTGATGAATACATGCATGTGATGCAAGAATCAACAAACACCACTCCTAAATGATTCGACTGTATTTATGTTCAATAAAATAAATTATAGAAGTTATTAAATAAATGGACATTAATGAGTGATACATTAAAATACATTCATTCCAAGATATTACAATATAGATGACTCTCTTAAATTTATTAACACTATCTAGGATAAATATATGAAATGATCGGATCCCCTCTTATTTAGTTTCTGATACTTGTGAGACTATTAATCCATTAACAAACCTATATTCTTCCTCAAGTTTCATTCATTGTCTCTAATAAATATCATATAACCCAATTAGTATTCAATTATCCACTAAATATAATCATGTACCTATATGTTTTTTACTAACTTAGAGCTATTAAGCATAGTATAAACTACTCCATATGATATTTACTATGTATACTCAATCAATCATAAATACGAAAGAGAGTTTCATTTTGTATATCTAGGTACTTTGTTTTGTGAGAATATCTATATGGTTATTCTCTTGAAGATAAATCAGGATGGTTTTGGGCTGTTTTCCATTTATATTAATAATAACATGATTGTAAAACTCATCATATACACTATTGGAGTAGAATTTTTAGATGGTGATGGGACCTCCCCTTAAGGCTATGGCTTTGGTGGTTTCGTTAAAAGATTCATTGAAATTCACATTGCAAGTAAAAAATCACCTTAGAGAAATGAGTTCAAGAAAAATTTATAATTGAAAGATCAAGCCACATTATTCTAATGGGCCTTGAGGTTATTCAGTGCTCAAATCTGATTCTCATTGAGGGATTTAGATTATCTTAAATAGACATGATACCTTGTTTTCAATGCCAAATGATCATAGATAGCTATCTGGTGCAATGAAATATGAACCTCAATGGTGAGAACTACTTTCATTCCATATTATAGGGTGTAAAGAGTCTCCAAGGTGGATGTGTGAGTCATCATCCAATATTCCCATTGGGTATTGTAGAGTTTTTCACCCTAGATCCTCTTATTCTAATCTACAATATTATATATAATGTTAGAGAGGGTCTTATTGAATGCCTCAATCTAACTATTCACTCATGTATGATAGTGGGGAGTGTGGTTGGATAAAATATTTTATTTTTTAGACCACTTATTCTTCTTGTGGGTTCAGACGTTATTCCCAATGTATGTGAGAGTTTTATGAGTGATCTCAAATTGATTGATGATATAATATTTAAAAAACTCTACCATAGACCATTATTTGTCCTCTTTTAGGAAGATTTATTTTTCCCCCATAATGAATAATTCCCTGGTGGTAAGGATAATCATATACTTCTGGGTCATCATTGGTTGCTAAATATCCTTGAAATCATGTCCACACATTGTGAAATGCCAAGAATATTTAATGTTATGGATTATATTTGGTATATAGTGAAAGATGTTTTCATTAATATGGAATACATAAAACTTCCTAGTGGATTCCATATAGCCATAGACCTAGGTGGCCCAAAAGTATCCCATAGTATAGATCTGGTGTGAGTGCTTCGATCCTAACTAATGAGAACTACATAATTAGACAAGAACCTTTTCTAAAACCTAATGGATTTACTTTCCATGGATGAATCAAATGATGATTCAATAAAAGTTACACGAGTATAGATTTTTTTTCTCATTTAGGGGTTTGTAAAATTATAAATTTCACCAGTCACCAATTTATTTCCTCATTCTCCACACAGTTGGTTGGAAGAGTTATGTTTTGGAGGTTTTTAGTGAAAATATTCATCCAATTAGATAATTTTTCTATATAATTGGTACTTGAAGGCCCTGTCTAGGATGTTCTAGTGGTGAGTTCATTTACCTAGAGGCTCTCTTAATTTGGGGTGATTATGTTGATCACCTTATGATGCCCCAAATAGATTACCAAGTAGTTCTTGTTTGGCTCCGTTGGAGACACGTACATAGTTTTTAGTAAGTCTTCTCGGTTATTATTGGATTGTTCGAATTAAGTTACCATTGTTTTGGAAGGATACATGGACATCATATCATAGTTTTACTCTATCTCCCTAACACTATAGTCACTGTTGATTTATATGATGACAAGATCACGATCTCTCTTCACGTGAAATTTTGGTGCATTAATCTCTATGGACAACACAAGACTCATGATGAAGTCTTGTTACTCAATATTGTTGTTACTACATTTTTATAATAAGCGGAATGAGTATTAAATAAGAATATGTGAGGGAGTAATGAAGAATATCCAAGGTATAACCCTGTTGAGCCTATAGTTGTTGAGTGTTCTGCCAGTCGAGCTCTAGGAGGTATCATAGAAGTGTATTTACTAGTATAATATTTCCAGATCATTAATGATAACAACTTAATTTGTGAAGTATACATCTAAGGCAACCTCTTTCTTGGTTGGATGTGTTTCTAGGAAATCTTATATCAGTTCAAACATGATGTCATAATGAGGGATGAACATGATGTCAAACTATAATTGAATCACTTCCCATTATACCAATCACCCTATCAGGGTTGGATATCTGAGGATATAATTTCATGGATCATCTGAGGAAACTAACTAAATCTCATAACATTTTATATAATTTCATGTCTTCTATAAAATTAATTCAATATGGAGCGGTTCTTCTCAATTGAAGAATATATGGTCTCATTGTTGAGAAACATATAACAATGGATGTATAGACTACTTTCCTTTCCATCATTGATACTATGAACTATAAGGTAATTGAGGGATCATTCTAGGGTATTCAAAATGTTTACCAATGACTTTACTTGAATATGTGGAATCAGAACTAGTAGACATAGGAGATACTACATGATGTCATCGAACATGGTCTAACTTTCCTCACCTATTAGTAGGTTATTCCTTTTCCACCAATTTATAAAAGGGATAATAATTTTCTGCAATATTAGTGATAAAATATGTTATGTAGGACATATGGCCCTAAAATTATAATATATATCACTAGTTATGTAGACAATTCAACTTTCTAATGACCATTATCTTCACTGAGTTAATCTTGATTCCCATATATCTTGTAATGATGTTAATAAATTTTATAGAGGTAACCCCAAATGAAAATTTTAGGGGGTTTATTTTTATAAAATGAGTGAATAGTTTGAATAAACATGAAATTTTAATATTAAATCAATTTTATTCCTTCTTAATATTCATGAATTATATTTTGTTGAGTTATATTCATGATTTTAATATTAGGTAATTTTTCAATAAAAAAGAAAAGGTTTTATTAACAATAAATTTTGTTTCATGTAATATATTGTTTAATTTAAATGAATTATTTCTATATACTATATATTTAATTTGATAAAAAAATTATTATTATTAATTCATTATGTTAAATTTTTTTGGGGTTAATTTTTGGGAATTTTCTAAAAAATTTGATTTCTAGGTTAATAGTGTAATGTATGGATATTTTATAAAAAAATTATTTTCTTTTCTAGTATATTAATTTCCATATTTTAATTTGAATTTGTTTTAAAGTTTAATTTATTTCAATTTGATAAAATTAATTTAATATATACCTTTTTGATCCATATTATACTTGATCTTAGTATAAAATAACATTTTTACTTAAAATGTTTTTTTGGAAAACACTTTTAATTTAATTTTATTATAAATTAATTTTTCAATTTATACTGATTTGATATTTAAAACTTTATTCCATATTTGTAATCAACAATTAAAAATTTACAAATGAGTTCAGTTTATCTTCAGGTCATTCTGAATAGTAACTTCGGTAAAAAAATGTCTCATCGCGGTAAATGGGTAACTCAGGTTAAGCATGGTTAAAAATAAGTGGTAATTCAAAAAAATGTCTTCCTAAATTATATGGGAGGAATTTATTTTTACCATTATAACATTTTTCTATAAATTCAATATTTATGGGATGATTTTCCAAGATGATTCCATAATAATATTTTAATTGTTTAAAAAAAATACATGGTGCCCTCTCCCCCACATATAAAAGGGAACCACCAACTCCTCACTTCTCCGCAATAGAAGAACCCATTATCTAAAAACCACCTTATCCTAATACCTTTTTTATCCCTCACCACATCCTATATGTTATTTTTTTATCATAATTACAACCTAGTAATTATTTAGGTATAAACTGATGGAGGTTGTCTGAATAATAGGTAGAACTCTTAACTGAGAATTTTCATTTAATTTATTCTCCTACATCCTTAAAATATTATTCAAACATGATTAAATAATAACATATGTAGCTTATATATACATTAATTTTATTATATTTTTTTTATAACCCAATTTAATCTATATAATGATCTAAGGAAAAATAAAAACATCGCTTGTGTGTATATGAGGACTACCACCTTACAAGACAATGTATTTCATTTTTCATCACCTACTCTTATGAATGTTCATAGTAATGGATAAAAATTATATAATATGATATACATGATATAAATTTCATTCTTCCATGGTAAATAAATATTCTACTTTTTTCATTTCCATCCAATAAAAAATTAAAAGATATCTCACCTGGGCATGCATATTATCACCTTGTGAACTGGGTTATTTTAATTTTAATCACCGCCTCACATGGCTTGTATATATTAATGAAATTGAAGAAATAATATTATACTTATTATATAATTATAATTCATAAATTATAAAATAATACTTATCCACCTTTCTAAATATTATTCGAAAAAATAGAATGTTTCTCATGCATGTGTATGACCTACTATCTCAATTATTGTAACACAATTCATTTTTGACATCCATCATAGATGGTTGGTTTTCTACGTATAACCAATGTATAATAAAAATAATTATAAAATTATTAATATTAATTAAATGATATAATCATGATTCATTTGACCATATTCAACCAAGAAATGTCATTTTGGACATTTGAGTTGAATATCATTAAATCATTCCATGTAAATTTAATTGATTATGAAAATGAATATAACATCATAATAAATAAAAAAATAATAGAAAATTTTTTAAGTGGATATTAGAATTTAATTCATTTACATAATTTTATTATTTAGGAAGATAAAAAATGTGGATGAAGAGTTAAACTCGATGGTTAGGGGTTTTTTAGTCCGAATATTATTTCATTAAGACTTAAGATATTTTCACCACATGTTTTATTTTCTATTGCGCATAAACTAAATTGTATATTTATGTATCATTATTATCTAGAAAATAATTTCTCTAGAACTACATTAAAATTTATTTCATTCATTTTATCATTGGTATAAATGTGTTGACGTCATAAGGGACAGATAACCTTAAAAACTCATTTTAAATGTTTTACATATTTTCATTATAAATGTTTTTCCTCCATGTGCATATTCCTAATATTATTTTATGAATGTATTTATATTTAAATAATTGAAATATAAAATAAATTTTATATAAATTTATTATTTCTTTCAAAGGTTCAAAATATGAAACTTTTTTGTATTTTATACGGAGTGTTTTGACATTCTTTTGAAAAGGAAGAATTTAATGTTCAAGTTTAACATATGTGGATTGAACACATTTTCACACCATTAAATAAATTATTAAATATAAAAATTACTATAAATTTTAACACGGTTTTTAAAAAATATCATATTCCCTCTATTCTAGGAATTTTTTATTCTTCTGAGATTTTATAAAAGGGATGGATAATTCTCTGAATTTGTATGTTAAAATTGAAATTACATTTATTATAATTTCAATTGAGTTTTTAAAGAATTTTTTAATAATAATGTGAAATATTTTAAAAAATATCTTCATGATATATTACCTTAGAATTATAGATTATAAAGGGTGAGCCAAAAATAGATTATATGATGAGTAAAACTAATATATATTATATGATGGGTGAGATAAGAATAACTCTATAATGCATTAGGGAATGTTAATTATCTTAAAATTAAATAACGATGGAATTTACTAGTGATAATTATTCTATTTATTTAACTGGTCTCTATTTATTTATGATATAAGTGATGACATTTTATGAATATAATTCTGAAATATACCTATAAGTGTTTCTATTTTCTTATAATGGTTTTAAATGGTAATCATTGATCAAAAAAGTATATTTTCCATTTGGGTATGATTTATATTATAAAATCTAAAAATAGTGTGAAAAATGTAAACATTTAATGTGTTTTCATGTTTTCTAGTGGTTTAATAGATTTATTTAATTTATATCCCTTATTTATATTTATGTGATAATCCCAAATTTTAATTTATTTTTTACATGGTATAAAGATGAATATTCTCATGAAATAATTAAAGTTTATATTCATAAAAACAATTCATGAAAGGAAACATCTTTAATTTAAAAAACTTTATACTATAAAAAATGGAGACTAATTGTTTGTTTCCACTTTATAATATATAGGGTTTTTTTATAATAGTTATGACCAAATCCCATAAAGCACTAAACCAAAAGGATCCCTGAAATTTCATTAAGTGAAATCTTTTCTAAAAAATCAATATAATATTATTTTTTAATGATGTGTCTTTATAGTAGATATAAAAGGAAAGGTTCATATAAATTTAGTTGTTATTATAATTTAAATAGAATTCCCATGATAGATTCTAACTTTTGGTTATATATGAATGATTTAGAACTAGAAAATCACCATATTGTTTCATCTAAAATTTAATTATTCAGAATGGTTTTATATAGAGATAATAGGGAAGCTAATTTAGTATGGTATAGAGAGGATAATATCATTCTAAATATATAGCTTGGAATAGATGGAATTGTAGATGAGCATTTTATTGTAGTGATGGATCAATTTTCATAGGCTATAAATAGTGGTGTAATACATGTTAGATTGAAACAAAATTTCATATATATGAACATTTTTATAGTTGATAATTTCATGAAACAACACCCTAAAACACTCACTATATCCTTTGATCTAGTTGTAGCCAAAGGATAGAAAAATTATCAATAAAAGATACTCAAATTAATGGGTTATTCTGACCATCAAAAGGTAACTCTCCCAATTTAAAAATATGATGATGAATTTTATTGATAGTGGTCATCGGATAAGAACAATAGATAATGTGAGAAAAGATGTGAATTCCATTGAATGGAATAAATTTAAGAATAGTTTTTTAGAGAAATAATTATTAAAGGATATCTGACTCAGAATGGAAAAAAATTATTATAATAATGAAAAATGAGGAGGATTTAGTTTCCACATATGAATTAAAACATAAACTATTGGTAAGGTATGCACTAAATTGTATTCAATACCATGATAGTAAAATTAATACATTTTAATCAGCATTGAAACCATATTTGAGAATATATTTTTCCGTAGATAAATTTAAATGTTTTGATATTTTTTTTCATTGTTCTGAGAATGTTTAGATGGATTATGATGAAACATATGTGCCTTTAAATAAATACTAATAAGAACTCAAGGTGGAAATTAATGGAGAAATTGTAAACTATGTAATATTGAGGTAAGTCAACAATATGTTCCATGTTTGTTAAAAACATTTCAATGAATGTTTGATGAGATCTATAATGTGTACCTATTATGGAATTTTTGGTCATGTGGATCATTACTACCAATATAAGATTCAAGATAAATCCAATAACGGGGTAATAGATAGCCATCCAATGGTGAGATATTTTTATTATAATGATTTAATGAATTATGATAACTTATTTATAATTTTAGATTTATAAGGTGTAAATCACAAATATCGAAAGAAAAAAGGTGTGTAAAAATAATTTTCTACTATGACGGTTCGAACATATAATAATGTCGTGACATGCACGTTACATTATTATTAAAACCATATGGATTCCTTATTTGAATTTTCATCTTCTCATTCCTTCATTTCATTAGAAAATTCAATATGAAATAGTAATAAATCCTCATGAAAATATGATAATAATTTTGGTGAAAACTCTTTGTGGAATTATTAAATTTACCAAAATTTATAATAATATTCTAACTGTTATTATTGGGATGGTTTTAATTTAATTTTTTTTGAACTATCAATATTAGTGTTTAATGATATTCTGGGTATGGATATTATTTTATTATATGATGGTAATATTGATTGTATAAAAAGGTTATATTCAATGATTTCAGACATTTAATTCCATCTTATGAAGCCATGAAATTCATTAAAGGTCAAAGTCAAAATTGTATATCTCATATTGCTGAAAAGAAGGAAACTATTTAAATTATTTTTGTGGTAATAGTGACTGAATATATAGATGTATTAAAATAATATTTAATATTTTTATTTCTAATATAAATTTTACATTTAATATTTAATTATTTCATGATTCTAAGATAATTTCAAAAACCCCATATCTAATGGATCAATTTGAATACATGGAACTGAAATATCACTTGTAGGAGTTACTTAATAAAATATTCATTCATCATATAACATCATCAGTGAGTGATCCTATACAATATATTAAAAATAAATATGTTTATATGAGGATTTATATTGATTATATATCTATAAATAACAATATTTTTTTTAAAAGTATCCTTTTCCTCTTATTAATATTTTATTCGATCATCTCTATGGAGAATAATATTTTTGAAAGAACGATCTCATTATAAGATACCATTTATTGAAGGTTAAGGATTAATATTTTATTGAGTTGGTGTTTTTTAATGAATATGGTCATTATATGTTTTTGTTTATTCCATTTAGGTTATCCAATGCATCCATGGTATTCATGGATCTTATTAATAGAGTTTTCCATTAATATTTTGGATAAGATTTTGGTTGTGTTTATTGATGACATTTTGGAATATTTTATATTAATGAGAAACATTAAATAAAATAATAATTATTTAAAAAACATTTAATGAAAAAATATTATATGGGAAATTTTTTAAATGTGAATTTTGGTTGAAATAGATTTCATTCTATAGGAATATTTTTTCAAAAGATGGAATAAATGTTAATGCTTATAAAATTTTTTTTTAATGAATAGAAAATGCATAAATATGTCCTAGATATTTGTATTATTCTTAGATTAATGTCTTACTAAAAACATTTTATCGAAGGCTTTTCTTAGTTATCAACAACACTTACTATGTTAACTAAAAAAGTAGTAAAATTATTCAAGAAAAAAGTGTTTGGTGAATGTTTCTAGGATCAGTAAAGAAGATTGGTCAATGCTCCAGTTTTTTCCCTACTATAAATTTCTCATATAATTTGATGATTCTTCGAAGGTAATTTTTTTTCTTTTGAGACAAAAAGAGAATGTAATTTCTTATGATTCATATCAATTAAAACCCCGTGAGTTTAATTATTTAACACATGACCTTGAAATTTTTACTATATATATTTCTTGAAAAATATGTAGACTTAATTTATATGGAGTAAAATTATAATTATATATTACTCATAAAATTTTGAAGCCTATATTGAGATATAAAAATTTTATCATGATATTGAAGGGTTGGATAGAATTGATAAATGATTGTGATTCCATTATTATTTATGATATTGGAAAAGTAAATAGAGTAATTGATGCTTTTAGTAAACACAGTAATATATCATTAGTTACCCTACATTTGAATCATGATACTTTTGATTATTTGTTGATGAATGTTGGATTATAAATTGTGTATATAGAAACTTTTACTTTTTTGATTCATGTATTAGTACCGACATTATTGATATATATAATTAAGAAAGTTCATAAAGAACACAATGATTCATTAGAAAAGGTTGAACTTTTAATGAAATGTATTTTACAAGAAATTAACATTGAAAAAGATTACATTTTTGGATTTGGAATAAGTCAGGGTGGCCGAGCTATTTCTTAGTTGAAGAAATAATTATTCAGTGAATATAACTATTCTTACATTTATATTCATATTGGGCGTCCCAATATGTATAAAGATCTTATATAGTATTACTTATGGGATATAATGAATAATTATATTAAAATTTTTACCACAAAATGGTTGATTTTTCAATAGAATAAACACGAATGATAATTACTGAAAGGAATAATTCATCCTTTTCTAGGGTTAGTATAGAAATGGGAAAATATATCTATGAATTTAATTGATAGATTACCAATTCCATGTCAATGTAGTAATGTGATTTGGGTTATTGTAGATCCATTTCCAAAATATTTACATTTTATTATGATTTAAGATAGTATGTATTTAGATCATCATTCAATACTATATATTAAATATATAATAATATTTTGTAGAGTCCCACATTATTTTGAATATGATAATGACAACATATGTACCTCATATTTTTGTAAAATCCATAACATGTTATTGGGTAGAGAATTAAATTTTAGTATAAATTTTCATCCTAAATCTGATAGACAGATACAGGAAATGGTTTAGACTCTGGAATTCATGATTTGATCATGATCAATTGACTACTGGGGAAGTTGGGATTAACAAATTTATATTATTAATTTTTAATACATTAATATTTTTCTTTCTAGTATATAAATAAAACCTTTTAATAAATTTTATAGAAATCAGTGATGGAATCCATGTTGTTGAGATGAAATAATGGAAAGGAAATTATTGAGACTCTAGTTGGTAAATGTGATTATAGAAAAGTTAAATATGATTCAATAGTATATGATGGTAGATAATAGTATAAAAAGAGTTGTGTTGATAATTATAGGAATGATCTTTCATTCAACATACGTGATCATTTCTTCTTTAAATAAACATTATAGAAATGTGTTATTAAATATGTAAAAAAGGGAATGTTAAGTCCACGACTCATTATAAATTATGAAATATGAAATATATTTCTATCATTTTCCAACAGAGTGTATTTGACTCCAATTTTATCTCAGACATAGTATGTGCATCATGTTTCATTAATAAGGAAATATGTTTAGGACGCTTCTTGTGTTTTAAGCCATGAATTATTATAGTTCGAAGAGAATAATTTATATGATAAATAACCAGTTAATATTATTTATTATAGAGAGAATTTGTTATGTAATAAGATTATTTGTTAATTTAAGGTTCTTTTTTTAAAAACCATATTTTTAATGAAGGAACATGGGAAAAATAAAATTATATGAAGAAAACATATTCCCACTTTATTAAATAATGAATAAAAGGGTGGGGACTCAATTTCAAAAAGGGGGTAGAAGGTAACAACCTAGGAAATATTAATATTAAATAAATTTCATTACATATAAATTTTAATTAAATATATTTTATATATTTCTATTCATTATAATGTTATTTAGTAATTTTTCAATCAAAATTGAAATAGTTTTATTCATTCATTATTTATTTCATACAATATTTGGTTTATTTTGAAAGAATAATTTCTAAATTTTAGAATTTTAATTTTATAAAAAATATATTATTTTTTATTACACCATGTTAAACCCATATTAGGGTTATTTTTTAAGGAATTTGGCCAAAATGATTATTTTTGTGCGAATGTTGACAAGTATATATTTTTTTATGAAAATAACCTTTCTTATCTATTATTTTTAAATACCCATGTTGATTGTTTTTTTAAATTTCATTATTTGAATTTTTTATAAAATTAATTTAATTAATAACTTTTGGACCATCATTATAATTGATCTTGGTATTAAATTACTATTATACTTAAAAAGGAATTTTTTAAGAAACTATTTTATATTATGTTTTGAATTTTTATATTAATTTAAATTCTATCATTTCAAGATATTTAATATTGTAAAATGGATTCCATAATATGAAAAATAATTTAAAAATTTATTTATGAGGTTAATATCATTGAAAGTTTATATGAATAGTAACATTGATAAAAATGTTCCAATTTGATAAAAGGTAAATTTGGTTAACCTAGGATAAAACTAAGTGATAAATCCAAAAAAAAATAATCTTAATTATTATTGGGTGAATTAATTTAGATAATTATCACCTTATTCTGGGAATTTAATTTTTTTGGGACACTTTTCAATTATGACGACTTAATAATATATTGATCTTTTGAAACATTCCAAGTGTGTCCTCTCCCACAATTAGATACGAGAACCACCTATCATCTTTTATCCATTGGAAAAGAGCCTCTAAGTTTGAATTATCAATACCATATTACTTTATAACTTCCCACCCCACATCCTAGAGGTTCTTTTATTATCATAATTCCTACTTAAGAAGTCATTAGTTATAAACTGAATGAGGTTGTTCGAAAAAGAGGTATAGTTCTTAATCGAGGATTTACATTTGATTTATTATTAAATGTACTTAAAATATTTCTAAAACATTATTAAATAATAATATTGTTATATTAAATATAATTTAATTCTATTATTTTTATTTTATAACTCTTTTTATCTACTTAACCATCTATCAAAAAATAAAAACAGCACTCATGTGTATGTGCAAACTACCAACTAAAGAGATGATGTATTTAATTTTTCACCACTGACTCTGATGGATGGTCATAATTATGTATCGAAGTAAAATACGAGGATATATATGAAATATAATTAAATATTTAACAGTAAATTAATATTATAATTATTTATTTACCTTCCAACAAATGATAAAAACATCTCCCATGTGTACGTGCAGACTACCACCACACGAGCCAATGTATTTTATTTTTCATTAACTACTCATATATATTGTATAGATTTTTATAATTAATTATGTAATAAGATATTTATGATAATATTATTGTTATAAAATGTTAAAATAGTGATTAATTTTCTCCCATCACATTCATTTAAAAATAGAAAACTTTATCTATGAATACATATGACATAGTATCACTATGATTATATCATTATTAAATTTTAATAACCACAAAACATGGTTGGTTTTAAATATATAAATATAAATATATATTGAAATTATAACATGATTATTATTCTATAAATTATATAATCAAGATCCATTTGACCATAGTAAACTTGTGAAAGTGATTTTTGATATATAATTTGAATATCATCTAACAATTCAACATGAACTTAATTGATTATGTAATAAAATATGAAATTATAAGATATAAAATAAAAGGAATAATAATATTGAAAAAAATTACAATGAAATTAATAAATAAATATAATTTTATTTTTCAATAAGATAAATAACATACACGATTATTGGTACATTAATGTAAGGGGATTTCAAGTCACAATTTCATTTATTTGATTCATAATCTATTTCATGACTTGTTTTGTTTTATATGTCGTATAAAATACCATATGGATGAATTTTTTCTTTATCCTTTAAAAATTAATCTTTTTAATAATCAATTCAATTTTATTTCCTTCAATATTTCATTGGTATAAAATTTAGCAAGTTGTAACAGACACTTTACCTTAATACTTCATTTTAAATGTTTTAAAGATTTATTTTATATATAATTTTCATCAATAAACATATTCCTAAAGTTTTCTTAATCATATACATATATTAACATTAATGAATTATACCAGAAGTTTTATGTTGCTTTGGACCTTCTATAAAAGGTTTTCAAAATGAATGTTTTTCATATTTTCTACGGAACATTTTGTCTTTTTCTACAAAATTTAAAAAGGAAAATTCTATTTAAACTTATAGATTTTAACTACCTTTTCCCATTATCATAGTTTATATATGATATTAATATTCCTATAAAAGTAAACTTGTTTTTTTGAATATTATCATATTCCCACTATTCTAATAATTTTTCATTCTTAAATGTTTTTTTAAAGAAAGTTATATTTCTTTTAATTTTTAAGGGAAAAATGAAAAATTATTTGATTATGAGTTTAGATAATACCTTTAAGTGTTTAGTGATGAAAATTTGAAATATTAAAAAAAATTAATTCAGGATATGATACTGGGGAATTATAGATAATGAATAGTAACGTTGATACAACTAATATAATGAACGATCCTAATATATCTTATATGTTGGTGGAGAACAACACACCTCTCAAACACAATGGTAAATATTCCTTTTCTTCAATGTAAAGAAGAAAGGTTTATATTAGTATGGTTTTTCCTATTTATAAAACTAGGATCTATTTATTTCTGACAGGATTGAATATAATTTATGAATATAATGTTTTTATGATTTTGACATGGTTTTACTATTTTCATTCTATGGGGTTTAAATCTTATAATAGAGAAAAATTATGGTTCAAATGTGGATATGATATATATTATTCTACCAATGAATAATGTATAAAATGTAACCATTTTATGGGTTTCAATATTTTTAATTGGACAAATATATTTCATTATTTTATATCCCGAGCTGATAAATTTGAGATCATCCCACATTTGTAAATGTTTTTCACGAGGATCAGTATGAATAAAGAATAAGTCATGTTAGAAGTCATGCAGATTTTTCATGGAAAGAAAACACATTTCATTTTTTAATATTTATATTATGTAAAAATATATACTGAGTCGAAGTGTCCACTTGTTAATATATTGGTTTATTATGTATGAATAATGAATTAATATTCTAGAACTCTAAAATAAAAAATCCTGGAAATATAAAAAAGTATATTTTTATCTATAAACTCACGATTATGTAATTTTTAAATATTTTTTCAATACATATAAAATGATAATAACATTCTCAATATCATTGATATGGTCCTACAATTAGTTGGATTTGACTATTAATTCCTCTGTACAATATTCCCCTTGTGTTTTGAGGATCATCATAAAGATATGATTCAAGGAATGATGATTGGTCACACCAACATTCTTAAAAAAATCACTTGATAAAATAAATTATAATAAGGTTCAATGAAGATGATGGAATCTTCATCATTAATAGCCATCCAGACTTGGTTGTATCTAGAGTAACATCCCAGGAATAAAGTACCAACAAGTTTTAAGTTGCATCAATTGGTAAATATGTGATTGGGATAATAAATTAAACCATCTAATAATAAAATTTGTCATCCCAAATAATGATGAAAACATTGATTCATTCATTTTTCATCCATATTGGGATGATTTTGGCCAACCACTTTGTGTATTGAACTTCCCCGGTGAAGATTGATATAATACTCTTATAATATTCATCCATGAATATGGTGCTATTGGATTGATGTAGTTTCTTTGATGCATACCTGAATCTATGATGGCTTATGGGAAGGCCTCAATGTTGGAAAAAAACTAGGGATCAATCTTTGACATCTATATCATATTTTAGGTGAATAAATCATGGCAATTCTTTAATAATGAAACTTAATGCTTGTTCTAATTAAGAGATGTGGAAGAACCAATTAGTGTTAGAATTGGATCTTCCTTAGTGTCATGGTTCACTTATGTGATCTTATTTATAGTGGTGCAGAATCCCTCTTCAATGGTAGGATAGGCTTCATCAATTTCCACTTCATTAGCTTCATGAAGACTAGATGGAAAATGTAATTCCTTGGGTATAGGATACTATGGGTTAAAATCATCTTTCTATGCAAAATAAGATTCATCAAAAGAGGTATCATGTCTTTATAGATCTATAAAGATAATGAAAATATAGATTGAGGATCTAAATAATGTAGCCTTAATTGGTGGGGTACACCCCTGATGTCGAAACAATAACGATTTATTGACCTCAAATAGGTCAAAATGGCACTCTAAAAGACATAGTGGTGATGTTACCTAATAGAAATGGGTTGAAAATTCTGTTAAGTAATATTAATTGGATTATCAGTCTTTAGATGTTCATGTTTTTTTATAAGATTATGAGTTGATCTATGATCACTAATTTTTATTTTCTATGATGAAATTGTTCCCAAGATCAAGATTATTCACTTTTAGAAGGTGAATTGGCTATAAGAAATAATTCATCATATCATCCTAGGGATCCATTGATGTAGTTGTAAATTTATTTTTATAATTGAATCACTTTTCATTGTCATCATGGAGTTTATTTCCTCCCATATCTTATTACCCGACTTCTAGGTAACATGTTTCACAATAGTTAAGCAGAGCAGTGGTATCCTAGAGTATCCATTCTCAAATATTGACGGGGTACATGACACACATGTGATATGAAGTAGGGACTACCACATGAAGATGGATCAAGGGACTTCTTAGTACATAATTTTAGTTAGTATCCTTCTACACAACCATAGATTCAATATTCAATACTAAATAACCTAACTACATTTTCAAAGAAAATATTTATATTTATAATTGTCACGATCTTTTCATATCGATGGATTTTTAGGATGTATATGACTAATTATCCTTGGAATGTGTCATAATATTTATTTACTAGGTAGGTATGAGGTTTATCCCAGAGATAGTGTATACTAGGATCTGATATCAATTTATTAAATGAAATTTTATTAAGATGTATAGAGGGTGGGTGTTCACCTGAATGATAGAACCATCATCCTTCCTATATAAGGGGATGATGGCCTAGAATTGATCATGATCATATTCATCTATACAGTAGGCTTCAATAGTGGATACCTTAGTTTCATAATATCAAGGTAACTTTAGTGACTCTATGTGGGATTCAAATATTTTCTTCAAAATGTAGATATGATCAATGATTCAATGATTATTCAGAATGTTTTATATGTGCTAGATCACATTATACATCATATCTAGTGGAATATCTTTTTCCACTAGGGGTTGCTCCTTGGCTAGAAGCATGGTAAAACCTATTGGATGTGGTGATGGGGCCTAAACAACACCTGATGCATTCTGTTTTTAGATGTATAGTTTAGTCTGAGTGTCAGTAGATTGTTATGTATTGTATTTAAATGGTTTTGGATGAGCCTTAGGTGGTTGTTTCTAATCCATAAATTCAACCAACCAGAAGGCATGTGGAGGCACATGGAAGGTATGCCCATGGAGGGATACACCTGAAAGGTTTTTATTAGTTCTTATTGAATTTTAATTTTGGAATAATCGATTATATTAGGGGTAGAGCCTCATGCATTCAAATTTAAAAAGTGTTATTTCCCTTTTGCCAGATCATTTCTTCAAAAAGTTTTAAACAAATCTAAATAGAATGATTTTTCATTGATTTATGAATGTTATTACACCAACTTGTGGAATTGGATGATAAAGACTCTTTCCTTTAGGTAGAGTATTCTTCCATGATTAGATAAATCGTAGGACCTCCTCCTAATGGAGTGGTAATGAATCTATTGTGAATGTAGATAGGCATCAACACCGGATAATTCTATTAATTGCCTTTGAAATTTTGGTGTTAGATTTTCTAAGACTCAAAACATTGTGATACTGGATGGGTGTTATAAGGAGATGATGTGTACATGGGTGGTGTTAACTAGTATAGTTGAGCATATATTTTTCTATGCGTATGAGTGAATAAATTCTTGGTATGGTGGTCTTTGAACTTATAAGGTCTTAAATAAAAGGCTTTATGTCATTCCCTAGAATAATAATCCTCATTTAATGTGGATGATATATACATGAAATATAATGTAGGATCACCTGTATTAATTATACCATAGTCCACATGGTCCAAGATCCAGTCATTAAAGACAAAACACTCGTTGATGGTGTGTCCAAGGGATTTGTGTTAGGGGTAGTAGTTGGAATAATTCATTAACTTACCCTCTTAAAACTTCATGTAAGGACATGAAATTGATTTTCCAGAGTATGAAACAAGAAACCTGGTCTTCTATGAGGTAATAAACTCTATATATTCATTCTAAAAATGGTATCCTTGGTTCTTGAACCTATCTATTTCCCATGAAAATATTCTGATGGTGATGCTTCCCCAGACATGGAATGTTACATAGGTCCCCATGGATATAGAATTGTTAGGGGACAAAGTCTTCATGAATGATTATACAGGTTTTATAGTAAGACATTGTACCTGATTAGGATAAGATAGAGGTAACATGTGAGACCAGTGTTTTATCTCCTACATGTATTCTCTAGGACACTAATATCTCTAATAAAATTCATAATATTCTCCTACATATATTAGGTATGTGAGGTTTGGGACCATATCAGCCTTGAAATTATCTATATACATGATCAAAAAATTATACTAGGGTATTAACACAATGAGTGAATATGTTAGTCCCTTCAACTGAAAAATGAAATCTGTGACATGATCATTATCCCAATATTTTCACATAGAGTGGTTTTTTGATTCACATCCTATTCAATGTGGAACTAAAACAATAGAGTAATTTTTGAAAGATATCTTCCCAACGTGAGATGTATTCCAATTCTGGTTAGATATACCAAAAAAAGTAAGTTCCATTCAAATTATGGAAAAATCATCGAAACCTAAAGGATTATTATAGATATCAAGTTCTAATAACATGGAAAAACTATAAGGTAATGTGGAAAATTAAATCTTTGGGTCATTTTTTCTAGTATAAGAGGTGATAATAAGGCTATCAAATTTTCGGGGTAGAGGAGTTTAATCTACGCATTTTAGATACAGATTCTTCTAAAGATGAACTATAGGTCATTCTATATTTGTGTCTTTGGGGTATGTGGAAAGAGTATTGATCAAATCATCATTAATGAAGTCAGCATTCATCTACCCCTATATTATATGCTAACTCATGAAGTAGAGAAGTTATTATCCATTGGTGGCGATTTTTATATATCCATTAGAGAGGAAACAATAGAAAACACTAGACAATTCATGGGATTACATAAGATGATGGATTTCACTCTAGTTGAATATATAGAACATCTAGCTCCGGTTCTAGTAGACTAAACAAGGAGGATTGGATGTTGGGGATCTCCTAGGAGTATGACATAGTCACCTCAAAAATATTCCTTGTTTAGATAGTTTTATCCTAGGAGTTATAAAATGATTCTCTTATAGCTCTAAATTACATTGAAAAAATTTGTGATTATGGAACACACTTACATTATCTTATCGGTCTTTGGAACATTATAAGATTTAGTTACCCCTTTACCTTTGTTATAGTGTCGATGAATAGTTGGGGTTCTTTAGTTGGACTTAAAAGGCTTATGGTATATCTCTTCTATCTTGTATGGAATCCTAAAAAATGGTCCTACAAAAATCTATGTAACCATTTGTGTAAGATCTTATTCATCATATTCTATGTAATCAGCATCACATTACTTGTTAACCGGGGGTTTGACTATGAAAACATTCACCATAGTAGTGGTCAGTAGTGAAGGTTTGTTGTCACTATAAGGCATGTAAACATGAGGGACCCACTATCATCATTAAAGTAGTCTAAATTAATGATCAACATACTTACCACATTCCTTGATCATTACATGGGTGGATTACTGTAACTTGATTCAATAGATAACTATTAAACTTCTAATTTATTGTAAAATATGGTGGTTCCCATATGAATTCAGATGTTGAGATAGTGGTAGCCCTATGATGTCATCCTTTCAACACTACTGGTGGAAAGATTGAAGATGTGTGTGGATTCATGTGTTGGTGAAATGATAGTACTTGAGATGGTGAATTGTTTCCCATATATTGTGTTAGAGGAATATGATGTGATAAATGGATAATTGGTCCGGTATTTGTAAGTATGTGGTTATACGTCACCAAAACACAACCAATAAAATTTTTGTTTCCAAAATTTCACATATGATTCGCTCATCTAGCTCCTAATCTAGAGGGTAATACTATTCTTGATCACACTGAGTTCCCATATGTGATAATCAAGAATTAGGGGTGGAATTGATATAGATATACTCTACTACTAGTCTTCAGGTAGAAGTGGCACAACATAAGAGATACTTCCTGAGAATGAGGGAGTGTACTTTGAAAATAGAACAATAATCATGACTATATCTATATAGGATGGGAAATTTTCATCCTCTTTTAGTTAAGGGATTTAATTGAGTAACTATGGATGAAATAAATTTTATTCTTAATTGGAGGGCATAATACCTTACCCAGATGTCTCATTTACTTATATGGTAGAGGTAGAAAGAATAGAGGAAGAAGAAGGCCAGTATTACTACCTGATAATACCCTAAAAATAAGAAACAAAATCCTTTGCAAGTAGGAAATTATAGAGATATATTGGAAACATGTGTAGCTTAGTCTTTGGGATGGTCATCCTTAGTGGAAAAGAGCCTACCCTAGCATGGGTGGGGGGGAGGAAGAATCAATCTAGAATCCTTAATTTCACTAGATTCTATGATTTTGAGGGTAACACAACATCAGTTCCCCTATCCTACTACTGATATTGACATTGTAGTTCCCTATGAATTATATTTTTATATTTTGAAGGATAAATTCCACATAAATTTTAGTTGGAACCCTAGGAAGGTCCTACACATCACTCGATATCCCCTCAACCCTTGGAAGGACCATCATGGTATTGGATCTCTTCAACACATGGAGGACTTATGCATTAGTTTTAAATGCCACTATGGGATGAGTATGTTATCCCATCAAAACCAATGGGTGGAAGGGATCTAGATCCTATGATAAGGAATATTTCTCCATGAGTATTTATAAGAACATCACGGGTTGAATAAACAATGTCATAGGCAATTGGAGCTGTAGGAGTGGTGCTATATTGGGAAGGGTTTATGGAATTCCCTTGATGAGGGTGTCAAATATCCAAGACTGGGGCATGTGGATCAATTATTATATCAATATAATCTACTATAAAAAGTGCCTCCTTACATTTTTAGGGATGTTAGGTAGTGATGGGATCCTTCTAGGGTGACTTCTTTGTGGTGAATATAGCTAGCATAGTTGGAACATCCCCAACCTCATCGGTGTAGGGTATAGATCTATTAGAGAATTTCAAGGATAGAAATGCAAAACAATTAGTAATGAAAATTGGGGGATGTATTTCCACCTTTTTATCGTTTTTTTGAGGTTAAAACATTATGTTTCATCCTCTATGTCTTTAAAATGCACCAAATAGGTACAGAAGAATCCCTCCTCATTATATCAGCAGACATGGGTAGTAATAATCCTCTATTTCATGAGATTTGATAGAGATACATGTAAAGGGAACCCATAAGATATGGGAAAGATCATAGTTTCTACTATTGTGATATTGTACTAGATTTCTACATGGTTTTATCTCATTCCCCAACACCTGTTGGAGGTTGGGGTAGCTTATTGGGAATTATTTATGGGTGGTTCTCTATTTGAACATATAGAGCCAACTATTAATAAATATCAAATGATATTACTGGCCAAAATGGTCATCCTTAACTATTATATCATGGTAAAGGAGAAATAATTCACATCGATGTTGTCTATAATGGGTGATACCCAACCCACCCCATCTATTCAATATTATAGGTGACGAGTTTCATTTAGGGATAACGATTCTATTTTTCAATTCTTCTATCAAGGTTCACATTCCTAGGGGATTTATTCATTAGACTGGTCATGATATCATATGTAACACCCCAAGAATTTACAATATTTATTAGAGAATTCATGAAACATTGAGTCTCTACAAAACACCAGTTTGTTATAACCTATCCAAGTAAAAATAATTTTTCCACCTCTATGTTTTGAATTCTCAAAAATTGACAAAAATGGTTGTGTTCAGTACGATACATAGAGTTTGATAAGACAAACTTACTTTTTCATAAATAGTAACACACCCTTATGAATAGTGATATACCCTTATGAATATTAAGGAATAGTAATGAATAGTAAATCATATAAAAAATATAATCATCACCCATGAATGTATAAATACAATTTAGACATCTAAAAAGTGAAAAAAAAACGTTCATAGTAGAAGTATTTGTATTTTTGTATGACATCACTATTTAAAATACAATTATCTGATTAATTTAATAATTTTAAATGGAAATGTATTTTCATAAAATGTAATCAAATATTGTTAATTTATTGCCTTATAATTATATGATAATTTTACAGGACCTTGATTAATTTCTCAAGGTCTTATAAAACGAGTTATAGTTTTAAAGTGGTTTTTTGGAATATATTATTATTTTATTTAAAAATTAAACTAAAACTATTTAGAAAATTATTTTTGAAAAGCGGAGTTCTTTTTTGAATTCTTCATGTTGAAAAATGGTAAGGGGAATTTTTTGGATTTTTATGAAATTCTTGAATTTTTGATTAATAGTGAAATATGGTAAAATACCATATATAAAAATTATTAATATAATATACTATCTATGACATAATAAGTGATTGAAGACCACATGGTTCAAAATCACATGCCATTATTACAATTTTGGGTCACATGAATTATTATTATTCATAGTGTTGAGAAACAAATATAATAATAATGATTAAAATAATGAAAAATACCTCCTCTCCTCCATTATAAATACCACCCTCATTCCCCTCTTCCTCCCACACCTCTCAAGACTTAAGCCTTACCTATGTTCTATAAAATAATTATCCCATGTCTCTTCCCCACGTCTTAGTGTTTCTGTTCTCACTAAAAGGTGAAAACCAAAGGCCTTAAGAAGGATCTCAAGGAGAAGAGATCAAGAGGTAGACATCCTCTTTAGTTTTCTTTCTTTTCATTCATTTTATGTTATTCTTTTTAAATTTTCTTTGGATTATTTTGGTGTATGTCATTCCATATCCCCCTTACAACCCATGTTATGCAAGATTTATGTGATAACCCCATTCTCTAATCAAATTATTTTATGAAATTTTATGTGACGTCGTTAGGCTGCTAAATTTTCATGAGAGCTTTATCAAATTTTTCCTTCTATTTTGAGTTCTTTTCAAATTCTTTCATCATATCACCTCATCCAAATGCTATGATAATTATAGTACCATAAATGAAATGTATTATTATTATGCTAATGGAGTATTTCATAATCATCTATCTTTCCCCCTCCTTTTATACTATAAATGCAAACACCGTCTGAGATGTGTTAAATTATCACACTCAAGGAAGACGGGTTCTCAATTTACATTAATATCCTCAAGACTGGTCATTGAACCTTTTTAATGGTTGAACCAGATCTTAATATATTTATTTTACCTTATTAAATATTTTCTAATCCTTACACACTCATAATAAAAAATAAAAAAAAAACAAGTTCATGATGCACAAAATAGGAAAGTAAATCAAAGAATTTATTAATAACATTTAACTAATGAATCATCATCAAGTATATAACAAAAAATCATTATAATATAATATATTAAATTTCACTAATAATATATATTAAAAAATTATGGATGTTTAACCACATTTCAAATGAAATTTCATTCATGAATACAAGTAAATTGATTATGAATACCAAGGGAGAATTGCTTCCTAAATAATAAAATTGAATCTCTTAAAACCCATCAAAAAGGTCATGAATGATCCTAATAAGGTTATAAAATATCTATTAAATTTCTATGAGGTTATGGACTTAATAGGTAATCAATATAAATTTTATTTTTCAAGACTTTATGAATAATCAAGAACACCTTGGAGCACAAGGAAAGGTATATCTTAACCCAATTTCCATTCATTGAGTTAACCATCAATGGCATTGGTTTTTTATTTTACCAGAAATGTGTGATTGACCTATTATTGTATTATTATGTATTTACACTTTTATATTTTGGGTTTGTGTTAGTCACAAACAATTATTTCATTGATTTTTCTTCAATCTAATGATA
This sequence comes from Viscum album, assembly GCA_963277665.1. NCBI lineage: Eukaryota > Viridiplantae > Streptophyta > Magnoliopsida > Santalales > Viscaceae > Viscum > Viscum album. The sequence continues at coordinate 1,629,019,815 of OY728130.1, forward strand.
CGTTCTTGGTCATGGATTCTTCATCCCACACAAATCATTGGGAGATATTTCGTATCAACTAATATTACTTCTGTTTAGTGTATATATACATCCCATTGATGTTTAATACCATTAATCTCTTTATTTTCATGGTATACAATATATCATTTTAATATTAATATTTATTTGGCATTTGAATCAATTTATTAAAAAGTGGTAATGTTTTTTCCACCCAAACCCCCATTTTCATTCGGGTTACATTTATTGTCAAATTTTCTCGATGAAACTATTGTGTATTATTATGTAATCCTCATAAATTCAGTGTGATTATTTTATATATGTTCACCAACAATAATCCTTCCTTATTTTATGGATAGTTACATGTTTTAAAAGGAACTATCAAAATTGTTTCTGAAATTCAAACCCGATTCAGGGGATATTTTCAAATTCATACCCATTTTCCAGTGTACAACAGAATATGTTTTAATAAAACATTAATTTTTTATCATTAAAAATGATCTTGGAAAATTTCTGGATTTAAGAGAACAAATTTTCTTTTCCATTTAAAAATTATCTTTAATTCTTTCTTTAAAATGCTCTAAAACGTTTTATTTGCAAATAATTTTAAGAACTATTGTTTACATGATTTCACTTCAATAGGACATAATTTATATCTAATATATAGTTTCAATGTTCTAGTATTTTATTTTATGGCATATTAGGTTTAAAATATGACTTCGTGGAAAATATAAATGATTTTCTAAAAGGAATCTTGTTTCAAAATTAAAAAGTATTTTTCTCATCTCTTATTAACTTTTATGAGATATATGCCTTGTTAACCACTTATTTATTTCTTGTGGTGTATATAATTACATTTGGTATATCATATAAAGAGTCTCCTTATTCACATTATATACTAAAGGATTACGATTTGAATGTTTCAAGGTGGTGTGTGACACTTTGGAATTATTATGGATTATTTCCACAATAATTTTCCCATGGTCTCATTTAAAAATATATTCCTCTATGTAAACATTAATTTTTGAATCTTGTACTTTATTAAGGTTTATATCTTATGATATCATCCACCATTTCTTATTTAATGGTTTATTATTGTTTTTATAACTCGTGAATTAATAATTTAATTATTCAATGTGGTACGGGACACTTTGAATAAAAGGAAAAATTTAATTATTTAATCTGTTATGGGACACTTTTAATAAAGGACTTACTATATATATGAGGAATGCATTGGAATTATTATGTGTAGGTTGGGGCCCTCTATAGCCACTCGGTTCACTAGTAGGTCTCTGAGACAAACTACGATCCTGGGACAAGGCCTTGACAAAATGATTATTCATGGTCCTGGCACGAGGCCTTAACAGTATGGTTATGTTGTTCTGCATTATGCATTAACTCATTATGAAAATAGTATTATTAGATCATGTGGTTATTTAACTAGTAAAATACCCGTGATTATGTTATATTTTGTCAATATTGACTCAGATCATATTTTTTCCATATTATGTTCAAGTGTATTTTTAAAGGAATGTATTTTCAATTATTTACCATGTCTAAGGTTAATGTTATCTTCCATTGTATTTATTGAACCTTACTACGAATTTGATATCACCCCTTTCATTTTTTTTCCAACCATAGTTTAAAAAGAATAGATCATTTATTTAGTTTTCAAGGATGTGGTTTATTATATTTTGTTATGTATCCTATTTTGTTTCCCTTAAAAATATAAAATGGGTTCCATGTATATATCTAGTTTCATCTAGACTACTAAACAAATCAGTTATTTGGGATACATATTCCTTTTTTTATGCTAATGTAATAAAATAAGGCACCAACTCTGGGCATCTGGGGTCAGGTCCTTACTTTTGGTATTAGAGGAAGTTTACTTGAAAACATGGAAACTAGATTAGAAAATGCAGATTCAGGAATAAAGCCCTAAGGTAGTATTTATGGAAAAAAAATAGAAGAACGTCCTGTAATCAAGGTAAGTAATAGTTTATATGGATATTTATAGCAAATAAATCTATTTCTGGATAAAAACATGAAGAGGTGGCTCTGGAACAAATGTACATAGGAGTGAAAACTCCGACTAGGAGTTTGGGGCTTGAATCGAGGTATCTTGGCACCCGACAATGGGTATTGTTGCACTATTGGTATTAACACTCCAGTGGGATATGCATAGGATAATTCACATTTTATTTACCAACGATTATGAAGGATTTATTCCCCTAATGTAACCAAACTATATGGTTCTATGATTTACAATGCATAAATTTATGCTATGTGCCATACCATGTTTAGAGTTATAGAGAGTTCATAATTTTATGAGCTAATATATAATAAGGAAATTATTAGAAATGGTGCCTAGTAGAAGGAATTAGAACTTCACCAATGCACATGATGGGAAGAGTAATAAGGGTCATATCTCTAATGGTCCTAAGACGTCATTTCAAATGAATATTGTCTCCAATGTATCCTCATCATATGATGAAATATTATCATGCGTTAATAAGGTATGTAAAGAGTTCTATGAGTCCTATGGCTTTAAAGGAAAGAAAAATAATAATAGGATGGAAAAGAGATACGAGGATAAATGGAAGAAGGGAAATAAGTGTTCTCCCACATGTGATATATTTGGAAAGAATCACTATGGTAAATGCTTAAAGGGAATGGGTGTTTGCTATAAGTTTTGGGAAAAAGGATACCAAGTTCATGACTAAAAGGGTTAAAAATGGTTTCTAATATACAATGATTCAACTGAAATGATATGGGATATTATGTGAATCAATGTACCAATCATAAAAGGAATATACCCCAAATGATGATGTTGGATAATGATAATGTTATGAAGCTACCGCAGATGAATTAGAATGATTAATATTCATAGTCAAGAATCGTGTCATTTGAATAAATTGTTAGTATTGTACTGGAAGTTAGAATTATAAGATTTATAAGGATTGTGCTGCAATACTTTTTCATTAAGGATTTGAGTACATATGGTGAATGGTACAGTGTAAAATTGATTCAGTAGAAAGTTAAAATTTTTAGAAAAATCATGATTGAGTGAAATAAAACCCTTAATATATATCTGATGATGAGATAATGATGAAGAAATGATTGATTCAGATAAGTACTGACTACCTTGTAACTGATTATTGAATTCCTGAGATGTTTTCTATACTATCCTCGATGGTGTTTATAGAACTTTTGGATTTAAGGAATATATCCAATAACATGTATCATGCATAAGTAATACAGAGTAATGCATGGTTCTAATATGTTTTTATGGTAATTCTAGTTATTACCATATTTCAACAGGATGAACGATGACGTTATTCACATGTTTGAAATGTGAATTTTAGAGATATTTCTTATTGATTAATGTTTAATGGTATTTTTATCTTGGAAATTTAGATGTCTTGATTTTAATGTGCGGAATAATTAAATTTTGACATTTTTAAACCATTTACGAAATTGTTTAACTTGATCATTTCATGGGTTTTATAATTTAATGTCGCTATATGATGGTTTTGTTATTCATCCTGGACCATGTTTTCCAATTATAATGTGTTGTTTTTGTTAAGTCAAAAGTCTTCTTTTGACTTCTATATCATGTTTTGGAAATCACAAATGTATTCTATCATATGTTTATTGTCTTTTATCATGTTTATCGTATCATACGATGTTGATCGTACCGACCAAAACGTATCGTACTGACTCTGTCAATCGTATCGTATTGACTCTGTCAATCGTATCGTACTGACTCTGTCAATCGTATCGTACTGACTCTGCTATTCAGATGATCATTATTTGTTTTGGTACTTTTTCAAAAACTCTCTCTGCATATGAATCGTAATCATGTTTTACATTTCTATATATCTCTTGTCCTAACAAAACGATGTCGTTGAGTTAGTTACAAACTAATCAAAACGATGTCGTGCTTTCTGTTTCAATATGACCGTTGGAGGCAATATGACCGTTGGAACCCGAGGCCTATAAATAGGAGGTCATTTGAAGCTGAGAACACAACAATGAACAAAGAGAACGAATGAAGTGACTCTGTGAACTACGAAGATTCTAGAGAGAGACACTGTGACTTCTCTCATCAGCTTTGTGAGACCAATCATCGTGTCGAGGGCTTTCAAGTAATTGAAAGACAGAGGTACCGATTACCTGCAAAATCGAGGGCTGCCGGGGATAGGCAGACAGACGTGCCGATCATCGTATCGAGGGCTGCCGGGGATAGGCAGACAGACGTGCCGATCATCGTATCGAGGGCTGCCGGGGATAGGCATACAGACGTGCCGATCATCGTATCGAGGGCTCACCAAGGTGTTGGTGAGACAGACCTTTTATCCTAGGTGAAAGGATAACCCTTCTCTTTGGGTTAAAAGAATTGTATTACTTTTAAATTTCCGCTGTTACTTGTATTAGAAAGGGATTTGTATTGTTTCCTTTCTTCTTTACATATTCAATTGTAATTGTTTCAATTACAATCATTCTATTACATATTGTATTGATTGGTTCTATACGCTTTAAGGTAGAATCATTTATATTTGTATTACTCTGATTATTGTGTTCATCTTGAATACAATTGTTTTACATAACATTAGTATTACAATACATCATATCTTTTACATTCAATACAATTGAGGGTATTTGTATTTGTATTAGTTTAAGTTCATTTAAACTAATCTCCTTGTTACTAAAACTCAAAGGTTTTTAAACCTACAATTCACCCCCCCTCTTGTATTGTTCCATCTAATAGACTTTTATATCTACTATTCGATCCAACAATTGGTATCAAAGGCGGTTTTCCACTGATTTGTATTATTAGCTTTATTTCTTATTACTTTCTTGAATACTTACTACACTAACGTGTGGAGTGGAAAAGTTGTTTTTGTTATATTAGATGGCAGGAATGAATATCGGATCAATAGATAATCTGAATCCTTCTAGACCACCAATTTTCGATGGGAATGATTATGAGTATTGGAGAGATCGTATGAAGACTTTCGTCATCAATACTGGTGTAGACAATTTTATTATGCTTACTGGGGGTTACAAAATTCCTGACAAAGAAGTCAGTACTTTTACCAACCAAGAGAAGCAAGAATATCAACTGAATTACAAGGTACGCAATACTTTATTATGTTCTATGACCAGGAATATATATAGTCAGATATCTTCATGTGAAGCAGCCAACTGTATTTGGAAGAAATTAGAAGTCACTCATTTTGGTACATCCAAGGTTATAGAAACAAGGAGAGCAATGCTTCGAGCAGAGTATCATGGGTTTGTTTTTCCTTATGGAGAGCCAGTATGTAAAGTGCAACAAAGGTTTATGACAATTGTCAACAGCTTACAATCTATGGGAGAAAAAGGTCATGATGATGAAGCTCTTGTTGATAAGATTATAGATATTATGCCAAATGAATGGGAGTCAAAAAGAACAGCTATTGATGAAAATAGAAAAGTTTCCCAGATTACTCTTGATGAACTCTTTGGAACTCTTCTACAGCATGAGACAAGAATGAAGAGAGATTCTGATTTCAATAAGAAGAAAAATGGGAATGGAAGTGTAGCTTTTGCATCTAAAGCTAAAACACCTGAAAGGGTTACACGGTCTAAATCCAAGAAAGTTGTTGTATCTGATTCAAGTGATTGTAATCTTTCAGACAATGAGTTAGCCAATCTTGCTCGGAAGATGAACAAGATTGTGGGAAAGAAAGATTTTCAATATAGATTCAAAAAGAAAGACAGGAAAGATAGGAAAGATTCAGAGGTAACTTGTTATGAATGCAAGAAAGCAGGACATATAAGGCCTGCTTGTCCTTTACTAAAGAGGAATGATAGAAAAGAGAAACACTCTGAAAGAAACAAGAAAAGGTTTTATAAGACAAAGAAAGGCTTGAAAGCTAATGATACATGGAGTGCAAGTGGTAGTGATTCCTCAGATGATTCTTCAGAATATGAGACGTCAGGACAAAGAAATATTGGACTTCTAGCCAGACTACCAATTGAAGATCATTGTCTCATGGCTAAGGTACATAATGCTGAAGCTGTTACAAATGTCTCTTTAAATGAAAATTATGTTGATAATAGATATTATGAATCTTTAAATGATGAACCCTCATCATCAAAAGATGATACTTTACCTTCCTTTGAAGAAGTCTCTAGATTTTCTAAATTACTTGAAAATGAAAATTCTAAACTCAAAAAGAGATTTGAAAAAGCAAATTCTAGAATTTCTATTTTGACTAAAGAAGTATCAGATCTTTCTAAAGATCTTAATGGGAAAACTTTTGATTTTGAAAGTATTTTGAAAACCCTTGAGAAAGTCAAATCTGAAAAGGATAAACTTTCTAAGGATCTTGAAACTGCTATTTCAAAGAAAAACATTTTAGAGTCTAACTCTAGTTCTAATTCAAATGTTTTAGAAAACAAGAATTTGGTTTTAAAACTAAAGTCAGAGATTTTAACCTTGAAAAAGTGCCTGTCAAACTTTACTCATGGAAAAGAAAACTTTGATAGGATGTACTCTCAAATAAGACCTTTGAGAAATCATTCTGGTCTTGGTTATACTTATTCCAAACCTGTTTTTAGTAATAACTATTTTGTTCCTCAAAAAACTATTTTCTGTTCCAAGTGTCAATGTGGTGGACATTGGAGAAGAGATTGTTCTCTTAACAAAACTCAATCCTTAGGATTTCATAAAGCTCATTTTTCTAAACAAATGTGGATTCCTAAAATTCTTTTATCTAACCCTTCTGGATCCAAACAAGTTTGGATTCCAAAAATCTAATTGTTTCTTTTTCAGGAAAACGAGAAGTGTATCAATAAGAACATTTGGTACATGGATAGTGGTTGTTCTCGACATATGACTGGAAACAAATATTTCTTTGAAAAGATTGTCAAAACAAAAGGTGGAAAAGTTACCTTCAGAGATAATGCTCAAGGAATTATTGTTGGTATATGTAATATTGTTTCAAATGTTATTTTTGTAAAAGGAGATATTGTTTTACAATTCATCGGAACGCAAGAACAACTTGCTGATATTTTTACAAAACCTTTACCTTCCGATAGATTTGAGTTTATAAAACAGAAGCTAGGAATGATTACATTAAAATAATCATTCATATCTAATTCCTGTTTTACATCTCTCCTAATAGTAAGAAACTCCTCGTAGAAAGGGGGAGGACATTTCTTTCTGTCTATGTTTATTTTATGTTTCTGATCTTTAACTATTTACTCTATTTATATGTTTCTCTTTCTGTTTATCGTATTGACAGTTTTAATGTTTCATTTTAGTTTTCCTGTTTATCGTATTGACCATTTCAATTTTTCTGTATCGTATTGAAATTCTTTTCCATCGTATCGTTCAAAAATTTTGTATCGTCCGATAATAGTATTGAAATTCTTTTCCATCGTACCATTCAATAGTTTTTGAATCGACCGATGATAGTATTGAAATTCTTTTCCATCGTACCATTCAATAGTTTTTGAATCGACCAATGATAGTATTGAAATTCTTTTCCATCGTACCATTCAATAGTTTTTGAATCGACCGATGATAGTATTGAAATTCTTTTCCATCGTACCATTCAAATAGTTTTGTATCGACCGATGATAGTATTGAAATTCTTTTCCATCGTACTGTCAGTTCATGGTAACAAGATTATTTTCTATCGTACGGTCCGATCATAGTAATGACTTTGTTTTCCATCGGCATCATATTTTTTTTCTCCTTACGATTGTGTTTACCTTTGATTCATACCAAAACCAGCAATCACCTTATGTTCTCCGACAGGTTTCTTTTCATTTTTTTAAAAAAATTTTTTTGCTTTAATCCTAACCATTGATCTGGTATTATCTAATCTTGACCGTAGAATATCAACGGTCATCTCTTTATTGCCTATAAATACCCCCCTCCCCTCCCCAAACCCACATTGAAGTTTCAGGATTTGAGGCGAAGCTCTGCTCCACCAGCTATAAACAATCGTACGATCTTCTCATCGGCAGAACCTTTATGTCTCAATCTTCTGCTAATACTCATGCCGAAATGTATTCAAAGACTTTTACAGAGAAAGACTTTCACAGAGAAAGGTTAGTATCCCGATACTTTTTCGTTTTGTATGATTCTACAATCAAGAGGATTATTCTGTTTCAAGGATGGGAACATCTCTGTGTGGAAAAGCCTGATATTCAAGATCCAGTTCTTTTTGATGAAGTTTGTCAGTTTTACAAAACCGTTTCTTTCGACAAAGATATGACTATAAACTTCGCTGTGTACGATAGAAAGTTATCTATGTCTGTGAAACAAGCGGCACATTTTCTGAATGTTTCTATAGAAGGCGATGCATTCTGTCCATCTCACAAAATACCAGAGAAAGTTGGTACATTTAATAGAGAAAGTGCTGAAAAAACTTTGTTTGTTATTAATGAGGAAAAGAGGAAAGTTTCTCATCTTTCACCGGACAATCGGTTTGTTACTTTATGAATGCAAGGTTTTCTTATCCCAAGGAAAGGGGATAGAGAAACCCTTAAAGTTTTTGATGTCTTTATGCTCGACTATCTTGTGAATATGAGGAAAGTAAATCTCATGGGATATGTTTTTGAAACCATCAAGAATTTCAAGAAAGGAGGGATTAAATCCCAGATAATAATGTATCCATCCATCCTTACGAAATTCATTCTTGAGAGTATGAAGTTTTGTAACATTCCTTTGAAAGGAGAACCTATGGATTTGAGGCCATCTTTGATTAATAAGAGTACGATGAAAAAGCTGAATGTTTGTTTTGATTCAAATTCAAAACTTTTTGTCAGAGATGTAGAAGCTGAATTGGCTCAAAATCAATCGGCACCTATGCCAGCCAAGGACAATCAATCAACCGGTGTTACTCGAAAGTCTGATCCTCAAACTAGTTCAAAACCAAAGAAGAAGCCAAGGTACAGTAAGGAAGTTGTAGCCAAATGGAGAAAGGACAAGGAACAGAGAAAGGAAGGTGATCCGAAGTTTGGTCTTGACCCTGCTGAGGCCTTTGCAGAAAGAATAAGGGTAGAAGAAACCCTTCAAGCTGAAAAGAAAAAGAAGACTCTTTTGAAAAGAAAGGCGCAGGACTTTGATATCTCTAAAGTCTTGAAAGCAGTTGAAGATGCTAGTGCTCAACTAACTATGGAAGTGCACCAAGAGCCCATCGTACAGAGTCTGCCTGAGAAAGAAAAAGGAAAACAAGTGATAGAAGAAGTGGAAGTAGAAGAAGGATATTTTCTGTTAGAATTTCTTCAAAGTTCAAAGAAAAGTAGAGAGGAATCGCTTCAAAAGCTGAGCGAAGGTGTTCAACAAACTCCTCATGCCGATCAGGAAAGATCTCCGGACAGGATGTCATCTCGAGAAAAGCAAGATGCTCAATCTTCTCAGTCTGATAAAGTAGTTGTCATTAGTGGCAAAGTGGAAGATGAAAGAAAAAAGAAAGAAAAAGTGAAAGGGAAACAGCCAGTTGTTGATTCAAGCAGATCGTATGAACTAGCATCGTACGATGAAGATACTGATTCAGAGCATACAATCTCTCTCAAGAAGAGTGATTACATTGTTCATGTTTTGAGAAGGGTGGAGAAAACAATTCCTTATTTTCCGAGGCTGGAAGGGAAGATTGATTTTATTACCGAAAATCAAAGGAAAAAGTTTGGCTCTGTAAAAGAATTGAGAAAGAAAGTTTTGTCAGTAGAAGCCGATCTGAAAGTTCTTTCAGAAAGCTCAGTTGCTGATAAGAAGGCTTGCAATAAGATGACCAAGTGGTCATACAAAACAGAGAGCTCCATTAATGATCATGAAATAGCTATTGAAGATATAAGGAGGTTATAAAATGAGCTAGCAATTTCTTTCAACAAGCTTGATAAAGAAACGGTTGAAAGGCTGAACCTTTTATCTTCTCAAAGAGCCGATGTTCCTTCAGTAAAAGACTTGCAAGATAGGATGAATGTTTTCCAATCTGAATTCTCGAAGGTTTCATCTTTCAAAGATGAAATGGTTTTACTGAAGAATCAAAATTCTGAGTTGTCCAAGGATAACAAGACTCTGCAAAACAGAATTGATACTCTTGAAGAAGTAATCAGACTCCAGGAGGAAACCATCAGAAATCAAGATCAGATTTTTGCGGATCAACAGGAGCTTCTCAAAACTCAGGGTGAATCAATTTCTGAAGACAAGAAGGAGATCAAGAAGATGAAAGCTGTGCTTCATGAGCTTATAAAGAAAGAGAAGGAAAGAGAAAACAAATGATTGTTGTATTTGTTTCTTTTGGAACTTGTTTGTTTTGTAATAACTCTTATAATCCTTTCTCTTTTATCCATTGTCTTGTATTACTTCACTAACTCTTTCAGACAATTCGAGATTACTCCTTTCTTTTTGTAAATCACAAAGGGGGAGAATATTTACAAAGAAAAGATTGTTTTACAAAGGGGGAGAATGCATTACAATGCTCTTAAGGAAAATCTACGAATACAATCCTTAGGAAAGTCAATACCTAAGGGGGAGTTAGTTGTATTCAATTTTCTTATTCAGAAGAGTTTTTAAACTCAGGGGGAGATAAGTATTTCTTGTTACATTTACTTTGTGTATTTGTGCTTTCCAAAAAGGGGGAGATTGTTAAGTCAAAAGTCTTCTTTTGACTTCTATATCATGTTTTGGAAATCACAAATGTATTCTATCATATGTTTATTGTCTTTTATCATGTTTATCTTATCGTACGATGTTGATCGTACCGACCAAAACGTATTGTACTGACTCTGTCAATCGTATCGTATTGACTCTGTCAATCGTATCGTACTGACTCTGTCAATCGTATCGTACTGACTCTGCTATTCAGATGATCATTATTTGTTTTGGTACTTTGTCAAAAACTCTCTCTGCATATGAATCGTACTCATGTTTTACATTTCTATATATCTCTTGTCCTAACAAAACGATGTCGTTGAGTTAGTTACAAACTAATCAAAACGATGTCGTGCTTTCTGTTTCAATATGACCGTTGGAGGCAATATGACCGTTGGAACCCGATGCCTATAAATAGGAGGTCATTTGAAGCTGAGAACACAACGATGAACAAAGAGAACGAATGAAGAGACTCTGTGAACTACGAAGATTCTAGAGAGAGACACTGTGACTTCTCTCATCAGCTTTGTGCGACCGATCATCGTATCGAGGGCTTTCAAGTAATTGAAAGACAGAGGTGCCGATTACCTGCAAAATCGAGGGCTGCCGGGGATAGGCAGACAGACGTGCCGATCATCGTATCGAGGGCTGCCGGGGATAGGCAGACAGACGTGCCGGTCATCGTATCGAGGGCTGCCGGGGATAGGCAGACAGACGTGCCGATCATCGTATCGAGGGCTCACCAAGGTGTTGGTGAGACAGACCTTTTATCCTAGGTGAAAGGATAACCCTTCTCTTTGGGTTAAAAGAATTGTATTACTTTTACATTTCCGCTGTTACATGTATTAGAAAGGGATTTGTATTGTTTCCTTTCTTCTTTACATATTCAATTGTAATTGTTTCAATTACAATCATTCTATTACATATTGTATTGATTGGTTCTATATGCTTTAAGGTAGAATCATTTATATTTGTATTACTTTGATTATTGTGTTCATCTTGAATACAATTGTTTTACATAACATTAGTATTACAATACATCATATCTTTTACATTCGATACAATTGAGGGTATTTGTATTTGTATTAGTTTAAGTTCATTTAAACTAATCTCCTTGTTACTAAAACTCAAAGGTTTTTAAACCTACAATTCACCCCCCCTCTTGTATTGTTCCATCTAATAGACTATTATATCTACTATTCGATCCAACAGTTTTGGGGTAAAAGATGTTTTTCAATTCGTTTTATTAATAAAATACTTTAACTATATTCTTGATTTGGTTTTCCCAAAAGGGAACTTTTATATATCTACCATTATCTTTTGAAATTCAAATTCAAATTTCGAGGTCAAAATTTTTGTTAGGAGGGAATAATGTAAACCCCAATAAATTAAAAATAGATTTATTATATAATGAATGAAACACCGAGTCTCTAAAAAACACCAATTTTTAATAACCAAGTGAAGTAAAAATAATTTTTCCACCTTTATGTTTTTATTTTTGAAAAAATGTCATACACCATTGTGTTCAGTAAGATATTTAGAGTCTGACAAGACAAACATAATTTTTGGTGAATAGTAACATACCCTTATGAATAGTGACATACCCTTATGAATAGTACTGAATACTAATGAATATTAAATCATATAAAAAAATATAATCTTCACCCATGAATGTATAAATACAATTTAGACATCTTAAAAGTGAAAAACTAATCATAGTATAATGATCGGTATTTTTTATCATATTAATATTTATATTAGAAGTTATTGATTAATTTAATAATTTAAAATGGATGTGTGTTTTCATAAAATTTAATAAAAAAAATTTACATTATTATCTTATTATTTTAAGATAATTTTAGAGGACCTTTATTAATTTCTCATGGTCTTATAAAACGAGTTATAGTTTTAAAGTGGTTTTTAGGAATAAATTATGATTTTATGAAACAAGTAATTTAAAAATATTTAGAAAATTATTTTTGATAAATGGTTTTTATTTTTGAATTCTACACGTTGAAAATTGGTTAGGGTGAATTTTTGTTATTTTTCTAAACTTCTCAAATTTTTGAAGAATAGTGAAATACGGTAAAATATTGTATATACAAATTATCAGTATAATACACTTTTTATGAGATCATAAGTGATGTTAGACCAATTGGTTCGAACTCACATGCCATTATTACTATTTTGGGTCACATGAATTATGATTATTCATAGTCTTGAGCAAAAATATTATAATAATGATTAAAATAATTATAAATAGCTCATCTCCTCCATTATAAATACCACCTCATTCCCCTCTTCCTCCCACACCTCTCAATCCTTGATCCTTATCTAATTGTTTTACAATAATTATCAAAATTATGTTAACCACATCCTAGAGTTTCAGGTCTCACTAAAAGTCCAAAACCAAAGGCTTTAATAAGGATCTCAAGGAGAAGAGATCAAGTGATAAACACCCTCTTTAATATTCTATCATTTCTTTCATTTTATGTTATTATTTTTAAATTTCCTTTGTAAAATATTGGAATATGTTATTCCATATCCCCCCTAATTCCCATATTTTGTAAGATTTATGATATACCCCCTTTCTCCCATCTGACTATTTTATGAAATTTTATGTTATTTCGTTAGGCTGCCGAATTTTCGTGAGAGATTTACCAATTTTTTTATTCTATTATGAGTACTTTTATAATTATTTCTTCATCCCCCTCATAAAAATTCTATTTTAATTCTAGTACATTACATAAAATGTAATTTTATTACTCTAATAGAATAATTCATCACAATATCTCTTTCCCCCTCCTTTTATACTATAAATGAAAACACCGTCCAAGATGTGTTAAATTATCACACTCAAGGAAAACATGTTTTCAATTTATATTACTATCCTAAATACTTTTAATGAAACTTATTTAATGGTTTAACCAGATCTTAATATATTTCTTTTATCTTATTCAATATTCAGGAATCCTTACACACTCATAATACAAAATAATAACACAAAACAAGTTCATTATGCGCAAAATGGGAAAAGTTAATCCAATATTTTATTAATAACTATTATATAATGAATCATCTACAAGTATATAAACCAAAATAATTATAATATCAAATCTTTAATGTCACTAATAATATATATTAATAATTCTTGATGTTTAACAACATTTTAAAATGACTTCCATTCATGAATATAAGTAAACAGATAATGAAAACCATGGGAGAAAATCTTTCCAAAAAATAAAATTGAATCTCTTAAAACCCATAAAAAGGTCATGATTTGTCCTAATATGATTATACCATATTAATTACATTTTTATTAGGTTCTGGACTTATTAGTTAATGAAGCTCTATTTTATTATTCAGGTTGTTATGAATAATCAAGAAAACCTTCGAGCTTAAGGTAAGGGATATCTTAACTGAATTTCCATTCATTCAGATAAACAACAATGTCATTGGTTTTTATTTTACCAGAATATGTGTGAACGAACTATGATTATTTTATTATATATAACAACTTTTATTATGTGGTTTTTTGTCACACATAATTATTTCATTGACTTGTCCTCAATATAATAATATGTTCTTGGAAAGGGTTTCTTCATCCCACATCAATCATTGTGAGATATTCCGTATTCATTACTAGTACTTGTGTATGGTGTATGTATAATGCCGATTGATGTTTCATAACATGAATATATTTTTTTCTTGGTATCTAATATATCATTTCAAATTATTATTTTTGGGGCATTTGAATCGATTGATTACAAAGTGGTAAGAATTTTTCCACCCAAACCTCCATTTTCATTTGGGTTATTTTATTGTCTAATTACCTCAATGAAACTATTGTGTATTACTATGTACTTCTCATAAATTAAGCATGAGTGTTCTATATATGTTCACCATCCATAATCCTTCCTTATTTCGTGGATAGTTAGTTGTTTTAAAAGGAACATTCAAAATTTTTTCAGTAATTCAAACTCGATTCAAGGGATATTTTCAAACTATAACCCATTTTCAAGTGTAAACCAGAATATTTTTTAAATTATCATTAGTTTTATAAAAACACTCATTTTATCATGAAAAATGATCTTAGATAATTTTTTTATTTATGATAATAGATGTGATTTTCCAATTAAAAATTATCTCTAATACTTTCTTTAATATTCTCTAAAATGATAAATTTATAAATAATATTAAGAACTATTTTTTATATGATTTCACTTCAGTGGGAAATAATTTTCGCCTAATATATAATTTAAATTTCTTATACTTTTATTTTTTGGTATATTTATGTTTAAAATATGATTTCTTGGAAAGTATAAATGATTTTTCAAAAGGAATTTTTTTCAAATGTAAAAAGTATTTTTCTCATCTATCATTAACTTTTATGAGATATATGTCTTGTTCACCACTTATTTATTTCTTCTTGTGTATATACTTCCCTTTGGTATGTCATATCAAGAGTCTCCTTATTTTCATGATATTCTTATGGATTATGATTTAAATGTTTCAAGGTGGTATGGGACACTTTTGAATGATTAAGGATTATTTCCTCAAGAATTTGTCAATGGTCTCATTTAAAAATTTATTCGTCTATGTCAACATCCTTTTTTAAATCATGTACTTTATTATGTTTTATCTCTTAAGATATCATCCAACATGTTTTAATGAATGGTTTATGATTATTTTTATAACATTTGGATTTAAAATTTAATTAATCAAAGTGGTCTAGGATACTTTGAATAAAAGACACAATTTAATTATTCAAAGTGCTATGGGACACTTTTAATAAAGGACATACTATAAATATGAGGAATGAATTGGACATTATAATTGTCGGGTGGGTCCCGCTATATCCTCTTGGGGAATGGGTAGGTCTCATGAGAAAAACTACGGTCTTGGAACAAGGCCTTGAAAAAATTATTATTTATGGTCTTGGAACGAGGCCTTGACGGTATGGTTATGTTATACCACATTATTCATTACCTCATTATGAAGATAGTATTTATGGTTTATGTGGTTAATCGACTATTATACTACACGTGATTATGTTATATTGTGAAAATATTTACTTAGCTCACATTTTTTCCATATTATGTTCAATTTTATTTTTAAAGGCATGTGTTTTCAATTATTCACCATCTATAATGTTTATGTTATCTTTTATTGTATTGATTAACCCTTACTGAGAATTTGAGCTCACCTCCGTAGGTTAAGAAGAAGATATCATTTATTGAGTTTTTAAGGATGAAATTTATTAGCTTTTGTTATGTATCATATTTTGTTCCCTTTAAAAATGTATAATGGGTTACATATATGTATCTAGTTTCTTCAATAATACTAAATTGATTGGTCCATATGGATGAATATTCCTTTTTTGTATTCCAATGTAATAATATAAGGCACTGACTATAGGAAACTGTGGTCGGGACCTTACATTATATACAAATATTCCATCTGTCTGAAGTATAGTAGCCTTCCACCATCAGGGGTGAGGGTGTCAAGTAGATGATCAGAAAGGTATGATGAGATAATGGGTCTTCATTCCATGGATATCTCTATGGAATAACTCACCTAGTTTGGTTCTTCTTTATAAATCTAAGACATGTTTTTCAATGTCATTTCTAACACAATCTTCTAGTGTATAATGGTTAATAATTCCACTTACCATCATGTCATGTAATCAATATATTGTTGGATTTTATGATCACATTAGGAATGTTAGATGTCTACGAATATCTTCCACATTAGGGATGAAGGAATATTGTTCTCATGGAACAGTGCATCCTTGTATCGCAAACATGGAATATTGTGATAACCGTGAGTATACAAATCCTCATCACAGAAGGCATTATTGTCTCCTCACCAAGGTTATAATGTTACTAATACACAAGGAAGATCATGGTTGCTACATAATGCGTATATTTCTTATCATGCAAATAAACCTATCCTAGTTAGGATAACTAGGATCATTACTTACAAAATCTTGTTTTCACCACATAAGGTAAGACTATAGGATCATCACCTAAGGAGAGGGTGTATATATCATATGGCCATTACTTGGTTTTACTATTATCATATCATAAGGAATATCATTCTTGTCACATGTGGTAGCATCATGGGATTTTCACCTATGTAAGGGGATAAGAGATCATATGCCTGTCAAATAGGCTTCTTATACTGGTCACCTAAGGTTCCCTAGGATCATCACCTCGAGATAGATTTTTGATGTATTATGTGGGGGTTCATGGGTATAATTATATGTGAGGGATAATCTCATATATTATCTACATTTAATAGTATAATAAAATATTTCGAGTCTATTGATAATGCTTCCCATCTATACTCATCACTTATTTTGTTGGAATAAATTTAATGTCTTATGGGGATACTCAAATATTTAATGTACAATGGGAATGATCATGGTTTATATTCTACAGAGGACACTCATGATTTAAGTCAAGTTTAGGATGTTTCTCATATATGCTCAAAACATATCAGGTTGGGAATAAGTTTGAATCCTATAGTGATGAAAAAGAATATTAGGACATTGAATTTTTAATATGGGAGGTTAATTATACCCAAAATAGATAATCAAGATTCATAGATACTTTCTCCAGATAGGTATATGAAATTATGGTGGTTCCGGAATAAACCTCAAAGAATCATCGTATATACCCTTTTGAAAAAGAGTGATCGAAACCCACGTAGTTTGAGGGGAACAGTTCAAGTTTGTGGGATTGGGTAACCTGATGTAGTTTAACATCATGATTTAGTGATTCAAGTATTAAAAAACCAAAAAAATGGATAAAATGTGGTTTTTTCTTTATTTAGAAAAAACTGGTGGAATTAGACCAATATCATTACATAAGTCATCTCACACTCATCACATAATGTGTCTTGGGTTCATCACTTGGGACATATTATAATCATCACATAGGGTAGTATATGGTATAATATTTTATTATAATGATGTTTGCAATTAATTTAATGTCATTCATTGTGGATGATGTTGTGATGTTTTACAAAATGAGAATTTAATGATATGTGATGTAGTTCAAAGTCGCATAGCTCGGACTTGTGACATAACTAACAGTGTGATAGTGAAGGGTTGTGTGGAGATTACACATTAAGATGAATTGTATATGTTAGGATTATAGAAGATATAGATACATAGATCCTATATGTTCTTGTAGAGTAAGATGATGGGTGGTCACCCTTGACAATTTTCTAGTTAGGACTTATGTATCAATTGTGAAGGTTCCATTGGATGAAAAAAGGTGTGGACAATGCTAGTTTCAATAATTATATAATAGATTCATTGTGAGATTGATTATGATAAGGAGAAGATGATAATGATACTACCCAGACTATTCTTAACAAAAATATCTTGGGAATAAGGGTTTATGATACAAATTATGTGTACGGATTTTTCACGTGTAATTCCAAATTGAATGGATGTGGGAGAAATGAGCACCGAACAATCATGTAAATATGTTTAGTAGAAAGATGCATCAAATGGTGGTTCTTAGATCTTAGTTCAAACAACATGAAATTATTGATAACAGAAGAATTTTCAAAATACATGGGATCTAGAATAATAATAGTGCATATATAGAAAATGAAGGTCTTTTCATAACTTTGGGTGTTGTGTGAGATAGATATTTTCATTAACATATTTATTATTACATGTACTATTCTCTTTATAGATGAATGATTCACATAACTTTGAAAAATATAATCCATGTAGTTAAGGATCTATGTGAGTAATTCCACTCAATTTTATCAAATTTGGGAACCCATGGGGTCTCTATTTGTGTGATTTTGGGAATGAGGGATTTGTGTGAACATGATAGATTCTTTAGCCTCTAGAGTTTCATCCTAAAAAATGAAGGTGTTGTTGTATTTATAAAAATTTTCTCTCATAGAAGATATTTTATTTTGAAACAATTCCTTACATATGTAACTTTTGTTGGATGTTGCGACTTCAATACATGAGAGGAGGTCCGAAAATGAGTTACATTAAAGATATACTTTTCCTATTGAAGGCTGTATAGAGAATTCATAATGATTATCCATTTCATGTCACCTTTATTTCTCAACTATTATTTGTTTGAAATTTCATGAGTTTCACGAACTACTGAAAAGCTATGAAAATTTCTACCTTTTACTTCAGAGTTTCTCCAGAAGGCTATTTCCTATACCAATTGTTCTTTTTAAAGGTTTTAAATTTCTTGGATGAACATTTTTTGTACCAACAATGGCTAAGTTGGAATTTCACCAAACCATGTACCAAATATCACATTGGGGATAACATTAAACCCAACCACTTAAAACCCTATATTAAGTAAGTTGGAATTAAAATTAAAACATTCTAAGAAACATCCTGAAGTTAGTATTACACTGAAATATATATAAAAATATTAGAAGGTTTTTATTACACCAAATATCATGTCAAACACCTTATTGGGGTTTAATTTTTTCCAACTATGTACCCAATATAGGCATAGGTCATCATTAAACCAAACCACATCCAAAATAACAACCCCAATTGTCATTACACCCAACCATAAGCCAATATTTACAAGATAAGAATAAATAACAATATCATAAAATAACCCCTTATAATTAAATAAGGACAACCAAACATTCCATAAAACGAACATATGTTTCATAAGGTTCAACATGGGTAGTTATTCAACCTAAAACCATCACATATTTACATTAGGATATTTTTCTCACACAAAAACCATTTATCTACTTCCCATTGATAATAAAGTCTATCTCCATACTGGCTTATATTATTACAACTTCTATCATAAAGAATAAATATATGGAACCTGTCATAATACACTAGTTTATAACATAGTTAAGGACCCCTCTCATGGTTTCCCTTATCGCATTTCAGAGAACATCAGTAAAAGGCATGGAAATCGACTACCATAGTATAGATTAGAAATAAAGGGAAAATACCCATAGTTTTATTCCATGTTAATTAATTGATTAAGTTAAAATAAATATCATTTGGATTTATTCTAGGGAATTCAATAATGCTCGGTAGAATGTGCATATCACAATAGACATCCCACTTATAAAAACCACCATGAATTTTTATGGACCACCCACCTTATAACTATGGGATAATTCTTAAGTGATTTAAACTAAATAATTTATCACTTTGGGATGAAATTGAACGACAAGAATAAAACCTCAAATTATTGAATAACCAGTGAAATTTAGTGGTGTAGTTATATAATTTTATATTATAGGGAATAAAAAAGAAAAAATTACCCATGATAATCATATTGGATATAGAGTACACTATTACACTAAATAATAAGGGTGTATTTTCTAGAAAAATGATCACATCAGATTTTATTATAAAAAATCATAAAGTTACAACAAACGAAAAGAGGGGATTTTATATTTATCCTTTTTCTGAAAATGTAAAATATTAAGAGGGCAGCATTAGAATGTGTGAAAGAGTCTTGAGCCACTCCTTTATTTCATGAGAATCAGCGAGAGTATTGGCTCATAAGAAAGGAATGTGTGATTATATAATTTATTAATGATAGATTGATCAAACATTCAGACTATATTATTGCGAGTTTCCATAAAAAATGAATGGTTCTAGGTCATAACACTATTATAAATGTTGTTGAGTCACATTCAAACCATAAACCATTTCAATTATTTTGTTTATCCATGTGTAAAGTTGAAATGAATATGATCATTTTAGCTTCAAGGGTATTGTAACATCCACATGACCCATGTATGTAGTCATGAATATCCCAATTATGATAACTGATGAAAATCCTAAAGACCTATGGAATAGGATTTCCTTTGAAGGTCCATCCACATTATATTGTTTCTATCCAAATAGAGGAGGAATAAAGAAGTCTTCAAGAAGACCATGAGTGGGAAGATTATTAATTGGGATATTGAGTCACTGAAGCACACCAAAATTTCCAACCGAGTTGTTACAATTCCCTTTTATGAATATGGTTATACATTATAATGTTTTTTATAATTTCCAATAATGAAAATTGTAAGTAGAAGGAGCCACTATCATGCCTTTCTTTATTTCTTCCCCACTATATTTTATGCAGGGGTTTTGAAAAAGGAACATGAAACAAGCTCTTAAACTACCTAGATGGATTACTATTCATCACTTCTTGAAGAATATATTCACTCATGTCTATGAGAATTTAATGGATATTTAAAAGGTTGAACTAGGAGTTCCATATCGCTAAATCTGTTTAACAGGATAAGAATAAGTGTTCTATGACTTCCCTGTGTCGATGGCATAACGAGAACCGAGAACACAGAGAGATACCTCGGTGTTGCAGATAGACTACAACAGGAATGAAACATTGGTAAGCTCTCCATATTAGTAAAAATCTGGATGGTTTTATCCATTTTTTATTAAATATACCCATCCAAATGTGATCCCATTGTATCATATAAATGTTGAATTTCTTTGAGTTCAATATGACCTTAAAAGTTAGCCCTAGAAGAAAGAAGTAATCCTACTCCGTGAAAACCATGATTGATATATAAGCCTAATTTTCTCCTGGTAGTTGATCTGTGCTATTAGACTATGCTCTTATGGAAATGTTTAGATCAATTGTTTGATGCACAAGGCTACTTATGATATGGGATCCCATCCATTTTTCTTACCAGAATCTAATGGATGCATTGACATTTATAATCCACTTACAACTTCTATATACAATATTATGTGCTAATCTCAATCTCATCTTATTGATAATTTAGGTAAACACATTTAACATACATTAATATTTTACTTACAATAATTATATTTATAAAAAACTATATAGGGTTCCCATTATGGGATGGCCTCATGGTTTACAGAGCAATTCCCCTTCCTAGAGTTACATTATAGGATTACCACTCATGTCATGGAGAAATTACTCAACTAACCAATAACCAAAAAAACCAACCACCCCATTCTTGGGTTACAATTTCTTGTAACCCCCTTAGATTATAGTGTAATGACCTTTACCAGAGCAAGACAAAAATTCATGGAATGCTTTTTATAGTGTGATATACGTTTTTATTTCACGAAAACCTCTATTGTGGATTGATCTACCATGGAACTCAAAAATTAATCCTACCAAGGCCATTACCACACCGTAACACCCTATACTGGTGTGTGGTCCTAAAATTAAAGTATAAGTTCAGCCTAATCCTTGGTTTAATCTCCAAATACTGACCCTTAGACTCAATTAATTCCTTCATGAAAACATAAATATTAAAATAGATATTTATTGGAACAAGTTATCTTTAATTCATTAAATAGGGTACATAGGATATTATAATTGGATTTCAAAGAGATTTAATTTGTATTTGGTGACTAAATAGACTATCAAAATAGCTAATTAAATCTTAATTAATTTATTTTGGAATTAATAAATAAATATGAAGTTATTTCCCAATTTATGATTGGTAATTAGATTATAAAGCTTGGGTTAGGAAGAAACTATAAATCCATATTTATAAAAAAACAATGTCAAAGTCAAGGTGATAACCAAATAAACACTCCCACTATCAAAGTTGTCACATATAAAAATTATAACCATGATGTTATCTTTTATTTTATGAGTGGAATAATCATATCATTAACTAATAAAATTTCAACAATTGAGTCTCTTCTCATGATGCACATGACTATATTATGATTTATAAAAAATAAATCACTATTTTTTAATCAAATGATACTATCAATCCTTGACCATCAACTGAAATAAGTAATAATAATTTTTTGGTAATCTAATGACCTAATCATCAACCGTAAAATGACATAATAAATCAATCATAAATAAATCAACCATTAACAATCAAATGACATGATAAATCAACTATTTTAATTAAATCATCATCATCAATCGGTCAATGATAAATCACTCACTATTTATTTAATTAATCATACTTTTTTAATAATAATATTTTATTTAATAAAACAATTATAAATTGATACAATCATCAATCATCAAATGGAAAAATCAACCAATAATCAATCATAATAAAATAATTAACCGTAAATCATCAGTCACCATTAAATGACACCATAAAGATCATCAATCATCAGTTTTTTAACCATCAAACACAAATAATCATTAAATGATAATCATAAAATAAAAAAAATAATTAAATGAAAAAATCATCAATAATCAATCATCAATCATTATTTATTAAATAACCAATCAACATTTGTCTAATCAACAATCATCAATCATTAGTCATCACTAGTCAATTTTTTAATCATCACTAATTTTCAAACCAATCAAACATTAAATGGAACAACAATCATTCATAAAAATATACAATTAGTGAATAATTATTTATTAATAAATCATCCTTAGTCATCATCTATCATCAACCATTAATTATCATCAATCGTCATAAATAAATCATCATATGACATGATCAATCAATGTTTATTTAATCCATCAACATTTTTTAATCAATGTTATATTTTTTTCAATCAATATAACTCTGAGTGTTATAATTAATAACATAATTTACCATTATTTGTTTAATCAAGTATCACTAATGATGTGTATAAGGATTCACGTGGAAAATACTAAATGAATTTTTTTATTTCCATACAAGTCTATATTCATGTTAGTTTTGAAATATCCCCATAAACCTTGAACTTCATTTCAAATAAGGAATAATAAACTACATAATCATAAATTGACATATTAATCAATCATCAAGCATCATTTTTTCATTAATAAATAACAATTCAATATTTATTTAAACATAAATAATTAATAATTATCCAATATTTGGTTATTCATCATCATTTTTCTAATCATCCAAATATCAAATCACATGATTATCAATCATAAAATGACATAATTAATCAGTAATCAATAATTACAAATCTATCAATAAACCATCATCAACCATCATCAATCAATCATTGAATGACAAAATAAATCATCATTTTTTTAATAAATTATCATTTATTTAATCACGATTGGAAAATTTTATAGAAAATCAAAGCGTGGTAGTCTTATGATTAACAACACAATAAATCATCATTTATTTAATAAAATATCATCAATTACATATACAATGATGTATGTAAAAATCACTGAATAAAATCTATATTTCTATTGAATCCTCTTCTCAAGTTTGTAATAAAATATCACCTTAACCCCAATATTTTATTTCAAATGAGGATTCATAAATGATTTTTTTATAATTATTAATATTTATTATAAATCATCACCAAATGATTGGATTTCTGATTAGTACACCTCTATTTACATCGTACACTTATCTAAATCATATATGTATAATATACTATTTTTGTCAAATAATTGGTATATTTAATGATTTAATATGATTTTTCTTGAATATATATTCATTAAAATAGTTATACTTAATTATTAGAGAATGTATATAAATATTATTGAGGAACTATTTCTTTAACATTATAAAATAACTCTACCATTTTAGGAGATAAAAATTAGAATTAATAATATAATATTGAAAATGAGATACATTATCATCAAATGATAGACCTTAAACATCTATGTGTCAACACATATATACATAAAAACACATTCTAATTAAACATGAGGGTTGAATAATTTTAATAATATCATGTAACAATGCACAGATGTCAACCAAAAATTATTTAATCACTCAACTAGAAACAAGAATGTTACTAATGTAACACCACAAATTATATGGAACATTTTACTTCTCTCAAACTCTTTTACCAATTAATAACATCTAACACATCTCATACAAAAAAATTAATCATAAAAAATTTATGACTAATAAATTTATATAAAACATTAGTACAAATAGAGTTAAATAATAAAATGAAATATTTTTATGGTTCCTTAATAACATTTATTAACAATATTATTTCACCAAAGTGCATGGGCGGTGAACACGGTACAAGGAAGTAACCATGAAATATGGTAGAGGAAAATGACATAGGTAATGGATAGCAGCTAGTGTTATAGAGGTTCCTATGGTGTGGTGCTGAGTGTGGGGATTCTTATAGGATCACCATGCCATAGTGCTCATTATATGTAGTGTGTAGTATGGTCACTACATCACAAGAAGTTTATGCACAAAATTGGAGGGTGTCATAGATGAAATGTTCCTTGAATTGTGTCATAGCCTAGAATTCATATGTCATGGTTCTCCAATGCAGAACATAGTGAAGAGAGGGAACCCATGTATTTTAACTTCATGCCATTAGGCCTTTGAGCCATGTAGTGTTTGGTCCCCATGGTCATGTAATGGGTTCCCTCTCAAATAAGTTAAAAGGGGTGGGGAGGGGGTTATTTCCTTAATAAAGAGGGTGTTGGACCAAGATTATTTAATAAAATATAAATACAACTATAGAATCAGAATTATATTTCTTGATTATTAAAAATAAAATTATCCATTCATAATTTTATATAAATAAACAAATTTTATATGATACGAAAAGATTAAATGGATGAAGAGTGTTACTTTATCAAAATCGGTCAAAAACTATTTCTCTTTAAAATATCATACTCTCACTTCAATTATTATACCCAAATATTTAAACATAATTATTTATCCTTTAAAATTATTTTAAAATATATTTCATCATGTAATTTTTTTATATATCAATAGTTTATACCATGTTACCAAAAATATTTATTTTTCTAAATATCATAATTTATCTAATTATTAAAAATCATTATCAAACACTTAGAAAATTAAATTGAGATTTGAGTTATTTGACTCAGATACATAATATGATACTATTTCTATGGGCATTCAATTTACCATATATCCACCATATAATAAAAAATGATAGAAATATCAATTTAAATTTCCACAATTAAACATAACTATTTATAGATAATGATTCCAATTAAGCCTTAGATCTTAGGATTCTTTAATTAAATTAGAAAATTTATTTTCCATCCATAATGTAAGATCTTATTAAAATCCATAAATACATTCCAATGGTTATATAAAATGTTATAGAGAGTTTAATAAGTTTTATAGGAAAAAATTTGAATTGGTAAAATGGAAACATACAAATCAATATAGTTGAAATATTATTTAGTAACGTTTTTAAACCATACGTCAAACCTTTCTTGAACAATTTTTCCCTAAAAAAATTTATTTTCCACATTTGATAACATAACATAGAAAACCATTTCAACTAAAAATATAATATCATATTTATTTATATTGTAATTGCACACCATATATATAAATAAAAAATAAATCATATTTAATCCATTGAATTTGGAAAAACAAACAAACCCAAACAAGTAGACCAGGCTACAAAACATAGCTCCAACTGTTGACCCACCCTCTTTTAGAATATAATCAAATGATAATAGGACCTAAATTACTCATAATATATCTTAAATGACTTATATATAGTATCCCATAGAACCAAGACGATGAAAATATATTTTCGCTATCATTTCCTAGACATCATGCTATAATATCTACATTATCTATAGTATCCACTACAGTGCTTGTTATAGTATTAGTATAGATCCTCCCAAAATTTATTTTCTTCTATAAATTATTAAATAATAATATATCATGTATCCCAATAGAGAATGAGAATACAATGAATCTATAACTCTAAGATAAATATGGTTCTTTATTATTGATATTGATAATAAATAATTTATATATTCATATTATTTATTAACTTACAGATATTGTTGGTAATTATTTCTAATAAACTTTTATATATTTTTTAAAATTTCCCACACATATTATATTTATTAATAATAACATATATTAATATAAAAATAATATAATATATCCCCCGCCTTCGTAGTCTTATGGGTTACCACTCTCTTGGACTCATATAGAATGGGGTTTTATTCTCAATGGTAGTCCATATAAATTAAAATTATGTGTTAGAAGGATTTCCCTTCCTACCCATACTTCGGTGTGTGGAAAGAGGAATTTTTAACTAGTTTAAACTAAACGGTGAAGGGTGGGTATGATTTTCTTTAATTAGTTTACCATGGTTGGAATACATTATTTGAAGGTAATGTATTGTAATGTGGGGTCAGGGTTTCCATACAAATATAAAATAACAAAATAAATTGTCCTTTTATCAACCTGATATTTTTTCATATCATTCATTAAAAATTTCTTGTTTACCTATTTATTATATAATTATTCAAAATATATGTAATTACAAATCCATCTATTTATAAAATTATTTAGACATCTATAAATCTAATGTATCAAGAATTTAAAATAATGTAAATTTCCATTTTTTTTTAAAAAATACAAATAAATTTTCATTAATATATTGACCAATATCAAATATTAAGTCACCAATTTCTATAATATGATATTTAAAAATTTACATAGGAAAATAAATTCTCATTTTTAAAAATTCATCTTTATTCACAATAATTCACATAAAATTTATTTTAAATTTTTATAAATGGTTATAAAATTATATTATCTAAATATATATATTAAATAATAATATTAAATGTCTAAATATCCATTAATGAACCAATATTTATTTTACATTTTAGTTACACTCGACTAATAATAATTTAGTTAACATAATATTATTTTCCTCTTTGATTTCTATTTCTTCCTATTTTATAAAGTAGTTAACTTATAAAATTATTTCCATATAAAAAATATTATTTTAAATATATATGATGAATTTAGTTTACCATGATATATTTCAACACATATTACACCACTATCCGGAAATAGTTCACATTTAATAATTAATTAATTAAAAATATTTCATAATAAAAATTATTCATTTTTGCTCCATCACTATATTATCATATTCTTATAATCAATTAATCATTATTCATTTTAAAATAATGTTATTTATTATTATTTACACAAAAAAACTCTAATTAATTATGAAATATTTATCACATACATTTCCAATGGAGAATAAAAATTAATATTAATTATTTTTTAGAAATCATGCCAATAATATTTAATATTAAAAACAGATTCAAATACATAAAATAGATCTTAAAATACATTTATATTTAATTTTTTTCGATCAAAACATCTATATTTGTAAACCATAAATTCTTATTCAAAAGAAAACATTATCAATATTCATATATATTTCATCGTATACAATTATATTTTCACATTTCAACTCATTTTCTATGATTCTTTAATAATTCTTAATTTTAAAAAATATAACAAATTATATATTTATTCCATAAATCAACTATCACATAATAATTTATTAGTTTAAATAAATATATTATATAATGTTATTAATAAAAGCCACCATATCATTATCATCAGAAACAAATACTTATATCATGTAATAATTTTTTTTAAAAATATTAATAATTCTGAATCCAAATTATTTAAACACCGTCATAGTTAAAAAAAATTACCTTTAAAAATTTTTATAATAAAAATATTTAAAAAATAAATAAAAAAATCAATTTGTTCAAATGGAATAAAATTAATAAAGTACCAATAATAATTTTCCAACTCAAAAATTAATTTATTTAGGCCCTTAAAAATCACACACTACTTTGAAAAATTTATTCTTATATAATCCTAATATCTTAAAATAAAAAATGTTTAAATGATATTTATAATGAATTAATAAATTCTCATAATCATTCAATCAAATAAATAATTTGATAATAAATTGTGTTAACTCAATATTTAATTAAAAAATATGACGACATTTATCTTCCATTAAAAAATAATTAACAATAATAATCTTTCAACCCTTAACAATTCACTTCCACTAATTAAAAAACAATTTTTCTTTACTAAAATAATGGTTATGACTTATTTGATAAATAAATTGGTATAAATACTTCCATAGATACTTAAAAATTCTAAAAACCTAAAAAAATCTAATCAATAGTCAATATAACCATCATTGATCCAACACATGACAATTTATTTAATATTTTAGAACATCAAATATTATAAATACTACATAAATATTTCAACACATATATAATTAAAATATTTATATATCAAATATAAATACCTAACAATTAATACCTTATATTTTCTTCATCATTATTTCATTATCACTATAATAATATTATTTGTTTAGTATTTATAATAATAATATATATCTATATGAAATATAACATTATATTCTAATTAAATTTTTTGATCATTCATTTCCATTATTTTTATCAACCCATTTTTAATAAAAAATATATGATTTCAGTAATATTATTTCTCTTATCATGTCTCTCAATAAAAAAATCCAAGGAAAACACATTATAGTATATGAAAAATAATCAATGATGTCTTAATTATAACTCTAATAAGGGGTCGGGTTTTCATTTCTATTCTTTGGAAGTATATTATATATTAACACATAATTTTTGAATTACAGATGATATTATAACTTATAAAGAGTGTTTTGATTATACAACGGGATCTGAAATGGGTTTTTACCTGAAAGATAATGTTTTTTGAATATATGAATTTTGATGGGATGTTAAGAGATAGTTTTTGAGGTCTACATGGTCACCTGCATGGTTTGAGAGATTATGCATTCTAAAAAGTTGGGTCCGGAATGTTTTTCATAGTATTCTACTACTCTTGGAGACTGTGCATGGTGATCATGAATTATAAAAAAATTTATGCTAGGGCTGTAGGATGTAGTTAAGTTAAAGTTACAAAGATTAATCATTTTAATCACATTTCTCCTACAAAGCATCTCATCATAACACCAAATAAAATTAATCATGATGATTTATATATGTTGGATAAAAGAGATATGACTTATAATACATTTGAGAACTTTTTATATAGATAATAGAAAAACTATTCATTAATAAAAATAATAGAATCTACCTATTCTGATAAAAAATATATCCATCATAAATAGTTTTAATGTGCATCATAACCCCCACTAAGAATCCCAATTTGGCCAATAGTGGAGATGATCGTGACCCACAAATCCCACATCTAATAAGAAAAGGATTAAAAACTAGTACTATGGTTATAATTACACAAAACTGTATACATATCCCTGAGAATCTTAGGAATATATGATAAACCACAAATCTGGTACAATTAATATTGAACAAAATTAATCCACATAAATTCATGAAATTTAATTCATAAAATAAAATAAATATTAAAAAGAAATAACATTTCCAATGGTAGTAACTAACAAATTGCATGCTTGAACTCCATGAGAAGGTAATGTCAAACTTTTACAATAAAGTTTCAGTGCCCCGACACATTTATCCACATGAACAGTGCTATAAATCGAGTTCTACTAGTCATTAACCATGCCTCCCAAAATTACAAAGGTTGTTGTCTATAAGTGATCTTATAAAGAGGTGATCATGAGGATACTATACCCTCTGGAGATTATATATTAATGTTCAAAACAGAAATATAAATGGAAAATAAATTCCAAATAGAAATTTTACCAGAAACCCAAACATAGAGGATGCACAATCAATAACAACAAATGTAATACAAATCAATAACATGAAATTAACCATTTTCAGAATTTAACATCACAACACGATATTTATATATTCTGAAATAGAAAATTCATACAAGTTAGGTAATACATATCAATAAGAAAAAGGGTCTCCCATGGTTGACCACTGGTAGATACATATAGAAGCAAAATGATACATAACGAAAACAAAAATAAAAATCTAGATGAGGCATGAACAAATGGTACCTTGAATTACATCCCATGCCAACTCAAGTACAATGATCTATCTCTTACGATTGAACCATTACATGAATTCAAATCTATAATGTAACATGTGTCCCCAAGGACCCATGTAGGGTTTAAGAAATAATATCAGTAGGCCACTATCCACATGTTCCAATATTACATCTATGATGAAGCATGTGTGTCTAGGTATTTAATATAATAGAACAACACACATGCATAATAATAACCCAATCCACTTGTTCTCAGTAGCCATAAGGGAGTGATCACATTCTTCGATCAACACTAGAATACAATAGTGGAGAGGGTCCTTAGCCAAAGCCCAGGGCAATGTATGATATAAATCAGCCCAAGTGAACCTTTAGGTTACACCTCTAAATTAACCACCTAAAACCTTTTTATAACCAATATATCATGTATAATCATGTAACCAATGTCCAAAATTCACACCAAAGCATGTAAATGGTCCCCCAGACCTCATAACATAATAAATCATATCAGCTCAAAGCATGAAGTTTGAGTAAAAATGATTTCTATCCTCATAGTAATATCACCATTGTCTCAAAAACCAGTTTCCAAATTAATGGTTATGTCAATCCTCCTAAACATGTCAAGGCCCAATGGTCTCAAGTATGAAGAGCCTCTCCTCCCAACTGACAGTCTCAATATTTTCAATTGATGCCCCGTCAAAATTCTCATGGCTTATATAGAAATAAACTCTAATGTTTTCTCTAATCCTCATATAACAGATCACTCTAACCACATGAGTGGTCAATAACAACCCACCATCTAAGTCCCTTATATATGAACATGTCTCTAAATAGTGCATTATCCAACACGAGTGAGTGGAAATCTCGAAACAAATCCCTAAGACACATCATCCACCACCTCATACAGCTATGCCCATGTCTCTTAGCTTGAAGGTCAACACCACATTGAATCACGTGGACCATTCCCATAACTCAACGATCATTCCTCATTAATCTAGTAACCATATAGGCCAACCTATGATTAGCACCACTCATTGAATCTAGGAATCACCCAATCTAATGATTACAATGCCTCATACCAGACAAAAAACTCCATCTCAATCGATGGGCCAAGCCCGTCACATTCCCATAGAACTAAATAATGTATAGTAATGTCAAAATATAATTCATATAAGTAACTAACTCACTTTAATTAAATAAACACACCAGACCTAACAGCCCAAGTGGTCTCAACTCCCATACCAAAATCATTCATGGAATTTAATGTTATAGAATGATTAGAATCATACCACATGGTCTCATAATTAATTTAATGAAAAACAATTATTTATTTTGGGCCTTAGTCAATCTACCCAATGACTCACTTGAAGACACACCCCCAATGTAATGAAAAAAAACATTGATAATGATGAGATCCACCAACTTCATACTAGAAGATGTCTGCTCATTTGATATTGACCTATAACTTGATCCAAATTAGAAGAAATAAATATTTTATAGAAATTCCATGAAAACAATATAAAATAGATAACATTGATTTAGCACTATATGTGGAAAGATAAAATTAGAAATGATGATAGAATATCAAAGTAATTACTGACATCAATACATATCCACCGATGGATCAAAGATTAGAGCCCAGTAGATGGAGAATGAAGGAATCCTAAGAAAGGGGGGAGGTGTGAAAACTCCTGGGCCTTTACCCATCTATTTGCAGTGGCGGGAAAATAAGAGGGGACCATGTCCCCTACCCCCATTTAAAAAACAGTTATGGGAATTTTCATTCCATGTAAATACTTACACACGATTAAAATTCAAGGTTTTCACTAGTCTTACCCAAGAACTCATGAAATAAAACTATTAAATGTCATATAATTGGTCCAAAATAGCTTTTAGCATCCTAGGCTATCCACTCTTACTTTATTTTTTCCCTAAACCCATAGGAAATCCGATAAAAACATATTCTTCACCTAAATAATTTATTAGGTTAAAAAAATATTTGAATGAGGATCTGATGTTCAAGAAAAAGGATTGATTAGACCACCAGCTGAAAAGTTTAAATTTACATGGAAAATGACATGTTCAAAAATGGGATGTCAAAATCTCTGCAACTTAAAATAGCTCTTGCCTGAGCTATC
This sequence comes from Viscum album, assembly GCA_963277665.1. NCBI lineage: Eukaryota > Viridiplantae > Streptophyta > Magnoliopsida > Santalales > Viscaceae > Viscum > Viscum album. The sequence goes on from OY728130.1 coordinate 1,629,052,296, forward strand.
AAAATTTACATAGATATGGTGCCAAACATACCCATGCATTTTAATAACACCGCAATATACCCCAGTCTGAAACAGAATAGGTCAAATCTTTCAAGGTGTAACCCACCTTAGCTGTTACCTACCAGGGTTTCTTCTTGATCCAAATAAAAAATAAATTGGTGGTCCATTGAATGTCCCCAGACTCCAAAGCCATCCAATGATGCAATGTCACTCATGCACCTTATCAGGTGGTCACATCATACTCGGGTCACATCTGAAAAATAACCATTATTTTATCTTTTTAGATTCCCTCCTCATTCACATTCCACTCATGAAAAATGAGTTCGAACATCTCTACATATTCTCAAATGACATGGGCACTTACACCTCACATGAACTTACACCACATCTAATCCCTAATGCCAACACACCTCATCAATCCATGCATCCATTGATTCCCAAATATACATCCTGGTTCCATTCACCTCATATATATATATATATATGAAACATTTAAATTGATTCCATCCTACTAATTAGAATATAGATAGTCCATAGATACATCCTTTTCACATCGTGCACTAAAAATGGACATGCCTACACAAAAGGACATGACAAAAAAAGACCCCAATCATTCCCAAGTCTTCTATGCACCACGAATATCAACTAAAAACAGATGGCCTAAATCTAAGCTACCAAAGGCTTGGACTCCAAATTGTGTTTCCCCAGCCACTAACCACTAACCCCACTGATGGGTCCTTCTATCTATTTAATGAACTCCGTGTGTAGTTGAATCTCATCTACCAACTCCTTGTACCAATCTTGGTATGACCTCATATGCCTAAGTCAAACCCAATCCCTTATTGTTGGTTGTTTAAGAAGGCTTCTTGTAGAACCTCTATAGATTCCCAACCTTTCATCATTCTCAGAATTCTTTTAGTTCCCAATCGAACTATTTCTTGAAAGGAACTGATTGCCTACACTAGAATCACACCATCGTAGACCCACTACGAGGTGGTATGCTCAAGTATCTGTCTTAAACACCCTTCAAAGACTCTTCTCAACCTCATTTCCTTCTATCTGATGCATTGCCGCTGAAATCACCTAACTCATCACCCATATTGAATATGATTGGTCTGTCAAATTGCCCTCATCTATGAGCGCTTGATTCACTATCTCTATGAATAATGACAACCTGAAGATTTTTACCTACATCTGAACGACATACTGCAAACTATCCTTGAAATGTTTCAAACACATGGTATCATCATCCACTATACTAGGTGTGATACGAGACAACATGGTGAATGTAGTTGCATCTTAGATGACAAAAAGGTCACCCTTTTAAAGACTCAATAACTCCCACACTCTCCCTGCCCTTAACATATCTGAAAAGAAGTTCTAGATGAACCTGAAATAAATTTTCTTACAGTGTAGTCGCCCATGTCTTCCCACATGAACATGTATGTCCCACCAACACTTTTTTGATCCTTTGAGAAAATTTGTCGCCATCTTTAGCCTCCATCTTGGGGGTTGATCAAGATATTAATAGATCATCCATATATATTTGATCCGGTTCTCAACCTCCTATGGTTAACCCTCACATTGAAATAATGGTGGGTTTTTTTACTGGAAATCATGATTCATGTATTCCAAAGAAGGATCTAATTCATGATCTCTCTTTTCAATCCATTGGATAACACGTACCAAACTCTATATAAGTTTCTCATCAATCCATGACACAAAAGATATTAAATATAGTGGCTTACCAATAAGAACTGAGGCATGTACATATGATTGTACCTCTTCCTTATGATCTACCTGAACCTCAATGGCCTCATACCAAACATTAGGTTTCTCAAATTATGCTCACTGGAGTCACACACAATCACCACCCACTTGATACTCTATCAGAATCTATATAGGTTAATACCCAATAAATACCATTATAATGGTCAAAAATCCATAATAATATGTATAACACAGACATGGAAATCAGTAACATGAAGAATAATATCAATAACCTTACCCATCCCCATTAAAACAATGTCACCCGAAATCTGGCCTATTGGCCCCTTACCCTCCCATATCAGATCAATGTATCACATGTAAATAAGCCCTTATGGGCCTATGCCTCATGTCATTCCCATCCTAATGAACCATGTAACCTCAATATGATGATCCTATCACCAAAACTAGTGATCAACATAACCCCACATCGTCATCCATTCCTAATACTATAAGAGATAAACACATTCATATGTATCACATCACACGTCACAAAGCTAATTATATCATGACACATGCATATACAAATCAATTCCTATATGCTTACAAAAAGAATAAACAAACACCCCTTTACTTGGGCCAAGGGTCCAAAGTTCATCCCTAACCATACCAGTTCAAGGGTATCATAACATAATAGATAAAATTTCACATCCATGTGAACCTCCCAAGGTGAAATAGTATCAACTAGAAAAAGTGAAAAGAATAAAAACAATTCCCACCCATGAAAACATGGTTCCCCCCCCCCCCGTCCATGGTGCTTCATATGCCCAAAAATGATTTCTAAAATAACATCGAAAAACATCCTGATATATAGTCTATAATATCCCAAATAGTTAGATTAAGAAATAGGTAAAAGAAACACCTCTTATACAATTTTTAGCACTATAGCCCATTTAGCCCCCCAAACAGTGCTACATATTGAGTTCCAACGGTCCTTAAGTACTTCACTTTTAATTCCAAAGGATGATGAATAGTAGTGATGGTTTAAAGAGGTGATAATAGGGATAATATTCCTTATGGTGGTGATATATTAATTGTAAAAATGCATATATCAGTGGAAAGAGGGGAAAATAGATATTGGACGAGTAACCTACCCATGGAAGAAGAAAAACCAATAACATTAGAAGTAATAATAATCACTATCTTGAAATTAACCATTTTATGAATGAAACATCACAACATGCTAGTATTATATACTAAAAAACATGCATTCCAGTCAATTTATGAAAATAAATAGTAAAAAAGATTCTCCCATGGTTGTCCAGTAGTACATAAATATACAAGAAAACTAATATAGAAAGAAAAGAAAAAGGAAACTCCGGATGAGGCAAGAACCCATAGTCCATTGCATTCCATCCCATTCAAAATTAATTACTAATATCCATCTCCTGTGCCAAAATATTATCCTAAACACAATTCCATAAATTCAACACATGTCATGAAGTCCCCATGTAGGATCTGATCAAGAATCTTAGTAGGCCACCACTGATGCGTGTATTCTTAAAACTATGATTAAGAAGGTGTGTATGAATAATATATATAAAAAAACAATGCAGATTCATAACAATAACCTTTTACCCTTGTGCTAAAAAGTCACAAGGGAGAGATAACCTTCTTTGGACAACACTGGAATACAATACTGGAGAGGATTGTTAGACTAAGTTGAAGGAATCCACTGATGTAAATCATACTTGATAATCCCTCATGTTCCACCTATAAATATATCACTAGACACCCTGTTCCAACAAACACCTCATGTCCAATCATGTAACATATATAACAAAGGATTGTTTAGGAATGTACCCATTCCAATGGACCTCAGCTCATTCAAAACACAATCTTATCAACGAACAATATCAAACAAACAATGATGTCTTCCCTCTAAATAAAATCACGATTAGATCAAAAATGGATTCCCTAAGGAATATCGATGTCCATCCTCGAAATCAAGTCCTAGACCAATAGCCACAGGTGCAGTGAGCATCATCTACCATATTATAGTCTAAGAATTATCAGCTAATGGATCCTTACCATCCCAATGTATTTCTATAGAAAGCACCTCCATCATTTTCCCTAAGACTCATCTTATGGAGGCTTATACCCACATGAGTGATCAATAAAACCTCATCATCTATGTCTTATATATTAGAAAACAACTCTAAATGGTGCATTGGACAAAATAGGTTACTGGGAATCACTAAATAAATCTATAATACAGATCATCCTACACTACATGCCGCTACAACCATGTCACTCAGCCTAATGGTGAACAACACCTCAAATCACTCAGGCCACGCAAAACATGATGGCCTTTCCACCTCCATTTGATGACCATGTAGCCAAACCTATTATTTATATCACTCATAGAATTCGGGTCTTGACCATCCCAATGATTACATACCCTCATACTAGATGGACAACACCATCGCAGTCCTCGAGCCAAGCTCGTCACATTCTGCTGGAACTTAGTTGTTTATAGAAGCAACATAATACAATTAATATAATAAAAAATAACTTTAATAAAATAAAAACACTCTAAATAACCACCCATGTGTCCTTAATACCCATACCTAACTCGTTTATGGAAGAAAAGGCTAGGTCATTCTTAGAAGCATCTAGCACAGTCTTGTAATTTGTTTAACGGTAAGGATTTAGTGCATATATTTCTTAATCTACCCAATGAAATGCTCGAATATTCACCCCTAAACCCCAAAAAACTATCAATAAATATGATTTACACCTAATTCATACTAGTACGTGTCCTCTTGTATTATAAAAATATCTAACTCAAGCCCAGACCGAATAAATCATCTTTTTAGATGAACGCCCTGAAAATAGGTTAAAACACTCACCTATATTTAGCACTCCATATAGAATGATAAAATTAGAAATGGGGATATAATATTTAAGGAATTATTAAGATTAATCCATATGCATCAACAAATTTAATATTAGAACTCAGATGGTGGAGAAGAAAGGAGACCTTGGAGAGGGGAGAGGTGTGTGGGCTTGTGGGCATTCCCCCTTCTCCGTGCGTTGGAGGAAAAATAAGAGGGGGATGAGTATCCTTACACCCTTTAAAAACTAATATAGGAATTTACATGCCATTTAATTTTTTTAATTTTCATTGGTCTTCCATGAAAACTCATGAAATAAAATTTATACCCGTCATGTAATTGGCCTACAACAACTTTGAGCAGCCTGGACCATATGCTCTATCTATGGTACTTTCCAGAACAGCTTAGACTCCAAAAAGTCATATACCACACCAAAATAAGGTATTTTGTTAAAACATTCATGGAATAAGTTTCTAGAGATCAATAAAAAGGGAAGGTCTATCCAACAACATAAAATTTCAAATTTACATAGAAAATGACCCATTAAAAATGGGATATTAAAAACTCTCTTGAAAATATTGAAAAAAATACACATGAACACCAACACACATAAAAACTCACACATATATATTTAATGATGTGAGAATACATGTATAATAAATTGGATAATTCTAAAAACTAAACATTTAAATGTGTTTGAAGGATACTAATTCTACAATGAACAAACAATAAAACCAACTCATGCATACATTAGGAACCTACTATGGAACCTCACAAAGCCTCACTCACCCAATGTCACATTAAATGTATACTAACATAACATCAAAGATTATATAAATCTTTTTCCTCAAAAAACATCTCAATATACATGTTCTCCCTCACAACCTAATGTTATAAATCATGTGTTTCAATTCCTTTATTATCTACACGTACACATATCAATATACCACATCACATACATAACCACGTATCTTGATCCAAATAACACATCAAAACAACATATAACATCTTTATCACATTAGGGTATCATGAACATGGAGGATATATACCTCATACCCATATACTACCATACTAAACCCCACCATGTATCTAAAAAGGCCAAATAACCAAATAAACCAGTACATATACATAACAAAACCTAAATCCTTTATAGCTCGTATAAATATACCTACCATGAGGCATCAAAACCCATATATATCATAAAAAATTACTTGATTTATCCAATTATAAATGTGATAATAACATCAATGGTAGAATCTAGGTTATCATAGTAGCACATATTAACCATATTTGAAATAGAAGAAATAATGAACCGGATAGTGAACCACTTCCATCAACATCCATTTAGAATCATCCCATATCCATGTAACATTTTATCCATAAAAAATAACATCAATAATTCTAAATTTTCATCCTCATTATTTAGTTACCATACTTAAGTTATTATTCCATTATGGAATCTAATTCAAACTTGTTATTAATAACAATCAATGAATCCTCAAAAATATCACTAATGAGATGTATCCACACTAAAGTAAGAAAATGGAATTAAGTAAATAATGTGTGATTTCACTATATTACCTTTAATTTCATTTAGTTTGATTCATTATATTTTTTAGGTTAATACATACCACCCACCCAAGGAGAATAAATCAATTCTAATTATAGTGTTTCATTTAAAAAATAAAGGGAGGTATCAAATTACCTACCTTATCCAGAGCTTCAACAATCACTATAGAATATAAAAAAGGATTAGATTGTCATATCCTAGAAAACACTAGGGGAAGATCTCAAAAACCAATAGAACATCAGCCTCCATTATTCAATCAATACAACATCACCAAAACCAAACCAATACCCCATCAATAAACTCATAAATAAGCAGGAATAATATATAATTAATAATAACAATAAAGAGGGATTAAATATATTTAAAGGTACATATATAATTAGCTAGGGTTTAGGATAAGTAGGGTAAAGTAGAAATAATTAAATATAAACTTAAAAATAATAATAAAAATGGAAAAAAACCATTCATCACATGATGGGATGTGGTCAAGTACAATTAAAATGAAATTCTATAGATTACACAATGCTCTCCCCTTATATATCCTTAAATATCATGGCTAAACCACATTTACTAAATGTATTTAGTTAAGGCCACAATGAAACCAAGTTGGTCATGCTATAATACATGATATTACGAAAAACATGGTAAAATAGGAGATCATTCCACTTTAAACCAAATGAAACCCAAAAAAAACTATAGCATAATAAAAGGTTACATAAATCAATATAGTGTTGATAAATAATTCCATGAAATCTACCACCTAGTATTGTATTCCAAATTAGGTATAATTACACAAAAATAACCCTCTCATCAGATTAACCAGGATCTCATGTAATATTTTACCCAAATTATCCAAGATTTCCCACACCATGAATTAACCAATTTGAACATAACCAATCCTTTCATATGATTAATCTTGGAAACTATGTGATACTAAATTAGAGTCTCTATGCCACAATTACATCTATATAGTGAAATATATATCATATAGGATTACCTCAATGACTTAAGAATGATTAACTCCAACAATTCTAAGTATCCCATTCCATACACTATTAGATTCCAATTAAACTACTCGAGGATAAGCCATGGGAACATAGAACATGGATGAAATATATACGAAAATAAATCCATGATACAATGCCCAAAACATTGAAGGACCGTGCACCAAAGTCAACAATATAAAATGTAAAACCTTTTTAAAAATCATATATAAGAACTATTAATTTTAATTTATATAAAAACAACCACAATAACAGAACAAGGGATTACATGGTTCAGACTTGCATCCCAATCCACAGGGGAAGTTACCTTACTTTCATTTAAGTGAATGTAAATTATTAAAATAAAGTAAAATCCATCATAATCTGATCAAAACATACATAATATAGTTGTTCTCAACCAGTGGTTCTGGTCTCCACCACCTCTGTACATTTATGAGATAAAATGAACCCAATCCAATATTTACAGATAGTGGTCAAAGGATATTACCTACATAATTGGAACTACTAGTGTACTATAATAACATATGATTATTATGTAAGATATATCTCTAGTATAATAACTAATTATCTAATATTTAACACCCTACGAGATATAAAAAAACTATAACTTTAATAGATCCTGAATTCTGACACTATCACATTCATCCTCCCCTTTTAGATATTATAAATTAGGATCCTTTAAGTACTTTTATTGGTGATCTTAGATTCCTTAGCCAGAAAATGATTCCTACTTGGGTTGAGCCAAAAAAAATTCTATTAATGAGATTATTTTACTTGGATTGAGACTAAGTCCTTATTCAGATTAAAAATACTCCCTTCCTTTATCTTGAACTCTAGTTTGGTAGTTATAAATTTCCCTAACCATATTTTTGATTCATCTATGTCCAACTGAGGTGAATCACCACCCCAATAATTCTTTGGAAAAAATCCTCATGAACATGTCTATTATTTTAGAAATATATTTATCTCCCATTGGTATAACATCACCTCCTCCAAATTTTTTCAAATGAAATGGTATATTAGAAGAATGTTCCTCATCTGAGAATGAAACAATATATTTCATTTCAAATGAATCATGCTAAATGAGTTACAAAACAATGCTCCCTCTTTTGGGTCTTCTTCTATGATCCATTAGTAACCATTTTAACCAGACCATTTCCTTTTATTATTCCATCAATGTGATATAACTGACTTCCATTATTGATGTTATGAATACTGGTTGATGATCTAACATCCAAATAACTTCTATTCTACCATGATTAAACACATAATTGAATTTTATATTTTGTGTCGTTGAATCTCCATTGGAGGAAAAGTTTGAAAAACATAGAAACAACTCATATATTCTAAAGAAATATTTCATGATAAAAAACCCATTAAATACTATATAATTCACATACTAGCATCCAAATATCTATGAAAGGACTTAACATAAACTTGTTAATGACTCCCACTTATTGGGAAATGTATGAATGAGTGAAAACCATATAATACTTTAAATGTTTAACAGTTGATGGAAATATAAACTTACACATATATATGAAATAATCTTCCATTCATGCATAATTCACATTATTAAGATCTAAATTCCAATTCATGAGTGCAGAAATCAGTTTTTATTCTATCATACTAAAAAAATCTAATCGCTTACAGAAGTTGTCTACAATGTTAGCGAAAAAAATTTGGAACGTGTTTTTTTCAAAATCCTTATCCTTAATATATTATTCATTAGACTAAGGTCCTTATATTGAAAATTTTAAAAACTCATCTTTTATCTCACTTATTATTTTCCTTCACCATTCTGAAATTTACCATTTCATCGATTTAAAGAAGTAGGAAAATATAACTCCCAGCAGTAAACTCCTTCCAGTAATAACAATAGTTAGAATTACCCTCTATAAACATTTACTAATTTATGATGTCAATGAATTTAATCTTTCAATTCCTCATGTTTTAAATCAAATCATAAAATCTATATTTGAGTTGGAACATAAGTGCTTATTTCTATGGAAATATTAATGTAATATGTTCTTCCCTATAAATCACTTTATCTAAATACCCATGAAGGATTGATATCTTGAGGTTTAACTATTCCAGATTATGTTCTCCCAATCTAACCAAAATAAACAATATTTAGATAATTATGTACACTACTACTAGTTAAAATATATCATAAATTTACACCATCTATTTTCTAAAAACCATTCACAACTAGCCTATATATTAACCTCCTACTACCATCTACTTATTTCATTAGCCGATACACACATTTGTTTTGTACAAATTTATACATAGAATTCCTATCCATTATCTCACATCTTCAAGACAAATTGAGGGAATTGAATTAATTAATCATGGATAACTAAAACAATTCCTAGTCTTAAAAACTCCTTTCCTATTCAGAGATATTAGGACCTCTGTCATATGTTATAATTCGATGTTGATAACTATCACCATACCTTTTCACTAGGAATATCTCCATCGTAGATCTTCAAAATTTCCCCTACATATGATTTCCTTAAAACATATCAAAATACATTATTGTAACTACTAGTGATTGAGATTATATTGTTCTTAAACACTGCAGTACATTTTGCCTCAAAATACCATTGAATATAACCCTCCTTATTCAATTAAGTCCACTGGATGGTCTGGTGTTTCCAGTAGTAACATACTTACAAGATTCTCCGAAACATCCATAACATTAGTATATATATCCAATTGAACCTTATATTTTTTTCTACTTTAATTTCAATGAAATTTTCTTTTATGTTTTGATCCTTCCATAAGATATCTTCATTTAAGATCACATTTTTTAATTTTGATGATTTTATCAGAGTCATTGTCCAAGATTAGAACTCCAAACTCTTCATCTCCATAGAGAACAAAGTAACACACTAATGAATTATCCTATAACTCATCTCATTATTTGGAATCAACATGGAACAATGTGATTTATTTGATGTATTTGAAGTGGTTGAAATAAAACTTACATATAGACCAATAATTCCAAGAATGGTATTCTCTAATTTGATTTAATGGACTTTGATTCACTAAGAACACCACACAATTCACAGCTTCATCCCAAGGGACCACGGGCAACCTGATGCAAATCCTCATGGTTTTATCCTTCTCTATAAGGGTCCTATGTATCCTCACTATATATCTAATTTGTCCTAGATTCCATGAAATTTATTTGTAAAACATAATCCACTTCTTCCAGTAAAACCTAATTAACTCCCTAATTTTCAACCCCCTTCTATTACCCATAAATAGGAATTTATCTTTATATCCGAAATAATTCTCTTCATGGACCTACACAAAATGAATGTTTTAGACAGCTCAAAATTTTTCATTAGAAATTTCTCCTACACGTTTTGTTTGGAATCATATATGAACGTTACATAGTAGATTGAACCTATATGATAACGCATCAGAGATACCCCAAAAACATATATGTCATCCATTTGTAACTATGAGGAACTATAATTTTCACTTATATTTTGAAATACACATTTTGTTTCTATCTAAAGACACAATCCTTTTATGTTACAAACTCCATGATTTAGAGCTTTAGTAATCCTTTAGAATATTTGATCTATACCACGTTCTCATTAAACTGACATGGATCTCACTACATAATATCATGGTAGATAATTACTAAACTTGTATAGCTCTTTCTAGTGAACCTACGAGATAGAGTTTTCCACCCTTTACTTTTCTTCTAATGACCATAGATCCTTGTGATATTTCAAATGCATCATCTTTTAATTTACTATAGAAATATATATCATCATTCTTTTTTCTAAAAGAAATTATGTTTTACCTAATCCTAAGATGTTTCACACATCCTTCAACTCTAATTTCCTTTTATTCCTTGCACTGAACAACACATCACCTTTTTCTATGATCTAAAATTCAATGTTATTAATAAGATGAACCTTTACCAACATTATAGAAGTATAATTTCTCATACATTATCTCATTGATTCATAATTTAATGAAGCTCCACAATCTGTCAATAAAGACACCAATGGTCTAGAAACACTTGATAACAACGCACTTTTATCTTCTGATGCATGATTTATAGACCAAGCACAATAAAACATACATCAAGAGTTCTCCCTCCATTCATTGAAATCCTTCTTCATATTTCCTTTTTTCTACAATTCCAAAATAGGGGAGAACTTTATTCAATGATACTACTGAAGTAGATCCTAATTCCTTTTCACTTATAATGTTGTTTCCATCCACCACTATATCCTCTTCCTTACAAAATATATTTATTACCATATGATAAATTGATATTCTTCTGATGAAAATCCAAATTCGTTATCATGCCACTAATATTTTTGAACATCATGTCTAATGTTCCATTGGAAGTACTCAAAACAGTCACCATCACATACCTTGACATTGGGAGAAAACATAGTAATAATAGAACTCCAACTAGGTCTTTGAAGCTTAATTTAACTAAGTCTGTCAGACTTATAATTACATTTAAATAATTTTAAGGATTAATAACCAATTGTCAAAATATATTTATCTTGTGAAAGAGTCTCTTTAAAAAGATCACCTTGTTTATTTGTGTGGTCTTCTCATATATGTTAGTTAGGATCTTCAAGAGATTTGGGGTTTTCTTCACTTCCATGATGTAATATAATATTTTCCTAGAAAGTGACTTCTAGATTAACCTAAATTATTTCTTATCTATGATCTCCCTTTTTATACTTTAATTAATTCCTTCATAGATATAATTAATGGAAGATAAATTATTTTATATAGAAGGAAATCATCCATCTATATTTTCTACATCCCAAAAATCAATTCAATTAAACTTCCCCATCATCAGCTCACTCTCATCTAAAAACATCCCACCATAAATTATAAATATCTATTATTTCGAGAAAATTTAAGGAATAGAGAATAAGAACTACTTAACTATACTATAAAATAAGGAAAATTAAATAATGAAGCTAATAAACTGAGTTATAAAATTCCTTCACTGGGGACTTACCATAAAGAAACACTAGAACCTTGAGTTCAAATACCACTTGTTGGGTCCAAAATCACCTTCTAGTTAAACTGCAAGAGGATATTCGATTAAAAATTAACACATGGAATAAAAAAAATGTGTAATGAACCCCACATTATAATTCCTATATCTTGGAAGGAACACACACCCATATTACCACATTACAATGTAGAATCTATTGAAAAAACAGACAATAATTATTTATTATAATGATTAGAAAATAGGAACAAGAAAATTATAAGGGATTATGTTCTTTAAAATTGAAACATAATACATGGGGAATGTTGCATTATTTTTTCTCAATTGAAATGAAAATTATTATAATGATTTATAGTATTTCTCAAAGTGATACAGCCCTATATAATATAGTAGTTCTAAGATAGTGCTTCTAGTCAACATCGCCTCCTTATCTATTTATGTTACAATTCACCTAAGACTATATTTAAAACAAACCATATACATGGTCAATATCTATCACTTCCATAGTAGGATATATAGGTTCAGTATTACCACTTTTTATTATTTCATATGATATATTTCTAGCGTAACATATGGTGATCTGATCTGTTTCACCATCCTGGATTTAAACAATTTGTAACATCATGTGACTTGATTTCCACCACTGCTAGGTTCACCATCCACTTTCTGGTATTAAAAATTAGGCCTCTAAAAAATTACATTAGGTGGTATTATTATCCACATCTAAAAAAATTATTCCCACATGGCTTGATCCCAATATCCCCCTATGTTGTGACATGATACTCCATTCCAAAAATAACTGGACACATCCAGAATGGGTGACAAAAAATCATAGAGATCTTGGAATATTCCACAACTTGAATCAACACACTATAATCACATATATCCAGGTATAGTATACAATATTCTAGAAAATACCCTTCCTCAAACTATCTTATCATGGATCAGAAAATAGAACCATGCCACAATGCCTTCCTTGGATGAAATTTTATCTCAAAACACCCTCTAACGTCTAATAAAATTCATTTATGCCATTAATGACACCACCAACACCAAAACACATATATTAATCATTAATAGGGACCCAATTTTTCACATTTGGTTCCATTAGAAAATATTAATCCTCTATAATAAAAACCAACCCCGAAAGAAGAAGGTAAAAGACTAAAAACCCAACATTCTTATGAGATACCTATCAAATGAGAGTGACATTATCCAGGGAACTACCCATTATATTTATAGAAATACTATATCACTTGAGGAGAAATCCATAAATTAATATAGTTGATTATAAATATACACCCAACAACCTTGACTAAAAAATTTCTCTATAATAATTGATTTCCCAAAAAATAAGTGTTATAAATGATATCTGTCAAATAATAATTCCATTATCTAAAAATGGTATGAATTAGACAGGGAAAAGAATAAAATATACATTATTTTATCTTATAAATTTAAACTCTTACTAAACATTAATATTTCCTAAATAGAAAATATCTAATGATATTATGTATCAAAAAATAATTAATTTTAATAAAGATGGATTTTTAACTCCTAAATATCTTAATAAAATTTTAAAATTATCCATGTTTCTAAAATATTCTAGAAAAATATTTATTCATTTATTTGAACCAACTAATTGATCAATGAACTATCTTATTACAATAATGGAGGTTTAAATTTCCCAAACCACTTTAAGAGAATTTGATAAAAAAATATTCTAAATACATTTTAAACTGTACTGATAATGAGTATTTAAAGATATACTTATGAAAAGAATAATTTCTATATCCCAAAAACATGACCAATCCTAGATTATAAAACCAAAATCACTCCACTATAACTAACTAGTAAATTAAATATAATCTCATTTCCTTATAAAATAAAAAACGCACCCAAACCAAGGAACACTATGAACCATAGGGTACTTTTACTATCAATGTCTCATTTAATTGTAATAAAAACATATTAGCTTACCCACCATAGGACACATTTATCTACTCAAACCAAAATATTGAATCCAAAATTAGACTATAGAAAAATTCATCTCTCTAGTTTTTCCTACCATATGACTCAAAAATCAATGAAAAATCTTCAAATTCTTTAATAACTAATAGAAAATCTCCCTCTATAATGTCACATGAATCATTACCTCCACCAAATAACAAAAAAAAAACTCAACACCCTCCATCTAATATTTAGCTTCAAAAAAGTGTCAAAACATCATTATTATATGTCTTTATTTGGTAAGAGGTCCATAAAAAAATAATAAATGTGAAAAATAAAATCTAAAAATCATTGGAAATGGGCCGCCCATGCTGGAACTCTAATAGAACTTTTATATATTCTCTCTTTCACACATAGGGAACAAACTCCTTCTTCACCAACAGATGATAATACTCAAAAGAAACATATTATATCTTACCATTCCTCATATTATACCATAATCAAGAAAAAAAATGAATAAAAAAACTTCTAAGGTAACTCGGAATTAATCTAGAGTCTATTCAATTTCAAGTTAAATAAAAAAATATTCTAAGTACTCCACAACCTTGAGGCTACACATAATACATAGGAACTGCTAAACTTATTTCTTTTTAAATATTGAAAACACCTTGTCACATTACTCATTATTCTAATTTTTGAGCACAACACTATGAAAAGTCTATAATGGTATATCATTGATCTAAACATAAAATAAATATGGTTAGTTCAATAAACTAAAAGATACACTAATAGCTGGTAAACAAAAACATAATTAAAAAAATCACATTCACTTGTACACATCTAAATTTCTAAACTAATTTATCATCTATAAAAAATCAATATAATCCTTTCAAATAATCATTATTAATTCATCTAATAACACCACTTCCACCCATCATTCACACCATTATCTCCAAAACACTGATCAACAAAAAAACTCATTACTTATCCACACTAATCACCTCAATTGCACAATAAGTACAATTGTCCTAGA
Organism: Viscum album; assembly: GCA_963277665.1. Taxonomy (NCBI): domain Eukaryota; kingdom Viridiplantae; phylum Streptophyta; class Magnoliopsida; order Santalales; family Viscaceae; genus Viscum; species Viscum album. Next base: position 1,629,067,471 of record OY728130.1, read on the forward strand.
TGACCAAATAACATAAATAATACCCCTCATATTAATAAAAAATATCTTCTTATAAATTCTATCACTTTAAAGCATGCTTGATTGAATATTAAAAAACCCCTTTAAAAACCAATTAAGTTCGCTTTTGAAGACTAATTTTAATGTTCGCAAAATGTTTACTTAAAAATTAAAATATTCTATTAATTTAGGAAACAATTTACAATAAATAAAATTATTATTTAAGTAATTTTATCAAACATAATTAAAAAACATCACATATTATAAAAAAATGAGAATATTAATGAAAATAATTTTTACTCAAAAATAATATACTCTTCCTGAAATTTTCTAAAGAATTAAATAGACTTCATTACCCTAGAGAATAATTTAATATTTTCAAAAAAATCCCTCAATGTAACACTACAGTGTTTTTGGGTTGATTGATTTTTAGGAAAAAGAATGTTTCCAAGGTTATTTGTGGAGTTCGAGAGATATTTTTGACATGATATGTTGAATGATATCCAATAAAAAGGAATGTATACCTTGGATGGTGTACATAAATTTTAGTATAAGGGGATATTGATTCCTATTATTTACTTAATTTATTGTGTCCAAAATTTTGAGGATGCCTTAATCATCATGAAAATTGGATTTCCTTGAATGCATCATAAAAATATGGTTAAGGACTGTGTTTAATGAAGACTAGGTTTTACGAACCTATTTTGGGGAATTTGTTGATCATCATGAATGGGAATTGGAAATGCTTGATGAAAAATGGTAAAACTACATTACTATGAGAATATTTGTGAATGGGAAATTTCCCAGGTGATTTGAGAAAATAGGGAGCTATGTGAACGAGGTTGGAGAGCATTGTAAAAAGGTAATAATATGGAAGGATGATTCTGGAATGGGAGGAAATGCCTATAAATAGGCCTCTACCCCTTAGAAAAATAACATAAGACCAGAAAAAGATTCAAAGGCTCCGAATTTTGGAAGGTTATTCTAAAAGGTTGTTCTTGAAATTTTTTCTACAAAGAAAGGATGATCGTAAAGTCTATTAAAGCTTATCAAAATTGTTGATGTTCATGAAGGATATAAATTTTGATAAAAAATTTCAATCATAATAAATATTAAGTGATCCTCACAAATTTTTATGATATTCATTAAATGAAATTTATTCACGAATTTTATTGAGCTTCACAAAAGAGGTGGGATTCACAAATGTTGGGGGGTTCATGAGAGTAAAAAATTATTAATAATAATTGTATAGTTTCACGAATGAAATTGGAGCTTCAAAAAGGTAGTGAGCATCAAAAAAGTGTTCAGAAAGGATTTCCAAGTGAATCTATACTAAAGTGGTATTCATCATGTGGATAAAAGTAGAACATAAATAGAGAATCTATCTAAAACTGAAGATGTGTTCACTATTTCTAATGAATAGATATAAATTTACATTGACTTTGAAAAAATCCTTTTTAAAGCAGCGAGAAATGTAAGAGGAAGAAGGTGGTCCATTCCAGTAGTAGTTATCCATCAAAGGAAATATTGAGGGACTAACCCTTATGAAGTAGTGATCGATCCCTAATTATTGTAAGGAAGTGACCTTGGAAATAAAAGTGATCTAAATAGAACTTTTAATTAGTAATGAGACTTAGTGAATTTGGTACATCTACACATTGTCATTGTATAATCCTTGTACATAACCTAGTGATGGTAAACCAAGTAAAAATTCACATGTCCTTATGCATGCTTTCTTTCAATACTTTATGTGCATCACCATATGATAATGTTGGTAAGGATAACATCAAAATAAACACTAAAATAAAAAATAAGTTACCCTTATAATAAAGAGGTCAAGATATAGTGGTATAGGAATAATTTTTAAAAATAATATCTATACCCTGAATCATCCCCCGACTCATGGTCTCTATGCCCTATTTGGGCATAACATTAAACTCATTGGGAAAAATAATATAATAATAGTATAGTAATTATTAAATTAAAATATAAAATAAAAATAAGAACTCTATGAAATTTGAGATATATTGAACATGATGACTGACATATGATATTAAACAATAATTCTGTAATAAGTCACATATCTCAATTTTGTAAAAAATGCACACGTTTATTTTGTTTTAATTCCAAATATTATAATTTTGAAATTCTCTTCTTATAATCCATATCAAAATATTTATGTTCTAAATTTATAAATCTATATTAAATCTTATAATGTTATTCATATATTAATACATGAGGCTAAAAATAATATTATAAAAATGAAGGGTCATTTAGGTTACTAACGTGTCAAAAATATCAATGAATTCACCATGATAAATAGTCATATAAAACATATTAAGAAAAACCCTAAAAATGTATAAAGTTAGTTTCCACATTCTCAAGGTTTCCATTTTTTTCCCAATGACCATTTACATCAGATAATATTCATTTCTTCTAATAGTCTCAAATTAATACTAGATTTTTATACCTTTAAAAAATAAAAGCATATAAAATCACAAATATATCTACATAAATAGAGTTACCATATAGACAAATCAATACTTAAAAGAATTTACACAATACATAAAAGAAAATTACTACAAAAATATCATACAAAAGGATAAGTGATTGTACTAATCATTATAGTAAATATAAGGCCCCATCCTTAAACCTTACTTAATATTGAATTAAATGAATAATTCACATTGAGGATCTTTTCAGGTTTAGAGTTTTAGAGAATTAGAACATAACTATTAAATCTTAAAAGATTACAAAGTAGACACTTCTACTAAGTCTCCATAAAATAAAAACTCTTAAAAAGAAAGATGTATAGATTCCATGTTTTAGATAGCATGAAATTCCCTTGATCCCATCTTTGACCTTATTCCACTTTAAGTCCTGTGGAAAACATTTCAAAAAACGTGGGGTGAGCATAAAAAGCTCAGTAAGGGATACAAAAAGAATGAAAACTGTTAGTTTTTCAAACATCAAGTAAACCATGTATACTATATCAAAGTAATACCTTCACCTTCATGAAGTAGTAAAAAAAAATCTTCACTGAATAAAGTATCATTACTTACCTTTTTGTAACCAAAGGATTACCATAAAACCCATATAAAGAACACATAGAATATATAAAGGTAACTTGGGACATAAACATACTTAAGTGGAATAACCATAAGGTTTACATCCACACATATCACTTAATGGAATAGCCATACGGCCAATTTGCATACATACTTAATGGAATAGCCATACGGCCAACTTCCATACCCAATGCATTGGAGGTTATAACGTAACCACCCGTCCTGGTATTCACGGCACCACCCGTCATATGGTTTATAATGTAACCACCCGTTAAAATGTCCAAGTACCAATATAAAATCATAAAACATAAAACCAATATAAAGGAATGATAACATTTCCACATTTCAATAACAATATATCATAAATATATTGACATAATAGAATCCTTTTTCAAAACCATTTTCAATACCAAAATACATAAAAGAGTATATGGTATTTCTTTTATTCTAAAAACATTACGGCTTGTTGAGAAAGCCAAAGATCAAATAATACTCGCAGCGGCGGAAAAGGTCGTTGTCACCGCGTACGTTAAAAAAACATTCCTTTTTGTCGTTTAGTAAAACGCTTCGTAGAAAAAGTTTCCTTTTGTATAAAAGTAAAAGTCAAAAGAGTTTATACACCTTATAAAAGAAAGTTGTGTATAAAACGAAATATGCCTCAATGAAAGGAGATTGAGACGAAGTCCCTTACCTTGGGTCCGACTTGACTCGATCGTTCTTTAACGTCCTGAATAATAAACTTGAGTTAATTTATACTTGATTAAGAACCTTTTTAAAGTTCATTATTCTTTTTATTTCACTTATTGCCATGTTATAAACATTATGTAACCATTTAAGTTAACAATGTTTGTTTTGTCAATATTTGGTTCTTAAGTCGAAAGTTGACTTCTTACAATTACATGTTGTTCATGTGGTCAAAAGTTCTTTATATCCAGAATGAAATTCCGGATTTGGATATAATATGTATCATATATATCCAGAATATACAATTATTTATAATATTACATAATCATTTAGAGGTAAGAAATGAAATGCACTGTTCATGGAGACGGTAAGCCGTACGTACGCATGAACGCTACATCCATTTCTTTGTCATATTAGTGGAATTAAAACTAAATGAGAGGTATGTATATTTTAATTCCAGAATTATATTATCATTTAGATATATCATTAATTATATATATACATTATATACATTTAATTTTAATAGTACATTACATTTGGGGATAAGAAATGAAATGCACCGTTCATGGAGACGGTAAGCCGTACGTACGCATGAACGCTACTTTCACTTCTATCTCATACTTTAATGGAAAGAAATAATAATGATATAGAGGTATATTATAATTCCAGTATAACATCATATATAATAACTTTAAATCCATCCTTTACACGTCCTACATATGGCATTAACGAATCACATCACTTTTAGGGGGCGGTAGTCCGCACTTCCTTAAATGAAGATATCGTGTTTACCCATAATGGAAACCATAAAGGTATGCCAAAAATGAAAAATACAGAAGCTTAAAGAAAACATAAACATATTATATATCATATATAAAAATAGTGACATCATAATGGCCACCCTTGAAGGTGTTAAATGAGTATTGAACAATCATCGTTTCGGGAGGCAGAATTTCGCCATCCACGGAAACTGTATGTTCTTTAACCATTTGATGTAGTTGTGTGAGAGTGTAGCTCAAATAAATATTATAAAAACATCCTAGTATACTGAAGATACTGTTTTTGTTACAAAATAAGTAAATAATAAGATTTTAGAGGGTTGGAGAAGCATAATAAAACAAATGAACAAGAGAGAATGAATTACCTTTAAAAGTGTAACTACCTTTTGATTTGAGCCTAAAGGCTTCCTTTGAAAGGATTCTGCCCAAAGTTAATCCTCTAGGATGAGGAGAGGGATGTGGAGAGATTAATTGGGCAGGTGTTGGCCGAGCCAAAGGCTTGAGAAGTGTGTGAAATGGGGTAGGGGTGGGGGCCTTTTATAAGAGGAGAGGAGGGGCACTTTTGGAAAGTAAAGAAATATTACTTTATTTGAAAATGTGTTTCGGTTTTAAAAGGTCCCACATTGATATAATTTGTGGGTAAGGTGATAAGGGTTCGAAATCCACTCATCCAATTGGTTTTGGCCATGTGTAGGTTTTAGATTTTTCATTATCTTTTCATTTTATTTAAATCGTCAAATAATGATGTCCTCGCTGCATCATTATTATGTCATATATAATTTAATTTATATAATGTCTAAAAATTATTAAAAAAATACTATGATGTAGGAAATATTTTTATCTTTCCAATGAATATTTATAATCAAAATTTGTACTTGTATAACCCCACTCAAAAATTATTTTAGTAAAACAATTTATGTTAGTGTCATTTTCACTTTAACATTAAATAAAAATATATTAATGTCATTTTCCAACTAAAGTGGCTCCATGGGGTCCCCAAGTTGGCCCATGGCTTTTCTTGGTCGGCCATGACTCACCCAATAGGTGTAGGACAAGTTTCATGGTGTTTTCACATTCTTATAATACCATTTTTACCTTAAACTACACTAATTACCTCTAATCGCGATTAATGAAAAAAAATTACTATTCACCAAAAAAATATTTTAATCTCATTGAACCACATTTTACTTCTTAATGACAACCATGTAGGTCGGATTTTCAAAATTCAATACACATTAGTGGTAAACTTTCATTTAACTGAAAAATCAGTTTGCTTGATTACCACTTAGTGGTTTCACTATTCATCAAAAATTGAAGTTTTTCAGAAAATTACCAAAAATTCACCCTAAGCTATATTTGATATTCCGAATTCAAAAATGAAGTCCATTTTACAAAATTCAAAACATATAAGTCAAATTCATTAATTTAATAATTAATTCCCGCTGTCATGACAAATAGCGTGTTTTTGCGAAACAATAAGTATCAAAAGATTGACACCAGTTTAAGTCCAATTTCAAAGTGAAATTGATTCCAATGACCACCATTGGATTAACTGGTAAAAATATTTTCTAATTTAACTTTAAAACCAATTAAAATAATAATCTAATCATATAAATAAATTAGATTAAAAAGAGGTTTTGAATTAAAATACAACATTTTACACTATTCATAAAAAAATGAACTTTATCAGAAAGGTACCAAAAATTTACACAAAGTAAATTTTGATGTCCCGATTCTAAAGAAGAGTTATATTTGGTCCAAAATAAAGTATAAGAGTGATAAAAACTATATTTAATGACGGTTCACCGTTAAAAGGTGATAAGTGAACCTTTAGTGAAAATTAGAGTATATATGCCCTAAAATTGAACTCTTTACGTATTTTATTCCTTTATCTTTTATTGGGTAAATGTATAAACATTTAAAAACGTATCTAATCATATTTTAGTTATTTCTATCCATTCCCGCCAATACAACGGCTACTTGTTAACTAACATTTAAAATAATATTATTTTATTACTAGTGTGCTACGTAAGTTTCAAAGAAACTCATCGTTGCGTATCGGGTACGCTATCGAACATAGCAACCCCTTTAAAATAAAATTAATATTTAATTTGTAAATATTAATAAATATGAAAATTCTTTATTCTTTATTTACATGGGATGTTACATCCTTCCCCCCTTTTGGGAATTGCGTCCTCGCAATTTTATTCACTTATCAAAATAAGTGGGGGTATTTATCCCTCATAGCATTTTCATATTCCCACGTTGCCTCTTCAATCACATGGTTTTTCCACAAAACCTTTACCTGATGAATCACCTTATTCCGTAACACTTGCTCCCTGTGGTCAAGAATCTGGACCGGTTTTTCCTCATAAGATAGGTTCTCTTCCAGCTAAACTACCTCTGGACTCAAAACATGAGATGGATCTGGCATATACTTTCTCAACATCGAAACATAAAAAACATTGTGTACCTAAGATAAACTCGGAGGTAAAGCCACTCGGTATGCAACTGATCCAACTCTTTCCAGAATTTTGTATGGTCCAACCAACCATGGACTCAACGTTCCTTTCTTACCAAATCGCATCACACTTTTCCATGGAGAAACCTTGAGAAAAGCATGATCACCTACCTCAAAAGATAGATCCTTCCTCTGGTTATCCGCATAACTCTTCTGCCTGCTCTGAGCTGTTCTCATGTGTTTTCTGAATCAACTGAACTTTTTCTGCCATCTCTTCTACCAATTCTGGTCCCATCAGCTTCCTTTCACCCACTTCATTCCAAAATGCTGGAGTTCGACATCGCTTCCCATATAATTCCTCAAATGGTGCCATCTGTATACTGGAATGAAAACTGTTATTATAAGAAAATTCATCCAAAGAAAGATGTTGGTCCCAACTTCCCTGATAATCCATCAAACAAGCTCGTAGCATATCCTCCAATGTCTGAATTGTTCGTTCTGACTGCCCATCTGATTGAGGATGAAAAGTTGTACTAAAATTTAATTCAGTACCCAACGACTTCTGAAGGCCTTTCCAAAATTTAAAAGTAAATCTGGGATCACGATCCGATACAATGGAGAGAGGAACTCCATGTAACCTGACTATCTCTTTAAGATACAAACGGGAAAGTTGATCAAGAGAGAAAGTATCTCGTATAGCAAGGAAATGATAAGATTTGGTCAAGCGATCAACAATAACCCAGATTGCATTATTACCTCGAGATGTCCTCGGTAATCCCACAACAAAGTCCATGGATATGTTTTCCCATTTCCACTCTGGCACTGGTAACGGCTGAAGTATCCCTTTCGATAACTGATGCTCTGCTTTAACCTGTTGACATGTTTAACACTTCACAGTAAAATCAGCAATGTCTCTTTTCATTCCATCCCACCATAAATACTCCCGCATACCTCTGTACATATTAGTACTGCCATGATGAAAAAACAACTCATTCTTCAACTATGAATCACAAGGCACACATAACCTCTTCACAAACCTCAAAACACAAACACAAACTTATCCAGGAACTCATGGAAAATTTTATTCATAAGGTCCATGAATACAGCAGGTGCATTGGTTAACCCAAAAGGCATAACTACAAATTCATAATGGCCATACGCAGTCTTCGGAACGTCTGCTTCTTTTACTTTCAACTGATGGTACCCCGACCTCAAGTCAATCTTCGAAAAATACTGAGCTCCCTGGAGCTGATACCACTTCATTCGATGGCCCAACATCTGCTGAAGTTGTTGCAAAGGATTTCACCACCCCTTTTTGCTTGTAGTCTGGCTGCTTTCCCCTAGTTGATTTCTTCGTTGGACACTCGTTTGCATAATGACCCATTTCATTACACTTAAAACATCTTATCGTTGGCTTTTCATTTCCTGCTTGATCATCTTCCTTACAGTTACGAGCAATATGACCAGACTTACCACACCGAAAGCACTTACCAAACATGGATAAACATTCTCCAGGATGCATTTTACCACACTTCTCACAGGATGGATATTTGGTTTTCTTACCTCCTTGCTTCTTTGATGAATTCTTCCCCCTTTCCTTCCAACTAGATCTCTTATTCTGTTGTTTGTCATAGAACACCTGATCATCGGCAAACTCCATTTCCACCTTCTATGTACATCGAACAAGCTTTTCATAACTTTTAAACTCACGAGATGCTAATGCCCTTCGATATTTTGGCTTTAATCCTGAGTAAAAACGGTTTATTTTACTATCAAGATCTCGTTTGAAGTTTGGAGCATACCTTGCCAATAGAGTGAACTTTTCTTCATAAGCAGCCACTGAATCATCCTCCTGCCTCAATTATAGGAACTGTTTTTCCATCCTAAGAAGAACCACCTTAGGAAAATATTTCTCAAGAAACATACCTTTGAATTCGTCCCAGTGAGGATCCTCAATCTCATCACTATCCCTTATATTTTTCACCATCGACCACCACTGATCAGCTTCTCCTTCAAAACGGTAAATAGCAAGACTAACCTTCTGATGTTCTGAACACCCCATGATATCAAAAATCTTCTCCAGTGCTTTAATCCACCCTTCAGCTTGCACAGGGTCAGATGATCCTCTGAATGATGGGGGATGTTGCCTCATGAAATGTTCCACCACTGACATGTTCCTCTGCGGTTGGTCTGGCTGATCTCGTGCATGGATACCACCACCATTTATATCCTGAGTCAACTGTGCCATCCCTGCAACAAACTGTTCAGTTCCGATTCCGACAATCTCAGGTTGCTGATTTGGAAGGTTATCATCCTCCTGATGTCATCCCAACATAGCTGCTTTGTTTCCTCTGCGGAAAACCATTCTGAACACAGAAATTTCTTAGGCGAAGAAACATGGTAATCCGTAAATGCTATATCATTTCAATCATATTATAATTTAACTCTTTTTTAACTCCTAAAGTTGTCTAAACCATCCTCTGATACCAACTATAAGGCCCCAGCCTTAAACCTTACTTAATATTGAATTAAATGTATAATTCACATTGAGGATCTTTTCAGGTTTAGAGTTTTAGAGAATTAGAACATAACTATTACATCTTAAAAGATTACAAAGTATAGACTTCTACTAAGTCTCCATAAAATAAAAACTCTTAAAAAGAAAGATGTCTAGATTCCATGTTTTAGATAGCATGAAATTCCCTTGATCCCATCCTTGACCTTATTCCACTTTAAGTCCTGTGGAAAACATTTCGAAAAACTTGGGGTGAGCATAAAAAGCTCAGTAAGGGATACAAAAAGAATGAAAACTGTTAGTTTTTCAAACATCAAGTAAACCATGTATACTATATCAAAGTAATACCTTCACCTTCATGAAGTAGTAAAAAAAATCTTCACTGAATAAAGTATCATTACTTACCTTTTTGAAACCAAAGGATTACCACAAAACCCATATAAAGAACACATAGAATATATAAAGGTAACTTGGGACATAAACATACTTAAGTGGAATAACCATACGGTTGACTTCCACACATATCACTTAATGGAATAGCCATACGGCCAATTTCCATACATACTTAATGGAATAGCCATACGGCCAACTTCCATACCCAATGCATTGGAGGTTATAACGTAACCACCCGTCCTGGTATTCACGGCACCACCCGTCATATGGTTTATAACGTAACCACCTGTTAAAATGTCCATGTACCAATATAAAATCATTAAACATTAAACCAATATAAAAGAATGATAACATTTCCACATTTCAATCACAATATATCATAAATATACTGACATAATAGAATCCTTTTTCAAAACCATTTTCAATACCAAAATACATAAAAGAGTATATGGTATTTATTTTATTCTAAAAACATTACGGCTTGTTGAGAAATCCAAAGATCAAATAATACGCGCGGCGGCGGAAAAGGTCGTTGTCACCGCGTACGTTAAAAAAACATTCCTTTTTGTCATTTAGTAAAACGCTTCGTAGAAAAAGGTTCCTTTTGTATAAAAGTAAAAGACAAAGGAGTTTATACACCGTATAAAAGAAAGTTGTGTATAAAACGAAATATGCCTCAATGAAAGGAGATTGAGACGAAGTCCCTTACCTTGGGTCCGACTTGACTCGATCGTTCTTTAACGTCCTGAATAATAAACTTGAGTTAATTTATACTTGATTAAGAACCTTTTTAAAGTTCATTATTCTTTTTATATCACTTATTGCCATGTTATAAACATTATGTAACCATTTATGTTAATAATGTTTGTTTTGTCAATATTTGGTTCTTAAGTCGAAAGTTGACTTCTTACAATTACATGTTGTTCATGTGGTCAAAAGTTCTTTATATCCATAATGAAATTCCCGATTTGGATATAATATGTATCCTATATATCCAGCATATACATGTATTTATAATATTACATAATCATTTATAGGTAAGAAATGAAATGCACCGTTCATGGAGACGGTAAGCCGTACGTACTCATGAACGCTACTTCCATTTCTTTGTCATATTAGTGGAATTAAAACTAAATGAGAGGTATGTATATTTTAATTCCAGAATTATATTCATCATTTAGATATATCATTAATTATATATATACATTATATACATGTAATTTTAATAGTACATTACATTTGGGGATAAGAAATGAAATGCACCGTTCATGGAGACGGTAAGCCGTACGTACGCATGAACGCTACTTTCATTTCTATTTCATAATTTAATGGAAATAAATAATAATGATATAGAGGTATATTATAATTCCACTATAACATCATATATAATAACTTTAAATCCATCCTTTACACGTCCCACATATGGCATTAACGAATCACATCACTTTTAGGGGGCGGTAGTCCGCACTTCCTTAAATGAAGATATCGTGTTTACCCATAATGGAAACCATAAAGGTATGCCAAAAATGAAAAATACAGAAGCTTAAAGAAAACATAATCATATTATATATCATATATAAAAATAGTGACATCATAATGTCCACCCTTGAAGGTGTTAAATGAGTATTGAACAATCATCGTTTCGGGAGGCAGAATTTTTCCATCCACGGAAACCGTTTGTTCTTTAACCATTTGATGTATTTGTGTGAGAGTGTAGCTCAAATAAATATTATAACAATATCCTAGTATATTTAATATACTGGTGTTGTTAAAAAAGAAGTAAATAAAAAGAGTTTAGAGGGTTGGAGAAGCAAAATAAAACAAATGAACAAGAGAGAATGAATTACCTTTAAAAGTGTAACTCCCTTTTGATTTGAGCCTAAAGGCTTCCTTTGAAAGGATTCTTCCCAAAGGGAATCCTCTAGGATGAGGAGAGGGATGTGTAGAGAGTAATTGGGCTGGGGTTGGCCGAGCAAAAGGCTTGAGAAGTGTGTGAAATGGGGTAGGGGTGGGGGCCTTTTATAAGAGGAGAGGAGGGGCACTTTTGGAAAGTAAAGAAATATTACTTTATTTGAAAATGTTTATCGGTTGTAAAAAGTCCCACATTGAAATAATTCGTGGATAATGTGATAAGGGTTCGAAATCCACACATCCAATTGGTTTTGGCCATGTGTAGGTTTTAGATTTTTCATTATCTTTCCATTTTATTTAAATCGTCAAATAATGATGTCATCGCTGCATCATTATTATGTCATATATAATTTAATTTATTTAATGTCTAAAAATTATTAAAAAACTACTATGATGTAGGAACTCTTTTTAGCTTTCCAATGACTATTTATAATCAAAATTTGGACTTGTATAACCCCACTCAAAAATTATTTTAGTAAAACAATTTATGTTAGTGTCATTTTCACTTTAACATTAAATAAAAATATATTAATGTCATTTTCCAACTAAAGTGGCTCCATGGGGTCCCCAAGTTGGCCCATGGCTTGTCTTGGACGGCCATGACTCACCCAATAGGTGTAGGACAAGAGTCATGGTGTTTTCACAATCTTATAATACCATTTTTACCTTAAACTACACTAATTACCTCTAATCGCGATTAATGAAAAAAAATTACTATTCACCAAAAAATTATTTTTATCTCATTGAACCACATTTTACTTCTAAATTACAACCATGTATGTCAGATTTTCAAAATTCAATACACATTAGTGGTAAACTTTCATTTACCTGAAAAATCAGTTTGCTTGATTACTACTTAGTGGTTTCACTATTCATCAAAAATTGAAGTTTTTCAGAAAATTACCAAAAATTCACCCTAAGCTATATTTGATATTCCGAATTCAAAAATGAAGTCCATTTTACAAAATTCAAAACATATAAGTCAAATTAATTAATTTAATAATTAATTCCCGCTGTCATGACAAATAGCGTGTTTTTGCGAAACAATAAGTACCAAAAGATTGACACCAGTTTAAGTCCAATTTCAAAGTGAAATTGATTCCAATGACCACCATTGGATTAACTGGTAAAAATATTTTCTAATTTCACTTTAAAACCAATTAAAATAATAATCTAATCATATAAATAAATTATATTAAAAATAGGTTTTGAATTAAAATACAACATTTTACACTATTAATAAAAAAATGAACTTTATCAGAAAGGTACCAAAAATTTACACAAAGTAAATTTTGATGTCCCGATTCTAAAGAAGAGTTATATTTGGTCCAAAATAAAGTATAAGAGTGATCAAAACTATATTTAATGGCGGTTCACCATTAAAAGGTGATAAGTGAACCTTTAGTGAAAATTAGAGTATATATGCCCTAAAATTGAACTCTTTCCGTATTTTAAGCCTTTAACTTTTATTGGGTAAATGTATAAACATTTAAAAACATATCTAATCATATTTTAGTTATTTCTATCCATTCCCGCCAGTACAACAGCTACTTGTTAACTAACATTTAAAATAATATTATTTTGTTACTAGTGTGCTACGTAAGTTTCAAAGAAACACATCGTTGCGTATTGGGTACGCTGTCGAACATAGCAACCCCTTTAAAATAAAATTAATATTTAATTTGTAAATATTAATAAATATGAAAATTCTTTATTCTTTATTTACCTGGGATGTTACAGTAAACCCCCATTTTACACATATATTCATAAAATATTTCCCCAGAAGAAAAAAATTAATCCCAAAACATGAAATTAATTTTAATATAATTTAATTATCTTTATGATCATTTCATTCACCATAATGAAAACACAGACACAATCATCATAATATATGAACCACAACATTTATTATACCCAATAAGTATGATCATATTTTTTTGTATGTTCAACAAGATTAATGTCCTTAAATCAAATCATTGGGGGTCCTAAATGTTTGTGGATAATAATTTCTCCCTTGATGTGACACTTTCTATGTTTTATTAATATCAAATTCCTTCAAAACCCAGGGAATCCTCACTAGTGTCAAACTAAAAACTGTATCCTAACTCTCATCCATAGATCTGATACATCTTTTCCATGACCCACCCCTCTGGGAATCCCTCATAGGCCTAAATTGAAAAGACAACACACTTAAATCCCCCCCTATAATAGGGTTGTGGTTTGATACTAGCATCAATGGTGTAATTTCAAATAAATGGGAGGCATTTTCATTATAATTCTATGAATATATAATAAACCACCAATAAAATATAATTATTATTGAATAAAATTAGTGCCCCAAAAATTCATGAAATGTCACAAAAAAATAAACACTAAATGAAATAAGAAAAATTGATCCTATATAAACAACTCATGAACACTGAACAAGAATTATATGAGATAGAAATTATAATCTAGTGCACCAAGACTCTCTTATAAATCTAAAAATTGCAAACACACACAAACACAAACACACACACACACACACATATATATATATATAATGGGATGATTTCAATGATATACTCTAAAGGATAATCCTCTAAACATATCTTCATAATGTGTAAAAATTATAATTATTTATTTGTGAACAAAAAAATGATCCAACTCACACATACATCATGTCAACTACCATCCAAACTCACCAAGGCACACTCCCCAAGTATAATATCTATAGTATAGTAACATAAGCTCAAAGAATATATCAGGAAGGTTCCTCACAACCACTTCCCAACCAAAATTGTTACTTTTACTATACAATATCATAAATCATGTGTTTCAATCCGTTCCATGTACATATATATATATATACACAATTTCATAGCTTTAACCACATATCCACATCAATATACCACATAACCTCATCAAAACATCATATCACATCATCATCATAATAGGGTATTCTTAACTTAGAGAACATCAACATCATTTTATCCTCATACCATGAATGACCCTCACCATGTATTCACAGAAAAACCACACAACATGATTAGACAGTATATATTCATCAAAACTGAAATCCATTAATGACCATATATATATACCAACTACAACCCATCCCAACCTGTATATATCATCCATCATATACATATAATGTCCTAAAGCTGTTACATCTTATATGAATACACTAACCTTGATCCATCATAGCATATACTATATACAAAGGGTGAGCGGGAAAGAGGGAGCAATAAGTTATTTTTCTCTCAACACCTAGGATATTAAGGAAACACCTAGAACACAAAACCATATGGTAATTTATCATGTTATTTGACTAATGTGGATACATTAATAAAACATAACAAAATATAATCAATATCATATAATACACAATACCATACAAAGGGTTCAAACTATTTTTTATATTTATTATGTCATTCATTTATCAATACATATTTTGTAACCATACATTAAACCACTTCCCACATCATGGAAGTTTATTATTCATATTGTTCATTTTCCCTTCCTTTACCACTGCATATTTTTTATTCAATCATTCATCCATTTTCATCTATTCTACCTTTAAAAATTTCATCTATTACAACCATTCTATATACCACCAGTAAACTATAACTCAACCCCATAATAACTAAACACATCATCACATGCACCAACACAAAACCCATACTAATAGTCTCCATAATATCCACAAAACCAATTTATGAACACACACCCATCTATTCCACCACATTCAATAAACACATTGTATATCATCCTTCAATAATGTAACCAAACAAAAATGCATATACCAATAAGCCAAAAAAATCAATAAAATCATCATTTAACACAAAAACATGGTATTATTTCTAGAAATACAAAGAGTAAAAATAATATTGATTCACATTAAACAACATATCCTTAGTCATTATTTTGTTTTTAATACATCTAATTAAATATTAAATATATGTGATTGATCCAATTTGGATTTTGAAAATCATACCAATGATAGAAGTCAGGTTATCACAACCTCACATATCAATCAATCATATTTTCAATTGAAAAAAATATTAGTGAACTGTGTCCATTATATTTCATTGGGCTTCCTTCCATATCCAGGTAACCTTTTATTCATAAACAATAACATAAAAAATTATAAATTTACATACTCTCTATTTTATTACATATTAATATGACTAATTCATTATAGAAGGTAATTAAAAGATGTAATAAATAAAAAACATGTCCTCTATAGTGATTACATCAAATGAGAAGTATTAATACATTTGTAATAACATGGAATTATGTAAAGAGTATGAAAATTATCCCTATTCACATTAATTTCATTTATTATGGCTCATTATGATATTTGGGCTACTCTACACCTTCAAAAAATAGAAAAAAACTAATGATAATTTAATTGTTTCTTATAAATAAAAAATAAGACATTAATCCTATACTACAACATGATATTTAATGATAATTGTTTAAGAAAAAACATATTATATGGTCAAAACATTGAAAACTCCCATATGAAACCCTAAATAACCTGTAACACATTATGATCCATAATTTACTTAACCCAACATCATCACAACTGAACCAAAACCACTTCCATAAACCCTAAACAAATAAATAACAAAAAAATAATGTATAATTAGAGGAATGTGAATCACTTTGGATGTGAATGATATTGATCTCTTATAGAAGAGGGATAAAATCTACAAAACAGGGCTCAAATATCTAAAAAGATACACCTATGATCACCTAAGGTTCAAGAGAAGTAAAATACAATACAATGAATTTAAGATAAAACTATAATAAAATATATGAAACACAACATCCTAGCATGATGGGTTATGTTCACACCAAAATATGTTTCTTTCAAACAAAACTCTATATATTACATTATGATCTCCCTTTATCTATCCATGAATATAATGTTAAATCATCCATTACTCAAATCATTTAATATATTCCATGAGGAAACATAAGTGGTGATTCCATATTTTAGTGACCTTATTTTTTCATTATATGATTTTTAAATACATCAACAAATATTTCTGGAGCCAGGGGATGAGACAAGGCACAATTCTAATGGCCGGTGTGACTAGAATAAATTTTATAAAAGTATTAAATATATTTTGTATCATATGAACATTTTTTATATAAATAATGTAATATATATTAATCTGAGTCTCGAATAAAACATATGAGACACTAGTTAAATCAGGAATGCAAGTTTCAAGCTAAGAGCGATCTAAAATTGGTTTGCACAGTACACTCGGAGAAGGAAACAATTGGCGGGTGTGTTAACTGAATGAATTAATTATTTTAATTAAATCATTTTAACTTAATTCATGCTATAAATAACATGTTTTATAAAATTTATAGGGTTATATACATTACCCAAAGACCATTGAGAGGATGAGTCCGCATTCTTCATTGGAATATTCAGATATGGTGGCGATAAGCTTATAGATATAGGCGAATCAAGGCGAAACAAACACAACAAATGTTATCCTTCATAGGTGAGTGTGTTCATCACCAGATATTGATTAAATCATGTGGTATGAATTATTATATTGTATTTCCACCATTTGATTAATATTTTGAGTAGAATAAAATTAGTTACTTTGATCTATTATTATTTTTGGCCCATTTTATGCTCCCACAAATCAAATTTATTTATTTATTTGATTTAATTAGTTGAAATATGATTTCTCACCCCAGGAATAACCAATATAATATTTTGGACAATAAATCTTTTAAAATTATTGTTGACCCTTTTTTTGTGATTTTACCCACCCTTCTTTGAATTCTTCAATGTTGACCTACGAGGACCATAGTTCGACATTACCCGACAAGATTGAGCATGATCAGACCACCTGATTCAATGTAGATTTGAATTTGTAAATGGATTAAAAAATAAGTGACATATTATAATAGATTGTGTTATGTGGGTGATTCTATCATAGATCAGTGATCTAGTGAGGAAATCAAAGGCATCACAAATGACTGTAGTTCCAGGAGGGTTTATACGGAGGAGACCAAATTTGTTTTCCCACGAAATGATGGCCGAAAATATGGATTAAAGGAGATTACCACCAATTTTGGTTGGTCAACTGGCTAGGTTTGAGGTATACTTCAACAAATTTGAAGACATATAGAAGTTAATGTTTTTTGGGAAACCTAACTATATTTTGTGTAACATCTCGGGTTTTTAATTCCGGTCAAAAACCACTCACGATTTAAACTTTTCATTTAGTGGTCATGATCACTTCTTTATCATATATAGGAACCAATTTTATAGAGTTCCTTTAGATTTATATCATGTTTTTACATGAGTATAAATCATTGGATAGATCCTCAGGTGTTCAAATGAGGTTTCAAGAGCATTAGAGGCTGAATAACTTATTTTGTGTTGTAGGAAAAAGGTGCACGGTTTGGGTTAAACTGCATGTCCCCTTCCAGGTAACTATGCATCTCATTTTTAATTGCCACACAATTTTTATAAACTGTGTGTGGAAGGTACACGACCATGAAAATTTCAATTTTTTTTTGAGGCATTCCACATAGCATAAGCACGGTTAGGTCAAATAATGTACAAACCATGTGAGGGTGCCCTTTTGGAAAGTACCTCAACTCTGTATCTCCAAGGATTTTTTCATGCTTTGGAATACCATGCGGGTAAACTGTGTGTCCTATATATGGTGTTTTTTTCATTTTTCATTTTTTTTCATTTTTATTTTCCTCCCCCTTTATTCTCCCTTTAGTGCACACAACATATGAGGAACCCTCTACCTCCTCTCCTCCTTTAGATTTCTCTACCACTTCCATTTTTACTACAATATAATATCTGTCAGATGATATAGAATATCAATAGTATGGTTATACTCTCCCTAGAATCTTATTTTTTTTCTCATGCCACATGCACCCCTATTTCTATACGAGTCAATTTCAGGGGTTTCGAAAAAAACTCATATCTATGCCGATCCACTTGAATTGGATCTTGATATCATAAAATACTACATATTTAGGTACAAGGTTGGTGGTGCATATCATGATATGTATTATTGTGTACATTTGGGTGGTTCATATTTTATCACATGTTTGGGTATTTTTAGTGGTACATAATTATATTTATTGCTTCATATTAAAATGATCACATGACCCATTGGATATTGTTTGGAATTCTCAATTCCTATATCAGTTGAGTGAGGATGAGTTAGAGGTTCATGTTCATTTGGGATGTTGGGTCTAGGGTGCCAAATCCTATTAAAATGAATTCATTTGATTATTCAATTTTTTTTAATTCAAGACCTATATACTAAATTTTAATATTTATTTGGAAGATGTAATTAAATCAGATTAAATTATATAGTTTGTTTATATTGATGTTGAGAAGTTCAATTTATATTCACTGAATTTCTTGATTATTGAAAGTGTATTATTGATATATAATTTTTTCATATAAAATACTGATACTGAAGTGAATGTGATAATATTGGCTTGAGTTTTAGGTGTAAAAGCCATCTGGATTTAGTGATGATGATCATTTGTAGGACTTGGCCAAGATTTCTTGAGTGGTTTTGACCATAGGAATGGGCATTGTGGATGTCAGATTGAGGTAGTGAGACTGTTTGTTTGTGCTTTTCAGATGATATTGGGATGCAAAGGCAATAAAATTTGAGTGACATGTTCATTGGGGAATTAGGTGCCAATGTGGATGCATCTTAGGTGTTATTTATTTTGTGATCAATGATCACCTAGAATGGACAAAGAATCAAATTGAGTCTTTTGCACACATGCTGACTCTATTGATGAGGTATTTTTTTACCATTAATGTAGTTAGAGGCCCCTAGTAGTGTGCCTTTGGACATGTTTTGGGGGTTCTTGTTATAGGAAGTCATGTGCAAGGTGAGTATCCTTCAGTTAATACAGATGAGGCTATCAGTTGGGGGGTGAGGCTCTCCATTCTTGAGACCCTGGTCCAAGATTTATATTTGAGGAAAAACATCATCATTCCTCCAAAAATTGTTCTTTAAGAAAGCAATGTATATTTATTTGATAAGAAGATATCATTGTGCCATCAGTTTTCGGGCTTTGAGATGATGTGTGTTTTCGAGTAGCGGTCCAAGGGACCATGTTGTGTTTCTTGGTTGTGCCTTAGGGATGCCAGTTATATTGTTAAGACATGAGGTGTTAGAAGGTACATGGTTCAATGGTACATTATTGAGGAGGAACCTAAGGGTTCACCTAGGATATTTCATTAGGGGTACCTTGGGTCATTGGCCAAGGACCCTCTTCACATTGGATATTCTATCATTGGCCAAAGCATGTGACAATACTTGGAGGTTGTTGGGAATTAGAGATGTTTTTTTTTCATTTCAAATTCATTTAGCTGCTTTTTTTACATATATTATTAAATTCTATCTTAAACACATATTATTTGTATGCACCATAGGGTGGTACCCAACTATTATTCATCACATACGTTGCATAGGTCCTTGAGTACATGTGGAGACTTTATGAAGTTATGTTTAGGTAAAGGATTAGACTAGAGGGATGGATCATAGTATCTTCTTTCATTGTGTTTGGAACATGATCTTGAGGTTTTTCCTATTTAGTATTTAATTTCTTTCAGTTCTATTTTAGTTTACATTCCTATATCAATATGCAGTTTTGTTTATGTATGTATTTTACTATGGTCGTCCCTTTAGTGACCCTTCTATTGGATATTGTATGTACATTAAGTTTTGATATGAATTCTTGATCTATTTAGTTTCTAAAAGTGGTGTGTTTGGCATACTATATTGTTCAATTATTTTCCACAAATTCTGTTTATTACAACTTCTTCTATTTCTCATTATTGACCATGCTTCCGCTTTTTCAGTCATGTTTGATTCTATTGAGTCATTTTTTCCACTGCATGTTCTAAATTATTACCAAAACCTATATTATTATATATTCCTAGAGGTTATATTCTCACAAACTTGTTAAATTACACCCTCACTACTAGTCAGAAAACAATGGTGTGTGGGTAGGCTCTCCTAAGGCTAGTGGAACCCAAACTGATAGTAGTTTCTGGGTGGTTAATCAGACAAGGGATGTTATAAATGGTATCAAATGAGTTTATTTCACCTCTTTTATTGGTATTAATATTATTTTATTGTATGTTGGGGAATAGGATATGTCATAATTGGGTTTAGAACTCATGCTTGTGTGCCTACAGCCCCATGTACGAGGGACATGCCCAGTTATGATGGGTAGAAATGCAGTTCTATTTTACTCATTTTATATTTTTATATGATTTCCACCTTGAGTGGTATTTAAAAATTGTGAAGGTTAATGTTTTTGATAATTGTCCCTTTACTTGATGAGGTATGCGGGAATATGGAACCTTTTTATGGTGAGTCAAGGTGTGATTTTCATATGCAATTCTTGTTTAATCTTTATTTAGAGACATATTATGATGTATTTATATTAAAAATGAATGTTCCATGTTTTCAAATGCTTTGAAATGCGATATTCCATTTAAAATGCGAAATACACCTATGTATGTGCATTGTGAAATTTCTTAAGTTGTGTGAAATGTCATTATTTATATATACTTATTTCTTTTAATATGTGAAATGGGAATAGATATTATAGGAGTAGGAAGATACTATGGTTGCATTGATTTTGATTACCAGGATTGGGATACTAGGTCTTCCTTTATAGGAAATGATGGCTGTCAGGATGGGTGAGGCATCAAGAATGTTTATACTTGGCTCTGTTGAGGGAGGATAGGAGTCCATGAGGCTATGAAGCTGTGTGGCATGGCTTCTTTCTAACCATGTTTATGGTATTTAGAGGGATCCTTATTGAAACCTCGATTGAGATACATGGTGTAAAAGAAAGGGTTTCCTTAGAGTATGAATAGGTTCAGACCCCTGTGGGTCAGGCATAGTAGGTTTAGGATTAGGTCCAGGTTTAGTTACATTATCATGTTCTAGAAATGTTTCATGTGTAGGTGGGGAAGAAATCATATATTGCATATTTTGGTCTTTGGATTGAGGTGTAGCTCTGAGCGAGCCTGGTGTGTGTTCTCCAGGGCATCGATCAGGGTGCTTAGGGAGATGAACCATCTATGGTATATCTAACATGGGAGATTCAGTTGTAGCACACACCATTTTTTCATGGTGTGGGTGGTCTATAGGTAGTTGATAACTGGATCGATTTGGTTAGTGGATTCATGTTTTTTAAGTGGTGACGTTTCAAATAGTAGGAAGTGAGTCCGAGATGAGTTCCATCAGGGAAGAAAATCTGAGGAATTAGTTACAACACATTGTAGTGGATCTACTAAAATTTTTATCTAGTGTGGGAATCTGAACCATGTCATGAATCAATGTGAGAGAACTCTAAAATAATTTCAGCCATGTGTGTAGGTTGGTCATCTCGAGAGGTTCTATAGGAGGCCTTCTCATTCAGACGCAAATTAGGTTCTGGGTATAACTAACGCCTCTAAGGCTGGTTCAGGATCAGGACCGGGTGAGGACATCTGAGCATCATCTGCATACATAGGTCATGGAAGAGACAGTGGGACCCAACAATAGGTTAACTGTATTGTTGATGGGACAACACGGTAGGTTGGTGGGGCTTTATGAAATGGTGGTTCAGGCTAGGTGCACACCGTGGAGCTTCTAGGGGATGAGCGGGCTAGTGAACTAATGACAGTTTGAGATACGATGCAAGTGTGGCCATTATTTTCATTCTTTTGACAAGGTATGTGAGGCTTGTCAGTTTGGGTGCATGAGGTGCACATATTGTATTTGGAATGACCTGATGCTGGTCAGTAGGTCGGCACCAACTCGAGTGTGTGATTATATATATGACATATGAGGTACCATGTTTAATGATTTATAAATAAGGTATGCATGGTTATAAGGTGCATAGTATTGATGAATAAACGGATGTAGTTATATGAGGTGTGAGGAAACTGGGAACCTATGTGGTTCAATATATGATTGAGGTGTGCGGAACCATGTCTTCTTTTAGAATCCAAGTATATGTGGGACCTTGTAGTTCCATGTGTGATATGGGCCCAAGGTGGGAACTGATGTCGTGTGGGATGTTATTGGGAGTAAAAAGCGCTGTGAGAGAACCTGGTGAGGTGTGGCAGTTACAATGTTTCATAGGATGACTATGTGTCATGAAATTGGTCGTTGGGCCTTTGATTGATTTGGGTTTTGGTCAGGATGGAGTGGGTTAGGAAATTGCTAAGGTTGGGAGCCCCTTGAGGTAATTGGCTGATACCGTTGACACCGTGGTAGACTGTGTTAGATGTTACTATGATGGATATGTTCATTACCATCTTCAATATTTTTTTGATAGATCAGGCATGATCTATATTATGGTTGGGAGATTGTAATGCCCCGAGTTTCTGAGTTGGGTAGAAAACCAGTCATGATTTTATCTTTTCAATTTTTGGTTATGCTCGTATATTAATTGTTGATTTAAACCATTTAGGAGAGTTCATTTAGATTAATATCATGTTTTTACATGATTTTCATTCTTTTTCTAAAGCCTAGGGTGTTCGAAAGAGGTTTTGAGAGCATCGTAGGTCAAATAAAATGTTTTGGGTTGTATGAAAAAGGTTCACGCTTTGTGATAAACTGTACAACCCCTTTCAGTTATCCAGGACTCTCATTTTGAACTGCTATATAGTTTGGGAGGTGTAAAGCCTTATGAGGTTCTATGAAATTTTTTT
The DNA here is from genome assembly GCA_963277665.1 of Viscum album. NCBI lineage: Eukaryota > Viridiplantae > Streptophyta > Magnoliopsida > Santalales > Viscaceae > Viscum > Viscum album. Next base: position 1,629,091,004 of record OY728130.1, read on the forward strand.
ATTGGGATTATTCTTGGTTTAAGCATGGTTAGTAACAACCATGAACAAATTATGAGAGGATTCCATTATAGTCAGTAGCTCAACACTATAGGTGGCATGGTTTGCACACGATTCGGTAAACCATGTGTCCCATACATAATTTATTTAATAGATTTTATTTTTATTTATTTTTTCTTTTCCTCTCTCCCTTTCTTATCCCTTTATCACACACTACACAAGAGGAACCATCCTCTTATTTTCCTCCTTCATATTGTTTTCCCCCCTCCATCAGTGCTCTGATTTTAGATCTATAAGATTATTTAGAACTGCATCAGTAAGGATAACCTCACCCTATCCTATTCCTTTTTTTTATATTTCACATCACACACCACTATTTCCATCTAATTTAATTTCATGGATTTTGACAGAAACACATATCCACGCTAATACACTTTGAAATGGAGCTCAATATTAGACATGGATATGTCTATGAGTCCAAGGTAGGTGGTGCATATTTGGATGTATGTTTTTATGGACGTTTGGGTGGTACAAATGCTTTCATACTTTTGTATATTTTAATGGGGACCCAATTATATCTATTTCTACAAATTAAAATGATTGTGTGACCCATGAGATGTCATCGGGCATGCGCATTTCCTTTTTCTCTTAAGCGAGGCTGGGTTAGAGGTCATTGTTAATTTGGGTTGTTTATATAGGGGTTCCAAATATTTCTTAAATGAATTATTTTTGAATAATTGGATTGATTTTTTTAATATTATGAATTGAAGACATTTATACTGAATTATTATATTTATTTTTTTGATTTAATTCAATCAGGTTAAATTGAATTGTCTGTTTATATTGAAGTTGAGAAGTGAAATTAATTTTCATTGAATTAAATGATTATTTAATGTGAATTATTTATATATAATTGATTTTGATAAAGTATTGTGACCCAAGGGGACATGGTGGGCTCGACTAAATATTGAGTTGACCAGGTCATTAGGATTGGGTGATGTTGATTATTGGTTGGGCTTGACCTGGATTGCATGAGTGATTTTGACCATAGGATTGGGCGTTGTGGATGCCTGATTGAGGTAGAGATACTGTTTTATTTGGAATGGCCCATGAAATTGGGATTTCAAGGCCATACAATTTGAGAAAAATGGTCATATTGGAATGAGGTTATAATGTTTATGTAGTTTTTGTGATATTTATTGGGTGTTATCCTCCCACCCGTGATGGCCAAAGTGCTGAATTGAATTGTGTGAACGTAGGATGACTCTGATGATGAGGTGTTTTGACCAATCATGTGGTTATATTCTCCTGTTAGTGTGGATTAGTAATTTTTTGTGGGAGATTTCTATAGAAATTTATTTGGAAGGTGAGGAGCCTTCAGTTTGTAGCGATGAGACTATCAGTAGGGGGATGAGGCTCGCCATGCTTGAGGAAAATTATACCTCTCATATCTCCTTCATTGGGACTCATATTTTATCCAACGAGTATCCTATCATGAGTGTTTTTATACGTATAACGTTATGGTGGCCTTATTAGTGGACTTTGAGATATGATGTTAGATGTTAAAGGAATGATCCGTATTTAAGTGACACTCAATCACAATAGTGATCATGTAGTTTCATTAGAGATATTTGAGTGGAAACCTCCCACTATGGAATGGAATGGGTCCTTTATATATAAATTTCATTGGAACCCTACTTCTAGGAAATGGAATGGGTCCAATATATATCCATCAAAGTGGACCCATTCTACGAAGATAGGGCATGGGTCCTCAACCATTAGAGTGGGACCGTCTTGCAGAGACATGGCATGGGTCCTCGACCATCAGAGTGGAACCCAATTGTAGAGATAGAGTATTATCCCCTGAATATAATAGTGGAACCCTAATATAGATATAGGGAATGGGTCATACATGAAACATCAGAGTGACACCCTAATGGGGAAATTAGGGATAGGTCCTCTATTGACCATTAGAGAACTATTTTCATTAATTCTGTTATAATTATTTATTGAGATGTTCTGTAGTGTGTGTACATTCACATTATAAAAATCCCTGCCACATTTTTTTATTCCTTTCAGTTCTTGTCGCTATCCCATATCCTACAGAGATCGGCATGGGGTAGTTACAACTCGGCTCTACACCTTCTAGGTGGCCCCTAATGGGTTGGGCCATGAAAGATTAGTATGAGGTCTAGTTCATTCCTTGGGATGATGTTTGGATTTATCCCATTATTAGGATATCGGTGGGATTTATAAAATAATTCAAAGTGTATCGAGTTCATATTTCACTCCAGGGAACCCAGTGTTGGTGTGGTGGATGATATATCCTTACACCATGACTCTGACCACAAAATTATTAACTTGAAATACTGAGAAATTGGTTGCATGGAACATTGGTTCATGAATCACATTAGATTGAGTGTTTTGAATATCATTCTTGAGTTAGATCCCCATATATATACACTCATATTACCATCATATATATTTGATAAATATTTCATTATTTCAATGCATATACAACCATATAGGTAACAGATTCAGTATCATGAAATCGATTTGATGAATAATGATGCCTAGGTTTATCATTCATCAGGAAAGATATTTCCTCTAGGTAGGTAGGTAACAACACCCCCATTATTTGAGAATATAATTTTACTAGAAAAGTTGCTTGATGATGTATGAAGACATAGCACACTATGTGAGTTCCAGTGCAAGAGGCCACCGAGGATCCATGATGAGTCATATCCCTAGTAATGGGAGGATAAACAAGATTGGGTGACTTGATTCCTCAATATTATCCAAATAATGTCTTATCACGAGTTTTCACTTGCTTTTATCCTTTTCTATGGGGTAGCTAGGCACTGGTGGAGTTTGGTCATGTAGATGCATGAAGAGTCAACACACTCATGGATTGAATTCCGGAAGCTATTTCAGAAGCATTTCAACCCATCATTCTGGTGATCGGTTCAGATTCAAGATACTCTGGAGCAGTAGAAGGGGTGTAAACTGAAGGAGAAGATTTTTTGTCTTTGATGTGCCTCAATTCGGTAGAATCTAGAATCTCATAGTCTCCCGATCTCAATTCTCAAACAAAAAACATTGGTTCCTCCTCTCAATAGTCCAAGTGTTATGCATCTAACCCATGAAATTTTAAATAAAAAACTATTCTTAGAGGGTATTAAGTGTATGAGTATTGATTAAAGTAAATAATTAATTCAATTAACATAGACTCCAATGTTTTCCCTATCTGAACATCCAACATCATCTAATTTTATCTCACACCTAGGGTAAACCTCATAGTCCATATTCAACCATGGTCTCATATTTTATATCTGATACTTCATTTAGGAGATATTCTATTATTTATAAAAAATATATGTTGGAATGATATAAAATATTTTTAATATTTTTATAAAATTATTCTTGGAACATCGGGACATAGAAATACGCATCATCCCAATACCTGGCGCTGATAATATTCCATCATATTTTTCAATGACTTAAATTGAAAAACAAATTTATCTATATTATTCCCAAGTTCATGATTTTAATAATTGAAAAAAAATATATGAAACATTATGGGGTTACTAAGCTCACATCCAGTTTAGCCACTCCCAATAGCTCTCCTGCATGATCACATGCTACCACAGGACACAACCCAAGTGAATGATCCATTCACATAGGATCATCTACTATGTATCATTGATCACCACTAGGTAGTCGATGAAATTTTACCCATATACAATTTCCATCTCTCCCCAATTAATAATATGTGTGAGATCATGCATGTATCTCCTCAGCTGTGACACCTTGAAGATGTCGTGCACTCGCTCCAACTATGGGGATAAGTGAGTTTATAAGTAACCAATCCAACCATATAGAAGATCAAAAATGGCTCGATAAACCTTTGATATATCTTAACCCTCCATAAAAATCTCTTCAATTCTATTCATGGTGAGACTCTCGGGAAAATGTAGTATCCCACATCAAAATCCATTGACCTACAAAATCAATCTGCATAAGATTTCTGCCTCCTATGAGATTTCTACATCCACTTACATATCACTTATACCTTCTCCATCATCACATACACTATATCTAACCCAAAAAGATATGCCACACTGATCTCAGTCTTGTATAATGGTGACCTACAATGTATTCCATACAGTGTCTCAAAAGATTCCATTCCAACAATATAGTGGATCTTGTTATTATAATAAAACTCCACTAAGGGTAAGTGATCCTCTTATATCACTACAAAGTCTAATATAAAATCCTTCATCATATCCTCTATCACATGGATAGTGTGAATTTTCTACCCACCCATATGTGTGTGGAAGGCTATTCTCAAACTCACTTGGGTCCTGGATTCCTTTAACATTCCTATCCATAACTATGACGTATATCACCCAACACAGTAAGAGACAATTATTGAGGAAACCCCATGATGGTGGATGGTCTCCCACTATTACATATTCCTCAAATCTCCACCGAACTCCAATCCTTGATTGAATATAAGTGTGCTAACATCATAAGTCATTCAACTATCACCTAGAATGCATCATTGCCTCTTACTGTTTGTGGAAGCCTGATCACAAAGTCCAAGGATATGGCATCCCATTTCATCTCTAGGATGTAAAGAGGTTACAAAAAACCTACTGAAACCTATTTCTTTTCTTTTACATGTTAACATGTGAGGAAATGAAAGACAAAATCGACCACACTTATCCTCAGGACAGCCCAAAAAAAATTCCCTTGAATGTAATTATATATCTTTACTATAACATGATGTATAGCCAAATAAGATTCATGAAAATATATCATCACCAAATCCCACATCGTTTCTCGGACCACCGTCTGCCCCTAGAAAATGATAACATGGTTACCTCCTTCCGAAAAATTAGTATAGTGAATCCTTCAGATGATATATGGCCATGTAATACCTCACAGTAGATGTATCCCAACTAGGAATTTCCCAAACATTAGATAAGTGGAGTATTCAACACCATTGACTCAAAAAAAGGTACACCTTCCCTCTCAACCATCGTTTTCTACATGGAAGATAACTTCTCAGATAACTCTTAGTTTTGGCTAAGGGAATATACCACCACATTTCCCTTCCCATTGGTATATACTATCCTGAATTAATAACCAAGAAAAAACTCCAACCATAACCTATATCTCAGGTTCATCTCTCAATGTGTGAAGACCTACCTAATACTCTAGTGGTATGAGTAAACAATAAAGTGCTCTCATATAAGATATTTCCTCCACATCCACAGATTGTAGACTACCACTTCCATCTCTAGTTCTTGATTCAGGTAGTTCTCCTCAAGGGGTCCCATCATTATCATACCATATGTGATGAATTCCAACATATGCATCAACACATAGCTGATCCATATGCATCAAAATATACTACGTACAATACACCATCCTCTGATAGTCTAAAAACATGAGCACTCATCAACCACATCTTCATATTCTAAAAGGATCTATGGAAATGATCAGTTTTGGTAAACATATACAATATCTATGGCAAGGATTCAAAGGGTATATCATACTAGATATGTATGCCACAAACCTATTGTAGTACCCTTCAAAGATATGAAAACTCTCCAACTCTAACATGCTCTTGGGTGGCTCCCATCTAATCACTGCATTGATCTTCATTCGGTCCATAACTAATTGATGCTCAGAAATTACATTACCATAAAGTGAGCCTTTTCATGTGTCCACACATCATATTTATGTATTCAATATATGGCCATAAATGATGGATATATGGGATTACCAATAATTTCAGGTGGTCAAATAGTGGGATTCATGACAACATAAATAGATTTGGAACACACGGAGCGGATCTAGCATTTTTTGGGATGCTCGAATACACACTATATAGTCTAAAGAATAAAGAGTGTGTAGACCAGTGGAAATGGTATATAGGGTATCTAGATGAGCTAAATTTCACACTCCATGTGGGGCCCCCACATTCACTATGACTAGGTTCTTCTGACCCGAAGTGTACTATGTGAATACATGGAGATGACCATGACTAGGAGAACAAAAAATGTAGACCTACATGGCCCAAATGATACGATCATGGTCAGGAGGACACGAACTGGCCCCAGGTGGATGAGACACTTCATGTAGGGTCACATGAATAGTGATTCATGTACCAGAATGAACAAGACCAGGAAGCTAAGTAGGAACACATGCCATGTGAGTCCCTTATATTCTATGTACCTACTTTTGAGGAAATATCTACCTATCATGTCTTCATAATTTTGACACAAATTTTAGCATGTGAGTAGCCTATCCATAGTGTTTTTCATCTAGTACAAGATGGTGGCCTCCATATTTTCCACTGAGATAATATACATGATGTTCCATGCATTTATCTTCATTATAAATTGCTTAAAAATGATAGTGATTAGGTAGGATCATCAGAGAAATTTGCGTGGAATCATCTTACTATGATAGGGAATGGGTCGTCTATCTATCCATTAGAGTGGAACCCTCTAGCTGGGATAGGGCATGAGTCCTCTATCCATTATAGTGGCACCCTCCTATGGAAACATGGCATTGGTTCTCAGCCATTAGAGTGGCACCCACCTATGGATACAGATCATGGTTCCTCAACCATAAGAGTGGCTTGATCCTAATGAGAGAGGGCGTCTTTCCTATACCAACCATTAGAGTGGTACACTCCTACGAAGATAGAGCATGGGTCCTCTATTCACCATCAATGTAGAACCATATTTTGAAGTCAATGAATGGGTCGTCAACCTCCAGAGTGGCATCCTCCTACTGAGTCTGCAGGACATGGTTACTCTATTATCAGAGTGGTACCCTCTTGATAGGACATGAAATGAGTCCTTTATCAACCCCCAAAGTGGAACCCTTCTGGATATACAAGGCACGAGTCCTTGACCATCAAAGTGGTACCCTCCTATTAGAATAGGTAATGGGTCATCAATATATTTAGTGGAATCCTATTATTATAATAGGGATTGGTTCCTCTACATAGAGCATACATCCCCTCAGTTGTACCACATAGTGTTGTGGTGTGGCTTGAAATGGATGCTTCTTCGGATAGACATAAGAGATATTGGGAATCAATGGTGGACATGTAGAAACTAATGAAATACTATTTTCCTTGGATGGGATATAGAATGGAGGTCCAATTTCTATCTCATTTTTGTTTTAAATATGATAACACAAATATATATATATATATATATATATATATATATTTGATGTTGGATTTTGATTCTATCTATCTATGGGTTGATCTTTCTACTTCTATTTTTTCTCTTATTTCTCTCCCTTCTTGTTTTGGGACATCCTACCAGGTATTTATATACTCCCCACTTCATGGGATTTTCCTCCATGTGTAGTGACTTATGTAGATGATGGATTGTTTGTTGGATATTTTGGTGATGCATTGGTATACCCTTGTACATTTGACTATGTTCAGTGGTTAGATCTTGGAGATCTAGAGCTAGGAAATCTCAAAATTTACCCTTTTCAATTATTTTCATATTTGGACATCTTTCTAGTTGGTTGTGTATTTTGGACCTTATCGTTTTAGATTATAGATTCATAATCTTATATTACATAGAGGTTTTTAATTGCATGTTTTTTTCTATAGATTTTATTGTATTTCCTTTTATTTTTATAAACTTATGTATCTAAATGGTTGGGTGTGTGAATACACGTAAATTAATAAAAGGCCACCCAAAATTGTTATACATTATGGAAATTGTCACCAGCACCTATTATATGGAGGTGATCTTGGGGTAGTTGCTTCTTGGCTCTCCAATCACCAGGCATTCCCCGATGGATTGGGACATGACACGTAATTATTGATCCTTTATGAAACATGATTAAAACCCCAACCTTTCCACATAAAACTAAATGAAAAACAAACAAAACATTTATACATAAAAATAAATTTTGGGATAGTCGACCCTATATGGATATAGTGAATAAATAAACAACATAGGATTCCACAATGAAATGGGTAGAACCATGCCGCAATGAAACTTGTGTAGGTTTAACAAAGAGCACACATCCAATCACTTTTAGGATTTCCACGTTCTGACTTCACCTACAGAAACCCAACCAATACTTTTATATGATTAATCTATGATCCAATAGAGATTAACTAGAGTTTTCCATGTCGAAAATCCATTTTCATGGTGAAAAAAAATCCATATAGATTAACTTAATGACTTATGTAAGATTCAATCCAAACATCTCTAGACTCCATCTATCATGACACGAACCTGCATGCTAAAACTAGAAAGACATTAATGGACTAGCCAACACCAAAACTCTTATATATCATTATCTACTCTGAAATATGATTCATCATGTGAGAATATCGTTCATCATCGAGTTATAGAAAAAATTATAGAATTAACCATTCTTTCTTCCATCTTGTCATAGTGCAACGCATGGGGCCATGTTGAAACACCATCCTTAACATAAATTTTAGCTCAAAAATTTATCTAACAACTAATGAACCTCTTATGATCCATTCCAAACCCCTATAACACATTAAATATGATGACTAATGGTTATAAGGGACCCATAACATTAAAAAATGAATGTCTTCACCATCATGAAATTAACTTGGTTACAATTGAACAAGGGACAATCCTATAAATATTTTCTTAATTATAATGACTAATATATTATATCATTATTAGTATATAAATAATGTGAAAAAAAGGAACAAGGAAATTAAAATATATATAAACTATCATAAACAAATGTATGTGATCATTAAATAAGATAAAAATAATGTTATTTATGATGAATAAGCTATCTTTCATAAATACCTTCCCCCATAAATTTATTGCAACTTAGATATATGTAATAAAAAATTGGATAAAAAAGATAAGTGTTAAATGAATATTAGATAATAGTGAAAGATTTCCCTTTGTTTTTATTTTCCACTACAAACAAATATAATTATTTAAACCCATGTGAATTGAATATCCATTCAGACATATTAAATATCTTTTCATTGGTTATTTAGAAAATAATGATTTCATGTTCTAGATCATGAGTTTGAGTGAAAAATCTAGAAGTCAAGTAGTTTTTTTACTTCATCACTAATATTTTTTTCTTAATATCTATTTTAAATAACTTTTCTTTTACAATTTTTTGTTATATTATGAAATTTATTTTTTAATTTTTTAGTTATTTAATTTGTTTTTTGTTTTTATTTGATATTTTATGTGATCAATATATTTTTTAAAAATTGAATATAAAAATATAACATATAAATAATAAATATTATATTTAATGTATATTTATTTTAAATTAATATTTATTAAACATAAAAAACATTATTATTGTATAATAAATATAAATGAATAAAAAATTTAAAAATTTATTTTAAATCTATCATTTTTTGAAATAAATTTTTTATTTTTTTAAAAAATTATCAATATATAAAAAATAAAATAATAGATAAGATAATAAGAAAAATAATTTAAATATTTGTAATTAGTAAGTTATTTAAATTTATTAAAGTAGCTAATAATTAATAAATTTAAAAAATAAAATGATTAATTAATTTATAATATAGTCAAAATAATTAAAAAATTATTATAAAATAGTTTCAACATTTGAACTACAAAATATTACCACAATAATATAATTTTATTATTATAGTTAATAAATATGAATGATATTACTAGATTTTATTATTTTTTATAATTAAAATAATTTAATTAAAATATATATTAATAAAAATACAACATAAAATTGAAAACTTATTTATTTAAAATATTTTTTTGTAAAAAAATATTTAAACTAAAAACATAAAATTTATTATTTATAATTAATAAAATTAATACAACTATTTTAAAATAATTATTTATTTTAGAAATATTTGTTGTAGATACTTTAAATTAGTTTTTATAATAAAATATATTAAAAGATAACATAATATTAAAATTGACTTAAATTATTATAATGAATAAAATAATTAAACTAATTCATGTTATATAATAAGAAGATCAAGAATCCATTTCTCCCTGTGAGGTTGGGTTAATATTATTTATAGATAAGAAATACAAAAATATCATTATAAATATTATTTGATTCATTAAATAGTCAAACATTTAACAATTCACCCATATCTTAAATAACTAAATCCCCAAAATACCTAAATACTCTAGTAATACCCCTCATGATTTATTTAAATAGAATAGATACTCAAAAAAATAAAAATAAACATCCAAAATCCCTAATACACCCTCAAGTTGAAAATTCTTTACATTGATACTTAAATACATGAATAAAAATCATGATTAAAAATTTTACTATAGCATCATGGGTAAAACCTGAGGGGAAAATAGAAAAAAACAATAACCATTCAATCTAAAAATTCTATTAAATTTGTAATAGTTTCTATAAATATTAATTCTATATTTATTACCTTTCTATCCAAATATGGCATGAATTTTATTGCTCATAAAGGAGGTAAATATTTGTTTATATGTTCTTCTTTCTTTAGCAGAGGTAAAAGAGTGTCTGTCATCATTTATTCTTCCCCAATGTTGTTCAAATATTGAAACAAGTACCACATAATGAGGAAAAATGAATTCATATTTTTTAGTTTGTTTAGATATATATTTGACTTGATTAATGTATATGAATTCTCAGTTATTATAGATGATTAATGTTTTACTTCAACAAATTTATAGAAGTATTTTGTCACCCCTTTTAAATCCTATTCATATATAAGCTGTTTTGATTCTAGTTATCCCATTTGATCTTATTTTATCATGAGTTTCTCTTAAATATACTTCATGATAATTTTATTCTTATCATCCCTTAGCTTGAATTTCATAATCCCTTTAATGAGTTCATTATATTTTTTGGGAGATTCTTTTTTTCCTAAACTTTTATCCCATAAACATTCTTCACGGTTTTAAATTCATTCTTCCACATTATATTTTCCTCTATGAAATATTTAAATGAAAAATGATTATATAATCTATATAAGTCACTTCACTGCCTTCCTCATCACTACTTGAGGAGGTTTCTTGGACTTTTTCATGATCGATATGGTTTGTAACCTTTTTACTTGATTCATCATCATATTGGATGCTTGCGGGATATTATTCTTCTTTTTCATCTCTCTTCATTTTTCTCTGACATCTTTTCTAAGTAATTTTCTTGGTTTTAGTCATCTTTCTAAAAAATTTGTATTTTTTTCATGTTCTTTTTTGAGACATTTATTCATTGTCTGTAGCATCATACTCATAGTCATACCTCATTGTATAGTTGATTACGAAGTGTCCAACGCCTCTATATTTGAAACATTTAAGAGTCAGTTCCCCTTGTACTTACCCTTTAATTTTCTAAAATTTTAATATAAATGATACATGATTCTCTTGTTATCATTATCTATATCATCATCAGCATTTGAAACACTAAAAGATTCAAGTTCTTCTTATTTAAGAATCAACTTTATTATAGTTTGAAAATGAATATCATATTTCACATTCATTATAAAGGCATGAATCTTTCTCATTACATAGTAAATGGGGTTATTTTTTAACTCATCAAATGAGATATCTTACCTATATTCTGAAGAAAAAAATTCTTGATCAATTCTTCAAGAAATTTTCTCATGAGATTCTGTAGAATAATAATGTAATCTAACCTTTCACCAAGGGCTATAATGTTTCTCACTATTGCACTCACTCTAGTAAATTAATCATCAACGGATTAGTCCAAAACATATTTATGTATTCAAACATACATCTCTATATTTTTAGTTATGATTCTTTTACATTTACATTTTCTAAGATCCTCATTCACGTTGATTCCAAATTTCATTAGTATTTTATAATCTTATTATTTTTTTTTAAAAATCATTTCAGAAAAACACATAAGATTGAAAATAATAGCCTTTCTATCAACCGAACAATTTTATTCATCAGTAAATAGATTCTAATCAATTATTTTAATAGGTGGAAACTCCACTATTACTACATAATGAAATTTAAAACCCATAGAAAAAAATATATGCATTCTATTTTATCACCCTTGATAATTCATTACAATAAATAGAGAAACAACAGTACTATTAATAGAATTCATGTTTCCCATCTTTCATATATAGAAAATACTAATAAAGGGAGCCTCTTTATGACACCACTTATTAGTCTCAATGGATCGAATTCCTACATTAAGAGGGGGTGAATCATTATAAATTACATTTAAAATTTATTTATATCAAATAAACCATTGTTGTTAGTCAGTACACTTCCATATCAAGTAGAAATATAATCATCACTCGAATACAATAAAAGGTAAGCAGGAACAAAGACACACATGATTTTTTACAAGGTTTCACCCCATTGTGATGTACTAATACTTATTTCAATAGGTTCTTATCCCATTATATATATTTTCCAATAATATATTGTTATCAATATATGTTCTTCAGTTCAGTTGTTATCCTAATTCCATTGTTCCTAGTATAATACATTACCTCATGAGGGTCCAATTTCTCCTAACAATACAATACAATATAGAACACCATTATATGAGAGATAGTGTTTCCATTGATTGAAGCTTAGTTCAATGATAAATAATATCTTCTCTCTTTTAATCCAAAAAAATGATAACATGGATGAAAAATCACTATATTTGAGAACAAACACTCTATAATTTACATGGAAAACAAACACTAAATATTATATCATTTTCCACTCACAACATACAACATATTTATGATTATGCTTTTTTTATGAAATCCAAACTAGTACTATTATATTTGATTAAATAGATCATAAAAACAACATATCCTTTATTTTATATCCTATTGATTTTCTTTTATTAGTTGTAAATTCCTGGGAATACGGAGATTTCAATCATCACATGGAATTATCATCAAATCAAGCTTCTTCTTTTTTATTATTAGTATCTTACAATAATATTTCTTATCACACTAATGCATCTTTATAATCAAAGATTATTTTTTCACATTTTCTAGTTCTCTAGTGTTTCATTTTATATAGTGGTGGAAGAATTAAAAGAATAAACTTTTTCAGCTTACCCATGTTAGAATATTGTAAGTTATCTCATGCTTGGGAGTAGCTAACAAATGTACGAGGGAAAACCCAATTCACCTAGGGTGGTAATTTATGTTCTAGATTTTTCAATGTTATAGTTCATGATATTTCACCATTGGGTGATGAACATATTGTGTGAAGTGATTGTTTTATGATATTTGGATCATGGCCTCAATGGAATGAAGTGGATTATTCATGCATCATTGTTGGAACCCAGAGAGGTAGCTGGCATGCATCACGGTAGGCACACATGGGTTGGGTGTGTGAGACCTGAAAGGTAAAATACACCTTCCATTCTGATAATTTAAATGGGAAAATTTTTAATATGAAACAATGAAAGATAGTTAAGATAAATGATTGATAAGTGATGACAAATGAAATATGTATAGTTAAGGGTTGTAATAAATTGAGAATGTTGTTGTAACATGTTTTGTGAGATTTTTTGTGGTGTATGGTTGTTTACACCTTGATGATCATGGCCAGCAGTAAGGATGGTTGGGGTAATGTTTTCAGAATACTAAGGTTTATTGGGATGGTGAATTTATGATGAGTTGTTGTGGCTGATGAAGATACCTCATGTAATGAAATTGTGAAGGTTCTATGGTATGTGTTCTAAACATCATGTTTATAAATGTAGAGAGATGCCACCAGGACATCGAGTGCCGATTGTGGAACAAGAGGATGTTGCAGAGAACAATCCTCCACTAGAGGAGAAAGAGAATGTGGTGATCAAGGAAGGTAGAGAAGAGAGGTTAAGAGATAACATGGCTCGTTTTATGTAGATGATAAATTGGGACCCAATGCAGGATGCATCGGGTATGTTTGAGCTGACCAGAGAGTTTTAGGTGAAATACCCTCAAACCATTACTAGAGAGGGTGGTCTAGAGGCAGGGGAGTTCTGGACTGAGTCTCTCCAAACGATACTTGACTATATGGAGACTCCTGGTGGAAAGAGGGCCATATTGGCCGCTTATATGTGGCAGGGCCAAGAAAAGAATTAGTGATACATCTAGGATCAGAATGAAGAGGCTGAGGGGATTCTGTGGAAGGATTTCATGGAAACAATTCTAGAGAATTTTTACCCAGAGACTTTGAGGCAAGAGTGGGATATAGAGTTCATGAGCCTGACTCAGGGATCTATGTCAGTGATGGAATATGCTAGCCATTTCACTGACCTACAATGCTTTGTTCAAGCATTGGAGGGGGAGGAGGTATTAGTTGCGAGGCATTTCCAGGATGTGTTACGGCATGTGATCATGTATCAGGTTAATATAATTTGCTTGAAGAGGTTTATAGAGGTAGTGGATCATGAATTGATCTCATAAGGGAACCTGAAGGGAGTTTTAGGTAGTGGGCTTGTGATGCCAATTGGGCAGAGAAGTGGTGCAACTTCTAAGGGCAGGAAGCGTCATTTTGAAAGTTTTCAATATGGTAGTAATGTTCAAGGCGGTCGAAAGATAGGGTCAACTGCTCATGATGGTGACTGAGTTTTTTTCTATCAGTGTGGAAGGGCAGGGAATATGCGTGGCCAGTGTCCTTGACCTCTAGTTGAGTGATGATCGTGCAGACGATTTGGACATGTGTAGAGGTTATATAGGAACCCTCAACATGTGAGCATGAATGTTGGTGACAAGAAGATTCCAATAGGAGGTAAGGGATCCATTGATCCATATAAGGAATGCAGATGGAGCATTATGGGCCGTACTAGTAGGGGCGATGGATGTGGAACTCCAGGGTAGGATCTGCCATGTCAGTAGGGAACTATAGTGAATGGAACATAGGTGGGAGCCCAAGGTAGAGGGGTAGGTTAGCTTCATACAGTTTGTTCTGCACCTGGTGATGGTGAAGCTGGGCCATCAAATGCCTGAGGTATGATCCTTGAAGCTTTAACGCTTGTTAGTGTGTTGTTTCATACTGGTGGTACACACTTTTTATTTATTCTTGTATTTTTGTAGTTATGGGTTTGTCGGTGGAGGATGTGTGCGGGGATATGTCTATTGACTCTTTGTTGGGGGGTGTGAAATGAGGAAATCGGGCAGTGGAAGGGATGTGCTCTGGATGTCGGTGGGTATCATTTCCTGTGGGACTTGTTCATTCTTGAGATGTGTATTATTGACCTGAACTTGTGTATGGATTGGATTGTGTTGTATCGGGCACACATAGATTGTTACCATCATAGGGTATCATTCAGGTCACTTGAGGGTGACACTTATGTCCATCGCGGAGAGTGGGATGTTCGAGCAGGTTGTGCGATATTGTTCCATAGGTAATTGGATTGGCTCATGGATCAAGAATCTTATCTTTTGATTGATGATGAAAGAGGGGAAATGTATGTCTTTCCTACAGTCGTGGATCAGTTTCAGTATGTTTTTCCTAAAAATTTCTCAGGGTTTCCACCTGAGAGGGATGATGAGTTCACGACCGATTTGCTGCTGGGAGCGGATCCAGTTTCTATTCCCCCATAATGATTAGCATAGAAAAAACTCTAGGATATAAAGGTTCAACATGAGATGTTGGAGATTAAGGGGTTCATACGCCCTGGTACATCTCCTTGGGGATATCATGTTCTTTATTCAGAGAAGGATTATGGGTCATTACAGTTGTGTGTTGATTATCAGAAGTTAAATCAAATGATGGTGAAAAACCGATACCTTATACAAATATTTGACGACCTATTTAACCAATTGATAGGTAAATCGGTGTTTTATAAGATTTATTTGAGATCAAGTTATTACCAGTTGAGAGAAAGGTCTTATGACATACCACAGAAATATTTCAGAAGTTGGTATGGGTTATTTGAGTTGGTTGTGATTCCATTCAGCTTGACCAATGCATTGGTAGTATTCATGGCGTTGATGAACTGAGTCTTTTATCTTTATTTGGATCAGTTTTTTGGTTTCTTTGATGATTACATATAGTTGTACTCGAAAAATCATGACGATCATGCCCAACATCTTGACATCGTATTGAGTACAATGATAGAGAATCAGCTTTATTCTAAGCCGTCAAAGTGTCAGTTATAGATTGGAGAAGTGCATTTTTTGGGTCACATCAACTATAATGTAGATGTGTCGATGAATCAAGATAAAGTATAGGTTCTCTTATCTTGGGATAGTCCCATGAGTGTTTTAGATGTTTGGAGATTTCTGGGTTTGGCCGGATATTAATAGAGGTTCATTGAAGATTTCTCTTGGTTGGCAGCACCACTATCGGGCTTGAACAAGAAGGGAATCAGGATTGAATGATATGAGGCTTTTGATAATTCTTTTAAGGAGTTGAAAATGCTATTGAAGACCACACTAATCTTGATCTTACCTGATCTAGGTAGAATGTATGTGCTGTTTTGTGATGTATCCGATATCAGGTTTGGTGCTCTGTTGATGCAAGATGAGCAGGTTTTGGCTTATGGATCGAAGAAGTTGAGATCCCATGAGAGGAAATACACCACTAATGATCTTGATTTCGCTATAGTAGTGTATTATTTAATGTTCTAGAGGAACTACTTATTGGGGGAAAGGTTCACT
The DNA here is from genome assembly GCA_963277665.1 of Viscum album. Classification (NCBI taxonomy): domain Eukaryota; kingdom Viridiplantae; phylum Streptophyta; class Magnoliopsida; order Santalales; family Viscaceae; genus Viscum; species Viscum album. The sequence goes on from OY728130.1 coordinate 1,629,107,634, forward strand.
ATGTATGCTGATCTGAAGAGTCTAATGTATATCTTTTCGCAATAGGGTTTTCATCTTCTGCAGGGAAGATGGGTTGGGTATCTCTAATACATTGACTTTGAGATGGTATATACACCTGGGAAAAGGAAAAATGTTGCTAATTCATTGAGCAGGAAGGCTCAGAACCAAGTGGTTCAGGAATCCATCACCGAGTGGAAGGTGATGGCCTTGTTCGCAGAGATTCACCTAGAAGTACAGTAATAGAATAGTCAAGTGACTCCTTCCTCCATGGTTGTTGAATCGAAAGTTTTGAGCATTGTTAAGGGAAGTCAGCTTGATGATCCAGAATGTTTGGCCATGATGGAAAGACTTAAATGTGGGGAGCCACCTTCAGGTTGGGCCATTGGTTTTTATAGGGTTGTTTGTGTTCTTGGTCGTGTGGTTGTACTAGAATGCATGCAGGAAGTGCATCCTGGTTGGAACAAGGTGTATCATGATCTTCACAGATTATTTTGGTGGCGTGGAATGAAAAAGGAAGTTGTGGGATTTTTGGCACGCTTCCTTACATGTCAGTAGGTGAAGGTCGAGCATCAACAGCCTGGTATACTGTTACATAAATTTCCTGTTACAGAATGGTGGTGGGAAAATGTGATGATGGATTTTGTGGTGGGTCTTAAAATGATTCCTCAGAATAATGATAAAATATGTGTGGTTATTGATCGACAAACGAAAGTGGATCATATCTTACCAATTCATGAGACATACACGGTTGACCAGTTGGGTGAGATGTATGTTTGGGAAAGAGTACAGTTTCATGGTGTACCGCGGACAATAGTTTCAGATAGTGATCCTCATTTCACATCACACTTCTGGAAAGTTTTATAGAAGGTGTTGGGTACATAGGTGCTTTTGATTATGACTTTCCACCTGAGGACGGATGGGTAGTCAGAGCGTAGAATCCATGTTTTTGAAGACATGTTGAAGTATTGTGTCTAGGATTTTGGTGTTTCTAGGGAAAACCACCTGTCACTTATTTAATATTCCTATAATAAAAGTTTTCAAGCTAAGGTTCAGATGGACCTATTTTTGTCTCTCTTTGGGAGGTTGTGTAGACCTCCACTATGTTGGTTCGAGGCCAGTGAAACCGAGCTGTTGGGATCGAGTCTCGTGCAAGAGATTTCAGAGAAAGTTGAGTTGATTCTGAAATGCATGGCAATGACTCAGATTAGGTAGAATGTGTATGTGGATTAGAGGTGTAGACCTCTTGATTATGAGGTGGTTGATAGTATGTTCCTTTGGGTGTCCCCAATGTTGGGTCACCGACAGATTCAGAAGCCGGGAAAGTTAGCACCCAGGTATGGGTGGTCATTTGAGATTTTGGAGAGGATCATGTATGTGGCATACCGATTTGATCTTCCACAATGGTATATAGGGATGCATGATGTCATTCAATGGTTGTAGCTTTAGTGCTATCTCCCTAACCCAACCCATGCGGTGGATGTTGAGGATGATGATCTTGATGCTGATATGTCCTTTGAGGATCATTTTGTTCGTGTCAGGGGTCGTGGTAAGAAAGTCTTGCGGGGAAAGGTTGTGCCATTAGTGATTGTAATATGGTTACATGGGAATGTTTATTAAGAATATTTGGAGTATGAAATAGATATGAGGGCTCAGTTTCCTAATCTATTTTCCATGGAAGTTAAATGAATCTTGGGAGCTCGGTTTGAGGACAATCATTATAAGGTGGAAAGGTTGTAAGATCCCAGATCTTGGAAAGGTATATTCTCATCTATGTTTTGGTTTGAATCCATTTTTTGGTAAATTACATGATTATGAAAGCCCTAGTGGTGGCTCGGGGGTGTTCCAAGGGTTTGTGACATGAAAGAAGGAGGATGGGGGGGTTCTGGGTAGGTCACATGGTCTGTGCACGATTAGTGCTAACTGTGCGGACAGCCCAGGTAAACCATGCAAGATGATGTTTTTTCTAATAGTAGCCATTGCATAGTTTTCAAAGGGTTAAAAATAGTGTGGATAAACTGTGCGAGGGGGTTTTTTTGGAAATAATCACCTGCATGGTTTGTGCACGGTTTGGAAAACCGTGTGGCCCAGAAATTTATAAAAATTTACAATTTTGCCACTCTGGGATTTTTAACACCAACTCGGGATTTCCACTCATTTCACCTCACTTCACCCTAGGGACCAACCCAATATCCCATGTTCTCCAAGAAATCATTCTACCTCGTTTCTATGGTATTTTTGAGGCCATTGGTTTTAGATCGAAGCTCCAGGTAAGGCTAATCACATCTTTGCTTCTCTTTTGAGTTTAGGGCTTGTATCTTCTTATCATCTCCTCCATAATCTCTAAAACCCTACTCATTGGGTGATAATTAGGTTGAATTATAAATGGTTGGTTGATGTGGAATGTAATATCTTGATTAAGAGTGAATTTAATCACAGAATCGAGGTAGTGGGTCTAAAAGTTTTATATCGTGGTTTATTTGTTGAATTTTGCTTGTGTGGTTTTCTTCTTGGGTGTCCGTTGGTATGTTTTAACTACCAATGGCATGTTTTAGTAAAATGGTTATTAATAAGGTAAATGGAGACCCTCACGGTCCCCATGGGATGCGTCTAGGGTAATGACACTAATATAGGGCCACCAATGGGGTGTGCCGACTTCCCAAGACCTAGGGATTTGGGAAGAATAAGTGAGATTGTTGTGTAATAATGTAGAGCCTTTGATAAACATGTTGGGGTAACTATTAGTGTTGGGTAAGAAGCTAGGTGCTTCACCTAATCTTGGTAATAACCTAATTGGATATTGGGTTAATATGTTTAAGTGATTAAAGAATGTAAATGAATGGGATATGAGCATTGTAATTAAGCTTAGTGAGTTATGCATAACGAAAAATCCTAGCGAGATAGGAACAATGAGTGAATGCTTAGTGAGATAAGCACAATAAAATGGAATTGGGTTAAATAGATAACTTATGTGATGTGTGGTAAATGGGTTAATGGGTTAAGGCATGGTGTTAAACGTAATGTTATTTTTATTGTATATGTTTTAATTGAGAAATGGTTGTGATGTTTGGTAAATGGTTAATGGTTACATATATGTATAGAATGTGCACATTGCTTGGTATTGTGGGGTATTTACTGATGTTATACACCCATAGGTTGAGTTGGAATAATTCTCGAAAATCCACCAAATGCATGGGTTAGGGATGTTGAATGATCCTCAATTCCCATTAATGGTTTCATCCTTAGGGACTGATGCTTAGAGGTGAGATATGGTTGATGTTGAGTTGGACTGACTCTCAAAACTCCTCCCCCAATGCACTTGGGTAGGGATATGACTGATGCTCTTTTTCCCTATCACTTTCATCCATTGAGACTGAGGTTCCAAGGTGAGTTTAAGGTTTACATGAGGAAGTTTTTCTTAGTGAGATAGGACAACTGTGTGTTTTTTCTCATGTATGTGTTTGTATACTTTAAGCCCGTGTAACATGTTCTATTGATGGAACCATTATAAATGTGTTTGAAATGGTAATTAATGGGAAATGGGATGAAATAGTAAGATATAGAAATGGTAATAAATGTTGGTAATGGAACTAAACTGGATAAGGGAACTTAATCTTTTCATTGTCATTTATCATTCATTTCCTTTTTCATGCACAATTTTTGATACTAGATATTTCATAGAAATCATTGGTGGTAGCCTTCTGAGTTGTGCTCACACCCTACTGAGGCTGCCATTGGGTACCCAATAAGACTTCATGATTACAAGTCAGAAAAAGGGAAAATTCCCTTATTAGGCAATTGGGTTAGCATGGGTGTATGTGGAGGAGGACACAGACTTGGTGTGTGGACCATTTTCAGGATTTTGTAGTTGATCTTTATTTTGGGTTTTGTTCACTTTTTCACTTGTAGCATATCTGGGCATATTTACAGTTATACATGGTTGTACTAAGTTTGGGAATGGCTTTTTATGCATGCAAATGTATTATTGATTGTTATTTCGCTATTTTGTTATCTTATATTGTGGATTACTCTGATAAAAAGTGGGTATAGTCTCCCCAATTGACTATTCAAACCCCTGTTGCTTGTCAGGAACCTTTGGTGTATGTGAAGGCGCTCATAAGTTCATTTAACCATCCAGCTCATAGTAATGGTTTAGTGGATTCCGGGTCAGGGATGTTACATAATAAGTAACCATACGACCTTGTCATGTTGATATATCTTCCACAATCAAACAAAACCAATGGTATGCCTGATCAAAGTGACACAAATGAGTTTTTCTAATGTTAGGCCTCAATTTTATATCACAATTATTATTGTATAAGTTTATTATCCCTTATTATATATTTTATACTATTATATTCTTATCAATATAAGTGGCTTAGGTAATTTCCGATACTAAATTTTTGTTTCCAAATAAAATAAATTACCTCACATAGGTCCACTATCTCTTAAAAGTACAATGCAACATTGGACACCCCCTAATAAGAGACAGAGCTTCAAATGAGTGAAGGTTACTTCAAAAACAAATAATAATTCCTCTCCATTGAACTATTATTATGAAAATTGGGACGAAAAACCCATATTATTTTGAAAATACAACTCCAAAATTTATTTAGTGAATAAAATATAGATAATTTGGTCTAATAAACTAACATCAAGACGTTTCTTTGTAGTTATAATTATTCTACATTCCTCAAACTCAATACTATTAGTTTGGAAAAAATAGAACTTCAAAACTTCACAACATTGATGCTTCCAACATATTATTTTCTCCTCTAAATTCTGTAATCATTGGAATATGGATCTTTCTATACTCACACATCCTCATATTTAGATTATGTTAATCATATTTTTTATCAATATTGTTATCTATAAATAATATCTTTGATCTCATTAATGACCCCACTCAATTATTATTTTATCTCATTTTATATTTTTTATTGTTTCTTTTTCTATAAAGGTGGAAGCGTTAAAATACCAATATTTTTCAACTTTGATGGAGTAAAATACTATAAGTTACCTATAGTGTAATAAATTTTAATACTATAAAATAAATTCAATCTTAATAAACTATGATATTTGTGAAAATCTCACTATCAAGAAATGTAAATCAATCTCCCACATTATTATGTATAATTAAAAAAATTAACTTTTATTATTCCTTAGGAAAATAGAACTCAACACATAAGAACATGATAAATATTTATAAAAATCATAAAAAATAATTTACATAGTTCCATGTATAGTAACTCAATGTAAATGATTGCAGTATGAAGTAATCTCTTACAATGAAACACACCTAAAAATTTTATATCAAGAAAATATCATAGCAATTTGAAACACTCATTTTTAATCATATATTGACAAGAATTTTATGTAGGAAATAAATAAAAATAAATCATTATCCCATTAATATATCTACATTATTCATTAAAATATAATAAATGCACGTCAATTAATTTGAGACCACCCTTATGCACTTTTAACAGAAGGAAATTTTGACCCACATGACATGGGTATCAAAGATTATTCCTTGTGATTGAATCACATCATAAATGGGATGGTTTAATCACTATATTACAAATGCTATGTCACCGGGTTTTGATTTATTAGAAAACTAAAATCTTATAATCTATGAGAATTTTCTATATAATTTAGTCTTTAAAAGTCATATGACCAAACAATTCGTAAACTATATAATAAAGAAGACACAATTAATATAGACATAATTCCATATGGAACTTCTAAAAGTCATATGATACTTTCTATGGTCATATGAAAATTCTACACACTCATAGATTCAAAATATTTCACCGGACATGAGTCATTTTATGTGCTATAAATTCATACGTAGAATCATGACAGTAAAGTAGTTTTATTTGAAATAATGTCTTATAATCTAGGAAAAGTCATATGGTGTGTACAACTTTTCTAGATATCAGTCATGTAAATACTAAATCATTTTAGTTGATCTCTAGTCCTTCTAAAACATTCATAAAAACCAAAAAACATTCCAAACACTCTCTTAATAACCTCCAATGATTCTCACAATGATTTAACACAAATAAAAACCATCAAAAACCCCATGGGTACTTCCAAAATAACTGCAATGCATGATAGAAATTAATCCTGGTCATTAGTATGGGTAGTGATAATGTCGAGAGGAAGTGTAAACCATTGAAGGTGGTATAATATGAAGTTATAAAAAATTTCAATGGTTGATAAATTGTCTGAATGGGGGATTTGGAGAGGCTTCTAGGGTACTACTGATATGGGAAAATGGCTAGTTGGAAAATTGATAACCAAATGTGCATATAGCACATGGGGATATATGATAGCGAAATAAAAAATACATGGGACCATTATAGTTTTATAAGTAGGGATATTGGGTGAGGATCAGAGGTGGTATATTAGATTCAGCAGGATAGGGTTTATCACCCCTCTTTGGAGGGGGGGAGTTGGGTTTTGTTAGGAAACCTTCTACAATACCATGTAAAATGAGAATATCCAAAATCAATTACACTAAGTTAGGTTGATTTATTCTTATTTATTGATGAATAAAACAAAGTTACAATTATAAATACATGTAAAACCACTGAATATTCAAACATATGATCATTGACTCATATTATTCTTCATAACTAGAAACCTTCTTAAATACATTATACTTAATGACTATCTTCATAATATGGGGAAAGGAAATATAGGAAATAGTGATATAAAATGTTTAGTAAGGTAAAATAAGGGAGACATCAATGATCACTAAATCTTACCATGAGAATAACGGTATGAGAACAAGATAATAACATTAACAAACAAAACCCTATATATCAAATATTACAATGTTGATTCATGGAATAAATCAGGGTAGTTTATAAGATATGAATCATAAAGATATAAAAGAACATAATCCATAAGAGAATAAAATTGGTATAAGGCATGGAATCATGGCATGAAAGATGTATATAAAATCAGGCCTATAGTAGTAAGGGATCATTTCCAAAGCTATCATAGTAGAATCGGTCTACTCCCGAAACCATGATAGTAGTAAATGTTCACTCCAAATAGAATCATAGTGGAAAAAGTACATTAGTAAAATCGGTTGAATCAATATTTTATTCCTATTTATCTTATGTGATACAAATAATTACCCAATGCATTGGAGGGTTGTATAATTTCAAGCCCACCCGTCATTGGATGCCATATTGCCACCATCCTTATTTATGATATAACAATATTATTTTGGTTAAAATGTAACCAAAATACATGGTTATAAATTACCCTTAATAACATATTTAAATTCATACATATGTGTCTAAAATGTTAATAAATCATTCATCATCTCATTTCCCCTTAATATAAATGGGTTTCATAAATATTTCATCATAGTGGAACCCATGAAAAAAAATAAGGTTCATAAAAATTTCATCATTTTATTATATCATAACCTTTGATCAAAATCATAATCCATATAGTGAATGAATAAGGGTTATATGATGTTATTATATCCCTAGTAAAAAATATTTATCATTAAAATATGACAACTAAGGTAAACATTATCTTAAAATATCACATGGAAAATTTCATGTGAAAAAGACCATTTTCACTTTAAAATATTTCCTTTAAAATCTAAAAAGTCACAAAATATTATAGATAAACAATTATTTGAAAATAACCTTTGAATCATTTAAATAAATATTCAAATTATTAAATTTTTATGATGGTGGTAATTTATGTTCATTATGTGTAAGATAAAATAAAACTTTCGTTTCACACCATTATAAAAAGACATTAACAATAACTTGTTTAGATAAAAAGATTTGTTTTGAACCATTTTGTAAAAAATATAAAATTGGTAAAAATTAATTTAAACAATCATAAAAAATAATAATAAAACTATATGAAATTTTTTTATTAAAAATTCATATGGAATAAAAATTATTTTTAACCAAAGATAAAAATAAAGTCGATTTTCATTAAATAAAAATTTTGAGTCTGTTGAGTGGATAAGGTGATGAAAATGAAAGTAAAAAATTTTATTTTTAAAAAACTGATGGATAACAAAATTAATGAGTTTATTTATAATTACATTATAATATATTATCATTAAAAACATAATCATAAACCATCTCGTTAAATAATGAGATAGTAATGTAAAACCCTTACATCGGGTATGATTTCCATCATACATGTTCAGACCTAAAATGTAATAAATATTAAATTATTATATATAAATTATAAATACATATTCATATATATCATACCATATGTGATTTACTTATATGTTTGTATCATCTTTTCTTTAACAAATCTATATTAAAATCACTCTTTTGGGTGATATCTCTTTTATTTTTCATGTTATTTTTTTGGTTTGGTAGTTTTAATGATTATACATTGATCATTGCTCCAGTGTCACAATAATTTTAATCATGAAATGAATATAATATATATTCATTATATAAAAATTTATATTTATCCATAAAATTATATATAGATAAATGAATTATATAGTTCATGGAGATGGTAGGTTGTACGTACACATGAATTATATTTTATTTTTTCAATAGATTCAATAAAATAAAGGTAAATAAAGATTCACATATTAATAATTATTATTATATTGTATATGTACTTTATATTAATTAAAAATATTTTTATTAATATCCATGTAAAACATAAAAAAGTCACATATATTCACAGAGGTGGTAGTCCACCCATATGCACGAATGATGTTAACATTATACAACTATTTATAAGGTAATAATGTTCTTATTATATTATAATTATAATAGAATAATTATTTAATATATAAAAATTAAAATAATTTTAATAAACATCCATTCAATATGGTTATGGAAAATTATTTGTATCTCTATGTGGAGATGGTACACTGTACATACGCACTAACAATACTTTCACTATGAATTTGATGGAAAGATGGTGAATAAAGGGGGATTAAATATAATTATAACATTTGAGTATATTTAGTATAATTATTTTTTATTTCATTAATGATATTACATATTTATAAGATTTTAAACAAAAATTAAAAAGGAAGTGATTTGTTAAGGTGATTACCTATTCTTTTAAACAACTCCTTTATATATCCTCTATAGGGCAATGAGGTTGGTATTTTGGGAATAAAAAAACATATATAATGTGTACAGGGAATTAGATAACATTATTATTAGATTTTTTTGATCTATAAGGATCAAATTTATATGAATAAGAGAAAAGAGGGGTATCGTTTTATAATTGAGTAGAGGTGAACTCTTGTAATTTATTAAATGATTAATATATTCCAAAGTCATTATATTCTCCAAATTTCCCCAAACGTCTATGGGTTAAAATATAAGATAGTATGGGTTTTAGATTACAAAAAAATTATTTTGAGTGGTTTAAATAGTGTTTTAATCTTTATATTTGGGTTTAACCCCTCAGTTGACCAGTTTTAACATAAACCATGGTACACTATTTTTAACTCTTAATGGGTTATAAATTACTTATATGGTAAATATTGAGACATATAAGAAACAATAATGAAATTATAGACCATATTATCCATATTTTCATATTTTTTAATTTTTATAATTTATAAATAATTTATTAATATATTATTTTGAAAAAATTTCATAAATATAAATTTTGAAACTATTCATTTAATTTGACATAAAGAGAATAGTGAAAAATTTATAATTTGAATATAATACTTAAAAAAAATTATATTCCTATATAAATTAATGGTACACTATAACTCACTCAAATGATATTATATTTAATATTTCTATAATCATTTCTTTTACTATTCAAAGAATTTAAAAAATACTATGTCATATTTGTATAAGAATTTAAGGTACTTATATAATTTATTAAAATTAGTGATAAGTCTTTATAATTAAGAAAACATCATTAATTATAAAATATGAATTTATATTCATTCAGATGTTTTCCCTATCTCGACATATATTTGATTTTTAAAACTAAGAGACTGACATTTTGTCACATTCATTGATTCAAATATTATATAGCTTATTTTCCTAGAAAAGTGTCTACTAAAAAAATAAATTTCAAGAATAAGGTTATAAGGGTCTAATTAACTTCATCCAATATTAATTAGGATGAAAATTTATGGCCTCTTCATTTAGTTTAAAACTAAATTAACCTAATTTAGCTTTTATTGAGGTGATAAATTTTACCATGGATACTATTAAAATTGAAAAAAATTAATAGGGACCTATATAAAATTTTTTAACCTCCTGATTCCAAATATGGAATACATTTTTTCAATTTCAATTTCTAAAATATGATGTATTTTATTTTATAGATAATCATGCAAAAAATGATAAAACATTATTTTTCAAAATGTACATTTCTATGAATAAAACATCGTTTATTCTTACCCCATTCCTAGAAAAGTATGAAATTAAATAAAAACATGATTAAATATATAATATATAAATTTCATTTAAATATTTCACAAAATAGTGAATAATTAATTTTATTCAAATAAATATACATTATTCAAATAAAAATAGCATATCAGAAAAATATATCTTTTACTTTTGAATGATATTTATTTTTATTTATAATGAATTGATGCCCAAAGAATCCATTTATTCATATGTAACCATGAATATTTTTTTCATAGTTTATGTAGTCCTATTTATACCCTCCAATCACATGTAATGGTGATAATATCACCTCGGTTCCTATAAAAGATTTAACATCCTAGTTTACAATGTTTAATTATACCTTGATATGCTACCAACTATAACTACCCACACATTTCATAAGTAAATATTACATATTATTATATGAATATTAATTACATAACATTAAGATCTGTGCTATAATTTCATAGGTCAGGTACGTTGGGAAACATGGAAACATAAATAACTAGTTCATAAATAACTACATCATCCATCACATATTTCTTCAAAAATAGAACCCTACTTATACACATCAAACTTTATACCTTTCTTTATAACCTGAGGAAAGGAAACATAATAAAGGGTGATGTCAAATGATATTCAAGGTAAAATAATTGATATATCAGGGATCAATTAAATAGAACATGAGAATAATGGTATGATAACATGATAATAACTTTTGAAACCCATGCCTTGTATATAAAAGATCATAATTTTGATTCCTGGCACACAACATAGTATTTTATTACATGGGAATTATAACGAAATCATTGAACATGATCCATAATATAATAAAATTTTCATAAGACATGAAATCACATCATAAGAATAAGTATATAAAATCATGTCTATATTAGTCAATGATCATTACCATTACCATCATATTGCAATTATTTCACTCCCCAAACCAACATAGTAGTCAAGGTTCACTCTCATGACTATCATAGTAGAAAGAGTACCTTTCTAAACTGGGTTTAAGCCCTATTTTATTTATATTTATTTTTTGATATGTTAATAATTATTCTATGCAATGGATGGATTTATAATTTCAATACCACTCATCCTTTTTTATAACGTAACCACCATCCTTAGTTATAACATAACCTATATCCCGGGTTATAGTGTTACCCCCATCCATAGTTATAACATAACAACCTTTATATGTTGAAAATAATATATATGTGTGATAAAATATCAAAAAAATTAATTATATTAGGTCCAATTAAATTAAATGGGATTCATAAAAATTTCATCATAGTAGAACCTGTGAAAAAATGGGTTTCATAAGCATTTCATCATTTCATTATAGCATAACCCACAGAAAAGGAATTGGATTCATAAAAAACATAACATCATAAACATAAAATATCTAGTTAAAGAATAATAATAGTATTGATTGATAATATTCCTAGTAAATAATAAATATCATCAATGTATTCCACGATAGGATAAATTTTCCTCAAAATATATCTTGAAATATTTCATTAGGAAAATACCCTTTTCATATTGAAATTACTTCTTTAAAATATACAAAATTTAAAAATATTTCAGAAAATATTTTATTTAAAAAAAATAATGGAAACATGTAAAGGAATATTCAAATTATTTAATGGTCATTGTTGTAGAAATTTGTTTCATTCCATATAGGTCAATATAGAACATTCATTTATAACATTTATAAAAACTCTCAAAAATAGTATCTTATTCTGAAAATTAAAATAAGATTACATTTAATTTATTTAAAAAAAATCTAAAATGGGAAAAAAATTTCAAAATAATATTATAATATTATAAACCTTATTTAAAACATATTTAGAAGACATGTAAATTTATGAAAAATTCATTTCATCCAAATAAAAAAATATTTTTTTTAAAAAAATGTATTTTAGGTCTCTTTAGTAAGTAAAGTTTGTAAATTAAATGGAAAACATTTATTTCAAGAAATAACCATAATATAATAAAATTTATGTGTTTCTTGATAGGTATAAAATAATAATTCCTCTTTTAAAAGATAATCTTAAACAAATCCAATAAACAATGAGGCTGTAACATAAAACCCTTACCTTAGGATTGAATTCCTTTATATATGTTCAAAAATCCTATATATTAAATATAAATATATTATAAAAATTATAAATAATAAAAATAATATATATCATACAACATATGTTTTACTTATAATCTTTTATCACTCATTCATTAACAATATTTTATTAAAATCACCATTTCGGGTGATAACTTTGTATTTCATGTTTGTTTTTCTTGGGTATTTTTAGTGTTTGTTTTTTAATTATGGTTCAATAATATCCAAAATATAAATCATAACATAAATATTATATATTTTAATTAAATAAATATTTATATTCATCTATAAAAGTATAGATCAAAAAATGAATTACATTGTTCATGGATATGGTAGGTCGTACATACTCCTGAAAGATGTATAAACTTTTATACGGGTACAATGAACTAATTTTAATTAAATAATAACCATTGGAAAATAATTATTTTATCATATATATTCATTAAATCCATCTTTATTTCCATTAAATTTTATAAAAAAAGAAAAATAAATTACTTTTCTTCGTTGAGGATATTTTCTAGACGTACGCTCGAACAACATTATCATTTTAAAACTATTCATACGATAAAAATGTGTATAAAATATAATAATTATAGTGGAATAATTATTTCATATATAAATATTAAACCCATCATAACAACCTACCATGAAATATGGTGATTGAAAATCATTGTATCTTTATGTTGAGACAGTATGTCGTACTTACACAGGAGTGATAATTTCACATTCCATTTGATGGAAGGAGGGAGAATAAAAGGGTTATCAAAATCATAATAAAATTTGAGTTTATTAAGGATACTATAATTTTTATTTTATAAATATTATAATTGTTTTATATGTGTTAAAAGATGTATGAAAAAGAAAGTTATTGGTTAAGGTGAATACCTCGTCTTTGAAATAACTCCATTAGATATCCACTTAAAAGCTATAGGATCAGTCTTTTAGGAAGATAATTACCTATATAATTTCTATAATGTAGTTTATAGTAGTACTTGAGGAAGTTTTTTCAATATATAAGGCTCTATGTGGTGTGAATAAGATAAGGTAAGGTTCCCATTTATAATTTAGGAGAGGGGAAGTCTTGGAATTTGTTAATATATTGAAATATAAAAAAGTAATTATCTAGCCCAAATGACACCAAAATTATAAAGATTAAAGTATTATATATTATGGGGTTGAAATACCAATAATGAATAAGTTTTTTATAGTTTTATGTGGAGTTATAAACCTTATCTTTAGGTTTGACCCTGAAGCGGCTGGAGGTCGTCACGACCCTCAAAATTACATTTATTACTCCTACACTAGTATAGTGGTGTAGGGTTTAACCACAGAGAAGGAAGATCAGAACTCTATGTTTTTATTATTATCAAACTCCACTATTGTCAACAGTGGAGTGAGTGTGTATTTTTTACTTTTTCAAATTTTTTTATTTTATTAATGAAACTGAAACAGGATGAGGAAACTAGAGTTTTACAAAGAAACTAGAATTTACACTAATACTGTTAAACTAAAGAATTATAGTATAATAATATAAAGAAACAAGACAAGGAAATGAGATAAAGTAAGTACATAGGAATTCTAAACTACTGGTTCGAATGGATGTTCTCTCCACAGCTTACAACCAAATCACACTTCAAGAAAGACAGAAGAGATTTCCCTCGCTAGGAAACTCAACAGGAAGATGATTAAGTCTTGGAGTTTGCAACACCAAAACATAATTGAAATACTAAGAAGTTTGGAAAAGATTAAATTTAGAAATAAACTCACCATAAATTCCCAAAGTTAATGACATTAATGTTCTAAAAAATTCATTCAAACACAACCTCACCAGTCAAATTTGAATTGAAATTGTAATCATTGAAGTGTGAACGATAAAAATATTAGAAACAGAATCAGTCTCGCCAGCTGATTCTAATTTCGTAAAAGATAAGCAAATGAAGATTTGAATATCATAACCATAAGGCATCAAAATTCCTGAGCTAAGAAAGTTCAACCTTTGATCATACTGATTAAAGAAGTGAAAAAAATTCCAAAAACAGAGTACAAAGATAAACAACAGAGATAGGAAGAACTCCCCAAGCCATGCTCTGCCTTTGGGCTCCTTCACCTTCTACTTGTATCCTAGGAGTCAGGATGAATGTCCCCGCTCTCGAGTGGATGTGATCGTTGAATGAGTAAAATAGCGAGAGTGAATGAGATTCCTACCTCAAATTCTGCTAATGCTCTACTTTAATACATTTCTGTCATCTACTGCATGTCACCACTTGGTTTCCACCGACTTAGATTCATCTTTAACTACCGCACCGCACATGTGTGTGTGTTCACAACAAACACATCGCACAAACTTTTCTCACATAACTAACTCATGTTGAGTTAGTTAAGTGAATCTGGATGTATACACGTCCCTTGAATGAACCTGGAATGTTAAAACGGAAAATAAATAAAAGAATACACAAAGAAAGAAAAGCAGTTATCTTTTTAACTAAAAGTTATATTACTTATTAAAAGTTAACTAACCATTAACTAATAATAATATTAATTGCTAAATGTTATTAAATATTTTTATTATGATTATTAATTTATTAAATAATATTTAATTAAATAAATTTAATATTTTATTATATTATAATTTGTCGTTAGTGTAAGAATTATTAATAATTAGTTAGTAGAACTTAATTAAATTATTACATTAGATTAAAATTAAATAATTAATTAATAAAAAGTTAAATAAAATTAAAACATAGCTAATTAGTTTAATTAATTAGTTTAATATTATAGCTAATTAATTATTTTTCATTAACTTATTATAATCATCATTTTTTTGTTAATTTATCATTTTTTAAAATTTATTATTTGTTTGTTTTTGTTTTTTTATTAATCCTATCTCTCCCCTCCAATTCGGCGCACAGGGGGAGGAAATTTAGGATTCTTCGAGAAGCCTCCTCTGGTGCTCAACTCATCCTCCTCACACAGGGGCAGTGATGGTCTTTCTTCCATAGTAAAGGCGGCATCCTCCTTCAGATCTGGGTGGCACGAACTAGCAGCAACTTCAGGTATATGAATCCTCCTGCGGCGGTGAGACTCTCCAACCGATGAAGACATGACCTCAACTCAAACCGACAACGAATCCCTCCTTCAGCTCATGGCATATTTTTCAAATCTTCTTCTTCCAAGCCTATCTGTAGATTCATGTTCCAGTGGTGACAACAGCACTTAAAACCAGATTGATGCGACTCCCTAGTGGTAATGCGGTTCTCTCCACCATCCCGGTCTCAGTTTTCAGATTTGTGGAAGTTATTCTGCTAAAGACCTATATCATGTTTTCACTTGTAATTCAAGTCTAGTAATGATTGAATCAATTCTCTAGTTTGAGTCTGGAAAGATGTAAAGTATTGGTCTTGTAATTGATTTTGGGTCATGGGGTGGAAGTGATTTAGGAGAAGAGAGGTGGTGAGAGTGAAATATTCTATAAATTTCTGGCAGGGGATGTGCAGCGAGAGAGTGCATATGGTGAAGCAGTTCCAAATAGGTGGTGGCACCATTGCTATGGCGCGTTAAAAATTGGGAAACGGTGTGAGAGAGTGAGACACCATAAATGAGTCATAGTGGATGAAACCAGTGTGAGACTTGTTGCTGGAAACGACGAGACAAGTGAGGGAGAAGTTACATGGTGCCACCAGTTAGAAACAATACCAAAGGTTACTGTGAGACAGTGTAGAAGCGGTTATGGTACAATGGTTTATGGTGCGTCCATGAGAAAGGTCACGGTGAGACCGTGAAGAGACATAGTGTGTCTGTGAAAGGTGTAACCATCAAATTAAACAGACAAAATAAAATAAATTGACACTTAAATAAAACAAAATGAAATAACTAATAACAACAAAAAGGGTAATTAAAACCAAAGCATATAAAGTTATTCAAAAACTTAAATAAACTTTTAAAACCAAATTAACTCATGTTAAATTATTAATAACTTCAATTAGTAAAATTTAAATAGCTACAAAATTAAATCTAAAATTAAAAAGCAACTAACTAATAATATATTAAAGTAAAATTAATCAATTATATAACAAAATAAAATTATATAAATTATTTACATTAAAAAATTAATTAATTTAAAGTAGACAGATTTTAATTAACTTATTAAACAGTTATGTTAATTAAAGAAATATAATTTTAAGAGATCTTAATAAAAAACAAGTTTGTAAACATATATTAAGATTAATAAATTATTAAAAGATAACTAAAACATTATGTTACTTAAAGTTAATTAATAATTAATACATGCAATGTTAGATTAAGAGTACACTAATTATGTGGAAAAGTAGACATAATTAATTAATTATTGTTAAATTATCAATTAATCAGAAAAAACAACAATCTAAATAAATAGATATTATTCTATAAAATTAAAGTAAGAAATAAATTTATTATTTTAAGGCTTAAAATACACAATTAATTATAAAAATTGATTAATTATTATATTTAGTGGTAAAATTACATAAGTGTAATTATTTATTAAAAAGTGTTAAAATACGTAATTAAATTGATAAAAATTAATTAAAAAGATGTGTAAAAACAAGTGTTTTTAAGGCCACATCAGACCCCTTAGTTAACTCATCATAACATTAACAATAGTGGCTTCATTTTTACTCTTAAAGGGTTATAATTTTACTTATAAGGTAAATATTGATACATAAATTGAAAAAGGATTAAAGTTTATACAATATATTATCATAATTTTATTATTTAAATATATTTATAGTTTTCAAATAATTTAATAATATATTTTTTGATAAAATATAATTAATATTAATTTTGACAAAATTCATTCTATATGACATTAAAGGAAAAAAGAAAAAGTTAAATATAAAAATATATTATGATAAAAACACTAATATATCATATTAATATATAAAATTTATTGAAGACTATAAATTACCCATATTTTTTTACTTTTATTTTTTTAAAGAATTTATTTTATTTGTCTCATAATTGAATAAATACTCTTTCAGCAATGTATAAGCACTGAAGGTTATTATATAATTAATTTAAACTGTAAATAAATATATTTCATGAATTTAATTTAATTAAGTTCAAAATAAACATTTATATTTATTCATAACAAGTTATTGTTCCTTTGTGGACATATAATAGATATTTAAAACGAAGAGAGTTACATTTTGTATCTTTTGTTGCATAAAATATCATATAGATAATTTTCTTGTAAATGTGTCTATTAAACATATAAATTTCAATCCTAACGTAATAGTGGTATAATTAAATTCATCAAATAATAATTTGGATGGAAAAGTATGGCATTTTCAATTATTTTATACTAGATTAACTTAATTTAACCTTTATTAAGGTGATAAATTTTACCATAGTTACTATTCATTTTTTCCACAAATAAAAGGAATATATTAACCAAATTTAGACTTAATAAATCCAAATATGGTGTAAATTTAATAAAATTAAATTTTGAAATGTTGAAAAAAATTATTTTAAAAATAAGCATGAAACATACGAAAAAACCCTTTTTCTTTGAAAAATATCATTCTTAATCAAAAATCATGGTTTATTCTTATGTCATAACTAGAAAAATATAAAATGAGAGTTAAAAAATTATTAAATATGTAATGTAAACATTTCAATAAAATCATTCTACAATTGTGAATAATTTAATTTATTAATATAAAACTACATTGTGTGCATAAAAATATTTGTTCAGAAAAATATGAAAAGTATTCATGGTTCATTTAGACAGAGTGATTCAAGTAACTAAATTAATAGAAGACATTTTAATTATTTGAAATAATAAATATACCATGATATCCTAAGGTGTTACACTTGTATCACTCCAATTTGAATCAGAATCACAATATATTTCCTAGGATGCATTCTATGTTGCCTTGATTTCATTTTTTTTATTCTCTCTATCATATTATATATTCTTATACGTTAGTTTAGGAGTATATTATATAATATATACTATCCTTTTCATTCATAGATTATTATTTCACTAGAGGAGTCATTATTTTTTACCCTTTCCCATATTTTCCTCTTCGATCATACATTACATTAAAATTATGATTTTTGAAGAATTTATTCATTTTATATAACTTCTTGAATCTCCCAACTTGATGAGACATATCATTATCAATTTTTTAATTATATTCATTACCTCATGAGTTATAATAGTTTTTAAATAAATTATATATTTAATGAAATATTTTAAATGCTACATTTCTTCTTCTAGATTTCGACATATTCATTGCTATATTTTTATTACTCTTTATATGTGATCGTTATTAAAATCATTTGTTTCACTAGTATCCTGAAAACAACACATATTTATTTAATTAAAGTAGTAGTGTTTCTCCACCTATCGAGTAAGAATTACAAAAATCTAAAAAGTTTGTGTTTTTCATCCAAAGGTCGTCCATGTGCCTTAACAATGTTTATCGTCTCAATAAACCTATAATATATTTTATAAATCCGATCATCGAGCCTGATCTAGAATGAATCAAAATTCTTGGTATATGTATTAAATAACATTTCATTAACATTATAAGTTAATTCATGTGAACCAACTAAAATAGAAAAGATTTAAAAAGCAATTGCATAAGATGATATTGGATTAAAACTAGATTCCCCTAAAACATAAAATAAATCATTCATAACTTTACAGCTACAATCATAATAATATTTAGTTGGAAAATCACATTCCTTTATTAATGTATTGGGTTCTTCATAATTATCCAATATATATTTACCCAAATATAAAATCCTATACTTTCTAAATAAATTTTTATTTTGAGTTTTCACTGGGAATAATTTTATATAATAAAATAATGAGTTTGATTGTTTTAATATCAATTGGTTTTTGAATTATTGATATTAGATAATCTGTTAAATAGAAATAAAAGATATTTCCATTAGGACTTTATCAATTTAAAAAAGTAAAATAAATATTATAAAAATAGGTATCCTGAAAATAAACAATTATATTTTATTGATATCAAATGATGGTCCTAGGAGTAATGTTCAGAGGGGGTGAACTGAGATTCCAATATGAAAATTTATGTTCATGAAAATTATAAATTTAAATCCCCTAACTATAAAATAGTTTCCTTGTTTACAAATGTAGTATATATATGTACTTTTATACAATAAAAACATTCTAAATGTATCAATAAAATATTATTTAAAAAACTTTTTTTAAAAAAATACTATATATATAATATAATATATATGTATATATTATTTGTAAAATTAAAATATAAGAGAATATTTTTTCTCTACTCAATTTCAATAATACTCAGTGAAATTAAATAATTATAAAATGATTTTTTTGAGTAAATTTTAAAACAAATATGTAGGGAAAAATAATACACACACAAAAATTGATCAAGTGGTCATATTAAAGATGAAGATTATTCCTCTCTCCATCATAATAATCCAAAAGAAAACACATTTATTAAAACATAATAAAATGATCCATTTTCTAGATCATGGTTTTATAAAATAACAAATAATTTTAATTTTTGGATATAAAAATCCACTACCATATTTATATATGTGATAGTAGATTTAAAAATTTTAGGAAGGAGTATCAAAATACTCTAAAATATAATGTAGGATCATTTCTGAAGGAATATACAAAAAATTGAAGAAGAACATAATATGTAAAGAAATAGAGTGGGGAAATAAATCATTTGAAGTTTGATGCTTATTAATATCTGATCAACTTTCATTTGATCAATAAGATACACCTCTATGTCTGATTATTAGGCAATTTATAGAATGAATGTTCAATTCAGTTTGGCCCTCTTATGAGTGTTTATAATTTGTTCTTGAATCCATGGTATCACAAGTGAATGAAAATTATAGATTAAATCACCTAAACACCACAACTTTTTTATGAGAATGTATTCCCTATATTTTAAGTCCATTCACCATGAGTTATTTTTTATAAATGATCATTCATAGACTAATAGTTATTAATATCCCTAAGAAATATCATTAAATAAAAAAAAATCCATCGGGGTTTTGAACATTAGCCATGGTATCTTTGTCACTCAAGTTTGATATAGAATCATATTTGTGTATATTCTCCCTCGAGAGAGACTAGTGTATATTAAGATAGTTGTGTGATCAATTTTATTTATTAATGTGGTATCTTCATGCTTTAATTGAATATTTATTTATTTCCTTAATGTAGTTTCATGGAAACTAAATTTTTTGTGCCTTGAAAGTTTATTGTTTAGTACCTTTATTTGATTTATAAAATGGCTTTAACTCTTTAAATTTTTTTATATCTGACTAGATATGATGATTGAAATCCTTCTTCTGGTTATTCCAAGACTTCATACAGTCGATCAATATCATCATACGGCTGATTGAATTCATCATGTGGTTACTATAAAAATTTGAGAAATTTATTCATGGTTTCTTAAATGGTCATAGAATCAGTTGGATTAAATATTGTGTCATATACTCCTTCTTGTTGTATCCCCAACAATTAGTTATATTTTATTTGACTACCATGGTAACTTCATATGGTAGGTAGTCTGTGTTAATGAAATTTAATCACATAATGTGTGGTGGATTTAATACTTATCCAATTTTTACATTTTTACCTCAAAAACACATTAACATCATATAATATATATTTCATTTGAAACATAAGAAACGTGATTTTAAATCATCAAGATACAGAATAATTAGAGAAAACTAATTCATTAATCACACAATATTACACAAATGTGGTAATTATATTTTTAATGTTACAATCCTACACTATATAATGAAATTTAATTGGGTATTCATACTTCTCAAATAGTATTAATCTCCCACTAGTTCTCTTTTTAATCACTAATTCTATCATAGATCACAAGATACCAAGGGAATTCATTTCACTCAAAAAGTAATTGATCCACTTATCAAACTCACAAATTCTTCAACATCCAACTCCTCTCAAATAAAACACTTGTATCTTGGATTTTTATTCCATATAAAGGATCTTATTGTTCATTGAAATAATTACTAGGAACTCAACTCAAATATTATTCAATATTTAGTAGGTTTCACATCCTTTACACTCCCTTATTCTATTCTTCAATTTTAATTTGATTAGCTTATCCTTCCTCTCTATGAGCTACAGTTCTCTTAGATTCTCTTATCATTATAGGATCATCTTCTTATACTTACTATTCTATGTTATTCTCATAAATATTCGTAAAAATAATTTTCATTGTCAACATAGTTAATTGAAACATTTATTTACAAACACCATAAAGGGTATTTACATGTACATTTGGGGTTTCCAATAGAAAATGATGATCATTAAATACTGAGATTTGGGTTCCCATGATTTTTTATGGATTTAATTTCCACTCAAGGTTTATTATAAGAATAACCTTAAAATATTCACCTAATTTTGAAAAAAAAATTGAATAAAAATATATCATTATTCTATAATAAGAGTGACTTATTATTCATATTCAAATTGAGTTAATAAAATCCACACTTAAAATCAATGATCTATGAAATGAGCATACAAAAAATTATTTCATTAACGGTGTAGAATTATCCATTATTGTTTGATCCTTTGAAAAAATATATACTAATTAAATCCATATCTTTACACAGTGTCATTTTCATCTTCTTTATCTTGAACTCAAACATCCTCAAATAATAATGATAAAAGACTTAATAAATAGAATCTTGTGTTTTAATGTGACTTCATCTACATTATTCATGAAAACCAAATAAATTCATTTTGATAACAATAAATAAATGTATTATAACTCTCCATTATTACTTTATAGTAGGATTAAATCACGGATTCAATATGCTTAAGGATATTCAATACTCTAAGGATCATCATTGGATTTTTTATATTTTCATTTCGTATAAATTAAATTTTTTTGGAAGCATCCTTTTTAATTTATATTTTATAATCCCTTTCTATGGATAATGATCAACTTATTTGTTATATTCAATATTAGATTACATCTATTTCGTGGTGTTTGTATTGTTTATATACCATGAATAATAAAATATTGAATTATATCATTTATTTTTATCTTCATCATATTCAAAACTTATAATCTTTATTATTTATCTAGGAAAGATTATAAAATTTCACTAAGCATTGGAGTTTTAGACTGTGAACATAAAAGTCTTATAATAACCAAGACTTATGATGAAGAGTATCAATATATGGAAGAATCGGTGTGCTATTGTAATACACACAATATTCAAAATATAAATTATGGTGTACCCTCCTGATCAGGAAATACATTGAAGCTAGAATTCATACCATCATTCCGTTGTCCATTTTCAACACAATTCAAATAATTATGATGAGTAGGTAAGATTTATGATAAAATCTTATAGTAAAAAATGACTTATGATTGGCAGAGTCAAATGAGAAAGTGAAAATCCTTATAATAGCCATAAATAATTAGGATTAACACATGATGCCTTAAAATAAGAAGAATATTTACAATCAAATTAGCTAAATCCTTATGCACAAAACATATCCATTTTTTCATGAACTCTAGAATCAGTATTTATATAATTTTCCTTAAACATAATTTATGTTTTTAAGGGATTATAAAAACTCCTTCAAATCATATTTTTATTTCCTCAAATAAAAATTATAATTATTAGAGTAATTCTAAACTCCTCAAAACACATGTCTTATGTATTGTAGAATATTAAATACTCAAATAAGAATATTTCACATACTCATCTCTTTCGGTTCATGTGTATCTTCTCTCAATAAATCATAATACATCTCTGGTAACTTCAACAATCAATCAAGATTGTATAAAAAATAATTTTAGTATCAAACATTCTTTTTAATCTACAAGTGGGTTATTCTTTAGGATTCATTGAATATGTCTATCCATCTATTATAAGTATATTTGGTCTTATCCTAATCCAATTTTTCATCATGGAAGAAACCCCTCTTTCATGGGATGATACATACATATTTATTGATGACATTATCTTTATTTTATCTCACATTGTTGAATTTATATTTGAACAAAATACAATAAATAACTATTTAGAACATCCTTCCATCCCATTGTGTTAGTTATCAAAACACACATTATTCAAAGTCAATGGTTTTATGTCCCCATTTGTAATAATAAATAAAGACTGTAATGTATTATCACTCATTAAAATAGTAATTTCATGATTCATTTTCAACTTTCTATATAATTTTTTTACCACTAGAGACATATTATCAGTTTAAATAAGATAACACTTAATATTCAGTTTTAGTTTAAGGGAATTGTCTTCAGCAAATTCCTATCCCTTTTATTATTTACATCTAAAATAATTTCAACAAAATATTATCTCAAAATGATTTCTTGATACAAAATGATATTTAACATCCAATGATACCATAAGAGAGGGAATTGAACAAAAATCATTTCATACAATTTTTTTTGGTGATTATAAGAAATTAATTACAAGTAAAAATCATTTGGAATTATTAATAAAAATATTTATCTTAGAAATGTTCCATAAAATAATAATCTTTAATTCTTGGAGGGATATCCCTTTCATAAAAGAATGTTTTTAACATTTAGACCAATGTTTTGTCCATGTTTTCCCAATATGTGATACCGGTTTTTATCTTTCTCACATTAAGGGAAGCACATATAAACATTCATGAAATTTCTATAAACTATGCCCAGTTGAACAAATACCTAATTTTTTTGAATAACATGTATTCCCTAATAAATTAGATTGTAACACCCCATTGATAATCATAATATCTATATATTATAAAATAGTGATGGTAGAATCAAGTCATACCTCATCCATTATATTTTTACAGGGGATGTGTATATTCTCATATTCAAGATGATTATTTGAAATTATGGTAGCTTCACATGTTTTTAGAACCCCCATGACGGGATACATTCCATCTCTTTAATATTATTTTCCCATTATTTCAAGACCATTAAATTGTTATGAGGTGAGGGTGTATCATCAAGTATCACCTCACATTGAGAAATAGGATGGAGGAAGATTTCTCAACCAAAAACTCCTTCTATTACAGGAATAAAATTCTTATACCCTTTCTTGAAATCACCCATTTTTATTTTTCAAATTTGTTTTACTTTGGAAGACATGTTCTTCATATCATTAATATCTTATTTTCAAGATAAAATTTATTTTATTATTCTATTAAAAGATTAGTAGTGAATTTATTTTTATCATACTAAACCTTTAAATAAAACTCCAAAATATCCCACAATACGGTCAAACAATCGTTGGGAACATTCATATACCCCATATTTGGTGTGGGTTCCTTATTTTTAATAGTAATTATATATCATGTGTTCAGTGGTGTTTTTCATTTTTCTAGAGAAAAATACAAAAACATGATAATTAAGTGTCCTTACAATTTTCACCTACCACTCACCATCTTGTTATCTTTTAATTTTACCTTATTTGAAAACATCTCATTCTATACACAAGTAGTGGAAACCACAGATCGAGTCCAAGAATATATCTATTGAATGAATTAACTTCCTAATTTAGAATGGATATCATTTTGTTTAAAATTAATGGCCATCTTGAAATGATTCACTGTGTGGACACTTTTACCAAAACTGAAGAACTTCTTCCCTTTAGGTTGAACCACCTAGTTTATTTTCTCAATTTCAATATTGGGAGCATTTTAATACAGAAATTTCTTCTGGTGATCACCCCAAGTATATTCAATTACATTAATCACCATCTTGTAATTATATTATTGTTATCCCTTTTCATCAATAATAGGATAATATCTCATGGGATTTTAATGATATTCCTTACAACTAGACAACCAATGTTTTACATCTCACAAAAGTTCTTTAGACTTCTAAATATATTATTTATGGACAAATTATTCTTTATATATGATGTATTATTATTTATAAAGGGTATGTTATTCTCTACATACTTTCTCTCACAATATTATGTACTTATTGAACTTGAATAAAATGAACTACTATTCTATATTTTTGAAAGGTCTATGTCTGAACCACCTATAACACTGACACCTTCAAATTAATACTGTTACTCTTACTTCAGGTGTAGTCTATCCAACATGACATGCCAAATATTTTTTGGATGGAACCTGAAATATTTTTGTGCCATTTAGGGGGATGTTATAATATAAAATTCTCACCTATATACTTGACATATTGGTGTCTATAGAAGTATTTTTATAGAATATTTTATCTCTCATGAACTTCTATAAAAACCATATTTAGTGAAACCCACTTTATATACGTTTTGGGTTACCCTTTTAAAATCCTTATATTATGTAGGTAATGATTTTGGTTTATTTGTGGAAACACAATTTTTATAATACATTTGGAAGTTCCAAATTTCGATTCTTTAAGATTTTTCAACATGATTCACATCTCATGGCACTAATGGTTGAGAGTTTTTTTATCATACTAAACTAATATAAAAATATCTTTTTAATCATTATAAAACTATTAAATTTAACCCTCGTATACTTTCCTTGTCCCTACTAAAGATATATCCTTCTCTTTCATGACTTTTTATTTAACTTATAACTTGGAAGACTTAACATCCATGGAGACTGTAGGAAGATTATAAAATACCTTGAAGAAATATGATACTACCCTTTAAAATTAATCCTTCTCATGTTTATCTCTCTTAAATGTTTAATAAATTAAATAAATGTTTCCATTTTAGAGAAGTACAATTTATTTATTATCCTTCATAGGTTTTGTGAGAGTTTTATAGATGATCATCTTCTTTTCCAACACCTCTTTCATTTAATCAAACACTATATCCATATATGACTATTCATCAATCATTCCCTTGATATATAATAAAATATAATCAAAAAATATTTGAAGAATTTTTTCTATAAATCCAAATTTCAAATTAAAAATCACTAAGTGAATCATCAAAATAATATTACTCACTACTTGACATTGTATGAATAGGGGAATATTCATCAATAGATTTATCAATAAATTTACCAATCTGAATACCATTATATAATGGCTTCTCCTCTTATTATTTTCGACCTTTTAATTTCATTTATTCAGATTACATTGATCTATACTCGAATACTTTATCAATACTTATTGATCTATTTCGGGAAGGATTTGAAATAGCTTATTCTATTCAAGGTTTATATTTAAGCATAATAATTGTGAACTTCATGTATTCAATAAAACCAATGCTCAATATAAATTAAGAAGTTCTATGATTAAAAATTTTATATATCCATAAGATCAAAACATAGGGAACCTAGACACTAATACCAATTGATATGCCCACTGTACAATAAAGACACATATGAGAGGGGGTGATTCAGCTGTGAGTTAAATTTCAACAAATTCCAAATCATAATTTTAACATAATTGTTTTTATATTTGAACACTTTACACTTATTAATATGTATATGAATCTCTTTATAATTTTACCTTCTAAACAATTATAGGCTATAAATATGCCTAATGTAAAAAATTTAACATGTATTTTTAGAAGATTATAACATATATAAGAAACCTACTCGTTGCCCGGTTAGCTACCATTTATTCATAGATTCTCCAATTTAATAAAATAAATAATTAAAATATGTCTCTAGAGATCATACTGTAACATTATTCACACTATATTACACATGTGTGGTCACTATATTATATATGTCAAATTCTACCACTATATGATGCAAGTAAATGGGTCTTTATACTGTGTTCAGAGCCTTTAGATCACACTAGTTATCTTCTTCCTTCCTAATTCTGATTTAGATCCTAATAAATCTAGGGATTTAATTTCACCCAAAATGTAATTGATTCCCTTATTTAACATAATAAGACATTAACATCCAAATCCTCTTCTGGAAAACAATATAAAACATGGATTCTGAATCTATCCAAAGCTTATAGTTCCTTATATAAATTATTGTTGGGAACTAAAATAAAATATATTATGGGACACAAAAGGTCATACAGGCTCAAAACATACATCTTCTATTCTTCAATATTGGTTCACATGGCTACTTCTTCTTCAAGGGATATAATTCTCATGGAATCAATTCTCTTAATAGCTATAGCAGCTGCTACGTACTTTCCTATTTTATTTTCTCTAATATTCTGAATAAACTGCATTCATAGGTGGATTCATTAATTATAAATTTCATTTTATAATAATATAAATGGAATTAATGTATTCATTGGATTTTATAGCTGAAAATCATTATTATTAAATACTTATATTTGGGTTCCTATGATTTTCATTGAATTACTTTTCCACTTAAAGTGTATTATAATGATAAACATAATAAATGAACATTATTATTTTAACATGGATTAGTAAATGAAATTATTTATTTTTTAAAATGCATTAATTATTCTTCCACTTTAATCAATTTCAATAAATGATACACTAAAAATCATCTATTTATATAAATATCATTTATTAAGTTGTTCATTCAACACTATATACCTATCTCTTATAGAATGATAATTTCATGAAAGTAGTGTAACACTTAAAAATATATATGTACATATTATAGCATAAAATTCATTCTTAATCACTCAACAATCCCCATATTATAATTATGTAATAAATAAGGAAAAAAAATCGAGCCTCGATGAGACCTCGTATATATTATTCGTAAAAACCTAAATAAATTGGTTTATGCATCATGAAATATATTCATTAGAACTCTAATTCATTATTCTTTCATAACATGATTGGGAAGAACATGAATAAGATTATTGATATTATAAATTAAAAATAAAATCTTTACGGTCATCATGTTTTCATTTCCATGGAATTAATAATTTAATGGTATTACATTTCTCATTTAGCTTTGATCTTCTCATTCCATTGATGAGGATAAACTTATTTATTTATCTTTTTTACTTAGATAAAAACCCTTTATTAATTTTTATAAATTTATAACAAGATAAAGAAGCTAGTGAATGATATCATTTAGTTTTATCTTTATAAGATTTAAAATGAATAAAATTTATTTTTCATCAACTAGAAAATTACAAATTTCACTAAATTTAGAAGCCTTATGTTTGGAACTTCAATACCTTGATATCACTAATATTTTTGATTAGGACTATCACTATATGGAAGAAGACTTATTCTCAATTCATGCACTCATTATTCAGAAGATATTCCAGTGAAGAATTATAATCAAGGTTTATATTATGGATTAAAGTCATACAATCATTACATTATCAATTTTCCATAGACTTTAAATGTTTATAATGAGTATATAGACTTATGATGAAGTCATAGATTCTGAAAAAAATTACGATCGATATAGTCATATGATTAAGTCCAAATACATAAAATCTGAACAAATATTTATGATCAGTGCATGAATCCTTAAAATTTTATGAATATTTACGATCATAATAGGAAAATCCTTATACATAGGACTTATAAATTTTTCATTAACTCCAAATCCAAAAAAATATAAGTTGATTTGAACAAAATTATACTTTCTATAGGGATTCTCCAAAATCCTACTTTTTATTTTGTAACTTACTCAAATGATTATTTGAATTATTTGAATTCTTCCAAACTCCATCAAAAAATATATCCAAGGTATTGCATCATATATACTACTCAAATAAGTGTATTTCCATGAAATACTCTCTCATATATTTAGTGCAGCTTATCTCAATCAACCCTAATCCACTTATGATCACATTGATGTTCAACCAAGAGATTATAAACACTATTTCCAAGAGATATCATTCTTTGTAATAATAGTATGGGTTTTATTTTCTAGATACAAGATATCTTTCAAACCAACTTCTCTATAGATATTTGGTCTTCTTCTTTACCATTTATTCCACATGGATGTAAATAATTATTCATGGGTGGATATATAATTCTTCACCTGATACCTCATCTTTATTTTATGTCACTTGATGTCACATGATTGAAATGGTCTTAGAAGAAATACAAAAAACACCTTTTAGGTACTTCAAACATTTCTTTATTCATGACATGACATTAATTAAAAATTCCGATAAATATAAGCATAAATTATAAATTTAATGGTGAATCATAGAAATATTTTGATCCATTTTAATCTTCTATTATTTGATAATTTTTTAATGTCTACTTAATTATTTCAATTGATGGGGTTTTCCTATTTTTATTTTAACTATAAATATTATTATTGGGCTGATTTAATAACCCCATACAACTTATCCCCATATATGTTGAAGAAGGAACCATATATTTATTTTTTAACATTATTAATTTTAGTCCATCCAAAAAATGATGTCGATTATTATTTGAAATGATCGAATTATAAGTTAAATTTATTATAGAATCATTTTACAACTAAATATGTTGGATTTTCATAATAATATTTTACATTAATAGTTGCATTATTTTGAAAAATAAAAAAAACATTTAGTATGTTATCTAGACAAAGTTAATATGGACCAAAGCCTTATCCACACTACATGAGGGAAATTAAAACATATATGATTTTCAATGGAATAATACATATTTTTAAACAACCATGAAATATTTATTCTTATCTTCTATAAATTCAAAATAAATTGAACAAATTTTATAAAGGTTAGAAATGAATAAGTTTGAACTCTATCCATGATCTTTGTAATTCATGTAAAAATTACAATGACTTTTTTTCATCTTATCATTTTTTGGATAATTTTAAACCAACAGAAAATGGGTTGTTTTAGAAGACATTAAAAATAGATTAAAAAAATATTTTTTGGTATTTACTATATGGGTCTAATTTTATAGTTCATCACTTTATATATAGAATTTATATATAGAAGAATTTATTTTCTTAAAAAAATTATACCATGTTAGGCATACTTGGAAAAATGAAATATACCATAATGGAATGGTGGGATATTGCCCAAATTAATAGTAATCATAAACCTATGTTATTTTAAAATAACAGATTATAATGTTTAATGAATCCATAAACAATAAATACACATTTAGAATAAAATCTATTATTATTTTATAAAAGGATTGTAGATTTGTGGTTTCTATATGAACAGGATTATAATTTATCATTTTATTTTATTTTTTTATATTACATAGTTCAAAATTCATGATTTTCATGTGATAATAGAAATAATGTTGAATATTGGTCATTGAGGGATAATTAATAAATTAATTTGGTATGTGTTGACTATAACCACATTTGATTTATATTAAAATATCTCAATAAAATTATACAATGAGATACTCAGTAGGATAAAAGAAGATATTATTATATGTTTCAGTAAATTATAAAAAAAAATTTCATTTTCCTTCTCTAATTAAATGAAACATTTAATATTAAATTTTACACGTTAAGTAGAATGTGGATTTATTGTTTATTTTTGTTATATGGACCCATTTCATATATGTATGTAATAAAATAAATTATAAAGCATTAATTGAAGGGTCACTTATAAAAGCTTAATTGTAGGAGGAATTTTTCAATTTTTATTCATATCGTTTTCATTTTAAAAATAGATCCAAACAAAATAAAATTTGTCACAATTGGAAAAATATAAATGCTGACACAAATATTCAATTATCATTACTTATCCAATTAATCTAGGGTTTTGATAATGAATAGGAATGATAGCCTTTATATGAAAAACAATAAAAATAATATATATATATATATATATTCTACTCAATTGCATAGATATGATGTGATCCATAAAATAAGGGATACCATTTCATATTTTTTATTTATTAATGTGGTTATAAATAATTTTTTTATATTACATGATTATAATCTAATAAAAAAATATTAACAAATATTAGTTGAACAACACTTGAAGAATTCAAAAAACGTATTCTAGTATTCATTTTCAAATAATGAGAAGACAAAATTTTCAACAACCATATATATAAAATCAATATGTTATTTATTATAATACTTATTAATGTAATTATTTTTTGGTATTTCAGTATAGAAAAAGAATTGATAATCAATTATATGAAAATAAGTTATCCTCTTTCTGAAATGGTAAAACCGTATGATTATTTTGTGTTTAATGGTGTTTAATTTCATAAACGTCCATATAGATAGTAAAAAAAATTAATTTTGGTAGTATTTATTGAAAAAGTACCCATCACATAAAAATTGAAATTCACTTTTATGGCATGTTCGAAGAAATTATTGGGTTATGTTATATAGGATAGAACAATATAAAAATATTTAAACGAAATTGGTTTAATATCAATCAAGGGATTAACATTCATCTATGAAATTGAGTTGTTGACATTAAGTAAGAAATCCATATTGTTGAAAATGAATCATTTTTTTTAGAATATCAATCAGTAATGTTTATAACAAAAATTATTATCGTTTTATAATAGATTAAAATGACTAATGATGTGTAATAAAAATAAAATACCTTGAAAATAAATTTATTAAATATGGAAATATTTTTATAAATCCATCAAATGTTGATATTTTTTAAGATAAATAAATGAATATATCCCTTATTCAAGGATATACAAATTTCACATATGATACATTATTATTAAGGGTTTGTGATAATTAAAATGTTTTTGATGTAATTTTCAATGAATTAGAGATAATGTAAGATGTCATAATTAAAAATCTAATATAAATTAATGACACTAAGTAATAAGATGAAGATGATGATTGTGAAAAATATGAATATAAAGATGAAGAATTAGTGGAAACAATCTAATACAATCATGATGAGTACATATTAATTGCTTTTAAGAAATAATTATTAATTTATAATATTTTTCCGAATACAATGTTTTTTAATATTAATAGTATATATATATATATATATATAATATTTCAAGAGGTAAGGGAGATTATATGTTTTGTAGCTTGGATAAATATTAGTGACCCAATGCTGACCCCCTATTCTAAAATTTATTATATATTGTGGGGATGATAATTCTACACTATTAACTAGGACAGGTCGATACTTTATGATATTAATGACACAAAAACCCATATTTGAGTATATTTTACCAATTAATTTTGATCTAAATTTAAAGAAATAATTAATAATATATATTTTATATAATTATCATTAATTTATCTAGTAAATTATTTATTTGACTCAATATTTATATTTCCTTTAATTTTTTATCTCCAACAATTATTCATACAGCTTTGATACAAATTTATTATTATTTTACTCCATTGTTATATATAATAAATATATTTAAAATATATATATATATTATTTTCCCAACAATAAATATCATTCAATATTCAATCACTAAATGGTACATAAATAAATATTTAGTTTATTTAAATTCTAATTAATTTTTATATATTTATTTTTAATTTTAATGTCCCTTTATTGAGGAAAACATGGTTCCCTCCATCTGGGGGGGGAGGGATGATTTCATGATTGAGTATATATATCACATTTTATACAATGTTCATAGGATAAGTAGATATATACATAAATCTTATATGAGTATCTTTGATGACTCTTATGAATCTTATCTACCTATTTATATCCCCTAATAGAATTTGGAGAAATATTTGGATTAATGGATATGTAATACATTTGGGAGGAGATCATATACATGATTTTTTAGTTGGTTGTGGTAAGATGTAACTTTTATATCTAGGTGGTATATATTGTTTCTATATCATCAGAAAATTTTAAGTAACAAAAATTAATAATGTATATATAGTTCCAAGAAAAATGAATATATTAAAAATATAAAGTCAATTATGGATCCTTATGTTATAGAATTTTATTTCTATAAGAGTAAGTACAATTATTGTTCTACAATATATATTTTTGGGAGATAAAATGATAGATATGGTAAGTATCTTTTATTTTTTCTTCTTCAACTATCATAATAGAAATTTATTTATGTTTGAAAAATATTTTATAATATTCACCATTTAAAAGAGACATATGAGTCAGATACCACTCATATATAGGAGAGTTGGTATGAGACTCTGGGTAGGTATGATGATTGTTATGAATAATTTTAATCGTGATTTGATAAAATGGTAGGTTATGAGTGACTATTATTGATATTGAGAATGGTCATGTCATTGGTAGTAGATTGTGATAGACGTTGATCAGTTACTATGGTTTTCTTGCAACGTCATCCTTGGATAGGTCAAAAAGAATTCATAATGGTTTATTTTCATATTCTAATTCATATTATAGATAATGGATGAAATCATAGGAGGAGTATAGGAAATTGTTGAGTAAAGATCAAA
The DNA here is from genome assembly GCA_963277665.1 of Viscum album. NCBI lineage: Eukaryota > Viridiplantae > Streptophyta > Magnoliopsida > Santalales > Viscaceae > Viscum > Viscum album. Next base: position 1,629,141,409 of record OY728130.1, read on the forward strand.
AATAATATCAAAATAATCAACAACTCACTATTTATATGATGTAGTATATACAAAGACTCACACAATATTTTGGGATGGAGTGCCCTCCACCACCTAATGATGTTTATAGTGGTGATTCCCCTCTAATATAATGAAATTTTTATTATTTTTTGTTTAATAAAATCACTCTGTGATCAATGGTACTTTAATTTTAGTTTTTGTTTACTATAATTTTTTTAGTCTTATATTTCTTTTGTTTTATATTTTTAGATTTATTTTATTTTATAATACTATTACGATAGATTGATCTATCACTATTATGGTTTAAGAAATTATATTTTATGATAAAAATAAATTATTTCTAACTAATAATATTGTTTAAAAACTATTGATAATATATGTTCACCTATATCACTAATAATATAATTATATTATTATTTTTTGTTATGTTCAATATTTATAGGTGAAAAAATTTCAATAGATTCCATTAGTAACGTACTATCACCAATTACAATAATTATGATATTTTTTTATATATGATGTGTTTTTTATTTTAATCAACAATAAAAAGTATCAATGATGTAAAATGTATTATTAGTGACTGATTTTATCTATCATAAAAAGTTATAAATTTTGTTGTTAGTTAATCCTCCCAAAATATATTGGGATATTCTCTGTATTATTTTCCATGATATATATATTGGATTATGACATGGTGATGTTGGATTATACGTTAATATGAATTTGGATTTAGGTATTTAATCTATCTTGATTAGGGATTAGACGATGCATTCCATTAATATCATTTTAGAACCAAAATTCATAGAACTTCCAAAAAGAGTCATGTCTAGGTAGCTGAATCTTATTCCTTTTATAAGATCGGATAATTTAATAAATGTAGTTGATTAATTAATATTTATCAAGGACAATATATTCTTGAATAATTTAAATTATATATTTATTCTAAAATGTTCTTTTTGAAATAAATAAATATTTCTAGAATTTTGAGTTTTTATAAACATTTTTGTTTTAAATTGGAAAAATGGATTTTTAATGGGTTTATTTATATTATTAAATATTATATATTTATAATATTTATTTTATTATGAATAATTATATTTCTAAGATTCATTTTGATGATCACACTGTGTATGTGTGCAAGTGTCAAAATAGATTCTTGTTAAGAATTGTTCTCAAACCTCTAATCTCATATATGGTGAAGAACATGCTTACAGACTATGAATTAGGGAAAATAATGGAGTGGATTATTGGGGGTGAAAGGTGAAATAAATAATGTTTTGAGTTATAAAAATGTTAATGGGGATTAAAATCTTGGTAATGCTAGTTGGGGGTAGATTTAATTGATTATAGTTGAGAATTCCTTATGAGAGGGAATTTATTTTGGAAATGAAGTGTTTCTACCAAATATTCATAAATTTTTTATTTTTCATTGGATTTGATGAAAACTGGGATTTAACATTGTTTGTTAAAAATTAGATATTTTCATAGATTTCATATAAATAATTATATTTCCGAAAAAAATGGTGAAATTAATTTTTAATTAAAAATATAAACCATGAACTATTTGAAATCATGCTTTGTTTGATGTTTTTAGAGAATTATTGATTTCTATAAATATATTATATGTATTATTTTAGTTTTGGATGTGTTTAGATTAATAAAATTTTGTTAGTTATACCTATTTTTTATTTTGAATCATTATTTGGATTTGAATATTGAAAATTTTTCATGCATGGAAGTGTGTTGGAGTCATTCAAAAAATCCAACAATGTCTATACTCACTCATTACCTATTAACTTCTATGAAAATTTAGACATGATTATACATGAAATGAATGAAGAGATGACATTTTTCTTCATCAATGTTGATACATATTTCTTATTCCATGTAAATTTTTTATACTTTTTGAAAGATAAATTCTGGTTTAGTGATAATTTCACAATAGGATTAAATTTAACCACATGTAGAAAAAACAATATTTTAGAAGTCAAATTAAAAATTCAAAATAAAAATAAAAAAATTAATTGATTCAAAATTAATAATTAACTCCAAAAAGTGAATCAATCCTACAGAACGGCATTATGCCAAGGGATCCTGAACAATTATCCATCTCGAGATACACCCCCTGACCCTCGTGCTTATCTATTGTTTTCAAATCACTACTGATAACCCTCTTGCCATCGTTCATCAATAAAAACACAAATGAATATAACAACCCAAACCTTTTTATATATTTAATTCTCATTCTAAATAAATAATGTTTGTCATAATTTGGTGTACTATAGAGTATAAACAGATGCAACACCTAATTAGTTATTCTAATAGTTTAGAATATTACATTTCTATAATAAATTATGCTATGTGAATTGAAAATATTAAAATGGGTAAATAATCAGATAAAAAAATAGAAAAAATATGAAAATTATTATCATCATATCCCTTAGAGTCATCATTATCATGATCAAAACTATATAAAAGGAGGTAAAACATTTTTAATCTAATAAATATTTTAGAAATTAGGAATACAGTAACATTTGATAAATTGAGGTGAATGAGGAATTAATGTATTAAGATTGTTTTATAGTAGGTAAAATGATAATTTGAATTGTAATATAACTATTGGAATAGTAATATGATTGTTAGTAATAGTAACCAAGGAATTATGAATTGCATCCTAACTATTTGAATAGTAAATTCACATAAAAATAGAAAAATTTCATATAAATTATATTACCATTAATTATTTAGGAAAATATAAATATTTTAATTAAATAAAATAAATTTCAATATTAAAAAGTCAAATAAATTATAAGATAATTTTTTAATAATGTCTATTTTAATGATTATCATAAAAATAATAATTCTTTATTAGTAGTTAAAATCTCCTATGTTATAAAATTATTTAAATCAAATGAATTTCATTTTTACAATCATAACATCCAAATTTTCTAGTGGTATTTATTGGTAATTTTCTTACAAAAATAATTTTTTATGTGAATATTAAAAATATGGTATTCATATAATCAATATGTCTAAAATTTAATAATTCCTTATAATATAAAGATATAACTAATCCTGTAATTTTATGCTTGTCCAGTATCATTTTAAATTATTTAAATAAATCATGAAATTAAAATTCTAAAAATAAATATTATTTTCAAAAGTCTAAAATAAAAAATAATTTTATAAATAAACAATTTTGAAATTTTGAAATTTCATTTTTACTAAACTAATAATTTTGGCTTTTAAAGTATCTAAGAGTTTAAACAACATATATTTTTAATAAAATATAATTCATATTTTACAAAATTTAAATTTTACACGGTTTACCTAGAAAATTATATTTTATTCGATATTTATACTAAAAAAATGCATGTCCACTTATGTATAAATACACCCTCTCCCTCCACATGGAATACCACTTCTCCAGCACTTATAAAATCCAAAACACTACCCAATTTTACTAAATTAATCCCCTACAAATAACTAGGGACATTCTGGAATCATATAACTATTGTCTATAAAAACATTAAGGGTCATAGAAAAGGAACAACACCAAGAAGGAGGTAATATTAAATAATATTTTCCAATCATTTTAATATTATCATCCCCTAATAATATATTATATTCTAACCCAAACCATGTAAAAATAATTAAGTATCATGTTAAAAATTGATTAATGATATTAATTTATTATATTAATTTATTTATATCATATTTATATGATATACACCCCATGCCTCCTTTGTTTAAAATGTCCCATAAATGTGATAAAATACCCATAAGGATGTTTCTAACTCTCTACATGTCACCACCATTATGTATGGTAATAATTATCCATTTAAAATATAAACATTTACAATTATATGCATCTATAATCTTCTTGATTTTACTTTAATAATGTATAAATAGTAGTAAAAAATCATGTAATCAATGAAGTATGTGATATTTTAATGAAAATATAATATAAAAACGTTTCACCATTAATAAAAAAATTAATATATGAAATATAATTCTAATAATTGACCAATAGTACAATAGTAACCATAATTTACTACATATTTCATGTTTCAATAATCATATGTTTATTATATATGGTGAAAAATGTGATGAAATAAATCAAGATCTAAGGTAAATGGACTCTTGAACCTAATTTTTTTCTTTTGATATTTTCCTACCATTTTATATTATTTTGATATAATTATTTTAAAACCCTTTTAATGATCCTTGAAATTAATTTAAATTTCTTTTATTGGAATATTCATGTTATTACCTCATTGGGATAATTTTTAAAATTCCTATAATTATTTTTCTAAATTAATATTTTCAAAAAAATCTGATTAAATTGTCCTGAGATGTTTCAACCTATCACTATGACATATAAATTAGGCCAATATTTATTGTTCTAAAATATTTTTTTTAATTATTTTGTTAGGAACATAATATTTTATTAATTTATATTTATTTATGAAATATTTATGAAACCCATTCATTTACATAAGTTTATTTTTATGGCTACAAATGTTATATGTTTTAATTCCTTGTGGCCCAAATGATTATGAACATTTCATGATGGGAAAAGTGGTCCTAAAATTATATACACCACTAATGTATTATGAAAGGTGATATATTGAATGTGATTACGTGTATTATTCATGAATGTGATGTTATATTTGTTTATATTTATGATACTATGATTTTAGTAGATATGTTATTCATGAACATGATAATATATTGATTCACAACATTTGTGTGGTATTTGACACTATATTATGAAGTTTCATTGTTATACAGATGAAACACTCTATTAAAATTTCAAATTATTTCATTATTATTATGTTAATTATCTTATTCTTATGTAATGATGATGATAATTATTCTCGTCCATGTACTATTTATTCAAATCTCTTTTTCTACCATTTTTAGTCATCCTCGTATAGGTGTGTTATCTCACATGTTTCATTGATATATGTTCTTAGGTGAATAAATGTACTAATAATGACATGATATATTTTTTAGGACAATGATGATGGATTTAAATGATGTTTAATTTTTTGTATATAATTATGTATGAAACTAATTCTCTTGAGATCCAAAACCTTTTGATCATGGAATTTTTTAGGTCATTTATTTAAAAATGGATATAATAATAATTTTTTAAAAAACTAGATCACTCTAATTGGAAACAAAAAAATGTTTCACTAATTTGGATGTCAGGGAAACAAAACTTTAGTGAAACCCTGAGGGATAAGTCTAAATTTATAAAAACCTTCTATGATTTTGGTAAAGTCTATAATTAGTGGTTTCCTAGAAATGGTATACCTATCTGGATATAGAAAGTTGTTGTGGCTATATCATATATCCCCTAAATATTGGCTGAGCATTAACTCGATCTCCAATCGATGCACAATGAGTGGGATTAAGAATGCACAACTAGACTGAAACTCCTGATGGGCATGTATTGGTTGATCACATTATTATTTCCAACAATTAATTAGGATATATAACTAAGGTAATTATTTATTTTATTTTTAGGAAATAATGAAATACATGATCCTAAAAGGATCATTGGGGAATTAGATCAATAAAATATAACTTAGGATAAAATTAGGTATCTCAAAAAATATAAGTTTAGAATTTTTTTACACGTGATAATAAATTATTAATTAATGATTTATTGAATTATACTTTCTTTTAACATTTTCAATTTTAGAAAAATGTTGGGAATAAAGATAAACTAGGCTGAAAACCCATATAGTCTAAAAAGAAAGGTTTTTTTAAAATACATTCTCAGGGAAATGTGAGGTGGTGTTCAAAATATCATAGTGGTACATAGCCAAAAATATTAGGATTTGGAAAATAACTTAAACCATTTATAATTTAATACTTCACCCAATAAGTAGTAACTATCGATTTCGTTATATATTCACCAAATAACATTGATACTTCATGGATCTTCCAATCCACTTTTCATAAAACACCATGTTAACTCAATGGAAAATTTCTTTTTTATACTCCATTTTTCTAAAAAGTAGACCCATAATCCATCCATCTATCGATTCAATATATAAGTTGGCCAATGGTTTAAATTCATCAAGAATAAGAATATAACAGATAAAACGGAATAAATAATGTGGTTTTACTTCATAGAGATATGCCTTAACAATTATTTCCCTTGAACTCTTTGAATAAAATTAGAGAGATAATATCAAGAGATTAAGAAATAGGATAGTGAATTTTTCCTTCTTATGAAGTGAATTCTATAAGTCTTTAAAGGTATTTCTTGGATTTTTATCAATAATTATAACATAATATATAGATTATTTAGTCATGTAAAACCACATTTATGAATGTTTTTTGATATCCCAGACATTGTGAGTTATAAATAAGTAGTTTGATGTTATCTGAAATTAATGATGTTGTTTGGATAATGGTCCCATTGACTTTGATATAAGAAAGAAATGATATAATTTCAGTCTAGAGGAACAAATTATAAAGGAGGAAATAATATCCAACCACCCACATGTCAAATATGTGAAGAGAATTATCATATGAATTTTCTCAAAGGAATGGGGAAATAATTTATATATGTGATAGAATTATATAAACCTCATGAAAATTGAAGAGATAATAATATGTCAAACAACATGACGGATAAAAATAAGGCACCACCCAATTCACTAACCAAGGTTCAATACATAAAATGTAAATATAAATTCCACTATACAATCCAATTCATCAAACCAAGTGTTTTTATGGGAATAAACATTAGTTAACATTGATGTCAAGGGAAAAATGGAAATATTATGTCATCCCCACCACATAGGTGGATCATAGAAATCTAGTTGTAAAATATTATCTTATTATTCAATGATGAATGAATTTTTTTATTTGATTATTTTTCTAAAAAATATTTTATATATTGTATGTTTTCTAGAACTATTAAATCACATTCATGTGACCCTAATGTAGAGATTGTAGTAACTATCAATATCATAGATATTTTAATTATCAAACAATTCATTTATTATTATATCCATTTCATTTGATAATTTCTCAAATACTCTTATTTTGATATCATATTAGGAAGTTGTCCAATCAATTAGTACTTTCAAGATGAATTTGAAGACCATTTTTGAGGGACTCACATTGAATTTATACAATCCATACAATGGAAAAACATTTTACATATGGTGTACAAGGTAGTTGAAGATACTCACTACCTATCCCAATAGACATCCAGTAATCCATGAACATCAACCCGTTAGAAATAGAACACCACATTAGCCAGTTGGTGAAGCCTTGTGGCCAACCAGTGTAATTTTTCTAGAAATGTCAAACTATCCTTTTAGGTTGTCCCCTTCAGCCTATCCTAGCTCATAATGGATCTTCTAGAATCAAGGCACATAAAAAAATGTACTATTCTTATGAAGATTATAAATACAAACCCAATAGTCTTGGATAATTATAGTAACCTATTGATTACACATTGGTTAAAGGCATGACCTCTCAGGAGCTATTTTTTAGATTCCCTTGTTGTAATCCTTTTCTCCATAATTGCTTTATCACAATTTATATCATTTTTAATTTTAATATTATTTAGAGGAATGATATTGTATTTTAATGATTTCATACATAACAAAATTCTCATTCTTCTTCTTGTTTAGTGTTCACTACCTGTAAAGTGTGTGTTTATGGGATTCTTGATATAACCACTAAAAATAAACATTCATCCATTGTATTTGCTTTCTTGTCACATCCAATTAAAAATAAAAGTGAATTTGGGTTCTTGTATACCATTAAATCTATGATATAAAGAACACATTTAGCCTTTGAGGGTAAAACATGTAGGCACTAAAATTGAGTGTTTTTCAAATTTATTTAACATATTTTATTGTACTTTTATTTTCCTCCATGATTACTCCCATTTTATATTTCAATTATTTTTATCATTGTTTTTATTTTAACATTTAAAATAAAATTCACCATGAAACTTTTCATCTTACTCAAACAAATAGATATATTAGTGAAAACACCATGTGGTGTGACCATTACAACTTAATTTTTGGACTCTAATCCTATTAGCATCAATGGAAATATTCATCCTATAAATATCATAGTCTTTCACATGGTGTAATTTAATGATATAATGGTAATGGATTGACTCTCATTATATAAATATAACATAATATTTTGGTAAAATGATATCTCATTATATATCATGATCCATCCCATTCTACTGTATAAAATAAATAATGATGCTGAATCTATTTAGAAAATCTCCCAATGGTGTGGGTGTTGATACCAAAGCAATAATCATATCTCACTCAAATTGTTGAGTTAAAATTAAATAAAAACCCTTAATGATATTATCATTATGTGGGAGTATACTAATGTATTACCCAAATATTTCAATGAACATCCCCTATATTATGAGGTAAATTTCCCAATTAAACTTATTCATAGAGCCACTCTTGTCTCTAAATAACCTGATAAGATTTCCCCGATAATGGATGATTAGTTAATGAATCATTATTCTGAGTATTAGGATAAAGGAATTATATACCCTAGTTCATCACCTTGGGGTGAGAATTTTATCTTTTTCATTAAGAAGGATGGTCCTATTTATCCAAGCATCAAATGTTAGGATCTTTACAAGATCACAGTGAAGAACAAGTATTCCCTAACAATGATTGATGACTTATTCGATAAACTTCAAAGAGATTAGTACTTCATAGTGGTGTATATTCTTTTTGGACATCATCAGCTAAAGGTAAATAGAGAATTTATCCATAAGAAAACTTTCCATACATGATATATATACTATGAGTCCATAGTGATTCCATTAAAACTTGTGAATTCCCCACAAATAGTCATGGAATTGATGAATAGATTGTGTAGATACCAATTAATGTATATCATATTATTTCATGATGAAAATCGCTTCTACTCTAACATCAATGATAAATATGATGAGCATTTAAAGATTCGGTTGGTGATTTTAAGAAAATGCAAAGATATAAACTATGTTCTACTAGTGAAACATTTGGATGCATCAAGTCACATTCTTCGTTAATTTGACCACATGTGGGGGAATTTATATGGACCCATTTAATATAATGGAAATTCAGCAATGGAATAAAACATAGAGTGTTATATATATCATTAATTTTTATGATTTTATGGGTATTACCGACATTTTGTGAGAAATATATCATGATTGTATAGCCCACTAAATATTTCAACATAGAAAGGGGTAAAATTTTCATATATAGAAGAATATGAGGTATAATTTAATGATCTCAAGAATAGGTTAAATTCTGTATGTATACTCGCACAACCCTCATGAAGGGAAGGATTTGTAATATAAAATGATGCTTCAATGAAATTCATGGGTTTTGACCTATTGAAAATGATAATGTGATAGTGTACACCTCCAAAAAGTTGAATATCATTGAGAAGAACTACATGTCACGTGATTTGGAGTTATAAATTGTCATTTATTACATTGATGATTTGGAGATAAAATCATTATGGTGAGTAGTTTGATATATATAATGATCTAAAAAGTATAATTTATATATTCATATATAAATATCTTAACATGATCCCAAAAATATAGTTATAGAATATTAAGGAAAATTATTACAAAATTCACTACCATTCGAGAAAGATTAATAAGGTTATATATTATCTTAATTGAAAAGAAATTACAACTCAATCCATGAAGTGGGTTTAAAAAGACCTTATCTTGATGGATTTGAAAAGGATGGATATATAAATCATAACAGTAGGTAAGGAATTCTTTTTTCCCAACTGATTTCACAATTATTTATCCACAATGAGACTAAGAATATAAAAAGGGGTGATTTGGAGCTTCAAAAAATAGCGATAGAAAAAAAGTAAGCATTGTTTCTTGATTTCCACTTTGAGAAATATAATTTCATTTAATTTGGAAGTATAATTTTTGTAATAACATCACTTTAGAATAATAAATATTTATTTTATAATTCACATAGCTCATATTTATTTTTACATCCTATATTACCAAGATATACCATGATCTTCGAGAGAACTTTTGATGTTTGAATATTAACAAGGTGATTGTTGAGTACCCCTCAAAGATCATGGTCTATCATTTTATTAAAAAATTTAGAAATTATATAAATGGATGAAACAACTATCACCCATAGCAAAATAAATGTGAGGTAACATCACAATTGAATTTTTCACATCTCTCAAAATCATTCAATGAAAATGATGTGATATAGGTTATGATGGATCGACTCACCAAGATTGTCCACATCATTATTATTGATGAATATTTCTCAATATAAAAACATTCCAATAAATAAAAAAGGAAGTGATGATTTTTCATGGTGGTCCACTTTTGATTGTATCTAATCAAGGCATATGGTTTGACTATGAATTTTAGAGAATTCTTCAACATACTCAGAATACTAAATTGAAATTTAATATTTCCTATCACAGCTAGAATAATGGACAATATCAAAGGATCATTCAAACACTTTAGGACTTTTTGATACCTTAATCAATGTAATTTTAAGGATGAATGGATCAACAAAACCCATTTTCTATGTTCTAATATAGAAATTTCTATCACATGAGTATTCAAATGGCCCCATATGAATCTCTATATGGGAATGAAATTGGACTATAACATGTTGGAATGAAGTTAGTGAATAAAATATTCTTTGATGTAATATTTTTTAATAAATGAATGATGTGTGTCAATCCATTCATAAAAACATTACATCTACTAAGATTTGAAAATATATATATGATAGTGATCATCAAAGGGAGATAGTGTTTGAATTTAGAGATAATGTGTTCCTATAAATATCCCATTGGAATATAGTCATGTGGTTTATAGAAAATATAAATATCATCACTCGATATATTTTCCCCTTTGAGTCATTTAATAACATTGGAGTTATGGTTTATTATCCATAACTTCCACTAATTAGGGCTCGAGTTTATGATGAGTTCAATGTATCTATCTTGAGTAAATACATAACTTATAACACCCCAATGTCTTAAAATCAAAATACTATTCATGAACCGCTGATCCCTTGAGAAAAAAATACTATTTTATATGATATTGTTAAAACCTAGCCTCTAAAAATATTTTTTTCCGATTCTGAGATTTAAATTTTCAAAAAGTGATATACACAGTTGTGATTAGTAAGATATTTAGAGTATGATAGGATCAACTTAATTTTTTTGTTTAATAGTAACTTGAACTATAGGAATAGTAATTTTACCCTTATTAATAGTAATATTACCAATATAATAATAATCTCACCTAAAAAATTATGCAAAATTTTTTTTTATTCATTTCTATTATGAGTTTCATTTTTCTTAAAAATATGAAGTATTTAAAAAATATATTTTTTAGTTAAAAATTGTACATTATAGAGAGATTTAAAATTATTATATTCAATTAAGTTTCATTAATGTTGATAATAATGAAATAATATTATCAAAACACTCTTCTTTAATTACAAATTATAATATAATTTTATTTTTTTAAGTGTTCAAAATTTTACTCTGCATTTTATGTCTGCTATTTTTCTTACTAAATAAGTATTTTCATAGATAAAAGTTAAAATTTTCATATTTAGAAAATTATTATTATAGAATAAATGTTAAATTTGAATTCAAAATGTCGATATTAGGTTATGATGAATTTTTAAGAATTTTATAAAATACATTAGTTTTTCATGAATAGTAAACATCCAGTTTTGAGTTTTTGTGATGTTTAATGAAATCATAATGATGTAATAATTAATATAAAATTATGGATGAATTTTAAGAAAAAAAAATAGGATACGAGGTGTCCCATGATTTCAATACCATGAGAACAGACCATGGTAAAGCCCATGGATTTGAAAATACCACTAATGAGGTGTCCATGAAAATTAATAAAAAAAATCCCTCTCTTTTCCTATAAATTCCCACCCATTCCTTAATTTCCTTTCAATAAAAATTAATTATATTCTAATTTTTGGTATTTTTACTTCCCTAGGTGTCTTCACAATGTGTCCTCAATCCCCCAAGGTCAAAACCTTCATGTTTTAGGAGTTACTGTACATTTTAAGTGAATATGCCACCCTTATCTTTTTCAAGAACTCCTTTTATGTTATTCCTTTTTAATTTCCATTAGATTATGTTTTGATATGTCATTAAATATCCCCATTATTTTCCATATTAAGTATATAATTATTAGGGACCCCTTTTTCTCTCATCAATATATTTTATGAATTTTTATGTGATGTCGCTTGGCTAAAGAATTTTCATAAGGGATTTCTCAACTTCTCTCTTCTTTGAAGTTCTTTCCTTTTCTTTTTCTCTCCTAAAATACCCTAATAAAAAGTTATGATAACTCCATTACCATAAAAATATGGTAATTTTTTTATGATAATGATTAATTCATCAGTATCTCTCTTTTCCTATACTTTTATACAAAAAATGAAAACATTGTCTGAGATTTGTTAATTTACCGCATTCAAGGATGAAAAAATTTCATTTTATATTAAAGTATTCATGGATGGTTAAGAAATAATTGGTATGGTTGATATAGACTATAAAATATGTATTATAACCTATTAAATGTTTGGGAACCAGTATATATACATGATAGTAATCCATACGACAAACTAGTTTGTAACAATCGAGATATCGCCAAAATAATCTATATGGTTGTCACTAATGTTTTATCTAACAAATCATCCTAATAAAATGAAAAAAAGTGATATATATATATAACCATTTAAACATATATATGTTCATAAATATTATATATGTTCAATTCGGAAAAATATAATCCATTCCAAATAAACTCCATTACTTATAATCAAGTGAACCGAACAGAAAATCAAGGAAAATGAACACTCCAAAAAAATGAAATTCAATCTTATAACATATCAATAAGATCAAAAATTAACTTAAAACAACTATAATGAAGAAAATTTTTATATATGAGGTTCTGAATTAGTTAATTTCTGTATTTAATTTTATTATTCAGGACATTAAGGACATGAGCAGAATAAATTCAGACATATTGTGAGGGTTTTCAACCCAATCCTCCATTTACTTTCTGGATACTCTTTGTCTCACCTAATCCCAATTAAATTCTTAACCCTTATTATGTAATCCTAATAATTTTTGTTTTAATTTCCTATATATGTGTACCAATCAGAATCCATATTTCTTTTATGGGAAGTTAAATGTTTTATAAAGATCATTCTCAATTCGTCTAGATAAACAAGACTAATTTAAGGGAACTTCTAAAATTCATAATTATTTTCAAGTTTAATAAATAATATGTTTTAAGACATAATTATTTTTATAACCCCGCATATTTTATCATGGAAAAACTATATTAATTTATTTATTGTTTTATTCAAATATTTTTCCAAAAGAACTCTTCTTTTCAAAGTAAAAGTTTATTTCTCTCAAAAATTACACAATGATTTTATTATAGTATTTTTGTTTAATTAAACACCTTTATTGAATTTTATGTCTTAGGGTAATATATTATGTCTATCATCTAACATATTGTATGAAATTCATTATGATCAGTTTGACGGTGGATGTGCTATCTTGATACCTTTCACCATACTACTATGAATGATTAGTGTTTATGTGTACAGATTGGGGAAAGTTTTTTCATATGATATTGTTGTTTATGTTTATAGAATTTCTTATGAGAGATTAATTGGAATTAGTAGGTGAATAGTGGGGACCTCTATATCCCTTTAATGCATCAGCAGGTCTCGTGAGACAAAACTGATTTGACTTTTGGCTGAGGCCTTACCCAAGTATTTTCAGATATCTTGGATGAGGTGTTGACAATATGTTTTAGATTTTTGGAATTATTCATTCCCTCATTATGGTATTATAAATTTATAAACTATGTTGTTATTGTAATATTATAATATCAATGTCTATGTTTTATTTTGTAATGATCCTTTATATAGCCTTATTTAATCATCTTTCATTCCTGCAATATTATTCTCATGTATAATTTTTAAAGGAATGTGTTTTATGTTATTCACCATGCCTAGTGTTTATGTTTATGATAACTATCAATATATTAATTACCCTTACTGAGCATCTAAGATCACCCCTTTCATATGATTTAATTTTCAACAGGTGGTGAAGATGAATATTATGAATGACATGCAAGGATAATCTAGGAGTTTATAAGTGATTCAAAAAAATTTGATATGTTGAATTTACTTACAATATGTAATGTTGAAATTATGTATGTATATTGTTTTCCAAACCTACTAAACTATTCATTTTTTCGGATATGAATCCCTTGTTAATATTATAATATAATAAAATAAGGATCAATTTTTAGGAAACTAGGGTTGGGTCATGTCACGACCCATCCCCCAGGGCCCATGCCATAACAACCCCAAGCCCACCTCGCAAGGGACAGGGGGCTGGTGACTAGCAATGATGGAATTATCCTGAAAGTTGGAGGCATTTTCCAAGTACATGTACACACACACACTCACAACCCCATCCCACAATGCTAAAAAAGATAACATTAATACCACTAAAAAAACTCTGAGAGTAAAGGGAGAAGCTGTATGTAAATGGGCCAGAATAAAAATCGAACAAAGGAAATGATGTAAAAAAGGGAGTACAAAGTCTCTGATAATCTGTCCGAAAAAAACCTTACTTGAAGGGTAGGTGTGTAGTGGCTGCTAGAAGCCGTAGGAGTACACCTCACCAGTCGGATCTCTCTAGGAACCACCTGGTTCTTGAACCCCAAGGCCTCTAACAAAGTGTAGGTCATTTGAAAAAGACACTGCACGTGCGGGAGAATCCTATGCAGGGGTCAGTAACAAAATACTCAATAGGGAACCAAAACCATAAAGAAACACCACAAAGGAAAAGTACACATTATGAATTGACATCTAACATATTTATAACCTAAATTTTTGAAATCAAGCTTATTAGTCTAAAAGCAAATCATCTTGTACTATTGAGGGAATCATCCCTAACGATTCAATGTAGTCTGTAAGGCCAATGAGGTTATCTTGGATGTTAGGCCACTGTTGTTCGCTTGGATACTATGCCACTAAGGTTCACTCCTCTCATAGGACACAAAAGTTTTCTCAATTACCGTGCTAATGAAGTCTGATTGTCTACAAGGAAACTGAGGTTAAATCATCTATCAGACCAATGAAAACATCTCGGCTCCCATGCCACTGAGGTTTAATCATATGTTGGGCCACTAAGGTCTGAATGGCTACAGGGGTACTAAGATCTTCTCATCACTTCTTTCTTGTCACATCCAGCCATAGGATTCCCACTCACAGTGCACTTGATTATGAGAGAATCTACTCTTCAAGACATCAGTTGTATCCCAAATTCTATAAACACTCACTTGGAGTATGTCAAAAGTATTTTCTCGTAGTGAGGGTCCCAACTCCGTAAATGGATCATCAATAGAACGTATGGGTTGGATGTTATGTATGTTTTACCAAAAATGGGTCAGCTCAGGTCTGACCCGGTCAAACTGACCCAACGCGTCCCAAACCAGCTGAACCACAAGTCTAGCACACTGTACGTGTTGTTCTAATCCTTCCGGGATGCCCCAGGTCACCATCACGGTCTAGTTAGACCACAACCTCCATTGGTGTCATTGCACCGCCGCTAGCCGATTTCGGATTCCCCAATCTGCCACAGAACACCACCGGCGTGCAAAGCCTCCTACATGCGGTTGCCACCGTGTGCTGCTGGTGCGTCCTTCCGTAGGCCACCGGAGATACTCTGGTGGTCCGTTCTATGACCTAGAGGGAGTTTAGGAGTTTTTGGGATGTCGTCTCACTTGCATGGTCTCCAAATCATCTTGTCCTCAATCCAAGGGTCTAGTCCTGCTCAGATCTACCTGACAAAGTCTGACGCGACCAAATGTGTGTGTTGATGAAGAATGCGTGGAGAAGGATATATCTCAAGAACACCTAAACCAAAAATGAGGACTTTGAAGAATAATTATTTCATATCCCCCTTCCTTTAATCCCTACAAAATAATTCCTAAACCAACCAGAATGATCAACATGCAGATCAACTTGTATGTGATTTGATCACCATTAATCATTTATAAATGAAGAACAGGGAAAATTAAATCACTTGTTAAAGAACCCCTTACTATAAAATTGGATTGTTTTTCATTGAAAAATACACAATTTTCATTCGCCGTTCATTAATCTGCAGACCACCCTTGTTGATGGTGATCTATCGAAGTATAAAATAACAAGGGGAAATGGTAGTTTTCATCACATTCTATTTGTTAATAATCACTATTCAATGCAAAATCTCAATGTTCATAGTAATTCGATTGTTCCCACGATCCCATATTCAATTAACACATTAAATTGAGAAAACACATCTCAGTATTTCTGTTACACTATGTTGTAGCATCATTATGTTATTTCATTTATGAAATAGCATTTCTATTACACTATAACAAAATTAAATATTCAAATAAAATAACCTAAAATTTTATTTTTTTCCTTATGAAAATTCATATATTAAAATATCTTAAAAAGTCTAAAAACTATCATTTTCCCTCATCTTGTTTCGATTGAGGTTATGTTCACTCTTATGTATAGTCTCCATTCTATATGAAACGGTTCCCCTATATTTTTTATATGGCCAACCATTCAGATGTTTCCAATACCGATCACATGTGAAATTTTATATAAAATAAAAAAATTCAAACACTTATTTCGAGCTCATCGAGCCTTGAAATCAAGTTTAGTCTGAGCGCCTGGTCTCGAAATAATCCCATATATGTTAAAAATAATTACATGGAATTTTTTGGACATTACAGGTCCTTACATACGTAATCCCTAAAATATATTAAATCTAGTGGTGGTGTAATAAATACATGACCTCTCCTATGAGGAGAAAACAATAAAGATCTTGTACTATAGGGATATTTTTCTATAGAACAATAGAACTCACTTTGTTAAAGATCATTGGTCGATTCAAAAGAATGAAGCAGCATCATGGGAAACTATTGAGGGAATGAAACAGAAGGACCCTCATCCATTCTAAACTAAGGATGTGAGTTGAAATTTTTTGGATTAAATTTCTATAAGAGGAAAAATGTAACAACCAAAGATTTTATATTAATTTAATTTTACATCTAAATAAATAATGTTTTCATAATTAGGTATATAGTACTGTATAAACACAAGGAATACATAATTATATTTTTTATTAATTTTGAAATTTAAATTTATCGAAAAAATATTTACATGAGAATTTAAAATATTATAATCAATAAATAAATAGAATAATTGTACATAAATTGGAAAATTGATATCATCTTGATCCCATAAAATCATCACATACAAAAACAAAACAATAAAAAGTTATAAAACAATAGTAATCAAGTCAAAATTTTGAAATGAAAAATGGGAAATGAGTAATGAAGGTTTTTAGAGGGATTTATAAGATGTAAAATGACCATTAGACTTGTAATATGATAGTTGTAATAGTAATATAAATGGTAGGAATCCTAATATGGCTATTAGAAATATTTATCTGCCCATTAGAATAGTATATTTTCTTAAAAATACCAAAACATCAAAGAAATAATATTTACTAGGAATAATTTATGTAAATTTAAATTGTTAATTCAATTAAAAAATATCAAGATTAAAAAATCTAAGAGAATATAAAAATATTTTCTAATTAAATTTATTTTAATGTATTATGTAAAAAATAATAATTTTAATGTTAATAGTTTAAATTACCTATGTTTGAAAATTATTTTGATAAAAATAATTTTAATTTTTAGGATAAGCATGTTGGATGATTTTTTGTAAATTTTAGGAAAAAAATCATGTTTTATGTGAATAGTAAAAATGCATTTTTTATATAATGAGTATGTTTTTAAATTTCATCATTCATGATGCAATAAAGGAAAATCAAATTCTAGAATTTTAGGAGCGAAAAAAATAAATTTTAATAAGTTAAATAATTTAGGATGTTTAATTTTCAAACCCAAAAAAAGTATTTTTCTTAGTCTAAAATATAAATATTTCCATTGAAAACCAATTTTTCAATATCCAACATTTCTTTTTAATAAAATATTGAATTTTGTTTATAAATGATTTTATTTATTAAAATAAATATTTTTAGAAAAATATAATCCATATTTTCAAATATATCATTATTACACGGTTTATCTTGTAAATTATATTTTATAAACATACTAACAAAAAAATATCTCTATCCTCAAGTTTAATTTTACAATCTCCCTCCCCATAGAAAACTAATTAACATACATTTATCAATGCCAAAAATCTAAAGATATACCATCTATTATGACCATTATAATTCTCAGTTCTATTTAGGAATTATAAAAATAATGTAATTCAATTATTTAAGGTCCATATAAAAGGAACAACACTGAGGAGGTATGATTCATTCATCTTTTCCTTTTATTTTCATATTTTCATCCTCAACCAATCTATTCTCTTCTACCTAAATCTTCTAATAAATAATTGAGTAGTTTTTTATAATACATTAATGATAATAACCTATTGTAGTGATTGTATTTCTAATATATTTATGTGTTATACATATCTCACCTCCTCTTTTGACAATGTACTATTAATAAATGGTTAACCATCTATGAGGATGTTGTCAACTCTATACTTATCACCACATATATGAATTATTATAATGATAATATATAATAAATTATTTTATAAATATATATATTTATAATATTCTTGAGTAACAATTATTAATGTAACAGTATAAAATAAAACAAAATTGTGAAATAAAAGTATGACATGATATTTAAAAGAAAATATAATATCAAAATGTTTCACCTTTAATAAAAAATAAACCAATAAACCAAGGATTATAAGTTATCAAGTGTAAAAAAAGGACATAATTAATTTTTTATTTCACATTCTCGTAAATATATGTTTGTCATATGGGGAGTAAAAAGTTGATGAAATAAATTGGGACAAAAGATAAGGGGGCTCTTCAACCATATTATTTATTTAGGGCTTCCTTGCATTATCTATTATTTAGTTATAATTATTCTAAAACCCTATATATTATCATTTTAATTATATTTCCCTTTATTTTAATGTTATATTCATGTTTTCACCTCATTAATATGATTTATAAGATGCATATAATGATTTTTCAAAATAAATATTTTCTAAATCATCTTGATGATTTCCTTTAAGATGTTTCAACCTTATCACCATGACAAATGATAATTTATGCTAATATTTAGTGTTAAAAAATTCAATTATTCTCTTCCGAATCTAAATGGTTATCCATTGATATATTGTTTATGAAATCTATATGGAAATCATTCATTTAAATGAGTGTATTTATTGTCTAGGATTCTAATATATTTTTCATGATGTGGAAGACATGATTATGAGAATTTTAGGATTTGATGGGTGGGACCAGAATTAAACAACCCTCTAATGAATTGGTTAATAAGATATATATATATATATAATGATATTATATTTATTACTCATTAACTCATAAAAAAGTTTGTTGACAATTATGGTGTTATGATTTTTTCACATATGTTATATGTGAAGATGATGCTATATTTGTTCAAAAATTATGTGACCTAATTGACCACTATTTTATGAAATTTCATTAATAGACATATGTTATATTCCTTACATTTTTCAAATTATTCCATCGGTCTTATGATTATGCTCTTAGTCTCAGGATATGATGATGATAATTTTGTTAACTCATGCACTATTGTCTCATGCTTCATATTCATTCTATATTATTTATACATTTACTAGTATTTTATCCAATCCCTTTCATTTATGTATATCACCAGGTTAATACATGCACTGAATAGAACATGATATCTTCTAGTAATACAATATAGAAGGATTTAAATAAGGTTTAAATCTCATTATGTAGATGTGATGTATGAACATAATTTTTCTAAGACACTAAACATTTGGATCATGGACTGTATTATTATTATATTGTTTATCATAAAAATGAGGTAGTAATTATATGTGAAAATGGAAGGACACTATACCAAACCTTCACCAATTGAACTTTCATACATCATATTATAGTTATCTAATAAGAATCTATAAATAAAACATCACTAAATCATCAACATCATTTGAACCTCTACGAACAAGACTAAAATATCATCAAATACCCCATGGATGGTTCCACTTTAATTTAATAGATAAATGTTCCACTTTTTAAACATTGTAGTGATCTAGTGTTGGTTTCATACTTTCTTTAGTATACTATTTACATCCCTACTACATTCTAGCATCCGTCATACCATGAACACTCCACTAATGCCTGAGTTTCAAGATACAGAAAAAAATATAGGAAGAGAAGGAAGATAATTATGCACTGTTTACCTGTAATAGGTATACCATACATTTTCTATGAAGTGTAACTGGTTCATATATTGATGTGTACAAGTATAGGGATCCATAACCACCGTATCACCCATTTATTTTAGAATAAATCTCAGTTTAAAAAACTTAGTGTGTTTGATTACATGTGTTCTATGAAAAACCAAACAAATGAAAATAATTCATTGTTATAATAATATTGGAAATTTATTATAAAATAATGAAATGAAACAAAATTGTTTAATTCATTTATAAGAAGTACTACATTATTATTCATAGCTCAATAAATGTTTTTTGTTTCAAAACATTGTTTTTATTATATATTATATATGTTTTATTTGAAATATAAATCACTACATTTTATAATTTGAGTTTTCAAAAAATTACCTCATTTCTTAATTTAAAATGTTAAATTTATCTTTGGATGATTTTTTTATTTTTAGGATAACTATGATTTTGTTTTTGTGATTAATGAAAAATATTATTTTTACAAATACCATAACTTTAAAACCATCATTATGAAAAAATCATGACCTAATAACATTAGAATCATTTTTCATGGATAAATATTTGTATACTGAGAAAAATATGTTAATTAAAATAAATATATTTAATTTGGAAGCCCATACATGGAATTTGGAACCTATGCTATATTTTATTATAAAAAACATTTTTTGATTGTTTACCTTTAACGAGGTGGTTCAATGGTTATACTTAGTTTTGGAGTGGTTATAATTTCAAATAACCTACATTTAATTAAAAAATACAATAAGTTCTTATGATGTGACACAGCACCACAATATTTAGCTTAAATAAGTATATATTCAATTTTATTCCTAAAAATTCTTTTCATAAAAAAATGGATTTTATACACTTTTTGTGGAGATAATAGAAATAATTTATGCATCTTAAATGAATTCGATCTTCTAAAATATATTAAATATTTGTAATCAATATAAATAATGTTAGGTAATAATTTCAACATAATTTTTAGCAATAATAAATAGTTATGATGGTAAAAATTTGTCGCCATGATTAAATATATAATGGGTTAGCATGGTTAATATAAAGTGACAAGGCTACATGATAACACAAAATAGTTTCTTAAATCTTATTTTTAAGTGGATTTTAACTCCCTAACCATTTATTCAATAATTGGATACTTTTGATACACATAACCATTATATTGAATCTACTGTATTATAATATTGTGTATATAAAAGGGTGTCACTATCAACACTTATAAAATATAAAATCATATTATCACTTATCTACACCAATTGAGAAACATACATTGACCAATATATACCCAAATCACATCCCAACTATCCTAACCATATCCTTGAGGTTTTGGTATCACCAAAAGACCCACCTATGAAAGCTTAAAGTATAATCAAATGGATGAAACCATAGAAAGTGGTGGTTAGTATAACACCACAAAGTTTTAAAAGAGGTACATCTGGTTTAACAGTGTCCATGTAATGAAAATATAATATTACAATTGAATTTAAAAATATACTGTATGATATATTTATTTTTAAATAAATTCGATCTATTTGATATGTTATGATGCATGCAACACCATGTTTAAAGGAAAGACAATACTCTATTAAAATATGATTATTTAAAATGTGGCCTTTATAACCTATATGTTAAGTTAAAATGAATTAATAAGAAAATCTAATTTATGAAATAATATGGGGTACTCATGTCCATTGGTTTTATATTTATGATAAATAAAATTCAATTCAATAAAGAAAAAGAATTTTTTTCTCAATTACTATATTTTTTTTTTCAAAAATGCAGTTTAATCGCGTTTTTCACAAATAATATAAGAATATTTTTTTTACCAATTTTAGATTTTTTTAAAAAAATATTATTATTTTCTAAATCATCATAACAAAATTATCTTAGGGTGAATAGCTATGATTTTTCTGAAAAGTTTCATTTTCAATTAATATTAAAAAAATGATTTTTGTTAAACACTTTTTTTCATTTAAATAATTCACAATCTCTATTTTAATTATAAAATTATGATTATTTTAATAATATTTTTCTTAATAAAAATTAAGTCATTAAAATTATTTTCATATTGAATTTTGATATTAATTTTTTCCATATATATGAGAATTTTCTCTTTGGAAACCATCTTTGTCATCACATTGGTATGTATAATTTTAAATGAGGTTCTACCACTCCTATGAATTTAATTTTAAACAATGTATTAATATTTATCTAAAAATAATAATTTCAACATAATTTTAATACCATTATGAATAGTAAATGTTTTAAAAATTAAATATCATGATTATGGTATGAACACATTAACCAGGGACTAAAATAAAAAGATGATGGATTAAATGAACTAGTATCTTACACAACCATAATTTTATGGAAATG
Organism: Viscum album; assembly: GCA_963277665.1. NCBI lineage: Eukaryota > Viridiplantae > Streptophyta > Magnoliopsida > Santalales > Viscaceae > Viscum > Viscum album. Next base: position 1,629,164,250 of record OY728130.1, read on the forward strand.
TTAAGACCGTATAATCTATAATTTTGGATAACAACTCACTTTCATGTCTTGTTTCATGATAAAAAATATTGTTGAAATTGATTCGTTAAAAAAATTTATTTGAGTCCTCTCCTGCACTTATAAAAGGCCACCCCATTTCACCCCCTATTTACACTTACAGTGATATTTTTTTCAAACAAACCCTTCCAAAATCATATACTTAATCCCATAAGGACATCTTAGATCCCTTGTTTTGATTGTAAATCCATCCTATGTGAGAATTTTGGTTCAAACCTAAAGAGGTCATCTGAAGATGGTGTAATGTTCTTAAATGATCATATTTACTTTATTTCTCCTTCCACATATTTCAAGTATTGTTAAATCCTGATATTATAATAAAAATAATATCTCACAAATAATTATATTTTATTATATTAATTTCATAATATATATCCATATCCTCTTCTATTAATTGGGAAATTAAATCTTTGATCATGTGTACGGTGGACTACCACCTCACGAACTGATGTAACTCCTTTTCCATAAACACATCTCATTGACAGCGATAACTAGATGTTTAATATAGAAATATAATATTTAATATATATTTATACTTTTCTAATTAATATATCTCATGAACATTCTTAATTTATATTCTATTAAAAATATGATAATGTTTCTCATGTGTACGGTGAACTACCGCCAATTGAAGCGATGTGAATTTCTTATTAATTAAAATACACATGGAAAAAAATAATGTTTAGTTTAATGAATGTATATTATAAATATCACTTGAAATAAATTCTATGATGTTAAAATATCATACACATCCTTACACTTTCACCCAATAATGGAATGACATCATCACTCGTGTGTACATAGGACATATCGTCTCCGCGAAGCGATGCAATTCATTTTCCATGATGACTGTCATGACCCGTCCCCCGGGACCCATGCTATGACTACCCTAATCCCACCTTCCATAGGCCAGGGGCTTGCGACTAGCACCAAAATGCATATTCCCTAAAATTGGTAAGGTATTTCCTTTATAACTTGTAATCACATACAACCAAGCACACAGTTAGATATGAACACAAGTAAACTATATAGTAAAATGAGTTTGTACAGTAAGAAAAAGGGTCCAGAATACAAGCCCAACTGGAAAGTATAAGAAAACTGAAAATTACATGTAAACTTAAACAGCTATTGTGGACTCCCGGCAAGGATACTACCAGAAGGGTAGGTACAAATCTCAAGGTTGTCTCTCCGTTACACCTCGTCTAATGCTTACCTCCGAGCTACCTACAGTCCTGGTACTCTCATCCTTAGTCAGAATTGTTTGTCATCTATACCAAACACAACAAGGTGCAGGAATAGCCTGTGTAGGGGTGAGTTTAACGACACTTAGTATGGTCACTGAGACCCTCGAAGGACTCACAAAATCCACAAAGGATAAACCACATAGCATGAAAACAACTTAAAACTCTGCTTAGGTATATGACCATACAAATAACTATGTTTTCAAGTATACCCATCTCAATCATGAGGAAACACATGGTTCAAATCATTATCTCAGAGCTCAACTGTTCCACGAAGGATAGAATACTACAAATGTAACACCAAAAAGTTAAGTACCACAAATGTAACGCCACACAGAAGAATACCACAAAGGCATCACGACGAAGGTAAGTACCCAAAAGTCACATCACATAGAAGAATATCACAATGGTATCACCATGAAGATAAGGACTTGTCTCACACCAGGAATAAAGTAGGTACTGTATAAGAGATAATTAGATGAAACTACAGAATCATCTTACTCTTTTAAGAGGTAGAAACATGTAGGATCCTCAATCATTAGACCCTTGTGGGATCCTAAATCGCCATACCCACGTAGGATCCTCAATCATCAGACCCACATAGGGTCCTAGTATAACAGACCCACATAAGATCCTAGTGTACTCCCACATGGATTTCCTAGAGTGGATCCAAGTGGAACTTTCGAACAGAGACCTATGTAGGATCCAAAATCACAGACCCACATAGGATCTCATTCTTATATTACTGATAGATACAGGGTTCCCACACTAAGCTCTCTTGATTCCGAGAGGGTATACTCCTCAAGAAACATGTTGATACTCCAACTTACATGAATTCCCATGAGTACGTATCCCAGAGTACCTCCATGAAGAAGGGGTCCCAACGCAATAGACGGTGCATCAATCAGACGCTCGGTCTGTAAGTTATTGGCCTTTAAGTCCCAGGGTCCTGGTTAGATTCGTGTTCAATACAACACGGACATACCCAAACATTATCCGAAACTAATTTGAGATATACCTAATGAACCTCCTTGATTCAAGGTTTCTGACACCATAGAAGGTTCTTCAAACTGACGCTCGTAGCTCAAGATATGGCTGACTGATCAAAAAGGGGGGTCGAAGCCTGTCCGGGTCCTGTCCGACCCGGGTCGACCCGACCCAACCAGGGTCCATCCCGGCTGGCCGGACAGCCTGCCCTCCTCCGCGAGGCATAGACTCACACTGCGCCATCACCGGCGGCCGCCAGTGAGCCGACCGCCCTCCTTCCCTGCTCTGGCCGATGGGTCGTGGCTCCTACGCGTCGGCGGCACGAACGCATGCCACTACTCCCCTTCACATGGACACTCATGCACCATCCTTCACCCCTACTCTGCCACGGCCGATGGGCCTCCATTGTCTTCACGGCTAACTGGTGTGCCGGCCACCGCTCCCAAATCCCTCTGGTGCCAGTCACCAGCACGGGTCATCGGCGACGTTCCTCGGGGCAACGAGCATTCCCTGGTGGCCCGTTCTTAATTTCAAAGATATCCAAACTTATCTAGGGACATCTCCATCATTTCAAGACCATTAAAATTAAGAAAGGTTCTATAGAGGTCGGGTCGTGTTTATTTGAACCGAACCCTTCATGTTATAATGGTAACAAGAGGATTGTTTATTATTGAATCATGAAGAACGTCAAGAACAAGTAAGGAGGGTATTCAAATCAACAATCCCTACCATGAAGGTTCGTTGATATCAATGAGGAGGGAACGACATATGTCAGTTCGTTGTCTTTGAAGGCATCGACGTTCGTTGCTTCCACAAGACACTTCTGAAGTCAGGCTTGGGGTATGTTCCTCATTCTTCATTGGAGAATGTGTTCTTCATGGGAGAGAACCTTTATCCACAATTCTCCCAAGCTTTCCTTTTCCAACCATATCCTACAACCTAATGAAAAAAGAATAGCCAACTTACTAAAAATAAGTCTAAAAATTTATTAAATTTGAAAATTTTAATTAATTGTAGTTGGATCGATTAATTAATTGGAGAGTTTAGAGGTTTTCCCCCATTAAGAGGGGATCGGGTGGTCCCCACCACCACGAATTCAAAATTGGGGTTTTCTAGTTCAGGTGGTTCACACCTCCAAAACACTAAAAGAGAGGTTTCAAAAATAAAATAAAATTTTGATCTTTAATTTATTTATATTTACACAAAAAACACAAAAACTATGTTTCACCCTCATCCTACTGTGGTCGAGGTGAAAGTCTCCTTAAGTAAGAACCAGTGCTGAGATTTCACAAGTGCCCTCAGATTTTAGTTTCGAGCACTAATTCAAAAGTTACCAATCCCTTCTCGCATGTTTACTGAACATACCTAAAAAATTTACAAAAATTCTTTCTAGGCACACCGGGACTCAGAATAACTCTCAGTCAATTTTTTAGGACTCGTAAAATTCCCATAAAAAATATTTATTACATGGAATTTCCAGGTCTTTACATTCTCCCCATCATAAGGCTTTGTGTCACTAAAATCAATATCACAAAAACTAGGAAAACAAGTGGGGGTAATGAGCAAGAATCTGAGCCTATCGCTCCCATGTGCTCTCTTAGAGGTTCTTGGGGTGTCCACGTATACGCACTAAAGGTATCGACAGTCCATGAAGGACCTGCTCATTTCGATCCTCCATCTCCACTGGAACCTCCATAAAAATAACCCCATCATCGATGTATAGCTTTCAGTGATCGATGATGTGTGATGGGTCTTGCACGTATCTCCTCGGCTGGCATACGTGGAAAACGTCGTGGACCCAGTGAAACTGAAGTGGAAGAGCTAAGTGGTAGGACACCTCACCAACTCTACTGAGGACCTAAAAGGGACCAATGAACCTGAGTGATAACTTGTCACCCCAACCAAATCTCCAAAAACCATACTGCGATGAGACCAGTAGAAAGATGTGGTCACCATCCTAGAACTCCAGAGGTCTCCATTAAGACTTCTGCCTTCTCAATGTATTCTTCATCCACTCCTGGAGGATTTTCACCTTCTTCGTGGTATCCCGTACGATATCTAGTCCAATGAGTGCTGACTCCCCTAGGTCAGTCGAGTAAAAAGGTGATCTGTAAGGTCATCCATACAGAGCCACAAATGGTTCCATCCCAATGGTGGAGTGATATATTTTGTTGTATGAAAACTCCACTAAGGGGAGGTGATCCTCCAAACTACGACCGATGTTGAGGACGCAAACACACAACATGTCCTTGAGTGTTTGAATAGCCCGCTCAGTCTGGCCATATCTCTGAGGATGGAAGGCGGTGCTGAAACAAAGTTGTGTCCCGAAAGCCTCCTTCAACCCCTTCCATATCCGAGAAGTGAAACATGCATCACGATCATATACAATCATCGAGGGTACTCCATGTAGCCGCAAAATCTCTTCCACATAGAGGCATCCCAAAATATCTACTAAACCCTTCTATCTGATCGATAGGAAGTGGGACGAATTGGTGAGTCGGTCGACGATAACCCAGATAGAATCATGACCCTGGATGTACATGGAAGTCCTATCATGAAGTCCATGGATACTTCATCCCACTTCCACTCTGGGACATCTAAAGGCTGAACTAAGCCTACTGGCACCTGATGCTCCACCTTCACTTATTGTAAAGTGAGGAACCAAGAGACAAACTCTACAACTATTTTCTTTTTTCCAAGCCACCAGTGTTGTCGTCAGAGATCCTAGTATATCATTGCCACTCATGGATGTACCACTATAGGGGATGTCTGGAACTCCCTCAACACATCCTCCCAAAGTGACATTGGTACCATGCTACATCCTCTAAAAAGGATGATGTGCTACCAACCTTTAAAAATCCATCATCTTCCTGTCCTGTGGATATCTAAGCACATCGAGCCTTGTAGTTATTATCCCCTTGATGCACCTCCCCGAATCTCTTAAGAAGTTGGGGAGTGAATGTAAGAGACTGAAGAAAAGCTGATCCATCTCGTTCCACAAATGATATCTGTAAAGCAGGTAGCAACTCCATCGCCTCACCTAGAAGCTATATACCAAATCTCCTGCTGAGTGAATCTACTACTACATTCCCCTTTCCCGAAGTATAGACAATCTTAAAGTCAAATACCTAGAAGAACTCAAGACAACGTTGTTGTCTCTGGTTCAGGTCCTTTTGAGAGACTATATACCTGTGACTCTTGTGATTAGAGGAGACTATAAAACGTTCGCCCGTCAAGTAATGTCACCACATCTTCAAGGAGAAGACCACTTCTCATAACTCTAGGTCATGGGAAGCGTAGTTATTATCATGTTGTCTCAGCTATCATGAACCATATGCAATAACTGCTCACTCTTTCATGAGGACACATCCAAGCCTGTTCCATGATGCATCATAGTAGACTATGTACCAAACTCCCTCCTCCTGAATCCTCAAGATGGGGGCGCTAGTCAACCTCTACCGTAGATCCTAAAAACTCTGTTGGCATGTCTCCGACCACATGAAGGGTTCCCCTACTTTGTCTACAATGATAATGGTGTTGCAACTCTGGAGAAGTTTGGCACAGACCTCCGGTAGTATCCTGCCAAACCCAGGAAACATTGTACCTCCGTCACACTCTTGGGTGGCTCCCAAGCAAGTATCTCCTCAATCTTCACTGGATCCACCACAACTTCAACCTTTGAGATGGCATGTCCCAGAAAGTGAACCTCTCAGACCTAGAACTAGCACTTCAAGATCATACTATAAAGTGGGTGCTCTCAGAGTGTTTCCAGAACTATCTGCAAATGATAAGCATGCTCATCCTCAGTAGACGAGTAGATCAGAATGTCGTCGATGAAGACTAATACAAAGAGATCAAGGTATGGATGAAAGATCATATTCATGAGTCCAATGAAAATTACTGGAGTGTTGGTCACACTGAATGTCATAACCAAGTAATCATAGTGGCCATACTGACATCTGAATTCAATCTTCTTCACATCCTCATCTCATACTCTGAGCAGATTATAGCCTGATCTGAGATCTATCTTCGAGAACCAACGTGCTCCCATTAGCTGATCAAAGAGTTCTTCAATCCTATGTAGTGGGTAATTGTTATTCATCGTCACCTAGTTCAGGTGCCGATAGTCAACACAAAGTCTCAAGCTCCCATATTCCTTCTTGGAAAAAAAATCGGGGCTCCCAAGGAGAAACACTAGGCTGGATGAACCCCTACTCTTACAAGTCCTCCAGCAGTACTCGCAGCTCACGAAGCTCTATGGGAGCGATCCGATACACTGGTGTAGATATCAGTGCCATCACGGGGTACAATTAAATGTAAAATTTCACCACTCTGCGAGGAGGTATACCCAGAACATCATCAAGGAAGACATCCGCATACTATTCCACCACTACAAGATAGCTTAGACTCTCTAAATCAACTACTCTGAGGGTAATTCTAGCCAACTGATGATTGATTAACTGCACTCTCCTCCGGGTAAGTACATCATGTGCTGCAAAGGATCCCTTATTGTCGATAAAGGTAAGACTAGTCCCATCTGTGCGGACACCCCACACTTTGTTCCTAATACAATCAATATGATTATGGAATATAGATAACCAGTCCATACCCTTGATGATGTCGTAAGGCCTTGATGCTGCTACGAGGAGATTCCATCCAAAGCTATAACCTCCTAGAGTAAGCTTACAATGTTGGCACCAGTGTGTAATCTTTGAATCCTCTCCAGTAAGAGTCTATAGCCGTAATGATCAAGCCAACGGATCCACCAGAATCTCCATGCACCGAACGATGGCAGTGGAAAAAAATGAATAACTGGTACATGGGTATATAAGTACTGAGGTTAAGGTGGTGTAGACAAATATCATACCTCATATCATCTCTGGAGTTCCTGGTCGTAGGCCTCAGCTGCATGGAGTTGAGCTCACCCATGTCCACCTTCTCCCTGAGGTCGGGGTGGACCACCTAGCGGTGGTGACGGTAACACCTCGAAACATCACCTCCCGCCAGCAGTACATCCAACTGCTCTGCCACGTCTGTCTGCTCTCTGCAGACCTCCTTGGTTGAACCTATGTCTCTTCCTTGGTGGTCCTTTGACTGTATGTTGATCATTTGTATGACTGTTCAGACAGTCACAAGCCATTTGACCCTGCCAGCCGCATGCGCAACACCGTCTTCTCTTCGCATGACTGGATATTTCTTGGGTGCCTTACACAACCTACCATGAATCCAGTGGTCATCCACCTATATGTCTGGTCATCTTGGACCTCTATGACATATTTCTGCTACCAACTATGGAATACTCCGCTACCTGACACCCGGTGGTGGGTCTTGGTGCTGGTGACTACTCAGCAAGAAAACTCTCCACTAAGAGAGATCACTCTAACACCCCCGCATGCATCGGGATGCTGAGAGAAATCATAAAATCCCTGATCTCCCTTCTGAATCCCTGCTTGAAGGTTTGGGCCATTTAGAATGGGTCCCACACCATATCAGTGGAGTAGCGTGAGAGGTCAGTGAACCTCGCTGAGTACTGATCCACCGTCATGTTGCCCTGCTGCAGATGAAGAAGCTCCTAAATGTGCACAGCGCAAAAGTTTTCTGGTACAAACTCTTCCTAAAATAAGCTCTCAAATTCTACCCTAGTGAAGTGTCACCTTGTTGTGTACCTGGAGAATTAAGCTCCACCATCTTCATATTGCTGCCTGTAGAAGAATAGAAGCATGGATCACCATGGGATCAGCTGGTGTTCCTACTAGTCGAAAGACTCTCACCATGACCTCCAAAAAATCTTCGTCCGCATGTGTGTCTATCTCACCCCGGAAATTGGGTGGCCTCTAGTGCTGGAAGTCGTGCAACGCGCTCAAGCAGCGTTCACCCTATTCTGCTAGGGATGGTGGAATCGGTGGCCCAATGGGTAATGGTACCACTAGTGCCTCCGCTGGTGCCTCTACTAAAAGAGGGACTTGCACCGAGGCCTCCTCGCTCGGTGGGATATCATCGCGTACTATACCCAGAACCCTAGCTGGATGTCTATAGAGAGGCATCTTAAAAAGAAACAGGTGCGCCACAATCAATAAGTTATACCTGGTGAGATAACTAAAGGATACCACAATGAACATTATTTTGAATCACACATGCAATCAATGTTTTTGTGCACTTAGTCAGAAATCAGAAGTCGGGGTCCTGGTTTATAGATACATCGGTCGCCGCCCCAACACTGGATTCCCTAAACTGATAACCATACTCACTACACTTTACACTATTACCGTTAAAAAGATCAGATTCCAATGTTCTACGATATAAACAATACCTCTGATACCAATTTGTCACAGACCGTCCCTCAGGGCCCATTCCATGACTACCTGAGGCCCACCTTCCATAGGCTAGGAGCTGGCGACTAGCACAGAAAGGCGTACTCCCTAAAACCAAGAAGGAATTTCCTTTATAACCTGTAATAACATACAACCAAGGACACAAATAGATATGAAAATAAGTAAATTGTATAGTAAAAGGAGTCTGTACAATAATAAAAAGGGGTCAGAATACATGCCCAAGTGAAAAGTACAAGAAAAATTAAATGTACAGGTAAACTGAAATTGCTCTTGTGGACTCCCACTAAGGATCCTACCTGGAGGGTAGGTACAGCTATAGAACGATCATCTCTGCGATATGCCTCATCTGATGCCCACCTCCGAGCTACCTCTAGTCTTAGTACTCTCATCCTCAGTCAGTGATGTTCTTCATCTGCACCAAACATAACAAGGTGCTAGTATAGCCCGTGCATGGGTGAGTATAACGATACGTAGTAGGGACACTGATACGCTCGAAGGTCTCACAAAATCCACAACGGTTAAACCACAAAGCATGAATACAACTGAAAACTCTACTTAGGTATATGCCCATGCATATTGCTATGTTGTTGAGTATACCCATATCAATCATGAGGAAACACATGGCCCAAATCATTACCTCAGACCTCAAATCTTCCACAAAAGAAAGAATAACTCAAAGGTAAAACCACAAAGGAATGTACAAAAAAGTGAATGCCACACAAAAGAATACTACAATGGTATCACCATGAAGGTAAGTAACACAAGGGTACACTACATAGAATAATACCACAAAGGTATCACCACAAAGGTAAGGACTCAGCTCACACTAGGTATAACTTAGTTATGGTGGAAAAGATGATTAGAAGAAACTACTGAATCATCTTTCATTATAAAGAGGCAGACCCATGTAGGATCCTAAATCATCAGACCCATGTAGGATCCAAAATAATCAGACCCACATAGGATACTAAATAATCAGACCCATATAGGATCCTACTAAGTCAGACCCATGTAGGATCTGAGAGTAGTCCCACGTGGATTTCCTATAGCGGATCCAAGTGGTATGCTCGAACACAGAACCACGTAGGATCCCAAAGCACAGACCCACATAGGATCTATTTCTCATATTAAAGACATCTATAGGATTCCCGCACTAAGCTCGCATTATTCTAGCAGGGTCCTCTCCTCAAGGCAGAGGTCTATACTACAACTTCAACGAAGTCCCACAAAGATGTAACCCAAAGGTTCCCCATGTAAAAGGGTCTCAACGCAACAGATGGGGCGCCAATCGGACGCCCGGTCTGTATGTTATTTCCCTTTTAGTCCCAGGGGCCTAGTTGAATTCAAGTTCGATCCAACCCTATTAGACCCCAACATTATCCAAAACTCAAGTGTGGTACACAAAAAGGACCATCTCGATCCAAGGTTTCTTTTTATGTAAACAATTTTTCAAATGGACACGCGTAGCTCAAGTTATGGTCAAATAAGTGAAAAGGGGAGTTGAAGCTAGTCTGGGTCTGTCCCTGGGTCCAACCCGGCCCACTAGGATCGGCCCAGCCCTTTTGCCGCGGCTGGCCAGATGTCCAGCCCTCCTCTATGCATCATGGTCATGCGCCACCCCATCTCTGGTAGCCGACAGTGAGCCGACCTCCCTTCTTTTCCGCCGCAGCCGATAGGCCGTGACTCTTGCATGCCGGCGGCGCGAACGAGCGCCACTACTCCCCTTCGCACGGTCGGCCATTCGCCGGCCGCCACCCCTTTTGTGCCATTGATGATGGGCCTCTGCCCTCCTCCAACGGTGCAGATGCACCACTTCCATCTTCACAGCTGGCCAGAGTGAAGGCCACCGCTCCCGAGTCCCTCTGGTGTCCGTCGCCGGCACGGGTCGCCGCCACGGGTCACCGACGACATTCCTCGGGCCACCGGGAGCACCCTGGTGGACCGTTCTTTATTCCTAAGAATTCTTCACTTATCTTAAGACATCGCCATTGATTCAAGACCATAAAAATTTACAAATGTTGTAGAGAGGTTGGGTCATGTTCTTTTGGCCCGCACCCTCCGCGTTAGAACAGTAGCAAGAGGCTTGTTTTCTCTTGAATCATGAAGAACATCAAGAATAGTTAAGGCGGGCATTCAAATCAATAATACCTACCTTCAAGGTTTATTGAAGTCATTGAGGAGGGATAGACGGTCATCAATACGTTGTTGTTGAAGGCATAAGCATTCGTTGCTTCCACAAGATGCTTCTAAAGTCAGGCTCGGGGTCGATTCCACGTTCTTCGTTAGAGAAAGTGTTCTTCGTTGGATAGAACCATTCTCCTCAATTCTCCCAAGAATTCCTTTTCCAACCAAATCCTCCAACCCAACAAAAAAAGAAGATACAAATTATTAAAAATATGTCTAACAATTAATTGAATTTGACACATTTAACTAATTGTGGTTTGATCAATTAATTAATTGGAGAGTTGAGAGGTTTTCCCCCTTTAAGAGGGTTTCAGGTGGTCCCCACCACCATGATTTCAAAATGGGGTTTTCTAGTTCAGGTGGTTCCCGCCTTCATAACTCTAAAATATAGGTTTCAAAAATAAAATAATAGTTTAATCTTTATTTTAGTTTTATTTACATTAAAAAAACAATAACTAACTTTCACCATCATCCTACTACAGTCGAGGTGAAAGTGTCCTTAAGCGAAAATCAGCGCTGCGAGTTCAATAGTGCCCTCAGATGTCAATTCCGAGCACCGGTTCAAATGTTAGAAAAACTCGCTCGCACGTTTACTGAACATACATAAAAAAAGTTCATAAATTCATTCTGGGCACACCGGGTCTCATAATCATGTGCCGTCAATTTTTGTGGACATGTAAAATTCCCATATAATTAAAAACAATTACATGGAATTTCTGGGTCTTTACAATTACCTATAAAGAATGATTATAATAATGTATCTAAATAGTAAATATTATATTTATTATATTTATATAATTATGTATATGATATATCTATTCATAAGATTGAAGACTTTATTCTTAAAAAATGCATGAAAAAATAGGGAAAGTAACACAAAAAATAATGAAAATAATGAATGATTATTAATTAAAGGGTGATAATATGTTAGAATAGGATCACATTTGATATTATAAATAATAAAATGGTTCTATTATAATTTAATAATATTCTTTAAACCATTATACTTGAGGTAAAATCATCTTCAATGAAAAGGAAGTGCGAGTTGAGGGATTTTATCTCTATTTCCATTTATTGAGTCATTGTGTAATGTACACACCTAATTTATTTTACATGGTGTATTTACTATCCCATTTTCATGAAATATCTTAAAAACATCATAGTTTATTATTTTTTATGTTCTAATTTAAATTATTTCATCAATGGGGATTTTATATTAAAATTACCATGTGGTGAATAATTTCTTTAATCATTCATTTGATTATGTTATATTACTTCTTAATTGTCTTTAATAATATAAGATTATCTGAATAAATTTTTTTGACTATATTATATTATATTTATATTTTTTTATGTGTATTACATCTGGTACATATATTTTATTCATTGATTAATTATAACTTCAAAATTTTGATTATTGTAAGGTTTTATTTCAGAATTCAATTTTAATTGGGTTTGTTTAAAATTAAGTTTCAATTGAAGGAAATTATTTGATAATTTTTTAACAAACCCCTTTCAGTTTCATTTCATTTGGTTATTCAAAAATTTTCCAAGTAATAGAACCATATCCCTCTCTTTGGTACACACAGTTGTTGGGAATTTATTTTAATAAAATACGTCATCATTTCTCTCTTCAGTCAGAAATCATTTTCTGTGAAAACCATGTCATCTAAAATGTTTTTAAAAATGTTTTTAACATTATGCAAATGATTTATTAAATAATGTTTTACCCATGATATAATTATTTTTTAAAAAAATTAATTGAATATTCAGGTTCTTTTCTAAACAATTCATGTTTGTCTTTTATCGATGATGTGGAATGAATCTTTATTTTAATGTGTACAACATGTAAGTAATTTACAACCATTATAACCACTCAATCATTTAATTATTCTTTTTTAAGTTTAAAATTTTATTTTCAAACAAAAATCAACATATTATTTGATCTTTTAGTTTTTTAAAAAATTATTTTCTAAGTGAAAAAGTCTATTTTCTTCGAAAAAAAATTAATTAAAATTTTATTAATCCATGAAATCATCCCTTTATTGTACTTATTATACACTTGGTATATATTGTATTAATCCCACAGTTGTTATTTATTTTGATTTTTTATAATCAGTTTGACTATGAAAAGTATTGATATTATATTTCTTGATTAATTTTAGTAATCATTAACATTCCCATGAATTATTCACTTTCCTATTACTATTGGACATTATATTTTACCTAAATATCAATAATATTTATGATGGGTATATTTATTACTGAAACTGAAAATCATTTTGACATATGCTATTTTACTTTGAAATTAATTTAATTATCTAGTGAAATGTTAGTATATTATTATTCTATAGTCAATATAGATATTTGATTATATGGAGAATTATTCATGAATGAAATCAATTATTCAATATATAAGGGATTTTTTGGACATATAGTGATGGGTGGGCCCTAGTTATAGATATCACCTCGATAAATTAGTAGTCTCATGAGATGAATTATTTGGGCTAGACAAATTTAAATTGGTCTCTATTTTATACATATTGTAGATACCCAAGAATGACGTACATGGACATTACATTACTTTTGCGAAATACTTAATACATAAAAAAAATATACACATAAGGAATGTAATAGTTTAGTGTCTTTGGAAACTCGGAACACAATCTTCTAATCATGGTGAATGATCTTTAACATCTCCCATAAAGATCTTCCCTTTTTTTCATACCTAAAACCTTTCTTAATGTCCTGGGGAAATGAAAACATAGAAAGGTTGATCTTGAATGCTTACAAAGGGTAAAAATGGAGAACATAAAAAAATCCATAAACATTTGAATGTAAAATCATGAACATAAAATGTAAACATCAAAATTTTGAGTAATGACATAAAACATGGAAGTACATAAGGCATATATCATAAAGGAACATTAACCATAACATAATAGAATTGGAATAAAACATGTACTTATGTAAAACTAATAATCCCATATTATGATTTCCATAGTAGCCAAGACATTTCTTCCACGACAATCATAGTGGATGAAGTCCATTTCTGAACCGGGTTTACTTGTCGTTTTATCCCTGTATTACTAAACTAGATTCAATTTCCCTTCCAGCCATGTTTATCTCATGAGATATAAATCTTTACCCAATGAATTGGAGGGAGATATATGTCCCACAAATCTCATAATGAAATCATTCTTTCGTGTGACACAAAATAAACATAAATCATTCATCACAACCTTATTAGTAAAATCGGTTTCATAAACATAATCCCATCATAACATAATCCATATAGAACAAATGGACATCATTTCATCATAATCACATCAAACCATGTAAATAATAGGAACATTATACTTGAAACATAAACATATTAAATAAAGTCATCTTAGATGGAAAATTGTTTTGAAAAAACACTTAAAATGAATTCTTGAGGAAAATATCCTTTCTTCTTCAAAATAATTTTCTTATCTCAAAATTCCATGAAATTTTAAAAGAAAAGGATATTATTGAAAATAATCATGAAAGTATGTAGAGTAAGCATCATGAAAATAAGGCATTATGAAACCTTAAAAATATGTTCATGCCGTATATGTTAAAAAACAATCTTCTCCTACTTTTGCCGGAAAAGTAAAAAAGTACCTTGTATGGTAAAAAAAGAATGATTCAACCCATACCACATATTAAAAGTCAAAAATGGGTAAACTTGACTTTAAAAATACATGGAAGAATAGTAAAAACTTTGTGAAAATATTTTTTATAAAACATGTACATTGATGATAAATATAACCCTAGTAAATACTTAGGAATAAACAATCTCGGATAAGAATGAGATTGGATTAATTATCCCTTACCTTATGTCCAATTTCTTCCATATGTGTTTGAAAATCATGTATATTGGGTTTAAACATATTATTAACTTGTATCAAAACCATAATAATATAAATGATATCATATATGATTCACTTATGAGTTTATATTACCTGTTCATTTGTTAATTCCATGTTAAAGTAGTGTTTTGGGTAAAATTATTTTTTTCATCGTAAGTGTTTTGACTTGTAATTATTCATATGCTTACATAGATCATGATTAATTACTTCCATAATGTAAAAACTGATTTATATATAATATATATTCAGAATATACATATATAAAATAGATCAATAAATGGAATGCAGTACACCGTTCATGGAGATGGTAGGTCGTACACACCCATGAACACTGTTTTAGTTTCCTTATTAAATTGAATGGAAGTAATTAAATAACATATATATAAATCTAGTATCATTATTATGTCATATATTTCATGATTATTTATTATATATACTTTATAATCATTCTATAATGGTTAACATGGAGAATGAATCTCATCACGTCGTGGAGACGGTAATTCGTACGTATGCACAAGTGATGATATCATTCCCATAATTATTGAATGGAATTTCATTGGATGATATAATATATCAGAATCAGTATTATGTTATAATAATCATATATAGTTATTATTTTTACCATTATACCCATCCACGTAAGTTGGTGGTGGAAAAAAAGATTACACCACGACATGGAGATGGTAAGCCGTACATACGAATGCGCGATGCATTTGTTTTTCATAGGATGGGTGGAAGGTGAAATAGGTTTGTTTAATATTTATAATAACAAATAATTATATTAGTGATACTGATTTAATTAATTTATATTGAAACAACTACAGAAGAGGAATTAGAAGAATAAGGAAACTTCAATGAATCAGTATAAGAGAATACCTCTTCCTTGACATACCTCTTTTAAACTCCCACATAAGGGAATACAGATGGTCTTTTGAAAATACCATCACCTACCAAATATTACTAGGGATGTTTAGAGGTGTAATGGCCAGGGGTTGGACGAGCTTGATGTCTCAAAATAGTGTGAATATGAGAGGGATGAGGTTCCCTATTATAAGAGAAGAGAGGGGAACTTTTGGAAACCTACAAAATATTAATTTATAATAAACTCAAACCCCAACTAAAAACCTACAAAATTACTAAAATTGTAATATTAGATAATATATTGTTGTAATCGCATCAACCAATAAAAGTTATACATGTTGTTATTTTATTTTAAACCATATCATTTTGATTTATCCTTAATTAATCTATTTTATTTTATTTGTGGTAATAATATTCTAAATTTGAAATTGTTATAAATAATTACTTATGTGTTGTGAATTGTCCATTTTTTTTTGGAAAGTTGGGACATGAATTGGTTTCCCAATTCATGCCCCAAATAAATTTATTAAAAACAAAATTGATATTACAAACATGAGGTGCAAAGTGCTTGAACCAGCAAGGAAAAATAAGGGGGGATACAAAGAAAGCATACATACAGCCCACCTCAAATGTCATATTCATCTAAAAAATTAGTGGATAACATTAATTAGTTCATATATTATTTATTTTAATATTTTTAAAACCCTTTTTTTCTGTTTCTCTTAATAAAATAATAACTACATAATAATTGTATAATTATTTAATATACTTATTTGTTGCATAAAAATAAAAAATAAAATACTATGATTAAGATTTATCTAATATATTCCATAATAATACTTTTAGTTGAATTTATCTTCTAAAACATCCACCTTTTAATATTATGTTTTTATTAAATTAGGAAGGTGACAAATTTGACATCATTTAAAATAAAATAATATAAATGTCATAATCTGTTTTATAAGGCTACAAATGGTCCACAAGTCGACCCATGTATGATTAGGGTATAGATATACTAGACCAATAAGGTTTGGGAAAGTTTATGGTCTTTTTTATTGGTATTATCATTTTAATAAAAACTATATTATTGATTTTTTACTAAATAAATAATTTTTTGCATCATTAATGTATAAGCTATTAATGTAATTATATATTTCTTAAAAATTACAAATAAATTATGACGATAAAGAAAAACATCTTAGATTTAGAATAAGTATTTATAATAGAATTTATATTCTATATAACATTATATTAAAAGTAATTTACTTATTAAAGTTTGAGTGAGACATATTTCAATTTTTTTAAATAAAATAAATTAAAGGTCTTAATCACATCCAAGTGGGTTCCAACAGATACCATTTTGACCCAAGTATGTTTTAGGAAAAACCATAATCATCCAATTATATTAATACAAATCTTAGGGTAATTTTATAATGTTATTTTTACCCTTAATTACCCGATTTACCTTTAACTATGGCAAATAAAATTTACCATATTTACTATTCATAATGCCCAAAAATATAAACTATATTATTAACATAATTTGGACCCAATTATTCCAAATATGGAATCAATTTTTCAAAATTCAAATCACAGAAGTTGTAGTAAATAATTTAAAATTAATATTGTTCTTGAGAAAACAGGTTTTATAAGTTAAAACATTGCAAAAGATTGAAATGTTTTTACCTATGAAGTCAATTTAAAATTAATGATAATGACATACATTATATTAAAAGGTAAAAACATATTATATTTATACATTAAAACCATTTACTATTATAATTTAACCATATAAATTATCTCGATGAAAAAAGTTGTTTTTAAGTAAAACTTAGTGTATTTGTACTATTCATCAAAATAGGAACGTTATTAGAAAAATATCAAAAAAAATTCCAACATAAATTTTTATATCCTAATTCACAAGAAGAAGTTTATTTTTTAAATTGAACTTAAAAACTTGTCAAAAATTAGATTTAAAATGGGTGCGCCATCAAAAGGTGGAAAAATTTCTTTTTTTGAAAAATACTTATTTTACCCAAAAAATTTATTATGTTCTCATACCATATTCCAGAATATGTGTAAGATTAATGATATTGTTATAAAATTCAAATTTTCATTAATAGTATTCATAAGAGTGAGTTCATAAAAATTTTATAACAATATATCATTGTTTAGTGAAACTCGGTATTGCGTACAACACACACTATTAAGGAAGGTCGCTCTTGCGTGTAACACAAGCAAAAAATAGTGTTTGTGTATAATAAAAGATAATAAGGTGTTGTATACAGCTAGCGTACAACACAAGACATCAATGAAATTAAAAAAAAATTATTTCTCATAAAATCTCATGGTGTTACATTCTACACCCCTTAAAATGAATTTCACCCTCAAAATTCATCGGGGTTATAAAGAGTTTACTACTTGAAAGTTTTATTCATAGAAGCCCACATCGTAAAAAAGGAATAAAAAAACATAATTTTAATAACTGATGTATGAAACGTAATGGTTACCCAAATTAACTCACCACTGTGTTTCTACATAGGAGATCATAGTTGAAAACATGGATATGGAAGAGAAATCTAACCATGATGTTCTGATGGAGAGTGGTAGAGAACATGGCTACGAAAAATCCAACAATCACATAGCCATAAATTTATGATTATCTAAGGTACCATCTAATTCATTGAATTTGAGGGTACTAGGACAACATTTTTGGTTTTCAAGATCATTTCTCCAAAGTAGATGACATTTTTCATAAGGATAAATACTTACTTGATTTTAGTGAAATATCATCGTTGGTCATTCCATGAACAATTTTCACTTCATCTCTTAATATGATATTGAATTTTCCATGTAATTGAATGATAGGTCATTCCATCCATCATTAACACAAATTATTAAATATACATAAGTCCATCTATGGTGATATTAACCATATATGATTCCAAAAATGGACTTATACATCATCTATGATATCAGTTTATAAAATAATACTAATTTCTACTAACCAGGGACTTCATGTAGGCTAGTGGTAGGCGATAAAGGCCTCTCTCACTTCGGTTGTGGGTTTGATTCCTGCATCCTTGTCTGACGCGACGGGTTGTCGCCTGTCCTACTGGTTATCCTTTTTTCTAGACTATCATTCCCGAAATAATATTGAAAAAATGTTCTATCCTTAAATAATACTCTCTCATGTCCAACATAATCTATTCCAATCTTTAGGATTATCTAAAATACTTCTCTCTAATCTCACAGTACCAAGAAAACACTTACCAAAAAGGTTAAATAACAAGCATTTGAATACCATCATTTATCCCATATATATCATAATATATATCTTGTTGGTCACATTCCAATCATGTGAATACCATAATCATGTATTCTCTTGAAACATGAATTACCATAGAATATTTTTGAATAAATGAATGCTGTAAAAATTTAACTCTTTCCAATACCAAAATCCCAAAATTTAAATTTACTCAAACCATGATATAATTTTGTCCTTATATCAGTCATGAGCTCACTAATACAATCAAACATATTATTTTCTCTTTATCCCGTTATTATGCTCATTCCACCTACTTTCCAAAAATATTTCAATCACTTTTCATGGTTACCGAAACCATAACATTATTGAAAACCACAATAAACCAATACAGAGATATTCCAATATTCCAGGATACTAAAAATGGGATTCCATAACACTATTTTGGAATCTTGTTACATAAACACTTAATCATTCCCCCAATTTGTTGTCATATTCAACACCACCAATAGTGATCACATGTGACATCCCTTTGAAATTTGTCTTAAGAGTTTGTTGATGTCGATCATCATTAACCCTTTGATTAGGGGATTGGTTATCATACTACCCCATTTCCCTGCACTTGTAGCATTGAAGTGTTGGTGGTGCGTTCTCTGCAGTCTTTTCTCTATTCACATAATTATCTACCTTTTTCCCATTACTTTGGAACTCATCTACTCGATTACCTTCTTTTACACACTTAATACATTTTCTATTCCCTTTAAGACAATATCTACCATGCTTCTTTCCACAATTTGAGTATAACGAAACATTTTTCTTCGTTTCACCATAGTTTTGAGATTTTTCCTTGAAATCCATCCTTTGTTTCTTGTCAAAACCATGAGATGGATATGTAACACCAACTTCCAGTTCTAGCTTGATAGTTTAATGCACAATATCTTCATATATATTGAATACTCTTATAGATAATTCCTTTTGAAGACTTAGTTTTAAGACACTGAAGAATCAATCAACATTACTTTCAGGTTGGATGATAAATCCAGATGCATACCTTGCAATCCTTGAAAAATTCGCTTCGTATATACCAATAGATTCATCATCCTTTTGATTAAGCTCAAGGAAATCATTTTCTATCTTCATTCAAATAATATGATCAAATTACTTATTGAAAAATAATTTATTGAACTCATCCCATTCCATGGATTCAATTTCTTCTTGGGGCCTCGTATTCTTAATCAGAGTCCACCACTAGTCAGCTTCACCTTCTAAATGGTAAACAGCTAGAATGAATTTTTAATGTTCTGAATAGTGAAGTGTGGAAAATATCTTTTTAATGGTACTGATCCATTGTTCAGCAACATGTATATCAGAAGACCCACTGAAAGGAGGTGTACATTTCCTCATGAAGGACTCAATCGAATATTCCTCCCTTCTCTGCTCATTTGGAAGTGCATAATGATTCATAGCTTATGAATGTATAGTAATAATAATTTTCACTCCATATCCCATAACATTGGTTTTTTCAAGATGAAAATCATTGCATTTTCCATTACATTTATCAACACGGTTCATTCAGGTTCCAACCATCATCTAAAACCCAAAAATAAAAGTGTGAGAGGAAAAAATCATGCTAGGAAAACAACATAATAAAGGGGGAGTACCTTCAATATCTAACATCATAGGTTTAATTCTAAGATCGTTACTATAATTCTAGAACTATAACCTATAATTATACTAATTCTTTGGGACATACCTAGACATACCTTAGAAATATCTATAGGGTTCTCACTAAAGTTTTTTGCATCCTAGTTTCTAAAGGATAACTAATCCTTACCTCTAATACCAACTGTAGTGACCCGATCTTTACATACTTGGACATTACATTAGTTTTTTATAATACATAATATGTAACAAAAAAAATAGACACACAAGGACCGTAATAGTTTAGTGTCTTTGGAAACTCGGAACATAATCTTCTAATCACGGTGAAAGAGCTTCAACATCTCCCGTAAAGATCTTCCCATTTTGTTTTCTTACATAAATCCTTTCATTATGTCATAGGTAAAATAAAACATAGAATGTGTGAGCTCAAATTCTCAGTAAGGGTAAACATGGAGAACATAAAAAAAAATTCTATAAACATTTGAAAGTAAAAACATTAACATAAAACTTAATCATCAAAACCTTGATCAATGACATAAAACATGGCAGTACATAAGGCATATATCATAAAGGAAAATTAACCATAACATAATAGCATGGGAATAAAACATGTAATTGTGGAAAACTAATAAGTAAATATTATTATTTCCATAGTATCCAAGGAATTTCTTCCACAACCATCATAGTGTAAGAAGTTCATTATTTAACAGGGTTTACTTGTCGTTTCGGCCCTGTATTACTGAACCAGATTCACTTGCCATTCTAGCCATGTTTATCTCATGAGATATAAATCTTTACCCAATTCATTGGAGGGAGATATAGGTCCCACCCATCTCATAATGAAATCATTCATTTGTGTGCCACAAAATAAACATAAATCATTCATCAAAACCCAATGAATAAAATGGGTTTCATAAAAATCATCCCATCATAACATAATCCATATAGAACAAATGGATATAATTTAATCATAATCACATCAAACCATGTAAAGAATAGGAACATTATAAATGAAACATAAACATATTAAATAATGGCATCTTAGATAGAAAATAAGTTTTATAAAACACTTGAAATGAATTTTTGAGTAAAATATCCTTTCTTCTTCAAAATCATATTCATTTCTCAAAATTCCATGAAATTTTAAAATAAAAGGATTTTTTTGAATATAATCATGAAAACATGTAGATGATGCTTTATGAGAATAATGAATTATGAAATCGTAAAAATCCATTCATGCCGTATAGGTTAAAAAAACATTCTTCTCGTACATTTGCTGGAAAATTCAAAAAGTACTTCGTATGGTAAACAAAAGAAAGATTCATTCCATACCACACAGTAAATGTAAAAAAGTGGTAAAAACGACTTTAAACATACATGGAAGAATATTAATAACTTTATAAAAATATTTTTTATAATACATGGACATAGATGATAAATATAAACCCAATAAATACTTACGAATAATCAATCTCGGATAAGAACGAGATTGGAATAATTATCCCTTATCGTCTGTCCAATTTCTTACGTAGGTGTCTGAGACTCCTTTATAGTGTGTTTAAACATATTATTAAATTTTATCAGAACCATAATAATATTTATGATATCATATATGGTTAACATAAGAGTTTATATTACCCGTTCATTGGTCAATTCTATTTTAAAGCGGTGTTTTGGGTAAAAGTATTTCATTCATCGTAGGTTTTTTGACTTGTAATTATTCATATAATTACATAGATCATGATTATTTACTTACAGAATGTAAAACATTATTTATATATAATATATATTCATAATATACATATATATAATAGATCAATAAAACGAATGGAATACACCGTTCATAGAGACGGTAGGCGGTACGTACGCATGAACGTTGTTTTAGATTCCTTATTAAATTGAATGGAAGTAAGTAAATAACATATACATAAATCAAATATAATTATAATTTCATATATTTCATGATTATTTATTATATATACTTTATAATGATTCTATAATTGTTCACATGGAGAATGAATCTCATCGCGTCGTGGAGAAGGTAATCCGTACGTATGCACGAGCGATGATATCATTCCCCTAATTATTGAATGGAATTGAAGTGGATGATATAATATCACAGAATAATTATTATTTTATAATAAACATATATAGTTAGTATTTTTTCCATTATACCCATCAAAGTAAGGTGGTGGTGGAAAAACAAATTACACCACGACGTGGAGACGGTAAGCCGTACGTACGCACACGCAGAGATTTTGTTTTTCGTAGGATGGGTGGAAGGTGAAATAGGGTTGTTTAATATTTATAATAACATATATTTATATGAGTAATAATGATGTTATTACTTTATAATTAAAAAAATAATAAAGAAAAATTATAAGAATAAGGAAACATGAAAGAACCAGTAAAAGATATTACCTCTTCCTTGACACACCTCTTTTCAACTTCCTCTTAAGGGACTAGAGCTGTTACTTTGCGAAGACCAGAACCTCTAGAATATTACTAGGGAAGTTTATAGTAGTAATGTTTAGGGGTTGGAAGATATTGAATGCTCAAAATGGTGTGAATAGGAGAGGGATGAGGTTCCCTTTTATAAGAGAAGAGAGGGGAACTTTTGTAAACCTCCATAATATTAATTTATAATAAACTCAAACCCCACCTAAAAACCTCCAAAATCACTCAAATTAAAATATTAGATAAGGTATTGTTTTAATCTCATCAAACAATAAAATCTAGACATTTGTTTGTTTATTTTAAGCCTTATTATTTTGATTTATCCTTATTTAATCTATTTGATTTTATTTGTGGTAATAATATTCGAAATTTTTAATTGTTATAAATATGTACTTATGTGTTTCTAATTGTCTATAATTAGATACATTATTACATTTTAGAACATATAATTTTTAATTTTTAATTTTAAAAAATTCTTATGATTTTTAATCTATTTAATCATATGTTATTTTTATAAAATATCAATAGTGTAAATTTTGACACTATTTAATTATTTGAATTCAAATTAAATCCAAACAAGATATATTTTCGAAAAAATATATTTAATAGTTTTTTAACATGTCATATTCATCTAAAATATTCGTCAAGAACAATAATTAGTTCATATAGTGTTTATTTAAATATTTTTAAAACCATTTATTTGATGTTTCTCTTAATAAAATAATTACTACATAATTTTTACATAATTATTTAATATACTTATTTGTTGCATAAAAATTAAAAATAAAATAATATGACTATGATAAATCTAATATATTTCCTATTAATACTTTTTGTATAATTTATTCTCTAATACACTCAACTTTTAAAAAGATATGTTTATTAAATTAAGAAGGTTACAACAATGACATCATATAAAATAAAATAATATAAATGTCATAATATGTTTTTATAAGGCTCAAAATGGTCCACAGGTCTTCCCTTGGATGATTAGGGTATATATATACTCGAAAAATAATGTTTGGGAAATTTTATGGTCTTTTTGATTGGTATTACTTTTTAATTAAAACTATATTATTGATTTTCACTAAATAAATAATTTGTGCATTATTAATGTATAAGCAATTCAAGTGAATATATATTTCTTAAAAATTAAAAATAAATTACCATGATAAATAATAACATATTATCTTTAAAATTAGTATTTATAATCAAATTAATATTCTGTATAACTTTATATTAAAAATAATTTAATTATTACAGATTGAGTAAGTTATATTTCAATTTCCTTTAAATAAAATAAATTAATGATCTTAATCAAATCCAAGTGGGTTCCAAATGATACCATTTTGACACAAGTATTCTTTAGTAAAAAAATTTATCATCCAATTATATTAATAGAAGTGTTATGATAATTTTATAATATTATTTTTACGCCTAATTACCTGATTTACCTTTAACTATGGTAAATAAAATTTACCATAGTTACACTTCATAATGTCCAAAAATAAAAAGTAGCCTATTAACATAATATGGTCCCACTAATTATAAATATTGAATCCATTTTTGAAAATTCAAAACACAGAATTTGATGTAATTAATTTAAAATTAATCCTGTTGTTGAGAAAATAGGTTTTAATAGTTAAAACATTGCAAAAGATTGATATGTTTTTACCTATGAATTCAATGTAAAATTAATGATAATTACATAAATTTTATTAAATGGTAAAAATATATTCTATTTATAATTTAAAACCATTTACTATTATAATTCAACCACATAAATTATCTCAATGAAAAAAGTTGTTTTTAAGAAAAATCTAGTTTATTTTTACTATTCATCAAAATATGGACGTTATGAGAAAAATATCAAAACTCTATCCCACATAATTTTTTATATCCTGATTCATAAGAAGTTTATTTTGTAAAATTGAACTTATAAACATGTCAAAAGTTAGATTTAAAATGGGTGGGTCATTAAAAGGCCGAAAAACTGTATTTTTTTAAAAAATACTTATTTTAACCAAAAAAATTATTTTGTTCTCATACTATGTTCTAGAATATGTGTAAGATGAATGATATTGTTATAAAATTTAATATTTTGTTAATAATATTTGTAACAGCTGATTCATAATAATTTTATAACAATATATCATTGTTTAGTGATACTCGGTATTGCGTACAACACAGGCTAATGAGGAAGGTTTCTCTTGCATGTAACACAATCCAAGAATAGTGTTTGTGTATACTACAGGATAATACGGTGTTGCATATAGCTATTGTACAATAAAATACATCAATGAAATTAAAAAATTTATTTTTCATAAAATCTCGTGGTGTTACACATACTCATTAGTTTTAAACTATCTTGTGAAAGGTCTTGATAATAGAGGAATCATGGTGATTGAGATCATGACATTTAATAGTTAATAATTCCCTTCAAAATGATTTTATTTATTATTATAAAATATATTTTAACTGTGATATTATATATTGATTAATTTCATTCTATGTTTATTGATTAAATGGAATGTGCATTCAGCTATTTAACATTCCATATTTATTATTCTTTATCTCATCATGTTATTCAAATTATTTTAAATTAAATGTGTGTTTAGTTATTTACCTTTGAATTTTTTCTGTACATACTGGTTCATGATTTATTTGACTATATTAAACCCTTACTAGGAATATAATATCATCCATATTTTATTTCCTTTCCTAGGAATCTAATAAGTGTATAATGAATGACACACAATGATACACTAGAGGGAATAATGATATTTTTGAAAAAAATCATGTTTAATTTTTGTGTTCAAATGTTATATGGGAATCATGTGTATATATCGTTTACAAATACTACTAAGATATTCAGTCCATCGGGATGTGATTCCTTGTATCATATACTAATGTAATGAAGTAGATGCTCGCTCTGGGTTACTGGGGTTGAGGTGATTATTATTGGTATCATAGAGAGTATAGTAAAAACTGTGAGAACTAGATTTATGAAAACTTAGATTAGGGAAGATAACCATCTAATTCACTTTTAGGATAATCATTAAAGAACAACCTAAAGTTTTATAAGGTGGAGATTCTATTTTTTTATGACATACTTGCTTCTCTAGAAAATAAAAGTTACTGTGCTTTTGGAATAGATGTACCTAGGGGTAAAAACTCTAAAAAAGGTGTGTCAGGCGTGACTTGAGTGTTTCCTAGTACACAAAATGGGTCTTACTACACAGTTTTTTTGAGACTCTTGGAGGATATGCATTAGTTAATTCACATTTTATTTACACACCATTATCAAGGATTTTAATAGATGATAATAACGATTGACCTAAGTTAATCCTAATGTGTCCTTGTCTTAATATAATTTATTATGATTTATACATCATATAAATAATTATATTATTCTCCCAGTATGATTATATTTTTTCACACAATAATTTTTGGTGTAGGAAATGGATTGTACCTGAAGAAATTGTGTTATCATGGAATATCAAATTAAATTTGGTGACTATAAGTAACCAAATGAGATGATGATATGAGTGAAATATATCATGATTATGCATAATTAGTTATCTCTAAATATGAGTAAAAACCTGCACCTTAACCAACTCCCTAATTCTGCAATGAAGATTAGGACAGTGTTCACTAAGTGCTCGAGTGGTGGATACTATGTAGAAAAAAGGGACAATTTCCTTCATGATAGAAATGTGTAAGGAGAAAATTATGAAGGTGTCTCAAAGGAATGGAAAAAAATAATGTGTGGAAAATAAGGGAATTATTCAATGAATTACTGAGAAAAATGAACAGTGTGATGGAAGGGAAAAAATTATTCCTATTGATCCATTTATAGTATTTTGTCTTAAATGTGGGGAACCTAGGTATCATTAGATTCAGTGACCTATTATAGTGGTTAACCCCGAGACCAGGGAAGAAACAATGTTGAAATAAAATAGATGAAGTTTTTTTATTGGGATTCAAGAATTAAATTGTTAAATTATTTTTTAACCAATGGTATTTTAGAAATAAGAATCATGAAGCATCTCAAAATTATGTACAATTCCTAAAGAATTTATATATTTATTATCTTAAGAATTATGTATTCCATCAAGGGTCATGAGTTCAAGGTTTATCATATGTCCAAATTCTTAAATACCCTTTTTTATGATTTTGGTAGCATGAATATAAATGGATTAAGGGTATTTTTGGAAAAAATTTATTGTAATATAACCCATTGGTTTAGTATATGAAAAATATATTTAAGGATGAATGACTTTACAATTTTTGGACATAATTGTAAAGGTATTGGTAACCATTATGGGATATATTTTTTTCATTGTATTAGTCATGGTTCATTGAAATTTGGGAATGTTATATAAATTTTTTAATGTGGTTTTAGATAATGTACAACCCACATACTAAGTGAAAGATCCTTGATTCCAGTGAAGGACATGGGGCTTGAACTCACAACAGATAAGGTTTTATCATGTACTACTACCCTACATGATGTTCTAGTTAATATGTCATTTTTTAAAGAAATAATTTGAAAAAAAAATATTAATGGTGAACCAGTGGTGTTACTATTAATATTTAGAAATTAACAACTTTTACTTACCATATTGGTTTTGGAAAATATTTACAAATAGGTAGAATGACTTTCCACTCTTTTATAGATCTTAAAATCAATTAAAATTTAATATTAGTACTCTAGGAACAAAGATTCAATTTGGATTTTTTAATCATAAACTAATATATTAAGATGAAATTAGTTATATCATAAGAAAAGGATGAAATTGTGTTTATAAAATAGAAATATATTAATTAATTGTAACTCTCTTAATTCATATATAGTAATAGAATTAATAAATTTTAGTAAAATAATATTGAAAAAATTGTGTCATATAACATTAATATATGATGAATTAAATGTTCTTTTATATAATCACAGATTTTTGGATTTTTGGCCCTTAACATTCCATTGATCATTCAATGTTTTTTGAAAAATGATCTATATAACTCTCTAAAATTAGTTACACTTTTCTTCCTTATCTATATATTCCCTTCACACATATTTTCTCCCATTTGTAAACCTAGTTATGTGTTATTCAAGATGAAATTTCTTCTCTTTATTTCACTATTTTAAGAGAATTTTCTATTCAACCTTTTATGATGTGTTTTTTTAACAAGTGAATTTTCAAATTTCATTCTCGTTATTTACTAGTGAGAGTTCAAATTGTGAGGATTATATTTATTGAATAGAGGGATAATCTAACAAATTGATATTTTAAAATATAAATATCATATTTGATAGAGTATATGAAACAGAACACTAATATTATAATAAAAATTAATAACCCTAGAATTTATGATATATTTATTTAAAAATAAATCAAATCTCATTGATTTCTTGTGATGCACAAAACACTATGTTTATATGAAACTCAATACTCAATTAAAATATTATTATTTAAAATGTGATGGTTATAGAATATCCATTATATTGGTGGGTATTAATAGGAAAAAATAATTTATAAATAAATATTTGTTATACATGTTCGTCATTTATCTATTTATTAATGAGTATTTTATTAATTCATAGAAAAGATATAATGTATTCTCTCCATCTCAGACATAGGGAATGTTATTTTTGTAGAATCCATGGACTAGTTGAGCACCACTATGAGAGGGGTGAATCAATGGTACACTAATTTTATAAGTATATTTTAAATCAATATATTAAAATTTGTTTAGGTTCTTAATAAACTAATTTTTTTTCAACATTACCCCATATGATGTTTTAATAAAAGAGAAAGTATCGCCTACTATTTTAAAGATTCAACTAATAGGCCTACTCCTTTTTATATTGGTTCTACCACATAACATAGCTTATTCACTATCTCCACAAGTGAATTAAACAATGAAATTAAATCTATTTTTCCCTATCTAAAATAACATAGATCCATATTTCCTTTCTTACTCCAAATTCCACTAGAAATTCATTTTGTTCAATGATATAGAATAATAAAGACGTTTTTATTCAATTATTCCACCACAATAATGCCATATTCCCTTACTTGTCAATGATTCTTCAAGGTCTTCATCATTTTCCTTAAACAATATTGTTAGTCTCAAAACTACATTCAAATATTGAATGATCTAAATTTAATTCTTCAAATTCTTAGGTACATGTTATCAACTTATTGATGAATGTATTGGATTTGAATCCTTGTCTCTTTGATGCAAAGATGTATTGATATCTCATAATAATCATGAAATTATACTCATAAATTATTCATTGCATGCATGAAAAAATTATCCACCATAAAAGAATAATTTTCATGTGATAATAACTCATTTATTCCATGATTTAAATGTATTATTAATAACACATTTAATATTCCTCAATTATTAGAATTAGGTGGTTCTCAAAAAAATCTTTTTAAGACTCGGTCTATATTAGGGATTTTTTTGTTTTATTAGAATATCCAGGATCTTAGTGATTCTTCTTTTCTGACTATGTCATGTCTACTAGGGAATGACTATATCTTTTATGGTCAATATATAATCCTTATGTCATAGGCCTTCATTAATGGTGAAACAATATCTCATTTTTTAGAACTATAAAACACAACCACTTTACTTATTGTGAAATACCATTCACTATGGAGTAACACATTGTAGGAAAAACATATTGCTTCTGTTAATTATATCCCCACCACAATTTAAATCAACACAGTGTTGTGTTAATATCATTTCAAATGACCTTTATTTTTAATACATACTTGAATCAGGTTTCCTTTATTATTCTTCATTATTTATCATGTGATATATTCTCTCATTACCTGGATTCATATAATATATTAATATATTATCATAGAAACAAACATTTAAATCCTTATTGAAAATTCCCTCAAGTCATGGGCTCCCTATTTCATCAAGTAGTGATAAAATACTATGGTTGTTAATGACACAAAATATGAAGATCTTTAAAACTGGATTCATAGACATGGCTATTATTCCTTTATCAATTTGGTATATATACATACAAATGTAACTAAATTCATGTCCATTTTTCTCATTTGTAACTCATCATTTATCAACTAATTCTTCATCTGAAGAACTCAACTTCATTAGGCAATATCATTGCCCAATGATTTTCGTTCAAGTATACATGATTCATGAATTACGTATGAAACATATATCGCATCAACACCTTCATATCAATATCACAGTGGCCTTATTTAATGTGTACAATGTTTAATATGATCTAGTGGGATTTTTGAACTAAAAAATACAATGCACAGAATCCTTTTCCATCACGATAAGAGGTAGAATATGATCGCGATAGCAGATTAGACAACTTTTAGTGATTTGATCAGGTGGAATGTGTTATGTTTGTATGTTTTAATGATGGATGAACAGTTCCCTTGGTGTTTCAATTTCACATTTATTATCTTTTCAACTACCTTCCACTATATTATACTCCATGCTCCACTAATAGTGCAATCCGTCAATGGGGTTTATTACACCCAACACAGTCACAGACCACATGGGATGATCTGACTTGATCAACCCCTTATTCACACCATATACACACCTATGAGTGTTTTACACACACTATGAATCACTGATCCTGAGTGCACACCTCCACCTACCCATGCAAGCACCTTGATACCTCCTACCTATATAGATACCCTTGTCTGGGATGGCTTTTATATGTGGTCTTTCCCCAATTTTTGCTCAAGCACTAAAAAATATAACTATGTAAATTATCTCAATCCAAAAGTCTACATAAATAAATTAATCATTATAAAAAATGGGAATATATTTTTCCATCGTTGTGGTGACCCAAAATTATTATATATGAAAATTATATATTATTAGACAAATATTAATTACATAATATATAAATCCATGGTAGAATCATTTAGGATTAGTGCCTTTATAAACCTGGACGGATAAACAACAGGTACATAAGTGAGCTACATCATCTCCCATTAAGTTCTTAATAATTATAACACTTCTTAGAAATTTCATAGATAATAATTTTCCTCATATAATAGGGAAATAAAACATAATAAAGCGTGTTCTCATATGTTCAGTAAGGGTAAATAAGGATTTTTGAAAATAATAAGAGAATATGGGTATAAAAACATTAAAATAATATATTTATACCATACACTGTGTATCAAAAATCTTAAACATGAGTCATGGAATAAATCATGGAAGGTCATAAGACATGAATCATAATAGAATCAAAGAACATGATCTATGTATAATAACATTTTTATATGACCTTGATTTGTGGAATATACAAAATCATAGAAAAATTCATATCAATGATACCCACTATGACATTCATAACATGTTTATCTTTGAAAAAACACCCTTATACAGACTTCATGTTTGGGATAATCTCCTATCTAAACTCATTCGATCTTGGGATAACCTCCCATATACCCTCTTTTTGGATTTTTATAACCACTTGTGTACCCTCTTTTGGGCATGAGATAGCCTCCCATGTACCTTTTTTTTCCTAGGTATAACCTCCCATGTACAATTTTTGGGCTTCAGATAACCTCCTATGTAACCTTTGATCTTATAAAACATTAATCACTACCTCATCATTTTGAAGAAGATATAGGTCCCAGTCATCATAGGTTATAATGTAAAGACATTTATATAAATAAAATCAAAGATATGTGTTCTACAAGATCTTAAATTAGTTGTTATATCAAAACTCATGAAAAAATAGGTTTCACAAACATTTCGTGTAACATAACATGTGTAAAAGAAACATGTTACACAATATTTTAATCCTTTCATAAAATCATATCCCATGAACAAATAAGTGGGTTTAAAAATTATTTTAAAATGGTATAACTGGTTTAAGAGAAATTTTTTTCATAAGAATTTCATCATGTAATAACCCAAGGATGAGAAATGGGTTTTGTAAATATCATGTCATTATAAACATAAACCATCTAAATAAATAATAACAATGGTATCCTTGGATTATATCCTTGGGAAAAAATGTAACATAAAAGGATGTCATATTGAATATAATTTTTTTAAGGATCAGTTGGAAAATATCTTCATAAAAATAAATTTTCATTTAAAATCACTTCTAAAAAAATTCATTAAATATTCTTTAAATAATTTTCTTTGAAAATAACCTTCAAAACATATGAAGTAATTTTCAAACATCATTTAGAAAAATTCTTGGATAAATATCCTAATATCTTTGAAAAAAAACATTTTAAAAGTTAATTTTTTCTTGAATAAAACTATATTTGAAAAAAACTGTGAAAAAAAATAAATAAAATATTTGAAGAAAATAATGGTCATGATAGAATTAAATTTCATTCATGTTATACATATTAAAATAGAGATTCCATTAATATTTTTGATAAAATGAAAATTGGATTTATTTGGAAGACACCATTAACATTCCTTTAAAAAACATAATAAGTAAAATATGGGTAAAAAGTTATTTAAGGAATCATTTTAAAAATTAAAAAAAATCTATAAACTTTTTTAGAAAACATGGTTTTACAAGAAAAATGTTTTTCGATCAAAAATTGAAATAATGATGTTTTTTACTAAAAAAATTCTTTTGGACTCTTCAGTGTATAAAGATAATAAATTAACGGTAAAATATTTATTCTCATGATATACACATAATATAAGAAATTTCATTAGTTTCTTGATATATATTTTATTACATTTTATCATTGTATGCATAATCAAAAAAATCATGATAAAAAATGAGACTGTAACTGAAAACAATTTTAATTTAAGTAACTATGAATCATATTACCCCAGAAAGAATAAAACTAAATTAATATTATAATATAATTTAGAGATGTATATTCAAGATATAACATGTCAAATTGTCATTATATATACCTCATAGAATAATATAGGTTCTTAATATAACTTATGACCGAAATAAATAAATTTGAGAAAAAAAAACCCTTACCACTATGCTAGCTTTTGAACTATAAACCACATGAAAGAGAGATCATAAAATACATATATAATTCTCCAAAAATTTAATAGTAATAATAACAAAATACATTCATGGGAATTATATATAAAAAAAGAAAAACATGGTGATTATGGAATTTGTTTCATAGAAAATAAATGTGAGATGGAAATCACTTTCCATAAGTCACAAATTCCATGGTACACATTCAAATATCCTACATAATTAATATATATTTATTATAAATATATTATATAACCAGAATTATATATATCAAAAAATATATTTTTTACTTATTACCTTTTTATCAATTTATTAAAAATTCCATGTTAAAGTCAGGTTTCAGGCAATAAGTGCATTATCTTTTTTGTATAAGTTTCACTTTTTTTTGTTTATGTCTTATTACATTGATCATGGTTATATTATATCCATAATTTTAAACATGATATAAATATTATATATATTCAATACATGTGTATTTAGATTAATCAAAAAAAATTACAGATAGAAAATGAAATAGACCATTCATAGAGATGGTAGGTTGCACATATGCATGAATGTTGTTTCCATTTTCTCAATGAATTGAAAGAAATAATTTTAAGTAATCTATTACCACTGAAGATTAATTTTCTCCATATTTATCACATATTATAATTGAACACATCCTTATTATCTTCTATGTATAGCCTTAACGAATCACATATACATGTGAGGTGGTAGTCCCTTATACAAGAACGACGTTATCGTATTCCTGTAGAATGGAATGTTAGAATGAATATCTGATATCATGATTCGATAATAATAACAATTGAATTAATATAATATATATATATAATAAATCCATCAATATAACCTTCAATCAGAGGTGGTGATGGAAAATTAATAACATTAGATGGTGAGGTGGTAGTCTTCCAAACACATGAATGATGCTTTCATGGCCCATTTGATGGAAGAGGATAATGATTTCAGTTATTAATTTAATATAATAAAATATAATTATATGGCGAATAATTATTTTAGAATATCATCATGGTTTGAAAATAATTTAATGAGGTGTAGGAAGAAATCCAATAAAACACAAGATAAGGGACCTTACGTCTTCTTGAGAAAACACCATTTGGTTTGCACCAAAAAAAGAGGATGGATTTATGAAAAAAATAAGGATTATAAAATTTGAGGAGATAATTAATTAAATTATTTTTGAAGAACATGACTAACCCAATGGTTTTTGGAAATATGAAGAGGTGTGGAAAGGGGGTGGCCTTTAATAAGTAAGGTGAGTGCCACACTAATAATTTTTTAATGAAAAAAGATGTAGCCACATTTTTTAAATTTAAAAAGTATCCAAAATAGACCATTTTAGAACCTAGAATTTATGATTTCTAAATATGTCCAAAATAAGGGTGTTTAATTGTTTTGTATCATTTTTACCCCTATCTTTTTTGTTTAACCCCTTGTAAACACATTTCCAACTTAACCACGGTAAATAATTTTTACTACCATTGTTATTCATTTTGGTAAAAAATTATTTTTAAAAATTAGATAATATAAATTATGATGATTCATAACATTAATCCATTTTCTGAAATTCCATTCATAGAATCTGGAAATTTTAGCTCAAAATTAATCTCACATACACATTGAGAAATTTGGTTTTCGAAGTAAAAATGATCAAAAGTTTAAAATGATCTTATATCAAAATTAAATATGAAAATTATTCCTATGAACTAAATAAGACAAATAGATATATAATTTAAATAATTTCACTTATAAAATAATATTTAAAATATATTAAGTATTTTAAAATTTTCAATATAAGTTAAAATTCATAATAAAAAAATTATTTTATATTATTCATTGTAAATTTTATCTCTTTAAGAATTTATGAAAAATAAACACTAATAATATTTTTACATATAATTTATAAAATAATTTTTTTAAATAAATTTTCTATGAGTGCTAAATATTAATTTTTAAATTGGCATGAAAAAGGTAATAAAATTACTTTTAAGTAAAAATATTATTCTATGCGTAAATTTAGATTTATTATAATATCGTTTCTCGAAAATAAATTAGTTTAATGATAAAATTTTGATTTAAAATATATTATAAAAATTTTATTTAAATATTAAAAAGATGTTATTTCCATAATTTATTGATGTAAAATGTTGATTTTTTTTCTAATGTTTTTTGAAAAAAAATATTTTCATTGCTTTAAAATAGTTCTTATTTTTGTTTATAACTAATTAGGAACCATAGAATTATTTTTATATACATGTGTAAACCATATATTTCCATGATTTGTTTTATCATTTTCTTATTCCCCATTATAATGGATAGGGGATAAATATAATATTAAATAATAATATTTTAATAATATTTAATTTTTCATTTAAACTCGGTGTTGTATATAAAGAAAGCTAAACTCAATGATTCACGTAACATAAAAAAACCCCAGTGTTTCACATAAAAAAGCTACAATATATGATTTATATATTGAATTTTACTAAAAAGGATAAATTTATTATAAAAAATAATATTTAACAAAATCTAACGGTGTTACATTCTACCACCCTTATAATGATTTTCTCCCCCAAAATTCATCACTTGTTACCAAAAACTGTGGATACTTCTGCATCATTCCATCCCCAGGTGACCGTGTGTCATGAACCATCCCAAGTACCCCAATAACCCGATACCTGGGATAGATCTGAAATATTCCTAAGGTGGTTCTCGATACCCATAGGTCGGTGAATAGCACCTGGAATCATACAATATACAAATGGGGAAAATATTTTCCCCATGAATGGGGAAGACAACAAAACAAGATAGTATTCATATAAAAAGAAAACTATGTTGGGGAAAGTAATAGAATACAACAAGTTATTAAAATACCAATTTACTATAACCTATGTAATAAATAGGAAAAAACAGCCAAATATACCCTATTGACACAACTTAACAAATCCAAAGCTTAATCTCTAGATCCACCACCATGTGATCCATTCCTATTACTTGAACCTGGAAGAAAAAAGTCTCGAAATACTCGAAGGAAAAGTAGGGTGTGAGCCTATGTTCAGTAGGGTACCACTAAAAATTACATTATATTTTCCAAAAATTGATTAAATAAAGAAATTTCTTTCAATTTTATAGAAAATTTGTTTTGAATTATAATGATTCTTTAAAAAAATCTTGCAATATTGGTCAAATGATGGGAATATACATTAAGAAAAAGATTTAGAAGGATGGATTGTTTATAAAATAGTGTATTATATAAAAAAATTATATAAAAATGATTATGTATATTCTGTAGGAATGTGAATAAATTCAAAACCATTGGCATAAATTTATGTCTCAAATATAAATAACTAGTGACCAATATGGTCATCTGCCAAGTAGGCAAGATAGTATATCAGGCTATAGGACTCTTCACTCTCTAAGTGAACTAAAAAAATGAATATAGACACATCCCTATGATATTGGCCAAAGGTGTCTTTTCACCATCCCATCGGGGATGTGACCTGTGACATGTATGTTTTAGTTCATTGTAATTGAGTAGAGTGTCTCCAAATAACCCACCAACCACCTAAGGCATGCATGTGATCTTACATGATGGGAAATTTATTTCAGGATAGATTAATATAATTTTTTTTACCATTATCCAAAATTAAATTCCAATTTCCCATTTAAAACCCAAAATGGGTTTTAAATAAAAAAACATTCCTCTTTCACAAGATAAAACTGTTGGGTTTCTATAAAAAACATTTAATTCATTTTGACAGGTTTGAAATCCATTCAAAAGAAATTCCATCTTTTTAAAATTTATTTCCACAACTAAATTAAACAATTTAATTTAAGTCATTTCCATAAAAAACCCATAATTTAAATCTAATAATTTAAATTTTTGATTCTCCATAAAATACACCCCAATTCAAAGGAATTGTGGTTTCTCCAAATCTACTAAAAAAATTATTTCAAGTCTCCCAATTCACTAGAATTGGGTTTTATCAAATAAATTTATAACAACATAAGAAATTAAATTTATATCAAAAATTGAAATAAACTAAGCAGTTCAAAGTTAATCACTTTGGCTAATCATAAGGGAACAACCTACAACTTTCCCAAAGAATAATACACATCAATAAGAAAAAAAGGTGAAGAGTATCTTGAAACACAACCTAGAAGAAAGATACAACTCTATAGGGTATAGATCTATAAAATACAAAACGGTCTATTAAAATCACATGGGAAGAGGAAAATAGAACATCAAGAAGACTGGAAACACGTACCTAGAAAACAAACTCAAGAGAAACTATGATCCAATGCCAGAAGAGTGGATCCAAAAGGCATGGATGGTTGCAAGGATGCATGGGAAGAGCCTTCGGTCAAGGGTGAAATTACTAGAGAGGATTAAAAAAGAATTAAATATCCACACTCCCTGTTTTAAAAATGCAGTTGAGGTATTACACGATTTTTAATACAAATACCCGTCATGAAATGCTTATGTTTTGTTACCATTAAAATGAAAACCATTTTTCATTAAGAACCAACACTCTGAGTATACAATACAATAATTAATTCATCACAATGTGTACCCATCATAGTGTGAAGTATTTCATGACTTTCGTGTAGGACCATTATACGATTTGTAGAACAATTACACAACGTGTAAAGCTTTGGATAACTGTAGAAAATATTTTCTAAGGATGAAAACCCAACAAACTTATGACATTACCATTTTGGGCATCCTCCCAATTAAAAAACAGACATTACCAAAAACAACAGAATGGAATACCTAGATAGCGTCTAATACATAACTGTCAGAGCAGTTACAAAATGTTACAATCTCCACACCATAAAAACTTTCTGTTCCTAGAAAGCCTAAGAAGAAGCTTCCATGCCAAATAGATGATTCCACTACATTCTCAAAAGTACCTCACATTCCCACATCTCATGTATATTATAAACATAATTCCATACAACATGAACCAATGGTATTATCCTCCTAGGATGTACCTTTTTCATAGGATCAACTGTCCTGGTTGGCTTCTTAGTCAAAGATAAATCAGGTTCAATCTTAAGATCACTCCACTGTAAAATATGAAATAGATCAAAGATATATTTTCTTCATTATGATATATGAAACATGTTATTTATCATCATCAGAAGTCATAGAAGTGTTGAAAAAAAAAGCATCTTTCCCCACCTTTTCGAGAACCTCAAAGGATCCCACAAACTGACGATCAAACTTCCCTTACCTCCCAAGCCTTCAATGACCCAACTGGGGTGAAACTATTAAGAATGACTTATCACCAAATAAAAACTCCTATGTTTTATGGAATTTATCCACATAAGACTTATATCATCTCTATTCTATCAACATTCTATGATGAATCATCTGAATCTTAGTTGTCATCTCTTTCACTATTCTTGGTCCAACAAAGGAACTTTCAACAACCTCCGACCAACACAATGTATATATACAAGGCCTCCATATAAGGCCTCAAAATGATCAATCCTTATCATGAAATGTTAACTATTTTTATTATAGAACTCAACCTACCCTAAGAGATCATTCCAATCCCCACTGAATTCGAGAACATAGGAATGAAGAATATCCCCACAAATCGATATTGCTCTCTCTGTCTAAACATCTGACAGTGGAAGGTAGACCATGCTAAAACGAACCTAATATCATATTGCCTCATAAAGTCCTCTACAAAAGTGGGATGTAAACCAATGATACCTATAATATTCTCTAATAGACGTATCTCCAAGAACATGAACAATCTCTTTCACGTAGATTCTCCCAAACTCCTCCACATTGGTTGCATCACGAATATGCATAAAGTGATCCAACTTGGTCAACCTATCAATCCCACCCCATATCACATTCTTCTTTCTCTCAGTATGTAGCAACCCAAACAAGAATTATATAGAGATATCACCCCACTTTGAAGTAGGTACTTGATGTGGTTGAAGTAAACCTGAATGTTTCTTATGCTCATCCTTAACCTGCTGGAATGTATATAAATGAGAGACAAACTCAACAATGTCATCCCTCATCCCTGGAAACCAGAACTACCACCACACTTCATAGTACATTTTTTAGGTTCCTGGGTTCACTTAAAACTAGTAATAATAAAAATCCTTCGTCATATCCCTCATTTATGCCAATGGCACAATGAAGTGATCCTGATAGCAGAGAACACACTCTTGGGAGAATGACCACAGGAAAACTATCTCCCCATCATAAAGAGAGTCCCTAATTTTATGTAATTCATCATCATGTTGATGATATTGAAGACTAATCTCAATAAGAGTATATGATAACTGAATTATGGATAATGAAACTTTATCTCCTTTCTATTAAACTCCAATTAGAAACTGTGCAATGAGATCCATTGAGTTCCACACTTCTGATGATTCATTCACTTCATGGGATAGAAGTTTCTAGCTGTACACATCTGTAATAAATTCCATTTATTCATGTTATAGTTCATTTCAAAATTGAATGAATGCATGTACTCCACCCAACATCTATAGTATAGATTTATTTATTTTTTAGAAAAGATATAACTTATAATTTTTTGGTCTAAAAACATGGTAAACCATTCTCCATAAAGGTAATTCCACCAACACTTAAGAATATGCATTAAAAATATATGTTCAAGAGAATGGGTAGGATAATTATTTTCATGTATCCTTTTATGATGAGATCCATAAGAACCTACATGGAATCCTTATATAAGAACACAACCCAATCCCAAACCCGGATCATCACAAAAGACCACATAGATAGGCCCGACCTCTAGAAGAGTCAACATCGGTGCAGTAGTCAAAAGATGTTTCAATTCACAAAATGAATTATTAAATTTTCCATCCCAGAAAAAATTCACCCCCTTCCTAGTTAGAGAAGTCATTAGAGAATCCATATTTTAGATGTCCTTCACAAACTTGTAGTAATATCCATCTATGCCCAAGAAGCTTTAAATCTCAATGATTTATGTTGTCTCTCCCAATTTATAACAACCTTAACCTTCTCAATATCAACTGCTATACCATTTAAGACACCATGTGTCCCAAAATTTCACTTCACAAATCCATAAATCACATTTTTGGAGCTTGGAATATAGTTAGTGACTTCGTAAAAGACTCAAAACTATTCCCATATGATGCACATGTTCGTAGTCAAATTTAGAGTAAAAAATGATGTCTTACACAATTAACACTATAAAAGTATCCAGATAATTGTTGAACATCTTATTCATTAAAGCCATAAATACTGCATGAGCATTTTTCAGACCAATGTTCATAACACGGTATTCATAATTTTTGTACCTTCTCCGAATGGAAATTCTCTAAATGTCAAATTATTTTACCCTTAACAAATAGTAATGAAATCGAAGATTGATATTTGAAGACCACTTCTGACCTTACACCTTATCAAACATATCATTATTCAATAAAAATAGATACATGTTCTTTATCATAACTCCATTGATTTTATGATAATAAACACAAAGGACAACATATCCATCATCCTTCTAAGATAATATAACTAGTGCCTCCCAAGGTGAGACACTCGATCATATAAATCCTTTCTTAGGAAGAGCATCCAAAAGGTGCTTTGCCTCATTATGTTTTGTTGGTGCAATGTTGTAGGAGGGAATTAAAACTAGTTGAGTACCATACATTAAGTAAATAAATAACTCAACATCCCTTAGTAGTGTTAGAAAAGATAAATCCAAAGGAAACACTTAGGGAAACACAATGATGATAGGAATAAGATCATTTCTCAATAATTCCATCTCTAGATAAAAAAACAAACACTAATATCACATTCCCTAACTCTGGATAAGAAGGTCTGACTCTACATGACCTTGGGTTCCAAACTCCTTGATTGACAAGAGACGCACCAATGGGTGTTTTAAAGTAGACCTGTCAAAGAAACAATCATTCTAGGCTATATTAGTAGGGATCCAATCCATCCTGAATATGTGGTCAGGAGATTTCATGTCAAGAACCAGAAAACTCCATGAATGATCAACATCTGAAAGATAGAAGACAGAACTGGGACTACGAAGACATGTTTCTCTCTTCATAACAAGGGTTGTTGTAATATACATTGAACAAGATAGTTTCTCCACAAGAAGAATAAGCATATTAACAATACAGGTTGAAATAAACAAATGAGATCACTATTATCAAATATAGAGGACACTAATGATGATTCTATAGTAATGGTGCTTCTCACAGATGTTGGACACATGTGTTCTTCCTCTAGAGACTCTTCCACTATGTGAGGAATCCTGGATAAAGATGTTTATAGATAGAACCATTTTTTATTTGAATCATCAAATTTCCATATAGTTTTAGGAGATGATGATGATATGAGTCCACTATGCAGAGTGATCAAATTATGGAAGAATCTTTGTAAGTGCCCTGACCATTCCCAG
This sequence comes from Viscum album, assembly GCA_963277665.1. Lineage (NCBI taxonomy): Eukaryota > Viridiplantae > Streptophyta > Magnoliopsida > Santalales > Viscaceae > Viscum > Viscum album. The sequence goes on from OY728130.1 coordinate 1,629,205,642, forward strand.
GATATACAGTTCTTGGGTACCTTAACGAAAACCTTCTTAGAATGTCCTGGATTACCAAACTTATAGAAAGTCATAAAACTTCTTCCTAGTGTTTTAGGATTCTTGGAATGACTCTCTCATCGAGAAATACAACAAGAATCATCATGCTTAAATTCTCTATTGAAGGAACTAATACTACAACTCAGAGGAAAAGAAACTACCGACAATCCTGAATTATCAACGTGGTCCATCTCAACCATCATCACCATATCATGCATATCAGCATAAGTGGGTGGCTTCAATAGGTAAAAATGATAATGGATATTTGATCAAAGTACCAACTCAAACTGTCAAGACTATATCCTCTCATTAGTTACAATATTAGAAGAAAAATGTACCAACTTATCAAAGATATTTTAATACTCATTCATGGATATTTCCTCATACTCATTGTTAAAATACTCCATAACTTTAGAAATCATCATTGACTCTAGATAGAAATATTATGTAAAAATAACATTCAATTCCTTCCAATATAATCCCCCATACATTCATATCATCCCCATCGTGTCCCATAATCTAATTCATAGTCCTTCAATCATGAAGGTGGAACACATTACCTTGATCACTTCTGGAATTTCCAAGATCTCAAATAGAAGTTCTATCTTTCTCAACCACTCCTCATCATGTTGAGGATCAGTGGAGCCTTAGAAAACTTGTGGCTTCTTGAAAAAGAACTATTGACAACTATTCCAACGAACATTCCCTGGGGGATCCATTGTTGGATCATGAGTAGAAACTAGAGGTGGTGCATGTCCCATAGCTTGGATAGTGCACACAATCTCCCCATCTTTATTCAGATCTACAAATTGATTTTCATGACGAGGTTCACCAAAAGCCTATTTCTGTATCCAATTCACACACATTCTTGAAGGCATGATTCTACATATCATCAATTGTGAAAAGGAATACATTAGATTAACACTCAAACAGAGCGACAAGGAAAATTTATTTCCAATAAATGGAAAAACTGGATTTGGATTTCAATCTATCCAAATCATAACATGGAAATGACTAGAATTAATCGATATGATTTCCTTCCCTAACCTACCTTGTTGAATTATGGGTCATTATGGTGAGATCTATCCATGAACTCAATTTCAATTACCTCTTAGTTCATGACAAGATTTAAAAAATGCATACTGACTTCAATACAAAATCTTAGCAACCTCCATCTGATACCACTTTACCATGAACCAGCCCAGGTTCCCTGGAAACCCAATAACCATGCTAGAACTGGAATAGCCTAAAGGGCATTCCCGATCCCCTTGGGTCAGTGACTATCCACTTGAATGATACAAAAAAGTGGGATGGAGTTTTTCCACAAGAATGTGAAAGAAAAAAAAACAAGATAGTATGCACATCAAAAGAAAACTCCACTAGGAGAATGTACTAGAATGAAATAAGTAATAAAATACTAAATTACTTAATACCAAGTACTAAATGGGAAAAAATCACCAAGTCCCCTATGGAAACAACTCACCAAGTCAATATCTCAACAACTGGATCCACCTCCAAGTAATCATGTCCCTTTTCCTGAATTTGGAAGAAGAAATTCTAAAAACAACTAAAGGAAAAAAGTATGGTGTCTTCCAATGACCAGTAGGATACCAAAAAACATTCCTTAATATATTTCAACAATTTATTATCTAAAGAACGTGATTTCAATTTCAATGAAAACCAGTTTGGCATTTTATGTGATATTTAAACAAATCATGCTATATAGATCAAATAATGGAAATATACATTTACAAAAGGATTTAAAATAATTTTCTATTTATAAAAAAATAAATTAAAAAAAGGGACATAAAACTATTTATGTAAATTAAAAAGGCATGTAAATTTTTTCAAATGCACTAGTATACATTAATATCACAAATATAAATCACAAGAGAGAAACATGGTCATCTACCAAATTGGTATGACAGTATATCAAGCTATATGAATCATCAGAATCTAAGTGAACTCATAAAAATGTGTATACACACATCCCTATGAAACTGGTCAAAGGAGACTCATTACCAACCCCTTGGGGATATGACCTACTGCATGTATGTTTTAAAACTTTGTAATAGCATAATGTGTGTCCAAATAACTCACCAACTACCAAAGGCTTTCATTTTCTATTTCATGACGGGAATTTATTTTAATACAACATAAAATACAAATAATTCTTATTATACAAGATTAAATTACAATTTCCCATTTAAAAACCAAAATGGTTTTTAATTAAAAGCATGCCACTTTCACAAGATAAAACCATTGCGTTTCTATCAAAAAAAATTAAAGAAATTTTCACAATTTTGAAATCAATTCAAAACAAATTTCATCATTTCACTATTAGTTTCCACAATTAAATTCCACAATTGAATTGAAATCATTTATAGAAAAATACATTATTTAAATTAGTTGATTTAAACTATCCATTCTCCATAAAACACACCTTAATGCAATGGAATTAGGGGTTTTCCAAATCTCATTCTAAAATCATTTCAAATTTCCCAATTCACTAGAATTGCATTTTAATAAATAAATTGAAATGAAGATAAGAAATTGAAATTAAATCAATAATTGAAATAATCCAAGAAGTTCAAATTTAATCAATTTCCCTAATTGGAACAGAACTACAAACCTCTTTCTCGAAGAACGACACCTACAATGACACTCGTCAACATGAATGAAGGTGTATAGGATCTCAAAACCTAACCTAGAAACAAGATCCTACCCAAGAGGTCATATATCCATGAAATCCATGATGATATAATGAAAACCCATGGGAGGAAAAAAAGGGAACATCATGAATGTGTGGAAACACTTACCCAAAAAACACATCACATGAGAAACTATGATCCAACACCTAAGGAATGGATCATAAAGGGTTGAAATGTTTCAAGGATGATTGGAAGAGCCTTAGGTTGAGGGTGAAAGAAATAAAGTGGATCCAAAATTAATTATCCATCCACTCTTTTAGTTTTAAAACCATAGACAAGGTATCACACGACATGTAATACAAATACACATTGTGAAATGCTTATATTTTTTAATAATTGAAATGTGAAACATTTTTTTAAGAATGGACACTCCGATTTTATAAAACTGATCATTAATTCACCATGTCATATGATGACAACAAACAACATGTACCCATTATAGAATAATTTTGTTCATGAATTGCATGGAGGACCATTACATGATATGTAGTACTATTACATGTCATGTAATGCTCTGGAAGTCAGTAGAAAATCCTTGTTAAGGCTGAAAAAACAACGATCCTCTTGCTTCACCATTATGGGTATCATCCAAATTCAAAATCAATGCATACCCAAAACAATGAAAAGGAAATAAAGACAATATTTAAGATGTACTTGTCAGAGTACCAATGGAATGTTACACCATGTATCTTCCTTAGGATGATGGTTTCACCAAAAAAAACATTGACTATGTGTCTAGTCTTGTTTTGTATAAATTTCTCAATTCGATCCAAAATCTCTATCAATTGATATTAATGAGAAATTTCATGATCCAACTATCTGGCCTCTGTGTTTATTATGTGTGATAGATCAGTTTTGTACATTCTATGGAGATATACTTGGAACAAATCTTAAACAAGGGAGATGATAAGTGGAAGCACTAATTGGTAGGCTAATGTCCTGATATGATCAATAATATCAAAGGGGATAATATAACTTGGTTTTAGGATTCCTTTTTATCATAAGAACAATTTCAGTCTTCAGTTGTGCATTGATCAATTTCAACTTGATGAATTACTCCAATAAATGTATACAATTTTTTATATGCCAGAATCACTAATAGATCACAAGATACATAATTAAATGATATTTCTTTCCTTATATAACGAGTTATAACATAATGGTTATCATTGGTTATCTGATATGGATGAATATTAATAATGTAAAGTAATACATTAATCTCTAAATCATCTTCCAAAGTTTAACTTAAACCATTTCATAAATGGTTAACATTATGACCCTTATAAAAGATTAAAATCCAAAACATTAGTAAGAATGTATATAAATTTCTAAATTTTAACTTATCCATAATCCCCCAAATGATATGTATTAACACTTATTTTTCACATTCCAAACATGTGAGTACCTTCCTCATGTATTCTCTTGAAATATCATAATTTATTAAATTACTATAAAAACTTATTGAAAACATACATGATTCTTTATTCCTTAAATAAAACAAATGTTATTGGATATATTCAATAAATCCAAAAAATGATGTAAATTCTATAAATGATAGCGTAAACCACTTTTTCAAAAAATAATAAATCAATTCCAACGTAAATAGTAATATACAATTTAATTTAATCATATAAATCATATATTTATTTGACCACAATTATATCATCATTGGGAACATATTAATGGTTATTATTCCATTAATAATGTTTTAATGAAATATCTCATTTCCATTAAAACACTCTTCTTTTTGTTCATCACTATTCACCTTATTCTTCAAATCACTTAATAATAAACTTTTACTAAAAAAACATTATATATTTTATAATTCTTTAATTCCAATACATAAACATTGATGTCGTTATACTTCAATCTTAAACCCTTAACTAGGCTTCACCATCATATTCCTTAAAACCTGTTTCCATTTATATTTCATTTGTAGTATCTTCACCATCAATAATAAAACCTTTAGTAATATCACATTGTGGACCCACTTCTTGTTATTCCCCTCTAGGGAAAAGATTGGTAGAATACCTATAATTTCCACATTTAATAAATTGAACCATTGATGATGCCTTATCAAAAACCATTATTCTCATCCATTGTGTCAATTGAAATTTTCGCTTTTCCTCACAAATTTCTTACTATATCCCCTTATTATCCCCACATAAAATATCTTCTTGTACATTTAAGACATTCCTCAGAGTGATTCTTCTAAAAATCTTTTCATATAATAATTTCAATATTATTTCTTTCATGGTCTCCGCCACCCAAAATCTCAATTAACTAAATCTGTTCCTTCTTTGGCGAGTCCGAGAGATGGTTCAAATGAATTTTAATAATCATTTATTGTGATAAATAATTAGGCATAACCACAATATCCATCAATCCAATAATCACCCCATTAAGATTCCCCTAAAAAAATATCATCTATGAAATTAAAAATTATTTCAGTTCCTTCTTAAAGAGACCAATGCTTTTTATACATAGACATTAAAATAATTTTGTATAAAATTTAATACATTACACAAATATGCTCCAAAAGACAGCATTATTTTATTGCCTTTAGTAACATATAAAATTAAAAACCAGTATATAAGTAAGAAAAAGTATACATCACATGGTTCTACATGACTAAAACCCTTCTTAGACACATCATGCATAATACATATCTTAATAACCTAGGAAATGGAAACATAATAAAGGGTGAGCTTAAATGTTCAGTAATGGTAAACAAGGGAGATATGAAATAATAGTCATGATAATAGGGGCATGAGATGATGATCATAAATATAAAAGATAATACCATGAATATAAAATATCATAAACAAGAGCCATGACATAAATATTGGTACTTCATAAGATTTGAATCATATGTGAATCAAGATCATAATCCATGAAAATGTACCATAGTGATAAGACATGGAATTATGGAAGACACATAAGAATAAAAAATCATTTCCACAGTTGTGAAGGCTTAATTCCATGTCCACATTAGAGGAATGGGTTCAATCCCCAAACCATATGGGTTTTCATTGTTTAGACCCATGACCATCTTAGGAGTCAAGGTCCACTCCCAATACCATCTTAGCGGACAAAGAATATTACTGTACTGATTTCGTGCCATATTCCATACATTTATCTCTTATGAGAAATAAATCATTACCCAATTCATTGGAGGGAGATATAGGTCCCACCTGACTCTTAATGAATGCATACTTACTTGTTTCTAAATATCATAATCAATCATATCATAACCCATGAAATGAAATGGATTTCATAAATATGTCATCATATCATAACCTGTGGAAAATAGAGAGGTTTCATAATAATTTCATCAATGAATAACCCAGTAAAAGAAGTCAGTACCATAAACATATAACTCATGGAAGAGATATGAGTATCATAAAAACTGTGACATCAAAACATTAACCATTAAGAGAAATAATATGAATGGTACACTTGGATAATATCCATATAAAGGCATGATTAACAAAAAAATGTCATCTAAGATGTAATATAATTTCCAAAGATATTTTAAAAAAATCTTGGGTAAAATATCATTTATCCATTGAAAAATGGTATTTAAAAACATAAAAAAATAAAATACTTTTTCATTGATAATACAATTGAAAATAAGTAATGACACATTAAATATCATATAAAATTAAATTAATTTTCATTGAAAATGATCTTAAATTATTATATTTTTTAAAAAAATATTTAATTTTTTTTTTGAATCCATGGGTTTTGAATAAAACGGATTTATGACCGAAGAGATAAATACAGTCCTATTTTAATTAAAATACTTTATTAATTATCTTGAGTACCAAATTGTAGAAAAATGGAACCAATAAAGGAATTTAGCATGAAACATTATTGGAGAATATTATCTTTATAATTATTGAGAGACTGATCATAATATGTCATCAATGGATCCATAATCATAGACCAACCAAATAAATGACTATATTATATAAATACACTCTTACAACATTAGAAAATTTGAATAAAAGTCACCATGAAATAATAATATTAAATAGAGATTAAAATATCACTAAATTATATATATTCATGTTATAACATATATAATTTCAGTATATCCAATCTTTTGAAGAATATTGGTGCATAATCAAAACATGTGTTTCAAAGAAGACAAATTGTGACAAAATTACTTTATCGGTTTTGAATGTTTTGAAACATAAAAGATAATGAAATATATAACATAAAACTGTTATTTAAGTGAAAATAAATTTATGTATAAAAATAATAATATACATTAATTTTCATTACATACACCACATAAAATGCATTTTTAATAAGGCATAAGTCTTATAGAAAAAAAAGTTAGACTATAAATCCCCTCACCTTATACTGTGACTCTAATCATACTCATAAAAACCTAATATATAATAAATTTAAGTTTATTTCACATATATTATAGAATCATATTCAATTATATCATACTATATATGATTTTTTATGCCAGTTTATTACCCATTTATTTACTAATTCATGCTAAAATTAATTTTCTGGTAATAACTGCTTTTTTTGCATGAGTTTTGATTTGTTATATTTTAGTCCTCTTACTTATATCATGATTTCATAATACTCATAATCATAACAATGAAATAAATATCAAATTTATTTTTTAAATATGTATTTATAATAATCGAAAAAAATATCGAAATTTGAAATTAAATATACAATTCATAAAGACGGTTGGTCATACGTACAAATGAATGTTGTTTTGATTTTCTTATCATATTTTTAAAGAAAGTAATGTAGATGATATATATATATATACAAATATTATAATTATAGTATAATTATTATTTAATATTCATAAAATATGTATATTAAAACCATCCATTATACATTCCTTATAAAGTGTGAATGAATCACAACACTTTGAGGAGGAGATGGTCCACACGTCCAAAAATGAAGTTATCATATTCCTAAAAATGGAATGTCTATAGAAATGTATTATATAATAATTATGTAAGAATAAATACATCATAAATATCACATATATCATATAAAAACAGTAATTCAATCATTATTCCCAACCATAAATGGTGGTAATGGATGAATGAATGATATCAGTTCATGGAGTGGTAGTCTGTTGTACACACGAATGATGATTTCATAACCCATTTGATGGAAGTGTGTGTGAGTTTAGGTTGTAACCATAACAAATAAAACACATCTATATATTGAGGATATTTAATTTTTTATATAATAATGTTACAATAAGTATTTTTTAGGTGTATAAATAAATAAAACAAGTGTTCTTGTTGAAAGATGTTGCCTCTTCTTTGGGTAACTCCTTCTATTTTTCACCAATTAGATTCATTGGATGGATTTATACCCAAAATGGGGATTCAAGGATGAAGATAGGTATGTGGGATGTATTTTTATAAATCATTTATATGATCCATTTTTTTGAGAGGTGTGGATATATGGTGATGAGATGAGGCCTTTTATAAGTGGGGGAAAGGACATACATGGTATTTTTTAAAAATAATTATGTTCTACCCATGTTTTTACCCATAATGAGGCCTCCATAACACAAAACAGTAGATAAATTATGGGTTAAGTTCAAAATATGGCCATGAAATGGATTTTTGACAAGATTAGTACAATTTTTACACAATATATTCTATGTTTTGTCATCAAGTAAACTCATTTTACCTTAATTACTATATTTATTTTAGGTTATTTCACTAATCACATTAGTAAAAAATTAATTTATAATTATTTAAAATTATAAATTTTTATGATTAAAAATATGAAATCCATTTTTCCAAATTCAAATATTATATATAATTAATTTAAAATTAATCACATATATGGGATGAGGCAACTGGTTTTTAAAGGGGAAAAGTTCGAAAGGCTGAAAACATTTAATATCCAATATCAATGTAAAATTGGATACACTGATCTATATTGGATTTTTATATGAAAATTTGATCAAATTACACATAAAAAAAATTAAAATATAATTCAACTATATTAATAAATTATACAAAAAGGTTGTTTTCAATTAAAAATTAATTATGTTTCACTTTTCATATAGAAATGAAATATTTCAAAAAATCCAAAACATTAAAACTAAGAGTATTTTTATATTATGAATTAAAAGTTGAATTTTATTATATCAAATTAAATTTTCCAAAATTTATAAAATTAATTTTTTTATTGTTCACAGAATGACAAAAAATAGTATTTTTAAGAAAATAGTATTTTCAATCATACAATGACAGTATAGAAAATTAAATATTTTTTATCAATATGATTTAATTTTAAGAAAATATAATAAATAATATTTAAAAATTAGTTATTAATATTCCTATTACTAATTTAAATGGGTATTTTAGAAGAATTTGGGTTAAATAATCATTATAAAAAAATATTGTTTCATAAAAGCTCAGTGTTTCATGTAATGCATACTGAGGCCTTGTTGCATATAAAAAAAGATTAAATTGGTGTGTTTTGTAATTAATTTTTATCTTGGTGTATCATTAAACATAATAAATAAAATATATATAATTTATTATTTAAAATATTAATAAAAACATAGTGTTGTACATTATACCCCACTTAAAATAAATTTCTCCCTTAAAATTCATCATCATGATACAAAAACATGAAGATAATTCTTTCTTATCATATCATAAATATAACATGTTGCTTCATATAACTGGTGGTTTCTCCACAAATCACTATCTAACTAAGTGGTCTTAATTCATAGAACATTCATTGAATGGTCCATAATTTCAACTTTATTTTCCTTATAATGTAGATCTTTCTCCAGTGGTATGACCTTTGAATTCAGTACATGTGAACAGTTGGGTATGTGTTCCCTCAGGATAGGTACATGTAAAACATCTGGGACATGAGAGGTAATTAGATCAAGTTATAGTTATAAGATACCTCTTGATGTGATCAAAATTTCCAAATGGACTGATATAAAATGGCCCAAGTTTCCCTTTTGTTCTGAATCTTATAACCTTCTTCTAAGAAGAAATTCATAGAAACAAATTCTCAAAAACATATAGTAATAAATCCGAAGTTCTATTTTTAGTATAAATTTGTATCCAACTCTAATATTCCTTGATATGTTGCTGACTGGTTATATTCTTCTCTAATTTTTTTAGTAATCTCTAGTCCCAATAGATTTCTTTCTCCAACATCACTTTAACACATTTGAGATATACATTTTTTTCCATATAGGTCTTCATAAGGATCCCAATTAATTATTTATTGAAATATATTATTGAATGAAAACATAACTAGAGTAAGGTGTTGATCCCAATCACCTTTGAAATCCAATGAATAATATCTCATGATATCATCTTGTGTTTGAATTGTTCTAAAAGACTGACCATTTGTACGAGGACAATAAGCAGTGCAAAAACTCAATTTTGTATCAAGGCATTACTGAAAACTTCTCTAGAACATTGAGGTTAACCTTTTTTCAGGATCAAATATAATGGAATGTGTTACTACATGTAACCTTAAAACTTCTATAATTTATATACCAGAAAGATTATCCAATGAAAAATATTCTCTAATAGTGTTAATGTGTAGTGACATAGAAAGGTGTTTTACTACCACCCATACAACATTATACACATTAGAGGTTTTGGGGTGTCTAACGAAAAAAATAAATTGTGATTTTATCCAATTTCAATTATTTTATTAGTAATGGATGTAACACCCCCATATACTTTTGTCCTATAGGATTAAAATTATAGTATACAATAAACTAAGAGACAAATTCTGTGATATCTATATTCATGTCATCCCACTAGAAGTATTCTTTTCAATCTTAGTATATCATCATGCATCAAGGATGCATATAGAATAAAGAACTATGGGATTCCTCTAGTATATCCATCTAATCTATTAAGGATGAAACATATACATCGTTCCTAAACCTTATCATTCCATCATGAACATGTTTAAACTTAGGAAAATTTCTAACCATGTTATGCAGTTCTATATCCTCCATTTTCACCTCTTTGTTAATCAATTTGAAAAAGGATTGAACATTCAATTAATAAAGATAATATTCTCCCATTAATTTAGTATTTCCTTGTCTAACCTTTAAATATCTATAAATATTGGTTCTTTTGTGATCCTCACCATGGATATGCTACCTTGATCCTTTCGACTCAAACCATTGGCCACCTTGTTCACTTTTCCATGGTGGTAATTTATTGAGAATTTATAATGCTTTATCAGCTCTAACCATCTTATAATGTGCATGGTCAACTAATTCCATTTAAATATATACTTCAATATTTTATGATCGGTATATATATTTCTATTTTCTTAAGAAATATAATGCCACAATATATTTAATGAAAAAAATCACCTCAACTAACTCTAAATCTGCAGTTGGCTAATTTGTCTCATGATTATTCTATTATCTTGAGTCATATGATATTACTATGTTATTCTAAATAAGAACTCATACCAATACATTAATGTATGTGTCACTATAGATTAAAACCCCTTCTCTACTATAGGGTAATGTAAGAAGAGGTGAACTAAATAACATTCTCTTACGTTCCTTTAAATTTATTTCACATTCATCTATCAAAAGCAGTATTTCACCCTTCCATGTAAACTTTGTCAGAATATTGGATGGTATTGAGAAGTTATCCACAACCCATCAATAATATATATCTAAAGCTATAAAATTATGAATCCCATTCTCTATGCTTCGTCTGGGTCAATATTTAATAGCCTCCATCTTTTATGAATCTATCGGTATACCCTTTATTGAGATTAAATGACCCATAAAATGAAACCTTTTGCAAAAACAATTAACAAATTAAAAAAAAATCAAACATTTTCTCTTTCATCAATATATTTAGTAAAATTCTAAAGTGGTCTTTATACTATAACTCACTCTCAGAATAGATAAGAATATAATTTATTATGATTACCACAAAATTATCATGGTAATATATAAAGACTCTATTTATCAAATCCATGATTATATAAAGGAAATTATTTAGACCAAATGAAATAACTATATATTCATATTGTTTATAACTTGTATGAAATTTTGTCTTAGGTATATCCTCCTTTTTGACATTCAGTTGATGATATCCAAAACAAAGGTAAATTTTGAAAAAGTAATGAGCTCAATATAGTTGATCAAAAAATTCATCAATATGAAGAATATTATACTTTTTCTTGATCATGATTTTGTTCAACTACTGATAATAAATGCAATGTTTAATTGATCCAACTTTCTTCTTCAAAAAATGGAAAAGTTCAACCTAAGCTGAAACACAAGTCCAAATACATCCATTATCAAGGATTTTGTGAAGTTTCATAATATATTAATGAAACTAAATAAGGGAAATTATATAAAGAGAATTTTAAATTGATGTGGAAACGGGTATGAATTTTATCAAGGACTCAACTTCACATTTTTGTGGAAGGATAGGAAACTCTTCCAAAATGAAATCCACAAATTCTAGAAGAATATGCATATCATCTTTTTCATGTTTCTCCCCATCCATTTAAGGTAAAAACCCCTATAAATTTTAATTATGACCCATAAAATGGATTTAATCTCTATAGGATGTTCATACATATGGTCACATTGATAAAAATTCATAGGTTGGTTTGAACTACAAAATGTAACTTCGCTTTCCTGACAATTGATGTTGAAATTATGAAGATAAATTCAATCCATGGCTATGATTACATCAAATTCTAATAAAGGAATAATGAAAATATTTTTAGGAAGCATATTCCCATAAACATAAAATGGTGATGAAACCTAGACATGATATGCAATCATCATACCATTAGGGGTTTTCACTGCTAGTTCTATATTTAATCATTTTGTTGGAATCTTTATACCAGTATAAAATTCATTAGATATGAAATAGTGGGTAGATCCATAATAAAATAAGGCATTCTTATTTTTATAGTGGATGGTAAGTGTACCTTTCACTATGTAGTTATCACACCCCTCATCGAAAATAGTGATTATATTAAATTTTCCTGTCTAAATCAGCATAATAGGTTGTGACATCAATCATCATCATTATCCTTCTTATTTGATAACTAGTTAACATAATTCGCATTATCCTTAAACATGATAAATTGAAATGGGTTAGGTTTCTTCTATGCTACATTATCTCCATTATAATTGTTAACTTACATCATCCCATCACTTCAGTAATGAAATGATCGATGACCTCCCCTTCCACACATAAAACATTAACCAGACCAGTTAAGACAATTTCCAACATGCTTCTTCCCACACATTGTTCAAAAAGGAAATATCATATTCTCATTTCAATGGTTTTTATATTATTCTTTAAACACCATATTTCTTTTCTTATCAAAACTAGGAGATTGATACGTAACTCCATCCTCCATTTCAAAATTGATTTCAAAACACATAATCTCATCACAGCTACTGAAACCTCTTATGAATATTTACCTTATAATAATTTTCTTTAATATAATAATTAATTGGTCAACCTAACTTTTATGTTGGATGATTATACCAAAATTATACCTCATAAGTATTGTAAAATTATCCTCACAGATACCAATGGATTCATTATCCCATTACATTAACTCAAGGAACCCTTTCTCCATATTCGTAAAAATAACATGAGTAAAGTACTGATTAAATAATAATTTCATTAACTAATACCAATCCATGGATTCAATTTCATCTTGATACATAAATTTTTTTATTGGATCCCACCACTGGTTTGTTTCTCATTCTAAACTATAAACAACAAAAATGGATTTTTCTTATTGAAGACACTGAATAAAATATATATATATATATATTTTTAGTGGTACCAATCCATTTATAAAAAATAAATGGATTATAGGAACCACAAAAATAAGGTTGAAATTTCCTCATGAAGGAAATAATAGAATGTTGTTCCCTACTTTGATCGTTATTATGTTAAGTATGATTCATAGCTTTAGAAAGCTATTTGAGACTAAAAATGATGTTTTTAATTCTAGTTATCATAATATTTGGATGTTCATGAGAAATATCATTGAAATATCATTTTAACTGAGCATTAAAGTGGTTTTGCCAATTTCCATCCAATAAATAAAACTGAAATTCATACAGTAAGAAACAATAATCATAGTGGGGAACTATATAATCATAAAAAACAACTTATAAGATGTCTGATTTATGAAACCTTATTTAATATATGAAACCTTAGGATTATCCAAGATTATTCATAGCTAAATTATATTTAAATACATCATGATGGTTCATCAAGATATTCGGAATTTCCAAATCATATCCCCTGAGAGTGGAAAACTAGGTTTTTACTATGTTCCACTATTTTGCACGAGTTTCAGATCGATTCTAGCTCAATATGTGGGTTTTTGGGTTCTTACCCATATGAATCTATCCCCAAGCCACATAAACTTGTGGTATCACAAAAAGGATTTATTTCTATGAAACCACTAATTTAATCTATTTCCACAATTATAGGAAATTTTCCTATACTTTTCCTCATTCTTAGACTTATCCTTAGATATGTCCTTTGGGTTATCACTATGGTTTTCTCATCCTAGTTTCCCAAGAATAATTAATTTTGTATGATACCAATGATAGAGACCCACACATATCATAAATAGACATTAAATTACATTTGAGTAACATTTAATACATTACACAAATATATTCCCAAAGAATGTAAAAACTTATTACCTTTGATAACATGGAAACATAAACCCTAGTACACATGTGAGTTACATTATCACCCACTAGGTTCACTATTAATGTCACCCATACTAGAAAAATCATACATAATAAATATTTTAATAACTGAGGGAAATTAAGCATTATAAAGGGAGAGATTAAATTCTTATTAAGGGTAAACATGGGAGATATGTATCCATATCCATGAGCATAAGGGTATGATAACATGATCATGAAAATAGAATATCAAACCTCGTATAAGAAAGGTTATAAACAAAATTCATTACATACATATTGGGAGTTAATCAGAAATGAATCATAATAGAATACAGAGAATAATTAATGAAAGTATAACATTGGGATAATACATGGAATTTTGGAAAACACAAAAGCACATAGACTTATTTCTATAGTAGTCATGTTTTAATTACAAGGCCATCTATGCAGAATGGGTTCACCCCCCCCCCCCCCCCCAAACCATCTGGGAAGTCCTGGTTTACTCCCATGACGATGTTGGTAATATAATTTAACTCCTAACACCATATTAGCAAACAAATTCTATTACAAAACAATATTCACTCCCAATTCTAGTCAAGTTTATCTAATTAGATATTAATATTTATTCAATACGTTGGAGTGATATATAGGTCATGCCTGTCTTATAATGAAATAATACATAAGTGTGAGAGAAGATCATAAATAGTAATCTCATAACCAATGAAATGAAATTGGTATCATAAACTTTTCATAATATCAAAAACTATAGAAAATATACAAGTTTTTTATTCATTTCATTAATGAATAACCCCTGAAACATTGTGTTTCATAACCATATAACCCATGGAAAGTAAATGGGTATAATGGAAATATTTCCATTAAAAAACAAACCATTTCACGAAAAAATATGAATGGAACCCTTTGAAAATATACCAAGAAATGCATGATTAACCCCAACATATGACATTTTAGATTGAAAATAATTTTGAAATCTCTTTTGAAAATATTTCATGAGGAAAATATCCTTTATGCTTTGTAAAAAACGTTTTAAAACATAAAATATTTTTTAAAACCTTTTTATTTGAAAACTAATTTTAAACATGCACGAATGCTTTCAGAATAAAAAATATTTAAATTCCCTTTTCCTTGAAATGGATATTAATTTAAATTTTTAAATTATAATTTAGAAAACATGTTTTTTGAATAAAACATATTTCCAACTGAAGAGATAAATAATGTCAGATTTTATTATAAACACCTTCTTTATTATCTAAAGTACCAAAGAGTAGAAAAATGACACATATAAATGAATATATCATGAAAAAAAACATTGAAAGAAAATAATTATAATTAATAGATATGGATCATAATATTTCATCAATTTAACCATAATAAAAAAATCCTCATCAACAATGAGATTGCAGAAATAAAATCATACCACATTGGAAAGCTTGAATCAAAGTCCCCGTGAATGAATTAAATTACATGGTTCCTAAAATATCATGAAAATAATTATTTTCATGATTTTAAATTTAAAATTTATATATATATATATATAAACCTCGTTAAATATTATAGGTTCATAATCAAAACATGTCCCTCAAATAAGGAAAATTGAGATAAAATTACCTTACCGGTTTGGTTAATTTTGAACTGTAAAACCTGATGAAATAGATATAATAAAATGGATATGTAAAAACCAATAAAAATAAGGATAATAAAAATATAATAAATTCATTTTTGGTATATGAACCATGAAAAATAAATTAGTCTTGAATAAGACATAAGTCTCACAGAAATAAATGTTAGACTAGAAATCCTCTTACCATATGTCATGACTCTCGTTGAAATTATACAACCCTACTTTATATTAAATATAAGATCACTATAAATATATAATAGAACCATATTAAATAATATAATACCAAATATGATTTTATAATGGTCCTTTATTACCCGTTTGTTAAAAATTTAATGTTAGAGTTACGTTTCAGGTAATAACCGCATTGTTTTTTGCATGTGTTTTGATTTGTTATATATTATTCCTCATACTTATTTCATGATTTATTCGTCTAAATAATGATAAAAATGATATAAATATAAAATATATTAAGTATATATTTATATATAACAATTTAAAAAATATAAAATATGTATATTAAATACACTATTCATGGAGATGACATGTCGTACATATGAATGAATGTTGTTTCCATTTTCTTGTCATATTATTAAAGAAATAAAATTAAAAGGTATATATATTATCAATATATTATAATTATTATTTAATATATATATATATATATATAATATTTATATTAAAAATATCATTTATAAATTCTATGTAATTCATGGACGAATCAAAATTGTTTGAGGAGGTTGTAGTCCACACATACACAAATAAAGTTATCATATTCTGGAAAATGGAATGTATGAATTCATATAATTTATAATAATAAATAATCATAAAAAATACTAAATATCATAAATATCATAGAAAAAAAATTATTTATATCATTACTCTCAACCATGAAAGGACGTGATGCAATAATGAATGATATCAGTTTGTGAGGTGGTGGTCTGTTATACATGTGAACACTGATTGTGTATCTCATTTGATAGAAGAGTGTGTGATATTTGGGCATACTGATAACATAAAAATATAAAAATATATATATGATACATATTTTTTTAAATAAATATTTAACATGAAGAATTTAGGGGGTGGAGAAAGAAATGAAATAAAGGTGTTGTAGAAGGATTCTACCTCTTCTTTGTATAAATCGTTTTGTTTTTCACCAAAGGGTTTCCTTGGATGGATTTCTGCAACATCCCAAAATATTATCATTAAAAATTCCCTTTTTATAATTATTTCATATAATATAAACCACATAAAATAACTTTGATAACACAATAAGATCTTTATAAATGAATAATGAATTAAATAAGAGGTACTTCTAGAAATTAATGAACTTATAGTGATGGAATAGTAACATGACCTTTGGAAATGTAAAATTACCATTAGAAGTAGTAAATCAATAAAATGTAACATTAAACTCATATATAATAGTACAAATAAAATTTATGCTCTTATAAATTACAATATGATATAATTATATGATAGTATATGTAAATTAATGTTTTAAAAATTAATAAATTGGTGTTGGTATTTTTTAAAAACATAAATTATTATTTATAATATTATAATTAAAATAATTATTAATTGAAAATTAATTTTCATTAAATATATTAATCAATTGATATTCTGTTTTGTTATGATTATAATATAATTTTATGATGCATTAGTTAATTATTCAATGTGTTATAAAATCAGTTATAATTTTAACATCGGTATTTTCATTGTAAATTCTTAGTTCAAATAAAAATTTAAATTATTTATATTTTAAAAGAACTATTTTCATAAAATTTAGTTCATTTTTTATTTAAACATATTTAAAAAAAAGTAGTGTTATTTTTTTGTTGATTTTTCTAAAATAGATGAATTTTTGGAAAATAGTATAATATAACATTTTACAGTATGTAACAATACAAGTTAAAATCACATGGCATGATTCATGGATGATGTAAAAACCATAATCACTAATAATGATTATTTATTTAAATTATTTAGTGATACAGTTAAAACTATACAAAGTATTGTGCCAAAATAATAAACTAATGAACAAGATAATAAAAAACACCCCTCTCTTACCCTATAAATACCACCCCCCACCACCACTTCCCCTCACACCTCAAAATCCATGATTATTTTCCAATTTATTCCCAATAATCCTAAAAACCCTCTCCCACATGTCCAAGATCATTTTTTCATCTAAATACGAAAACTAATTTCCCTAAGGATGTTATCAAGGAGAAGAGTTCAAGAGGTGTGATCTTCTTCTGTTTTCATTTACTTTTTTTTCAAGTTCATTTATTTTATTTTATTATTGTCTCCTAACCTACCCTTATATAAGTGAAACTATAACTCTATAATATTATATATATTTTAATTTTATCATGTTAATGTAAAAATTGATCATCAAACCTCTTCTCCTCTCCCTTTTATTCTAAAAATGAAATCAGCATTCGTGATGTGTCGATTTACCGTCATCGTGAACTATACTTTTTAATCTTTTTCTTTCCACCATAAAGGCTGGTAATAAAACAATAATAATATTATATAATTATTTTAAAATATATGTTATTATATTTTTTTTATGTATCTAACCTATAAAAATATCATTAAATAATAAAACAAAATGAGTTCATTGCGATCGAAAACGGCCAAAATTAATTTAGACGATTTTCATTAAAATTTAATCAAATGTATCATCCTCGTATATGGAAAAATATATAAGACCAAATAAAATTATATTAGTTAATTAATTACATATAATTTCAATTCTATATATTATTTTCCCCAATTGAAAAATAATTCTGTGCATGTAAACAAGTGAACCAATCAAGAAAACCTAGAAAATCAAAACTCTTAGAACGATAGAATTGAACTATAGAACTCAACAAAATGTACATAAACAAATTTAATAAAATTATTGTTGAATAAAATAAATATAATATATGTTTTTTATTTATTATTTAATGAATCTTATTTTATTATAAATGATATTAAAATAAAGAAACCATTCTGACATATGGTAAGGGAATAATCGAACCCAATTCTTTTCATTGGGTTATTCCCTCTTTCACGGTATTAATGCTAATATTATGTTCTTATGATTTCATTTAAATATTATTTTTTGGAATATACATGTTTCCAATCAAATTTTATGATAAATTCAATGATTTTTCTAAAATGACTCTTCTTTGAAAAAAACACATCTTTTACTTCTCTTGAGATTGTTTCTCCTTCATTCATTATTAGTGATTATTATACCAAATTGGTTATTCCCTTTTTATTTTGGTCACCCCAATGTTAATTCTTGAATGTATGATTTATAAAATTCTCAAGAATCCAATTTCCATAAAATGAATTACTATATGTCCATGATTGATATACTTTCTATTTTAAAAACATTATTCTGTAAATGTTATGATGTGACAGGTGTGCTCAGAATTATATAGCTATATAATTAATGGGGTAATCTGATGATTCTCTTAAGATAATTTTAAATATGAATAAAAATTATGATAAATGTTTTCACAATGATGATGTTTCAATTATGCACATATTCTATGTCTGAACATGATGCTAGCTTTGTACAAAAATATGTATGGTAGTTGAGCACTATGATATGATATTTCATTTTTAAAAATTTAAATATCTAATGCCTTTATCTGATAAATCATATCATGATTATGATTATGATACAATACTTTTGTTATGATGATGATTATTATTCCCACCCATGTTATATTGATTCATGTTCTTATCTATCCTCTTACTGGGATTTTATCACACCCCTTTTTTGATTTATATCCTCAAGTGACTACATATACTAATAAATAAAGAAAGGGATATTAAGAAGCTAGGGAAAAAGGAATTAAATAATATTTATATATTATTATGTAATTGTTATGTTTTTTCATAATTTTCCAAAAACACTAAAATATGGGATCCGGGTTTTGTAACAATTTTATACTGTTTGTCATTAAAATGATTTAACATTATTGTAATAGAAAGTTGAGTTACTATAGATGGTATCATAGATCATTTTTGTTACATTCTATGTAAATAAAGAATAATACATTTTAATGTTTAATAATATTGGTGAATTAAATATTAATTTTTCTTTAAAGGGTATGCTATGTTCGATAGTGTACTTGATACGAAAAAACGGGCTTCTTTGAAATCATACATTGCACACTAATAATATAATATTATTATTTTAAATGATAGTTAACACCTATCCATTTTATTGGCATAAATTAATATAAATAACTACAATATGATTATACACGTTTTTTAAATGTTTTTACATTTATCCAATAAATGTTAGAGGTATAAAATATGAATGAATCTAAGTATAAATACTCTAATATTCATTAAAGGGTCGATTTACCACCTTTTGATGGAGAACCCTTCATAAATCTAGTTTTGGTCATTTTTATATGTTTTATACAAAAAAATAAAATTCTTTTTTATACTAGGGACATCAAAATTTACTTTGGGTAAATTTTTGGTATTTTTATCATAAACTACATTTTTTTAATGAATAGTGAAAAATACTGTATTTTAATTCAAAAGTGATTTTTAATCTAATTTATTTATATGGTAAGATTATCTTTTTAATTTTTTATAAATTGTAATTAGAATATATTTTTACCAGTTAAGGAAATTTTCATAATTGGAATTAATTTCACTTTGAAATTGGACTCAAACAAGTGTCAATCTTTTAATAGTTATTATTTCTTAAAAACACACTTTTTGTTTTGACAGCGGGAAATAATTTTAAATTAATTTCTGAAAATTTTGTGTTATTAATTTAGAAAAATTTATTTTATATTTGGAATCAGGAGGTCCAAATTGTGTTAATAGGTAACTTTTATTTTTAGATGTTATAAATATTTACTTCAGTAAATATTTTATTTACCATGAATAAAGCGTAAATATAGTAAATAAAGGTCAAATATAATATTATAATAATATTAAATTACCCTAACATGTATCCTAATCCTATGTTTTCGTACATATCTGACCATGGGAATCCTTGGGACGAATTTGGTACCCCATGGATTCACATGGGAGTAATAATGACACTTTATATTAATTAATTTAATGTAAAGACAAAAATGACATAAACAAATAGCTTTTAGTAAATCAGTTTTTAAATGAGGTTATATAAATTATATTTTAGACTATAAATATTTATTGGAAATATAAAAACATTTCCTACATCATGGTATTTTTTTTATATTTTTTGGAAATCAAATAAATTAAATTATTTATGACACAATAATGATGCAGTATTTACCACATTAATAATTGATTTAAATAAATAAAATTATAAATATTAAAACAACATCCAAAATCTATCCAATTCTTATTTGATGATTTTATATCTACCATGAGTCATCTTATCTTCAACTATAATTATTTTTCGACCTTTTGAAACCAAAGATGATTTTATAATAAAATAATTGTTTCAAACATACTAAAAGATCCCCTTATCTCCCTTATAAAAACCCCTCACTTCTAACCCATTCCGTACACCACTCAAGTCCATTGGCTCATCCAAACCCTAAAACAATAATCTCTCAAGATCATTCTCCTCCTCCTAGAAGCCTTACCTTAGGTATAAGGCACTTCAAGAAGTCATTTTGGTTCAAACCAATTGGAGTTACCCAAATTAAAGGTAACTGTTTCTCTTAAATTCGTTTCTTTTATTTTACTTCTCCAACACCTAAACTATTTTTTTACTTTATTTTATAACAAATATAGTATCCTCAATATTCTATGATGTTGTTATGAGAATTATTCAAAATAAACTTACTCACACCACTATCTAATGGGTGAAGAACATACTGTTTCTGTGGATGACAAACTAACGCCACACGAAGCGATGATTATTCAATTATCTCCTACTGCTGATCATGGCGGCCATTAAGATGGAACTGTATTTATATATGATATGTTTTTTTATGTTTTCTTTATGCTTCTGTATTTTTCACTTATATCATAACTTTATGGTTTCCATAGTGGGTAAACGTGACAATTTCCCTTGGGGAAGTGCGGACAACTTCCCCCTCAAAGTGATACGACTCGTTAATTCTATATGTGGGACATATAGAGGATAGAGTAAATTATATCATATATGAAATTATACAGGAATTATAATACACTTATTTATAATTATGATTTAATTACACTAAACTATGAAATTGAAATGAAAGTAGCATTCCTGCGTACGTACGGCTTACCGTCTCAAAGAACGGTGCATTTCATTCCTTATCTCCAAATGTTATGTACTATTATAAATACATATATATAAACTATATATAATATGTATATGATATCTAAATCATGAAAGTCATTCTAGAGATAATGGACTATTGAACACATGGACAACTTGTAATTATAAGTTGTTCATTTTTTACTGAAGTACGAAATATCGAAAAAACAACCATTATTAACTTAAATGATTGAATAATGTCTATAAAATGGGATTAAATGATATAAAAGGAATAATAAACATGAAAAAGGTTCTTAATAAAGTAGAAATTTTGTTTATTTTATTATTTAGGAGATTAAAGAATGATCAAGTCAAGTTAGACATGAGGTAAGGGACTTCGTCTCAATATCTTTTTATTGAGGCATATTTTTTTTATTCTCAACATTCTTTTATACGGTGTGTAAATACCTTTGAATTTTCATTTCATTTAATGGGAATATTTTTCTTCAAGGCCATTTACTAAATGAAAAAAAAAGAATGTTTCTTTTTAATGTAAGTGGTGAGAAAGACCTTTTCCGCCGCTGTGATAATTATTTGATCTTTGGATTCCATAATAAGGAATAATGGTTCTAAAAGGAAAATAAATACCATATACTCTTTTTACGTATTGAAAATGGTTTTGATAATGGATTTGTTATATCAATATATTTAAATGATATATTGTGATTGAAATGTGGAAAATTTATCTTTCCTTTATGTTTGTTTTATGTGTTAGGTATATGTTATGGTTCTTGGGCATTGTTTACGTATATAGGTGGTTCCATGATAAACCTAGGGCTGGTGAGCCTGAGATAGATCTCCAATTCCTTGGGAAACATGAAAGTGGTAAACATGAATATTTCTCCTAAGATATTTAGGGAATATATTGTGATGGGTATTCCAATGTAACACCTTATGTAGATTCAATAGTTACAATGTATGTATGATATGGATGCCACAAATTTCCTTTATGATTTGTGATTACTATGTGTTATTCATAAAACTTATTTTTTCATGAGGTAAGTAAAAGATTTTGTGTATTGAATGTATTGGTTTACTAATGATTTATTTCTTATTTCATAACCCTTACTGAGATTTTTATGCTCATCCCATGTTTTGAAAATATTCTTCTCAGGACTTAAAGATGAATAGGGTCAAGGATGGGATCATGGAAAAGTATTATTGTTTAAAACTTGGAACTAGACATGAATCATTTTTTCAAGAGTTTTTATTTTATGAAAAAATGGATACTAAGTAGAATTGTCTACATGAAATATTCATGATCTTATGTAAATGTTATGACCTAATTCTCTAAATCTCTAAACCTGAAAAGATCCTCAATGTGAATTATTCATTTAATTAATGATTATAAAATTTTATATGGCTGGGGCCTTATAGTTGGTATCAGAGGTCGATTTACATAAAATTATAAGTTAGGGTATTGTTAAATTAATATCCATAAATTAATATATTTTAATATTTAAATAATATAGAATTTATAGATTACCATGTTGCTTCGCCTAAGATATTTCTGTGTTCATAATGGTTTTCCATAGAGAAAACAGTGGAGCTATGTTGGGATGACATCAGGAGGAATACAACCTTCCAAATCAGCAACCTGAGATGGTCGTAATCAGAACTGAACAGTTTCTTGCAGTAATGGAATATTTGACTCATGCTATAAAGGGTAGCGGTATCCATCCATGAGATTAGCAAGATCAACCCTAGTGGAACATGTCAGTAGTAGAGCATTTCATGAGGCAACATCCCCCATCATTCAAAGGATCATCTGACCCAGTGTTAGAATAAGGGTGGATTAAAGCACTAGAAAAGATTTTGGATGTCATGGGTTGTTCAGAACATCAAAACGACAGTCTTGATATTTACCGTTTTGAAGGTGAAGCTGATCAATGATGGCATAGGTGAAAAATATCAGGGATAGTGAGGATATTGATTCTCTTGATTGGGATGAATTCAATGGTATGTTCCTTGAGAAATATTTTCCTAAGGTGGTTCAACTTAGGATGGAAAAAAATTCCTAGAATTGAGGCTGGAGGATGACTATGTTGCTACTTATGAAGAAAAATTCACTCTACTCGCAAGGTATGCTCCAAATTTCATATGAGATCTTGATAATAAAAAACCATTTTTACTCAGGATTAAAGCCAATGTATCGAATGGATTTATCTTCTCGTGATTTCAAAATTTTTTAAAAACTTGTTCATTGTGCAGAGAAGGTATAAATGGAGTTTTCTAATGATCACGTCTGATTTGTCAAACAACAGAATAAGAAGTCGAGGTGGCAGGCGAAAGGGAAGAACTCCTCAAAAAAGTCTAATGGTAAGAAACTTAAGTTTACAGTTTGTGAAAATTGTGGTAAAAATCATGATGGGGAATGTCTTTTGAATTTTTTTATGTGCTACCGATGTGGTAAAATGGGACATAAGGCTCGTAATTTCACTAAAAAAATATCAAGGTAATGGTAATACAAAATATGAATTACAATTAGTAAAATGTTTTAAGTGAAATTAAATGGTTCATTATGCTAATGAGTTTCCAAAGAAGAACTGAACTAAGGGAAAGCAGCCATACTACAAGAATAAAGGGGTGGTGAAATCCTTTACAACTACTTCAGCAGATGTTGGGCCATCAAATGAAGTAGTATCATGTATATTGTTTGTTTGTTTAGATTATGACAATTTGTTGTTCGATTCAGGGACGACGCACTATTTAATTTATGAGATGTTTTATAGTAAATTTGGAATTCCATCTCAAGATATGAATACAAAACTTACGGTAAAAACAACTAGAGTAAATATGGAGAAAAAAAAAAAGAAAACATAAGAACCTTATTGTCCTTGTGTGCAGAATGAATCTACATGCAAACCTTATTGTTTTTCCTCTAGTAGAGTTTGATGTTATTTTGGGTATAGATTGACTTTCTTTTTATCATGAAAAGATTGACTACATATCTAAAGAGGTTTCTTTTTAGAAATATTTTTTTTTTACAAGAATGAACCCTTTATTTTGATAACATATCTGGAAAATGAGAAACTTGTAAAAGATGGAAATGAATGTTACCTTGCACATATTGTTGAAAATAATGGAACTGTTCAGATTAATGATGTGCCAGTGGTAAATGAGTACCATGATGTTTTATTGATGAGTTTCTTAGTATTATACCTGATTGGGAAGTTGAATGTACTATTGAATTAGTTCTTGATACTTTACCAATTTCAAAACCCCCTTATCCAATGGATCAAATTGAACATTTAGAGTTAAGTAAGGAATTGAATGAGTGATCAGATAAAGGTTTCATTCGACCTTGCACATCACCAGGGGGTTCTCCTAACTTATTTTTTAAATTGGAAGATGGTTCAACAAGACTTTTCATTGATTATATAGCATTGAATAACATCACTATTAAGAATAAGTGTCTTTTTTCCTCATATCAATGATTTGTTTGATCATCTCTAGGGAGATCTATATTTTTTGAAAATTTATTTGAGGTCGGGGTACCATCAGTTGAAAGTAAAGGAAGCAGACAATCCAAAGACTGCATTTTGTACTAGATATGGCCATTACGAATTTTTAGTTATGCCTTTTGGTTTCAGCAATGCCCCTGTAGTATTCATGTTTCTTATGAATTGAATTTTTTGTGAGTTCTTGGATATGATTTTGGTTGTGTTCATTGATGATATTTTCGTCTATTCTAAAAGTAAAGAGGAACATTAAAGTCATGTAATGATTGTCTTCAAAAATATAAAATAAAATAAATTGTATGGGAAATTCAAAAAGTGTGAGTTTTAGTTACAGAAAATTTCATTCCTGGGTCACATTGTTTCAAAAAATGGCATAACTATTGATCTCGCTAAAACAAAAGTTGTTGAATAATGGATAAGACCCAAAAATATAACCATGATTCGTAGTTTTCTTGGTATGTAAGGTTATTACCGAAGGATTGTCGAAGAGTTTTCATGGTTATCTAGACCAATTACTTAGTTAACTTGAAAAGGTGTTATGTTCATCTGGAAAAAATAATTTGATGATAATTTTAAATAATTGGAAGAATATTGGTGAATGCTCCAGTTTTGGCACTTCCTTCCAGAAATGGTGAGTTTGTTATCTACTGCGATGCTTCATTGAAAGGACTTTGTTGTGTCCTTATGCATAATGATCACGTAATTTCTTATGTGTCACGTCAGTTGAAACCTCAAGAGTTAAATTACCCTACACATGATTTGGAATTATCTATTATTGTTTTTTTCTTTAAAATTTTTGAGGCATCATTTGTATGGAGTGAAGTGTGAAATATATACTGAGCGCAAAAGTTTGATATATATATTCACTCAAAAATAATTGAACATGAGACAGAGGAGATAGTTTAAATTAATCAAGGATTATGATTACACGATCCATTACCATCCAGGAAAGCAAAATAAAGTGGCTGATGTTTTAAATCTAAAAAGTAATTCTTCATTAACAATGCTATGTTTGGAAAGAGATCCATTAGTTTTTTATTTGATGAACCTTGGAATATAAGTTTTTGGTGTAGAAAATTATCTTGTTTTGTTTTAGGTGTTAGTGGAATCATATATGTCAGACAGAATAAAACGAGTGCAGAAAGAAGATAGCGAGTTATAGAAAAAGGTAGAGTTGGTTCATAAGGGTATGTTTCCTGAATTTCACATTGATAATGATTATGTTTTGAGTTTTGGCAAAAGATTATGCATGCCATGTGATTCATAGTTGAAGAGTGAGTTGTTATGTGAAGCTCATAGTTCACCATTTACATTTCATCTTGGCATTACTAAGATTTAAAGAGAACATTGGGAGTATATCTAGTTGGATGTCATTAAAAGAGATATTGCTGATTTTATTGTTCAGTGTATGACTTTTGAGCAGGTTAAAGCAGAATGAAAGTTACCAAAAGGGATGCTTCAGTCTTTACTGGTTCTAGAGTAGAAATGGGAAAATATATCCATGGAATTCATTGTGTGGTTACCAGATACATCTCTAGGTAACAATGCTATCTAGGTTATTATTGATCTATTGACTAAATCTTATCATTTATTTCTTATTCGAGATACCTTGTCTCTAGATCAAATTTCTCGATTTTATGTTAAAGGGATAGCTAGGTTGCATGGTGTTACCCTCTCCATTATATCTTATCATGATCCATGTTTTATTTATAACTTTTGGACAGGACTTCATAATTCATTGCGTACTAAATTAAATTTTATTACAGTTTTTCATCCTCAATCAGATGGGTAGTCAGAACAACTATTAAGGATTTAGAGGATATGCTACGTACTTGTTCACTAGATTACCAGGGAAGTTGGGACTAACATATTTCTTTGGTTTATTTTTCATATAATAACAATTTTCATTCCAGTATATAGATTTCTATATTTAATGAATTATATGAAAAGCATTGTCGAACTTCGGCTTTTTGGGGTGAAGTAGGTGAAAGGAAGCTGATGGGACCAGAATTTGTAAAAGAAAAGGCATGAATGGTTCAGTTGATTCAGAAGAACTTGAGAATAGATCATAGAAAATAGAATATTTATCCGGATAACTGGAGGAATGATCTCTCTTTTGAGATAGGTGATCATGTCTTTATCAAAGTTTTTCTATGGAAAAGTGTGATGCATTTTGGTAAGAAGGGAAAATTGAGTCTAATGTTAATTGTACCTTATGAAATCCTCGATAATGTTGGATCAGTTGCGTAAAGAGTGGCTTTACCTCCAAGTCTGTCTCAGGTACACAATGTTTTTCATTTTCAATGTTGAGAACATATATGCCATATCCACTTAATTTTTTGAGCCAAGAGGTAGTTCAGTTGGAAGAAAATCTCTCTTACGAGGAACATCGAGTCCAAATTCTTGACCATAGATAGAAAGTGTTGTGGAATAAGGTAATTTATCAGGTAATGTTTTTTGTGGAAAAACCATATGGTTGAAGAGGCAACGTGGGAATCTGAAAATTTTATGAGGGATAAATACCACCACTTATTTGATAAGTTAATATAAAATTACAGGGATGAAATTCCCAAAAGAGGGGAAGGATGTAACATCCAAAGTAAATAAATATAATATATTTTATTTTTATTAATATTTGTTAATTAAATAATAATTTTAATTTAAAGGGGATGCTATGTTTGATAGCGTACTCGATACACAACAGCTGTTTTCTTTGAAATCTTACATTGCACACTAATAATATAATATAATTATTTTAAATGGTAGTTAACGCCTAGACATTGTATTGGAAGGAATGAATAGAACTAACAACATTATGATTATACATGTTTGTTAAATGTTTTTACATTTATCCAATAAATGTTAGAGGCTTAAAATGTGAATGAATCTAAGCATAAATACTCTAATATTCTTTAAAAGGTCGATTTACCGCCTTTTGATGGAGAACCCTCTTTAAATCAAGTTTAGTAATTTTTATATGTTCTATTTGAAAAAATAAAATTTTTCATTAGATTTTATACATCAAAATTTACTTTGGATCAATATTTGGTATTTTTCTAAAAAACTTCATTTTTAGTAAATAGTAAAAAATAGTGTCTTTTAAATCAAAAGTTCCTTTTAATATAATTTATTTATATGGATATATATTTATTTTTAATTGTTTATAAATTATAACTAGAATATATGTTTTCCATTTAATCCAATTATGTTCATTGTAATTAATTTCACTTTGAAATTGGAATAAACAAGTATCAATCTTTTGATAGTTATTATTTCTTAAAAACGCGCATTTTGTTTTGACAACAAGAATTAATTTTAAATTAATTTCTTCCACTTTTGTGTTTTGAATATAGAAAAATAAATTCCTTATTTATAATCAGTAAGTATAAATTGTGAAAATAGGTAACTTTTATTTTTAGTCATTTTAAATATTTATTTCAGTAAATATTTTATTTACCATGATTAAAGGGTAAATATAGTAAATAAGGGTTAAATATAATATTACAAGAATATTAAATTACCCTAAAATGTGTCTTAATCCTATTAGATGATACATAACCAGCCATGGGCATCCTTGGGTTGACTTTAGGACCCCAAGGATCTACGAGGGAGTAATAATGAGACATTATATTAATTAATTTAATGTAAAGACAAAAATGACATAAACAAATATCTTTTAGTAAATAAATTTTTACATGGGGTTATAAAAGTTATATTTTAGACTATAAATATTCTTTGGAAAGATAAAAATATTTTCTACATCATGGTATTTGTTTTATATATTTTTGACATTAAATAAATTAAATTATTTATGACACAATAATGATGCAGTATTTACCTCATTAATAAATGATTTAAATAAATAAGATTATAAATATTAAAACCATATACAAAACCTATCAAATTCTTATTGTATGATTTTATTTTGATCATGAGTCATATTATCTTATACGTTAATGATTTTTTGAACTTTTGAAACTGAATCTTAGTTTATAATAAAATAATTGTTTGAAACTTTTCTAAAGGGACCCTCCTCTCCCTTATAAAAACACCTCACTTCTAAACCATTGATTAAAACTCTCAATCCCATTGGATCATCCAACCCCTAACCAAATAATCTCTCAAGATACTTATTCTACTTCTAGAATCCTTTCCTAAGGTAGAATTCACTTCAATAAGTCCTTTTGGTTCCAACAAAAGGGAGTTACCCAAATTAAAGTTAACAATTTATCTTAAGTTATTTTCTTTTATTATACTTCTTCGACCCCTAAACACTTTTATTCCTTTATTTTATAACAACACCAGTATTCTAAATATACTAGGATGTTGTTTTGAGATTTATTCAAACTAAACTTAAACACACCTCCATCTAATTGGTGAATAACATACTGTTTCTATGGATGGAAAACTAGCACCTCATAAAGCGATGATTGTTCAATTTTCTATTACCGCCTCTCATGGTGGCCATTAATATGGGATTGTGTTTATATATGATATGTATTATGTTTATATTTACTTCATGATTCTTTATGTTTCATTTATAGCATACCTTTATGGTTTCCAGACTGGGTAATGGGACAATTTCATTTGAGGAAGTGCGGACTACCACCCCCTCAAAGTGATATGACTCATTAATGCCATATGTGGGATGTATAAACTACAGAATGAATTATCTTATATAAGAAATTATACTGGAATTATAATATAACTTTTTATCATTATGTTTTTATTCCACTAAAGTATGAAATATATATGAAAGTAGCGTTAATTCATACGTACGACGTACCATCTCCATGAACGATGCATTTCATTTCCTATATCCAAATTTTATGTACTGTTATAAATACATATATTTACTGGATATATAATATTTATATGATACCTAAATCATGAATACCATTCTGGTGATAATGGACTATTGATCACATGGACAACATGTAATTATAAGGTGTTCATTTTTTACTCAAGTACCAAATATCGACAAAACCAACATTATTAACTTAAATGATTACATAATGTTTATAACATGGTAATAAGTGATATAAATGAATTAAATACTTGAAAACATTTCTTAATAAATTATAATTTAACTTTAGTTTATTATTGAAGAGATTAAATAACGGTCCAGTCAAGTCAGACACGAGGTAGGGGACTTCGTCTCAATCTCCTTTCATTGAGGCATATTTGTTTTTATTCACAACATTCTTTTATATGGTGTATAAATACCTTTGACTTTTAATTTCATTAAAAGGAAATATTTGTCTATGAGGAGTCTTACTAAATGACAAAAAAATAATGTTTTTTAACGTAAGCGGTGACAATGACCTTTTCCGCCGCCATGAGTATTATTTGATCTTTGGATTTCTTAACAAGCCATAATGTTTTTAAAAGGAAAATAAATACCATGTACTCTTTTTATGTATTTTGGTATTGAAAATGGATTTTATAATAGATTTGTTATATCAATATATTTAAATGACATATTGTGATTGAAATGTGGAAATGTTAACTTTCCATTATGTTTGTTTTATGTGTTATGAATATATTAGGGTTCTTTGGGCATTGTTTATGTATATGGGTGGTTCTGTGATAAACCTAGGGTAGGTGAGCCCGATATATCTCTCCAATTAATTGGGTAACGTGACAGAGGTAAATGTGAATGTTTCTCCTAAGATATTTAGGGAATATACTGTGATGGGTATTCTAACGTTACTTTTTATGTAGCTGTGATAGCTAAAATGTAAGTATGATATGGATTCCACAAGTTACCTTTATGATTTGTGATTACAATGTGTTATTCATAAAACATATATTGTCATGAGGTATGTAAAATAGTTTATGTTTTGTGTATACTGATGGACTAATGATTTATTTCTTATTTTATAACCATTATTGATCTTTTTATGCTCAGCCAATGTTTTGAAAAAAAAATTCACAGGACATAAAGATGAATAGGGTCAAAGATGGGATCATGGAAAAGTATGGCTATCTAAATCATGGAGGTAGATATGACTCATTTTTTTCATGTGTGCTTATTTTATGAAAAATGGATACTGAGTCGAATTGTCTATATAAAATATTCATGATGTTTTGTAAATGTCATGACCTAAATCTATAAAACTCTAAACCTGGAAAGTGTATCACTGTGAATTATTAATTTAATTCAAGATTATGTAATGTGATAATGGCAAGGCCTTATAATTTTAGTTATTATGGGAAATATTACTAGTGAACATCAGTGAAAAAATTTCATTTTAGGCTATGCATATGAATAGACCCATTATTATATTTTTTAGAAAAATTCTAATTATAGTGATCCCTCAAGATATGCCTTTATAGAAAATTTCACAAAGGAGTGTATTATTTATTGATCACTTTTTGACTTATAATTTTCTCAAATATTTTAAATTTCTGAGAACAATGTGAACTAGGAGAGAGTAGGACAATAAACCATGTGAGGGATAATGCATTGAATTCCCAAATGACATACTGAATGCCTTCAGAGATGATTTTCAAAATTTAATGGTGATGCTTACTCGGCTATCTTATCCTATAAACAATAATCATAATAATGTGGAACATCCTCCTTCATCTAAGATGGAGAAACTAGAAATCAATATATTTGTCTTGAAATGACCACCAATGTTTAGTAGACCTAATGATCCACTAGTCACTGAAAATTTAGTCAACTCAATGGAGAAGATCTTTTATGTTCCTCACAATTATGAGATGGAGAAGGTGACTATGTCCACTTATTTTTTAGATAGAGAGGTTGATCAACGGTGGGTGTTGATTAAGAACACAAATATGAAGGATGAAATTGAACATATAGAGTGGGAAGACATTAACATAATATTTCTTCACAAGTATTTCAATTGAACTCTTCATATAAATATAGAGATGGAATTCATAGATATGAATAAAAATGAATGTAAATCTATCACATATGATGAAAATAAATTCAAATTCCTTTTAAGGTATGCCTTAGAAATTTTTATCTATAAATATTAAAATATATATTGATCCTTTATGTGTTTAAAACCACACCTTCAAAAATGTTTAACTATTTGAGACATTAGGAATTATCGAGGATTTTGTTTGACGTGCTCTCAATGTGGATATGGATTTTGCAGAATGGTCTCATGAAAATTGAAATAAGAAAATTATATATAGTTTCAAGACATAGGATCTAATGAATAAAAGGTGTAAATAAATGTCAACCACTCATGTAAAAAATGTGGGATGAAGTATCATGGGAATTTCCTCAAAGGGATGGGGGAAATTCTTCAAAATTGGGAGAGAAGTCCACCAAGCTCATGAATGTCTACGAGACATGAGTAATCTAGAAAATGTGGTGGAGGATAGATGATCACCCCCCATTTTTCATTATTTCAAATATAGGGAGAAACATTACAATGAAATCCAGTAAATTAAACATCAAGTACTTAACAGTATTCAGTGTTATCATCCACTAAAGACAAATGAATAAGGGAAGGATTTTGACACCACTACTTATTAGGTGGAACCCAATAATGATGTAGTGATAGGTATTATGGTTATTCATTAAATAATATGGAACAATTTATTTTATTATCATTATACACATTCTTTTATATCTTTCATGTTTAGTTGAAGAATGAAAACACCACCTCAAAATATGGACTTTCAGTTATTTATGAGAATAGAAAATGGTGAAATAATTGCATATGATCTATATAACTCCTCCCCATTTAATTTTTGTTGACAGAAAATACCATAAAATTTATTCTCACTTCATTCTATGGAGTTTGATTTAATATTGGGAATTGATTGGATATCAGTACACAAATCCAATAATAGATATCGGGATAGGGAGGTTATTCTTCACATACTGAGGAATCCTCTAATAATATTCTAGAACTATGGTTTTTCATTACAATAAATATACTATGGATTTTGTTTCTTTTTTCAATACTAACATAGAACGATCATGTAGTTTTCGTGGAAAGGGATATTACCATTTTAGATGACAACCTTTTTGAAGGTGGCGTTGTTTCCTAGTGTTTGACATATTTTTGGGTCCAAAATTGGGAACATGGAGAAATGTGTTTTTGTAAAAGGGAGTTGTGCACAAGATTAAATGGTGTTAAGAAACTATCACACATTTCGTTATTTGGGATTAGTGCATCAAAATATGGAAATGGAAAAAACTTTGTGCAAGACATAAATGTGGGTGAAATAAGGGGTTGCCTGGAAGAATTAAACGTGCCCAGTGTGGCGTCAAAAGGGGGTTTTCACCCTCCAAAAGAATCATTCACACACTAAAAAGATGCATTAGAAATATTTGTGCAAGGTCATCTAGGACTATAAATATGTGGTTACCCCCATAGAAGACTTAAGAATTTTCCAACAAAAATCTGGTTTCTCTGCCACCCAAAAAAATTTCGCTCGAAATAATTGATGAGATTTAATCATTAGCTCAAGTTGTTCCTTTAGTATAAAAATACCAACTAAACACATTGGTGTAGTCACACTAAATATAAGGTTTGCATGGAAAGTAAGTGTTTCACAAAAGTCATCTTGTATGAAAAATACCATATCATGTGCACAAATTCAGGTGTTGTGCACAAGTGTACTGTTAAAATTTTGACAGGATTCTAAATATCTAGTTTGTGTGATCAGCCATTTCAAGTGAAACAATTCATGACATTGATTCAGGTTGTGTCTTGTTCTAGATAGATACAAATACTTAAATTCCAATATATTCAATAGACCTTTTAGCCGATAAACTAAGTGAGACTTCACCAAATGAAGTGAAAAAGTGTGAGTCAATGAAAGTGTTTTGAGGGATGTAGAGTATTATCTCTAAAATAATCGTAAAGTCAGTGTTCCTGGAACATAATGACTATTTCTGAACTCTTGTACTCCACAAATATTGAATATTAGTGGATTTTGGTATGACCGACACAATGCTAATGTATGCTCCTTGAACATATCCTTTCTTAATGAACAATGTAGTGGTATGTGAGCTCTTTTCATGTGATTTTTTGATTGTTATTCATATCCATTATACTATTTTAATGCATTCCTCACAATGTGGGAAAAAAGATCCATCACTTTAAAAGAAATAATTGACACAATGATTCACCCATATCCTCTCAAGGAGTCTTGGGGTCCTGTATAATATCCATGTATCATGATGGGGATGAATCTCCTTCAGAATAATAATCTCAAATATAGATATTATTACCTTAGGAGAAATCATATATAGATCAAATGATTGAGATAAAGTAGAGAATCTTGTTCGAGGACATTCCCATTGTTTGGGAATAAATTGATGTTTTCCCTAAAGAATTACCTCATCTTTATCCTACATGAGTTGTTTAGTTTATTGGATCGAAATGGATATGGGATGGCACAAATACCAGATTGGTGAATTATATATTTACAAATTTCTATTAAAACCTTTTAGAAGGTTCTTAGTCTAGTATAACATAAACTAAAAAAATTAATAAAGCCTCTTATAAGAATAAATGATCGGACTGATTATCTGTTATATGATATAATACGACACCACAGGTTATGAAAATAATTGTATTCTAATTGAATACAAATATCCGAGTAATAAAAATTTTAAATGATTCTATCATACAAAGTATAGAATCAATAATAAAAGTGTAAGATGTAATTAAAACAATAAAAAAATAATATAAATGGAAAGAAGAAATAAAACATTCTCTTTATATTACAATATGCAGTGGAAATATAAAAGGTATTATAATTATATTATCCGAAAGAGTAGGGTATCCCTCCACCTAGGATTTTAGGTCAGTCTCCCCAACAATGGTAATCCCTCCATACAATTATTGACACATCATTTTTGTTATCCCCTCAAGACCTCAATTTTTTAGGTAATCGACACCTCTATCTTCCAAAAATTTAAAGGCCTCGATACAGTGATCGATTACATGATCTATCTAACCCTGCCACCCAAAGATCATATTGACTTGATCAGAATCATAGAGAAAAACAAAGAACTTATCGAAATACAAAAAATAAGTATGACCCATTCACGTTTTTAAATTTCAACGATTTTTCACGAAGTAGAGAGAAGTCAAAAAATCACTCTCTAGAACATAGAAAAATATGAAGTTAAACATATTACATTTTCTGATTCAAATAACCTCCTACTTATAGGCCTCAGGTTCCAATGGTCATATTTTTTCCAAAGGTCATATTTCATAAGATAACTCAGATGGACTTGGACACCTCGCATTGTAACAGTAATATTGAAATAGAAAACATTCCATCGTTTTGATAATTTATAATTAACTCCATGACATTTTTTTGGGATAGAACAATAGGTATATAAAAATGATAACATGATTTAGATTCATATAGAACATTTGTTTTTATAAATGAATAAAACCATGCAAGTGATAAAATTAAAACATGAGTACGATTAATATTACTTGGTGAAATGTATTGATATGATAAAAATTGAGTACGATGAATAATGTGATTACGATGAACATAGTAAGTACTATAAACAATGTATGATAGAAAATTTCTGTACAATAGACAGATTCATTATGATAGATAGAGTCATTACAATAGACAGAGTCCTTACGATAGACAGAGTCAATGCATTCAAAGTAATTCCATTTTTGGAGAAATGAGTATAAAGAGAATTTTGATTTCCATAAAAAAGACATAAAAGTAAAATAGAAGACTTTTGAATTTACAATATTCCCCTTTCTGGAAAGAACCAAACATAATGTAAAACTAGAAAGAAATACTTATCCCCCCTTAGTTATGTAATCTCATCATAATAAATAAATGAATAAAAATAAATCCCCCTTAGGTATATAATATCCTAAGTATTGTATTCATATATATTTTCTTTGTTTTGAATGTATTACGTTTGACTAAAACATTAACAATTCTCCCCCTTATTGAAAATTTCTCCCCTTTTATAATACATTCTACCCCTTTGTGTTTTTAAAAAAATGTGGTAATTTTATATCTCCTGAAAAGGTTAGAGAGAAATAAAATAAAAAATAATAGAAATAGAAACACATTTCATTGAAATGTTAAAAGTTCAATGATTAAAAAAACAATCAAGGAAGAGAGATACCACACAAAATTCATTTTCATTACCTTTCATTATCTTTCTTGATGAACTCACGAAGAAAAACCTTAATATTATTTATCTATTTATTGTCTTCTGAGATAGAAATAACTTACATTTTGAGACGATCTTGTTGATATAAAAATAGTTGATCGTGGTTTTTGATAGTATTTTCTTGAATTTTGATAACTTCTTCAAGAGTATAAATTATGTCTTGTATATTCTTATTTTATTGAGTACACATATAATTTTGATTTTTTAACAAAAATATTTCATCTTTTAAAGATGAAACCTTCAAAAAATCTGACTTGAAATCATTCATCCTCTCCTGAAACTCTTTTACTCAAGAATCATCAGCACCATGTGTTGTTTAAAATAGATTCAGACTATTGATAGATTTCTTATTGGGATTATTAAAAGAAATTAAAGATCATTTTAAATACTCCTTAATTCTGAAATTTATTCATCATGATCATTAACTAATATTCATATTTTGTATGACCATTTGGTCATCTTGTTTCAAACCTTCATATGTGTAACTGAAAAATCACTCAGGAATTTTAGGTCAGCCTCTAATGACATTACTCTCTTTCGGATCTCTCTTACTAAACCAAATTTCTTTCTTGGATTCTATATAGTGAAATAAATTTTCCTTTATATTTTGTGAAAGTAAGGAATAGTCTTCTCAATTCTTCTTAAAACATGTAAAATGTAATCACTTTTCATGAGAGAAATTGTATGATCTAGATCGGTATCATGGTCGTATGATCGATTTTCATTGTATTATCTTGGGTCTTCATAAGGCTATTTTACTTTTACTTTATCTTTTTTCTTTTCAACACTTTCTACTTCTCTTTTATATCATTATTCTTTCACTTTGTGACTGATGAAAAATACTTTTTCATCATGAGAAATTTGGTCCCCTTTCTTGACTGGAGATGGAAATCTATATGATTTAGTTTCTATGGATTGAACTGGTGTCTAATCGGAATTATTATTCTATTGAGTTACATAATTTTGTTTTTGAATGGAATATTATTCTCTAAATTTCGTAGAACTTTGAAGAAATTATAAAATATATTTATCTTCCTCCTATTATCCTTGTTGTTGTGTGGCCAGTTGGATAACATCATACAACATTTCTTTTCATTTATGTTTCTCTAGAAGAGTTTGAATGATCGTTTCTTGTTAAACATCTTCTATCTGTTGGGAACATCCTACCTCAAAACTTTTTTTAATTTTAGAAACATAAAAATCATGATATTTTCATTTCAAAAGATTCTTCTTCTTCTCAACCTATAGAGTATCTTCTATTCTTATCCTCTCATCTAGAGCATCAAATGGGTCAAGACCAAACATAGGATCACCTTCTTTATATGTTCTTTCTCTTTCACAAATTGGATATAACCTCTTTACTATATTTTGTTATATTCTTCGGCTTTGCATAGATTTTAGGAGTTAAATTTTGTGAAGAAACAACTGTTAGAGCTAATTCTATTGGAATTGGTGCCGCTGGATTTGGTGTCTATTGATTTAGTG
Source organism: Viscum album (assembly GCA_963277665.1). NCBI lineage: Eukaryota > Viridiplantae > Streptophyta > Magnoliopsida > Santalales > Viscaceae > Viscum > Viscum album. The sequence continues at coordinate 1,629,244,128 of OY728130.1, forward strand.
CCGATTTATTTATTGTCAATTCTTCATCTACATATTTGATGAAGAGTTTTAATTCTTCATCAAAACAAACATACAATTTCTTTATCGTACTCTTACCTATCCATGAAGGCTTCGGCCCTTTCAATTCCCCTTTCAAGGGATTATTACAAAACTTCAATATTTCAAGAATGAGCTTTGTGAGAATAGATAGATACATGATTATATGAGAATTAATTGCTCCAGACTTCAAATTCTTGATATTTTCGACAATGTTACCCATGAGATTAACCATTCTCATGATTACAAGATAATTTAACATAAATATGTCAGAAACCCAAAGATTTTCTTTATCTCTATTCCTTGGAATTATAAAGCCTTGCATCCAATGGACAAAAAACCAGTTGTCTATGTAGAGACGAGCTACTTTCCTTTTCTAATCATTTATAAGAAATAATTAATTTTCATCTCTTTCTATATTAAACATACCAACATCCTCTGGTAGTTTTTGAGAAGGACAAAAGGAGTCCCCTTTAGTAAGAACATTGAGGAAAATGTACTGTTTGTTTTACAGACATTGCAAACATTCTATCGTACACAACAAAGTTAATCAACATATTCTTTTCAAAATACATAGTATTTTAAAAATGTATAACCTCTTCAACAGGAATTAGATATTGAGATATTGGTTTCTAAACACAATGATGTTCCCAGCCTTGTAATAAAATAATCCTCATGATTGTTGAGTCATAACTGTCAAAAAAAGCTCAAGAAACTATAATCTCTCTGAATAATAATTTTTTTTGATAAATTCATTGAAGACATATCAGTAGGAGTGTTGGTAGAAGACTGAGACATAAATATGTTTATCAAATGATATGATTGTACCAAGCCTTAAGAAGGGGATCAGAGATATATGAAGAAGAAATTTGGGTTCAAATAGGGGAGTCCCCTATTTATAGGAACATTTTGGATGACCATTGGTCTTATAAGGTTAATATTAGAAAATAAGGAATCCAATGGTAAAAAATAAAATGGTTTTTTTAAAAATTGGTTGAATTGTTTTAAAAAAAATTATTTAAAAAAACGAGAAACTATAACACAATAGAAAGTCAAAAGTGAATTTACATATTAAGTATTTCAAGTTAGATGTTGGTTTCTTGGTATTATTTAAGTAAAAATATAATAAAATACATAATATTAATGGCTAAAATAATTAACATACAATTCAATTAATCATCAAACTGATGAAAAAATAGTGAATATGATCGGTTTTCAGACCGATGGAAAAGAAAGTAATTACCATAGGTTGTCATACCGATGGGAAACAAAGTCATTACCAAAGGATGCCAATCTGTTGGAAAAACGTTCATTAGCATAGGTTTTCAATCTGATGGAAAAACAATTAATTACTATAGGATGCCAATACGATAGAAAAAAATGTCATTGCCATAGGTTTTCAAGCGGATGGAAAACAATGTCATTAGCATAGGTTGTCAAGCCAATGGAAAAAAAGTCATTACCATAGGTTTTCATGCTGATGGAAAATAAATTCATTACCGTAGGATGTGAAGTTGATGGAAAAAAATTCATTACCATAGGATTTTATGCCGATGGAAAAGACTATTAGGATGATTAACAGTAAGTCAAAATTATAAACAAAATGTGAAAATAATAAACAGAATGTTAAAATAAAAAAACAGAATATCAAAAAAAAATCTCAAAATAAAAAAACATATTGCAATAAAAATGAAGATGAATTAAAAAAATTAAACATAAATTATTAATGTATAATATAAGATAATGTATAAATAAAATTATATAACAATTAAAACACAGAACAAAAGAGTAATATTTTCCCCCTATGAAAAGGAGTGTTTTTTAAGGAGAAATGTAAAAAATGTAATTAGATTTGAATTATTATTTTAACGTAATCATTCCCAGATTAAATTTTATGTATTCAAATCTATCTAAAGGTAATGGTTTTGTAAAAATATCAGCAAGTTGTTCTTTCATTCTAATGAATTGTAAAATGATATCTATTTTTTTTTGTGATCCCAAATATTGTGATTCCTAATATCTATGTGTTTTTTATGAAAGTGATGTGCAAGGTTTTTACATAAGAAGGAACTTTTTTAATCACAAAATATTTGAGTTTTAGTAAAAATCATACCATAATATGTGAGTGTGTGTTGCATCCACAACACTTGATCACAATAACTTCCAACTGCTACATATTCAGCTTATATAGTGGAGATTGTGACTGAGTGATGTTTTTTGAATGACCAAGAGACTAAATAATCTCTTAGAAAATGACATGTTCCAGAATTACTCTTTATATTCATTCTTTAACCAATAAAGCATCTAAAAGACTATTAAATTCAAAATAACATCCAGAAGAATAGAAAAGGCCTAAATTCAAAGTTCCTTTTAAATATTAGATAATCCATTCCACATCTTTTAAATGGGATACTTTTGATTTTTCTTGATATCTATAACATAAGAATACAAAAAACATTAAGTCTAGTTGACTAGTTTTTAAGTATATTAAACTCCCTATCATATTTCTAAATGTTTTTTTCATCAATTAGTTGTCCAGCCTCATCAAGATCAAGAGTGTTTTAGTTTCCAATGGGAGTACTAATACATTTAGTATTTTCATATCCATAATTTTTTAGTATGTCTTTTATATACTTATGTTGAGATATATATGTACCTTCTATTTTTTGAGAAATATGAAAACCAAAAATGAATTTTAAATCACACATCATACTCATTTAAAACTAAAACATAATTAGACTTGAAAATGAATCAGTTAATGAATTTTGAGTTGATCCAAAAGTGATGTCATAAACATAAATTTAAACTATAATAATATATTTGTTTTATTTTTTTATAAAAATATTTGGATCATATTTTCCTTTAATGTAATTATTTTTTACAAAAATCATGACAACCTATTATAACTTGCTCTAGGGGCCAGTTTATGTCCATAAAGGGCCTTAGTAAGTTTGAAAACATATTCAAGATTTTTTGAATCTTTAAAACAAGGGGGTTGGTCTACATAGACTTCCTCCTGAACATATCCATTAAGGAAAGCCCTCATGACACCCATTTGAAAGAGTTTGAAATTGAATATTGCTGCAAAGGGTAATATAATTCTAAAAGATTCGACTATTGCTATGGGAGCATAGGTTTCTTCATAGCCTATTCCTTCTTGTTGATTATTGCCTTTATAAAAATGTCTAGCATTATTTATAACAATGATACAATTTTCATCACATTTGTTTCTGAAAACCCACTTTACTCCAATAGTAAATGTTTCCATAGGTTTTTCAAACAAGGTCTAAAAATTATCCATTTATAATTCATTTATTTTATCTTGAATTTCCTTAATCCAATCCTCATCACCTAAGGACTCACTTGAATTTTTATATTCAAATTGATATAGAAAAGAAATATGCTTAATTTCATTTATTAAGGAATTTATAGTCCTTACCAGATGATTTTGATCACCAATAATGTTATCACTGGGATGATTCCTATATAATGGCTGATTTGGATTTTGAAAACCCTTCTCATCAACATACAGAAGAAAGTCTTTTGTTGTAAATGTCTCGGAAACAATTTTATGAGAATTTAAAATATTTGAATAATATTCTATTGGTTGATAATCATTTTTATAAAACACTTAAGATGTAAAAATTTTCGGATTTTTGAAATAAAAAGGGTATTTTTCATCAAGCATAACATGTATTGTTTCTTCAATAACACAAGTGTTTTTATTAAAAACCTTAAATTCTATAGAGGTGGTGGAATAATCTAAAAATATTCCTTTAGAAGATTTGGGTGAAAATTTATGTAGGTTATATTTTGTATTAAAAAAAATACTTTTCAACCAAATACATTAAAGTATTAAATTTTTGTTTTGCATCCCGTTCATAACTCATAAAAAGTTATATTAAGAAAAGGTCTAATTAAAATTGTATTTATAGTATAAAATGTAGTACTAACAGCTTCTTCCCAGAAATGTTTTGCATTTTAGTATTCACTCAACATGTTTCTTGTTATCACTTGAATAATTATATTTCATCTTTCAATAATTCCATTTTTCTGTGGTGTTCTTGCTGATGAAAAGTTGTGAGTAATAAATTTTTTACTACAAAATGTTTTGAAATCAGAATTTACAAATTCTCCCCCATTATCAATTCGGATAGTTATCAATGGTAAGTTTTTCTCATTTTTAACTTTATCAGCAAAAGGTTTAAAAAAAAGTTATCTTATTTAATAGAGACAAAATTTACCCATGTACATTTAGTATAATAATAAACTGATAAAAATGCATAATACTTGCCTCCAATACTTCCAGTTTGTGTTGGACCTAAAATATCCATGTGCACTAACTGTAATGAATTAGTAGTTGCGACTTCACTGATTGACATAAATCATGACATATGTTATTTTACATATTTTCAATAGTTACAAACATTTAAAGAATCAATATTATGCTTGGGTAGATCTTTAACAATTCCTTTCATATAGAGTTTATATAAATTTATAAAATTATAGTGTCCTAATATTCTATTCCATTACCATGAATGGTCTTCTATTGCACTTTGAAAAGGTAAGGCATGGCTTCTACAGTCTGGTAAGTTCAATGTGTAAACATTATCATGCCTTTGGGCTGATATAATGAATTCATTCTTGAAATTGTGAACTATACATTTTTCATTTCTAAAAATATCAAGTTAACCCCCATCACACAATTTGACCATTCTAATGAGGTTGTGCTTAAGACCATCAACGAGAAAAACATTAGATTTCCAATTTTTTATAAGGAAAATGATATTACCTAAACCGAAAATCATTCCTTGATAATTGTCTCTGATGGTAACTTTTCCTCATTTCTTATTGTTAAATATTTCAAAGAAGTTTATTTTTCTTGTCAGGTGTCTAGAACATCCACTATCCAAGTAACACATTATAGGACCCCGGGACACCCTGAGAGGGGAGGGGTGAATCAGGGAGTCACTTTTTTCTTTTAAAACAAGGATATTGTTCCCATGGTGGCAACAACTCGTTAAACCTATAAGACCGATGAGTGCAGAAAGAAAACAACTACAAATAAAGACACTAGATAACACTTTTACTTGGTTCACCACTAAGGGAAACGTCCAAAGAGCATATGGCAACAGGATTTTGGTCATACCAAAATCCACTAAACTTCACTAGCAATGGATTACAACGTTCAAGTATAGTCACTCTGTCCCAGGTGCACTGCCTTTACAAAAGTTCACTGATAGCTCACTACGCCCATCGGGTCACTCCCGTTGAATCCCCCTAGATCACTGCCTTTGGTGAAGTTCCAATCAGTTTATAGTCATGAAGGATTCTTCAATAGATTCACATTGAAGTTGTTTCCTCTACTTAGCATGAGACTCTACTTGCATTGAAGTCTTAAATTGTTGCACATGAACGCACTGAACCACTGAACCGGATAATTAGAATGTGCAGACCGGTTACACTAAATATTTCACGCAACACCTACCCTTTGCACAAAAGATCTCACTTTTGCGCGCAATACATGATTTTCACGTGGAAAATAATACGTGCAACAACCTCCTTTATGTGTGACCTCAAATTTTTGCGTGGCTTCAACGTTTTTCCACAGAATCACCTTTTACACACAGTTTGAAATTTTTTCACGCACCTTCCAATTTTTCATGTAACATCAATTTTTATGCATAACGTCTGTGTTTTCGCGCACCTTTAACTTTTTGACACAATACCTTTTATGCACACCTTTTATGCACATCAGAACTTGGATATTATCTATGTCATCAACTATATGGAATGAGCAGTGTTACCTCTTATTTATATTAATCGCTGAACCTCGCATGCAAAACCCATTGTGGTGCAAAAAAAATCTCATTTGGCCCGCAATACATTTCACGTAGGAACTGTTTTCTATGAACATCTCCATGTTTTTCGCATAGCCCATACTTTTTCCATTTATTGATGTTCTGATTCCAAAACTCCTCTTGCGTGAAAAACCGCTCTCCACAATTTTGTGCACCATGTTGTTTTTCTTGTACAACTCACCTATTTCACGCACAGTGCACCTATTTCATGCACCACTTCCTATTTGCGCTCACCTCCTTTTGTGAACAACCCATGTCTTCACTTTCCGATTTTAAGGCCCAAAAAAGTGTCAAACCCTAAAAAATGGTTTCACCTTCAATACTGTTTTTTGCATGAACTGAAAGATCACATTACTGGAAAAAATTCTGAACATCCAATGAGGATTGACAGCAAATAGAAACCATACTCCAATTCGTGCATAGAACGACCATGGTTCTAAAAATCTCCCCCTTTGGGTTTGTTTGAAATCGATAAATAAATTCAATAGAGCACTAGCCACATGTAAACCAAAAACGCAAGAATCAACTCATCCAACACTCTAAGTCTACGTGAGCAGTTCTCTATCTAGAAAACAAGAGGGGAAGCGTGAATTGGTATCGAGTGTTTTGGAATTCTCAAGAACACTGAAGTAGTTCCCTTAAAGTGTCACAGAATCATTACATGTCCATCACATGTCCTGAATTTATTACTTCTCCCCCATTGACAATAAACCCAAAGGATGGTAATTTTTCATTATTAAGCTCATAACACACTACCTATGGATAGTATATCCCCCAAAAACCTCCATTATATCTTCAAAAAGATTAAAAACATTTAACATAATTGGGGAGAGGGGTACCTCAGAACCTCTTTATGCATTGGTAGGTAGCTGAACACCATGTTTCAACCAATTGTTCCCAAAAAAAGACACAAACAGTGACTTCTTTAGGATATCAGACACTTTCTCATCAGTTCCCACATGATCCATCATAATCACGCCTTGTTAAAAAATTTTCCTTGATAAAGTGATATTTGATTTCAACTTGTTTTGTATGAGAATGTTGAACTTGATTCTTCATAAGATCAATTGAGCTCTTGTTATCATAAAAAATAACCATTGGTTGTTTCACCTCATAACCAATATCTGTCAATTATTGCTTCATCCATTGTAGTTGAGTGCATGCCTTTGCAGCAGAGATATACTCAGCTTTAGCAGTACTAAGAGAAGTATTTTCTTGTTTCTTTCTCAACCATACAATGCATTTTTTACCAATATAGAATGCTCCACCATTGGTGGACTTTCTATCCACTTCATATCCAGCCCAGTCAGCATCAGAAAATGATTATAATTCACTATCACTTCCTATAGTAGATTATAACCCAAAGTTATGAGTACTGTGAATGTACCTCATGATTATTTTAACTGCTTCCATATGTTCCTCCTATGGATTACTCTGAAAGCGGGCCGCTAGACATGTTGAAAAAACAATATCTGGTCGTTTCACTGTCAGGTACAGTAGGCTCCCAATGATCCTTCTATACTTGGTGGGATCTATAGAGGTCCCATCCACATGATTTCCATGTTTGGTTCCAACTGCAATCGTAGTTGACATTAGTTTGGATTCATGCATATTAAATTTCTTTAGCAACCCTCTTACATACATTTCCTAAGAGATGAAATTGTAATCTTTCATTTGAGTCACATTCATTCCCAAAAAATATGTGATCTCCCCAATCATTGACATTAAAAACTCTGATTTCATGTGATTTGATAATTCATCCACAGATTCCTACCTTCTACCACCAAATATAATTTCATCAATATAATCTAGAACCATAAACTGATCTTTCAGATAATTCCTCACATAGAGATTGTGATATACTCCTCCTCGTGTGAATTCTACTTTCTTGAGATATGAGTCCATCCTAGAATACCATGATCATGGTTCCTGCTTCAAACCATATCTTATTTAGTTTACAAATCATTATTTCATCTTTACCAAGAATGGAACCCACTGGTTGATCGATGTAGACTTCTTCTTCAAGAACACCATTTATGAAAGATTTCTTGACATCCATTTTATAAACTTTATTTTCTATTTGTATTTCCATTGCAAGAAAAATCCGGATTGACTCGAGTCTAGGCACTGGTGCAAAGGTTTCTTCAACATCAAAACCTTCAATCTGTGAATATCCTTTAGATACTAGTCGTGTTTTTTTCTGATAACACTTCCATTCTCATCAAACTTGTTTTTAAAAATCCACTTTGTTCCAATAACATTATGACCTTCAGGTCTCTTGACAAGATCCCAAGTCTAATTCTTGTCAACCCGATCAAACTCTTTATTCATGGAGTTCACCCATGATTCATCCTTTTAAGCTTCTTCAAATGAGTATGGTTCAACCGTAGAAATGAATGAAGATTGCGCATTACTCCTCATCCTCCATGTTTGTGTGGGTTTTGCCAAATCCCCGATGATGTTGGATTGATCAATTTCTGCTCTTCGGTTTCTCCTCTTACGTTCAAATGAATTTCTTCCAGCTACAGTTTAATCTTTAGATTATTCTTCAGAGTCAACCTCATGTTGTGACTCCTGGGGGTTTCGTACACCATCCTCCATTTCTATATGTGCATTTACTCCATGTTCACATTCATCCAAATTTTCAATCTCATCAGTATAGGGATTATTTGAAGCATTTGGGGTTTTTTCTTTCAATGATCTTAACATAATTTCTCTCTATGATCCTCCCTAAGAATTTATTGAAACACTTGTATGCTTTGCAGTTCATTGGATATCCAAGAAATATTCCATCATTAGAATTGTCACAAAACTTCCCTTGATTTATTTCTTTATTTCAGATGAATCATTTGCTTCCGAATACATGAATGTATTTCAACGAAGGCTTCCTTCCAATCCAAAATTCATATGACGTCTTCATTTCTCCCATATAAAGTCCCATTCAATTCTGAATGTCCACATCAGCTTCAACAGCTTCTTTCTAGTATTGGTGAGAGATACAACTCTCAATAAGCATAGTCCTGGCCATATTGTTAACCTGTCGATTCCAGTACTCAACAAATCCATTTTGTTGTGGAGTTTTAACAACCACAACCTCATACTGTATTCCATGTTTTTCTAGGTAATTCCCAAACTAAATGGACATGTATTCCCCTCCATTGTCATATCTCACAACTTTTATTGTCTGTCCAGTATCATTATCTGCAATTCGGCGATATGTTTTCATGAAATCAAGTACTTGTCGCTTCCATTCAATAATTATTACGTAGGCCATTATACTATAATAATCAATGAAAAGGATGATGTACCTATCTCCAGGAGTTCCAGCAACATTTATCGGGCCACATACGTCTGTATGGATAAGATTAAAAAGGTGTGATTCCTTTTTCTTCTTTGGTCGATATGAATTTCAGAATAGCTTCCCCCGTATACAAGCATCACATGTCTTTTCCTTTTCACATTTCAGAATGGGGATATCCATGAAAATATTCACCATAGATCTCCTTTCCATCTCTTGTTTGTTAATGTGCTCCAGCCTTTGATGCCACATGTTGTTTTCTTCTTTAACAGACAAATAGAAAGAGTTCACTTTACTGTCAACCTGATATAAGTTTCCATCTTTTTTACAGCCTTTCATAAGATAATTCTCTGATTTTCCCTTTATAGTGAAGCCTTTTTGATTGAAGGATACTATTAGTCCTGGGTCATAGATTTGACTCACAATGAGGAGATTGTGACGTAGACCTTCCACATAAAGGAATTCAGTCTTCTTCATCTCTACACTAGTGAGAGCTGTATTCCCAATGAAATTAATCTTCAAAGAACCATCATTACCAAACCTCATTATTCCATCATTCTTCTTTTTAATGTTCTTCAAAAGGTCAGCATTTCCTGTCATATGGGATGAGCATTCATTATCAAGAATCTAGGTAGTGCTTCTCTTTTTAGATTTATGGGATACTTCTGCAAGATTAGATTTATCGATCTTATTCTTTTCTTTACATGAGATATTAGATTGATTATAGGATACTGATGGCCTTATAATTCTTTCCTCCACATAATCTGATTCTTCGTACCCATAGTCTTCTTCCAGAGGAGAGAACATTTTTGTGAGAACTACACCATCCGAAGGGTGAATATTGACCAGTCTCTAAGAGTTGTATGAATTTATCCTGTCTACCTCTGCCTACAATACATAACTTTATAGCCAAATATAGAACAATGAAAATAGTATCCATATAAACTATTTCTTTTAAAAGATGGAGCATATGAAATCAGTCTCTTTTGTTGAAATCCCAAATCTTCTCCATTCATGTAGATCCTTGCCTCTTCGCAATAAGACATGGTATGGATTAGGTAGCCACAAAACTGACACTTCATGAGGGGAAATGTCTTGTCACTTGAATTTATCCTCATGCCTTCTTCCATGAGAGAATGGTTGGACTGCCTGTCATTTATGAACATTTGAGAATAATCTTAAGTTCTTCTTTTAGTTTGGAATGAGGGTTTCTTAATTATAACTTCACGCAACGTTTCAACATGTCCAACTTTTAACTTTTATTTCTTTTGGCTATCTTCACTTCCACTAGATGATGTCTCAACTTCACAACCAATTCCACTCTTTCCCATGGAAGTGGTTCTTTGATCACTCAATATTTTTCCAATCCGATCTGAACCACACTTGGATCGTACTTGTAATTCTGCATCTGAGAATCTTCGAAAATGAATTTTCTTCTTAGCCTCATTTGTGGTTGAATGACATTTATCTTTTCTTCTTAGAGTAACAACTTATTATTCAAGACCCTCAAAAGTCTTGTAATTTTCATCCAATCTTGATGAAAGAAAATTTATGACCATTTCTTGTTCATCAATTCTAATATTTAGTTCCACAATGTTATTCGTGGTTTTAGGAATTGAAGACTGAACTATCACTAGTTCTTATACTCATTCAATTCCAGCTTCATGCTCACCAACATATTCTGATAATTCTTCCACCATTTCTTTCCACTTTTTTCATATCGTAGATTTATTCTCATTATTTTAAAAGTCATCCTAAATTTGATTCTTCGAATCACCATTAAGAGTAATCTAGTTATCATTGCCTTTATTGATCGAGGGTTCTGACTTTTCAATAGTATCCATCATGGAAGCATGGTTTCCAGTTTCAAATTCTGGTTCTTCTTTGTCACAAAATTCAATATCATCATCTTCCTCCTCAAAGACAAAACACTTCTTCTATACTTTCTGTCAATATTTGATGTCTCCTATTTTGGAAAACCTTCTCTGGGGCTTCTCAATGTCTTCTTCTTCCCTCTCATCATCAACAAACATTCTTTGTAACTGAGAGGCAATGTGCCCAACTCTTCCACAAAAAAACATGCCAGAGGTAGCTTACCATTAAATTTACCTTTTCCCTCATTATCTTCTTGGAAGTAAGAGAAATAATTTCATTTTCCTCATCATCTTCACCACTAATGTCTTATGAAATTTTCAGTTTGTCCATGGATTTCAACGCCATTTCCTTGTTAACACGAGTTGTGGCATCTTTGGGTTTGACTCTCATCTCATATTCCACTAGTCTACATAGATGATCAACCTGAGAAATTTTAGAAAGATCTATTTCTTCATGGACTGATAACATTGCATTATACATTGGAGGAAGTATTCTCAAGATTTTCTTTATGATATAAATGTCTTTGATTTCCTCTCCAAGTCCACAAATTTCTCCCACTACTTCAGCAATTCGATTGAAGAACGAATCAACATTCTCATCAGGAAGCATCTTTAGATCGTCAAACCTGTTGTGCAAGACTTGAAGTTTTCCCTCCTTCACTTTTTTTGTCTCCGTCATAAATATTTTCAATTTTATCCCACATAGAATTTTATGAGGTGCAACTAATCTTCTTTAGATAGACTTGATCTGAAAGTGCCGTAGTGATAGAATTCTGAGCTTTAGTATCTGTGTCAGGAACTTTTATATCTGTATCAGTCATAGCAAGCATTGTTGGATTAGTAACTTGTATTCCTTGCACAATATCAAAGAGTACTTCCATTCCAAGGGAACGCAAATGAGATCTCTTTCTGTTATTCCAAATCTAGAAAATACAACCATCGAATAGAGGTATTCCCCTATCATTGACTTCATTCTCCATGACGGAAAAAGACAAATCTAACACCAGTAACCTTTACCCTATGATACCACTTGTAGGACCCCGGGACATGCTAAGAGGGGAGGGCTAAATAAGGGTGTCAATATTTTCTTTTAAAGTAAGGATATTGTTCCCACAGTGGTAGGAACTCGTTAAACCTATAAGTCTAATGAGTGCAGAAAGAAAACAACCACAAATAAAGAGACCACACATCACTTTTACTTGGTTCACCACTATGGGCTAAATATAAGGAGCATATACCGATAGGTTGTTGGTCATACCAAAATCTAAAAAACTTCACTAGGAATGGATTACAATGTTCGAGTATAGTCACTATGCCCTTTGCTCACTGCCTTTAAAAAAGTTCAGGGATAGCTCACTGCGTCCCTCGGGTCACTCACATTGACTCCCCTTGGCTCACATCCTTTGGTGATGTCCCAATCAGTTTATAGACGTGAAAGTCTCTTCAATAGATTCACATTGAAGTCATTGCCTCTTCTTATCACGAGACTCTTCACGCATCGAAGTCCTAAATTGAGTCACATGAATATACTAAACCACTGATACAGATAATAAGAGCATGCAAATTGGTTACACTGAACATTTCACACAACACCTACCCTTTGCGAAAAATATCTCACTTGTTTGTGAAATAATTGTTTTTCACATGGAAAATATTTAGTGGAAAAACCTCCTTTATGTGCATCTTCAACTTTTACATGCGGCTTCGACTTTTTCACACAGAATCACTTTTTACATGTAGCTTGAAATTTTTTTGCGCACCATACACTTTTTTTCACGCACCTTATACTTTTGCGCACAAAATCAATTTTTACGCTCAACTTCTATGTTTTCTCACACCTTCAACCATTCCGCGCAACACCTTTTATGTGCACCTTTTATGCACATCATAACTCAGATCTTCTCCAAGTCTTCAGCCATACAGAATGAGGGGGGTTACATCCTATTTATAGGCGTCGTTGACCCCTGTGCGCAAAAACCATTTTTGCACAAAAAACATCTCATTCAGCATGAAATACATTTTGATCAGGAACCATTTTCTGTGCACATCTCCATGTTTTTCGCGTTGCCTATGCCTTTAGCATTTTTCTACTTTCTAATTCTAAAACACCTCTTGTGCAAAAAACCTCACTCCACAATTTTGCACACCACACTGTTTTTTGCATATAAATCCCCTATTTCACACACATCCCATCTATTTTGCGCACCACTTCCTCTTTGTGTGCACCTCCTTTTGCTAACAACCCATGTCATAAATTTTTTATTTTTAGGACCACAAATTTTGCAAACACTAGAAAACGGTGCCAACATCAATACTGATCTCTGCTTGAACAAAAATATCACATTACTATAAAACATTCAGAACATCCAATGAGGATTGACAACAAACAAAAACCATACTCCAGTTCGTGCATAGAATGACCATGGTTCCAACACACATATTTTTATTGTTTGTTATTTGTTTTTCCTGAAATAAAAACATAAAAATTTTGGAATCCAAATCCGTTTGGATCCAAAAATATTAATAAGAAAAAAAATTTGTATCCTCATTTGTTTTTAAAATTGAGATTTATGTAAATCCAGATATTTTTTTTAATGAACAATATTTATTCCAATATCCACCACATTAACACTTTCTGTATAATTGGTCCTTTTTGGGGAAAAAATATTTTTAAAAATGAGTTTTGAATGAGTATAACAAATTCCTTGACTATTACTATGAGATTGTATTTGAGAATTCATCATATCAAAATTTTATTTTCTAGATGTACAATTAGATAAGAGTTTCTTCAATGAAATGACATCAGATTGTATATTGATGACCAAATTTTTATCCTTATTTGTATTAGTTTTAGAATTTATTTTCTCCTCTAAAATATTTTCCCCAGAAATCATATTATCAAAGTCTTTAGAAAGTTTTTTTCTTTTCAGAATTCACTTTCTTTGGGTTTTTAGAAAAACATTCAATATGAAGTGTTTTATAATCAAGATATTTATAGAGATATGATATTTCTATTGTTAAAGTATAAATTCTTGTATTTTATTTTCCATGTTTTCTAGAAACATTACATTTTTCATTTTCTAAGAGTTTATAAAATATGGAAACTTCTTCATATAAAGGTAAAGAGTTATCATTCTCTGGTGAGGATGTTTCGTCATCAAAATAATAATCTTTATTTGGATAATTGTTGCTCAAAGACATATTAGTAAGAGATTCAGAATTGTGTACCTAATCCATTATGCAATGATAATGTGTTTTGAAACAAATACCAATATTCTTGTAATTTGATGTATAACTATCAGAAGAATATTCTGATGAATCACCTACACTGGAACTCCATGAGTTATTAACATTCAAGAAATTATTTCCCTTAGACATCCAATATTTTTTCTTATTCATTTCTTAACATATATCCTTTTTATCCATTATTTTCAACGTAGTAAAATCAGGTTGAATGTGTCCAGCTCTTTTGCATTCATAGAATGTGAATTTAGAATCATTCTTGTCTCTATTTCATTTGAGAGTATTTTTATATCTATATTGGAAATAATTCTTTCAAAAAAATTATTTATTCTTCTAGAATGATTTTCAAGATCATTCTATGACTACTAAGTATCACTAGAATCTGATAAGACTTTCACTTTCTTCTTTCATTACTTAGTTTTCACAGGATATTGAGACATGGTAGGATTTTATGTAGTAGTGAATGCTACTCCATCATTATTCCTTTTCACTTTATCTGTATCTCTCTTAAGTCTTCCTTCATATTGTAATATAGTTCCAAAGATATCATCAAGATTAATATTAATAATCTTTATAGATTTATCAACTACTGTCCTCTTAGATTCACATTCACTATGCATAATATCTATTATATTATCAACTAAAATTTCATCGTCTAAATTTCTCTCTCCCATAGCTTGATGACTGTTGAATATTTTCATAAACATTTGTCAATCCTTAAGTACTGGATAACCATAAGGAAATTCAAATCCTTGATAGTTATCTCTTAGCATAGCTCTTCTTTTTTCCACAACTTTTGAAGTACCAAAATGTGTAATATCTAATTTCTTCCATATAGTATTTGCAGCTTCACATAAAGAGTTATGGATATAAATGTTTCTGGACATAGAACAAAAAAAGAAAATTGTGACCCTTATAGTTTAGCTGAAAATCAAAATTTTTCTTGAGCAATAAATGTTATGATTTATTTATAGGGGATCTTATAGTCACCAGTGAGAATAACAAAGTTATCTACACCTGTATTTATGATAAAATTAATCATCCTATCTCTCCAATATTGAAAATCATTGCAATAAAAAATAAGTAGTCTTGTGGGATTAATATTATCAATTGAACTAACATTCATCATGCCTTCCATCATAAATAAACAAAATCCTTTTTCCACAAATATAGGTTAGTGTATTTAAAAGAAAATAATATATCATGAGAATATACAAAGTAGTGGAAAAACTCCTCTGATACCAATTATTGGATCAAAATGGATATGAGATGGTACACATACAAGAGGGGGGTGAATTTTATATTTAAATATTTCTATTAAAATATTTATGGAAGGTTATTAGGCTACTATAACATAAACTAAAATAATTTGTAAATCCTACTATACGTCAAATGACCGGACTGACTATAAATAATATGATATAATACGATACCACAAGTTGTGAAAAAAATTATATTCAGATTTAATACAAATATCAGAGTAATAAAAATTGTAAATGATTCTATTATATAGCGTATAGAATCAATACTAAAATTTTAAGCTATAATTAAATCAATTAAAAAAGAATAAAAATAGAAATAAGAAATAAAAGATTCTCTTTCTATTACAATATACAGTGGAAATGTTAAAGGTATTACAATTATTTTATAAAAAATATTAGGGTATCATTTCAACTAGGATAATAGGTCTATCTCACCAAAACTAGAAGCCCTCTATAAAATGGTCAACACATCTATGTTGATATACCCGCAATCCATTGATTTTAATAGTAATCGGCATCTCTATCTTTCAAATTCTTAAAATCCCTCGATACGATGATCTTTTTCACTTTCTACCTATTCCTAGAATCCCTTGATCGTAATCACCTAATTGGTTGCAAAAATAAAATCACATATTTAAATACAAAAATTATTAATTAGATGTCTACATTTTGTAATTTTAAGGCTTTCTCACAAAGAAGAGAGAAGTCACACAATCTCTCCCTATAAATTGGAAGATGTTGAAGTTGAAAAAGTTACATTTTTGACTTCAAATGACCTCTATTTTTATAGGTATCAGGTTCCAATGGTTATATTTTCTCCAATGGTCATATTTCTCTAGAAAACTTAGATGGACTTGGACACCTGGCATTGTAACGATCATATTCAAACAGAAAACATTACATCATTTTGACAATTTATAATTAACTCTATAACATTGTATTGGTTAAAAAAGGTATATTAAAATGATAACATGAGTATGATTGATATAGAACATGTGTTTTAATAAATTAATAAAAACATGGAAGTGATAAAAGTAAAATATGAGTGCGATTAATATTAGTTATTGTCATGTATTGATATGATTCAAATTGAGTACGATGCATAATGTGAGTACGATGAACATAGTCAATACAATAAACAAAGTACAATAGACAAAGTCAGTATGATAGAAAGAGTCATTATGGTAGATAAATTCATTACGATAGATAGAGTCATTAGAATAAATAGAGTAATTACAATAGACAAAGTCATTACGATTGACGGGGTTAGTGCATTCAACATAAGTATTTTATTTGAGAAATGAGTATAAGGATATTTGTGATTTCCAAAACAAAAGACATAAAAGTCAAAAGGAAACTTTTGACATAACATAGATCTCAACTGAACTTATTCCTAGATCATGGATTATATCAAAGGCACATTATAGAATAGAAACCATTGAGTTGGTGGATCTAAAGAAGCAGATACAAGAGAATCTATACCAGGGTTTTATATGGTCAAGTTCTTTATTAAGGGGTGTTCTAGTACTATTCATCAAGAAGAAGGATGGAACATTGTTCCTATGCATTGATTATTTCAAGCTCACCAATATCACAATAAATAAAAAGTATCCCCTTCTATGATTAGATGAATAGTTTTTTTAGCAATGTGGGTCCAAGTATTTCTCTATGGTGGATCTTCAATTGGGATATCACCAATTAAAGGTGAGGAAAATAGATATTCATAACACATCTTTTTTATTTAACAACACTCTAATTGTTCAATAATTCCTTTTAAAACCACTAATTATCTAGAGATATTTGTGGATTTGAGGAATATAGTCTTTAGATATTATCTAAAAAATATTTTTGTAGTCTTTATATGTGATATTAAAATATACTCCCAGATCAATGAGTAACATCCACCTCATTTCAATAATATTCTAAATAATTCTCAAAGGGAAAAAATTTATGCAGATTAAAAGAAATGTGAGTTCTAGACAGAGGACCTATCATTCTTGTGGAATTTTATCACCAATAAAGTAATATCTATAGACATTCCATGATAATGATTATCGAAGAGTGTCTCAGGCCAACATATTTTATGAATATCTATAGTTTCCTTGGTATAGTTGGGTAATACTAGACATTTGTGAATATCTTATTATGATTGTCAAAACCATCAACCAAGATATCTCACAAGGGAGAAAAGTTTTTCTAGACAAGTGAATGTGAATAATTCATTAAATAGTTAAAAAAGGAATATCACCATGCTAATACTCACATGTAAGACAAGTGTGGAACTATTTTTAGTAAGCAATGATGCGTCAATAGGTATATTAGGTTTTTTCTGATGAAAAAGTGATAACATAATAGTCCACTCCTCAAGGTAGTTTCAAATCATGAGTAAAATTGTTCCACACATGATCTGGAGTTGGGGGCTATGATCTTCGCATTGAAAATATGGAGGACATATATATATGGGGAGAAGAGTGAAATATATACTGATTGTAATAGCCTCAAATATATATTCACACAATATATCTTAATATGAACCAAACAATATGTTTAGATCTTATCAAGGACTATGGATTCTCAATCCACTACCATCCTAGTATGGAAAATTAAGTGGCAGATGCTCTCTATAGAAAATATCCTACAAATTTATCATTGATGAGAATTAATAAGGATCTAATATTATTATATTTTAAAATTATGGACATCCTGATAATTAAATAAGGTCCATTAATAATTCTTTCTCAAATGATTGCACAACCATCCCTCATATGGAAAATAAAGGATGGTCATAGAAATGATAAGGACATTCAGAAGAATGTGGAATCTCTTAGAGAAGATAAATCCTTCATGTACAAAACTGATGAGGAAGGAATCATATGATTTGGGTCTTGAATATGTTTACCGTCCCATCTAGAGATAAATAAAGATATTCTGAGTGATGCACAATGCTCGACCTTATCTATTCACAAAGGGAACACAACGATGTATCATGATCTCCGGAGAGAATTATTAGTTGGACAATATAAACATGTATATTGATAAATATACATCAATGTGCATATTATGTTATTAAGTGAAGGTTGAAAGAAAAAATTATATCAGGATGATGCAACCATTACCCATACCCACATGGAAATTTGAAAACATCACCATAGACATTGTCACTAGAATTCAATATACATACAGAGGAAACAATGCTACATGGTTTATTTTGGATCATCATATAAAGGAAACTCACTTTATCATAATTATATAGGACTTATAATTGAATAAAATTGAATGGATATACATTATAGAAGTGGTAAGGTTGCATGTAGTATTTCACAAACCAACCGGTTTTGACCCTAAACCAGTCAGTTTAGCAGGTCTGCAACATTGATAGAGGGGCCTTCCTAATCCTCACTGGTTGTAAACTAGTTTCAAGCATCCAAAATAAACAACTGGGAACCTTTTTTACCATAAACGAAATAAAACTAAATTAATAAATAAACTAAACAAAACAAGTAATCCCTAACATGAAAATGAAATTAAACTGCACATACCTCCATGTAACCTCCAAGGTCACCACACAATTTAGAACCATGTTTTCTCTGAGAGCGGTCCAACAATTGTGGAACCAAAAACTGAAAAGAAAAATTAGGGTGAGCACCAGTCAGTAGGAAATCATGACAGAATCCATTTGTTTCCATTCTTGAAAACATTCCTCTAACACTAGTTTGAAATACATTTATAAAAATAAGTTTTCATACTTTAATAACAAATCAAATCTTTTCTTTTAAAACAACCCACACCACTCTTTCATTTCCAAAACCAATTTCTATTTTATAATAAATAACCAAAATACAAAACCCTTGGGCAGTGCTAAAAGAAATAGATAAATAATGTTGTTCATAAATACTCTTACCATGAAAAGTAAACAAAAAATATAAATAATAACAATTGGGGAGTATAAACTTTTATAGAAGACCTATACATGTACTCAGTTCGGA
Source organism: Viscum album (assembly GCA_963277665.1). Lineage (NCBI taxonomy): Eukaryota > Viridiplantae > Streptophyta > Magnoliopsida > Santalales > Viscaceae > Viscum > Viscum album. The sequence goes on from OY728130.1 coordinate 1,629,263,688, forward strand.
ACCACCAGTCACATATGGTGAATCCCCTAAATCAATGAACAACTAGATTCCGTAACATGGACTCAGTAGTGACACATCTCTCCTAGCCATTATATAACTCTATGAGCGTATTAACTCATATAATCTGGGTTATAAAAAAACTGCCACTCAATCCCCTAAATGACACCAAGGAACCCATCGTAATAATAAACTATGTAAGTGGGACGTACATTCACACGTGACTCACATTACCTACCGCCACCATAATTTCCTACCCCAATCATGGACCTAACCTATAAGATAACCCCTAAAGGAAAATCCTAGAGAGTGGTGCCCATAATAATTATATTCATAAACATATCACATCACACAAGGTGTTATCCAGGTTATCACTTGATTTAAACACTTGAAACATTTCTTCAAAATCACATATTTTACCAAATGGTCCTTTAGTTTTACATAATCAAATGCAATTGTGAAAAAACATATACAACTACTTCCAAGAAATAATTTAAATTACTTTTAAAATTAAAAATTAAAAAAGGTCCATATGTTTTATATAGAATTTCTAGAACACGATGCAAAACATGCCATCACTTCATAAGAACATTAAAATAATTTCACAATCTTTTTGAGTTTCTAACTGACCGCATACTTATGAAACTAAAACTCTTTTATAACAATGAATTCACATCATTTTACAAGGACAACATGAGACATCAATTTTAGATAAACAATGAAAAATGTGCCTCCTTATTTCAAAACTAAGATAAAAATACACAACATTTAAAATTTCCTTATGGGAATTTATCTCAACACTCCACAAATCCATTTACCAAGAACATTTTCCAATCCTGATTTTTGGATAGTCATGGAAGTAGTAAAATAGGCCAAATGGACCATAAGGCAAGAAATTATAAAAAAACACACCAAGATCCAAATGGTAATACCCATGAGATTCATTTGTAACCCTTTTTAGAAACCACACAAAGGACCCAACATCATTTAGAAAACAAGAACCATTTAGGAAATCATGATTTCAAGGAAACACTGATTTAAACAACCATATTCATTAAAGGGAACACCCATGTGTGCAACTAGTGCACCCATGGATGTGCCAAAATCCAATGGTAAACCAAAAATCCAAAAGGTCACTCAAAAACTATTTCCAAAAAATCACCAATTTCATTATTACTAAATCCATCCATCCACATTATTTTGAAAACACAATATAACCCCCTTAAAACCATAGAGCCGTTTTAAAAACATTTTTCTAAAATTTCAAATCTATATAATTGTCATACCATACACACTAGACAAAGTTTACAGACAATAAATTACCATCACAAAATAATTAAGACTACACATTTAATAAAAACCACCATTTTCACATCACAAGAACCATGGAGTGTTATCAAATACTTTAACAGCATATACACGTAGGCATAAATAATTGTTCACCATAGAAGTTATTTCTGTAAAATTATATTTCCATGGAAACACCACAATATTGTACCCCATAAGAATTATCAAAGTTATAATCATATATAAAAATTTACTAAACCAAATTGAGCATTAATAAAACATAATTATCGTTTTCATATATAAGAATATTCTATGAATTGCATCTAAACTACTTATAACTACTCCTAATAATTTAATAACACTAAAGAAGTCAAATTAAGGGAAAAATAAAGCTCTGAATCAAGTAAAAAAACAATTATAAGGATAAAAGTTCCAAAGGAATTCATCAGAAAGAAATTCATTTATTTCCCTACCTTAATGGAATACAAATGTGATAAAACATCAACGGAAGAAAGCTTACACCCTAGGAAACTAACCGATAATCCTTGAAATTGAGAAAAACAAAAAAACATGAACCCCAATGATTATGGTTTTTCTAAGATAAAGAAATTCCCCAAAAAAATATATTTAATAAATAAAACTTGAGGATGGGTGGGTTTTCAGTGTGGAAGGTCACAGCTTGAAAGGCCAGCCGCGCCTAAGCATGGTGGAGTAGGGGGTCGGGCCACGCATGAACAGGGCGGAGCATAGGGGGTTGGGATTCTAGAAAAGGAGGGGTGTTGTGTGAGATAGGTTACACTATTGAAGGGAACCTACTGGGATGAAACACCGCTAGGATGGTCGTCCGACCAGAGAATGGGGAGTGCAAAGTTGAGGGCGGCGCTAGAGTCTCGTGCAGGGGAAGAAAATGCGATTAGTGGTAGTGACTTGAAGATGGAGGGGGAAGGGAAAACTAGGGTAGAATAATAAGAATATATATAATAATAATAATAATAACAACACTAATAATAATAATACCAATAATATTATAATTATAATTCTTATAATAATTTTATTCTATTAAATAATTATAGTTGTATTAACAATTTGAAAAATAATAATATTAATGACAATTCAATAATTAAAAATTCATCAAATTTTTAATGATAATTGTAAAGACCCGTAAAAATCAAGGGAATTTTTTTCTTAATTTTCATTAGAATATTAAAAGAGTGCAGTTTCTGGCGGCACCTGATTCCAAGGCCCAGTGTGCCCGGAATCAATTTCCGAAGTTTGGCTCGGGTACGTTCAGTGAACGAACGAGCGAGAATTTCTAACTTTTGAACCGGTGCCCGGAATCGATTTCCGAGGGCACCGATGAACTCGCAGCGCCGATATTCGCTTAAAGAGACCTTTTCCGAAGTTGCGTTTTATGCGGAATGAAAGTTAGTTTTGGGGAAGTTAAATGAAGTTATATAAAATGTGGAAACACATTTTATTTTTTTTAACCATGTTGGTTATGTCCTCCCGAATGGAGTTAGGGGTGGGACCCACATTCACTTAACCTCCCTTGAAAGGATTAAGTGTGGTGGGGCCCACACGAACCCTAACACTTCATCTCCCCTTTAAACTCCCAATAACTCCTCTCTAATTAATCTTGACAACTTGGGTTATTAATTAAGATGAGTTATTTTAATTTCAAACTTTTAAAATTCAAGTGGTTTAGTTGTGTAAATAAAATAAGCCTTAGACTTATTTTATTTGGGTTAGATTTCTCTTTCCACCTTGAGAGAATTTGGGAGCTTTCTTCTTCTTCTTCAACCACGACGAAGAACGCGAAGAACACATAAGCTCCGATGAAGAACGCTGCATCTCTTCTTCGTAGCCGGTGTGTTTCCGAAGATCGACGACGCCGCTTCTTTCGATCTTCTTCCCGTGTCAACGAAAGGAGACGCCGCTTCCTCCTCGGACTTTCTTCGTCATCTTAAGAAGCTTCACCAGCGACGTACCTCTTCGGACGCACCTCGACGTCAACGGAATCGACGTACGATTACCGTGACGCACGACCTCTGCGACGCTTTTCTTCCGCGTCTTGTTGGCGTGCTCCGCTCTTGAAACCGAGGTAGGGGTTTTATTTATTTAATTGTTCGTGAATACCAACTTGGGGATGATAATGGATTAAAACCCTTTTTTTATCGAATAACGCGAGGGGGTCGGACCGCACAAACACGACCGACCTTCCTCCTTTTTTTCGTAATGTTTTCTTGTAGTTGGTAGGAGAAAACGTGGTGCCGTCGCACCACGCGGTATATTGTGGAAGATACGCGCGGCGCCGTCACGCCACACCTTGGAAAGAGATTCAAGAACGCGACGCCGTCGCTTCGCGTCGAGGGAAATCGAAGGCGCCGCGGCCGGAACGGGGTCGCGGCGGAGGGGCGCGCTGCCGTCGCACCGCGCCGGATGACAAGGGCCGCGGCCGGTTCCAGGCCGCGACGGAGCTTGGTGACCGGCGGCCAACCGGGCCGCCGGTGTCGGAAGCCGGAAGGGGACGGGCCATGCCGGTCCCATTGAGAGGGAGTCGGCCGGCCATGTCACGCTGGCCGGAATGAAGAAATCCGGGGGAGTTTAATTCCCCCGGCCAGCCGAAACGGCCCCACATTATGAGGGGGGCCGCGGTTTCACAAAAGGGGGGCAGGCGCCCCCCCCCCCCCCCCCCCCCGTTCTCAATAAGCTCGGCCTTCGGGCCGCACCGGTCCGAACCAGTTCGGGGCGGGTCGACCCGGTTCGGGCCAACCGGGGGGTCTCGGGCCGGGTCGGCCCGGGCCCGAAACCCCCGATACCGAACTGCTTAGGTTCAAATGCCCATAACTCGGGCTACAAACCTCCAAACTATGCGCCGTATGCGGCGATGCGATCCTTGGATCGAGATGGTCGTTTCAATATATCGCACTCAAGGTGTCAGAATATTTTGAGTTCGGCCGGGTTGGTTCGTACACGAAACCAACCGGGCCCTCGGAACGGAAACACTCATATCTTGAGCTACGGACGTCCGATTGACGTGCCGTCAGCTTTGTTGAGTTCCTCTTAGTGAGATAGATCATTTGGCATACTCCGCCCGAGGTTTGGACGTAGGTGGAGTACAGTCGGGTTGGTTTTTCCTTAAAAACCAACCGGGCCCCTGGAACGGAAAAGCCAATAACTCTCAGACCGGGCGTCCGATTGATGCACCGTCTGTTGCGTTGAGTTCTGGTTGACGATATGGAACTTTTGGATACATCAACTCTGGACATTGTGACATTTGATGTATCAGCCTCTCGGCTCGTGGAGCGGACCCTCCCGAACGAGCTTGCTGTGTGCGGGAACCCTAGAGCTGGCTGTGACTGCGACGACGACTGTGCAGAGATCCTCAGTGGATTCGACGACAACGACTACAGCACTCAGCGATCCTATGTGGATCTGTGCTACCGATCCTGTGTGGGTCCGATCCTATATGGGTCAGCGATCAGCGGTCCTGTGTGAACCAGCACCTACAGATCCTATGTGGGTCCGATCCTGTGTGGGTCTTTGCGGGGGTTAGTACCTATCGATCCTTTGTGGGTCCGACGACTTAGATGGATCAGTGATCATCTCTATCGTCTTTCGAAGAAATATACCTGTGTGAGTTGAATCCTGTTTACCTTCCTGTGTGGATTGTGTTGTGATATCCTGTGTGGATTACGTTTTTCTTTCCTGTGTGGAATACGTATACTTTCCTATGTGGACTGAGTTGTACTTGGACTCGGAGGTTGAAGCATATTGAAATGATGACTTAGGTATATGTATGGGCGTATACCTAAGCAGTGTCGGATGTTACTTCGTGATTATATCTTTACTTTTTGGTTTATCCTTTTTGTATTTTGGGAGTCCTTCGGGGGTCTGGGGGTCCCTACTGAGTAGCTTATACTCACCCCTGCACGGGTTATGCCCGCACTACGTTGTGTTGGTTACAGACGACGGACAGCGTTGATCGTGGTTGAGGCTCGCAGAGCAGGACGGTACCTGGAGGTGGACCACTGGGAGGGACTTGCTCAGAGCGGACGGCGGAACCCGAGGAGCAGTGGAGCTATCTGTACCCACCCTTCAGATGGGATTTCCAGTGGACAGCTCAGTGTAGCGGCTTTTACTTTACAGTTGATGTTTTCCCTTTCGAGTTGTAATTTACTTTCATTTTGGGTTTGTATACTGGCCCATTTACTTTTCCGCACTTTCAGCTGTACTCTGTTTTTACTTAGTGTTTACTTTTCCTCTTACTTACTCTGTGGTGCTTTTTTACTTTACAAAGACAATGCCTTCCCTTTTTACCGGGATTTACGCCTTGGTGCTAGTCGCCAGCCCCTGGCCTATGGAAGGCGGGCTTGGGGTAGTCACGGCACGGGCCCCGAGGACGGGTCGTGACAAATTGGTATCAAAGGAGTTCGGTTCTACCACGAACTCTGATCTTTTCTATGCGAAAAAATAGTGTTTAGCATATTGAGTGTGGTTATCAGTCCAGGGAGTCCAGTGTTGGTGCGGCGGCCGACGTATCCGTACACCAGGACCCTGAATTCTGATTTCCGACTTAATGCACGAAAACATTGATTACGTGTGTGTTTCAAAGTTTTCATTGTGATTACTTTATATCAGCTCACCAGGTATACTGTTCTGACCGTGGCGCACCTGTTTCCTTTTCAGGATGGCCCCACGACGGCAGCCAACTAGGGTTCTGAGAGTCGAGCGTGATGACAGCCCACCGAGCAACGAGGCCTCGGTGCAGGTGTCACCAGTGGCACCAGCGGTAGCACTACCCGTCGAGCCACTTATACTTCAAGCACCAGCCGCTGACGATGCACGTCGCCTCAGCGCACTGCATGAGTTTCAGCACCAGCGACCGCCCAGGTTTCGTGGGGAGACGGACCCCCAGGTAGCCGAGGACTGGATGGAGGCATTCGTATGAGTTTTTAGGCTAGTGAGGACACCAGCAGACCTCATGGTGATCCTCGCTGCGAGCCTACTACATGCAGCAGCGGGCTGATGGTGGAGCTTGATGCTCCAGGTGCACGATGAGGCATCTCTACTTTAGACAGACTTTGAGAGCCTCTTCCACTCGGAGTTCGTTCCAGCCACCCTCTGTACGGTGCGTATTCAGGAGCTTCTTCAGCTGCGGCAGGGCAGCATGACGGTCGCTCAGTACTCGGAGAGATTTACTGATCTCTTGCACTACTCGACCGACATGGTACGGGACCCATTCTTCCTGGCCCGGACCTTTGAGCAGGGATTGAGACACGAGATTAGGGCATCGCTGATCTCCCTCAGCATACCGACTTAGACGGAAGTACTGGATCGAGCCCTTTTGATCGAGAGCTTTCTTGCTGAGTCTACACCAGCACCGAGACCCACCGCAGGGCGGCACGTGGCATAGTCTTCTACAGCAGGCAGTCGACGGATGACTCAGGGGTCTAGGAAGACCAGACCCTTAGGCAGACGACCTCAGGACACTGGCTCAGCAGTGCGTGGCACACAGCGCGGAGCCAGTCTTTCGAGAGGTAGACAATGTTACTCGTGCGGCGGGCAGGGCCACATGGCTCATGACTGCCCGACCCTCCGTGCCGAGGAGCAGCAGACAGTTGAGGGACCACCGAGGCAGAGGCAGAGGGTTGACTGTGGCGGTCCGCAGGGAGGAGGCGGATGAGGCAGGGGATCTGGCCGAGCAACAGGTGGTGTGCGACGCTTTGAGGCTCTACCACCACCACCACCAGGAGGTCCACCCCGACCACAGGGAGCTGGCGGGCAGAGACAGGCACATCTCCAGGGAGTAGAGGCCTATGACCACGGTGCGCCCAAGATGATTCGAGGTACTATCTGTGTCTATTCCACCCTTGCTGCAGTACTTATAGACACATGAGCAAGTCACTCTTTCATAGACGCTGCCCTTGTTCAGAGCTCGGAGATTCTGACAGAGCCGTTGGCTCGATCCTTATGGCTAGAGACTCCTACGGGAGCAGACTCGACGATTACGCACTGGTACCGACAATGTGAGCTTACTCTAGGAGGTGAGAGCTTCGACTGGGATCTTCTTGTAGCAGCGTCGAGGCCTTACGACGTCATCTTGGGCATGGATTGGTTATCTACGGTCCATGCATAGATTGACTGTTTTAGGCGCAAGGTGCGATGTGTACGCACTGACGGGAGCAGGTTCACCTTCACCAGCGAGAGGGGAGCCTTTGCAGCATAGGATGCACTTCTGAAGAGTAGAGGACAACCCATCACTCATCAGTTGGTTAGCCTCATCCTAGGAGTAGTTGACGTGCGGAGTCCTGGTTTTCCTGTAGTGGTGGATCAGTTTTCGGACGTTTTTCCCGACGACGTTCCAGGGTTACCTCCTCGCAGAGAGGTAGACTTTTATATTGACTTGTACCCTGGGAAAACCCCAATATCGACTCCAACATATCGAATGCCCCCCGCCGAGCTTCGAGAGCTATGGGTACAGTTGGAGGACTTGTAGGGCAAGGGGTTCATCTGACCCAGTGTTTCACCCTAGGCTTCCCCGATTTTGTTCGCCAAGAAGGCGGACAGGAGCTTGTGACTGTGTTTCGATTATCGTCGCCTGAACCAGGTGACAGTGAGGAACAAGTATCCGCTACCGAGGATTGATGACCTCTTTGATCAGCTCAATGGATCACGGTGGTTCTCGAATATAGACCTCAGGTCAGGCTATCATCAGCTCAGAGTTAGTGACGAGGACGTGCAGAAGACGGCCTTCAGATGTCGGTATGGACACTATGAGTTCTTGGTTATGCCCTTCGGCGTAACCAATGCTCCAGCAGTGTTCATGGCCCTCATGAACAGGATCTTTCCGCCATACCTCGATCGATTTGTCATGGTCATCATCGACGACATTTTGATATACTCGACGACTGAGGAGGAGCACGCCTACCACTTATGGGTTGTACTAGACACACTCCGAGAGCACCAGCTTTATGGTAAGCTCTCGAAGTGCTAGTTCTGGATACGTGAGGTTCACTTCTTGGGACACGTCATCTCTGAGGTGGGAGTTGCAGTGGATCCTGCAAAGATCTAGGCAGTGTTAGCTTGGGATCCACCCAGGAGCGTGACGGAGGTGCAGAGTTTCTTGGAACTAGCTGGATACTACCGGAGATTCATGCTAGACTTTTATATAGTAGCGGAACCACTCTCAGCTTTGAGGAAGAAGGGGAAACCCTTCGTGTGGTCAGACAAATGTCAGCAGAGCTTCCAGGAGCTGAGACCGAGATTGACCAGCGCACCTATCTTGAGGTTGCCTGAGGAGGGAGATGGATACGTAGTTTACTGCAATGCATCAGGGACCGGACTCGGTTGCGTCCTGATGCAGGAGCGGGAATTGATCGCCTATGGATCACGTCAGTTGAGGCCGCATGAGCAGAACTACGCTACCCATGACCCGGAGTTAGCAGCAGTGGTCTTCGCTCTAAGGACATGGCGACACTATCTGATGGGTGAGCACTTTACAGTATTTTCTGATCATCAGAGTCTCAGGTACATCTTCTCGCAGAAGGACCTGAACCTGAGATAGTGGCGATGGCTCGAGTTCCTCTAGGACTATGACTTTGAGATAGTCTATACTCCTGGGAAGAAGAACGTAGTAGCTGATGCCCTCAGCAGGAGGAAGGGAATTCAGCTACTTGAGGAGGCGACAGAGCAGCTAGCCTCTTTGCATATATCCTTCGTGGATAGAGATGGAGCAGACTTCCTTCAGTCTCTCACAGTCACTCCTCCACTTCTACAGCGGGTCAGAGTGGCACAGCGTGGGGATGCTGACTGTGAGACGCGGCGTGCATAGATATCCTTAGGACAGGAAACTGATGGTTTCTCCATTGGATCAGAGCATGACATCCTTTTTAGAGGACGTACCATGGTACCAGTTGCTTTACGGGAGGAGGTGCTGAGAGAGTTTCACACTTCTCCCTTGGCGGTACATCCCGGAGTGGCGAAGATGTACCAGGATCTCAGACGACAGCACAGGTGGCCAGACATGAAGAAGGCTGTGGCAGAGATCGTTTCTCGATGCCTCACATGCCAGTAGGTGAAGGCTTAGCACCAGGTACCAGTAGGCTTGGTACAGCCCTTGGAGGTCCCGGAGTGGAAGTGGGATGAGATATATATGGACTTCGTGACTGGACTTCCACGCACTTCCAGAGGTCATGACTCCATCTGGGTGATTGTCGACCGACTCACCAAGTCGGCTCACTTCTTACCCATCAGAGAGCAGGGCTTAGTGGGGAGTTTGGGATGTCTTTACGTTCAAGAGATTGTTCGTCTTCATGGTGTGCCATCATCTATTGACTCCGATCGAGATGCTCGCTTTACTTCTCAGCTTTGGAAGGGATTTCAGGAGGCGTTTGGGACGCATCTACGTTAAAGCACAGCCTTTCACCCTCAGAAGGATGGTCAGACGGAGAGGACCATTCAGACTCTCGGGGACATGCTCCGCACATGTGTCCTCGACTTTGGTCGTAGCTGGGAGGACCACCTACCCTTGGTGGAGTTTGTGTACAACAACAGCTACCACTCCACCATCGGGATGGCACCGTACGAGGCGTTGTACGACCAACCTTTTAGATCTCCTTTGTGTTGGACAGACCCTAGGGAGTCAGCACTTGTGGGACTGGAGATGGTCCAGGCCACAATAGAGAAGGTCCAGGTCATCCAGGAGCGGATGAGGACAGCTCAGAGCCTGTAGAAGTCATACGCTAACAGGAGGCGGAGGCCACTAGAGTTCAAGGATGGCGACCGCGTCTTCTTGCGGGTCTCACCTCGACGTGGTATCCGGAGATTTGGCCGAGGCGGCAAGTTATCTCCGCGCTTCATCGGACCCTTCCAGGTCCTCAGCAGGATTGGCGAGGTGGCTTATCACCTGGCTCTACCACCTCAGCTGCACCAAGTGCATGATGTCTTCCACGTATCTCAGCTGAGGAGATACGTGCATGACCCGACGCACATCATTGACCATGGGGATCTTGGCGTTGATGATGGGGCGACATTTACGGAGGTTCTGGTGGAGATCGAGGATCGACAGGAGCGAGTCCTATGTGGACGATTGATTCCTCTAGTGCGCATCAGATGGCAGCACAGGAATCTCCAGGAGAGCACTTGGGAGCGGGAGGCTCAGATGCGTGCTCAGTACCCTCATTTGTTTCCCTAGTTTTGATGTGTCTTTATGGGGATGTAAAGCCCTGAGGTGGAAGTAATGTAAAGACACATAAAATTCAAGGGAATTTTTTTCTTAATTTTCTTTAGAATTTTACAAGAGCGCGTTTTCTGACGGAACCTTATTCCGAGGCCCTGTGTACCCAGAATCAATTTCCAAAGTTTGGCTCGGGTACGTTCAGTGAACGAACGAGCATGAATTTTTAACTTTTGAACCGGTGCCCGGAATTGAATTTTGAGGGCACCGATGAACTCGCAACGCCAATATTCGCTTAAGGAGACCTTTTCCAAAGTTGCATTTTATGCGGAATGAAAGTTAGTTTTGGGGAAGTTAAATGAAGTTAAATAAAATGTGGAAACACAATTTATTTTTTTTAACCATGTTGGTTATGTCCTCCCAAAGGGAGTTAGGGGTGGGACCCACATCCACTTAACCTCCATTGAGAGGATTAAGTGTGGTGGGGTCCACACGAACCCTAACACTTCATCTCCCCTTTAAACTCCCAATAACTCCTCTATAATTAATCTTGACAACATGGGTTATTAATTGAGATGAGTTATTTTAATTTCAAACTTTTGAAATTCAAGTGGTTTAGTTGTGTAAATAAAATATGCCTTAGACTTATTTTATTTGGGTTAGATTTCTCTTTCCACCTTGAGAGAATTTAGGAGCTTTCTTCTTCTTCTTCAACCACGACGAAGAACGTGAAGAACACTTAAGCTCTGACGAAGAACGCCGCATCTCTTCTTCGTAGCCGGTGTGTTTCCGAAGATCGACGACACCGCTTCTTTCGATCTTCTTCTCGTTTCAACGAAAGGAGACGCCGCTTCCTCCTCGGACTATCTTCGTCATCTTACAAAGCTTCACCAGTGACGTACCTCTTCGGACACACCTCGACGTCAACGGAATCGACGTACGATTACCGCGACGCCCGACCTCTGCGACGCTTGTCTTCCGCGGCTTGTTGGCGTGCTCCTCTCTTGAAACCGAGGTTGGGGTTTTATTTATTTAATTATTCGTGAATACCAACTTAGTGATGATCGTGGATTAAAACCCTTTTTGTTATAAAATAATGCGAGGGGGTCAGACCGCACAAACACGGCCGACCCTCCACCTTTTTTTCGTAATGGTTTCTTGTGGTTGGTACGAGAAAACGTGGTGTCGTCGCACCACACGGTATATTTCGGAAGATACGCGCGGCGTCGTCACGTCGTGCCGTGGAAAGAGATTCAAGATCGCGACGACGCCGCGTCGCGTCGAGGGAAATTGAAGTCGCCGCGGCCGGAACGGGGCCGCGGCGGAGGGGCGCGGTGCCGTTGCACTGCGCCGGACGACAAGGGTCGCGGCCGGTTCCGGGCCGCGGAGGAGCTTGGTGAACGGCGGCCAGCCGCGCCGCCGGTGTCGGAAGCCGGAAGGGGACAGGCCTTGCCGGTCCCGTTGAGAGGGAGCCGGCCGGCCATGTCGAGCCGGCAGGAATGTAGAAATCCGGGGGAATTTAATTCCCCCAGCCAGCCGAAACGGCCCCCCATTATGAGGGGGGCCGCGGTTTCACAGAAGGGGGGCAGGCGCCCCCCCCCCCCCCCCCCCCCTGTTCTCAATCACCTCGGCCGAAGGCCGAGCTGGCAGCGCGCCCAGCGCGCTGCCTTGAGCCGGACCGATGTGCCAGGCCGGTCCGCCAGGCCGGGCCGGGCCGACCCTATCCAGGGCGGGTCGACCCGGTGCATGCCAACTGGGGGGTCTCGGGCCAGGTCGGCCCGGGCCTGAAACCCCCGATACCGAACGACTTAAGTTCAAATGCCCATAACTCAGGCTACAGACCTCCAAATGATGCGCCGTCAGCGGCTATGCGATCCTTGGATCGAGACGGTCGTTTCGGTATATCGCACTCAAGTTTTCGGAATACTTTGTGTTTGACCGGGTTGGTTCGTACACGAAACCAACCGGGCCCTCGGAGCGGAAACGCTCATATCTTGAGCTAGGGACGTCCGATTGACATGTCGTCAGCTCTGTTGAGTTCCTCTTAGTGAGATGGATCTTTTGGCATAATCCACCCGAGGTTTGGACGCAGGGGGAGTATAGTCGGGTTTGTTTTTCCTTAAAAACCAAACGGGCCCCTAGAATGGAAAAACCAATAACTCTCAGACCGGGCGTCCAATTGACGTGCCGTCTGTTGCGTTGAGTTCATGTTGACGATACAGAACTTTTGGATACATCAACTCTGGACATTGTGATTGTTGATGTATCAGCCTCTCGGCTCGTGGAGCGGACCCTCCCGAATGAGCTTGCTGTTTGCGGAAACCCTAGAGCTGGCTGCGACTGCTACTGTGATTGCGACGACGACTGTGCAGAGATCCTCAGTGGATTCGACGACGACGACTACAGCACTTAGCAATCCTGTGTGGATCAGTGCTACCGATCTTGTGTGGGTCCGATCCTATGTGGTTCAGCGCTCAGCGGTCCTGTGTGAACCAGCGCCTATAGATCCTGTGTGGGTCCGATCCTGTGTGGGTCTTTGCGGGGGTTAGTACCTATCGATTCATTGTGGGTCTGAGGACTTAGATTGATCAGTGATCATATCTACCGTCTTTCGAAGAAGTATACCTGTGTGAGATGAATCCTTTTTACCTTCCTGTGTGGATTGTGTTGTGATATCCTGTGTGGATTACGTTTTGATTTCCTGTGTGGAATACGTATACATTCCTGTGTGGACTGAGTTGTACTTGGACTCGGTGGTTGAAGCGTATTGAAATGATGAGTTAGGTATATGTATGGGAATATACCTAAGCAGTGTTGGATGTTACTTAGTGATTGTATATTTCCTTTATGGTTTATCCTTTGTGGATTTTGGGAGACCTTCGGGGGTCTCGGGGTCCCTACTGAGTAGCTTATACTCACCCATGCACGGGCTATGCCCGCACTACGTTGTGTTGGTTGCAGACGACAGACAACATTGATCGTGGTTGAGGCTCGCATAGTAGGACGGTACCTGGAGGTGGACCACTGGGAGGGACGTGCTCGGAGAGGACGGCGGAACCTGAGGAGCAGTGGAGCTATCTGTACCCACCCTTCAGGTGGGATTTCCAGTGGACAGCTCGGTGTAGCGGCTTTTACTTTACAGTTGTTGTTTTCCCTATCGAGTTGTACTTTACTTTCAGTTTGGGTTTGTATACTGGCCCATTTACTTTTCCACACTTTCAACTGTACTCTGTTTTTACTTAGTGTTTACTTTTCCGCTTGCTTACTTTGTGGTGCTTGTTTACTTTACAAAGGCAATGCCTTCCCTTTTTACAGGGATTTACGCCTTGGTGCTAGTCGCTAGCCCCTGGCCAATGGAAGGCGGGCTTGGGGTAGTCACGGTATGGGCCCTGAGGATGGGTCGTGACAATAATTATATAATAATATACCTCAATAATATTATTACTAATTTGTTTTAAACATTTAAATTATTTTATTTTCATAAAAAATTATTTTTTAAATAGCAACCAATGAGACATTCATCTAGTCCAACCGCATGGTTATCTCTAACGTTGTAATTCCCACGCACTAGTCTGAAACCCATCATAATTTCCATGTTTCAAAACTTTTTACTCAGGCCCCCAACCAAACATCATTCAAAATATGTGATACCAAGAAAAGAATAAAATAAAAATGTTTTTGAGGTGGGGGTGTGACAATTCTCCCCCCAGACAGTTTCTGTCACCATAAAGTCACTATGTCCAAATATGGTCGATCTTAGATGCATTCCTAGTAAAAAATGGGAGAATCTGAGAACCTCAGGTTGACCTTTCACTATATGAGTCACACCCAACCAAGTATGAAGAAACCACAACAAAAAAGATCAAGATAACATGATAGTCTTCTCCAAACCACAAGGACTCAACTAGTATGAAAATTAAATCCTAAACACACCACCCCAGGGATGGGTCCACCAAAGGAACTCCCAACCCATCCAGACATCCTAATACAACTAAAGAGAGTTTAACCATGGAAGAAAACTTATACCAAACAACAAAATCCAGAAAAATTACAAACATCGATTTTCTATAAGCACTCACATTTCCTAACAATCGCCACTAAACTGAAACCATCCCATATAAGGCAAAAACACCTTAAAAATGAGGTATTCTAAAAGAAAAAAAAATGAGATTATTTGGATTACAACAGAACAAGTTCATCATAAACTCCCAAGAAAACGATAGACGTACAATGGCGGAAAAACCTCAACATACCTCTATCAACGTGAAGAACATGAAACATTTGTGAAGAATCTGAAACAGTTCATGAATCAAGGGAATCCTTAGGACCCTTTCTAGGAGACATTCTCTGAGTAGCATGAAAACAAAGAGGCAAAAATTATCATCCAAAAAAATCATAACCAAAATACAACGGCATGTCGAAAAACCATCTTGCACGCCAAACACCACAAACAGAAATCAGAAATTCACATTTCAAAAATCACCATTTTATTTCTATTTAAAAACAAAATTAATTCATGTCTACATTCATGAAATAAAACCCACTTTTTAGAAAACAATACCCACATTCTAAAAAAACCATTTTCGAGAACCATTTTCCTCTTTCAAATATCTTTTTAGGAAAACAATGCCAAGGCTTTGGTTTCAAATCCACACCCATGGCATCCCTTGAACCTTCGCATGGGTGTCCATCCATTCAACTAATGTCATCCACGAACATGTTCCCCCCACGCACATTCCATACATACCCACACAAATGATATTGTCTATAAATAGCACTAAGGGTCACACCCAATCCATTTTTTTAGCAATTCCAAACAAGTACTACATTTTCAAACCAAAGTGATTTTGATTTTAAAACACACTTTACCAATAGAAATCAATTTAAAAGAAATCATTTTCATTTATAAAACCCTTTTAATATTCAAAAACACACTCAAACAACCCAAAACCAAGAAAAATCACAGCATAAACCAAACCACTGAGGGAGAAGGGATACTTTCTATACCCAACATGGTGACATGGTAGTGTGTCATGCCCTAGGTAGGAAATAACAGTATGAGGAACTTGAATTGGGGACATGGATATCACATGGGTAACTACTCTATGCGATATCAAAACATGTCATAGACTTTCCACAATTATTATCCCTCAATACAAAACAAAATCCAAAGACTCAATTCCTTAACTACACCTGGTAACTCGAGGATCAGTGTGAGAAAGAGTTTCTGATGCTCTCCCTTCACCTACCTTCGGAGTTTGGAATTTCAAAATCTCTATCTACCAGACACTCCACATATCAAGAACCTCCTCTGATGCCATGTTTTCACAAAACAACCCAGGTCCACCTATAACTGGTCCCTGGTGTGTATCTGTATCATGGCACGAAGGGCGTTCCTGATCCTCATAGGCTGGAAACTAGTGTGAGAATCAAAACTAAACAAGTGATAAAAATTTTCTTATAAAAGAAAAACAATTAAAAAAATAAATGAATAAAAACCAAACAACACAGATAGTCACTAACATTCAAAAGAAATTAAATTGTGTATACCTCCACGTGACCTCCTAGGTCACCACCCAATTTAGAACTAAGCTCACTCTGAGATCAATCTAACACTAGTGGAACCGAAAATAGAAATGATAATGTAGTGGTGAGTACTGAAATTATTAGTAGTAAATCATTACAAAATTCATGTGTTTCCTTTCCCTAAAATACTCCTTTAACAATGGTTTGAAATAATGTTCTAAAAATAGGTTTTCAGACATTAGTAAAAAAAATTCTTTTAAAACAACCCACACCAAACATCCATTACTAAATCCAAATTCAATTTTTATAATTAAGAAAAAAATGTAAAGTTAGTGTACTACTAAAAGAATCTGATAAAAATACAGACTAAATAAACTATTACCAAAAAAAGTAAACAAAAAACATAAATTATAACCATGGGTGATCCTAAATATCTTTTTAGTACCCCGAGACGTACTTTCTTTGGACCCACATATCATCATATGGTGAGGCTCGTATGTCAATAACCAACTAGCTACCCTAAAATAGTCTAACTAGTTGTACATCCCTCTTGGTCGGTCTACAACTCCAGGAGGGTACTAACCCATCTAATCTGGGTTAGCAAGAAACCATAACTCAATCCTCTAAAAACTTCCTAGGAACCCATGGAAAAAGTAATCTATTTAAGTGGGAGGCCCACGCATGCGTGACTCAGCTTACCTGCCTCTACCGCACAAGCCTACTAGAAACATGGACATCACCTATACAATATTCCAAAAAAGGGAAATCCTAGATAGGGTTGCTCACTAAAAATATATTCATACACATATCACATCACACAAGGTTCCAACAAGGCCATTACTTCATTTAAACACTTAAATCATTGCTTAAAAACATGTATGTTTCCAAACATACCTTTAGTTTTACATAATCAAATGCATTTCTAAAACAAACTTATATTGAATTATAAGAAATCATCACAACTAAATTTAAAATTCCAATGTCAAATAGGTCCCTATGTATTAAATACACATTCGAGAAAGTGATGCCAAACATGCCATAATTTCAAAGGATCATTCAAATCATTTCAAAAAAAAATTGATTTTCCAACCGTCCTCATACTTTGGAAAGTAAAAAATCAATTATAACATTTCTTTCAAATCATTTTCCATGGTCAACACAAAACACCACTTTTAGAAAAGCAATGCCAAATTTTCTACTTTATTTGAAAACTATGATAAAAAACACAATAATTAAAAGTTCCAAATGATCCTTTAGCTTGAAACTCCCAAAATCTATTTACCATGAACATTTCCAAATCCCCATTTCAAGAAAATCATGCAACTAGTAAAACATTAAAAACATCACTTTAAGCCAAGAAAATTACAAACGACACACAAAAATCCAAACAAGAATTCCCCCGGAGTTTCCATTTTAACAATTTTTTAGAAACCACATAAAGGACTGAATATCATTTAGAAAAAAACAACCATTTAGGAAACCATGATTTCATTGAAACAGACATTTTGTCATAACCCGACCCTACCTGGGATCGAACCGAAACTACCCCAAGCCCGCCTCCATAGGCCAGGGGTTGGCGACAAGCGCCAAAGGCTAAAAAACTCAGGGAGGACTTTTCCTGAGTAACTGTACAAACACACACGCAACACACTCAATGAAAAAGTGCAGATTAAAAGAAAAGACAAGCAGAGTAAAGTGCAACTACCATATATAAACCACCAAAAGTGCATCGAACTCTAAACAGTACAAAGAACAAGCTGAAGGTAAACTGAAAAGAAAAGGAGAAAAACACACGCCCAACCAATAAGTGTCACAATTTGGCAATAGGTAAAACAACAGTAAACAGCTGGGAGGGTCCCACACCTAGAACCCGACAATGACCACCACGCGCAGTCCAAGCTGCCGGCTCCTAAGATCCTCTGACGTCACGACCAACCTGTCCATCATCTGCAAGGGAACACCTAGTGCGGGCAAAGCCCAATCAGGGATGAGTATAAAAATACTCAATAGGATAACCTGAAGGCTCTAGGGTGCAACAAAGGAGGTATCGAAGGGTGAGAAGTAGTGCGAATAAGAAAATTAAAGGAGTACAACCGAAAGGGAATTAAATACTAAAATAAAGAGTCCAGCTGAACCCCGCAAGAAGAAGGAAGGTAGACTCGTCCAGACACAAGGAGCTGGAAATGGTGAGAAGATGTACTTCTCATTGAGTCTTTTCTACCTATATTAAGAGAGTATACTCGTCCAACCACGACAAGCTAGACACGGAAAGCATGTGTCATACCTCGCGCGTCTTCGCCTCTCCTGGAAAGAGAGTAACCAAAACCCAATAAGTGGGTTTGGAAAAATGTATATACAAATACATATGCTCAATCAATAAGACCAAACACGAACGTAAGGGGATCCCCATCCTGTAGCTCAGCCCAAGAAAAGTGAGTTGCCAACAGTCCCAGAAGTAACACCATTGATGCCCATCATCCCGCACATCTGCCCCAAATTACAAGTCAAGGGATCAATCACCGCACCTCGACACTATACACTTTGGGCGGCACTGACTTGCCCGCATGGTTTTAGGTCGCGTCATAAGGATGTGTCTCAGTGTGGAAAGCACTCCTCGTACTTGAGAGTTCTGAGGGAACGTCAAACCACAACTCGTCACTACCCCTCAGTCAAGAGGACTCATCAAAGTCGACAGGAGACCCCTTGCCCAACCCCACTAGAGGGTCCCTGGAAGTTGATGGGTTACCACTATAGGGATACCCGACAAGAGTCGACGGGTGCCACATTGCCCAGTCCCGTAACAAGGTAATCCACTGGAGGGAGACCCGGCTAAAGTCGGTGAAGGGACCGCTGCCCAGCCCAGCTGGAGGTAACCCGACATCGGGGACCCTTGCCCAGCCCAGTTGGAGGTAAGCCCGGCATCGGGGACCACACTCAGTTGAGCTGGAGGTAAGCCCGGCATCGGGGACCACTGCCCAGCCCCGCTGGAGGTAAGCCCGACATCGGGGACCACTTCGCAGCCCTGCTGGAGGTAATCCCAGAACTGCTCTGGTTATCCCTGCTAGATGGTTCTTCTCGGTGAACACCGCTGTACTGGCCATCCCTACTGGATGGTACAACTGGTGAGCCCAGCTCAAAACAACCTCATCCCTACTTGAAACAACCTCAACCCTGCTAGAAATAATCTCAGCGCTGCTGGAAACAACCTCAGCCCTGTTGGAAACCACCTTCTAGGTAGAGGATCAGTGCCCTCGTAAAGTGTTGGTCACACCGAATCCACAAGAACTCTACCAGGGAACACAGAGTGATAAGAGAATCTCCACATGCCTCACAAGGTGATCCCGCTCCAATCCGCTGAGTCACTGTCGAAGCGGACTGAGACAACTCATCCCATAAAGTGGGAAAACACCCACGTTGTACGAGCACACATAGTCATAAATGGTGTCGTAGTCCGGTGGAAGGGGCACGGTACTGAAACCCCTCATAGCTAAAGAAAAAAAGGAACCAAACCATCTCTATCGGCCAAACGATAACGGAACCAGGGGAAAACTCAACCCTGTCGGTCAACAAACGTGAAAAGTACTAGGGGAAAACTCCGCCATGCTGGTCAAAAAACAAGAACAGATGAACCCTCTATTTCACAAGAGGTCAAAAGTATGTAAAGAAGAGCACGACACGCACATGGGTCCAACACGACTTGTGGCCCTAAGTCAACCCCGACAAAGCGCACAAAAATTATCAGGTACCAACATCAACATATACCTCCCAGCGCTCCCGTATACTCCCAGAGTATACCACGTCTACAGCCCAATGGCTAATGTGCTCCTAGAACCCAACGTCAACGCAAAGGTGTAACGTAACAACTCCAACCTGCCACCTCAACAGATGAGGCACATCCAAAAACATATCTTTAGACACCAACCTCACTCACCCCGGATTGCACGCTATCACACGCTAAAGGTCCGCTACAAACATGGTAGAAGAACCGCCACCAGGGCACCATTCAAATTTCCACAATTAATAATATCGCTCAAGAGGCTCCACACAGCCAAATGGATCGTACCGTTGTAATCTTCATGGAAAAACACGCGAGTTAGACTACTTACTCGCCTCAAACGAATATCTGACGGAGAATTCACCAACACCGCCTCACGCCTGAACGACGTCCTGTGATCCCGAGCCTCGGCCCCGAAAACAGTCAGGTGCATCGCACCATTGTGATCCCCTCAGAAAAAACACATCAAAAGGACTACTCATCTCCCCTTTAAACTCCCAATAACTCCTCTCTAATTAATCTTGACCACTTGGGTTATTAATTGAGATGAGTTATTTTAATTTCAAACTTTTGAAATTCAAGTGGTTTAGTTGTGTAAATAAAATAAGCCTTAGACTTATTTTATTTGGGTTAGATTTCTCTTTCCACCTTGAGAGAATTTAAGAGCTTTCTTCTTCTTCTTCAACCATGACGAAGAACGCGAAGAACACTTAATCTCCGACGAAGAATGCCACATCTCTTCTTCGTGGCCGGTGTGTTTCTGAAGATCGACGACGCCGCTTCTTTCGATATTCTTCCCGTGTCAACGAAAGGAGACGTCGCTTCCTCCTTGGACTTTCTTCGTCAGCTTACAAAGCTTCACCAGCGACGTAACTCTTCGGACACACCTCGACGTCAACAGAATCGACGTACGATTACCGCGACGCCCGACCTCCGCGACGCTTGTCTTCCGCGGCTTGTTGGCGTGCTCCGCTCTTGAAACCGTGGTTGGGGTTTTATTTATTTAATTGTTCGTGAATACCAACTTAGTGATGATCGTGGATTAAGACCCTTTTTGTTATCGAATAACACGAGGGGGTCGGACCGCACAAACACGGCCGACCCTCCTCTTTTTTTCGTAATGGTTTCTTGTGGTTGGTACAAGAAAACGTGGTGCCGTCGCACCACGTGGTATATTTCGGAAGATACACGCGGCGTCGTCGCGCCGTGCCGTGGAAAGAGATTCAAGAACGCGACGGCGTCGCGTCGCGTCGAGGGAAATCGAAGGCGCCGCGACCGGAACGGGGCCGCGGCGGAGGGGCGCGGTGCCGTCACAACGCGCCGGACGACAAGGGCCATGGCCGGTTCCGGGCCGCGGAGGAGCTTGGTGACCAGCGGCCAATCGGGCCGCCGGTGTCGGAAGCCGGAAGGGGACAAGCCTTGACGGTCTCATTGAGAGGGAGCCGGCCGGCCATGTCGGGCTGGCCAGAATGAAGAAATCCGGGGGAATTTAATTCCCCTGGCCAGCCGAAACGGCCCCCCATTATGAGGGGGGCTGCGGTTTCACAGAAGGGGGGCAGCCCCCCCCCCCCCCCCCCGTTCTCAATCAGCTCGGCCGAAGGCCGAGCTGGCAGCGCGCTGCCTTGAGCCGGACCGGCGTGCCAGGCTGGTCCGCCAGGCCGGGCCGGGCCGACCCTGTCCAGGGCGGGTCGACCCGGTTCGGGCCAACTGGGGGGTCTCGGGCCGGGTCGGCCCAGGCCCGAAACCACCGATACCGAACAACTTAGGTTCAAATGCCCATAACTCAGGCTACGGACCTCCAAATGACTAGCCGTAAGCGGCGATGCGATCCTTGGATCGAGACGGTCGTTTCGGTATATCTCACTCAAGGTTTCGGAATACTTTGTGTTTGGCCGGGTTGGTTCGTACACGAAACCAACCGGGCCCTCGGAGCGGAAACGCTCATATCTTGAGCTACAGACGTCCGATTGACATGCCGTCAGCTCTGTTCAGTTCCTCTTAGTAAGATGGATCTTTTGGAATACTCCGACCAAGGTTTGGACGCAGGTGGAGTACAAACGGTTTGGTTTTTCCTTAAAAACCAACCGGGCCCATAGAAAGGAAAAACCAATAACTCTCAGACCGGGCGTCCGATTGACGCGCCGTCTGTTGCGTTGAGTTCCTGTTGACGATACAAAACTTTTGGATACATCAACTCTGGACATTGTGACAGTTGATGTATCATACTCTTGACTTGTGGAGCGGACCCTCCCGAACGAGCTTGCTGTGTGCGGAAACCCAAGAGCTGGCTGCGACTGCTACTGTGACTGCGACGACGACTGTGCAGAGATCCTCAGTGGATTCGATGACGACGACTACAACACTCAGCGATCCTGTGTGGATCAGTGCTACCGATCCTGTGTGGGTCCAATCCTATGTGGTTCAGCGCTCAGCGGTCCTGTGTGAACCAGCGCCTAGAGATCCTGTGTGGGTCCAATCCTGTGTGGGTCTTTGCGGGGGTTAGTACCTATCGATCCTTTATGGGTCTGAGGACTTAGATGGATCAGTGATGATCTCTATCATCTTTCGAAGAAGTATACCTGTGTGAGATGAATCCTTTTTACCTTCCTGTGTGGATTGTGTTGTGATATCCTGTGTGGATTACGTTTTGATTTCCTGTGTGGAATACGTATACATTCCTGTGTGGACTGAGTTGTACTTGGACTCGGTGGTTGAAGCGTATTGAAATGATGACTTAGGTATATGTATGGGCATATACCTAAGCAGTGTTGGATGTTACATAGTGATTGTATCTTTCTTTTATGGTTTATCCTTTGTGGATTTTGGGAGACCTTCGGGGGTCTTGGGGTCCCTACTGAGTAGCGTATACTCACCCCTGCACGGGCTATGCCCACACTACATTGTGTTGGTTGCAGACGACGGACAACATTGATCGTGGTTGAGGCTTGCAGAGTAGGACGGTACCTGGAGGTGGACCACTGGGCGGGACGTGCTCGGAGAGGACAGCGGAAACTGAGGAGCAGTGGAGCTATCTGTACCCACCCTTCAGGTGGGGTTTCCAGTGGACAGCTCGGTGTAGCGGCTTTTACTTTACAGTTGTTGTTTTCCCTTTCGAGTTGTACTTTACTTTCAGTTTGGGTTTGTATACTGGCCCATTTACTTTTCCACACTTTCAACTGTACTCTGTTTTTACTTAGTGTTTACTTTTCCGCTTGCTTACTCTGTGGTGCTTGTTTACTTTACAAAGGCAATGCCTTCCCTTTTTACCGGGATTTATGCCTTGGTGCTAGTCGCCAGCCCCTGGCCTATGGAAGGCGGGCTTGGGGTAGTCACGACACGGGCCCCGAGGATGGGTCGTGACAATAATTATATAATAATATACCTCAATAATATTATTACTAATTTGTTTTAAACATTTAAATTATTTTATTTTCATAAAAAATTATTTTTTAAATATCAACCAACGAGACATTCATCTAGTCCAACCGCATGGTTATCTCTAACATTGTAATTCACATGCACTAGTCTGAAACCCATCATAATTTCCATGTTTCAAAACTTTTTACTTAGGCCCCCAACCAAACATCATTCAAAATATGTGATTCCAAGAAAAGAATAAAATAAAAATGTTTTTGATGTGGGGGTGTGACAATTCTCCCCCCAGACAGTTTCTGTCACCATAAAGACACTGAGTCCAAATATGGTCGATCATAGATGCATTCCTAGTCAAAAATGGGAGAATATGAGAACCTCAGGTTGACCTTTCACTATATGAGTCACACCCAACCAAGTATGAAGAAACCACAACAAAAAAGATCAAGATAACATGATAGTCTTCTCCCAACCACAAGGACTCAACTAGTATGAAAATTAAATCCTAAACACACCACCCCAGGGATGGGTCCACCAAAGGAACTCCCAACCAATACAGACATCTTAATACAACTAAAGAGAGTTTAACCATGGAAGAAAACTTATACCAAACAACAAAATCCAGAAAAATTACAAACATCGATTTTCTATAAGCACTCACATTTCCTAACAATCACCACTAAACTGAAACCATCCCATATAAGGTAAAAACACCTTAAAAAATTAGGTATTCTAAAACAAAAAAAACAAAAAATGAGATTATTTGGATTACAACAGAACAAGTTCATCATAAACTCCCATGAAAACGATAGACGTACAATGGCAGAAAAACCTCAACATACCTCTATCAACCTGAAGAACATGAAACATTTGAGAAGAATCTGAAACAGGTCATGAATCAAGGGAATCCTTAGGACCCTTTCTAGGAGACATTCTCTGAGTAGCATGAAAACAAAGAGCCAAAAATTATCATCCAAAAAAATCATAACCAAAATACAACGGCATGTCGAAAAACCAGCTTGCACGCCAAACACCACAAACAGAAATCAGAAATTCACATTTCAAAAAGAACCATTTTATTTCTATTTAAAAACAAAATTATTTCATGTCTAAATTCATGAAATAAATCCCACTTTTTAGAAAACAATACCCACATTCTAAAAAAACCATTTTCGAGAACCATTTTCCTCTTTCAAAGATGTTTTTAGAAAAACAATGCCAAGGCTTCTGTTTCAAATCCACACCCATGGCATCCCTTGAACCTTCGCATGGGTGTCCATCCATTCAACTAATGTCATCCACGAACATGTTCCCCCCACGCACATTCCATACATACCCACAAAAATGATATTGTCTATAAATAGCACTAAGTGTCACACCCAATCCATTTTTTTAGCAATTCCAAACAAGTAATACATTTTCAAACCAAAGTGATTTTGATTTTAAAACACACTTTACCAATATAAAGCAATTTAAAAGAAATCATTTTCATTTTTAAAACCCTTTTAATATTCAAAAACACACTCACACAACCCAAAACCAAGAAAAATCACAGCATAAACCAAACCACTGAGGGATAGGGGATACTTTCTATACCCAACATGGTGACATGGTAGTGTGTCATGCCCTATGTAGGAAATAACAGTAAGAGGAACTTGAATTGGGGACATGGATATCACATGGGTAACTACTCCATGTGATATCAAAACATGTCATAGACTCTCCTCAATTATTATCCCTTAATACAAAACAAAATCCAAAGACTCAATTCCTTAACTACACCTAGTAACTTGAGGATCAGTGTGAGAAAGAGTTTCTGATGCTATCCCTTCACCTACCTTCGAAGTTTGGAATTTCAAAATCTCTATCTACCAGACACCCCACATATCAATAACCTCCTCTGATGCTATGTTTTCACAAAACAACCCAGGTCCACCTATAACTGGTCCCTGGAGTGAGTCTGTAGCATGGCACGAAGGGCGTTCCTGATCCTCATAGGCTGGAAACTAGTGTGAGAATCAAAACTAAACAAGTGATAAAAATTTTTCTTATAAAAGAAAGACAATTAAAAAAATAAATGAATAAAAACCAAACAACACAGATAGTCACTAACAGTCAAAACGAATTAACTTTTGTATACCTCCACGTGACCTCCTAGGTCACCACCCAATTTAGAACTATGCTCACTCTGTGATCAATATAACACTAGTGGAACCGAAAATAGAAATGATAATGTAGTGGTGAGTACTGAAATTATTAGTAGTAAATCATTAAAAAATTCATGTGTTTCCTTTCCCTAAAATACTCCTTTAACAATGGTTTGAAATAATGTTCTAAAAATAGGTTTTCAGACATTAGTAAAAAAAATTCTTTTAAAACAACCCACACCAAACATCCATTACTAAATCCAAATTCAATTTTTATAATTATGAAAAAAATGTAAAGTTAGTGTACTACTAAAAGAATCTGATAAAAATTACAGACTAAATAAACTATTACCAAAAAAAGTAAACAAAAAATATAAATTATAACCATGGGTGATCCTAAATATCTTTTTAATACCCCTAGACGTACTTTGTTTGGACCCACATATCATCATATGGTGAGGCTCGTATGTCAATAACCAACTAGCTACCCTAACATAGTCTAACTAGTGGTACATCCCTCTTTGCCGGTCTACAACTCCAGGAGGGTACTAACCCATCTAATCTGGGTTAGCAAGAAACCATAACTCAATCCTCTAAAAAATTCCTAGGAACCTATGGAAAAAATAATCTATTTAAGTGGGAGGCCCACGCATGCGTGACTTAGCTTACCTGCCTCTACCGCACAAGCCTACTAGAAACATGGACATCACCTATACAATATTCCAAAAAAGGGAAATCCTAGATAGGGTTGCTCACTAAAAATATATTCATACACATATCACATCACACAAGGTTCCAACAAGGCCATTACTTCATTTAAACACTTAAATCATTGCTTAAAAACATGTATGTTTCCAAACATGCCTTTAGTTTTACATAATCAATTGCATTTCTAAAACAAACCTATATCGAATTATAAGAAATCATCAAAACTAAATTTAAAATTCCAATGTCAAATAGGTCCCTATGTATTAAATACACATTCGAGAAATTGATGCCAAACATGCCATAATTTCAAAGGATCATTCAAATCATTTCAAAAACTTTTTGATTTTCCAACTGTCCTCATACTTTGGAAAGTAAAAAATCAATTATAACATTTCTTTCAAATCAATTTCCATGGTCAACACAAAACACCACTTTTAGATAAGCAATGCCAAATTTTCCACTTTATTTGAAAACTATGATAAAAAAACACAATAATTATAATTTCCAACTGATCCTTTAGCTTGAAACTCCCAAAATCTGTTTACCATGAACATTTCCAAATCCCCATTTCAAGAAAATCATGCAACTAGTAAAACATTAAAAATATCACTTTAAGCCAAGAAAATTACAAACGACACAGAAAAATACAAACAAGAATTCCCCCTGAGTTTCCATTTTAACAATTTTTTAGAAACCACATAAAGGACCGAATATCATATAGAAAAAAACAACCATTTAGGAAACCATGATTTCATTGAAAAACACATTTTGTCACAACCTGACCCTACCCGGGCTCGAACCGCAACTACCCCAAGCCCGCCTCCATAAGCCAGGGGTTGGAGACAAGCGACGAAGGCTAAAAAACTCAGGGAGGACTTTTCCTGAGTAACTGTACAAACACACACGCAACACACTCAATGCAAAAGTGAAGATTAAAAGAAAATACAAGTAGAGTAAAGTGCAACTACTATATATAAACCACCAAAAGTGCATTGAACACTAAACAGTAAAAAGAACAAGCTGAAGGTAAACTGAAAAGAAAAGGGGAAAAACACACGCCCGACCAATAAGTGTCACATTCAGCAATAGGTAAAACAACAGTAAACAGCTGGGAGGGTCCCACACCTAGAACCCGACAATGACCACCACGCGCGGTCCAATCTGCCGGCTCCTAAGCACCTCTGACGTCACGAACAACCTATCCATCATCTTCAAGGTAACTCCTAGTGCGGGCAAAGCCCAATCAGGGATGAGTATAAAAATACTCAATAGGATAACCCGAAGGCTCTAGGGTGAAACAAAGGAGGTATCGAAGGGTGAGAAGTAGTGCTAATAAGAAAATTAAAGGAGTACAACCGAAAGGGAATTAAAGACTACAGTAAAGAGTCCAGCTGAACCCCACAAGAAGAAGGAAGGTAGACTCATCCAGACACAAGGAGCTGGAAATAGTGAGAAGATGAACTTCTCATTGAGTCTTTGCTACCTATAGTAGGAGAGTAGACTCGTCCAACCATGACAAGCTAGACACGGAAAGCATGTGTCATACCTCGCGCGTCTTCGCCTCTCCTGGAAAGAGAGTAACCAAAACCCAATAAGTGGGTACTGGAAAAATGTATATACAAATACATATGCTCAATCAATAAGACCAAACAAGACCGTAAGGGGATCTCCATCCTGTAGCTCAGCCCAAGAAAAGTGAGTCGCCAACAGTCCCAGAAGTAACACCATTGATGCCCATCATCCCGCACATCTGCCCTAAACTACAAGTAAAGGGATCAATCACCGCACCTCGACACTATACACTTTGGGCGGCACTGACTTGCCCGCTTGGTTTTAGGTCGCGTCATAAGGATGTGTCTCAGTGTGGAAAGCACTCCTCGTACTTGAGAGTTCTGAGGGAACGTCAAACCACAACTCGTCACTACCCCTCAGTCAAGAGGACTCCTCAAAGTTGACAGGCGACCCCTTGCCCAGCCCCACTAGAGGGTCCCAGGAAGTTGATGGGTTACCACTATAGGGAGACCCGACAAGAGTCGACGGGTGCCACATTGCCCAGTCCCGTAACAAGGTAATCCACTAGAGGGCGACCTGGCTAAAGTCGGTGATGGGACCGCTGCCCAGCCCTGCTGGATGTAACCCGACATCGGGGACCCTTGCCCAGCCCAGTTGGAGGTAAGCCCGACATCGGGGACCACACTCAGCTGAGCTGGAGGTAAGCCCGACATCGGGGACCACTGCCCAGCCCCGCTGGAGGTAAGCCCGACATCGGGGACCACTTCCTAGCCCTGCTGGAGGTAAACCCGGAACTGCTCTGGTTATCCCTGCTAGATGGTACTGCTCGGTGAACACTGCTGTACTGGCCATCCCTGCTGGATGGTACAACTGGTGAGCCCAGCTCAAAACAACCACATCCCTACTTGAAACAACCTCAACCATGCTAGAAATAATCTCGGCCATACTGGAAACAACCTCATCCCTGCTGGAAACCACCTTCTAGGTAGAGGATCAGTGCCCGCGTAAAGTGTTGGTCACACCGAATCCACAAGAACTCTACCAGGGAACACGGAGTGACAGGAGAATCTCCCCAGGCCTCACAAGGTGATCCCGCTCCAATCCGCTGAGTCACTATCGAAGCGTACTGAGACAACTCATCCCATAAAGTGGGAAAACACCCACGTTGTACGAGCACACATAGTCATAAATGGTGTCGTAGTCCGGTGGAAGGGGCACGATACTGAAACCCCTCATAGCTGAAGAAAAAAAGGAACCAAACCATCTCTGTCAGCCAAACGAGAACGGAACCAAGGGAAAACTCAACCATGTCTGTCAACAAATGAGAAAAGTACTAGGGGAAAACTCAGCCATGCTGGTCAACAAACAAGAACAGAGGAACCCTCTATGTCACGAGAGGTCAAAAGTATGTAAAGCAGAGCACGACAAGTACATGGGTCCAACACGACATGTGGCCCTAAGTCAACCCCGACAAAGCGCACAAAAATTATTAGGTACCAACATCAACATATACCTCCCAGCGCTCCCGTATACTCCCAGAGTATACCACGTCTACATCCCAATGGCTAATGTGCTCCTAGCACCCAACGTCAACGCAAAGGTGTAACGTAACAACTCCAAACTGTCACCTCAATAGCTGAGGCACATCCAACAACATATCTTTAGACACCAACCTCACTCTCCCCGGAGTGCACGCTATCACACGCTAAAGGTCCGCTACAAACATGGTAGAAGAACCGCCACTGGGGTATCATTCACATTTCCACATTTAATAATATCGCGAAAGAGGCTCCACACAGCCAAATGGATCGTTCCGTTGTAATCCTCATGAAAAAACACGCGAGTTAGACTACTTACTCGCCTCAAACAGATATCTGACAGAGAAGTCACCAACACCGCCTCACGCCTGAACGGTGTCCTGTGATCCTGAGCCTCGGCCCCGAAAACAGTCAGGTGCATCACACTATTTCGATCCCCTCATAAAAAACACATCAAAAGGACTACTCACTTGAGTGGAACGGATATCTGGAGAAAAAGATGCATTCCGGCGCACCACGCACGAGTGGTGCTATGTGGGACCTGCATCCCTATCCCGAAACACAACAAACGGAGCGTACCATTGCGACCCTCTCGAAAAAGTACTCAAGTTAGACTAATAACTTGTCCAAAACAGACACCCGATGATAAAGCAAGAAATCACCTTCAACTCCCGAAACGGTCGTCGCAGGGCCCGCATTAGCATGCGGAATTAATGCGGGTAGACTACGCCAATTCAATCCCCTCGGAAAGACATCCAGAATCGACTGCTCGAATGCCCCGAACGGACGTCCGATGAAAAATACATGAAACGTTGCACACAACTCAAAAGATGGGTCGTGGTTCCCACGCCTCAACTCTGGTTTCAACACCTGAAACCACACTAGAAATTCTTAACTCAACACCAGGGCTGCAATGCCACTGATGACGCTCAAAATGGATGCCGGACGCGTCCGCGCCATCCAAAAAATGATCCCCCGGAAAAACGGCAATTCACTTAAAGACGTGTTGCGCCTTCGAGGCCCCTCATTTCAGGAATTAAAAATTCCCAAACCATCTCAAAAAAAGTCTGCCTCGACGTCTAGAGTACACTGCCATAGACGGCATACAAAATGGACACCGTATTAGATATTTATGCATGAACTAATAATTGGTATCCAAAATAATAATAATAATAATAATAATTATTATTATTATTATTATTATTATTATTATTATTATTATTATTATTATTTTAAATCAATCAAAATTAAATAAGATGGGGCGCATGTGCCTCCCCCACATTAACTCTAACGTGGGTAAGACCCTCCCCCAATTTCCAAACTGTGTAACAAAACCCGCCAAAAGTCGCGGTATGAAAAACTCTCGCACCCTCTCATTTTATGTTGTTCTTAGGTAAAAAACTACATTGAAAACTCAACGGTGGTCTCGGATTTTCAATCCGAGTACCCGTTCAAGAGTTATTTAATTTAACATCCAAAACCACTTAATTACGAAAATGCCCCTGGTGCCATTTTTCACAGGAGGCCCGCGCCCGCTAAAATTACACCCCTCCTAGAGTAAACGGAATGTTCCAGACTCAACGGTGCCTTTGATTTTCCAAAAAGAGATATTGTTTAAGAGATAATTGAGTTTAACCATTTAACAAATAAATTAATTATTTTTTTTATCTGTTTAATGTTCCGGAAGCGAGCGAAGGGTCCAAAATCCCAGCGCCGGCATGTTTTATGTCGTTTATAGAGTAAAAACCCCATTTCAGACCCATCCGAATGCTCAGATTTAGGATCTGAAGCACCGTTTAGCAGTTATCCCATTTATTTGGCGTGCCCAGTGTGAACACACAGAAAATTTAATTCCGGTCACACTAGGGCTCAGAATCACACGCCTTCTGAAGGCGCTGCTCTAGAATAACATAAAGAATATTCCAAAGTCTTTTATTTCAAAAAACAGGTTCTTTAATCATTCCCTCCTTCAAGCTTTTCATCCCCGAAAAGAAAAACCAGGGAACATATCAGGGTACTAAGACCACACCTGGCTCTCCCGTACCTAGAAGAACCCTCGCATAGCTCTATGCCACCGTACACAGACCAAAGAATTTGATCTGTTCATGCGAGGTCTTCCCTCATCGAGGACGTGCATAGGAGCATGTACACATATATTCATGTAAACCACACCAGACTATTGGGTTAGGGCAAGGCGGTAGGTAACCTCTCCATCCCTCTGCACGGTCTCAAACGGTTAGAATGATCTCGGGGGTAGCTCATGTCCCTGACCAAACCTCTATGTCGCACGCCACGACTGGAATCACCACCCGCACCTAGGACAAGGCCTGGTGATTCCCTATTTTAGAATATCCATATGGTGAAAACACCCAAGGATATCGGGTCACGCAAGATTTCACAGTCGACGTCGCTCAACAAAGACTCTCTTACACTCTTGGAAAGGGATGGAGTCGACACCATTGACTAAAGAAAAAGGTCTCGTTCCTTTTATCATGCCAACACAGGGTTACACCTGATGCCATGCGTCACAATGGTAACACCTCAAACAAGGAGTAGGGAGAAAAGCATTTCACACGTAGAGTCTATCAATTCTACCGTAGAAAGTAGAAGAGCTGTAGAGCATACCTCTTATGACCTGATGCTCTGTATGATTGTAGAAATTAAATGCTCGCGGCTGCCTGCGGTCCCAACTATCAGCTCTCGGAGCCTGATGTGGACTGCCTAGAGGTGATGGGGATACCTCGTAAGGTCGTCCTCCACTTCCATCTCCTCCCGCTCCTCTACTAGAACCACCTCTCTGGGCACTACTCTGATCACGATGCTTCCTCTATCGTGGTGGTGCACCTACTACCTGCCCGAAGCTCTCTGCATGCTTGGTTAGGTAGTCTCGTGCTAGGTGACCTCGCCCATCACAAGCATAACACCGACACTCTCTGGGCTGCACTGGTTCCCTCTGGTGCCACTATGGTGTATGACCACGCCCCTGAGTCCGGTTGTTAGAAAGCCACCTGCGTCGAGGTTCTGCTTGCTGACGACTGCTAGCTGCGGTAGACGTCTCGGATCCAACGCGCCTGCTGCCACCACCAACTCTAGAACGTGAACGGGAGATATCTATCACCAACGCCTATTCTATCACCCCGACATATGTGGAAATGCACAAAGGACTATGATAGCATGAATCTCTCGGCAGAGACCCTGCTCAAACTTCCGCACTCGGATGTTATTGTCATGGACCAAGTCTGGGTAAAAGCGTGCACGGTCTGCAAAACTAGCCGCATACTCCGCCACCGTCATCCCTCCCTACTGAAACTACAGGAGCTCCTGAATCCGAACAGAGCGCAAGAAAGAGGGGAAAAACTCCTCACGGAAAAAGAACTGAATGTCTCCCCATGAAAGTGACGACTCGTCAAGAAACTGAGTCACCAGACTCAGAAACACCAAGCTGCACTGTGGAAAAGGTTAGATTCCGAGGCCACTCTCTAATCTATCGACGTCTGCACAAGCCTGAAAAGGAAAACCGCTGCCTCTAGCCAAACCTCTTCTTATTGAGGTTCTGGCTCACCACTGAACCTTAGCAGTCTCTACCGCTGGAACTCACGGAGCGCGCTCAACCTGTGCTCATACTCAGCCTGCTTTGCTGAAGCTGTCTGCTTCTCAACAGTTGGGGGTACTGCTACTGGCCCACTCGGAGAAAGGGGCTCACATGTTGGGTCCTGTACTAAGGCCTTATAGCCCACAAAGTCATCGTCACGAACCAAAGATGGCATCCTGGATGACTGTCTTCGCGGAGACATCCTGAATATTATCAAGGAGGTCCATGATCAAATGAGCATATATGTATATACCAATAACAAAAATGAGTAGCTGAATCAAGAAGGATAGTCAAGACTCAGTCCTATGTGATGCACAAACATATTTTCCCTGCACCAAGTGTCTCAACATGCCAAGTCGACAAGTGGGTTATCAGGGTCCGGGTGAATGGATAAGTCGGTCGCCGCACCATCACTAGTCTCCCTGGCCTGAGAGCCGCTCTTGAGACACTTTAACACTGTTTCCCTAAATACCAACCAATTCCTTTTTAGGGACGTCCGCAAAATGACCCAACGAACAAACCAACTCTGATACCACTTTGTCAAGATCCGACCCTACCCGGGCTCGAGCCGCAACTACCCCAAGCTCGCCTCTATAGGCCAGGGGTTGGCGACAAGCGCCGAAGGCTAAACAACTCGGGGAGGCCTTTGTCTGAGTACCTGTACACACACACACACACAATACACTCAATATAAAAGTGCAGAGTAAAAGAAAAGACAAGCAGAGTAAAGTGCAACTGCTTTATATAAACCACTAAAAGTGCATCGACCTCTAAACAGTACAAACACTAGTGCAGAAAACATTTTTTACGTCACCATTTTTTACGTCGGTTATATAAAACCGACGTCATAATATGTAAAATGAGGTTTTTTACGTCGGTTATTTAATAACCGACGTAAAACCCTGTGTTTAGTACACCTTTAAAGTCGGTTATTTTGATAACCGACGTTATTAATCGGGCGGCTTCGTTTTTTACGTCGGTTATACATTAACCGCCGTAAAAAACAGAAGCGGGGGGCGTTTGTTACGTCGGTTATTGAATAACCGACGTAACAAACACGGTTTTTGAAGTCCTTTTTACGTCGGTTATAAAATAACCGACGTAAAAAAAGAATATGCAGATGTTTTTGACGTCCGTTATGGAATAACCGACGTAATAAAATGCGGATTTTGAGCCCTTTATAACGTCGGTTATAGAATAACCGACGTAAAAAAAGAATCGGAGGAAGGTTTTTACGTCGGTTATTCAATAACCGACGTTATAAATGTTTTAAAAAAAATTATAACGTCGGTTATTGAATAACCGACGTGATAACTCATTAAAAATTTACCCAGACCCGTGGATTGTCATTCGCGAGTTTACCTTCGACAGTCGCGACTCGTCTCTCTCGCGCGTAAACCCGAATCGGCTCGTCCATTTCGTTGGTTTAGATTCGTTTTGTGATCATTGTTTCTCATATTTAATCTCCTGGGATCAATCATCTAAACTCGCAGCACTCAGGTAATCCTCCCACTCGTTCTATTTTTTTTCGCGGATAGTATATATATATGTGTTGTGATTTTTTTGTTGAAACTAGCTAAGATTCTTCGATTGCGAACCCTTTTAACTCGTTTTGGCACCATAATCTTATTAATCATCCCTAGATCTATTAGTTTGACTTGCAATATTGACTAATTTTATGATTTCACTAATTTTTCATCGTTTTCTATAAATCCCCGAGAGGGTTGGGGCGTGTCCATTTGGATGGGTTGCCCTTTTACAGTTGTTACTACTTTATTCAGTGATTCCAGGGGGTGGGAGGGCTATCAAGAGGGTTGGGGGTGTCCAGGGGGGTGTCCAAGGGGGTAGGGTGTGGGGGGTGGTGTCCAGGAGGGGTGGGGGGCTGTCCAGAGGGGTCGGGGGGTGTCCAGGGGGGTTTACAAGGGGGTGGGTGGGTGTGGGGGGCTGTCCAAGGGTGTGGGTGGGTGTTGGGGAGTGTCCAGGGGGGTGTCCAAGGGGGTAGGGGTGGGGGTGGTGTTCAGGAGGGGTGGGGGGGCTTTCCAGAGGGTTGGGGGGTGTCCAGGGGGGTGTCCAAGCAGGTCGGGGGTGGGGGGTTGTGTCCAGGAGGGGTGGGGGTGCTTTCTAGAGGGGTCGGGGGCTGTCCAGAGGGGTCGGGGGGTGTCCAGGGTGGTGTCCAAGGGGGTGGGTGGGTGTGGGGGGCTGTCCAAGGGGGTGGCGGCCTGTCCTGAGGGGTCGGTGGGGTGTCCAGGGGGGTGTCCAAGGGGTTGGATGGGTGTGGGGGGCTGTTCAAGTGGGTGGCGGCCTCTCCAGAGGGTATTTGGGGTTGTCCGGGTGGGTGGGGGGCTGTCCAGAGGGTTGGGGGATGTCCAGGGGGTGTCCAAGGGGGTAGCGGTGGGGGTGGTGTCCAGGAGGGGCGGGGGGCTGTCCAGAGGGGTCGGGGGGTGTCCAGGGGGGTTTACAAGGGGGTGGGTGGGTGTGGGGGGCTGTCCAAGGGTGTGGGTGGGTGTTTGGGGGTGTCTAGGGGGGTGTCCAAGGGGGTAGGGGGTGGGGGTGGTGTTTAGGAGGGGTGGGGGGCTGTCCAGAGGGTTGGGGGGTGTCCAAGTAGGTCGGGGGTGGGGGGTTGTGTCCAGGAGGGGTGGGGGTGCTTTCTAGAGGGGTCGGGGGGCTGCCCAGAGGGGTCGGGGGTGTCTAGGGTGGTGTCCAAGGGGATGGGTGGGTGTGGGGGGCTGTCCAAGGGGGTGGCGGCCTGTCCAGAGGGGTCGGTGGGGTGTCCAGGGGGGTGTCCAAGGGGTTGGATGGGTGTGGGGGGCTGTCCAAGTGGGTGGCGGCCTCTCCAGAGGGTATTTGGGGTTGTCCGGGTGGGTGGGGGGCTGTCCAGAGGGTTGGGGGATGTCCAGGGGGGTGTCCAAGGGGGTAGGGGGTGGGGGGTGGTGTCCAGGAGGGGCGGGGGGCTGTCCAGAGGGGTCGGGGGGTGTTCAGGGGGGTTTATAAGGGGGAGGGTGGGTGTTGGGGGGTGTCCAGGGGGGTGTCCAGGGGGGTAGGGGGTGGGGGTGGTGTTTAGGAGGGGTGGGGGGGTGTCCAGAGGGTTGGGGGTGTCCAGGGGGTGTCCAAGCTGGTTGGGGGTGGAGGGTTGTGTCCAGGAGGGGTGGGGGTGCTTTCTAGAGGGGTCGGGGGCTGTCCAGAGGGGTCGGGGGGTGTCCAGGGTGGTGTCCAGGGGATGGGTTGGTGTGGGGGGCTGTCCAGAGGGTTGGGGGATGTCCAGGGGGGTGTCCAAGGGGGTAGGGGGTGGGGGGTGGTGTCCAGGAGGGGCGGGGGGCTGTCCAGAGGGGTCGGGGGGTGTCCAGGGGGGGTTATATCTTACTATATTTTGTTTAAAAAAATAATATTCAAGCATATTTTTTTAAATACACATCGATTTGTTTTATATTTCAAAATTGTTTACATTCAAATTATGATTTTTTTCATATAAACATATATTTTTCTTATCTAAAAAATATATATATTTTTGCTATTTGTTATAGGTAATAATGAGTCGAAGTTGGATTACGGCACATCGAATGAGCAATGACTATGAGGAAGGTGTTGATGCCTTTTTGAAATTTGCTAAACGAAATGTTCCAAGTAGTGACATTTTTTTCTGTCCATGCCTGAAATGTCTGAATATGAAGAAGTTGAAAAGTAGAGAGATAAAAGATCATCTGATTTGTCATGGTTTCAATCCGAGTTACAACCCTTGGATTTGGCATGGTGAAACTGGACAGAATGTCACTGATGATAATGAATCGCAAGATGGTAACACCGATGAAATTGAAGAAATGATTCGCGATATTGTAGCAGAACAAATTGAGATAGAACCGACAGTTGCACGTCTATATGGTGATGCCGAAAAACCATTATATCCTGGTTGTACAGATTTTACGGTTTTGTCGGCGGTGTTAAGATTGATTAACCTGAAGGCGAAACATGGATGGAGTGATAGAAGTTTTACAGAGCTGCTACAATTGATGAAAGACATTCTTTCAAAAGATAACGATCTTCCAGATTCACATTATAAGGACAAAAAAATATTATGCTCGATGGGATTGGGATACAGGAAAATACATGCCTGTCTGAATGACTGCATTATATATAGGAAGGAATATGAATTTCTGAAAGAGTGTCCTAAATGTGGGACATCACGGTATAAGGTGAAAGAAAAATCACAAGCTGATGTAGAGATTACAAAGCTCCCTTCAAAGGTATTTTGGTATCTTTCTATAATTCCTCGTTTCAAACGTTTATTTGCTAATTCACATGATGCAAAAAGGCTAAGATGGCATGCTGATGAGCGGGTATGTGATGGAAAAATACGTCATCCAGCTGATTGTCCACAATGGAAGAAAATTGATGCCCAGTACCCTACATTTGGAAATGAAATTAGAAATCTGAGACTAGGCTTGTGCACAGATGGAATGAATCCATACCGAACCCTCAGTAGCACACATAGTTCATGGCCTGTTTTATTGGTAATTTACAACCTCTCTCCTGAAGTTTGTATGAAGCGCAAATATGTCATGTTGAGTATCATGATCTCTGGTCCAAAGCAACCCGGCAATGATATTGATGTATACTTGTCACCGCTGATTGATGATTTGAAACTGTTATGGGCTGTTGGTATTAGGGTGTATGATTCTTATAAAATGGAATATTTTCAACTGCATGCAGTGCTTCTATTTACTATAAATGACTTCCCAGCATATGGAAATTTGTCTGGATACAGTGTTAAAGGGCATAAAGCATGTCCAATTTGCGAACAACAGACGTCATATTGTCAATTGCATCATGGGAGGAAAACAGTGTACATGGGTCATCGAAAGTTTTTGCCTATGGATCACCCTTATAGAAGACTAAAAAAGGAATTCAATGGCTCACAAGAATTTGATACTGCTCCAAAACCTTTATCCCCAGATTTTTATTTTGAGAGGGTGAAAAACCTTGATGTGACATTGGAAAAGACACAGAAATCTGGTAATGATAGACATATTTGGAAGAAAAGGTCAATATTTTTTGAGCTACCATATTGGAGGTATCATGAAGTCAAACATAATATTGATGTCATGCACGTGGAGAATAATATCTGTGATTCTTTGATCGGAACATTGCTAGATATTAAAGGAAAGACAAAAGATGGGTTGAATGAAAGGTTAGACCTACTATCAATGGGAATACGTTTGGAGTTAGCTCCCACTCCTAAAGGAAGACGAACATTTCTTCCCCCGGCTTGTCATACATTATCGAAGAGGGAGAAAAGTAGCTTCTGTCAGTGTCTTCATGATATCAATGTGCCTCAAGGTTATTCTTCAAATGTAAAAAAATTTGTATCATTGAAAGACATGAAGTTGATAGGTATGAAATCACATGATTGTCACGTCATGATGCAACAAATTCTACCAGTTGCACTGCGTGGAATATTACCCACCCGTGTCAGAAAGACTATAATGAGGTTGTGTTATTTTTTCAATTCAATTTGTAACAAGGCGATTGATGTGAATGCTTTGAACATTTTGGAAAAGGATGCAGTTTTTATACTTTTTCATTTGGAAATGTATTTTCCTCCAACTTTTTTTGATATGATGGTGAATTTAATGATTCATCTGGTTCGAGAAATAAAGCTTTGTGGACCTGTATATCTTCGTTGGATGTATCCTTTTGAAAGGTATATGAAAATATTAAAGGGATATGTTAAAAATCCATATCGACCTGAAGCCTCCATTATTGAAAAGTATATTTCTGAGGAGGTAGCAGAGTTTTGTACGAGCTACATGGCTACGACGCAACACATAGGTTTGCCTCCATCTCGCCATGAACGGGTTAATAATGAGGGAAAGGGGATTCGTGGCTTGAAAGTCAAATCACTGTCAGCTGAACATATGAAGAAGTTAGAATCATACATCTTGAATAACATAGCTGATGTTCAACCGTATATCACATTGCATATTAATGAGTTGAAACAATGTCATCCAAAGAAGAAAGAAATATGGATTTTGAATGAGCACAACAAAATTTTTTTGCCATGGTTTAAAAAGACCTTGCTTGGTAGATCAGATGTATCAGAGACATTAAAATGGATAGTGGGTGGTCCATCTTTAAATGTGATAACATGGTCTGCTTATGACATTAATGGCTATACATTTCATACGAAAGCTCAGGACAACAGAAGTGCAGTTCAGAATAGTGGTGTATTGGTGTTTGCAGAAGCAATGCATTTTTCGAGTGCTAAGGACAGAAACCCAATTTCGGCATCAAGTGCATATTATGGAGTGATTGAAGACATATGGGAGGCTGATTACTTTAAAATTAAAGTTCCTGTTTTTAACTGTAAATGATTTATCGGTAACAACAGTGTCAGACACGATGAATTTGGAATGACACTTGTTAATCTGAATAGATTGGAAGACACAGCTGATTCTTTTATAATGGCAACACATGCCAAACAAATTTTCTATGTAGTAGATCAATCAGATATGCAGTGGGTTGTTGTTTTACAAGGGAAAAAAAATATGTTGGTGAGGATGAATTTGATGAAGATGCTGATTTATGTGAGATCCCTACTTCCATGGAAAGATTAACAGAACATAATGATGAGTATGTTGAAGACATGGTTTGTGCCATAAGGAACGATCACGACGAAGGAATTTGGGAAAACAATCCAACTGTACATTCCTAAAATTACAGGTAACACATGTTTATTTCTTGTTTACATTTAGTTTTTTCATATAATGTTAGATATTGTAAATTTTTTACTTATTAAAACATGTATCAAACCAAAACGATAAAACAATAAAAACCGTAAAGAGGAGAAGTCCTGGGCGCACCGGCTGGCCGGTGGTGGATCACCGGTTGGCCGGTGGTCCAGAGCAAAGCTCTGTCTGGTCCACCGGCCGGTGGTCCAGACAGAGAGGAAGGCTCTCTGTCTGGTCCACCGGCCGGCCGGTGGTGAGCCAGCGGCCGGCCGGTGGTGATCCAGCGGCCGGCCGGTGGTCCAGACAGAGAGGAAGGCTCTCTGTCTGGTCCACCGGCCGGCTGGTGGTGATCCAGCGGCCGGCCGTTGGTCCAGACAGAGCAAGGCTCTGGTCCAGCGGCCGGCCGGTGGTGATCCAGCGGCCGGCCTGTGGTCCAGACAGGAAGGCTCTGTCTGGTCCACCGGCCGACCGGTGGTGAGCCAGCGGCCGGCCGGTGGCACCAGGCAGTGGGCTAGTCTACTGCCTGGGTCCTCCGGCCGGCCGGTGAGCTCACACCGGCCGACCGGTGGACTCAGTGAGTCCACTTTTCAGCATTCTTGGGCCAACTCCTTGGCAACCTTTTGCCTGTGTTTACCATGTTTATCATTGTTTAACATGCTTACCATATTACCAATGTTTACTATTATGTAATTTAGTACACTTTTCTATTTTCTGATTAAGTAGTACTACAATATTTGAATTTGTATATTTGTGAACTAATGTTTGTTTTTTTGATTTGAAGGAAAATGACAGATCAATCAGTTGATCAGCCACATGATTCTGGAGATGAGCATATTGGTCAAACATCTGGGGAGGAACATTCAAATGCTCCTATTACGAAAAAGAGTTCAAAGGTTGGTAAGCGTGGGTGCACACGTTTACCAAAATTATCACTTGCCCGTACGAAGGAGGAGAGGATAGTCGTGGAGTTTGATGATGATGATCTTCCTAGAGGTCCAAATGCTGAAGATTTTAAGGGTTTTGTAGCAACTCAGGCTAAGAGCAAAGTAAGCATTATCTATGATGATTGGAGAAGTGTGGATAAGGCGATAATTTCTCAGCTGTGGGAGACCATTTTGGTAAGATCTTTTACTATTGTTTGACTGTTCTTTAAATGTTTCTCGTATATATAATATTTTTAACCTCTTTTTTATCAGATGACATTTGATATTCCTGACACTGGAGGAGTCAGGAAGAAATGCTTATCGTTGGCTGCTAGGAGATGGAGGGATTTCAAATCAACCCTCTCATCTGATTTCATTTATGGTCATAGGAGTCGTGAGAATCCATGTCGTATATATCCTTTTATAGATGAAGACACATGGAGACAATTTTTTGAATGTTGAAGAAAAGAATCATTTTTGGTAAGGGCAATGTAAACTTTTATAAGCTTTCTTATATAAATGATCTTATTATTGTTTTGTTAATGATTACTTATTCTTAATTTACAGCAAACAAGGAAAGCTCATCAAGAGATCCAATCTAAAAATGTATACCCTCATAGTTTATCTCGGGGAGGATATGCATTATTGGAAGAACAAATGCTGGCAGAAAAATTTCAACAACTAAGAGCTGAGTCTTCAAGCTCTGGAGAGGTGGCCCCTCCATCCCCTCCATCTAGACATGAGAAATGGAAAAGAGCTCGGAAGGGCAAAAAAGGACAATATCTTTCGGAAGAATCGAGACTCGTAGTTGAGAGGATTGTAAGATATCTATTTTATTTATTTAAGTTTACTATTTTCGTCATATATTTCCAATCATTATAGAAATGTTCAATTAATTATTACAGGACTCTCTTGAGGAGCAGAGTTCACAGGGGACATTTACACCATCTGGGAGGGAAGATATTTTATCTGTGGCATTGGGAAAGCCCGAACATCCTGGCCGTGTAAGAGGATATCCGGCAGGTGTATCGGTAAGAAAAGTGTTGCCACGTTCCTCAACTTCTAACGTTGAGGGAGTTTATAAAAAAAATAGAATCCTTGGAGGTTGAAGTCCATAATATTAATGAGACAATGGAGGACAAGATTAGAGCATCGGTGCAGTTTATGTTTGCAGACTTGCAAAGACAATTTCAGGGTGCAGCTCCCACTCCACCTCTCCCAGTAGCTCCCACTCCCCCACCTCAGCCTGCGGACCCCATTTTTGATCCTCCTCCTCCGCCGCAGATACCTAC
This sequence comes from Viscum album, assembly GCA_963277665.1. Taxonomy (NCBI): domain Eukaryota; kingdom Viridiplantae; phylum Streptophyta; class Magnoliopsida; order Santalales; family Viscaceae; genus Viscum; species Viscum album. The sequence continues at coordinate 1,629,305,257 of OY728130.1, forward strand.
TTATTGTGAGTTGTATATTGATGATCCTCAACATCATATAGTTGCATATGGGATGGTATATTGTATAGGAGATAGAGTTCATCATCAACAGTTAGAGGTAGAGAATCAGAGGGTCACTGTACAGGATATTATAGATAGATCAGCTCGGATACCATTACCTACAGATGAGGTGATGACAGTTGGAAATAGTATCGTCCATTTCTTACTTTGGCCATCCAGACTTCTTCGACTCATTACCATAGAGGTATGGATGTTATATCTTTTATTTTATATTTTTATTAATGTTTTATCATTTGGAAACTAATATATTTTTCAATTTATTTTTACAGGAATACTTCAAAGGTAAAGAAATACTGTATAGACAACAACAAAGACAGATAGCTATGACATCAGATGCAGATACTAGCAGTCTTGACAAATTGTCAAGATATTCAAATTTGTTGTTGGATCATTATGACTTTACAATGGAAGCTCATGTCTGTGGACGTGAACTAAGTGTGGGGATTATGAAAACTGATATCATGGAGTTTGTTATTGGAGATAAGTTGGGCATCAACGTGGTGCAAATTTTTATCATGTAAGTCTTAAAACCTTTTCCTTGTGTTATATTTATTAAAAATGTATACTTATGTCTGCTTTGTATTAGGTATCTGTATAAAATTTGTGAGAGGAATGAGCTGACAGATGTATATGGATTCATGGACCCACAATTGATTTCCCCTGAAGCATGTGCATTGGATGAGGAACAAAGAATGCTTTATATTGCTAATAGATTTGAAAAGAATGTAATCACACAGTGTTGGATGATGCCTTTTTGTGAGAGTTATGAAAACATCCCTCTCAAAGAGTTAATTATCTTTTAACATAAAAACCACTAACGTTAAATTTCCTTTTATCAGGGATCATTGGATGTTAGGGGTTTTTTTCCCTAGGGAGAAAACACTTTATTGGATATGCTCTCTCCATGATGATGTGCGAGAAAGTTTTAAGAATATATTGGAAACGTAAGTTTCAATTTCACAATAGTTTTATATATTATAATGAATTTTAAATTTACCCCATTCGTATTATTTTCTAACAGGGCATGGGTCCACTTTCGAAAAAGCGCAAAGAAAAGGAATTTCAAGATCAAATATGTACATGCGAAGGTAATTATCCATTTATAATTTGTACATTTTGATTTATTACATAAAAATAATATATTGAATTTACACTCATTCAAACAGAAATGTCATGAGCAACAAGGCATCATCGAATGCGGATATTACATGTTAAGATTTATGTATGAAATAATAACAACTGGGACAGTTCTGAGTTTTGACCTGGTAAGATTTCCTCTTTCTCATAATATTTCAATTTGATTTATTCATTATACACGTTGACTACTATCCTTTTCTTTTGTAGCTTTTTGATGACCCTCAACCCTTTACTGCTGAAGATATCAAACACATACAAGTGGAGTGGTCAAATTATTTTACAGGTTTGATTGACTTTTAGTTGTTTGTAATGTAAAATGTAATTTTGAATATTGTCAATGTAATTGTGTATTTCGTAGTCGTTTAGGTTGGATTTAGTTTTTTTTGAAGTTGACAGTGTAAGTTTTGAATGTTATATAAGTGAATGTTTAATTTTTCTCTACTTCTTGTTTTGGTCTACTGTTGATGGTTTTTCTGGTCTGGATTTTGGTATGGGGGGAGAGGTTCCAAGGGGGTGGGTGGGTGTTTGGGGGTGTCCAAGGGATATGGGAGGGGTGTCCAAGGTGTGTTTGGGGCTGTCATAGGGGTCGGTGGGGTGTAAATGAGGGTGGGGGCGTCCAAGGGGTGGGGGGTGTCCAAGGGAAATGGGAGGGGTGTCCAAGGTGTGTTTGGGGCTGTCCAAGGAGTCGGTTGGGTGTAAATGAGGGTGGGGGGGGGGGCTGTCCAAGGGGTGGGGGGTGTCCAAGTGGTGGGGGTGTCCAAGGGATATAGGAGGGGTGTCCAAGGGCTGTTTGGGGCTGTCCAAGGGGATGGGGGGGGGGGGTCCAAGGGGTAGGGGGGGTTTCCAAGGGGTCGGGGGGTGTCCAGGGGGTGGGGGGGCTGTCCAAGGGGTGGGGGGTGTCCAAGGGGTGGGGGGTGTCCAAGGGATATGGGAGGGGTGTCCAAGGGGTGTTTGGGGCTGTCCTAGTGTTCGGGAGGTGTAAATGAGGGTGGGGGGGGGGGGCTGTCGAAGGGGTGGGGGTGTCCAAGGGGTGGGGGGTGTCCAAGGGATATGGGAGTGGTGTCCAAGGTGTCTGGAAGTTCTTTCCAAGGGGCCGGTTGGGTGTAAATGAGGGTGGGGGGGCTGTCCAAGGGGTGGGGGGTGTCCAAGGGGTGGGGGTGTCCAAGGGATATGGGAGGGGTGTCCAAGGTGTGTTTGGGGCTATCCTAGGGGTCGGGGGGGTGTCCAAGGGTCGGGGGGGGGGGGGGGTGTCCAAGGGGTCTGGGAGGGCTGTCAAGGTGTGGGGGGGTGTCCAATGGGTGTTTGAGGCTGTACTAGGGATCTTGGGGGTGTAAATGAGGGTGGGGGGCTGTCCAAGGGGTGGGGGGTGTCCAAGGGGTGGGGGGTGTCCAAGGGATATGGGAGGGGTGTCCAATGGGTGTTTGAGGCTGTACTAGGGGTCGTGGGGGTGTAAATGAGGGTGGGGGGGCTGTCCAAGGGGTGGGGGGTGTCCAAGGGTTGTGGTGGGGCTCCAATGTGGTGGGGGAGGGCTCGCCAGGTTGTTAGGTGGGTATAGATGAGGGTGGGGTTCAGTTGGGGCTTGGGGGAGGGCTGGCATGGTTATTTATGTTTGGTTTCTGGTTGCTTTTTGGTGAGAGCAGTGCAATTATTTTAAAAAATATATATATCGCTTTCACGTCGGTTATTTTATAACCGACGTGGTAAATAAATCGGTAGGGGTTTATCACGTCGGTTATTGGATAACCGACGTGCTAAAACGTTTCCCAGGCCTTTTTAGCACGTCGGTTATTTAAGAAACCGGCGTGATAATAGGCCTGGGGAAGGGTTAATCACGTCGGTTATGTCATAACCGACGTGATAAACGATATCCCAGGCATTTTATCACGTCGGTTTAGAAAATAACCGACCTGATAAACCCCCCCCCCCCCCCCCCCCGCGCATATTTATCACGTCGGTTATTAATGAACCGACGTTATAAACACCGTGATGTTAGGGATGTTACGTCGGGTTTTAAATAACCGACGTAAAAAACGTTATTTATAATGTCGTCCGTATTAACGTCGCCTAAAAATCGACGTAAATAATGAAAAATAACCGACGTAAAAAATGTTTTCTGCACTAGTGAAAGAACAAGCTAAAGGTAAACTGAAAAGAAAAGGGGCAAAAAACATTCCCAACATTAAAGTGACACAACCCGATAACATGTAAAACAACAGTAAACAACTGGGAGGGTCCCACACCAAGAACCCAACAACGACCACCGCACGCGGTCCAAGCTCCCGGCTCCTAAGCTCCTCTGACGTCATGACCAACCTTTCCATCGTCTTCAAGGGCACACCAAGTGCGGGAAAATCCCAAGCAGGGGTGAGTATAAAAATACTCAGTAGGATACAACGAAGGCTCGGGGGAGCAAAAAAGGAGGTATCTAAGGCTGAGAAGTAGAACGAATAGGAAAAGTAAAGGAGTACAACCGAAAGGGCAGTAAAGAGTATAGTAAAGAGTCCAGCTCAACCCAACAAGAAGAAAGAAGGTAGACTCATCCAGACAAAAGGAGTAGGAAACAGTGAGAAGATGACCTTCTTTTCGAGTCTTCGCTACCTATACTAGGAGAGTAGACACGTCTAACCATGAGAAGCTAGACACGGAAAGCATGTGGAATACCCCGCGCGTCTTCGCCTCTCCTGTAAAGAGAGTAACCAAAACCCAAGAAGTGGGTACTGGAAAAAGGTATATACAAATACATATGCTCAATAAAGAAGCCCAAACAAGACCGTAAGAGGATCTCCATCCCATAGCTCATCCCACGAAAAGTGAGACTCCAACAGTCCTAGAAGTAACCCCATCGATTCCTCGCATCCTGCACGTCTGCCCCAAACTACATGTCAAGGTCTCAATCCCCACACCTCGACACTATCCGCTTAGGTCGGCACTGAATCGCATGCATGGTTTTAGGTCACGTCACAAGGAAACATCTCGGTGGGGAAAGCGCTCCATGTACTTGAGAGTTCTAAGGGAACGTCAAACAACAACTCATCACTACCCCACAGTCAAGAGGTCTTCTCAAAGTCGACAGGTGACCCCCTGCCCAGCACTATTAGAGGGTCCCTGGAAGTCGACGGGTTCCCACTATAGGGAGACCCAGCAAGATTCGATGGGTGACACACTGCCCAGCCCCGTAACAGGTTAATCCACTAGAGGGCGACTTGGTAAAGTCGGTGACAGGACCACTGCCCAGCCCAACTGGAGGTAACCCAGCATCAGGGACCACTACCCAGCACAGCTAGGGGTAAGCCCGACATTGAGGACCACTGCCCAACCCAGCTGGAGGTAATCCCGGCATCGAGGACCACTGCCCAGCCCCGTTGGAGGTAAGCCCGGCATCGGGGACCACTGCCCAGCCCCACTGAAGGTAAACCCAGAACTGCTCTGGTCATCCCTGCTAGATGGTACTGCTCGGTGAACACTACTGTGCTGGCCATCCCGACTGGATGGTACAACTGGCGAGCCTTGCTCGAAACAACCTCGGCCATGCTGGAAACAACCTCAAATTTGCTGGAAACAACCACAACCCTGCAGGAAACAACCTCAGCCCTGTTGGAAACAACCTCCTTTGTAGAGGATCGATGCCCGTGTAAAGTGTTGGTCACATAGAATCCACAATAACTCTACTAGGGAACACGGAGTGACCGGAGAATCTCCCCAGGCCTCACAAGGTGATCCCGCTCCAATCTGCTGAGTCACTATCGAAGCAGATAGAGACAACTCATCCCAGAAAGTTGGAAAACACCCACGCTGTACGAGAACACATAGTCGTAAATGGTGTCCTAGTCCAGTATAAGGGGCATGGTACTGAAACCCCTCACAACTGAAGAAACAAAGGAACCAAACCATATCTGTCGACCAAACGAGAATGGAACCAGGGGAAAACTCAACCATGTGGGTCAACAAACAAGAACATGACTAGGGGAAAACTCAACCTTGGTGGTCAAAAAACAAGAACAGAGGAACCCTCTATATCACGAGAGGTCAAGAGTACGTAAAGCAAAGCACGACACACACCTAGGTCCCACACGACGTGTAGCCTCAAGTCAACCTCGGTCAGGTGCACAAACATTCTTAGGTACCAACATCCATATATACCCCCAGCGCTCCCGTATACTCCTAGAGTATACCACATCTCCATCCCAAAGGCTAACGTGCACCCGAAACCCAATGTCAACGCAAAGGTGTAACATAAAAACTCCAACCTGCCACCTCAACAGATTAGGTATAGCCAACCACATCTCTTTAGACACCAACCACGCTCTCCCCTGAGTGCACGCGATCACACGCCAAAGGTTCGCTACAAACACAGTAGAAGAACCGCCACCGGGGCACCATTCACATTTCCACATTTAATAAGATCGCTCAAGAGGCTCTGCACATCTAAATGGATCATATCATTATAATCCTCATAGAAAAAAAATGCGAGTTAGACTACTCACTCGCCTCAAACAAATATCTGACGAAAAAGTCACCGACACCGCCTCACGCCCGAACGGCGTCCCGTGATCCTGAGCCTCGGCCCCGAAAATAGTCAGGCGCGTCAGACCATTGCGATCCCCTCAGAAAAACTCGTCAAAAGGACTACTCACTTGAGTGAAACGGATATCCAGAGAAAAAGATGCATTCCAGCACACCACGCACGAGCGGTGCTACGTGGGACCCACATACCGGTCCCGAAACACAACGAACGGATCATACCGTTGCGATCCTCTCAAAAAAGTACACAAGTTCGACGGATCACTTGTCCAAAACGGACACCCAGTGATAAAGCTGGAAATCACCGTCAACTCCCGAAACAGCCCTCGTGGGGCCCGCATTAGCGTGTGGAATTAAAGCGGGTAGACTACGCCAGTGCAATCCCCTCAGAAAAACATCCAGAATCGAATGCTCGCACACCCCGAACATACGTCTTATGAAATAGTCGTGAAACGCTACACGCAGCTCAAAAGATGGGTCGTGGGGCCCATGCCTCAACTCTTGTTTCAACGCCCGAAACCACACTAGAAATCTTCATCTCAATGCCAGGGTTGCAACGCCACTGAGAGTGCTCAAAATGGAAGTCAGACGCGTCCGCGCCGTCCAAAAGAATATCCCCCCGAAAAAACGTCAATTCACTTAAAGACGTGTCGTGCCTCCGAGGCCCCTCGTTTCGGGAATTAAAAATTCTAGAAACCATCTCAACAAAAGTCCGCCTCAACATCTGAAGTACAATGCCACAGACAGCATACAAAACAGACACCGTATGAGATATTTATGCATGAACAAATAATTGGTATCCAAAATAATAATAATAATAATAATAATAATTATTATTATTATTATTATTATTATTATTATCATTATCATTATTTTAAATCAATCAAAATTAAATAAGGTGGGGCGCATGTGCCTTCCCCACTTTAACTCTCACGCAGGTAAGACCCTCCCCCCAATTTCCAACTCTCCATTTTTTATAGTTCTTTTCTATTTATTTTATTTGGTTAATCATTCTCCCTCTCTCCAATCTTACCTATCTTCTCATCTTTCTCTCATCAAACACGTACCTGCTCTGTGGGTCTCTGCCTAAGTCATCTGCGGCCTTCGTTCACAACCCTGCTGGCCTCACCTTGCCACTCCACTGCACAATTCCGACACACACCCGTCGTCACCTGGCCACGTCAATCCAACCTACAACCATTGTCACCCTGCCGTTCAGCCACCATTGTATGTGCCAGTGTCTTCCGGCCACCTCTGCTACACAGACCGCCGACCTACTCCCACGACACATGGTCGCCACTGTCCCGGTTCGGCACACATCCTACCATCTCTGCTCCTCCATTCTGATGCATGCCCGCCGGCTCCTGCTCAGACCACCACACCTGCAGATCTACACCAGTAGATCTCGGATATACTCTCTTCGTCTACTGGCCTCCACCCCCAACCACCTTGGCTCACCGCCATAGCTTACCGAAGCCACACACCCCTTCCCCAATCTCGACCAGTGCTACACCGAAAGTATTTCTTTTTTTCACTTCGGTTTGACATAGCACCATATAACACACACACCAAAATGGAACACATGTATAATATATGCGAAACGGATGGCGAAAAGGCTCCAATATCAGGAGGATGATTTCATAGATTCAAATATACCAATAGGGAAATTAATTTAACATGTTACTGTATTCAAAATTTAAGATGTGAGGTGGAGTTGTAAACTAAATCAACAAATTTACAGAGAATGAAACAGGGGGTGGGGAGAGAAAAACAATTAATCAAAGGTCCTACCTTAGGATTGGATCCCTTGATGATGAAAAACACGCCCAACAAAGCATCGTTGAAGGATCGTCATTGATCTGCCAAAAGGGAGAGAGCTTCGTGTGGTGGGTGGTTTAGGAGGCAACCCCAAATCAAGAATCTATAACCACCTATTTATATCCATGTAATTAGGTTAATGCCAAACTGTGTAACAACACCCACCAAAAGTCGCGGTATACAAAACTCTCGCACCCTCTCATTTTACATTGTGCTTATGTAAAACACTACATTGAGAACTCAATAGTGGTCTCAGATTTTCAATTCGAGTTCTCGTTCAAGAGTTATTTAATTTAGCATCCGAAACCACTTAATTACGAAAATGCCCCTGGTGCCATTTTTCACAGGAGGCCCACGCCCACTAAAATTACACCCCTTTTTGGGTAAACGGAACGTTCCGGACTCAACAGTGCCTTCAGGTTTCCAAACTGAGCTACCATTTAAGAGTTACTTGTGCTTAACCATTAACCGATTAAATTAATTATTTTATTTATCCGTTCAATGTTCCGGAAGCGAGCGAGGGGTCCTAACGCCCCGTGCGGACATGTTTTATGTCGCTCCTAGAGTAAACACCCCATTTTAGACCCATCAATATGCTCATATTTAGGATCTGAAGCACCGTTTAGGAGTTATCCCATTTATTTGGCGTGCCTAGTGTGAATGCACTGAAAATTAATTCCGGCCACATGGGGGCACATAATCGCACGTCGTCTGAAGGCGCTGCTCTGAAATAACATGAAGAATATTCCAAAGACTTTTATTTCAAAAACTAGGTTATTATAAATTGAAAGCACCATATTACTTTGAGGTTGAATCCATGTGGTCAACAAGTTAACCCATGCATGTTCCAACATCTAATGATACACCAAACATCCAACAGAATATTCAAAAATCATTTCCACAAAATCACCAATTTCTTTAAAACAAAATACATCCATCAACGTTATTTTTAAAACACAAAACAATCCCATTAAAACAATAGAACACTTTATAAAAAATTTTATTACAATTGCGAAGATGTAACATTATCAAACCATACACACTATTCCAAGTTCACAAACAAGAAATTTCCATCAAAACCTAATTAAAACTAAAAATTTCATAAAAACCCCAAATTTCACTTTAGAAGAACAATGGAATTTTATCAAATACTTTGAGTACATATACACATAGGCATAATTAATGATTCACCATAAAAGTTAATTTTTTCCAATTATATTACAATAAAACACCACAATAGAGTGGCCATAAGCATTATCTACGTGATAATCACATATAAAAATTTATTGAAAAATATTTAGCATTATTAAAACACCTTTATCATTGAAACAAATATTAATATTCAAATAATAGCATCAAAACTATTTCTATCCACTCTTAAGAATTTATGAACACTTTAGAAGACAAATTAAGGGAATAATTAAGCAGTGAATCAAGTTTAAATAATAATTATAAGGATGAAAGTGCTATATGAATGTGTCAGAATGGAAATACATTGATTCTCCTACCTTAATGGCATAAAAACATGATAAAACTTCAACAAAAGGAATATTGCACCCTAGGAATGAACTACAAATCCTTTACATTGATAAAAACGCAAAAACATGAACCCCAATGATTAGGGTTTTTTCAAGATGAATAAAACCCAAAAAAATAAATGGAATTCAACAAAATGGAGGATTGGAGGGATGTCAGTGAGGCAGGTTGCGACCTGAAAGGTCGGTCCCACCGAAGCATGGTGGAGCTGAGGGTTGGGCCACCCCAGAATTGGGAAGAGTAGGGGGTTGGGCCATTGAAAAAAGTAGGGGTGATGTGCATGCTAGGGGGCACCACAGAGGGGAACCAACTGGGAAGAAACACTATTGGAAATGTCATCCTTTTGAAGAAAGGGTAGAACACAAGTGAGTGTGGCGTTGGAGTCTTGCATAGGGGAATGAAAACACTAAGGGGGTTTGGAACCATGAACATGGATGAGGATAGAAAAACTTGGGTTGCATAATAATAATAAAATACTAATAATAATATTAATAATAATCATGACACTAAAAATAATAATAATAATACCAATAATATGATAATAACAATTCTAATAATAATTTAATTTTTTACATATAAATAGTAGCAGAAAAAATTAAAAAAAAAATAATATTTATAACAATTTAATAATAAAATTATTAAAAAAAATTTATTAGTAATAATATTATCATCTACCATAATAATATTACTATTATTCTGTTTTAAGCATTTACTTTATTTTATTTTAATAACAATTTATTTATTTTAAACATCAGTCATCAGTAAGAGAACCAAGGTCGACTACATTGTTACCGCCGACCTTGTGGTTCCCATGCACCTGTGTGAAACCCATCAAAATTTTATTGTTTCAAAAATTTCATCTCTGGCCCCAAAACCCAACATCATCCAAAATATGTGACACTGAGAAAATAATAAACTATAATAGTGTCCAAGGTTGGGGTGTGATAGAGTACAACTATTGATTTTATTCAATCGAAATCCAGGATTCACATCTATGTATTGAAAAAGTATCCAACATTCAATAAACACTAAGTTGAAATTCAGTAATGTTTATCATCCTCAAAATGATTCTCAATCTAAATAGACTATGCAGACACTAGAATTCATGTTGAGAGCATGTTTTAAGGACTTTAGAGGAGTTTGGGACCAACAGACACCTCTGTTTGATTTATTATGTAATAATAGTTTCCACTCGAGCATCCAAATGGATCAATCTAAATCCATTAATGGGAAAATATGTAGAACACCGAAATTATGGTATTAATTTGATGAATTTAAGCTTCTAGGACCTAAAATGTTAAATGAAATGGTTCAAAAGGTGAAAAACATTCAATAACACAAAATATAGTCCAAAGTCAAAAAATATCTATATAGATAATCTTTGATGAGACCTTGAGATTTAGGTTAGAGACATAGTAATACTCTATATATCCCCATGGAAAAGAAACTTTATATTTGGTATGAAAGTAAAGATAATTCTATGGTACATCATCCCCTTTGAGATTAATGATTATGTTAGATTTGGGAACTATCAACTAGAAGTTACATTAACCATGTATCAAGTACATGGTGTATTCCATGTATCCCTCTTAAGTAAGTACGTTCTAGATCCATAACATGTAATTAATATAGAGGTGGTGGAGTTGGAAAATGATATCTCTTACGAGGAGCAGCTGGTGAAGATCTTGGACCACATTGATAAAGTTCCACGCAACAAGACCACTCACCTGGTCAATGTACAATGTAAAACTATATGTATAATGAGGAAACCTGGTAACTAGAGGAAGTTATGAAGGAGAAGTACCCTCACCTATTTTCAACTTAGACAGTAAAATAAATTTTTTAGGATGAAACTTCATAAGGGGGAAAGAATGTAACAACCCAAAAAAATTTCAATAGAAATTACGTTCTTATAATTAGATAATATAGTATTAACCACATACACTCAATTTGAGAACACAATACAAACATTATTAATAAAAAATTCTTTAAATAAGGGGTATTTTTTGAAATTATGGAACATATATTGATGGAATAGTAACTTCACCTTTGGAAATGTAATATGACCATCAAAAATAGTAAATTATAAAATTGAATGGTAACTCGATCTATGAAAGTATAAATAAAATTTATGCATCTTATAAATGATAATATGATTTCATTATATCATAATGTAAGTAAATAAAGGTTTTAAAAATTATTTTTTAAGTGATTGAATTTTTATAAAATAGATATGTATATTTACAATTTTATAATTAATATAATTGTTTAGAATAAAATTTGTTTTTCCTAAAATATATCAATAAATTAATATTTTTTTCTCTTATGATTATAATATAATTTTATGTTACCTTAATTAATTTTTCAATGTGGTATAAAATTAGATATAATCTTGAAATAAGTATTTTCCAAGTAGTTATTGATTTTAATTAAAAATTAAATTTCTCATTTTTTGAAAAATATTTTCATAAAATGGAGATCTTTTGAAATTATAATGGTTGAAAAAAATTCGGCCTATTTTTTTTATTTTTAAAAATTATTTGAATTTTTTATATAGTAAAATATGGTAATTTACAGTATATTACCATATAAGTTAAAATCACTATTTCACGACTAATGGATGATTTTGATCCATAATATTTAATCATACATATTTATTTAATATATTTTTTGATAACGCTAAAAATATTTAAAGTCTTGATTCAAAATAATAAACTAATGTATAAGAAAAATAAAAAAACCCTCTCCTCTCCTATTAATACCATCACTGACCACCTTATCCCATCAAACCTATAAAGTCGTGATACTTATCCTATTTATACCCAATACAATTACAAAAATTGTAGAGACCCAAAGCTTGACGTACATGGACATTACATTACTTTTGCGAAATACTTAGTACATAACAAAAACACACACACAAGGATCATAATAGTTTAGTGTCTTTGTAAACTCGGAATATAATCTTCTAATCGTGGTGAAAGATCATCAACATCTCCCATAAAGATCTTCATTTTTTTACCTAAAACCTTTCTTTATATCCTGGGGAAAAGAAAACATAAAAGGGTGAGCTCAAATGCTCAGTAAGGGAAAACAAAAGAAATATCAATCACATCATTTTCATAAGAACATAACATTTTGGAAATCTTAACCTGCAAAAGAGAGCATAATTTCATAACATTGGGATAAATCATAGTAGTGAAATGAAATCCCAATAATCATAACTTAAAACATGAAACTTTGTGGCATACACACATAATCATAGAGAATCATATCTTATCAGTCAAGACTCATTGCCAATACTATCTTAGTGGACAAAGTCCATTTCTGAACCGAGTCGCCCTCGTTTCAGTCCTGTTTCACTGAACCGGTATAACCTACCATTCCAGCCATGTCTATCTCATGAGATATAAAATCTTTACCCAATGCATTGGAGGGAGATATAGGTCCCACCCATCTCATAATTAAATCATTCTTACTTGTGCCACAAAATAAACATACATCATTCATAATAACCCAACGAATAAAATGGGTTTCATAAACATCATCCCATCATCACATAATCCATATAAAAGAAATGGATATCATTTCATAATAAGAAAATTGAAACCATGTAAATCATAGAGACATTACACTTGAAACATACACATATGAAATAATTTCATCTTAGATGGAAAATGGTTTTTATAAAACACTTGAAATGAATTCTTGAGGAAAATATACTTTCTTCTTCAAAATCAATTTCATATCACAAAACATCATGCAATTTTAAAAGAAAGAGATTTTGTTGGAAATATTCAATCTTTTGGAGGAAGATTCATGAAAATAAAGCATTATAAAACCATAAAAATTCGTTCGTGCCGTATAAGTTTAAAAAAACATTCTTTTCGTACTTTTGCCGGAAAAGTCAAAAAGTACCTCGTAACGTAAAAAAAGAATGATTCCTTACATACCAAGTAGTAAATGTAAAAAATGTGTAAAAATGACATTAGACATACATGAAAACACTTTTATAAAACATGGACATGGATGATAAAAATAACCTCATTAAATACTTACGAATATGCAATCTCAGATAAAAATGAGATTTGCAAAATTATCCCTTACCTTTGGCCCGATATAATTTGTACGTGTCCGAACCTCCTGTGTAATGTTTTAAATAATGTTATTGAATTATTACAGAATCATAATTATTTTTATGATATCATATATGGTCATATTCTTAGCTTAATATTAGTAATATTTCATTACTACTTGTTATTCGGGTGTTTCTTACTTTTTGTTCTTATGCGTGTTTTGTCGAATAAATTCTTATTCTTCTCTTTAGGTTATAGATAACTCATTTACAGAATGATATTAGTGTAATATATATCATTTTCATTCATTCAATTCATTTATATAATCATTATGCAATGAAGATCATGTAGAACGAGTCACATCACATCGTGGAGACGGTATTCCGTACGTACGCACGAGTGATGATATCGTTCCTATGATCGTGGAATTGTATTGGAGTGTATGTATACTATTTCAGAATCAATATCACCTTATAATAGTAATATATAGTCATTATTTACACCATTATAAACATCCAAGTAAGGTGGTGGTGGAAAATAGATTACACCACGGCGTGGAGACGGTATTCCGTATGTACGCACGCGTGATGATTTCTTTTTCCGTAGGATGGATAGATGGCGAAATAGGGTTGTTTCATACTTATAATAACATATCAGTATATTATTGATACTGATGTTATTACTTCATAATGAAACAACTAAAGAATAAGAAGTGGAAGATGAAATAAAGATGAATGAATCGGTAACGAAAATTACCTCTTCTTTGAAGCACCTCTTGGAGACCTCCACTTAGGGCACTTAAATTGGTCTTTGAGGAAGACCAGAACCTCTAGGATGTTTCTAGGGAAGTGGAGAAGAGAATTTGGCAGAGGTTGTCTGAGCTTGAAGGCTCAAAGTGGTGTGAGTAAGAGGGGGAGGAGGTGCCCTTTTATAAGGGAGGAGAGGGGAACCTTTGGAATAACTAAAAATATTATTTTATTATAAAGTCAAGTTCAGTTTTAAATAGCTCAAAATTGAGTTATTTATAAGATTAGGTGGGGATGGGTAGAAATCCTCTCATCCAATATAATTTAGAAAATTTTAGGTCATTTTATTAACCTTATCTTTTAGTTTTAACTCTTGGTTAATTAGATTGACATTTACCATGTAACTTTGTATTTTTATATTATATAGTTAATAAACATACCATATACATCCAAGAGACCCCCAAGTTGTGTTTCATTAATATATATAACATTATCTAAGTCATTTGGCCGATCCTTAGATTTTTATGACTAAAATAACAATTAATAATATAATATTTGTTTTAAAAACTATTTTATGTCAATTTTGACACTATTCAATAGTTGATTTTTTTGAAACTCATAACAGAATGATTAATTCGACCAAAGTTAATTAAATCAATCCTAACATGTCATTTTAACCTAGAAAATTATTTTAGTTCATAAAAAGTCTCAAATTATATTTATTTGGGTATTTATAACATCAATTATGTCAATATTTCATTAATAAGATAATTACTGCATCATCGTTGTGTCATAACTAAATTAAATTATTTAATGTATAAAAATTACAAATAAAATAACATTATTTAGGAAATCGTTTTTTCTTTCTAATGAATATTTATAGTCGAATTTATCTTATGTATAACCCCATATTAAAAATGATTTACTTATTAAACTTTGATTTTAACTATTTTAACCCTTCTTTAAATAAATTAATAATAAATGTCCTTATCTAATCCAAGTGGGCCTAAATGGACATATGTTATTCCTAAGATTGTTTTTGGTCGAATTAAACTTGTCCAATAGAATTATGACATGTGGTAGGGTAATAATAATATCATTTTTACCCTTAATTACCCTATTTACTTTTAACCGTGGTAAAAAAAAGTAAAAAGTTACTATTCACCAAAAATTATTTTTATCTCATTGAACCACATTTTAGTCCTTGATATTAACCGTGTCTCTCGAATTTTCGAAATTCCACTCACAGAAGCGGTAAAATTAAGTTTTATGAAAAATTCAGTTTTTTAACTACCACTTAGTGTTTTCACTATTCATCAAAAAATGAATGTTTCCAGAAAAATACCAAAAATTAGGCCTAAGCTATATTTGATATTAAGAATTCAAAAATGATTTCTATTTTAGAAAATTCAGAACATATCAGTTGCATTAATTAATTTAAAAATTAGTTCCCGTCGTCAAAACAAATAGCATGTTTTTAAGAGATAATAACTATCAAAAGATTGACACTTGTTTATAACTGGTTTAAATGTGAAATTACATCCAATGACCAACATTATATTAAATTGTAAAAATATATTCTAAATATACTTTAAAACCACTCAAATTTATAATTTATCACTATTAATTATTTCGATTAAAAAAGATGTTTTTAATTATAATTTAGTAATTTTCACTATTCATCAGAATATGAAAGTTATCCGAAAAGTACCAAAATTTCACCCTAAGCTAATTTCGATATTCCGAATCCAAAAATGAAGACCATTTTGAAAATAAAAATTTACAAAATTTCAAAAAGTGGTTATTACTATTCATAACGGCTGGTTTTAATAATATTTTAATAGCATATTGTTGTTTAGTAAAACTTGTTACTGCGTACTACACACGCTATCGAGGAAGGTCGTGATTGCGTGTAATGCAAGACAAGTCAAGGATGAGTTTTGTGCAAGCTTCTTTTGGTGTAGCGTACAACACAAGACATTAATGAAATTAAAAAGAATATTTTTTAATAAAATCTCGGGCTGTTACATTCTACCCCCCTTAAAATGAATTTCGCCCTTGAAATTTTTCGGGGTTATAAATGGTTTACTACTTGAAAGTTTCTTTAATAGAAACCCACATCATAAAAAGGAATACCAAAACTTGGCTTTAAAAACTAATGTATGAAAAGTAACGATTACCCAAATAAACTAATCACTAGGTTTCTACATAGGTGAAAATATGGATATGGAAGAGAAATATAACCATCGTGTTCTGATGGAGAGTGGTAGAGAACATGGCTATGAAAAAGCCATCGATCACAAAGCCATAGATTTGTGATGATCTAAGGTACCATCTGATTTATCGGATATAAGGGCATTAGGACAACATTTTTGGTTTTCAAGATCATTTCCCTAAAGTTGATGAATTAAAAGAAATACTTGCATGATTTTAGTACAATCTCACTGTTGTTCGTGAATTGAACAATTTCTACTTCATCCCTTATAGAAATGAAGTTGAATTTGTTATTCGTGATGTGTTAGCAGATCATGTGATAGAATGATGGGTCATTCCATCTCTTTCAAACAAAAGGTTAGAAAAAGTTATAAGTCCATCTTATGGTTAGATTAATCGTATATGGTTCCAAAAATGAAGTTATACTTGATATATCATACCTCTTAATAAAATAAAACTAGTTTATACTAATAAGGGACTTCCTGTAGGCCAGTGGTAGGTGAAAAAGGCCAGTCAAACTTCGGTTGTGGGTTCGATTCCCACGGCCTTGTCCGACGCGATGGGTTGTCGTCCGTCCTACAGGTTGTCCTTTTTCTAAAACAATATTACTATAACATCCCATCAATAATACTAACTTATGTCCAACATAATCCATTCCAATCTTTAGGCTTATCCATAATACTACAGTCCACTCTCAGAGATTTAATACCATCATTGATCCCCATATATCATAAGATTTATCTTGTTGGTCACATTCTAAACATTCAAAGGCCTTAATCATGTACTCTCTTGAATACCCATTGAACCTTATTGAAAACATGAGTGCTGTTAAAAGTTAACACTTTCCACATACCAAAATTGTCAAAATTCTATCTACTCAAACCATGATATCACTTAGTCCTTATATCAATCATGAGCTCATGAATACTGTCAAACATTCCATTTTCTCCTTATCCCTTCATTATGCGCATATCATCTACTTTCCAAAATATTTGAATCACTTTTCATGGTTACCGGTACCTTAAAATTATTGAAAACCACAATAGACCAATACATAAATATTTCAATACACCATAAAAGTACCTCAACAACATTATTTTTGAATACCAATACATAAACACTTAAGTCCATCCACTTCAATGATTGTCCTGGAATAAGTCCTTCCTTGATTTAGAAGTAACTTTTTAGGTCAGGGCATTGAGTTGGGTAATGCCCATGTTCTCCGCAAATAAGACATTGAACTCCATAACAGTCTGTCACTCTACGACCCTTTTCTCCACACAGATAACATCGGTCCCTCCATTTGAGGTATTACTCAAGGTTCTTCTTCCCTTCTTTAGAAATATCAATCTTCCTTTCTTTATGCTCCTCAACATGCGAACATGAATAATAGTTTATCTTCCTCTTCTTTGATGAATTAGGAAAACCACTAAATTTCACTTTGTTAATCATATATCGTGATGACTGATTCGGCATAATCACAATATCTTTCTCTCTAGGAATTACACAATTTTGTTGCTCATAGTCACCAATTTTTCCATCGGATTCAATGTTAACCGAATTCCTTCTAGTTCCCTCCATTAACTAAAACACAAAAAGAATCTTGTGAGAGGCAAAAATCATGCTAGAGAAAACAACATAGTAAAGGGGGAGTACCCTCAAAATCTAACATCTTAGGTTAAATTATAAGATCGTTACCGTAGTTCTTGGACTATATCCTATACATATACTTATCCTTAGGGACATCCCTAGACATACCTTAGAAATATCTCTAGGGATCTCACTAACGTTCTCACATCCTAGTTTCCAAAGGTTGACTAAACCTTTCCTTTGATACCAACTGTAGAGACCCAAAGCTTGACGTACATGGACATTACATTACTTTTGTGAAATAATTAGTACATAACAAAAAAACACACACAAGGATCGTAATAGTTTAGTGTCTTTGGAAACTCAGAATATAATCTTCTCATCATGGTGAAATATCTTCAACATCGCCCATAAAGATCTTCATTTTTTTACCTAAAACCATTCTTTATATCCTGGGGAAAAGAAAACATAAAATTGTGTTATCAAATTCTCAGTAAGGGTAAACAAAAGAAATATCAATCACATCATTTTCATAAGAACATAACATTTTGGAAATCTTAACCTGCAAAAGAGAGCATAATTTTATAACATTGGGATAAATCATAGTAGTGAAATGAAATCCCAAAAATCATAACTTAAAACATTAAACTTTGTGGCATACACACATAATCATAGAGAATCATATATTATTAGTCAAGACTCATTGCCAAGACTATCTTAGTGGACAAAGTCCATTTCTGAACCGAGTCACCCTCGTTTCAGTCTTGTTTCACTGAACCAGTATAACCTACTGTTCCAGCCATGTCTATCTCATGAGATATAAAATCTTTACCCAATGAATTGGAGGGAGATATAGGTCCCACCCATATCATAATTAAATCATTCTTACTTGTTCCAAAAAATAAACATACATCTTTCATAATAACCCAATAAATAAAATGGGTTTCATAAACATCATCCCATCACCACATAATCCATATAAAAGAAATGGATATCATTTCATAATAAGAAAATTGAAACCATGTAAATCATAGAGACATTATGCTTGAAACATACACATATGAAATAATTTCATCTTAGATGGAAAATGGTTTTGATAAAACACTTGAAATGAATTCTTGAGGAAAATATCCTTTCTTCTTCAAAATCAATTTCTTTTCACAAAATGTCATGAAATTTTAAAATAAAGATATTTTGTTGGAAATATTAAATCTTTTGGAGGAAGATTCATGAAAATAAGGCTTTATAAAACCGTAAAAATCAGTTCGTGCCGTATAAGTTAAAAAAACATTCTTTTCGTACTTTTGCTAGAAAAGTCAAAAAATACCTCATAAAGTAAACAAAAGAATGATTACTTACATACCATGTATTAAAAGTCAAAATTGGGTAAAAATGACTTTAAACATACTTGAAAACACTTTTATAAAACATGGACATGGATGATAGAAATAACCCCAGTAAATACTTACGAATATGCAATCTCGGATAAAAATAAGATTTGAAAAATTATCCCTTACCTTTGGTCTGATATGCTTTGTACGTGTCCAAACCTCCTGTATAATGATTTAAATAATTATATTGACTTATCACAGAATCATACGTATTTTTATGATATCATATATGGTCATATTCTTAGCTTAATATTAGTAATATTTCATTACTATTTGTTATTCAGGTGTTTATTACTTTTTGTTCTTATGCGTGTTTTGTCGAATAAATTTTTATTCTTATCTTTAGGTTATAGATACCTCCTTTAAAGAATTTTATTAGTGTAATATATATAATTTTCATTCATTCGATTCATTTATATAATCATTATGCAATGAATATCATCTAGAACGAGTCACATCACATCGCGGAGACGGTATTCCGTACGTACGCACGAGTGATGATATCATTCCTATGATCGTGGAATTGTATTGGAGTGTATGTATACTATTTCATAATCAATATCAACTTATAATAGTAATATATAGTCATTATTTACACCATTATACCCATCCAAGTAAGGTGGTGGTGGAAAATAGATTACACCACAACGTGGAGACGGTATTCCGTACGTACGCACGCGCGGTGATTTCTTTTTCCATAGGATGGATAGATGGTGAAATAGGGTTGTTTCATACTTATAATAACATATCATTAGATGATTGATACTGATGTTATTACTTCATAATTAAACGACTAAAGAAGAAGAAGTGGAAGAAGAAATAAAGATGAAAGAATCGGTAACGGAAATTACCTCTTCTTTGAAGAGCCTCTTTGAGACCTCCTCTTAGGGCACTAAAATTGGTCTTTGAGGAATACCAGAACCTCTAGTATGTTTCTAGGGAAGTGGAGAAGAGAATTTGGCAGAGTTGTCCCGAGCTTGAAGGCTCAAAGTGGTGTGAGGAAGAGGGGGAGGAGGTGCCCTTTTATACTGGAGGAGAGGGGAACCTTTGGAATAACTAAAAATGTTATTTTATTATAAAGTCAAGTTCGGTTTCAAATAGCTCCAAATTGAGTTATGTTTAAGATAAGGTGGGTATGGGTCAAAATCCTCTCATCCAATAGAATTTAGACAAGTTTAGGTCATTATATTAACCTTATCTTTTAGTTTTAACTCTTGGTTAATTAGATTGACATTTACCATGTAACTTTGTATTTTTATATTATATCGTTAATAAACTTACCATATACATCCAATCGACCCCCAAGTTGTGTTTCATTAATATATATAACATTATCTAAGTTATTTGGCCGAACCATAGGTTTTTAGGAATAAAATAACAATTAATAATATAATATTTGTTTTAAAAACTATTTTATGTCAATTTTGACACTATTCAATAGTTGATTTTTTTGAAACACATAACAGAATGATTAATTCGACCAAAGTTAATTAAATCACTCCTAACATAACCTATAAAATTATTTTAGTTCATAAAAAGTCTCAAATTATATTTATTTGGGTATTTATAACATCAATTATGTTAATATTTCATTAATAAGATAATTATTGCATCATCATTTTGTCATAACTAAATTAAATTATTTAATGTATAAAAATTACAAATAAAATACCATTATGTAGGAAATATTTTTATCTTTCTAATGAATATTTATAGTCGAATTTATCTTATGTATAAACCCATATTAAAAATGATTTACTTATTAAACTTTGATTTTAACTATTTTAATCCTTCTTTAAATAAATTAATAATAAATGTCCTAATCTAATACAAGTGGGCCTAAATGGACATATTTTATTCCTAAGATTGTTTTTGGTTGAATTACACTTGTCCAATAGAATTAGGACATCTTTTAGGGTAATAATAATATCATTTTTACCCTTAATTACCCTATTCACTTTTAACCGTGGTAAAAAAAATTAAAAAGTTAATATTCACCAAAAATTATTTTTATCTCATTGAAGCACATTTTAGTCCTTGATATTAACTGTGTCTCTCGGATTTTCGAAATTCCACTCACAGAAGCGGTAAAATTATGTTTTATGAAAAAATCAGTTTTTTAACTACCACTTAGTGGTTTCACTATTCATCAAAAAATGAAAGTTTCCAGAAAAATACCAAAAATTAGGCCTAAGCTATATTTGATATTAAGAATTAAAAAATGATTTCTATTTTACCAAATTCAGAACATATCAGTTGCATTAATTAATTTAAAAATTAGTTCCCGTCGTCAAAACAAATAGCGTGTTTTTAAGAGATAATAACTATCAAAAAATTGACACTTGTTTATAACTGGTTTAAATGTGAAATTACATCCAATGAACAAAATTGTATTAAATTTTAAAAATATATTCTAAATATACTTTAAAACCACTCAAATTTATAATTTATCACTATTAATTATTTCGATTAAAAAAGTTGTTTTTAATTATAATTTAGTAATTTTCACTATTAATCAGAATATGAAAGTTATCCGAAAAGTACCAAAATTTCACCCTAAGCTAATTTCGATATTCCGAATCCAAAAATGAAGACCATTTTGAAAAGAAAAATTTACAAAATTTCAAAAAGTGGTTATTACTATTCATAACGGCTGGTTTTAATAATATTTTAATAGCATATTGTTGTTTAGTAAAACTTGTTACTGCGTACTACACATGCTATCGAGGAAGGTCGTGATTGTGTGTAATTCAAGGCAAGACAAGGATGAATTTTGTGCAAGCTCCTTTTGGTGTAGCGTACAACACAAGACATTAATGAAATTAAAAAGAATATTTTTTTATAAAATCTCGGGCTGTTACATTCTACCCCCCTTAAAATGAATTTCGCCCTCAAAATTTGTCAGGGTTATAAATGCTTTACTACTCGAAATATTCTTTAATAGAAACCCACATCGTAAAAAGGAATACCAAAACATGGCTTTAAAAACTAAAGTATGAAAAGTAACGATTACCCAAATAAACTAATCACTGGGTTTCCACATAGGTGAAAATATGGATATGGAAGAAAAATCTACTCATCATGTTCTGATGGAGAGTGGTAGAGAACATGGCTAAAAAAAATCCATCGATCACAAAGCCATAGATTTGTGATGATCTATGGTACCATCTGATTTATCGGATATAAGGGAACTAGGACAACATTTTTGGTTTTCAAGATCATTTCCGTAAAGTTGATGAATTAAAAGAAATACTTGCATGATTTTGGTACAATCTCACTGTTGTTCGTGAATTGAACAATTTCCACTTCATCCCTTAAAGAAATTAAGTTGAATTTTTTATTCGTGATGTGTTAGCAGATCATGTGATAGAATTATTGGTCATTCCATCCCTTTCAAACAAAAGGTTAGCAAAAGTTATAAGTCCATATTTTGGTTAGATTAATCGTATATGGTTCCAAAATTGAACTTATACTTCATATATCAAACCGCTGAATAAAATGAAACTAGTTTATACTAACCAGGGACTTCTTGTAGGCCAGTGGTAGGCGATAAAGGCCAGTCGCACATCGGTTGTGGGTTCGATTCCCACGGCCTTGTCCGATGCGATGGGATGTCGCCCGTCCTGCAGGTAGTCCTTTTTCTAAAACTATATTACTATAACATCCCATCAATAATACTAACTTATGTCTAACATAATCCATTCCAATATTTAGTCTTATCCATAATACTGTAGTCCACTCTCAGACATTTAATACCATCGTTGATCCCCATATATCATAAGATATATCTTGTTGGTCACATTCCAAACATTCAAAGGCCTTAATCTTGTACTCTCTTAAATACCCATTGAACCTTATTGAAAACATGAGTGCTGTTAAAAGTTAACTCGTTCCACATACCAAAATCCTCAAAATTCTATATACTCAAACCATGATATCACTTAGTCCTTATATCAATCATGAGCTCATGAATACTTTCAATCATTTCATTTTCTCCTTATCCCTTCATTATGCGCATATCATCTACTTTCCAAAATATTTGAATCACTTTTCATGGTTACCGGTACCTTAAAATTATTGAAAAACACAATAGACCAATATATAAATATTTCAATACACCATAAAAGTACCTCAACAACATTATTATTGAATACCAATACATAAAAACTTAAGTCCATCCACTTTAATGATTGTCCTTGAATAAGCCCTTCCTTTATTTAGAAGTAACTTTTTAGGTCAGGGCATTGAGTTGGGTAATGCCCATGTTCTCCGAAAATAAGACATTGAACTCCATAACAGTCTGTCACTCTATGACACTTTTCTCCACACAGATAACATCAGTCCCTCCATTTGAGGTATTCCTCAAGGTTCTTCTTCCCTTTTTTAGAAATCTCAATCTTCCTTTATTTATGCTCCTCAACATGCAAACATGAATAATAGTTTATCGTCCTCTTCTTTGATGAATTAGGCATACCACTAAATTTCACCTTGTTAATAATATATCACGATGACTGATTCGGCATAATCACAATATCTTTCTCTCTAGGAATTACACAATTTTGTTGCTCATAGTCACCAATTTGTCCATTGGATTCAATGTTAACCGAATTCCTTCTGGTTCCCTCCATTAACTAAAACACAAAAAGAATCTTGTGAGAGGAAAAAATCATGCTAGAGAAAACAACATAGTAAAGGGGGAGTACCCTCAATATCTAACATCTTAGGTTAAATTTTAAGATCGTTACCGTAGTTCTAGGACTATATCCTGTACGTATACTTATCCTTAGGGACATCCCTTGACATACCTTAGAAATATCTCTAGGGATCTCACTAAAGTTCTCACGTCCTAGTTTCCAAAGGTTGACTAAACCTTTCCTTTGATACCAACTGTAGAGACCCAAAGCGTGATGTACATGGACATTACATTACTTTTGCTAAATACTTAGTACATAACAAAAAGACACACACAAGGATCGTAATTGTTTAGTGTCTTTGGAAACTCGGAATATAATCTTCTAATCGTGGTGAAAGATCTTCAACATTTCCCATATTGATCTTCATTTTTTATCCTAAAACCATTATTTATATACTGGGGAAAAGAAAACATAAAAGGGTGAGCACAAATTCTCAGTAAGGGTAAACAAAAGAAATATCAATCACATCGTTTTCATAAGAACATAACATTTTGGAAATCTTAACCTGCAAAAGAGAGCATAATTTCATAACATTGGGATAAATCAGAGTAGTGAAATGAAATCCCAATAATCATAACGGAAAAAAAGGAACTTTGTGGAATACACACATAATCATAGAGAATCATATCTTATTAGTCAAGACTCATTTCCAATACTATCTTAGTGGACAAAGTCCATTTCTGAACCGAGTCACCCTCGTTTCAGTCCTGTTTCACTAAAACGGTATAACCTACCGTTCCGGCCATGTCTATCTCATGAGATATAAAATATTTACCCAATGCATTGGAGGGATATATAGGTCCCACCCATCTCATAATGAAATCATTCTTACTTGTGCCACAAAATAAACATACATCATTCATAATAACCCAACGAATAAAATGGGTTTCATAAACATCATCCCATCATCACATAATCCATATAAAATAAATGGATATCATTTAATAATAAGAAAATTTAAACCATGTAAATCATAGATACATTACACTTGAAACATACACATATGAAATAATTTCATCTAAAATGGGAAATGGTTTTGATAAAACACTTGAAATGAATTCTTGAGGAAAATATCCTTTATTCTTCAAAATCAATTTCTTTTCACAAAACGTCATGAAATTTTAAAAGAAAGAGATTTTTTTGAAAATATTCAATATTTTGGAGGAAGATTCATGAAAGTAAGGCTTTATAAAACCGTAAAAATCCATTCGTGCCGTATAAGTTAAAAAAAACATTCTTTTCGTACTTTTGCCAGAAAAGTCAAAAAGTACCTCGTAACGTAAAAAAAAGAATTATTCCTTACATACCATGTAGTAAAAGTCAAAAATGGGTAAAAATGACTTTAAACATACATGAAAACACTTTTATAAATCATGGACATGGATGATAGAAATAACCCCAATAAATACTTACGAATATGCAATCTCGGATAAAAATGAGATTTACAAAATTATCCCTTACCTTTGGTCCTGATATTCTTTGTACATGTCTTAACCTCCTATATAATGATTCAAATAATGTTATTGACTTATTAAAAAATCATAATTATTTTTATGATATCATATATGGTCATAATATTAGCTTAATATTAGTAATATTTCATTACTACTTGTTATTCGGGTGTTTATTACTTTTTGTTCTTATGCGTGTTTTGTCGAATAAATTCTTATTCTTCTATTTAGGTTATATATACCTATTTTACAGAATGTTATTAGTGTAATATATTTCATTTTCATTCATTCAATTCATTTATATAATCATTATTAAATGAAGATCATGTAGAACGAGTCACATCACATCGTGGAGACGGTATTCCGTACATACGCACGAATGATGATATCATTTCTATGATCGTGGAATTGTATTGGAGTGTATGTATACTATTTCATAATAAATATCACCGTATAATAGTTATATATAGTGGTTATTTACACCATTATACCCATCCAAGTAAGGTGGTGGTGGAAAATAGATTACACCACATCGTGGAGACGAGATTCCGTATGTACGCACGCATGATGATTTCTTTTTCCGTAGGATGGATAGATGGTGAAATAGGGTTGTTTCATACTTATAATAACATATAAGTATATTATTGATACTGATGTTATTACTTCATAATAAAAAAACTAAAGAAGAAGAAGTGGAAGAAGAAATAAAGAAGAAAAAATCGGTAAAGGAAATTACCTCTTCTTTGAAGCGCCTCTTTGAGACCTCCTATTAGGGCACTAAAATTGGTCTTTGAGGAAGACCAGAACCTCTAGGATGTTTCTAGGGAAGTGGAGAAGATAATTTGTCATAGTTTTTCTGAGATTTAAGGCTCAAGGTGGTGTGAGGAAGAGGGGGAGGAGGTGCCCTTTTATAAGGGAGGAGAGGGGAACCTTTGGACTAACTAAAAATATTATTTTATTATAAAGTCAATTTCGGTTTTAAATAGCTAAAAATTGATTTATTTCTAAGATAATGTGGGGATGGGTCTAAATCCTCTCATACAATAGAATTTAGGCAAGTTTAGGTCATTATATTAACCTTATATTTTAGTTTTAACTCTTGGTTAATTAGATTGACATTTACCATGTAACTTTGTATTTTTATATTATATAGTTAACAAACCTACCATATACATCCAAGCGACCCACAAGTTGTGTTTCATTAATATATATAACATTATCTAAGTAATTTGGCCAAACCTTAGATTCTTAGGAGTAAATAACAATTAATAATATAATATTTGATTTAAAAACTATTTTATGTCAATTTTGACACTATTCAATAGTTGATTTTCTTGAAACTCATAACAGAATTATTACTTTGAACAAAGTAAATTAAATCAATCCTAACATGTCATATTAACCTCTAAAATTATTTTAGTTCATAAAAAGTCTCAAATTATATTTATTTGGGTATTTATAACATCAATTATGTCAATATTTCATTAATAAGATAATTACTGCATCATCGTTGTGTCAAAAATAAATTAAATTATTTAATGTATAAAAATTACAAATAAAATATCATTATGTAGGAAATATTTTTATCTTTATAATTAATATTTATAGTCGAATTTATCTTATGTGTAACTCCATATTAAAAATTATTTACTTATTAAAATTTGATTTTAACTATTTTAACCCTTCTTTAAATAAATTAATAATAAATGTCCTAATCTAATACAAGTGGGCCTAAATGGACATATTTTATTCCTAAGATTGTTTTTGGTCGAATTAAACTTGTCCAATAGAATTAGGACATGTTTTAGGGTAATAATAATATCATTTGTACCCTTAATTACCCTATTTACTTTTAATTGTGGTAAAAAAATGTAAAAAGTTACTATTCACCAAAAATTATTTTCATCTCATTCAACCAAATTTTAGTCCTTGATATTAACTATGTCTCTCTGCTTTTAGAAATTCCACTCACAGAAGTGGTAAAATTAATTTTTATGAAAAATTCAGTTTTTTAACTACCACTTAGTGGTTTCACTATTCATCAAAAAATGAAAGTTTCAAAAAAATACCAAAAATTAGGCCTAAGATATAATAGATATTAAGAATTCAGAAATTATTTCTATTTTACCAAATTCAGAACATATCAGTTGCATTAATTAATTTAAAAATTATTTCCCGTCGTCAAAACAAATAGCGTGTTTTTAAGAGATAATAACAATCAAAAGATTGGCACTTGTTTATAACTAGTTTAAATGTGAAATTAAATCCAATGACCAACATTGTATTAAATTGTAAAAATATATTCTAAATATACTTTAAAACCACTCAAATTTATAATTTATCACTATTAATTATTTCGATTAAAAAAGTTGTTTTTAATTATAATTTAATAATTTTCACTATTCATCAGAATATGAAAGTTATCCGAAAAGTACCAAAATTTCACCCTAACCTAATTTCGATATTCCAAATCCAAAAATGAAGACCATTTTGAAAAAAGAAATTTACAAAATCTCAATAAGTGGTTATTACTATTCATAACTGATAGTTTTATTAATATTTTAATAGCATATTGTTGTTTAGTAAAACTCGTTACTGCGTACTACACACACTATCAAGGAAGCTAGTGATTGCGTGTAATGCAAGGAAAGTCAAGATGCATTTTGTGCAAGATCCTTTTGGTGTAGCGTACAACACAAGACATTAATGAAATTAAAAAGAATATTTTTTTATAAAATCTTGGGCTGTTACAAAAATACTCCTCCATTTCTTGGAGCCTTTGGTCTTAATAAACGACCAAAACCAATTTCCATATGAAGGTTCTCAAGGAGAAGAGTTTAATAGGTAAAATCATCTTCTATTTTCTTTAAATTTCATTTCATGTTCTTTTTTTTATTTTATTATTATATCCTATCCTACCCTAATCCATGTTACTTGATAATTCAATTATATTATATATATTTTAATATTATTATTTTAATGGAATAATTCATCCTCAAACCTCTTATCCTCTCCTTTTTATTTGAAAAAAATGAAATCATCAATTTTGATGCACCGAGTTACTACCATCATAGATGATGGGTTTTAATTTTGTTTTAATTCCTTAAAGGCTGTTCATAAAACCATTATAATGGATGATAATGATCATAAAATTTATTTTATTACCTTTTTTATGTTATGTAACGAACTTATATACATAATATTAAATAATAAAACAAAAGGAGGTCATTGTCATGGGAAACATCCATAATTAATCTAAACGATTATCATTAATAATTTATCAAATGAATCATCCTTGTATATTGAAATATATATATATATATATATTTCCTAATAAATTAATTTAAGTTAATTAATAAAATATAATTTCAATTCTATACAATTATCAAAAATTTCATGATCTTCCATGCATGTATATACAAGTGAACTGATTATGAAAACTGAGAAAACAAACACTCTGAGAACAATGACATCATAATATTCCATGAATGTATATACAAGTGAAGCAATTATGAAAAACATGAAAACAAACACTCTGAGAATGATGACATCGAACTCTAAAACTCAACAAAATGGACATAGAAACATAGTAAAATTATACTGAATCAAATAAATGTGAAAGAGGTTCTTTATTTTCTAATTAATTAATGTTTTTTTATTATCTAGGATATTAATGTAAAGAAATTAGTCATACATTAGGTAATGGGATTCTAGAACCCAATTTATTTCTTTAGGTTATTATTTCCTCTATAGTATGAATGTTCATATTATATTCATAAAATGTAATTTACCATTTTTTTGTGGTTATAAATGTTTCCAATATTATTTTATGAAAAATACAATGATTTTTCCAAACAAAAATAATTTCTAAAAAACATCTTTTACTTCTCTTGAGAGTGTTTCTCATTCACTCAAGAATGATGATTCTTATACCGAGTAATTTATTCCAATTTTATTTTGCGAACACAGGTGTTTAATCATGAAATAATTCTTCATTAAATTCTCATCAAACCCATTTCCCTTACGTGGGTTATTTTATGAGCATTTTTGAAATACATTCTATGTGAAAAGTATGATTATGTAAATGTTATGATATGATGGGTGCACCCAGAATTATATATGTAACGACCCAATGTTTCATTAATGGAAATCCCTCTTGGTCTAATTAAATGTCTCTTTATGTAAAATGTTTATATAAAATGTCAAATTCTGTGGTTTTATGTTATGAATTGTGACCATTACTTTTATAGTCATTGAACAGTGATCACATGATTAGTATAAATATAAGGCTTTAACCAGCCCAATTACACATACAAAGGAAGAGATGGCCTCATCCAGTAGAATTGCTCCACATGAAGCCCATTTGTCGGAGCTCGTAAAAGAGGTGGAATCCTTGGGCTTCACTCTTTACCAAGCCCAAGCTGAGCTTCATCATGTCAAGCTCGAACGGGACCATCTACGGGAAAAGTGGAAGTTGATTGAGATTACAACTCGAGCGATGTTATCTGAGCCACCCCAAACATCTGCCACCATCACACACCTTACCCTTAGGACTTATGTGCCTGTTTCAAGGGGTTATGTAACAAATCTCTAGTAATATTTTCATGTATATTATTTTTTTGTATATAATAATGAATATATCTTTTGTCATTATTGATACATTGTAAATAGTTTTTAAAGTACAAATAGTGTTTTTTGTTAATTAAGAGATATATTTTATTTAAATTAAGGTATTTTTGAATTAAATAATATTTTAATAAAATATTATTATTATTATTAAATTAATTTTATTATATATAAATGATCATATAATTCCATGAATGCAATTATAATTTTTATTATGGTTTGAAAGCCATTTCTGTCAAAACCCGTGAATTTTCGATAATGTCACTTTTTATTTAAAAAGTGAAAATTAACATATTTAGAAAATTATTTAGATAAAATAAATTATTTTTCTATAATAAGGATTTCGAAATTATCCAACGGTGAATTTGTCATAATTTTCTGAGATAGTCAAATTTTTGGGTAAAAATTAAATAATTTTTAAATATATGATGTGTTTTATGACATCATAATGACCCAATAGTGATGTAAAAAAATACTATAAGCTTTATTTTAGGGCAATATATGTTTTACCATTAAAATAATGTGATTTTTGGTTCCTTTGTCTTACTTTTCAAAGCATTAATGGACCCCTCAAGACTTATTAAACATCTTGTCTTTTTAAATTATTTTCCATGGGAGTGTGACTCACCTCCACATAAGAAACCCCATTATTTTAAGAAGTTAGGAATTTGGCCTTATAAAATATTGTTTTCATCTTCCCTTTGAGAATAACCATGGGAAAAAACCATGATCGGATTTGTGGTTCAGATTAGTTTAATGTAAGTGGTCCCAAACCTAAATAATAAAGAATTTGCTCACCTTTCCAATATAAACCAACCCAAGCTCCCACTTCCTCCTCACTCAAAGCCTTTTTAGTTCATCCAAACTCTGACCTACTCTCTCTAGAATCCTCCCATGGTGCCCCAAGCTCCCAATAATCCTCTCTCAAGCCTCTCTCAAGCCTTTGGAAGCACACTTCCATGTAAGGGTTTTTTCTTCCTTTCTCATTTTTGTCCAATTTTATTTAAGTTGTTTTGCCCATTTTATTTCAATTATGAATGTTGGGGTATGGTTTTGAACCTCCATAATACATCCCTCTTTATGTTTGAATGGTGGGAGACCCATTTATCTCTCATTAAATGCCTGCCATTTACACCTGTTACTATGCCGAAATTCCGAAAGGAACTTCTCTCTCCTCATTTACATTCAATAAATACTTTTTTATCATGAATATAAATTCCATTAAAATTGTTGGGACATGAATTTATATGACCTCCTTATAGTCCATTACAAGTAAATATTATGAGGAACCCCTTTCTCTCTCATCAATAATTTTTATGAATTCTTATGTCACGCCGTTACGCTGCCGAAATCGCACCGATTTTCTAAGCCAATGCCATTTTGTAGTGAATACCATGCCCATTTCTTCATCAAGGGTATTAGCCTTTATGCACATTTACTTATTGATTATAAAGTATCATTTATTAATTCCAAATTCCTTTATCGTTGAATAAATTATTATGTTTTATGAATCCTTGTTTTATGATCCGTGTGGCACACTTATGCGTAAATTGAAATGTTTACGAAGGGTTCACCCTTATAGAGCTCAAATGCATTGGTTAAAGTATCGTATCATGATACGTCATGTGAAGTGAGTATTGAATCATGATAATTCAAGTGCAATGATGGTTTACTCATGTTTCATGTGCAATGAGGATTTACTCATGCTCCATGTGCAATGAGCCTTGGCTAAAGCTAATTCCATGTTAAGTGTTGTTGCCACATTTCAATGTTATGATTATCATGTTTTATCATGACTTTATGTTCATGTTTCTCTTGTTATCTATTGATATGCCTATTCTATAATATGTATTATACTTCTCATGTATTCCATTTTTATTCTCTTACTGGGTTTTATAGCTCACCCCTTTTCTTATGCATATCCTCAGGTTATCCCATGCAATGATAAGTAAGAGGGAATGTAGTGGTCATGTAAAGGATGTTTTCAATGAAGATGTTGTATTTCATGTTTTAAGTTGTTATGTAATGATACTAAGCCCCAAAGAAACTAGACATCTCGATCATCCATGTTGTATCAAGTGAATAGTTTATGTAACAAATCATGTTTATGTTTGTAATAAAAGCAGGTTTGTCATAGTTGGTATCAGAGGATAGGTTTATTTATTTTTGGGATTAGGATTAGAAAACCCTAGTAAAGCCTTATAGACAAGACTAAGTATAATAAAAAAATCCCTATGTTTTGGTAAGTACTGATTAAGTGGTTTATCAAGAAAAATCATCCATGTCTGGATACGAGCAGGTAGAGGCGGTTCAGGCACATATGTATCCTAGGGCTAAAACATGAAAACACCACTTTGAGCTACCCTCGAACAAGAACTGGTGCACGACAACAGGCCTTGATGCACTTTTTTTTATGAAAATCCCAGGGGATATGTTTTGATAAATTAACAGGCTTACTTTGAACACTTATTAAGGGAATTAAAAAAATGCCCCTAAGAATATATGTTAGAAAGTAGATCATGAAAATCCTAGATTAAAGCCTATAGAATCTTGAGTTAAGGAAGTAAAAGTTTATTTATAAGTAATCAACTTTTGTCTTTGTATTACCCTTTATGTGTTACCCCCCAACTTTCCTTTTATTCCAGCTAATGGACGGTAATAGGAGGACTCTGGCTAACAACTGATGTGAAGATCAGTGTGATGACTGTACTAATGAAAATCCCAATCCAATGGGAGCGGGAATCGCGAACATTGTCACACCTCTCTCTCAGCTAACTCACGCTTTGAATAGAAACACGGGTCAAGAAGAACGTTCACCACCCCCCCCCCCCCCGAAGAAAGAAAAAGTCTCAATCGAGAGCTTCATGAGACAAAGGCCTCCTACTTTTAGTGGATCATCTAATCCCACGATCACTGAACAATGGATCAACACCATTGAAAAGATATTATCCATCCTTCAATGTTCTGAGAAAGAGAAGGTTCTCCTAGCGTCTTATCGTATGGAGGGTGAAGCTACTCAATGGTGAATGTTGATAAAAAATACGACGCCTGAGGAGGAGATCAAGGCGTTGGAATGGAAGGATTTCTGGAAGATTTATTTCGATAAATATTTTCCGCGCAACCTCTGGCTTAAGATTTAAAGGGTTTTACTTTTCCTCAAGAAAAAAGAAGAAGAATCTGTTGGAGCGTACGAGGAAAACATCACAAGGCTTGCACAATATGCTTCCAGCTTTGTTGTTACCCCCGAATGCATGGTTGACCACTTCTTTGGTGGGCTGAAGCCTAGCATGCAGAAAGCATTAGCGATCCGTGACATCGACAGCTATGAGGAAATTTTCTGATGTTCCCTCAAGGTAAAAATAGAGATCGGGGAATCACATGGGTATCATGGGGACAAGAAGCATAAGGTGGACTTCAATTCTTGTGGTCCTATGGATACATCCAATGGTACTAAGAAGATCCAGCACCCCACTTTCCAAAAGTGCAGAAAGAAGCACCCTGGAAATTGCCTCAAGGGGACAAGGAAATGCTTTAGGTGTGGAAGAGAAGGGAACCTAGATATTAACTGTTGGCAAGAAAGACCCATGGTTGCGACAGAAGAGAGGAATTCTCTGTTTGAACCTGAACGCATTGTTTATTGGTACAACTGAAAATAACCGGGGAGTTTTTCAAATCAGTGCCCTAAACCAAGGGTTTTCGGAGGCAACCAACAACCTCCAAGGCAGTAAGGAAGAGCTTTTTCCATCACTTCTACCGAAGCAAACCCGGACAACGAAGTGGTGACAGGAACAATAGTTATTCATTCAAGACTAGCGAACATACTTTTTGATTCAGGTTCTACACATTCTTTTATATCTCGAAAGTTTAGTAGAACAGTCCCAGCACCACCAAAAATCATGGAAGTGAAGATTTCGGTGAGTAAAGAAAATGCGGAAATCATTGCATCCCATGAATATAAGTCCTCCACTATTATAATCTGTGGATTTAATTTCCCGAAAAACATCATCATACTCCCTCTGGTGGAATTTTATGCAAATCTTGGCATTGATTGGATTTCCTTATATAGAGCCAACATAAATTGTCAAGAGAGGGAAATCACACTCTATATGGATAATCGACCCCCGATTCTTTACAAGTGTAAGGAGGAAGATGAATCTTCTTTAGCTCCATCATCTCATGCATGGATATTACTGCCCTATGAGCACACGTATCTGGCTCAGATTATTGAGTCTGAGGAAGAAACAATCTTTGAAGAAATGCCTATTGTGAGGGAATTCGCTGAAGTGTTTCCCAAGGAACTTCCTGGTCTTCCTCCTAGAAGAGATGTTGAATTATCAATTGAACTTATACCAAGGTAGCTACCAATATCGAAGACTCCATATATAATGGTTGTCATGAATATTGAAGAGATAATGAAATAACTAAAGGTGAATCTAGATAAAGGGTTTATACGCCCAAGTGCTTCACCATGGGGTGCACCAGTCATCTTCATCAAGAAGAAGGGTTGGTCAATGTGAATATGAATTGATTATCGTGAACATAAAAAAATAAATGCAGAGAACAAGTATCCTCTCCCACGGATCAATGACTTGTTTGATCATATACGTGGAGCAAAATACTTCTTCGTGGTATATTTGTAGTCAGGATATTATCATGTAAGGGTGAAGAAGGAATATGTCCCCAAGACTACTTCTCGTAAAGATACGAGCACTATGAATTCATAGTAATGCCTTTCAGGCTCAATAAATCTCTAGCAATCTTCTTGGACTTTATGAATAGAGTATTTATATATTACCTTGACAAATTTGTGGTTGTCTTTATATATGATATTCAAATATACTCCAAAACCAAGAGGATCATGAGGAGAATTTAAGAACAGTACTGGAGACTTTGCGCAAGGAGAAGCTCTATGAAATGTACAAAAAGTGTGAGTTCTGGTTGAAGGAGGTATCATTCATGGTCCATCTCATCACAAGAAATGGGATATCTGTGGATCCGTCCAAAAAAATGCAATTGAGGGATGACCAAGACCAACATCAGTAACAGATTTACATATCTTCTTGGGTTTAGCTGGACATTATCGACGATTTGTGAGAAATTTCTCACAATTTTACAACCCCCTTACTAAGATAACTTGGAAGGCAGTAATGTTTTCTTAGAGTGATGAATGTAAAGAAAGATTCTATGAGTTGAAAAAGAGGCTTATCACTGCACCCGTTCTCACTTTACCCAGACATGGGGAAATTTTTGTGGTATTCAGTGATGCTTCGAAGAAGGGCATAGGCTGTGTGCTCATGCAGAATGATAAAGTGATATCCTATGCCTCAAGGCAGTTGGAAATACATGAGCAAAACTATCCAATGCATGATCTGGAGTTGGTGGCAGTGACCTTTGCCTTGAAAATCTGGCATCATTATCTATATAGGGAGAAATTTGAGATATATACTGACCACAAGAGTCTTAAATATATGTTCACACATAAAGATATTAATATTCACCAGAGAAGATGGATAGAGCTCATCATGGATTATGACTTTTCTATACATTACCACCCTGGGAAAGTGAACAAGGTGGTAGATACCTTAAGTAGAAAGGACCCAGTGATTCTATCAATGATGAGAATTGAGAGGGATCCAATCTTCTTATACTTGATGAAGATAGAAAATGGAATCATAATGAAGAGAAAATCATCAATCCTTTCACAAATTATTGCTCAACCGTATCTTTTGGAAAGGTTAAATGATGCTCAAAAGGATGATGTGGGAATTCAAGAAAAAAGTGGAAGCTCTAAAAAGGGGAAATCCTCAGAGTTTAATGTTAATGAAGAAGGAATTGTGAGATTTGGGAAAAGACTATGTGTTACATCAAGTATGGAGCTGAAGAAGGAACTTTTAGATGATGCACATAGTTCAAATTTCTCTATTCACCCAGGGACCACAAAGATATATCGAGATCTCTAAGAAAAATTTTGGTGGGATAATATGAAAAAGGAAATCTCTGAATATACATAAAAGTGCCTGGTGTACCAGTAAGTGATGGCAGAGAGGCAGAAGTCTATGGGGATGATGAAAACATTGCACATACCAGAATAGAAATGGGAGAACATCCCCATGGACTTCGTCACCGGACTTCCAAGGACATCTAAATACAATAAAGCAATCTGGGTTATTGTGGATCGTCTTACAAAGACTGCTCACTTCATTGCTATTCCGGAGGATTTTTCATTGGATCAACTGGAACAGATATATATCAGGGAAGTTGTAAGGATGCATGGAGTACCACTATCTGTTGTGTATGACCGAGATCCAAGATTCACCTCTAAGTTTTGGAAGAGTCTTCAACATGCTCTGAATACTGAACTAAACTTTAGTATGGCCTATAATCCTCAAACTGATGGCCAATCTGATCAGACTATCCAACCACTTGAGGACATTTAAAAGCATGCTCAATGGAATTTAAAGGAGAATGGGATCAACATCTTTTTCTGGTTGAGTTCTCTTATAATAATAGATTCCACTTGAGCATCCAAATGGCACCATATGAATCCCATTTTGGGAAAAGGTGTAGAACACCGACGTGTAGGGATGAGGTCAGTGAACTTAAGCGGGTTGGACCGGAAATGGTCGAGGAAATGGTGGAGATGGTGAAAACCATTCAGCAGCATATCAAGGCAGCCAAGAGACAACAGAAGAGTTATGCAGATAATCGTCGACGAGACCTTGAGTTTAATGTTGGAGACATGGGTTTTCTATGCATATATTCATGGAATAAGGTCATTATATTTAGAAAGAAAGGGAAGTTAAGTCTAAGGTACATCAGCCCCTTCGAGATTTTTGATAGTGTCGATGTTGTGACCTATCGACTAGCACTTCCACCTACCATGGGCAAAGTACATGATGTCTTTCATGCATACCTCTTAAGGAATTACATACCAGACCCTTCACATATACTCTCTTCTGAGGTGGTACAGTTGGAGGATTAAATTTCTTATGAGGAGCAACCAGTGGAGATCTTTGATCGTAGAGAAAAAGTTCTACAAAATAAGAAAATTCCCCTTGTCAAGGTGTTTTGGAGAAACCACAAGTTTGAAGAAGCGACTTGTGAATTGGAGGAAATGATGAAGTTGAGTTACCAATATATGTTTTAGTGTGAGAAGAAGGAAAGTTTGAGGGAGAAATTTCTTAAGGGTGGAATATTATAATAACCCAAAGTTTCATTAATGAAAATCCCTCTTGATCAAATTAATTGTCTCTTTAGGTAAAATGTTTATATAAATTGTCAACTTCTTTGGTTTTATGTTAATAATTTTGACCGTTATTTTATAGCCACTGAACAGTTATCACATGATTAGTATAAATATAAGGATTTATCAAACCCAATTTACTCAAACAAAGGAAGTGATGGCCTCACCCAGTAGAATTTCTCCATACAAAAACCATTTGTTGAAGATCAGAAAAGAGGTAGCATCCTTGGGCTTCGCTCTTAACCAAGACCATGCTGAGCTTCATCATGTCAAGCACTAATGGGACCGTCTATGGGAGAAGTGGAAGTTGATAGAGATTACCACTCGAGCAATGTTATCTGAGCCACCCCAAGAGTCGGTCACCATCGCGTACTTACCCTTAGGTCTTATGCGGCTATTTTAAGGGGTTATGTAACAAATTTCTAGTAATATATTCAAGTATATTATTATTTTTGTATAGAATAATGAATATACCTTCTTGTCATTATTGATACAATGTAAATAGTTTTTAAAGTACAAATAGTGTTTTTAATTAATTAAGAAATCTATTTTATTTAATTAAGGGATTTTTTAATTAAATAATATTTTAATAAACTATTATTATTATTATTTAATAAATTTTATTATATATAAATGATCATATAATTTTATGAATGCAATTATAATTTTTATTAAGGATTGCAAGCCATTTCTGTCAAAACCCGTGAATTTTCGATAAATGTCGGTTTTTATTTTAAAATTGAAAATTAACATATTTAAAAAATTATTTAGATAAAATAAATGATATTTCTAGAATCAGGAATTCGAAATTATCCAACGGTGATTTTTTCAAAATTTTCTGAGACAGTCAAATTTTTGTGTAAAAATTAAATTCCGTTTAAATATATAATGTGTTTTACGACATCATAATGACCGAATAGTGATTTAATAAAATACTATAAACTTTATTTTAGACCAATATATGTTTTAACATTAAAATAATGTGATTTTTGGTTTGTTTTACTTACTTTTCAAAGCATTAATGGACCCCTCATGACTTATTAAACATCTTGTCTTTTTAAATTATTTTCCATGGGAGTGTGACTCATCTCCACATAAGCAACCCAATTATTTTAAGAAGTTCAGACTTTGGCCTTAAAAAATATTTTTTCCCTCTTCCCTTTTCCGAAAACCATGTTCAAAAACCCTGATATGATTTTTGGTTTGGAATAGTTTAATGTAAGGGGTCTCAAACCTAAATAATAAAGAATTCACTCACCTTTCCTATATAAACCCACCCATGGTCCCACTTCCTCTTCACTCAAAGCCTTTGGATTTCATCAAACCTCTACCCTACTCTCACTATAATCCTCTCATGGTTCCCCATGCTCCCAAGAAGCCTCTCTCAAGCATCTCTCATGCCTTTGGAAGCACACTTCCAAGTAATGGTTTTTTCTTCCTTTCTCATTTTTGTCTAATTTTCATTAAGTTGTTTTTCACATTTAATTTCAATTATGAATTTTGGGGTATGGTTTTGCACCTCCCTCATAATGGACTCTTTATGTTTTAATGATGTGATACCCCTTTCTCTCTCATTAAATGCCTCCCATGTACACCCGTGACTATGCTGAAATTCCGAAAGGAACTTCTCTCTCCTCATTTACATTCAAGAAATACTTTTGTATCATGAATCTAAATTCCATTAAAATTATTGGTAAATGTATATATATGAACTTATTACTGTCTATTACATGTAAATATTATTAGTAACCCATTTCTATCTCATCAACCATTTTTATGAATATTTATGTCATACCGTTATGCTGTCGAAATCGCACCGATTTTCTATGCCAATGCCATTGTGTAGTGAATACCATGCCCATTTCTCCATCAAGGGTATTCACCTTTATGAACACTTACATATTGATTAAAAAGTTTCATGTATGAATTCAACATTCCTTTATCATGGAATAAATTATTATGTTTTATGAATCCATGTTTTATGATCCATGTGGCACACTTATTCATGAAATGAAATGATTAAGAAGGGTGCACCCTTATAGTGCTCCAATGAATTGGGTAAAGTATAGTATCATGATACTTCATGTTCAATGAGTATTGACTCATTCTAATTCAAGTGAAATGAGGGTTTACTCGTGATTCAGGTGCAATGAGGATTTACTCATGCTCCATGTGCAATGAGCCTTGGATCATGCTAATTCCATGTTAAGTGTTGTTGCCACATTTCCATGTTATGATTATCATGATTTATCATGACCTTATGTTAATGTCTCACTTGTTACGTATTGATATGCCTATTGTCTAATATGTATTGTACTCATCATGTATTCCATGTTTATTCCCTTACTGAGCTTTATAGCTCACCCCTTTTCTTATGCATGTCCTCAGGTTATCCTATGCAATGCTAAGTATGAGGGAATGTAGTGGTCATGTAAAGGATGTTTTCAATAAAGATGTTTTATTTCATGTTTTAAGTTTTTATTTAATGATCCTAATCCCCAAAGACACTAGTCCTATTAATCATCCATGTTGTATCAAGTGAATAGTTTATGTAATAAATCATGTCTATGTTTGTAATAAAAGCAGGGTTGTCATAATATAGTGCTCCAATGCATGGGGAAATGTGATTTATTTCATGATATAATGTGAAATTTGTGTGAACATGATTCTATATTTTTTCACAATGATGATTTTATGATTATTCACATATGTTATGTGTGAACAAGATTCTATCTTTGTTCACAACTATGTGTGGTAGTTGACAACTAATACATGATGTTTCATTTTTATTAATTAACATATCTCATGAATTTATCTAATTCTTCATATAATAATTATGATTATGATCCAAAAATTATTTTATGGTGATTTTTATTATGATCACCCTTGTTATATTGATTTACGTTCTAATCTATCCTCTTACTAGGCTTTTACTCACCCCTTTATTTGATTTATATACTTGAGTGACTACATATACTAAAAAGTGTACGAGGGACACTAAGAAGGAAAATAAGAGGGAATTAAACAATTTTTATGTTTTTTTATTTAAATATTATTCTTTTATATAATATTCCCAAGACACTAAACCTTTTGATCCTTGTTTTGTAAAACTTATATGTTGTTTATCTTAAAAATAATGTAACAGTAATGTAATAAAAACTGGTGTTTATATAATTTCATCCCAAATGGATGATTCTAGGATGAAAAGAGGTCATTTTGAATTATTTTTATTGTTTTTGTCCTACTAAATGTACTGAGTGGTTTTAAGATATGAGGAGGAGAGGAGTCCATTTATATGTGGGGGAAAGGACACACTTCAAATTTTTGAAAATAATTGTCTAATTCCCATGTTTTTACCTACCAAGAGGTTTCCACAACAAAAAAAAATTATGTGCATGAAGTATTAATGCCTAAACATGGTTATAAAATGGTATTTTTACATATGTAGGTTAATTTTTATACCTTATATTCTAATTTTATTCATTAAGTAAACTCATTTTTACTTTAATCAGTATAAATAATTTTAACAGCATTCACTAATCACATTTGTAAAACAATTAGTTGGAATTATTAAATATTATAAATTATGTTTATTCCAAATATGGAATCCATGTTTCAAAATTCAAATCATATAAGTGGTAGAAATAAATTAAATAATAATCTCATAGACAGGATGAGATGTTGAGTTTTTAAAGTGAAAAAGTTTAAATGTTTAAAATGTTTTAATATCCAATTTGAGTGTTAAATTTGTTATCATGACCTAAATTGGATTAAATGATGTAAAATTTATCTAATTAACCTTTAAAACAAAATTAATATATAATTTAACTATATAAATAAATTTTATTAAAAGGATGTTTTAATTAAAATTCCAAAATTTTCAATATTCATCCAAAAATGAAATATTTCATAAAAATAACAAAAATTTACACTAAGATAATATTAAAAATTTTAATTCCAAAATAATCTGTAATTTATGAAATTAAATTTCTAAGTGTCTAAAATTAATATCATTTTTGTTCAGAGAATGACATTAAAAAATAAGTTCTTTTAAGAAAATAGTATTTCAAATCATATAAATACTTTACCAAAAATTATATATTTATTATAAATATGATATAATTATATAAAACCATTATATATAATATATAAATTTAGTTATCACTTTTAATATTACTATGTTTAATAAAATTATTGTAGTACCCTTGTTTAAATTAATTATAATAATATAATTTTGCTCCATAGAAACTCAGTGTTGTGTGTAATGAAAGATAAGCCAGTGTTACATGTAGCGTAACGTTAACTTGGTGTATTATATAACAAAATAATAAGATCATGTAAAGTAAAATAGAATAAATAAAATAAAATAAATTTATTATTAAAAAGTTTCCTAAAAACACCTGGTGTTACACTTCTGGATCCCGACATTGACTAAAACCAAAAAACATAGTGTGAGTAACAATAATCATAGTGGGCGACCAGAGAATTATAAAAAATTACATATAGGATTTCAATATCATGAAACCATATTTTAAATCTATGATACATTAGTATTAAGATAGGTTATTCATGTTCATTATCTATTTTAATCCATCAGGATGGTTCATAATGAGATTTTGAATCTCCAAATAATATCCCAAGGGAGTGTCAAACTAGGGGTGCATCAAAAATAATTTTCATGCACTAGGTGGCGATTGAGTCAAGATCAATGCACCATTTTTAGATTTATTACCCCTAGTTACCTATTTTCGAGAGCCACATCTTAATGTAGAATCCAGAAATGGATGTAATTTCTTGTAAACCACTCTCTCTATCCTTTACCAAAATTCTTGGTCATTTTCCTACAATTTTAACCATACATAAGATTATCCAAAGAAATATCCCTATAAATATCCTTATAAATATCCCGTGGTATATCACTAATGATTTATCATCCTATTTTGCAAATATTAACTAAATATTTCTCCGATGCCAACTATAGAGACCCAAACATATCACAAATAAATATTACATATTATTAGAAATATATTCATTACATAACATAAGGATCTATGTGATAGAGATCATATTTTAATATTTTTATCTATGTTTATAAATTATTTAATCCATTATAATTAACCAATTTGAGCTTCTTTGGATCATTTTATGTTTTTTGGTTAGTTTTGAGCTTCAATGTGAAAAGTGGTTATTTCTGGACATTAAACAGAATTATGTTTCCTTTGTACATCGAACATACCTCCCAAAATATTCATCCAATGCAAATTTTTTATTTTTTTAGGGTGAGATAGTTCGTTTTCTACATATAAGTCTGCAGTATCCAAATCCATTTCAAACTCCAAAACTCCAAACAAAATCAGTCAATGTGAATATTTATTCTGGCCAAAAAAATGGACCATGTCTCATTCAATGAGCCATATCATGGGATACTGACCACCAAATGGAATTAATCTAGCTGGGGTATAAATCCAACTCGATGTGGCATCTTCACATTAAATATCAGGGTGAAATTATTTGATTATAGCTTCCCTTCAACCGATCAACTCTTGGTTAGTGGAATAGTAATTGGCGGCTAGAATTAGTCATGTCTACTAATTCGGAGAGAACTCTTTCTATACGGCTCAATATTCCTTGAATCATCATTGTAAGATGACCAAATCTATTAATAACCTCTTAAAAGATGGGACCTCAGCTTTATTCGACCAGATATTGGGAGAACCGAAGCATTCTTTCTGGTGGAAAGATTATAGGGGAGAAAATTTATGTTCTTTCTTTTTTTTCTCTTGTTATTATTAGATTTATAATGCCTACATCTTCTCCATTCTTGTCAATTACCCTTACCATGGTGGGGTAAATATTCTGAGTGATTGGGGGAGGTTAGGTTTAATCTTTTTTAATGTTTGAGTTCTTGAATAAAAACTCTCTCTCTTCTGCGGTGTTGGTTTCAAATTCTACTAAATGGTTTTATTATCTTATGCTATTGTATTAGATTTAATATTCTGTTTTTAATATTTCTTTGATAAATGTTCATAATCTCCCTTCACTAGGTTATGGTCTATATAAGATTTAATATATCAGGTCTTAGTGATGAAGTACTCGGTGATCGTAAGTACGTGTGGCCGAGGTATTGAATATTCTAAACTGATTAGGATAAACAAGACCCGATCGAGAATTTCCTAACTAAATTGAGGGTATTCTCTAAATCTATTTAACACATAGTAAGGAAAGTCGACCAAGATGAGATATTGGCATGGTTTACTCACAACATCACTATTTAATAAGGGAGTGGTAGGAAGCGATCGTGAAATATCACATAAAACTACTTAGTAGAAAACGGTTGAACATAATTGGAACTATGATAACATTAAAATTGAAAAGGTAACCCTAACATGATCACCCAATAATTATCACTATTTTTTAATCACATTATTTTTAAATTTGTTTTAAATATTATACTTTATTACATTCTTTAGTTTTTTTTCATTGTTATCAAAATCAAACAAATTCAAAAACAATGTGAAAAACATGATTGTTGTGCGCTCCTCTCTGGAAACAACTTAGGTTAACTACTATCCTATATTTTAACTTATGAAATTATTGTTTTTTCCACACCCCATGAAAGGAACGTGTCAAAACATGGATTCGTTTCCTAGAAGGTAGTGCCACAATATCATTATAAATATTTGAAACTTTTCAGAAAGAAAGTTAAAAAACTATTTTTCATTATGTTTTCAAATGATCATTTCTTTAATTCATGTCACACATACTCATATTTAGAACAAGTAGATTAGGATGGTTATGATATATTTTGGATTCAATAACTTTGAAATTAAATATAAAAACTACATAACAAAGTAGAACCTATATTTGAATATGTACATGCATTGATGGAAAAACCAGAACCTATGAATGAACCAGTGGAGGACAAGAAGGAAGAATTACCTACTGAGCTATATGTGGGAGATAAAAAAGATATAGATGTATTCTGGGATGAGTTTGAATTACTACTTGATCCAACTATTTCTTAAAAATTAGAAAATCCAAAACCATTGAAGGAAGACATCACCAAATAGGTGGAATTTGAAGAAAAGATGGAGGAGCCTGACTACCTACCGCTATATTGTGAAATTCAACTACAAGAG
Organism: Viscum album; assembly: GCA_963277665.1. Classification (NCBI taxonomy): domain Eukaryota; kingdom Viridiplantae; phylum Streptophyta; class Magnoliopsida; order Santalales; family Viscaceae; genus Viscum; species Viscum album. The sequence continues at coordinate 1,629,349,499 of OY728130.1, forward strand.
GAACCTCATACTGAAGAAGCAATTGATGTCAATACAGATCAGGGAGATAATATTTTTCATAACTATTTTCATTCTGATTATATAGAATCTAAATTTAGTATCACCTCCCCTTACATGAAATTTTCAGATTTGGACAAAAATTGATTGCCATAGTGGATGAGGAAAAAGATAAAGATACACCTAAAGAGGAACACCTAAAACTCCCCAAACAAGTTTATTATTTATTGGAATGAGTTAAAGAAGATATCCAAGTGGAATTTATTGAGGATAAATATACACAATATTCTTACATTTAAAAGGAAGAATTTTATTTTGATTCATCATGCTTTTATTTTATTCAAATTGAATTACTCTCCAATATTCGTTTTGATTATTCTTTTGATGCGTCATCCCTTGAGAAACCACTGGAGAATAAAGAAGAGGTTTTGTAAGTGGAAAAAAATAAAGAGGAGTAATCAATATTTATCCTAACCCCACCATACAACATGTATATCATTTTCATTATGGTTGATTTTGTGAACCATATCAATGTAGTCATCAACAAAGAAGAAGAAGTTTAAGATGCAGAGAAGAAGCGTTGGTTGTTCATCTCAAAGAAACTCAACCCACTGTCGGATTAGGGATAACCAACTGAATCTGCCCATCAAGAGGCAGTCAAAACCTAGGAACCAATTTTGAGATTAAACCATTTTATATCTTTCTTTTCTCTTTCTATTTCTATTTTAATTTTCTTTTAATATATTCCTTATGTAATTTTCTCTACTTTTGGTTGTAGGTTTTCATGTATGCATCACATAGATTCTTAACTAAATGTTTCACTACAAATAAGTCAGGTTGTACCGCTCCTTACCACTTTCTTTATTGTTGTGATTCAATATAAAATATAATTACATATTCTATCTAATTGAATGCATTAGCGACACTACATCATTTTAGTGTGGAGGAGGGAATATTTATATTTTAGTATTTTCAATTGTATGGTTTTTAAAATTTTGAGTGTTTTTGAAACTTTTGAGAAGAAATTATTATCATCAAAAATTTTCTAAACCCATTTAAATTTTGGGAAAAAATTATCCCATGAAACCAAGCTTAAATCAATTATGAAATTGACTTTGTTTCGAGTTTAAATATTTGTAAATTTCATGAAAAGTGCTCATATTTTTGAATCTCATGCTATAATTCACTATCTTTATATTTTAAATACATTATTGTGAGGCTTATGAACCTAATTTTCATATTATTTTCATTCACTTCACTTCATTATAGAACCATACCATGCTTTATTTGACCATAATTTGATTTATTCCTATCAAAACTTTAGAGTTTGAGGTACATGCGTTTTAAACGATTATGGAATTTCATTAGATTTAAATCCCCATTTTCAAATAAATCTTTTTCATTATGGACCAGCATGAAAATTTAATCCTTGTATCCCATATAATCCTTGAAAAACCTATTAGGTTAGCCACATCATAAGCCAATTTTCACTATCCAGCCTGCTCTTGAAGTGAAATTGCATAATCTAGTTGAACTTAAGAATGGGGGAAACTGTATTTTATTATGATAACTTATTTGGTGATAATTTTGGTGGAAACTAAAATGTTTTATTGAATATTATACTACTTAAAAAATCATTCTGTTGAAATCTGTTCCTTTTCTGAAGCTTTCATATGTGAGAAATGGTTCCTTTCTGGAGCTTCTAGTGAATAGAAAGTTGTGCCTATCTGGATCATTCAAGAAAAATCAAAATTGAGATGAATGAAACAATTGATAATAAATTAATTAATGGTGTAAAATTTCCATGATTTTTCATGCTAATGGATCTAATTTACTACTATGGGGAGTTAGGAGGAGACCGTACTTGACTAAAAATTAGAATAATGAAATTTTTCTCCAAAAAGAGATGACCACTCTTTATTCAGCCTCCTAATTTATTAACTTCTAAATCATACCAACATAAATCAACAAAACAACCCTATAATGTTTTCATGATATAAATATATCCTTGAATCACATCGGGTAGATATGTTGGAATTTATCAAGCCTATGGCGACCCTTATATGAGTATTGTTTGAGAAAAACATTACTGAAAAACAAAAATTTGTGTGATGAGTGAGAATGAGAGTGAGTTAAGTGTCTTGTGTGCATGGAATGAGAAATGAATAGTAAATATGATGAATTATATTTATTGAGAACTTGAAATAATGGGTTTTTAGGAGGCATGATATATTTTGTTTCTTGGTGAAAAATTGTTGGATCCCCTAGATATCTGTTTTAAATTTTCTTTAATTTGATTTTTATGTTTACTTGTCGAGGAGTCCAAGTGATATGTTTAGGGGGAATTGATAGTGATAATATATTAACATTTTTATATACATTTTCAAATTATTTAATCCCTTCCAATTAACCAATTTGAGCTTCATTGGATCATTTTTTGTTTTTTGGTGAGTTTTGTGCTTAAATGTGAAAAGTTGTTAATTCTTGACATTAAATAGATTTATGTTGCCTCTTTATTTCGAGAATGAATCCCAAAAGATTCATAAAATGTATGTGATTCCTTTTTTTTGGATGTCATGGTTCTTTTTCTACATATAAGTCTGCTGGACCCAAAGCCAATTCGAACTCAAAAACTACAAAACAAAATCTGTCAATGCGAATATTTATTTGGGCCAAGAAAATGGACCATGTCTCATGTAATGAGCCATATCACATGATACTGACCACAAAATGGGATAATTCCAACTGGGGAATAAATCTAACTCGACGAGACAGCTTCACATTAAATTTTAGGGAGAAATTATTTTTTTATGGCCTCCCTTCAGCATGTCAATGTCTGGTTGGTGGAATAGTGATTGGAGGCCCGAATTAGTTAATTCTAATAATTCAGCCATAACTCATTACACATGGCTCTAAATTCCTTTAAAATCATGGTTAGATGGATAAATCGATAAATCACCTCTTATAAAGAGGGACCATGGTCTAATTTGACCAGATGTTGGGATAACTGAAGCTCTATTTCTGGTAGATAGATTCTGGAGGATAAAATTTCTTTTCTTTTCTTTTTCTTTTTTTGTTCTTCTTAGTTTTATAATCCCTACTTCTTCCCCATTATTCTCAATTACCCTTACCACGGTGGGGTAAATTTTATAAGTTATTGGGATAGGTTAGGTTTTATCTTTGGTAATTTATGAGTTCTTGCATTTTATTGAATAAAACCTCTCTCTCCTCTGTGGTGTTGGTTTTAAATTCTAATAAACAGATTTATTATATTATGCGATTGTATTTGATTTAATATTCTATTTTTATTATTACTTTGATAAATGTTCATAATCTACCTCTACTAGGTTACGGTAAGTATACGATTGAATAGATCTGGACTTAGTGGTGATGTACTCGGTGATCGTCAGTACGTGTGGCGGGGGTATTGAATATTCAAAATTGTTTGGGATAAACAAGATCTGATTGTGAATTTCCTAACTCAATTAAGGGTATTCTCTACATCTATTTAACACATAGAGAGGATAGTAGACTGAGATAATATATTTTTAAGGTTTACTCTCAAAATCACCATTTACTAAGGGAGTGATAGGAATCAATTGTGAAATATCACTTAAACCAACTTAGTAGAGAAAGATTGAATAAAATTGGAACTATGATAAAAATATAGTTGAAAAACCAACCCCAACATGATAACCCTATACTTATCACTATTTTTTAATCATGTTTTTTTAAATTTGTTTTAAATCTTATACATTATTGATTTCTTTTGTTTTGTTTCATTATTTTCAAAATCAAACAAATTAAAAAAACAATGTGACAAATGTGATTGTTATGCGCTCCTCTCTAGAGAAAAAATAGTGTAACTACTATACTATACATTAACTTATAAAATAATTATTTTTTCCACAACCCATGACAGAAATGTGTCCCTACTCAATAATCATTTAGATCTAATTCCATTAGAAACTTGGACACATTAACAACTGTTCCATAAGTGAGTTATGTCATATCCCTCTATGTTCATCATTATTATCTTCCTTGTTTGACATATCATACAAAATACCTTTCTACATATCTCACAGAAATTAAACATAAGAATGGATGAGCTCAAATTCTCAGAAAGGGTAAATAAGTGAAATATAAATATAATATTATCATATGGGTATGAAAATATGAGAATAAAATATGAAAACAATACCCTACCTTTCATATATTCTAAAAGAGAGTCATGAAATAAATCATGGTAGTTCAAAATACATGAATCGTAATTGAATCAAAGAACATAATCCTATAGGGAATTACATTGGCAAAAGACATTGATTTGTTATATATACATAACTATATAAAATTTTATTTCATGGTTATACACAAATATATTCATAACTTGATAGGCTTAAGATAACAACCCATTTACCTACATTAGGATTGGGATAACCTATTGTGTACCCTCTTTTGGGCTACGGATAATATCTCATGTACCCCATTTCAATATTACAATAACCTCCCATGTACCCTTTTTTAATCTTGTTATAACCTCCCATAAACCATTTTTCATGCTTGGGATAACTCTTGTGTACCCTTTTTGGTGTTATTATAACCTATTGTGTACCCTTTGAGATCATATAACATTAATTATTCCCCAATTCATTATAGGGAGATATAGGTCCCACCTATATTTGGTTATAACATAACCACCTTCACATAATGAAAATCATACATATGTGTGAAAAAAGATCATAACACCTTAATCATATTAGAGACCAAAAAAAGAAAAGAGTTTCATAAAAATTTCATCATATCATACCCTATAGAAAAGAGACAGGTTTCATAATTATTTCATCATTTAATCAGAGAATATACCATGGAAAATTAAGTGTGTTTCAGAAGCATTTTATCATCTTATAACCTGTGGAAGAGGAATGATTTTCATAAGAATTTTATCCTAGTATTACCCGAGGAATAGAAATAGATTATAAAAAAATTTCATCCTTAAAATAAACAATCCATATAAATAATAATTATTATATCCTAGGATCATATCCCAAATAAATCTAAGTAGCATCAAAGGATGTTATCTTATATGAAAAATTATTTTGAAATATCAGTTGAAAATTTTCAGAAGGAAAATAACTTTTATTTGAAAATAATTTTTTAAACTAAAAAATAATAAAATATTTATAAATATTTTTCTTTTAAAATAACATTAAAACCCTATAAATAAATAATTTAAAATAATTTATAGCATTTGTCAAGGAAAATATACTTTCCACAATGTAAAAAACAATTTAGACCTCAAAACATATTGAAAATAATTTTCTTTGAGAATAAACTTGTAAACATATAAAGTAATCATAATATAAAATAATTTTTATGATAATATAAAATTATTCAGGTAATACATGTTAAAATAAAAATTCCTTTAACATTGTTGATAAAATCCAGACGGGAATTATTTGCAAGATGGCTTGAAGAATCTCTTCCAAATTTTTTTTGTAAAAATTAAAACATGAATAAAAGTTTCATTAAAAACATTTTAATAATTTTGAAAACATTTTTAGAAAACATTGTTTTATAATAAAATGGTTTTTGTACCAAAATGATTAATAAAGCTTTTTTATGTTAAAAAATTGTTCTGAACTAGTGAGTATGTAAAGAGAGTAAAATGAAAAGAAAATATTTATTCTCATTACATTACTAAAATAGAAGTAAATTAATAAGTTATTTTAGGTGTATATAATAATATTACATAATTGGAAGCATAATCATAAACATTCCTGATAAATGATTTCATTGAAACATAAATCTCTAACCACTTTGGTAACTTTGAATCATAATCCCCATGAAATAATTGTAACATCCTGGGTAAATAAAGAATGTGACATTTTCATATTTATTAATATTGGAGAATTAAATATTATTTTTACTTTAAAGTGGATTCTATGTTTGATGATGTACCTGATACGCACAATTGGTATCTTTGAAATCTTACATTGCACACAACGGTGAGTTATACAGAAAAATGATATATTAATATTATTTTTTTAAATGGTAGCTAATGAAAAGTATTTTTATTGGAGGGAGCAAATATAACTAACTAAAATTTTATTACAAATGTTTTTTAAATTCTTTTACATTTAAAAAATAAAAATTTAGAGGCTTAAAATCTGAATGAATCAAAATTTAAGAATAAATACTCTAATATTCTTTAAAAGGTCGATTTACCAACTTTTGATGGAAAATAATTTTTAAATCTATTTTTTTGTCTCTTTTGTATATTTTATTTAACAAAATAAATTTTTTAATTATAATTGGGATATCAAAATTTACATAGGATGAATTTTTTGTATTTTTATAATAAAATGCAATTTTAAATGAATAACGAAAAATACTTCATTTTAATTCAAACTCCCTTTTTAATATAATTTATTTATATGGATAGATTATCGTTTTAATTAGTTTTAATGTTTAATTAGATTACATTTTTAACATTTAACTCAATTACGGTCATTGTATGTAATTTTACTTAGAAATTTCACATAAACAAGTGTCATTCTTTTGATAGTTATTATTTCTTAAAAACACACTTTTTTTACAATGGGAATTAATTTTAAATTAATTTTTACTACTTATGTGTTTTGAACTTATAAATATGTATTAAATATTTATAATTATGGGGTCCAAATTGTGTAAATAGGTAACATTTATTTTTATACATAATGAATAGTATCTTCAGTGAATATTTTATTTACCATGGTTAAATGGTAAATCTGGTAAATATGGGTAGAAAATATTATTAAAGTAATATTAAATTACCCTAGCACATGTCCTAACCCTATTGTATGATATATGTATGAACATGGAAATCCTTGGGATGATTTTGAGGCCCCATGGACCAACTTTTGTGTGAAAAAGTCATTTAATTACATTTAATTTAAAGTTAAGGAAAATGTTACATAAACATGGATATTTTAGTAAAACAATATTTTTATGGTGTTATATAAGTTATATTTTAGACTATAAATAGTCATTAGAAATATAAAATTATTTCCTAAATCATGGTATGTTATTTATATTTTTTATTCTTTAAATAAAAAAATTTAATTATGACATAATGGTGATGCAGTAATAGGTTCATTAATAAAAGATTCAAATAAATGATATTATAAATCATAAAATAAATTTATTTTCAAACTTTTTATGCCATACAAGAATTTTAATGATTTAAAAGACTAGTTATCTTTGAATTAATGAAGCTTTTTCGAAATGATCATGTTGTTTTGGATTTGTTTAAAAAGTCATGATATGATTAGTGTCAAAATTGAAATAATTCATATTTTAAATATAAAATATATTATTAAATATTATAAAATTACAAAACATATAAGATTTGGAAAAATAGTTATTATTATTCAATAATATTATTATTGCCTCTTTAATTGGATATGTGTCTTGTGTTGGTAATTATTTTGATTCTCAATGTGTTAAATACTTAATAAAACAATAAGAGTAAAAAAGGGTTAAATAAAAAAGATAAGGATTAAGAAATATCCAAAAACTATCCAATTTTTTTGTATTATATTATTTTGACTTATATGAACCTTATCTTTGATGTAAAAATGTTTTGGACCTTTTTAACCTGAAAATCATTTTATAATAAAATAATACTTTCAATCATTCCTAAAGAGCCCCTCATCCCTCATAAAAATGGTAACCACCTCTAAATCATTACACACACCTCCCGATCCCATTGGTTCATAAAATATATACACCAAGAAGCTCCAAATATCCTTCTATTCTTCTTACAAGCCTTCCCCCTAGGTATAAAGTATTTTAAGAAAGCCTTTTGGTTCAAACCAAATAGACTTACCTAAGTTAAAGGTAAGTTCTTCTCTCAAGTTATTTTCTTTTATTTTCCTTCTCCAACCCCCTAAACTCTCTTTATTCCATTTTTTATTAAAAAACCCAGTATATTAAATACCCTAGGATGTTTTTATGAGGATTATTTGAACTATATATCCAAACACCTCTATCTAATAGTTATGAACATTCTGTTTCTGTGGACGGCGGACTACTGCCTTACGAAACGATGAATGTTCAATTATATCCTACCACCTCTCATGGTGGACATTATAATGGAAATGTATTTATATTTGATATATATTATATTTATATTGTCTTTATTATTCTTTATTTTTCATTTATATCATACATTTATGGTTTCTATAATGGTTAAATACGATAATTTCATTTTAAAAAGTGCGGACTACCGCCCCCTCAAAGTGATTGACTCATTCATGCCATATGTGGAATGTATAAAGGATGAATTAAATGAAATTATATATGATATTATACTATAATTATTATATGGTTATGTATCATTGATTTTTCATTCCATTAAATATGAAACATAAATGAAAGTAGGGTTCATTCGTACATACAGCTTACCATCTTCATGAACGGTGCATTTCATTTCTTTTCTCCAATTGTTATGTATTGTTATAAATACATTTATATACTGTATATATATGACATATATAATATATAAATCATTAATATATTTCTGAAGATAATGAAATTTTGACCACATGGACAAATTGTAATTCTAAGAAGTTCATTTTTGACTCAAGTACCAAATATCGGCAAAATGAATATTACTAACTTAAATGATTATGTAATGTTTATAATGTGGTAATAAGTGATATAAAAGAAATAATATACTTGAAAAATGTTCTCAAGAAATTATAACTTAATTTTAGTTTATTATTCTAGAGATTAAAGAACAAATGAGTCAAGTCGGACATGAGGTAAAGGACTTCGTCTCAATCCCTTTTCCTTAAGGAATATTTTGATTTATACACGACATTCCATTATACGGTGTATAAAATCCTTGTTTCTTATTAATTTAATTCAAATGGAATATCTTTTCTATGAATAGTTTTACTAAATGACAAAGGTAATTTTTCTTTTTAACATACGTGGTGACAACGACCATTCTTCCACCGTAAGAGTTATTTGATATTTAGAATCCTTAACAAGACATAATTATTTTAAAAGGAAAATAAATACCATATACTGTTTTTAATTATTTTTGAATTGAAAATGGTTTTGATAAATCACCAGTTATTTCAATATCTTGAAATGATATATTGTGATTGAAATTTGGAAATATTATCTTTCATTTATGGTTTTTTATGTGTTATTAATACGTTATGATTCATTGGAATTGTTTATGTATATGTGTGGTTCCATGATAAACCTATGGAGGGTGAGCCTGAGATAGATCTCTAATTAATTGGGTAATGTGGTAGAGGTAAATGATAATGTTTCTCCTAATAGATTTAGGGAATATAATATGATGGGTATTCCAAATATAACACCCTACATGGTTGTGAAAGCTATAACGTAAGTATGTTATGGATGCCACAAGTTACCTTTATGGTTTATTATTTCCATGTGTTATTCATAAATCTTATGATTTTGTGTGTTATGTTAATGATTGAAAAGTATGATTTCATTGATTTGTATGTATTGATGGAATAATGTTTTCATTCCTTATTTTATAACCCTTACTGAGCTTTTTATGCTCATCCCATGTTTTTGAAATGTTTTTTCATTGGGTATAAGGAAGGGTAAGAGAAAGTAAGAATTCAAGAATATTTATATCAAGAAAAGAACTACTGTTTTATTTCGGGAGTTTAATTTGAGAAAAAATTGGACAAAGTAGCAGTATCTTCTTTGTAATTTTAGAGATGTAATGTAATAGTTATGGTCTAATTATATAAAAATATAAACCTAAAAAGATCCTTAATGTGAGTTATTAATTTAATTCAATATTACGTAATGTTTAAGGCTAGGGCCTTATAGTTGGTATTATAGGTCAGTTTAGATAACATTAGAAGTTAGGATATTGTTAAATTGATATCCATAAGTTAATTTATTTTTTAATTATAATGAGATAGCATTTATATATTACCATGTTTCTTTGATAAAGATATTTCTGTGATTAGTATTGTTTTCCATAGAGGAAACATGGTAGCTATGATGGAATGACATCAGGAGGAAGAAAACCTTTCAAATTAGTAACCTAAGATGGCAGGATTCAGAACTCAACAGTTTGTTACAGTGACGACACAATTGACTGAGGATATAAATGGTGGTGGTATCTTTGTATAAGATCATCTAGATCAACCACAGAGGAACATGTATATAGTGAAGCATTTCATGAGGCAACATCCCCCATCATTCAGAGGATCATCTGAACCAGTTCTAGCTGAATGGTTTATTAAAGCACTGGAAAATATTTTAGATGTCATGGGGTGTTTAGAACGTCAAAAATTTATTCTCATGGTTTACCATTTTGTAGGTGAAGTCGAACAGTGGAGGTCGATGGTTAAAAATATGAGGGATAGTGAGGATATTGATTCTATTTATTTGTATGAATTCAAAGGTTTGTTTCTTGAGAAATATTTTCCTATGGTGATTTTTATTAGGATAGAAAAACAATTCCTAGATTTGAGGTAGTAGAATGACTCAATGTCTATTTATGAACAAAAATGAAGAAAAATTCACCTGACTGGAATCGTATTCTCTAAATTTCATACGAGATCTTAATAGTATAATCATTCATTTTTTACTCAGGGTTAATTCCAAATTATTGATGGGATTTATCTTCTTGTGTGCTGAAATGTTATGAAAATATTTTTCTATGTGTGGAGAAGGTGGAAATGGAGTTTTTTAATGATCAAATGTTCTTTGAAAAACAATAAAATAAGATGTCGTGGTGGAAGAAAAATGGGAATAACTATTTAAAAAGTATGATGGTAATAAACTTATGTTTACAATTTGTAAAAATCATGATAACAAGAATGCTGGGTAATGTATTTTGAATACTGGTATGTGAAACTGATGTGGTAAAATTGGACATAAGGATTTTAATTTAACTGAAAAAGATTAGGTTAATGGTAAGAAAAAATCTTATTTTCTGTTAGTAAAATGTTTTAAGTGCAATGAAATGGGTCATTACGCAAATGAGTGTGAAATGAAGGACTAAATTAAAGGAAATAAGCCGATCTACATGAAAAAGGGGTGGTGAAATACTTTTCAAAAACATCAGTAGATGTTGGGCCATCAAATGAAGTAGTATCAGGCACCCTATTTGTTTATTCAGATTATACTATTGTGTAGTTTAATTTAGGGTCTACACATTTATTCATTTCTAATAATTTTTATAGTATATTGGGAATTCCATCTAAATATATGAATCCTGAACTTATGGTAATAAAACTTGGAGGAAATGATGATACAAAAACAAATTATAAGAACCTTACTATCCTTCTCTACGGAACAAATCTACCTGAAAACCTTATTGTTTTTTCTCTAGTAGAGTTTGATGTTATTTTGGGTATTGATTTGATTTCCATTTATCATGCTTATATTTACTGAATATCTAATGAGGTTTCATTCTATAAATAATTTCAATTTGTGTACAAGAATTCACCGTTACTTTTTAAAACATATCAGGAAACTGAAAAACTAGTAAAAGATGGAAATTAATGTTACCTTGAACATATTGATGAAAACAAAGGAAATATTCAAATTAATTATTATCCAGTGGTAAATGAGTATCATGATGTCTTTCTTGATTTTTTTCCTAGTATAATACCTAATCATAATGTTTATTTTACCATTGACTTAGTTCCTCATACTAATCCAATTTCAAAACCCCTTTATCGAATGGCTAAAATTGAAATTTTAGAGTTAAAAAATTAATTTCATGAGTTGTTAGATAATGGTTTCATTCGATCACCACATCACCATGGGGTTATAATATATTTTTTTTGAGAAATAAAGATGGTTTAATGAGACTTTTCACTGATTATAGAGTGTTGAATAACATCATTGTTAAGAACAAGTATCAATTTCCTCATATCAATGATTTGTTTGAACATCTCCAGGGAGGTCATTATTTTTCAAAGATTGAGTTGAGGTAAGGGTACCATCTGTTGAAAGTAAAGGAATAGGGAATTTGGAAGACCGTGTACTGTACTAGATATAAACATTATGAATTTTTAGTTATACTTTTTGGGTTGACCAATGCACCTGATATATTCATGGATCTTATTAATATAATTTTCTTTCAGTTGTTGGATAATTTTTTGGTTGTGTTTATTGATGATATTTTTTTATTCTCATATTAAAGTGGGGCATGAAAATCATTTAAGGTTTGTCTTGAATAACATAAAAGAAAATAAACTGTATGAAAAATTCAGAAAATGTCAGTTTTGGTTACAAAAAATTTCATTCCTTAGTCACATTGTATCAAAAAATGGAATAACTATTGGTCTTGTTAAAAAAAACATTGTTGAAAAATGTAGAATACCAACAAATATTAATGAGATTCATAGTTTTCTTGGTTTTTAAGGCTATTACTGAAGGATTGTTGAGAAATTTTCATGGTTATCTATCCCACTGACTAAATTAGCTCGAAAAGATGTTATGTTCATCTGTACAAAAGAATGTGATAATTGTTTTTAGGAATTGAAAATAAGATTGTTCCATGCTCCAGTTTTGTCACTACCTTCTAGAAATGGTGAGTTTGTTATCTATAGTTATACATCGTTGAAAGGACATGGTAGTTTACTAATAAAAAATTATCAAGTAATTGCATATGCATCACGTCAATTGAAATCTCATGAGGTAAATTATCCTACACGTGATTTGGAATTAGCTTCTCTTTTTTTCTTTAAAAATTTGGATGCATCATTTGTATGGATTAAAATGTAAAATAGATACTAACCACAGAATTTTGAAGTATATATTCACTCAGAAATAATTAAACATGAGATAGAGGATATGGATGGAATTAATCAAGGATTATGATTTCATGATTCATTACCAATCAAGAAACTCAAATAAAGTTTCTAATGTATTGAGTCGAAACAATAATTCCATATTAACCATGTTACTTTTGGGAAAATATTATTTGATTAATGATTTGATGAACATTAGAATATAATTTTTTGGTGAATGAAATTGATCTATTTTGTTTTAGGTTTCAGCAAAATCATCCCTTGTATACAGAATAATGAAAGCATAGAAAGAAGACAACGAGTTACAAAAAAAGATATAGTTGGTTCATAAGGGTAAGTTACAAAAATTTAAAATTGATAAATACTATGTTTTGAGGTTTGGAATGATATTATGTGTGGCATGTGATTCGTAGTTGAAGAAAGAGTTGTTATGTGAGGCTCATAGTTCTCCGTCTCCAATTCATCCTGGGAGTATTTAGATGTACAAATAATTTCAGATGTATTACTAGTGAGATGGAATGAAAAGAGTTATTGCTGACATTACTATGAAGTGTTTGACTTGTCAATAGGTTAAAATAGAATGACAGATTTAATGGGATGGTTAGTCTTTTATAGGTGCCAGAGTGGAAACGAGAAAATATACCCATGGAATTCATTGTGGGATTAATAAATACACATTGTGGTGACAATGAGATCTAGGTAATTGTTCATTGATTGACTAAATCTGCTAATTTTATTCTTATTTGAGATACTCTATTTCTTCATCAACTTTCTAGATTGTATGTTAAAGAGATAGTCAAGTTACATGGAGTTCTCCTATCCATTTTATTTGATCGTGATCTGAGCATCACATATAACTTTTGGAACAACCTTCAGAAGTCATTGGATACTAAATTAAATTTTAGTACAGCTTTTCAACCTCAATTAGATGGGAAATCATAATGAAGAATTCATACTTTGGAAGATATGATACGTGATTGTTCAATGGATTACCAGGGAAGATGAGACCAACATATTTCTTTGTTTGAGTTTTCTTATAATAACAGATTTTATTTTAATTTATAGATGGCACCATTTGAGGAATTATATGGGAATCGGTGATGAACTCCATCATTTTGGGATAAAGTAGGTGAATGTAAACTAATGGGACCAGGATTGGTAGAAGATATGGTAGAATAAGTTCATCTAATTCAGAAGAATATGAGAACAGCTCCAAGCATGCAGAAATGTTATGCGGATAACTGAAGGAAGGATCTTTCTTTCAAGGTAGGTGATCATTTCTTTCTCAATGATTCTCAATCGAAATGTTTAATGCATTTTAGTAAGAAGTGAAAGCTGAGTCTGTGGTTTATTGGACCCTATGAATTCCTGATGAAATTTGGATCAGTTCCATATAGTGTGGATTTACCTCCATGTTTATCCTATGTACACAATTTTTTTTCATGTTTCAATGTTGAGAATGTATATTCCAAATCTATCTCATGTTTCAAGTCTAGGGGTAGTTCTGTTAGAAGAGAATCTTTCTTATGAGGAACAACCAATCTAGATTTTGACTGCAAATAGAATGTGTTGTGGAATAAGGTAATCAATCAAGAAATTTTTTGTGGGAAAACCCTATGGTTGAAGAGGCAATGTGGGAATCTGAAAATGCTATTAGGGATAAATACCCCATTTTTTGATAAGTTAATAAAATTACGAGGACACAATTATTTAAAAATGGGGGAAGGATGTAACATACCAGGTAAACAAAGAATATGAAATTTTCATATTTATTAATATTTGTGAATTAAATATTAATTTTACATTAAAGGGGATTATATCTTCGATGGCGTACCTGATACACAATAACGGGTTTTGTTGAAATCTTATGTTGCACACAACGTTGAGTTATACTGAAATATAATATAATAATAATATTGTTTTAATTGGTAGTTAATGCATAATCATTGTATTGGAATGAATGAAATTAACTAACAAAAATATGATTACACATGTTTTTTAAATATTTTTAAATTTATCCAATAAAATTTAGAGGCTTAAAATGGGAATGAATCCAATTTTAATCATAAATACTCTAATATTCCTTAAAAGGTTGATTTACTACCTTTTGATAGAGAACCCATTTTAAATCTAGTTTTTGTCACTTTTATATGATCTATTTGAAAAAATAAAATTCTTCTTCAGAATCGGGACATCAAAATTTACTTGAGATGAAATTTTCGTATTTTTCTGATAAAGTGCATTTTTAATGAATAGTTAAAAATAATGCATTTTAATTCAAACCATTATTTTTATCTAATATATTTATATTAATATATTATCCTATTAATTGGTTTTAAAGTATAATTAGATTATAATTTTAAAATTTAATCCAATTTTGGCCATTTTAAGTAAATTAACATTAAAATTGCACATAATCAAGTGTCAATATTTTGATAGTTAATATTTTTAATAACACCCTTTTTTTGACAATGAGAAATAATTTTAAATTAATTTTTGCAACTTATGTGTTTTGAATTTGAAAAAAATGGATTACATATTTGGAATCATGAGGTCCAAATTGTATAAATATATAACTTTCATTTTTAGACATTATGATTAGTAACTTCGGTAAATATTTTATTTATTATGGTTATAGGGTAAATATGGTAAATAAGGGTATAAAATAATATTATAATGATATTAAATTACCCTAACACATTAACTAACCCAATTGGATTATATTTTTCAGACCATGGTCATCATTGGGTCGATTTGGGGACCCCATGGAGCCACATGTGTGTGAAAATGACATTTAATTATTTTTAATTTAATGTTAAAGAAAATGTAACATAAACATGGATCTTTTAGTAAAATAATTTTTATATGGTGTTATATAAGTTATACTTTCAAGAATAAATGGTCATTACAAATATAAAAAAGTTTCTGAAATCATGGTATTTAATTTATAATTTTTTGAACTTAAAAAAATAAATTTTATTATGACACAACGGTGATGCTGTAATTGCCTTATTAATAAAGGATTCAAATAAATTGAATTATAAATCATAAAATTAATTAATTTTGAAACTTATTATTCCATAAAAGAATTTATTAGATTAAAATGACTTGATATCTTTTGATTAATGATGGTTTTTAGAAATAATCATGTTTTTTTGGATTTTTTAAATGTTATGATATGAATAGTGTCCAAATTGAAATAATTCTTATTTTAAATATAAAATATTTTATTAAATATTAGAAAATTAGATGAAATTACATTATGAAAAATAGTTATCATAAATCTAAAATTTTATTAGTAACTATTTAATTGCATATGTGTCTTGTTTTGTTAACTATTTTGATTCTTAAAGTGTTAAATACTCAAAAAAATGGTAAGAGTAAAGAGGGTTAAATAAAAAATATAAGGATTAATAAATATACAAAACCTATACTATTTTAATTTTATGATTTCATTTCGACTTATATGCTCCTTATCTTAGAATTAAATATGTTTTTGAGATTTTTGAAAAGAAAATAATTTGATAATAAAATAATATTTTCAAACATTTCTAAAATGCCTCTCCTCCCTCCTATAAAAGTCCACCGCCTCTATCTCAGTACACACACCTCTCAAAACCCTTGTCTCATCCAAATTCTATTCCCAGAATCTCTAAAAATCCCTCTATTCCTTGTAGAAGCCTTCCCCTATGGAGAATGTAATTCAAGAAAGAGTTTTGGTTCAATCCAATGGGAGTTACCCGATTTAAATGTAACGTCTTCTCTTAAATTCTTTTCTTTTATTTTCCTTCTACAACCCCTTAAACTCTATTTATTCAATTATTTGATAACAAAAAAAGTATAGTAATTATACTAGGATTTTTTAATGAGGAGGATTTGAACTACACATCCACACACCTCCATCTAATGGATACGAACATATTGTTTCTGCGGACAGTGAACTACTGTCTCACAAAAAGATGATTGTTTAATTATCTCCTACTGCCTCTCATGGTGGACATTATGATGGCCCTGTATTTTTATGTGGTATATATTATATTTATATTGTCTCTATGATTCTTAATTTTTCATTTCCAGCATACCTTTATGGTTTCCAAAATGTTTAAATACAATAATTTCATTTGAGGAAGTGTCGACTACCTCCCCCTCAAAGTGATATGACTCGTTCGTGCCATAAACAGAACATATAAAGGACGGAGTTAATAAAATAATATATTATATTATACTATAATTGTAATATACCTATGTATCATTAATTTTTCATTATTTTAAATATGAAATATAAATGAATGTAGCGTTTATGTGTACGTACGACTTACCATCTCCATGAATGGTGCATTTCATTTCTTATCTCCAAAGGTTATATAATGTTATAAATATATATATACTTGATATATATGATATATATGATATATATATCACGAATATCATTATAGAGATAATGGAATTTTTACCACATGCAGAACTTGTAATTATAATAAGTTTATTTTTTACTCAGGTACCAAATATCGACAAAATGACTGTTATTAACCTAAATGATTAGGTAATTTTTATAACACGGTAATAAGTGAAATAAAAAAGAATAATAAACATGAAAAAGGTTCTGAAGAAAGTAGAAATTAAATTTATTCTACTATTAAGGAGATTAATGATCAAATGAGTCATGTTGGACACGAGTTAACGGACTTCATCTCAATCCCTTTTCATTGAGGCATATTTTGATTTATGCCCAACTTTCATTTATGTAGTGAATAATCCCATTTTGACTTTTTAATTTAATTCAAAGGGAAAATGTTTTCAACAAATTTTTTTAATAAACAAAAAAAGGTAATGTTTCTTTTTAATGTACACGTTGACGATGACCTTTCCACCACCCCGATAATTATTTGATATTTGGATTCCTTAACAATCCATAATGTTTTTAAAAGTAAAATAAATACCACATACCCTTTTTACATATTTTGGAAGTAAAAATGGTTTTGAGAAAGCAATGGTTTTTAAAATATCTTGAATTGATATATTGTGATTGAAATGCTGAACTAGTATCTTTTCTTTATGTTTGTTTTATGTGTTATGAAAATGTTATGGTTCTTGGGAATTATGTGTGTATACGTGTGGTTCAGTGATAATCTGAGGGCCGGTGAGCCCAAGATAGATCTCCAATGCATTGCATAACATAATAGATCTAAATGTAAATGTTTCTCCTAATAGATTTAGGGAATATACTATAATAGTTATTCCAAACGTAACTCCCTACGCAACTGTGAAAGCTACAATGTAAGTTTGTTATGGATGCCAGAAGATACCTTTATGATTTATGATTTCCATGTTTTATTCATAAATCTTTTTATTTTGGGCGTTATTTTAATGATTTAAAAGTATGATTTCATTAATTTAAACTTATTGATGGACTAATGTTTTCTTTACTTATTTTATAACAATTTCTAAGATTTTTATGCTCATCCAATGTTTTTGAAATGATTTTCACAGGGTATAAGGAAGAGTAAGAGAAATGAATAATTCAAGAAGATTTATATCAAGAAATGAACTCTTGTTTTATTTAAAGATTTTTATTTGAAAAAGAATTGGATAGAGTTGAAGTGTCAAATTTGTAATTTTTGAGATGTAATTTAATAGTTACGTCCTAATTCTCTATAACTCTAAACCTGAAAAGATCCTCAAAGTGAATTATTATCTTTAGTCAATATTATGTAATGTTTAGGTTTGGAGCCTGATAATAATAACATTAAATGAGACATATAATATCATGAAAAGAATAATATTCATGATATAAAATGTAAATGGTGGATTATATACACATTATAGAGGAAGATAGGTTTGTAATATAACATATGTCACAACGAAGGTAATTTGAGACAAAAAAAATCTATTACCACTTTGGTAACTTTAAATATATAATCCCCAAGAAGGGGAGACCCTGAAATTGATATGTAAATATCCAAATATTTAATTATGATAATAATAAAATAAATTAATGGTATGTGTATACACCACATAAAATAAGCACATGGTGAATATGGAATTTTTCTCACAGAAAATAAAAGTGAGATGGAAATCCCTTACCATAATCTCGACTTCCATCATAAAATTTTAAATTACATATATAATAAATATTGTTTATTATAAATATATGATATAACTATACATATACATATATATATATATTACCATATATTATTTATTAATGTCCATTCATTACCCATTTATTAACAATTCCATGTTAAGCCCTTGTTTTGGGAAACAACTACATTGTTTTTTAGGGTTTGTTTTGATTTTTTTTTCTATTATTACTTTGATCATATTTTAATAATATCCTGAAAATTAAAAATTATAGAATAATTTATATTTCAAATATATAAAATATTTTTATTAAACCAATATTTATTACCTTCCACGTAAGGCGTGAACAAATCACATCACCTCGCGAGGTGGTAGTTTTTCACACACACAATTGACATTATCATATTCCCATAGAATGAAAAGATAGAAGTCATATGAGATATAATGTCTCTAGAATCATAATAATTTTGTAAATAACCTGTATAAATAATAAATCCATCACTATTTAAAGCTTTGATTTGTGGTCCTAGAAAATGAATAACATTGGTAAGCGAGGTGGTAGTCCACCGTACTCACGAATTATGATTTCAGTACTCATTTGAGGGAAGAAGAAATAACGTAGGATATTAAATTAACATAATAAAATATGATTATACTCAATATAAATATTTCATAATATTATAATGGTTTAAAAATAATTTAAGGAGGTGGAGGAAGAAATAAAATAAAATGATTGAATGGGGATATTACAACTTCTTTGGAAACATCATTAGGTTTGAACCAAATGGATTATAAGGATGGATTTATGAAAAAATTAAATTTACTATGGTGAGATGAATTAAATAAGTATGTTACTTGGTTAGGTATTTTCTGATATAATTGGTTTATGATGTGTGAATAAGATAGGAGATGAGGAGGATTTTTATAAGAGAGTTGAGTGGCGCACTTGTAATTTTTCAAAGGAAAAGTGTTTGACCACTTCTTTCAAATGAAAAAATGATCTAAAATTGGTAATTATAGAATTTAGATGATATTATTTCTATATATGTCACAAAATAAAGGTTTTACATGTTTTTGTTTTATTTTTTTAACCCCTATCATTTTAGTTAAACCACCTTTGTAAACCGATTTTTTATATTAACCTATGTAAATAATTTTTAATACTTTTAATATTCAATTTGATAAAAATATAAGTTATGTGTATTATATTGTAATGATTATTCTGATTCAAATTATAGAGTCCATTTTTAAAATTCAATTAACATTTATTTGAAATTTATCCTCCATATGTGATGAGAAAGTGGGGTTTTAAAGTGAAAATATACAAATGTTTTAAAAGATTATATTTCAAAATTCAATTATGAAATAATTCCAGTTTCCTAATTTAGATTAATAGATATATTATTTAAATAATTTTCTTTTAAATTTTTTTTAAAATATTATTAATGTATTTCAATTCATTAAAAGAAATAAAAATTCATAATATAAACCACTATTTATCATTATTCATTGAATAATTTATCTTTTCAAAAAATTCAAAAAACAACTCCCTACGTTAATTTTGACATGTAGATTTAAAAAATAATGTTTATTTGTTTCAAATAAATCTCATAATTATTTATTAAATTAATTTTTAAATAGGTGTGAAAAAGTTAACAAAACCAATTTTTTGAAAAAAATAAAGTTTTAAGCGTAAATTTAGATTTATTCTTATTTCTTGTATCCAAAACATATGATAGGAATATTAAAAAAATTAATTGAATATATAATATAAAATTTACATTAAAATAATTCCCCAAAAATGTCTTTATTTAATTTTTTGATGTACAATTCATTTGTGTACATAAAAATAGTTTAAAAAGATTTACTTTTTATAATACGACTTTTATTTTCATTTATAATTAATTGGTCATCAATGAATTAATTTTATATATATGATTAAATCATATATTTTCATAATCTTTTTAATCCTATTCATACCCACTATTACAAGGGTTTTGAAATCATAATCATTTTAAATAATTTTTTTTATTGTATGTCATGTTTTGTTTAAACTCAATGTTGCATGTAATGCGTGTTAAATAGTGTGTTTCATGTAATTAAAGATAAAAATAGTATTGTGGGTAATTCAAGCTAAACTTGGTGTTGTGTGAAATACTAAATATCTAAATTGATAAATTTATATGAAAAAAAAATATTTCAAAAAATATTAAAGTGTTTCAATGGCCTTACTTAAATCTAAACATCACCCAAATAACGATGGATTCACTTGTTACAAACATTATACACTACGTAAAATTACTTCATAAATAATTTTGGTATTAAATATTGGTTCACTCAGTCATCCAAATTTACACATAGATAATTTTATCCAAGATTCATAAATTAATCTCCTCTCATAGTCTCAAACAAATACTTACCCTTTAATGATAATAACTATAATTCAAATCCTTATGTTTCAATAATTCCCCCGTTAGATTTGTTTTCATACCCCTAATCAATTTATCAAGTCAATATTTGAATTATTTATTTTATTCTACCCCTTATTATAAATAAATATAATTATGTATTAAAGGATATTCTCATACCCAAATAATCTAACATCCTAATTTCTCAAATAAATGTGATTTTAGTAAGTAAAATTTTAGTCTACAAGTGAATACATGATGCACAAAACAATAGTGATGTTACTAAATAATCAAATATGTCTTTAAAAAATATTTAATTGTGATACCATCCTCAATATAGTTCAAAATTTTCCTTTCAAAGGTAATGTGAGAAAACATTTAATGGCATCCTACTCAAATTTTACCAAACACATCAAAAAATTTCATGTTCATAAAAACATTTCTCCCTTATATGTCATCTTTCTCATAATCCCTCACTCCCCCTTGAAAAGTAGTTTGATATAATCCATGAAGATGATTAATCGTGATGACCATACTTTAGATTCAATGTTTCTCCCCCAAATGGGATAACCTTCATTCATCACAATGGAAATTGGATTCATTCATGATTAACAACTATTATCCTTTAACTCCTATCATGATAGTTCATAAAAAATATTACGAAAATAAAGAGGGGCCTCACAACACTTCATGTAAAAGATGTTATTTTCATCCAAAAAAATCATCCTATCTTCCCAATCATCCATTATCTTATTTATTTTTTATTCATTGTTTTTTTATTCATCTAAGAAATTTTCATGATCATTTGGATTTTTTTATTTGTAATGTAATTGATTACTTTTGACATCCTTAATGATTTTTGTAATTCATAATGTTTGTGGAATGATTTTACAATAACCACCATAGAAAAAACATTTTTACATGTATGCCTTTCAATTCTTTTTAATTATGTATAATATATTATTTCTTTGATTCCACTAGGTCTATAAGGTTAATTATTATTTTTTTAAATTATTAATTAGTGTATAATTCCATAAAATTATACTTTAACCTGTTCTTTATTAGAAAAAATATTCCTTGATAGTACCAAAAATACATTTAACTTCTTATTTATGAACACTCATCAAATGTTATTGGAATTCTAGATGGATATCACTAAATTACTCATTATCAACATATCTTCAAAAAATAGAATTAGAAGAAACAGAAGAAGAAAAATAAATACTTATACCACTATGATTACCATTATTTAGTGGTGTTTATCTATTAATTTTTTTATTTTACTTTAAATTTTAGGCCTCCCTTTTATCCATATTTTTCTAAGACCCAGAAAAAATATCTATCTGAGGTAACTAAAATAATTTTTGGAATTTTTACTTCATAAAATATATTAAAGGAAATCAGTAACGATATTTGGATAATTAGAGGTATCCTTCCTCTAATATCAATTTTAGAATCCAAGGACTCGTTAGTTGACACTAGGAGGGGGGTGAATCAATGTTACCCCTATTTTGAAATTATTTTTTAATTTAAACACATAAATATTGTTTCGTTTCTCAATCCACTAAAAATGAACTCTCAATATTACCTCGATCATAGAAGTAATTAATCAAAGAGTATCATGTTATATTAACAAGGTTTGTTAGATATTCATGCTCCTTACCATAAAGGTTATACATCTGGCATTGATTCTTCCCTATCTATAAAATTTTATACATCAATGAAACCGAGTCCATGGTTACCTCACTATAAAAAATAATAATAAAATACTCCTCTATTTCAATAGATTCTACTGGAGAAATATTCTAATAAACTATCCGTAGTACGAGAGATCTTCTTCTTAATGTATTCCTACAGAATAATGATTTATTCCCTTCTTTATGTATAATTATTCAAGGTATTTAACATTTTTCTTGAGTAATATTTTTTGACCTAAAAACACCATTAATATCTTGAGTGATCTGAATAAACTTATCCAAATTTTATAGTACATATAATCACCTTATTTAAGAATTACATGGATTTAGAACCTTATCTTTTTGATAAAAATATTTTGTAAGACCTCAAAATAATCTAGATATTATGAGAAACAAAATCCTCATCACCTACATGAAAAATGTATCCACCAAAAAAATATATTGAATATGATAATAACTCATTTATTATATGATTCAAATTAATTATGAATAACACATTTAACCTTACTCGATTATTGGAAACTTATGGTTCTCATTTAAATATTATGAATTCTTGGTCATTATTCTTTGTTTCATGTGATATTTGAAAATATTTTAACTCAATGATTTATCATTTATCATTATTTCATGGCTACTATGATGTATCCATATCTTCGAGGTTTATTTATAGATGACCTTACAGTATATATATTCTCCCATGGTGCAACACCCTCTCAATTTCAAAAACATCAAAACATAAAAAATTAGTTTGATACCATGCACTATTGAATAACCATATTTAGGTAAAACTCTTTACATTAGTTAATTAAAACCCTCTCATAGTATACATTAACATTATAACCTAGTTGTCTGAATTCACATGACCTTCAATTTTAATATTATGGAATCATTTTTCCTTCAGTGTTCTTTATATTTATAATGAATCAAATTCTCTCATAATATGGCCTCATATTCTATTTTAATTTATTATCATAAATAAATATATATTAATTATCATTCATGATTCCTATAATATTTTGGATATTTTTTTCTTCAAGAAGAACTAAAATATTACAATTTATTATGACATGGAATATCGTGTGAATGAATACTAGTTTCATGGATGTAATTGTTCTTCATTTTTTTCCATTCGATCTACTTAAATGATAGTGTAACTAAATGAATTCTAATTTATCTAAAATTTTCCTCATTATTTATCAATTTTTATTTCATCTCAAAAACTAATAATTTTCTTGAGGTATTATGGATCAATGGTTTCCTTTCAATTATGGTCGATGCATCAGTTTTGTAAAAAAAATTATCTCAGAACAACTTGGATATTAGGATCAAATTGGAATTATTAAATGTAAACACAGATTTATTTTATCCAATAAAAATCATGGTTTGTAAAAAATACTAAACACAAAAGACTTCTCTATTGAGTTATGAGGTAGAATATAATAATTATAGTGGATTGGAAGGCTTGGATTTATTTGATTGGGTGGCATGTATTATGTCTGTAAGTTTTATTGACTGCTGAATGGGCCCCATGGAATTTCCACCCCACATTAATTCACTATCCATTTGACTTCCTATATAGTATACTCTATGTTCCACTAACATCTTATGCTGACAATAGTGTTCGACACTTTCAACACACCACATGGAATGAGATAACTAGATCTCTACCTTGAGTGCACCCCCAATTCATATTATGGGTTCGATGAACCAACTATTCAACCTTGTGCCTCAATGAACACATATTAATACCCATTTAGTCACTTTTAAACCTCCTTAATACATATATGATGATGTGTATGATATCTGCAATGTTTTCCCAAACACATAGAAATATAAATAATTCAAACAAGATATGAATATTCAAATCCTCCAAAAAAAATTCATCAATCCAAAAAACATGAATATATTTTTATTGATTTATTCAAGTATATTATTCATTTAACTAAGGAAGGTTTCACTTGTTTTAATCATTGTTTAATTCATCAAACTCATTTTCACATGTCTTTAGTATTGTAGGTAATTTCAATCAATCATCAGAGGTTACATATGGAGAATTGTCTCCAAGATTAATCATTGAATCTTATCTTATAATATCAAGAATATATTGAATATTTATTAAAAACTAATATAATTAATTTCTTTAGGGATAAATATTTTTCTATCATTAGGAAGTTGAAAATGATCAATTATGGACTCTTATCAAGGATATGAGGTAAAAAGAACAAATTGAAACTATGAAATGGGAAAAAATTAAGAAGGTATTATACAATATGTATTATCCTATAACACTTTGAATGAGAATAGAAATTGAATTCCGAGAACTGAAACAAATTAATGATGAATATATTGGTACCTATGAGGTAAATCTCACTAAACTCTCAAGGTATACCTATGGGTTTGTTATCAACCTGGAAAGAAAAATTGATTAATTATTTAGTGGTTTAATTCTAACCCTCCAAAATGAGTTGTATGTAATATAAATTGATAGTTATATAGAAATAAATTGAACTATTATAAAGGGTGAAATAGAGAGTAGAAACTGTCATTATTCTCATGGTCATGGTGTTTAGATTGGAAATATGGAATTTTAAGAAAATTACAAGAATAAAATCAAGGGAGGAAAGAAAATTAATATTATTTCATAAAAAAATTTGGAAATAAGTATGGAGGATATTTTCAAAAAGGGTTATGTAAATTATTTATGTGGGGAATATAAGATAATTATTAACATTATTTCATAAGTTATGTGAATATGATAGCCGATGAAATAAATGGAGAAAATATCAACTAAATCCACTACCCACATTCTAATATTTCAATTTAATAGAGTAGATAATTTATTCTAATAAACAAAAAATACAAGGGCTGATAATGACAACATTTATAAAAAACCTCTTATGAAAATATATAAAATTAAGGCTTATCCAATCACAACAACATTAGTGGGTCATAAAAATGAATTGGTGAAAGGTATACTTATTTTTCATTGTAGAAAAATAGATATCATATTTGAATCGTGGTTTACCCAATAATATATATCTAAAGAATTTTATATGAGTATAAAATCATCACCACATTGATTATATATTGAATTATTAGTGAAAACTCTTAATGAAATGGTGATTGTATCTCAAGTCTGTATCACCTATCTGATAAAAGATTGAGGGAATATGGTTCCTGAAAAAAAAAATCTAATTCCCATAATAGAAAAATTTTATGTGATGGTGGGAATTTTTAGGATCTCTATACATGTATCACTTGTTAATTTCCAAGGTAGGAAAGTTTTATTTGATATCTGAATAAACATATGATTATATATTGCAACATGGATAAACATGAAAATCCAATGGCATTTACTTCCATTAAATGGTTCTTACTACATATTAATTAGGGGAGCTTATAAAAATATGGTTATATAGAAACTAGGAATTGAAGTAATGAATTTTATGTGGGAATATAACATTGTATTTATTGAATATTTCCCTCATCACCATCAATCCTAATGTAAATGTTTTAATATATCTCATACTTTGTGTTATGATTTCAAAGACTCCTAAAATAATGGACCTAATTATGTTACAATAATTGAAGAAGAAACTCATGAGGAATCATGGAAAGGGATTTATGAGCCTTAGTGTATCACCAAGGGATGCACCTATTCATTTTGTTAATAATAAAAATGGGTCAATGTATCTTTTCATTGATTATCAATCACTCATCAAGATCACTATAAAAGAAAATGTTTCATCTACCTTTTATTAATGAATTGTTTGATCTACTTCATATATATAAATATGTTTCAATGATTCCTCATCGATCTAGATATCGTCATTTAAGGGTCAAAGGGTAGTATATACCCAAGACAACCTTTCGTATGAGGTATGGACAATATTAATTTCTATTTCTGTCATTTGGAATCACTAATTCCCTTTCATTATCTATAGATATAATGAATAAGTTTTTATATATTAACTTGATTGTTCTTTATAGTATTTAGAGATTGTATTATAATATTTTCCAAGATAAAGTAAGATAATTAATATCATTTTAGGATTTTATTGAAGTCCTTGAGAAATGAGATGTTTTTTATAAAATTTAACAAGTGTGAATTTTGGCCATAGAATGTATAAATAGTTTTCACGTAATTACAAGTGAGTGTATGTCAACAGATTCTTGAAAGAGAGATGTTGTGGAACAATGGCTGAGACCAACCATAGTTAGAAAGATATATATTTTTCTTAGGTTATATGGATATGAGCAATGCATTGGGAGAAATTTCTCAAGTCTATAAAATAGAATTACCATGATTATTTTGAATGGAGTCATGTTAATTTATATAATGGAATGTGAATAAAATTTCAAGGAAATAAAGAGTAGGTTGTTTACTAACCATGTTCCTACACTAAATTATTGTGGAGAAGGGTTTATGATTTTAAGTGATGCATCAATGAAGGGATTGGGGTGAATTCTCATTCAGAAAGATATACTAGTTTCATATCCCTCATTCCAATTCATGATTCACAAGAAAAATTAACTGACTCTATATTTTGAGCTGGTAGTTGACATTTTTTCTTTTAAAATAGTGAACCACTGTCACTACTAGAAATTGAGGTATTTTTAATGGGCTATTTGTGATGGGATCCCATCACAAATAGACCATTCAAGAAAATGGTGTCATAAATATTATTTTTTTCAATAGGTCCATCACAAAAAATACTATTTTAGACAGGAAACCAACCCATCGCAAATAGATCTTGGATTATATATATTATATATATTAAAACTTGTATTGAAGGGTCTATCACAAATAGTTCTCTATTTATAGATATTATATATATCTAAACATTTTGCGACTGGTCCTTTTTCCCATTGCAAATACTTATTTAAAAAATATATAAACTACTTGTGACGTGGTCCCATCACAAAAGGTCCCATCGCAAATACCGAATAAAATAAAAAATAAATATTTAACAAAAATATGATTAATAAAAATATATGATTAATATTATAAAAATATTAAAAAAATTTAAAATAATTAAAATTATCCATATTCGCACAAGAAATATAAAAATATTATAAAATATTATTATTATTATTATTAAAATAAACAAACATTAAGTAAAATAATACTAATAATAAATAATAAAATAATACTAATAATAAAATAATACTAATTATTACTAATTTGCTAATTATTAATATTTATTACAAATTATTACTATTTATTACTAACTATTATTAATTATTAGTATTTATTACTAATTATTAATGAATATTACTAACAATTACTAATTATTAGTATTTATTACTCTTTATTACTATTTATTACTAATTCATAAACTAATTATTTCTAATTATTCATATTTATCTCTATTTATTGCTAATTGTTTCAAATTATTACAAATTTTAATTAATTATTACTAATTTATTACTAATTTATCACTAACTGTTATGAACTATTATGAACTATTACTATTTATAATTATTTATTACTATTTATTTCTAATTAATAATCTAATTATTACTAATTATTCCTATTTATTAATATTTATTACTATTTATTTCTATTTATCACTAATTATAACTAATTATTACTAATAATTACTAATAATTACTATTTATTACTATTTATTACTATTTGGTACTATTTGTCACTATTTAGTACTATTTATTTCTATTGATTACTATTGATTACTATTGATTACTATTTATTACTGATTATTACTAAATAGTACTAATTATTGATAATTATTACTATTTATCACCATTTATTAATATTTATTAATATTTATTATTATTTATTACTATTTGTTACTATTTATTAATATGAATTAATATGAATTAATATTTATTACTAGTTATTACTATTTATTATTTATTACTATTTATTACTATTTATGACAATTTATTACAATTTATTACTAATTATTAGTAATTATTACTATTTAGTACTATTTATTCCTAATGATCCTTAATTATTCCTAATTATCACTAATTATTCCTAATTAACCCTAATTATTACTAATTATCACTAATTATTCTTAATTAGTTATAATTATTACTAATTATTACTAATTATTTGTATTTATTAGTAACTATTACTAATTTTTTCTATTTATTACTATTTGTTACTATTTCTTACTATTTATTACTATTTATTACTAATTATTACTAATTATTACTATTTATTACAATACATTACTATTTATTACTATTTATTACTATTTATTACCATTTATTACTTTTTATTAGTTGTTACTATTTATTACTATTTATTACAATTTATTACTCTTTATTACTCTTTACTATTTATTACTATTTATTACTATTTATTAGTTATTACTATTTATTACTATCTATTACTATTTATTACTAATTATTTCTAATTATAACTATTTAGTACTAATTATTACTAATTATTATTAATTATTACTAATTATTTCAAATTTTTACAAGTTATTATTATTTATTACTATTTATTTTTTATTTATTACTAATTCTTAGTATTATTACTAATTGAAAATATTTATTACTAATTCTAAGTATTTAATACAATTTTTACTAATTTTTACTATTTATTGATAATTATTACCATTTACCGCTAATTATTACTAATTACACCTAATTATTACTAATTAGCGTTAATTAATATTAATTACTACAAATTACAACTACTAATTAATAATTACCGCTAATTATTTATATACATTACTAATTATAATTCATAATTATCAATTACTACTAATTACTATGAATTAGTACTAATAATTTCAATTTATTATTACAAATGAATACTGATGACAAAAAAATCTAAGAACAATTTAATTACAACTAATCAATAATAATTACAATAAATATAAAAAATTCAAATAAATACTAAATTAAATAAAACACAAATACCATTAAATGTGATCTCTTATAGGAGTAGATGGCTTCACAACTTCTTCGTAAAAAAACTAACTCAGTGAAATTTTCACTCTAAAATTAGAGTTTAGAGAGAGAGAAAGTACGAATTGAGAGGAATGATGAAAAAAATATGGGGGGTATATATAGGTTAGATTAGTTGCGACGATACTATTTTGGATGGGTCCCATCGCAAATACATTCGGTAGCATTAATTACTGTCGGTGGCTAAAAGGGTATTTTCCACAGGTCCCGTTACAAATTGTGGCATGCCGTAAGACTATTTGCGATGGGGAAACATTCCGTCGCAAAAAGTATTTACCACTGTGAGTTATTTGCTATGGGACCCGTCGCTAATAGTGACTCGCATAAAAACTATTTACGATGAGTAAATTCCCTATTGCAAATTGTATTTACCGCCTTTGGGTACTAGCGACGGGTGGTTCCACCCCGTCGTAAATACCCTTCCCGCGGTTTGGCACACAAACCACACCAAACCGCGCCTAACCTTTTGCAATGGGCTGGTGACCCCTCACAAATAACCTCTTCAACATACTATTTACGATGGGATTTATTCCCGCCACAAATAACCCATCACAAAAATCCATTTTTCATGAAGTGTGTTTTTATTGTAAAAGGGGTGATATATATAATCATCACACTATATTGATGTATATATTCACAAATAATGAGTTGAGTTTGTTTTAATGAATATTTTTGTAGATGATGAAATATTATGACTTCCAAATAACAAACCACCCTCGGAAGGAAAACTTAGTGGTTGATGCTTTGAGTCAAAAGGTTCATGCTAGTTTTTCTATAATTATAAATAAAAGTGATCCATTATTTTTGTATTTATAGAAAATAGGTATTGAAATCCCATGGAAAGGAAAAAGTTTCTATCTATCTCAGGAGAATGTAAAATTTTAAATTTTCATGAAAATTAAGGAGGTACAAATGGATTATGTAAAATAGAAAAAGTTGGTAAATATTTTTCCATAGTTAAACCCCGAACATGATGTGTTGATAAGATTCCGGTGAAAAATAAGTGTGCCTTTAATACCTTAATTGAAGGAGGAGTTTTTACCTAAAGCACATAACTCGTCATTCTCTATCCATCCTTGATGTACGAAGATGTATAAAGGTCTAAAACAATATTTCTAGTAAAATAACATTATGATTTATAATTAGAGTCTGTATCTTGATTCATAGTATGCCAATAAGTTAATGAAAATTTTAGAATTATAAGGGGATAATTCAACCATTAGCTATACCCATATGGAAATGGTAAAACATCACCATGGATTTTATCATAGGACTCCCCAAAAAATATAAGGTTGATAACACAATTTTGGTTGCAGTTGATCACTTAATGAAGTCAGCACATGTCATTACTATCAAGGATTATTTATCACTTGGTCAACTATTATAATATACATTAAGACAGTGGTAAATATACATAGAGTATGTGTTTGAATTGTATTTGATTTAGATATGATGTTTACCTTAATGTTTTATATTATTCATTAGAATATGTTGAATATAAATTTAAGCTTAAGAACTATATATCATCATTTAACAGATGTTTAGATTAAGAGAACCATTTAAACCCTCTACGATATGTTGAGAGTTTCACTATAGAATTCAGATGTGGTCTTGAACAACACCTTCATATGGTTTAATTTTCAAACAAAAACACATTTCACTCATGTATTTAGATCGATCCTTATAAATAACTCTATGGAGGGATGTGTGGGACTGCAATATGATTAGATGAAGTTTGAGAATTTATATTATTGGGACCTGAGCTGGTTGGGGAAATGTCAGAGAAGGACAGATTCATTCCGCAACACTTCAGGGAATCTCAAAGTCAATAAAAAATGTTACAATGATAATCATTGATGAGATCTAGAGTTTAAAGTTAATAATAAGGTATTACTTAAAATATCTCATTATAATAATTTTATGATATATAGAAATAAGGTAAAGTCAATACCTTGATATATCAGTCCCTTTGACATATTGACTGTATCTAGACAATATCACACCTCTTGGAAATTCCACTCAACCCTCTAGAACCAATTATGTGTTCCATGTATTTATTTTGATGAAGAAAATACTAAATCCTCACTATTTATCTAACTCAGAAATCATACTACTTTAAATTGATCTTTCCTATGAGGAACATCCAGCAGAAGTTGAAAAGTTAAAGACATAGCAGTAAGACTATTAGGATAAATAGTTTATACACCCTAATGCATCACCTTGGCGTGATAATGTTCTCTTTTTCATGAAGAAGGATTTTTCTATTCTGACATGCACTAATTAATGGGAGATCAACAAGATCATTGTGAAGAACAAGTATCCCTTACTGACAATGGATGACTTTTTCGATAAACTTTAAGTAGATTTGTACTTCTCCAAGGTGGATATTCCTTTTAGATATCACCAGATAATGGTAAAAATAGAAGATACCCATAAAACAACCTTACATACAAGATATAGCCACTATGAGTCATAGTGATTCAATTAAAATATAAAAATTCCATTGAAATCATCATGAACATAATGAATAAAGTGTTTAGATACCATATAAAAATGTTAGTATTTATCAAATAACTACTAGACACATGAGATTGAGTTAGCAATTTTGATTTTCAATTTGATTATTTGGAGAAACTACATCTATGGTGAGAAGTGTGATATATATAGGGATTACAAGAGTATAAACTAAATATTCACATAGAAATATCATGAAATGATCCCAAAAATATTGTTACAGATCATTAAGGACTATTATCACTCAATTCAGTACCATCCTAGAAAGGTGAATAAGGTAGTTTATTCTCTTAGTTAAAAAGAACCTAGAAATCAATACATGATGTGGGTTGAGAAACACTCTATAATTATAGATATGAAAAGGATGAATATATAACTTATAATAATATGTAAGCCATTCTATATTTCCCAAATTTCTTCCATATAATTTATCTAAGAGGAGATGAAGAATGAAAAAAGGATGATTTAGAGCTTCAAGAAAAGGTGATTGCATAAAAGTATGTGATGTTTCATATATTTCATTTTGAAAAAGATTAAATCATTGTGTTTTGAAGTATAATATTTTTGATATTATCACATGCAATAATGAAATAGTTATTGGATAATGCAAATAACTCATATTTACTTATCCATCCTATAATTACCAAGATGTACTATGATCATTGAGTGAACTTTTGGTGGTTCAACATGAAGAATGTGATTGTTGAGTACCCCTCAATGTAAAAGGTATATAAAAAAGATAACGAAGAGATAAAAATTATAAAGGTATACTGAAACCATTACCTATACCAACATGAATGTGAGGGAACATCACTATGTAATTAGTAACGAGTCTACCAAAACCAACTAAATGAAACAATGTGATAGGGTTATATTGGATCAACACACAAGGACTCTCCACTTTATCATTATTCAGGAAGATTTATCACATGAAAAAAATTCCAATATATATATAGAGTATGCGGAGATTTTTCATTGGGTTCCACAATTGATCATATCTAATCATGATCTATGGTTTACCTATGAATTCTAGGAAAGTCTATAGCATACTCAGAATACTTAATTGAACTTTAATATAGCATATCACATCTATACTTATGGGGAATATGAATGTATCATTCAAAAAACTAAGGAAATTTTGATAACATGCTCAATGGAATGTAAAGGATGATGGGATCAGAAACACCCATTAGTTGAGTTCTCATAATAAAAATAATTTCACTTGAGGATTCAAACGGCCCCATATGAATATCAATATGGTAAGAGTAGTAGAACTCCAACATGTTGGGATAGTGTTAGTGAATGACAGCTTCCTGAAGCAGATATGATATAAGAAATGAAAGATAAGGTTCAATCTATTCAGTAACACATTAAATATACTCAGATTCAAAAAAAGAGTTATTCTATCGATCATTAATGGGGTTTTGAGTTTGAAGTTAGAGGGAAAGTATTCCTATGAATATCAAATTGTAATATAGTAATGTGGTTTGTAAAATAAATTAAATCTCATCCCTCAGTGTATGTCCCACTTTGAGATACTTGATCACAAAGGAGTTGTGGCCTGACATCCAGCACTTCCAGCAATCATTGATCAAGATTATGATGTGTTACTTGTATCTCTCTTTAGGAAATACATAACTAATCCCTAAAATATAATTAATCTAGTAGTGGTATAATCATAACATTACCTCTCTTATGAGGAACAACAAGTGAAGATGATGTACAAAAAAGGTAATGTTCTACACAACAAGATCACTCACTTCGTTAATGTTCATTGGTGGGTTAAAAACTATGAAGATGCTTCTTGGTAACCTATTGTGGATATGATATAGAAGGACCCTCATCCATTCTCAACTAAAGATATGAGTTTAAATTTTGAGGAAGAAATTTGTAGAGGATGAAGTATATCACAATCCATGCTTTTATATACATTGAATTTTGTTTCTAAATAAATAATGTTTTCATAATTAGGTTTTTAGTACAGTATAAAACATGTAACACATAATTATTCTTTTCATTGATTGATAAATTTAAATTTATTTAGTAAATATACACTTTAGTATTTCAACCATAACAATTTGTAGATAAGTAGGAAATTTTTACATGAATATGAACGTTTAAATCATCTTGATCCACTAGAATTATCACATCCATAAATAAAACCATAAAATAATACAAAACATTAGTTATATGACCAAAATTTATAAATTAATAATAGAAAATGAATAATTAAGGTATTAAGAGGTATTTATAAGTGGTAATATGATCATCAGAATTTTAATATAATGGTTTGAATAGGAAAATGAATCTTAGGAATCAAAATATGGCTATTAGGAATAGTAATCTACCCATTAAAATTTTATATTTTCCTAAAAATACTAAAAAGTCATAAAAATTATATTTAACTGGAATTAATTTATTAAAATTTAAATAGTTATTTATATGATATAAATATCTTGAATAAAAAAACTAGGAAATTAAAAAAACTTTATAAATAAAATATATTTTAATGTATTTTATAAAAATCAAAATAATGAAAATAATTTTAATTATCTATGTTATAAAATTATTTTGATAAAATGTTGTTTGTTATTTAGAATTAGAAATTGGGTTTATTTTTTTGAAATTTTTGGGAACATTTCATGTTTTAGGTTAATAGTAAAAATAAAGGTTTTACATAATTGGTATGTTTTAAATTTAGACTTTCATAATTAAATAAGGAAACATATTTCCTCGAATTTGAGGATCGAAAACCCCCATTTTTTAATAAGTTAAATAAATCTTGATTTTTAATTTTAAAACCTAAAATGTATTTTCCAAATACTAAAGTATCAAGTATTCCATTAAAAATAATTTTTCAATTTCCCACTTTTCTTTTAAAAAAAATAATTAATTGTTTATAAATGGTTTTAAATTCATAAAATTATATATTTTTAGTCTAATATAATTCATAATGTAAAATATGTCACTATTACAATTTTAATCATAGAAATTATATTTTTTCAACAAATTAACGTCAAAATACTTCTCTCCTCAAGTACAATTACATAATATCCCTCTCTTTAGAAAACCACTTATCTTACTTTTATCAAATACAAAAATATAAAAAAATAATTCTATTAAGACCCTTATAATCATTATATAAACTAAAAAATCATTTAAAACAAAAATTTCAATTATTTAAGGTCTAGAGAAATCGAACAACACTGAGGATATAAGATTCTTTCATCTTTTCCAATTATTTTCCTATTTTAATCCCCATAAAATCTCTTATCTACAACCTAAAACATAAAATAAATAATTAAGTATAATGTTAATATTATATTAATAATATTAAAATACTTTAGTGATTATATTTTCACTATATTTATGTTTAATAGGTCTCTCACCTCCTCTTTTAACAATGTCCTACAAATGGTTGGTTAACTGCCCATGATGACGTTTTCAAATCTCTATTTATCACCAAATTTATGGATGATAATAAAAATAATATAAAATTTATAAATTTATAAATATATGTATTTCTAATACTCTTGAGTAATTATTATTAATGTATTAATATAAATAAAATAAAATCATAAAATTGATGTATGACATGATATTTTAAATAAAATATAATATCCAAATTTTTCACTTTTAATAATGAAAATTAAAAAACAATACAATGATAAAAATTTATCAAGGGTGAAAAATGAAGATAATTTATTTCTAATTTTGTGTTATAATATAAATAAGTTTATTAAATAGGGAGTAACATGTTGATGAAATAAATTGGGATCTAAGATAAGGGGGCTCTTCAACCTGATTCTTTCATCTGGGATATTCCTTCCTTTATCTATGATTTTGTTATATTTTTTATAAAACACTTTTTATTATATTTTTAATTATCTTTATCTATTTTTTTAAGTTATAATCTTGTTTTTACTTCATTAAGATGATTTATCATATTCATATAATGATTTTTCGAAAAGAATATTTTCCCAAACATCTCATTGATTTTCCCTAAGATATTTCACCTTCTCACCATGACATAAGATCCTTTAAGATAATATTTAATGTTAAAAAAAATAAATTATTCGTATGAGAATATAAAATTTTATTCATTGAGTTATTAATTATAAAATATTTATTAAACTCTTTCATTTCCATGAGTTTATTTCTTAAATAAGATTGTTATATATTTTTCTCCAAGTGGAATACATGATTATGAACATTTTAGGATGTTATGGGTAGGTCCATAATTATATATCCATCCAATTAATTGGTTATAATATATATATAATGATATTATATATATTACTCACTTACTGATGACAAATTTGTTTACTATTATATTGTTATGATTATTTTTGCATTTGTTATATTTTAACACAATGATAGATTAGTTCAAAACTAATGTGATCTATTTGACCTATTTTTAATTATATTTAATTATTATACATATGAAACATTCCAACCAATTTTTTAAATTATTCCCTCATTCTTATGATTAAGATCCTATGTTCATGATATGATGATGATAATTATGATAACTCATGCAGTATTCAGTCAAGACTCTAATTCATTCTATGTTTTTCATCCCCTAATTGTTTTTTAGACTATCCCGTTATTTTATGTATATAATCATGTTAATACATGTACTAAGAATAACATGATATATTCTAGTAATACAATGAATAAGGATTGAAATAATGATTAAATTTTATTATGTAAGTAATTTATAAACCAAATTTTCCCAAGATACAAAACCATAAAATCATAGAATGTGTTATTATTATATTTTTTTATCATAAATAATATTTTAAAATAATTTGTTAAAAATTAAGGTCTATATATTGAAACTTCACCAATTGAACCTTCCTACATCACCTTATAGTGGTTAAGTAAGAATTGCAAAAGTAAACTTACCTAATTAATCAAAATCAGGTTAACCTCCAAGACCAAGACTAAAAGATCATCATAGAACATCATGGATGGTTCCAATGTCTTGTAATTGAAACATATTCCACCATTTAATAAATTAGAGTGATATTGTGTTGATTTCACATATTCATTGGTACACCATTTTTAACCCTACCACGTTCTAGCATCCATCATACCACCAACACTCCTCTAATTTGAGTGTTTCAAACCCCAAAAACTAATATAGAAAGTGCAGGTATATCATTTTTGTAGTGTTTACCAGTCTAGGGTCAATAATTCATTTCAAATATAGTGTATCTAGGTTATAACTTGATTTGTACTAGTGTAAGAAACCAAAACTGTTGTGTCACCCCTATCTATTAGATTAAATTTCTCTTTAATAAATTTATTGTGTTCAATAACATAGGGTTCATTCAATACAAAGCTAAAGAAAATAATTCTTTTCAAGAATAAAATTTTAAATATATTTTGAGGTAATTAACTAATACATAATTAGTAAAATAAATTATAATATGTACTATATTAATTTCTAATATATCAATAGAAATGTTTTGGTTAAAACCATTGTTTTTATTATTTATTGTATATGTTATATTTGAAATATAAATCTCAATATTTTAGAATTTTTGTTTGAAAAAATTATCTTCATTTTTGAATTTATAATTGGAAATTTATCTTATGATGATTTTTTTGTGTATTTTTATGATAAGTATGATTTTTTGATCAATAGGGTAAAGTATAATTTTCACCAAAACTATAACTTTTATTACATCATTATGATAAAATAATTAGCCTAAAATCATGGATTATAAATATTTGAAACCTATTTATTGGATAAATATTTTCTTAATGAGTAAAATCTATTAATAAATATAATTTTATTGAATTTGGAAGCCCATGCCGGACATTTGGAACCTATGTTATATTTTATTATATATTTTTTGATTATTTACCTTTAATGATGTTTTTGATTATTATATTTTTTTGTAATAGTTGTAATATCAAATAAATAAATTTAATTAATAAAAATACAATAAACTATTTTAAAGCATCAGTACCCACTAATATTTAGCTTAAACATGTATAATTTCATTTTTATGCTTAAAAATACTTTTTTCTAAAAAGTGTTTAAGTATTCTTTGTGTGTGGATATAATAATTAATTTATGAAAATTTTAGGAATTTAATCTTATAAAATATATTAAAAATTTTGAATCAATATAATTA
Organism: Viscum album; assembly: GCA_963277665.1. NCBI lineage: Eukaryota > Viridiplantae > Streptophyta > Magnoliopsida > Santalales > Viscaceae > Viscum > Viscum album. The sequence goes on from OY728130.1 coordinate 1,629,388,105, forward strand.
ATGCTATGTAATAAGTTCAAAATACATCCTCTCTATAATGAATTTTTACTATGGTAAAACATTATGATCACAAGTAAGGCTAAAATGGGTTAAAAGGTTCAAAATTAAAGAACAAGGATATAAGATAACAATTTTTTTTATTAAATCTCATTATTGGAGTGGATTTAAACCTCCCTCACCATATATTCAACAATTGGTTTATTTTGAGAAAAATTCCATTTATATTGAATCCATTATATTTTAAAGTCCTTAATATTTACAAAGGTGTCGGTCCCTAAACATATAAAAGAGAACATCACATGTTCACTTCTCTACACCAATTGAGAAACTTATATTGACTAATATATTACAAAATCACTTCCCAACTCTCCTCACCTGATCTTATAGGTTTGTTTCTCCCCAAAAGACTCTCCTAAGAAGGCTTAAGGTATAAGCCAATAGAATAAACAAAAGGAAGTGGTGGTTATTGTAACACCAAACTATTTTAAAAGATAAATATCATGATTGATTGATTATATGACATGAAACACCAATATTATAATAGAATGTAAAAAAATGGAGTTTATGGCATATTTATTTTTTAAATAAATTCAATCTCTTTAATATCATGGGATGCATGTATCATTTAGTTACAATGAAACACAATACCCTATTAAAATATTGTTATTTGAAAGGTGACCTTTTTAACCTAGATGTAAAGTTGAAAGGAATGAATAATAATATTTAATTTATGAATTCATATGGGTTACTCAAGTTCATTGTTTCTAGATTGGTTATATATTGATTATAAATAAAAATCATTTGAAAGATAAAGAACTGTTTTATGAAAAACTATATTTTTTCTAAAAGGGTATTTACTCATGCCTTCCACACGTAATTCGAAATTTATTTATAAAAATTTTAGAAAATTTATTTTTGAGAAATAATATAATTATTGAAATTATTATATCAGAATTATCTTATGGTTATTTTTAGGGATTTTTCTGAAAAAAAATTATTTTTCAATTGATAGTAAAAATTACTTATTTGTATTAGAAACATAATTATCATTTAAAGAATTTATAACCCCCATTTTAGTTACCAATGTATAATTATTTTAATTATGTATTTTTTTAATTCGAAATAGGTAATTGGAATCAATTTCATATTTAATTTTAATATTAATACCTTCTATACTTATAAGAATTTTCTCACTAGAAATCAACTTTTTCATCACATCTACATGTATAATTTAAAATTAAATTCTACCACTTCTATGAATTGAATTTAGAAAACTGGATTAAAATTTTTGAGTACTAACAATTTCAATATAATTTTTTAAAATTATTAATAATAAAAGTAGTAAACATTAATTATCAAAACTATGGTAGAAATAGATTTATCGGTCGACTAAACTAAAAAGATAAGTGCTTAATTGACCTACCATACTGTGAAAACCAATTATTGGCCATTTTTTGGGCTTATAATCTATAATTGTTGATAATTACCCATTTTAGTGCCTGTTTGCATGATACCAATGTTGGTCTAATTGATTCTTTTCAAAAAATACATATGTGTTCTCTCACCCACTTATAAACGGCCACCCCATATTATCCCCTATTAACACTTATAAACCCAATTAGTTTAGAAAATAATTTCCAAATTCATTTAATTACTCCCCTAAAAACAACTTACAAACCTTTTTTCTCAATAATCCATTCGATGTAAGATTGTGTGGTAAACCTAAAGAAGTCGTCTGAAGATGAGATGATGTTCTTAAATAATCATTTTTATTTTCTTTCTTCATCCACCACCTTAAAGTATTATTAAATAAGGATAATAATATAATACAATTATATCCCATGTAATTATATTTTTTTATTTTAATGTAAAAAATTATATCCATCTATTATTATATAAAATGGTAAATTAAATCATCAATAGTGTGTACGGTAGACTACCACCACACGAACTGATGTGTAAAGACCTACAATTTCCAAGCAATTTTTTTAATATATGGGAATTTAACGAGTTCTAAAAAATTCACGACGCGTGATTTCGAGGCCCTGTGTTCCAAGAATGAATTTTTGAACTTTTTTTGGGTACATTTAGTAAACATATGGGCGGGTTTTTGTAACTTTTGAACCAGTTCATTGAATTGAAATCTAAAGTCACTATTGAACTCGCAGTGTCGGTATTCGCTTAATGAGACCTTCACCATGACCATAGTAGGTCAAGGGTGGAAGTTAGATTTTGGGTTTTTCGCAGAAGGATAAAATAAAATAAAAATGTTTAAATTTTGTTTAAAACCCCTCAACAAGTGAGGTTATGGAGGTGGGGACCACTGATCCCAAAACCTCCCAATTTAAATTTATGGTTTGGGACCACCCGAACCTCTTGAACAACCCTTTAATGGGAGAGACCCTCTTAACTCCCAAATTTAATTGGGACACCCTTCTTAATTAATTAAGCCACATAAATTAATTAATTAATTAATTAAGCCAACTTAAATTTTTCCAACAATTTAAAATTGGAAAAACTTATTTTATTATGTTGGCACCTCTTTTATTTTTTGGGGATATTGGGAGAAAGGATTGGGAGAGGGATGAACATGTTGAATAACTTCTCCAACGAAGAAAGCCAAAGAAGAACTCTTCTCCTTCGATGAATATTTCTCCAAACTCTGTCAAAGGATCTCCAATGATGAATGAACCGATGATTGAGGAAAAACCGTCATCACTGACATCATCTTTTTCCTCTCCTCACTGACGTCGTTGAAGGAGACCTGTTTTAGGATTGAAAAATGTCAAACCATCTCATCCATGGACAAACATCAATCGAACCATCGAGGTAGGGGTTTAATTCTATGTGAATATTAATTTCCATGTTCATCCTTTCTAAACAAATAATGCGGATCAAATATCACTAACTACTAGGTCCGTGGATGTTTTCATTGGAGGGATTGGTAATAGTGATTGATGAAGGTTGTGGAGTTTGATGTTTTAAATATCTTCCATACACATTCCTGATTTTCATTGTGATTCATGATTTTGTTAATCTGCTTGCTACCACTCTAACGCAAAAGGTGTGGGCCAAACTAACATGGCCCGACCCCTCCACCATTCTTCTTGAATTGTGTAATATTCTCAATGGATGAGGATGACAGCCAACCATGGCGGGGCACGAGAACGACAGCTTGCACCACCGCCGGCTGTGACGAAGGTGACGGTGCAATGATGCAGCCTCGCGGGCACTGCCTCCCCATGGCCTCTGCCGACCCGGGCCTCCGCCACCCCGTGGAAATGATGCACGTGGCTGCCACTGCCCCATGGCATCCACCGTTCGTGACATCCGTCATCTGTAGCCTCCCCTGTCTGGCGGCGTCACCACCCCGCGACCCTCCGCAGTCATTTCCACCCAGCGGCCCCCACGGCCTCGCACCGCCCTAGGTTCTACCACGTCCGTCTCTATCCTACGACAAATTCAGCCTCGTGTTGCCCCGTTTTATCTCCATCATGTGACCCTCTGCGGTCTCCACCACCGCGTAGCCCCTACAGCCTCGCGCCACCCTCGCAGCCCTCTGCTGCCTTCGTGGTCTCTCACCACCCTCACGGCTTCGGTTCTGCCTAGGTCGGGCCAACTAGAATGGTCTGGGCTGCTCAGTGCAGGCTAGGCCAGACCCCGCACGAGCCGGGCCTGACCTAGTGGGTCGGGTTGGGTCGACCTGAACCGGGTTGGCTCAGGCCGGGTCGGTTCCACTGGGTCGGACCGGACCCTGACTAGTTTCATCCCCTTACACTCTTTTTGGCCATAACTTTGGCACCATGCATCTATATGAAAAACCTTATATGATTCCGGAAACCTTGTAGCAAGAATGTCTCCTTGGTATACCCCACTATAGTTTTGGATAATGTTTTGGAACAGTCAGGTTAGAACGATCACGAGTCCAACCGGGCTCTCAGGACCAAAATGCTAATAACTTTCAGACCGGGTGTCTGATTGACATTCCATTTGATGATTTGAGACCCCTATGATGTGGCGGTCCTTTGATATACTTATATGATAGACGTTTTGTATGTTTGAGTATCGAACTGTGGATTGTGGAGCAGACCCTCCTCAAGATAAGAGAGCGTAGTGAGAGAACCCTATAGCTGGCTGTGACGTGAAGAATGAATAGAAATCCTGTGTTGGTCAGCACCTAGCAATCTTATGTGGGTTAGAACTGAGTGATCCTCTATGGGTTAGCACCTAGAGATTATGTGTGGGTCAGCCCCGAGCGATCCTTTGTGGGTCAGAAACTAGTGATCTTCTGTGGGTCAGCACCGATCGATCCTGTGTGGGTTTGTAGTAGATCCTCTTAACAGAGTAAGATGATTCAGTAGTTATATCTAATCATCTCTACTGTTGTACATAAGTTATACCTAGTGTGAGATGAGTTCGTACCTATGTGGTACTTTCCTTTGTGATATTACCTTGGTGGTATTTCTTCTATGTGGTGTACATGTGTGGTACTTACCTTTATGGTATTCCGTCCTTTATGGAATAGTTGATCTTTGGGCTTTTGAGTTGGACCCTGTGATTTCACGTTATTGAGATGGGTATAATTGATAACTTATGTATATGTATGGGCATATACCTAAGTAGGGTTTTTGGTTGACTTCATTCTTTGTGGTTTATCCTTTGTGGATTTTGTGAGACATTAAGGGTATCAGGGTCCCTACTGAGTATCGTTATAGTCACCCCTACATGGGAAATGCCCAAACCTTGTTGTGTTTGGTGTAGACGATGAACAAAACTGATCGAGGCTGAGGGAAAAAGGACCAGATGAGTCCCGGAGGTGGACCATATGGCATGTCGGTACGTAGAGGAGACAGGCGAATGTAGAGTTCCGAGGAGGCGATCTGTACCTACCCTTCAGGTAGGAACCTCGGAGGATGACCCAGCAGCTGCTTTCCATTTTCTTCAGTTGTATTATATTTCAGTTATACTTGTACTTTACAGTTGGGAATGTATTCTGGCCCATTTCCCTTTCAGTATGCACTCTTTTTGTTATAAATTTGACTTGTGTTCGTATCATTCCATGTGCCTGATTGTGTGTGTTTGCAGGTTATAAAGGAAATCCCTTCCCTATTTTAGGGAATACAAATTTCGTAGCTTGTCGCCAGCCCCTGGCCTAAGTAAGGTGGTCTTGGGGTAGTTATGGCACATTCCCTGGGGGACGGGTCATGACAAATTGGTCTCAGAGGATTCAGTTCTTACGTTGAAAATATGACTCTAATATTTAATTTTAATGGAAATATTGTTATGTTTAGTGAGTGTGGTTATCAGTTTAGGGAATCCAGTGTTGGTACAGCAGCCGATGTATCCATACACCAGGACCCTGACTTCTGATTTCTGACTTAGTGCATGAAAAAACAGATTGTGTGTGTGTTTTGAAGAGTCTTCTTTGTGAACTCTTTGAGTTAGCTCACCAGGTATAACTTATTGACTGTGGTGTATCTGTTTTATTTCAGGATGCCTCCATGCAGACAAACATCTAGGGTTCTGAGAGTAGTACGCACTAATAGCCCACCGAACGACGAGTCCTCAGTGTAGGGCCCTCTTCTAGTAAATTCACCAGCGGAGGCACAAACATTACCATTACCCGTTGGGACACCGATACCACTAGCCCCATTAGTAGAGAGTGCACGCCGCTTGAGTGTGTTGCATGGGTTCCAGTGCTATAGGACACCTATGTTTAGGGGAGAGACGGACCCACAAGCAGCTTAGGATTAGCTGGGGGCCGTGGTGAGAGTCTTCCGACTAGTAGGGACACCAGCTGATCTCATGGTGATCCTTACTGCCAGCCTTCTATAGGAAGCAGCAGGAAGATGGTGGACCATGATGCTCCAGGATCAGGATGAGGTAACACTTCTCTATGCAGACTTTGAGATCCTGTTTCAAGGAGAGTTTGTCCCAGCGACTCTTCACGTAGTTCCCATTCATGAGCTGCTTCATCTGTAGCAGGGCAACATGATTTCGGCTTAGTACTCAACGAAGTCTAGTAAACTCTCACGCTACTCCAATAATATGACGAGGGACCCATTTTTCAGGTGCTAGACCCTAATGTAGGGACTCAAGCAGGAGATCCGGGCTTTGATGATCTCACTCAGAATCCCGAAGCAGGAGGGAGTGTCAGAGCGAGCCCGTTTAGTGAAGTGTTTTCTTGCTGAGTAGTCTCTAGCAGCGAGAACCACCACCAGTCTTCACATAGCAGAGTCTTTTGTAGATGGTAGTAGACAGAATTCAAAGAGGTCCAAGAGGACCAGACCTATAGATGGACGACCTCATGATTTTGGGTCGGTTGTGTGGGGCACCCGAGGCAGATCCAGTCATGCCAAGAGCAGGCAGTGTTATGCATGCAGTGGGTAGGGTTACATGGCTCATGACTATCCGACCTACCATACAGATGATCAGAAGATAGTCGAAGGACCACACAGTCAAAGGCATAGGTTCGACTGATGAGTCCTGTAAGGAGCAAGAGGATGTGGCAGAGGAGCTATCCGTGCAGCTGGCGGTGGGTGATGATTCGGGATGTTACCGCTACCACCACCGCGAGGTCCACCCCAACCACAGGGAGTAGGTGGAAAGGGGTGAGATCAGATTTAGGCAGCTAAGGCCAACGATCACGACACTCTAGAGATGATACGAGGTAGGATTTGTGTCTACTCCACCTTAGCTACAATACCTATAGACACAGGTTTCAGTCATTCCTTTATTACAACTGCCCTTGCTCAGAGCTCAAATATTTTGACCGAGTCGTTGGCTCGATGTTTATGGATAGAGACCCCTATGGGAGAGGATTTAAAGATCTCACACTTGGGCTAGCAGAGAGAGATTACTCTAGTGGGAGAGAACATCGGCTAGGATATCTTAGTAGTGGCATCAAGGCCTTACGATGACATCTTTGGTATAGACTAGTTTTCTACAGTCTATGCTCATATTGAATGTATTAGGAGAAAAGGGCGGTGTGTCCACCCATATGGGACTAGGTTTACCATCAATGGTGAGAAGGGAACCCTTGCAGCACATGATGGACTTACCCAGAGGAGGGTGAAGCCAATCACTCATTATATGGCTATACTTACCCTCAAAGCAGTTTATTTGGAGTGTCCAGGATATTCTGTAGAGGTGGACCAGTATGCGGATGTCTTCCTTGATGATGTTATGGGTATACCTCCCTACAAATAGGTGTAATTTACATTGACTTGTACTCGGGGACAAAACTGATATCTACAACAACATATCGGATGGCTCCCGTGGAGCATTGTGAGCTGTGGGTACAGCTGGAGGACTTACAGGAGAAGGGATTCATCGGGCCCAGTGTTTCTCCTTAGGTAGCCCCAATTTTGTTCATCTAGAAGGCGGATGGGAGCTTGAGACTTTGTGTTGACTATCGACGCCTGATCCAGGTGACTGTGAAAAATAAGTACCCACTCTCAAGGATTGACTGCCTCTTTGATCTACTAAAGGGAGCACGATGGTTCTCAAAGATAGACCTCAGGCCAGGCTATCACCAGCTCAGAGTACGAGATGAGGATGTGCATAAGAAGGATTTCCGATGTCGGTATATCCACTATGAGTTTTTGGTCCTTCCATTCGGCATGAACAACACTCGAGTAGTGTTCATGGGACTCATGAAAAGAATATTCCATCCATATCTTGATCGATTTTTAGTAGTCTTATCAACAACATTCCGATATACATAACTACAATAGAGGATCACACCTACCATTTGCAGGTATTACTAGACACACTCTAAGAGCACCTGCTTTATGGTAAGATCTCCAAGTGCCAGTTCTGGATGAGAGATGTTCACTTTCTAGGACATGTCATCTCAAAGGTAGAGTTGCAGTGGACCTAGAAAAGATTTAGGTGGAACTTTCTTTGGATCCACCCAAGAGTGTGACATAGGTACGGAGTTTCATGGGCTTGGCTAGATACTAACGAGGATTTGTGCCAGATTTCCCCAGAGTTGCAACACCACTATCAGCGTTGAAGATGTAAGGGAAACCCTTCCTATGGCCGGAAATTTTCCATCATATTTTTTAGGATCTAAGGCAGAGGCTGACTAGTGCCCCCATATTAAGGATTCCAAAGGAGAGCATATGGTACTTAGTCTACATTGACGCATTAGGGACCAGACATGGATTTTTCCTGCTACAGGAGTGAGCAGTGATCTCATATGGTTCTCTATAGAAGAGACAAAAAGATCATAACTACGCTACCCATGACCTACAGTTAGCAAGAGTGGTCTTCACCATGAATATGTGGCAACATTACCTAATGGGAGAGCATTTTATAGTTTACTCTGATAACAAGATTCTTATGTATATCTTATCTCAGAAGGACTTGAACATGAGACAACGGTGTTGGATTGAGTTCTTCCAGGACTATGACTTTGAGATAGTATATACTAATGGGAAGGGGGACATTTTACCAGATGCACTCAGTAGAAGATCTGGTATACAACTGCTAGGTAAAGAGATGAAGCAGCTGACTGCTTTGCAGATATCCTTTTTGGATTGAGATGGAGCAGATTTATTTCATTCTCTTAGAGTCACTCCCCCAGTTCTTCAGCGAGTTAGGGAGGCACAGAGTGGAGACACTAACTGCAAGACACAACGTGCTCAGATATCCACAAGATAGACACATGATGTATTTTTTTGAAGGTGGGGAGCACGTCTTCCTCTTCAGAGGACGTACCATGGTACCAGTGTAACTTCAAAAGGAAGTGTTGAGAGAGTTTCACACCTCTCCTCTAGCGGTACATCCTGGAGTGGAGAATATATACCAAGATCTCTGATGACAACACTTTTGGTCGAGAATGAAGAAAGCAGTACCAGAGTGTGTCTCTCGGGGCCTCACTTGTGAGCAAGTGAAGGTAGAGCATCAGTTTCCATTAGGTTTGGTTCTGCCTTTAGAGTTCCTAGAGTGGAAGTGGGATGGGATATCCATTGACTTTGTGATTGGACTTCCACGTACATCCAGAGTTCATGACTCTATTTAGGTGAACGTCCACTGACTCACCTAGTCGGACAACTTTCTACCAATTAGAGCGCAGGATACAATAGAGAGAATGGGACACCTCTATGTGCTGGAGATTGTGTGGCTACATGGAGTACCCTCGACGACTGTCTCTGATCATGATTCACGTTTCACTTCCAGGTTATGGAAGGGGTTGTACGAGGATTTTGGGATGCAACTTCGTTTGAGCACCACCTTCTATCCTTAGACGGATGTCCAGACTGAGTGAACAATTCATACTCTCGAGGAAATGTTGGGTGCTTGTGTCCTCGACTTCGGTCGTAGCTAGTTGGATCACTTGCCTTTGGTGGAGTTTTCATAAAACCACAACTATCACTCCACCATTAGGATGACACCTTTTGAGGCACTCTACGACCAACCTTGCATATCACCTTTATGCTGGACAGACCCAGGGAAGTTAACACTCGTGGGACTAGAGATGGTACGGTCTACTAGAGAGAAAGTACAGATCAACGAGGAGTGGAAGAAGACTCCACAGAGTAGGTAGAAGTCTTATGCCGACAATATATGGAGTCCTCTAGAGTTAGAGGATGGAGACCACATCTTTTTACGGGTCTCACCATGAAGAGGTTTTCAGAGATTCATCTGAGGTGGTAAGTTATCTCTGAGGTTAATCGGACCCTTCCAGGTCCACACCAGATTTGGCGAGGTGGCTTACAACGTAGCTCTTCCACCTCAATTGCACTAGGTGCACGATGTCTTCTATGTATCCAATTTGAGAAGATACCTGCATGACCATTCTCACATCATCGACCACAGCGAACTAAAAATTGATGATTGGGCAACGTTTATGGAGGTTCCAGTGGAGATTGAGGATCGATAGAAGCAGGTCCTTCGTGGGTGGTCGATACCTCTGGTGCACATTCGCTGGCAGTACTGGAACCTCTAGGAGAGTACATGGGATTGTGAGTTAGAGATGCATGGTCAGTACCCCAACTTGTTCCATTAGTTTGAGTTGTGGCTTACGGGGACGCATAGCCCTGAGATGGGGAGAATGTAAAGACCTCAAATTTCCATGTAATATTTTTTATATATAAGAATTTTACATGTCTGTGAAAATTGACGGAACATGATTCCAAGGCCTGGTGTGCCCAAAATGAATTTCCAAACTTTTTTTGGGTATATTCAGTAAATTGAAGAGTGAGTTTTGTAACATTTGAATTGGCGCTCAAAATTGAAATTCAAGGGAACCGTTGAACTCGCAGAACTGATATTCTCTTAAGGAGACCTTCACCTAGACCGCAGTAGTTCGAGGGTGAAATTTAGATTTTGGGTTTTTTGTGGAAGGAAGAAATAAATTAAAATGGTTTAAAATTTTTTGATGGTGAAACCCCTCAACATGTGAGGATATGGAGGTGGGGTCCACCGATCTCAAAACCTCCCAATTTAAATTTAATGGTGGGGACCACCCGAACCTCTTGAACATAAATTTAATAGGAGAGACCCTCTCAACCCCCTACTCTAATTGTGCCACCCTCCTTAATTAATTAAGCCACATACATTAATTAATTAATAATACAACCTAATTTTCTCCAATAATTTAAAATTGAAAAAAATATTTTATTATGTTGGCACCTCTTTTATTTTGGGTGAAATTGGTAGAATGGATTGGGAGATGGGAGAAATTGTGGAATAAATTCTCCAATGAAGTACGATAAAGAAGAAATCTTCTCCTTCGACAAATATTTCTCCAAACTCTATCAAAGGATCTCCAATGAAGAACGAATTGACGATCAAGGAAACACCATCATCACCAATTTCATCTTTTTCTTCTCCTCACGGACGTCATTTGAGGAGAGTTCTTTTGGGATCAACAAACTCAAAATTGTCTCAACCGTGGAAAAAAATCAACCAAACTATCGATGTAAGGGTTTAATTCTAGGTGAATATTACTTTCCATGTTCTTCCCTTCTAAACAAAGAGCATAGATCAACTCCCACTAACTAATTGATCCACAGATGTTTTTTTGTGGGATTGGGAATAGTTATTAACGAACGTTGTGGGGTTTGATGTTTTAAATATCTTCCATACATATTCTTGATTTTCATTGTGATTCAAGATTTTATTGAGCCACCTTCTATCGCTCTAATGCGGACGGTACATGCTAAAATAACATGGCCCGACCCCTCCGCTATTCTTCTTGAATAGTGTAATCATTGCGATGGAGGAGGAAGGAAACCAACCACGATGGGGAATGAGAATGGAGGAAGGATCCACCGCCTGCCAAGATGAAGGTGACGATGCAACGATGCCCACCCGCGGCCACCGCACCACCCATAGACTTTGTCGCCCCGTGGCCTCCGCCACCCATGGCCACCATCGCCCAGCAGATTCGCCGCCCATTGCCCCCGCTGCCCCACAGCCTCCGCCGTCTGTGGCCACCATCATCCACAGCCACCGCCATCCCGTATCCTTGCCACCCCATGGCCCTCTGTGGTCATCAATTCCCCACAGTATCGCTCCACCCAGTGACCTCATGCCGCCCCGTGGACTCACGCCGCCCTATTGCCTCACGCCAACCCGTAGCCTCGTGCCGCCCTGTGGCCTCATGCCACCCCGTAGCCACGCGCCGCCCTGTGGTCCTCATCGTTCGCCACCATCCCGTGGCCCCCGTGGCCTCAGGCCGCCCCGTGGCTTTGTCTCCCTGTGCCCTCTACGGCCACTGTCGCCCTGCGGCCCTCGCGGCCTCGTGCCGCAATCGCAGCCCTCCATGGCCTCGTGCGGCCCTCGCGGCATCCGCGCCGCCTAGGCCGGGCCGCCCAGCATGGGCCGGGCTGGACCCAGTTGGCTGGGCCATCCAGTGTAGGCCGGGCCAGACCCAGCGAGTCGGTCTGGGTCGACCTGGGTTGGTACGACCCGGTCGGACCATACACAGACCAGTTTCGAACCCTTACTCTCTTTTGGATATAACATTAGAATAAGAAATCTTTTTGATGAACCGTCAGCGGCACCAGAAACCATGGAGAGAGAAAGTCCCATTGGTATACCCAATTGGAGTTTTGGATAAAGTTGGGGAGTGGTTGGGTTAAAACGTGCAAGAATCCATCCGGGCCCTTGGGACAAAAAGGCTAATAACTTATAGATCGGGCATCCAATTGACGCTCCTTCTATTAAGTTGAGACCCCTATGAAATGGTGGTCCGTTGAGACACTTCTACGTGGGACTTATTGGAAGTTGGAGTATCAACCAATGGATTGTGGAGAGGACCCTCCTAGAGAAAAGAAAGCAGAGTGTGAGAGCACTGTAGCTGGCAGTGACGTGAAGAATGAATAACGATACTGTGTGGTTCAGCAACAAGCGATCCTGTGTGGGTCATCACTGAGCAATCATGTGTGGGTCAGTGCTTAGTGATATTGTGTGTGTCAGCACCGAGCGATCCTATATGGGTCAGCACCCAACGATCCTCTGTGGGTCAGCACTGAGCGATCCTGTGTGGGTCAATAGCTAATCCTCTTCACAGAGTAAGATTATTCTTTAGTTACATCTAATAATATCTACGATTGTACTTAAGTTATACTTGGTGTGAGCTGAGGTCATTCCAATGTGTTACTTTCCTTCGTGATAATACCTTGGTGGTATTTCTTATGTGTGGTCTACCAGTGTGGTACTTACCTTTAGTGTATTCCATCCTTTGTGTAACAATTGAGCATTAGACTTCTATGTTGGATCTTGTGTTTCCTCTTGATTGAGATGGGTATACTTGATAAATTAGGTATATGTATGGGCATATACCTAAGTAAGGTTTTCAGTTGACTTCATGCATTGTGTTTTATCCTTTGTGGATTTCGTGAGACCTTGAGGGTCTTGGGGTCTTTACTGGGTATCTTTATACTCACACCTACACGGGCTATCCCCAGACCTTGTTGTGTTTGGTGTAGATGACATACAACACTGATCGAGGCTAAAGTTACGAGGACTACATGGGGCCCGGAGGTGGACCATACAGTGTGTCGGTTTGTAGAGGAGACAAGCGGGTGTGGAGTGATGAGGACGAGATATGTACCTACCCTTTAGGTAGGAACCTCGTAGGATGACCCATCAGATACTTTACTATTTCTTCAATTGTATTTTATTTCAGTTGTACTGGTACTTTACATTTTAGCTATTATTCTGGCGCCTTTCCCTTTCAGTATGCACTCTTTTTTCTGTACATTTGACTTCTGTTCATATCTTGTTATGTGCCTGATTGTGTGTGTTTACAGGTTATAAAGGCAATGACTTCACAGTTTTAGAGAATATTCCTTTCGGTACTAGTCTCCAGGCTCTGGCCTTTGGAAGGCGGGCTTGGGGTAGTCACGGCAGGGGCCCAGGGGATGGGTCGTGACATGATTTAAATCATTTTTCATTAACACCATTCATGGTTAGATATAATTATGGTTTAATGTATATATAAAATATTTATGATATATTTAAACTTATATAATGAAATATATCATATAATTTAATAACATTCATTCTATTTAAAACATGCTATTGCCACTCGTGTGTACGTAAGACTACCTCATCATGAAACGATTCAAATGTTTTTCACTTATACTACAAAAGGAATGTTATGAAGACAGATTTAATGAATATATAGGACAAATATGAATTGATATTAATTCTAAAAATTTATAATATCATAAAATTCATTACCCTTTAACCTGTCAAGGGAATGACATCATCGCTTTTGCGTATGTACGACCTACCGTCTCAATGAAGCGATGCGATTCATTTTCTATGCCCAGATTTTAAGAATGGTTATAATATTGTATATACTGAGTAAATATTATATTTATATAATTTATATAATTATTGATATGATATATCTATATCCTATACACAATAACCATAACTTATATGACAAACCACACATGAGAAAACAAGGCAAGTAACACATGAAACAATGAAAATAATTAAATATTATTAATGGACATGGGGTAAGATGATATAAGTGGATCCCATATGATATTATAAATAAAAATAATTCCCTATTATAAATTAATAATAATCTTACATCCATTATATATTATGTTAAATCAATTTCAATGAGAATTAAGTGTGATGTAATGGAGTTCATCTCTATTTCTCTTCATTTAGTCATTGTGTAATGTCATGCACCTAATTTCATTTACATAGTGTATATATAATACCACTTTTATGTAATATAATAAAAACATAATAATTAAGTGTATTTTATGTTTTAATTTTATTTATTTCATTTATGGGATTTGAATTCAAAATTATGAAGTGATAAATAATTTCATAACTCAATTTTGTTTAATTGGGATAGATTACTTCATCATGGTTTTTGATATTATAAGATTATGTGAGAAAAATTATAAGAGTATCTTAACTTTTATTTCACCTTGATTTATGTGTATTTAAATTTGATACATATAATTTATTCTTTGATGAAATATTACTTCAACATAATTATCTTTTTAACGGTTTATTTTACAATTTCATTTCGACCAGGACTGTTTATACTTGAATTTTAGTTGAAAGAAATTATATATTAATTATCCCATAAAACACTTTATTTTCTTCTCCTCTATTTATTAATTAATAATTCAATTAATAGTACCACATTATTCTCTTTTTTACACACAATTATTGAGATTTTTTTTAATAAATTACAACATCACTTCTCTCTTCGGTCGAAAGTCGCTTTTCTTGCAAAATCATGTTTTCTAATAATATTTCCAAAAATGTTTTTAACAATATATTAATTATTTATTAAATACATTTTTACCCATGATATAAATTTTATGAATATTTTTAATGTAATCTTTAGGTCATTTTCCAAACAAGATATTTTTGGATTTTACAAAAAAACTGAAAAGTATCTTTGTTTTAGTATGTACGGCATGAAAGAAATTTCCCACCATCATGACCACTTAATTTTTTAAGTATTGTTTTATAATTTTAAAATTTTATTTTTAGAGAATATTATTTTCCAAATAATTTGAAATATTTTAGTTTTTTAAATATTTCTAATGTGATAAGTTTATTTTCTTCAAAAAAATTTGATAACATCATTATTAATCATCCCTTCATTGTATGTATGATTAAAAAATGTATATGTTGTATTGATCATATTATAATTATTTAATATGATTATATATGATCAATTTATCTAGGAAAATTATTGAAATTATCTTTATTGATTAATTATATTAATCATTAACTTTCCCTTGAAATATTCACTTTCTTTTAACCATAATACATTATATTTCCCCTAAATATTCACATTATTTATCATAGGTAAATTTATTAATTAAAACTTATAACATTTATACATATGGTATTTTAATTTGAAATTTATTTTTTTATCTGGGGAAATATTCATAAATTTTTATTCTTTACTCAATACAAATATTTTATGATATGTCACATTATTCCTAAATAATATCAAGTATATTATATATGAGAAATGATTTGGAAAAGCAGTGATGGATGGGTCCCAGTTTTAGACAGACCGTTTACACATTGGTATTCTCATGAGATGAATAATTTTATCTATCTTTAAATAAGTCTCTTTTTTATACCCACCCATTAGTTTGAAGTTGTCTTATGAAAGGTCTTGAAAATAGAGGAATCATGATTCTTGAGATCATGTCATCCAATAATTAAGAATTCCCTTCATTGTGATTTTATTTATCATTATCCATGAGATTTTCACAATGATATTATCTCTGGATGAACTTCATTCTCATTTTTTTGATTAAATTACTTGTGCTTTTAGCTAGTTGACTTCCCATATATATTATTCCTTATCTAATGAATATATGAAAATTAGTTTGAATTGAATTTTTTTTATTTATTTTTAATTATATTTTAATTATTATTATTGATTCAGGATGTATTTCACTATACTAATCCTTTATTGAGAATTTGATCTGACCCCTATTTTTCATCATTTCTCAAGAATCTATGAAATCTACTATGATGGATAATTCAGAAAATTCTAGTGAGAATAATGATATTCTTGAAAAAAACCATTTTGTGAATTTTTTATTCATATGTAATATTCTAATCATGTATGTATCTTGTTTACCAAGACTAATAAGTTATCCATTCCATTAAGATGTGATTTCGTGTATCTTATGCCAATTTAAAAAAGTGGGAACCAACTTCAGGTTACTAGGGTCGAGGTTTTTACTGTTGGCATCAGAGGAAGTTTATTAAAAATATCGGGAACTACAATTATAAAATCTTATAGTAGGTAATATAAAGCTATGAAAAACATTTAGGATAAGTATAAAAGAATATCCTAATGATTAGTAAAATAGAGATTATGTAGTTTTTCCTAGAAATACATCCATTTATAGACAATACAATTTCATGTGGTTTTGAAATAAATGTACCTAGGAGTAATAACTCAAGAAAAGGTACATTGAGATTTACTTGAGTTTTACTTAGTAGAAAAAATGGTTCTTACAACACACTTGGTTTGATAATATCAAGGTGTATTCTTTGGATAATTCAAATTTTATTTTCACACCATTGTGAAGGATTTCAATAGATGATGATAATGTATATCTTAGGTTAAACCTAAGTTGTCAAAGATTGAATAGAAAGTGTCATGATTTAGATATCTTATAAATGATTATATGGTTTATCCACTAGGATTACTATTTCTCACACTATGATTTTTTGTTTTAGTCAATAGATTATAATTGAAGTAATTGTGTTAACAATAAATATGAAAGGAAATGTGGTGACTATAATCTACCAAACCTGATGATGATTAGAGTGAAATATATCATTATTATTCTTATTATATTATATCTAAATATGATTAAATACCTATACCATAACCAACTATCATATTCACCAATGATGATAAGGATATAGTTTACCTTATTCTTGAATGGAGGAGACTATGAAGGAAAAAATGGGAAATTTCATTCTAGTAAAAAATGTCGAAAGAGGCACTTAGGAATTAGTCTCAATGGAAAGGAAAAATGCTTTATTTGTGGAAAATACGGTCATAAATCAATAAATTATCGAGGAAGAATGAATAGTATGATGAAAGTAAATATATTTCAACCAAGGGATACAATTATAGTTTTTTGTCATCAATTTGGGGAACCTGGGCATTATCAGAGTCAATTACTTCTTCTAAAGGTTAACTATGAGACCAAAGAAGGAACTATGTAGAAATAAAATAGTTAAATTATTTATCTATTCGGATTGATGAATTAAATTTTATAATTATATTTTTACCAATTGTATTTTTGTTATAATAATCATGAAACATTTAAGGATTTTGTGAAATTTCATTAGTATATGTATATTAAATAACATAAGAGTTATGGTTTACATCATGGGTTATGAATTTAGGGTTAATCATAAGGTAAAATTATTAAATAAACATTTTATGGATTATTTAGTGGTAATATAACATGATTAATCGTGTTTTTGGAAAACATTATGTGAATAAACCAATTGGTTTAGTATATGAAAATGTTATTTGGGGTAAATTCTTTCCATTACATGGACATAAATTTGAAGGTATTAGTTACCTTTAAGGAAAATATTATCTTTTATTTTTTAGTATTTATGGTTCATTGATATTTGGGAATATTATGAATATTATATTAATATGGTTTTGGAGAATATTAAACCCACATACAGAGTGAAAACTCATTATATCCAGAGAAGGTCATAGAGATTGAGCGCACAAATAAAGGATGACATTTTTTTAGCACTTAATACAATCCTACATGATGTTATATTTAATATTTCATTATTTTTACATAAATAAATTTATTATTAAATACTAATGATGAACCAATGGTGTTACTATTGATGTTTAATGATAAGTAACTCATTCTAAACATATTGTGTTTTGAAAATATTTAAAAATATGTGAAGTGACTTGTCACTCATTTATGGATCTTACAATCCATTAAAATTTAATATTATTTCTATAGATAGAAAGATTCAATTTGGATATTTATTTCATGAATTAAGAAATTAAGTTAAAATTGATGGAATTATAAGAAAATTATGGAATTGTGTTTATGAAATTAAAATGTATTAAGTAATTATATTTCCTTTAATTTATAGAGAGTACAATAATTCCCCAATTTCACTAAAATAATCTTTTAAAAATTTATCCAATTATATTTTTATTGGATGAATTAAATGGTATTTTATAATATCACATATTAATGGTTTTTTCCCTTAACATTCCATTTATCATTCACTTTCTTATTATCAAGGATCTCTATAATTGTCTACAATTATTTACACTTTTCTTCTATCTCCATACATTCACTTACCACCATTGTTCTAAAACTTGGAAGCCTTGTATGGTAGTAATATTAATGAATATTCTTATCTATATATCCCTGTTTAATTTTTTTTATAAAACATTTTACAATTTTTTAAATGAATGAATCTGTAAATTTCAATCCCTTTATTTACATGTGGAAGTTCAAATTATGAGGATGAAATTTGTTGAATGTGGGGAGGTTGTAACACACTGATGTTTCCAAATATGAACATCAGGTTTGATAGAGTATACAACATAAAATACCACTATTATTAGAAAAGTTATCACCTTCATACATTATGATATATCTATTTTAAAATAATTTCAGTATCTTTGGAATCTTGTGATTCCTGCAAGACTGGGTTAAAATGAAACTCAATAATTTATTAAAATATTATTATTAAATAGGTGATGGTTATATCCTATTCATTATACTGGTTTGTATGAATAGGACAATAAAATTTACAAGAAAAAATATTTTTACAAATCTTCATTGGTTATATATTTATTAAAATTGAATATAAAAATAATTTAGGGGAAAAAAGAAATTTTTTTTGAAATTTTTTTTTACTAAAAGTCATTTTACTCACAATTTTCATGAATATTTTAAAACATTATTTACCAATTTTAAAAAAATTTAATTTATTTTTTAAATAATAATACCAAATATATTTTTAGGTGATTTTTTTAGATTTTTATGAAAAGTTTTTTTCAATTAATAATAAATAAATACTGATTTTTATTAAAAACTTACTGAAAATTAATTTTTTTATTACAAAAAAGTTTGAGGTAAAAGTGAGAAACCACATGATCTAAACATTATAACCATTAAAACCATTAAATATGATAAAATAGATCAATACTACATGATCCACCTCTCCCTAGTGACTATATCATGATGACAAGCTTTCACCATCGCATGACCACTCGGCTAGCTGTCCCGTGCAAGGTTTCATGGGCCTGGTTCCAATGGTAGAGCCATACCCTCTCGAACATCCAAATTTGAATAGAATAATCAGGAAAAATATTCCGACTCTGATCCTCATCTAATGTAGATCTACGTAGTGTGATTGTAAGAAACATATCCAAAATTCAAGAATCAGTGAAGAACGTTATTGCAGCCTCAAATTGTAGACTCCCCTTTTTATCCACAACTTCTCTAATTGATGTCTAGGATACATTAAATCCTTCATCATTTTCAAGTTACATTGTAATTCAGTTATCCTTCCCCATAGATAAACTCTTCGGGTAAGAGCCATTGGCTTCATACGGGCTCGGAGAAACAAGAACCACCTTTCAAAAACGCAAACCAACCGGAGCAGTATATGTAGATTCACAAAAAAACACTTCAACCAGAATGAAATCAATAACATAACAGGTTCATGAAAATCATAATCAAAATAGAATAATCACATAGTACACCACAAGAAATACAATACCCTAACTCAATTCAAGATCTCATGGGTTGAAAACCATCACCTTAAACTACCACCCAAATGACAACGAGTTGGAAAGATGGTCCTGCTGCATTGCAGACCTGCAATCCCATCGCCGCCTCCATAATTGCACTCAAATCCCACAGTGAATCTCACAACGCACCCTTAGTAGACACTAAAACGGGGCTGCACCCCACATAAATGGGTCTCGACAATGAACCTTCACCTTGTCACCGATAAAAGCCCTATCAAATTCGGGGATAGTGAAAAGAGACAATGAAATAGTGAAATCATTATATGATCGAGGCCGCAATGTTGTGAGCCAAACGTCACGAGACACCGAGCAAGAAGAGGGGAGAACACTTCTGACTTGAGACAGAAGAGATGAAGGCGGCGATAGAGATAAACCCTAGCATCGCGGAGCCCCTTACGGGCTCATTGTATCTATTATGTTTTTATTAAAAACTATCCTTTCTTTTAAAGAATTTACTATCCCCATTTTATTTTATTCTTATTTTAAAAGTAAAATTATTTTAATTATATATTTATTAATACAAATTATGTTATTTTAATTAATTTAATATGGAATTTTAATATTGATACATTTTATACTTATGAGAATTTTGTCTTTGGAAACCTGCATTTTTGTCATGATTTTGTGTATAATTTTATAATTGGATTCTTTTAATTATGTTAATTTAATTTGAAAAAATGGAGTCCATATTTTTACTCATCATAATTTATACTATCTAATAAGGTTAAATAAAATTTTAACCATTATTAATAGTAAAATTAGTAAAAATTAATTACTACAGTTAATGTAAAACATGATTTATTCGAGGGTTAAACTAAAATGAAAAGGGTTAAAATGACCAAAAAACATGTTTAAAACCAACTTTAGGCATATTTATACCTTATCAAATAGAATCTTAAATAAAGAATCATTTTTTAGGCTTTATGCATGATAAAAATGTGTGTGTGATTGATTCTTTTCAAAATATTCCATTTGTGTCCCCTCCCCTGCTTATAAAAGGCCACCCCCTCTCTAAGCCACTTTAAACATAAAAAAATATTTAGTTCATCAAAATCCATGTAAAAATAACTTTTTTATTCCCCTAGAAACATTATATATCCATTTTTATCATGAATCTATCCTAGGATGGATTTTAGGGAAAACCTAAAGAGGTCGTCTGAATAAGAGGTTACATTATCAAATGATCTTTATTATATTATTTATTATTCCACATACATTAGATATTAATCAATATTTATAGTATACTAAAACAATTATGTACCATATACTGATACGATATTATTTTAATGAAATAACTTATATCAATCTCCTCTTTTATCAAATGGGAAACAAATTTGTTGATAGTGTGTATGGCGGACTACTGCCTCACGAACTGATGTACCTCATTTTACATAAAAATGTCTCAAGGTAAGATATTATTATGTATTTAATGAAAATATATTATATTTATTATATAATAACACTTACGTAATTATAAAATCACATATGCATTCTTATATTCCATTCCTTTTTAAATATCATATTGTTGATCGTGTTTATGGTGGACTACCGCCTCTCAAAGTGATGTGATTTATTTTTCACTTACCCTCTATATGGAGGGTAATAAGGAAACATAATTAATATATGTGAAAAATATGAAATGATATAAATTATTATTTTTGTATTATATCATAAAATCTCTTTCCCTTTCACCCATTAATGTAATTATATCATTGCTTATGCGTACGTACATCCTACCACCTCCACAAAGTAATATGATTCGTTTTCCATGTCCAATTTTAAGAATAGTTATAATAATGTATATACTGAGAAAATATTATATTTATAAAATTAATATAATTTTGGTGATTATGGATATATAACCTATAAGAAATAACTTAATCTTTCATGATCAAATATGCCTTAGGAAATAAGGCAATTAACACTTAAAATAATGATAAAATGAAAGATTATTAATGAATAGGTGATAATATGTTATAAGAGGATAATATATTATTTTATATGTATGTATATTTTCATATTATAAATTAATAACATTCTTAAAACCATTATACATAATGTTAAAGTACATTCAACTTAAAAGAAGGGTGAGGTGAAGGAATTCATCTAAATATCCCTTCATTGAGTTATATTATTATGTTTTGAACCAAATTTCATTTATTTAGTGTATGTACATCCAATTTAAATGTAGTATAATGAAAAATCAATACTCAATGGTATTTTAAGTTTTAATTTTAATTATTTTACCTAAAATGATTTCATATTAAATTTACCTGGTGGTAATGTGTTTTATAACTATGTTTCTTTTTATTGGGATATATTACTTTTTCATTGTCTTGGAAATTATCAGATTATCTATGTAAATATTCTTTACTATATTATTTTTTTCCTCTTCTTTAAGTGGATTAAAATTTTATAAACATTATTTATTCATTTCATGTATTAATTCTCACTTCAACTTTATTATCATTTTTAGGGTTTATTTAACAACATTATGTTAATCATCACCGTTTATACGTGAATTTCCATTTATGGAAATTATTTTATCATTTTCTAATAAATCTATTTATGTTCATATATTTTGTTTATTCATGATTTTATAAATTAATAGTATCATATTCCTCTCAATGTTACATAAAATGATTAAGAAATGTTTATAAATAAAATACCACATCATTTCGTTCTTTAGTCAAAAATATTTTTTCTACCAAAACCATGTTTTCTAAAAATGTTTTTAACATAATCAAAATCATTTAATATTATAGTTTTTTCCATTTTGTACTTTTTAAAAAATTCTTTGAAAGGAATATTTATTTTTTCCATACACGACCTATTTTTATTTTAATGAAAATGTGAAATGAATTTCTGCTTTAACATGTATGGAATGTATGTAATTTTCTACCATCACTGGCACTCATAAGTTAGAATAACCCAATACATTTATAAATGTTAATTTTCAATTACAATTATTTTCAAAAAAAAATAACATCAAATTTTTTATAAAATATTTTTAAAGTTTAAAGTTTATTTTACTCAATAATGTTTTAATTAAACTTTTATTCGTCAATGACGTAAGAACATTATTATAATTATGATCCACTATGGATATGTTGTATTGATACTATAATTATTATTTCTCTAGATTGATTAGGACTGTTTTGTCTATGGAAGTAATTGATATTATCTTTCTTGATTAATTTTTTTAATCATTAACTTTACCATGAAATATTCACTTTTTTATCACAATGGTATATTACATCAACCCTAAATATCAATATTATTTATTGTGGATATATTTATTAAATAACTCATATTTTATTTATTCATATGATGTTTCACTTTTAATATTATTTCATTATCTAGGGAAATATTGATAAATCTATATATACTTCAGTTTTTACAGATATTTGATGATAAGACACAATATTCATGAATTAAATCTATTTTTTAAAATATAAGGAATTATTTGGATATGTAGTGATATGTGGGTCCTCTTTATAGATATCCTGTTGATTCATTGTTAGTCTAATGACAAAAATCCATTAGAAATCCTTAGTGAAATGGGTTTTTGGTGTATACCTACCCATATGTTTTAAATTTTCTTATTAAATGTATTGATTGTAGAGGTATCATGATGTATGAGATCATGAAATTCAATAATTACTAATTTCCTTAATTAATAATTTAGTTATTACTATATAGGAGATTTTTGAAATGATATTATCTCTATATCCACTTCATAAGAAATCTATTGATTAAATGGAATGTGTTTTCATTTATTTACCTTTCTATATTGATAATTTATTATCTAATCATGATATTCATATTATTTAAATAGAATATATGTTCACTTATAAACCTTACCATTTTTATTATTCTTATTGATTCAGATAAATTCCATTGTACTTAACCCATACTACAAATTTGGGCTCAATGTTATTTTGTTTCATTTCCTAATAATCCAGGAAATGTACTATAAATGATATGCATCGATATGGTAGTGGGAATAATTATATTATAAAAAAAAATTGTTACAATTTTTTTATACAAATGTAATATGGTAATAATATATGTATCTAGTTTACAAAGACTACTAAACTATTCAATCCTTCGGAATGTGATTCCATTAATCTTATTCTAATGTTTTAATGTGTACACCAACTAGGGGTTACTGGGATCGGGGTTATAAGAGTTGGTATTAGTGGTATTTTTATAGAAACTTTGGTATATAGATTTAGGAAAACATTGATTTGGTAATATAACGATATTATATATTTTGAGGATAGTTATACAAGAAAATCCTAATGTTATGTAAAGGTAGAGAATATATGTTTTTCTCTTGGAAATGAATCCATGTCTAGATACTACATGTGGACATGGTTCTAGAACAGATGTACCACAGGGTTATAACTCTGAAAAAATCTCAATGGTCTTAACATGAAATTTATATAGTACTAAAAAATGGGCCTTATTTTTCACCTAGTTCGACACTCCCTAGGGATATGATTTAGATAATTTAGATTCTTTACAACCCATTTTTAATGATATAATGATATGATGACAATGATAAACATAGGTTAAAACTATGGTGTCTTGAATTGAATTTAAGGTGTTTTGATTTATATTTCCTGTAAATGATTATATGGTTTTTCCACTATGATTATTATTGCTCAGACTATGATTTTTTGTTTTAGTAAGGGGATAAAACCCAAATGAATCATATTAGAATTTAATATAAAATTAAATATGGTAACTATGAGTAAAAATAGGATTATTATAGGAGTGAAAGATTTCATGAATATATAAAATGATTTATCTCCAAATATGATAAAAATGTATACCTTAACCAAGTCCTGGATTCACTAAAGAATAGAAGGATGGAGTTTGCTAAGATCTCGAGTGGGGGAGTCCATGGAAGAAAGAAGGCACAATTTCCTTCATGTCATAAATATCGAATGATAAACTCAGTAATATGTCTCAATGGAATGGTAAAATCATTTTTATGTGAGGAAAATAAAGGCACAAAAAATGATTTGTTGTGGAAAAATGATGAATATGATTGTTGGAAATAAATATCATCCTAGATATCCACGTGTAGTTCTTTGTCTTAAATGTATCGAACATTTACATTATCATAATCAATGCCATCTTCTAATGGTTAACCTCTAAAACAAGGAGGGACCAATGTTACAATAAATTTGTTGAAGTATTCATCTATTTGGATTTATGAATTAAATTTTTTAAGTTTATTTTTGAATGGAATTTTGGTTATAAGAATCATGAAATATCAAATTATTATATAAAATTTCATCAGAAAATATATCTTCATTAAATTACGATTTGTTGATACCATGTTGGATTATGATTTTAAAGTCGTTCATTCATTCATGTTCTTAATTACCTAATTTCAAAATTTATGTTGTTGGAATATAAAATTATTAAGAATATTTTTTGAATATATTTATGAGAGTGTAAAATATTGGTTTGATAAATTAATAAGATATTTTAGGAATAATTCCATTACAATTTAATGAAATAATATTAAAGCCATTGGTAAATTTTAATTTTTATCTTATCTTTTCTGATGTGGTAATTATTCATCATCACAACATGGGAATTTCATATGAATTATATTAATATGGTTTTAGAAAAATACAGCCCACATAATGGGTGACCACTCATAACATTTGGAAAAGGATGTAGGGATTGAACACCCAACTAAAGGATGATAATGGTTTAGACCCTACCATATTTATATGTGATGTAATAGTATAATTTTAGATCTTTTTTATTAAATAATTTAATAAATAAATATTAATGATGATCATGTAGTGTTACCATTTAGGTTTTGATAGTAATAACTTTTACCACCATATTGGTTTTAGAAAATTTCTAGAAATATTTAGAAGGACTTGTCATAGTTTTATTCATCTTAAAATCAATTAAATGTATATTTTAGTGCATCAAGAAAAAATAAGAGTTTTTCATATTCATGTATTTGAGTAATAGATGAAGTGAAAATTGATAAAATTATAAATAAATCATCAAACAATGCTTATGAAATATAATTGTATCATGTATGTATATTTCCTTATATTATTAGACTGTAAACAAATTCTTCAACATTATAAAAAGAATCATGTAATAATAATGTAATACAATTAAATTCTCATCTTATAAATAAAATAGTATCTTATATTATAAAATATTTATAGTTTTGTGGTCCATAAATTTTCATTTACTATTCACTTTCTTGTGATCAATGATCTCTATCACTCTCTATAATATTTTGCATCCATATCTTCAGTTCCCAACTATGTTATCCTAGTTGGAAGCCTTGTTATGTGTTATTACCAATAAACCTTTTTATTTATCTTTCTCTATTTTAATAGGAAGTTTTATTAACCCTTTTATGATGTGGGTATTTAAAAAGTGAATTTTCAAATTTCATACATTTAATTTACAATTTCATGTTAATATTATGAGGACAAAATTTATTAAAGGTGGGATGTAACGCCCTGATATTTTAAAATAGGAACATCATGTTTGATAGAATATATGACACACATCACCAATATTATAAAAGAATGTAAAATTGTTGGACTATATGATATTGTTTTGAATAAATTAAATCTCTTTGATAGCTTACGAGGCACACAACACTAGGTTTAAACAAAATAAAATAATCAATTAAAATATTGTTATATAAATTGTGATCCTTATGGACATGTCGATAAGTTGTAGAGTATGAATTAAACTAACTAATTTATGAAAATATTTGATTCACACATGTTCATTGGTAGTCTAGTTTTTATAACTAAAAATAAAAATTTTTCCCTTAAAATAAAATGTTGGTTGAAAAATAGTATTTTTTCTAATAGGTGGTTTAATCATGCATTATGAACATAATTTAAAAATAATTTTTACCTCTTTTGAAAAAAAATATTTTAAAAAAAGTAACTTTATTTTTTGGTATTAGAATAAGAAAATTAGATTAGGGTTATTTTTTTTATTTTTTAAAAAAATTAATTTTCAATTAAGAGTGAACAATATTGATATATATTAAAAAATACCTTTTGGTTAAAGAAATTACCAGAACCATTATATTTTAATATGGTTTTAAATATAAATTTAGTTTAATTATATATTTATTAACCCAAATCAGTTCATTGGAAACAATTTTATAATTAACTGGTATATTAAAAACCTCTATACTTATGATAATTGTATCTTTGGAAACCTATTTTTTGATCATGTCAGTGTGTATTATTTTAAATCGAATATTGTCAATTCTGTTAATTTAATTCATAAAAAGGGATTGTATATTTGGAATCAGAATAATTTCTTTTATCTAATAAGTTTAATTAAATTTTTTTACCATTATGAATAGTTAAAGCTGTAAAAATTAATCACTATGGTTATGGTAAAAACTAATTTACCATGGGGATAAACTAAAAATATAATGGTTAAAATGAAATTTTTTTAAAACGAATTTTATGGATATATTTAGATATTATAACCTATAAGTGTAATTGATAACCCATTTTAGATATTTTTTCCTAAAGAAATGGATGTAATTGATTCCTTTAAAAAATTCAATGTGAGTCCTCTCCCCCAAATGTAAAAGTTCATCCCCTCCCCCCATAATCACACATTCAAAAATATTTGGTTCTCCCAAGAACTATGAAAATAATTTACTTACTCCCCTAAAAATATCCTAGAAATTGTTTTATAATAAATACATTCTAGTTTGTATTTTAGTTTAAACATAAAGAGTTCATTTGAAGAAGAGGTAGTGTTCTTAAATGATTGTTATTATATTTTTTATTCTTTCACCTCTTTCATATATTATTCAATTATTCTATAATTATAAAAATAGTATCTACCATATTATGAGATTTAATTTTGTTAATGGAATAACTTATTTCCATATCCTCTTCCATCAAATGGGAAATGAAATCGTTGATCGTGTGTACGATGTAATATCGCCTCACGAACATATTTAACTAATTTTCCATCAACACTTCTCAGGGTAAGATATAATTATGTGATCAGTTTATATATATAATAATTATGATATTATGATATTTATTAAATTAAAATATCCAATATAACTTCTTAATTTCTGTTTATTTTAACACATGACAACTTCACTCTTGTGTACGACACACTACCGCCTCGTGATGAAATGTGATTTATTTTTCAATTATGCTATAAGTGGAAGTTAATAAGGTTTGATTTAACTAGTATATCTCATAAATATTACATGAAATAAAATATATAAAATTAATATATCATACACATTCTTAATCATTTATCGTTTAATAGAATGATATCGTCGCTTGTGCATACGAACGACCAACCATCTCCACAAAGAGATGTGATTCATAATCTATGACCAAATTTTATGAATGGTTATGATAATTTATATAATAAGTAAATATTATATTTATAAAATTAATATAATTATTTAGATGATCTATCTATATCCTATACACAATAACTGAAACATTCATGATTAAAAAAAGCATAAGAAAACAAGGCAATTAACATAGGGAACAATGAAAATGATGATAGATTGTTAACGAACAGGTGATAATATGTTATAAAAGGATAATATATGATATTTTAAATATAAATATGGTTATTTTATAAATTAAAAAATTCTTAAAAGCACTATATAATATGATAACGTATGTTCAACCAAAATGATACTTGAGGTATGGGACATCGTCTGAATTACTCTTCATTAAGACATATGGTAATGTTATGCACCTAATTTCTTTCATATAGTTTATATGATTAAAATTATTCATCTAGTATCACTAAAACACAAAATAAATTTATAATTTTTTATTTGAATTATTTTATGTAATTTTATTTAAATTTAAATTTATAAACAGGTAAATAATTTTCTAAATTAATTTATTTTCATTGGGTTATATTAATTTTTCATTGTCTTTAAAATCATAAGATTATGTCTGTAAATACAATTGATTAGATTATATTATATTCCCACTTATTTTAAATTTATTTATATTTGATACAGAATACTTATTCATTGATTAATTATCACTTCAACATTTTCTTTTTGTAAGGGTTTATTCAACAATCCCATTTTTATCATGATTGTTTGTCAATGAATTTTCATTAAAATAAAATATTATATCATTTCATAATAAAAGCATTATATTTTATTATTATATGGTTATTCATGTTTTTTTCAAGTAATAGTATCATATTCCTCTCTTTGGAACATAAAATGATTGAGAAAATGTTTTTTCAAAAATACAACATCATTTATCTTTTTGGTTAAAGATGATTTTTATTCCAAAACCATGTTTTCTAAAAATGTTCTCAAAAGAGTTATTAACATTATACCAATAATTATTAAATACATATTTAACAATGTTTTAATTATTTTGAAATTTTTTTGAAATTAATCTACACATCATTTTCCAGATAAGGCTTGTTTTTCATTTACCGATATGTAAAAAAATATACTTTTAATGTGTATGACATGTATGAAATTTACCACCATCATGACCCCTAAATATTTTATAGATTCACTTGTAATTTTCAATGTTTATTTTCAAAAAAATGTACTTCAAAACTAATTTTTTAACATTCAGATATAAAAAATATTTAAAAAATGATTTTTTAATTACGAATGTTTTAACGAAATTTTTATTCATCAAAAACATCAAAACATTATTCTGATATTGATCCAATGGAGTTTTGTTTTATTGACACCATCCTAACTATATATATAGATGGTTTATGATTTGTTTGACTAGGAAAAGTATTGGAAATTTCTTTCTTGATTAATTTTTTGTAATATTTTACTTTCCATTAAAATATTCAATTTCTTATCAGCATTGGACATTACATTTCCCTTAAATATCATTATTTTTTATCATAGGTTAATTTATTACTTAAACCTTATATAATTTATATATAAAGTACTTTACATTGAAATTAATATGATTATGTGGGTAAATATTGAAAAATATGTATTCATTACTCAATACAGATATTTCTAGATAAGGTATATTATTCATGAATTAAATAAATTATCCAATATGATAGGAATGAACAAGAACCTCTAGGTGAGATTACATTCAGAACTCAATTTGGGGACCTTGTATCCAATTCATATTTCATGGTTTTTCGTCATGACATAGCCTTTAACATTTTTCTTGGAGGACCTTGGCTACATCAATATGCATCTATACCTTCATCATACCATCAATGCCTCAAATATTGTTTCAATGGTCAAATTGAGACATTGTACGGTGATAAAGACCCTTTAAAAACATTTGAATCTCAATACATTGAGGCAGAATTATATCACATGGAGGGAAATTAAGTATCCACAAAAAAGGAGGTTACCAAAATTAATGCTCTATATGGTTTGGAAAAGATTCCAGTAAACCAATTCAGATATCCCCCTCAATGCATTGGTAATATCGGGAGATAAATCAATTGGATAGACATAGTGAAATGGTATTTTTGTATATTCCTACCCATTAGTTTAAAACTATATTATGAAACATCATGAGAGTAAAGGTATCATGATTCCTGAGATCGTGATTTCCAATAATTAATATTTTTATTCATTTATAATTTAGTTATTATTATACATGATATTTTCGTAATGATATTATCTCTGGATGTATTTCATTACGATATTATTAATTAATTAGAAGGTTTTATCAGTTATTTATCTTTCCATATTGATTATCCCTTATCAAATCATGATAGTAAAATTATGTAAATGAAATATTTTTTTAGTTATTTATCTTTAGATGTTCATTATGCTTATTGATTTATGATACCTTCCACTGTAATAAACCCATACTAAGCATCTGGGATCAACATTTATTTATTTTATATTCCCAGGAATCTTGGAATTTTACTATGAATAATATGCAAGGATATACTAGATGGAATAATGATATTATCAAAAAAATATGTTTTTATTGGTTCATTTTTTGTATTTTTTGAAAAAAAATTATTTTTCAATGAATAGAAAAAAATATTGATTTATATTAAAAACTACCTTTTGGTTAAAGAAATTACCAGAACCATTATATTTTAATATAGTTTTAAATATAAATTTAGTTTAATTATATATTTATTAACCCAAATCAGTTCATTGGAATTAATTTTATAATTAATTGTGATATTAAACCCCTCTATAATTTGAGAATTTTCTCTTTGGAAACCTATTTTTTCATCATATCAGTGTGTATAATTTTAAATCGAATATTTTCAATTCTGTTAATTTAATTCTTAAAAAGGGATTGTATATTTGGAATCTGAATAATTTCTTTTCTCTAATATGTTTAATTAATTTTTTTTACCATGTTTAATAGTTGAAGTGGTAAAAATTAATCACTATGGTTATGGAAAAAAACTAATTTACCATGGGGTTAAAATAAAAATATAATTGGTAAAATGACAAAAATTTTTTCTAAAAACGAATTTTATGGATATATATAGACATTATAACCTATAAGTGTTAGTGATAACCCATTTTAGATATTTTTCCCTAAAGAAATGGTAGTAATTGATTCTTTTTAAAAATTCCATGTGTGTCCTCTCCCCCACAAATAAAAGGTCACCCCCTCCCCCCCCCATAATCACACATTCAAAATTTTTTGTTTCTCCCAAGAACTAAGAAAATAATTTCCTTAATCCCCTAAAAATATCCTAGATATTGTTTTATAATAAATACATTCTAGTATGTATTTTAGTTTAAACATAAAGAGTTCATTTGAAGATAAGGTAATGTTCTTAAATGATTGTTATTATATTATTTATTCTTTCACCTCCTTCATATATTATTAAATTATTCTATAATTATGAAAATAGTATCTACTATATAATGAGATTTTATTTTTTTAATGGAATAACTTATTTCCATTTCCTCTTCCATCAAATCGGAAATTAAATCGTCGATCGTGTGTACGATGGACTACCCCTTCACGAACTTATGTAACTCATTTTCCATCAACACTTCTCATAGTAAGATATAATTATGTGATTTGTTTTTATATATAATAATTATGATATTATGATATTTATTTAATTAAAATATCTTATATAACTTCTTAATTTATATTTATTTTAACACACGACAACTTCACTCTTGTGTACGAAAGACTACCGCCTCGTGAGGAAATGTGATTTATTTTTCACTTATGCTATAAATGGAAGTTAATAAGGTAAAATTTAACGAGTATATGTCATAAATATTACATGAAATAAAATTTATAATATTAATATATCACACATTTTCTTAATCATTCACTGTTTAGTAGAATGATATCATCTCTTTTGCGTACGAACGACCAACCATCTCCACAAAGAGATGTGATTCATAATCTATGACCAAATTTTCTGAATGCTTATCATAACATATATAATAAGTAAATCTTATATTTATAAAATTAATATAATTATTGAGATGATCTATCTATATCCTATACACAATAACCGAAACATTCATGATAAAACAAGCACGAGAAAACAAGGTAATTTACACATAGAATAATGAAAATGATGATATATTATTAAAAAACAGGTGATAATATGTTATAAAAGGATAATTTATGATATTATAAATATAAATATGGTAATTTTATAGATTAAAATATTCATAAAACCACGATATAATTTGATAAGGTATGTTCAACCAAAATGAAACTTCAGGTATGACACGTCGTCTGAATTTCCCTTCATTAAGCCATATTGTAATGTTATGCACCTAATTTATTTCATATAGTTTATATGATTACAATTATTCATCTAGTATCATTAAAAAACAAAACATATTTATAATTTTTTTATTTGAATTATTTTATGTAATTGTATTTCAATTTAAATTTAAAAACTGGTAAATAATTTTCTAAATTAATTTATTTTCATTGGGTTATATTAATTTTTCATTGTCTTTAAAATTATAATATTATGTCTGTAAATACAATTTATTAGATTATATTATATTCCCACTTATTTTATTTATATTTATATTTGATACAGAATACTTATTCATTGATTAATTATCACATCAACATTTTCTTTTTGTAAGGGTTTATTCAACAATCTCATTTTTATCATGATTGTTTGTCAATGAATTTTCATTAAAATAAAATATTATATCATTTCATAATAAAAGAATTATGTTTTATTATAATATGGTTATTCATGTTTTTTTCAAGTAATAGTATCATATTCCTCTCTTTGGAACATAAAATGATTGAGAAAATGTTTTTTCAAAAATACAACATCATTTATATTTTTGGTTAAAGATGATTTTTATTCAAAAATCATGTTTTCTAAAAATGTTCTCAAAAGAGTTATTAACATTATACCAATAATTATTAAATACATATTTAACAATGTTTTAATTATTTTGAATTTTTTTTGAAATTAATCTACACATCATTTTCCAGATAAGGCTTGTTTTTCATTTACCGATATGTAAAAAATATACTTTTAATGTGTATGACATGTATGAAATTTACCACCATCATGACCCCTAAATATTTTATAGATTCAGTTATAATTTTCAATGTTTATTTTCAAAAAAATGTACTTCAAAAATAATTTTTTAACATTCAGATATAAAAAATATTTTAAAAAATATTTTTTTATTACGAATGTTTTAACAAAATTTTTATTCATCAAAAACATCAAAACATTATTTTGATATTGATCCAATGGAGTTTTGTTTTATTGACACCACCCTAACTATATATCTAGATGGTTTATGATTTGTTTGACTAGTAAAAGTATTGGAAATTTATTTCTTGATTAATTTTTGTAATATTTTATTTTCCCTTAAAATATTCAATTTCCTATCACCATTGGACATTACATTTCCCTTAAATATCATTATTATTTATCATAGGTTAATTTATTACTTAAACCTTATATAATTTATATATAAAGTACTTTACTTTTAAAGTAATATGATTATGTGGGTAAAAATTGAAAAATATGTATTCATTACTCAATACAGATATTTCTAGATAAGGTATATTTTTCATGAATTAAATCAATTATCCAATATGATAGGAATGAACAAGAACCACTAGGTGAGATTACATTCAGAACTCAGTTTGGGGACCTTGTATCCAATTCATATTTCATGGTTTTTCTTCATGACATAGCCTTCAACATTTTTCTTGGAGGACCTTGGCTACATTAACATGCATCTATACCTTCATCATACCATCAATGCCTCAAATATTGTTTCAATGGTCAAATTGGGACATTGTATGGTGATAAATCCCCTTTCAAAACTTTTGAATCTCAATACATTGAGGCAGAATTATATCACATGGTGGGAAAGGAGGTATCCATAAAAAAGGAGGTTACCAAAATTAATGCTCTATATGGTTTGGAAAGGATTCCAGTAAATCAATTCAGATATCCCCCTCAATGCATTGGTAATATCGGGAGATAAATCAATTGGATAGACATAGTTAAATGGTATTTTTGTATATTCCTACCCATTAGTTTAAAACTATATTATGAAACATCATGACAGTAAAGGTATCATGATTCCAGAGATCGTGATGTCCAATAATTAAGATTTTTATTCATTTATAATTTAGTTATTATTATACATGATATTTTCGTAATGATATTATCTCTGGATGTATTTCATTACCATATTATTAATTAAATATAAGGTTTTATCAGTTATTTATCTTTCCATATTGATTATTACTTATCAAATCATGACAGTAAAATTATGTAAATGAAATATGTGTTTAGTTATTTATCTTTAGATGTTCATTGTGCTTATTGATTTATGATACCTTCCACTGTAAAAAACCCATACTAAGCATCTGAATCAACATTTATTTATTTTATATTCCCAGGATTCTTGAAATTTTACTATGAATAATATGCAAGGATATACTAGATGGAATAATGATATTATCAAAAAAATATGTTTTTATTGGTTCATTTTTTGGTATTAGAATTAGAAAATAAGATTATGGTTATTTTTTGTATTTTTTGAAAAAACTTATTTTTCATTGAATAGAAAAAAATATTGATTTATATTAAAAACCAACTTTTGGTTAAAGAAATTACCAGAACCATTATATTTTAATATAGTTTTAAATATAAATTTAGTTTAATTATATATTTATTAACCCAAATCAGTTCATTGGAATCAATTTTATAATTAATTGTGATATTAAACCCCTCTATACTAATGAGAATTTTCTCTTAGGAAACTTATTTTTTCATCATATCAGTGAGTATAATTTTAAATCGAATATTGTCAATTATGTTAATTTAATTCTTAAAAAGGGATTGTATATTTGGAATCAGAATAATTTCTTTTATCTAATAAATTAATTAAATTTTTTTACCATGATGAATAGTTGAAGTGGTAAAAATTAATCACTATGGTTATAGAAAAAACTAATTTACCATGGGGTTAAACTAAAAATATAATGGTTAAAATGACCAATTTTTTTTTCTAAAAACGAATTTTATGGATATATTTAGACATTATAAACTATAAGTGTTAGTGATAACCCATTTTAGATATTTTCCCTAAAGAAATGGTAGTAATTGATTCTTTTTAAAAATTCCATGTGTGTCCTCTCCCCCACAAATAAAAGGTCATCCCCTCCCCCCCCCCCATAATCACACATTCAAAAATATTTGGTTCTCCCAGAAACTAGGAAAATAATTTCCTTACTCCCCTAAAAATATCCTAGATATTGTTTTATAATAAATACATTCTAGTATGTATTTTATTTTAAACATAAAGAGTTCATTTGAAGATAAGGTAATATTGTTAAATGATTGTTATTATATTATTTATTCTTTCACCTCCTTCATATATTATTAAATTATTCTATAATTATGAAAATAGTATCTACTATATAATGAGATTTTATTTTTTTAATGGAATAACTTATTTCCATTTCCTCTTCCATCAAATCGGAAACGAAATCGTCGATCGTGTGTACGATGGACTACCCCTTCACGAACTTATATAACTCATTTTACATCAACACTTATCATAGTAAGATATAATTAGGAAATTTGTTTTTATATATAATAATTATGATATTATGATATTTATTTAATTAAAATATCTTATATAACTTCTTAATTTATATTTATTTTAACACACGACAACTTCACTCTTGTGTACAACAGACTACTGCCTCGTGAGGAAATGTGATTTATTTTTCACTTTTGCTCTAAATTGAAGTTAATAAGGTAAAATTTAACGAGTATATGTCATAAATATTACATGAAATAAAATATATAATATTAATATATCACACACTTTCTTAATCATTCACTGTCTAGTAGAATGATATCGTCGCTTTTGCGTACAAACGACCAACCATCTCCATAATGAGATGTGATTCATAATCTATGACCAAAATTTATGTATGGTTATCATAACATATATAATAAGTAAATATTATATTTATAAAATTAATATAATTATTGAGATGATCTATCTATATCCTATACACAATAACTGAAACATTCATGATAAAATAAGCACGAGAAAACAAGGTAATTTACACATAGAACAATGAAAATGATGATATATTATTAAAGAACAGGTGATAATATGTTATAAAAGGATAATTTATGATATTATAAATATAAATATGGTAATTTTACAGATTAAAATATTCATAAAACCACTATATAATATGATAAGGTATGTTCAACCAAAATGAAACTTGAGGTATGGCACGTCGTCTGAATTTCCCTTCATTAAGCCATATGGTAATGTTATGCACCTAATTTCTTTCATATAGATTATATGATTACAATTATTCATCTAGTATCATTAAAACACAAAACATATTTATAATTTTTTTATTTGAATTATTTTATGTAATTGTATTTCAATTTAAATTT
This sequence comes from Viscum album, assembly GCA_963277665.1. NCBI lineage: Eukaryota > Viridiplantae > Streptophyta > Magnoliopsida > Santalales > Viscaceae > Viscum > Viscum album. Next base: position 1,629,424,832 of record OY728130.1, read on the forward strand.
ACAAACTGGGAAATAATTTTCTAAATTAATTTATTTTCATTGGGTTATATTAATTTTTCATTGTCTTTAAAATTATAAGATTATGTCTGTAAATACAATTGATTAGATTAGATTATATTCCCACTTATTTTAAGCTTATTTATATTTGATACAGAATACTTATTCATTGATTAATTATCACATCAACATTTTTTTTGTAAGTGTTTATTCAACAATCTCATTTTTATCATGATTGTTTGTCATTGAATTTTCATTAAAATAAAATATTATATAATTTCATAATAAAATCATTTTATTTTATTATTATATGGTTATTCATGTTTTTTTCAAGTAATAGTATCATATTCCTCTCTTTGGAACATAAAATGATTGAGAAAATGTTTTTTCAAAAATACAACATCATTTATCTTTTTGGATAAAGATGATTTTTATTCCAAAACCATGTTTTCTAAAAATGTTCTCAAAAGAGTTATTAACATTATACCAATAATTATTAAATACATATTTAACAATGTTTTAATTATTTTGATTTTTTTTTGAAATTAATCTACACATCATTTTCCAAATAAGGCTTGTTTTTCATTTACCGATATGTAAAACAAATATACTTTTAATGTGTATGAAATGTATGAAATTTACCACCATAAAGACCCCTAAATATTTTATAGATTCAGTTATAATTTTCAATGTTTATTTTCAAAAAAATGTACTTCAAAAATAATTTTTGAACATTCAGATATAAAAAATATTTTCAAAATGATTTTTTATTAAGAATGTTTTAACGACATTTTTATTCATCAAAAACATCAAAACATTATTCTGATATTGATCCAATGGAGTTTTGTTTTATTGACACCATCCTAACTATATATCTAGATGGTTTATGATTTATTTGACTAGGAAAAGTATTGGAAATTTCTTTCTTGATTAATTTTTGTAATATTTAACTTTCCCTTAAAATATTCAATTTCCTATCACCATTGGACATTACATTTCCCTTAAATATCATTATTATTTATCATAGGTTAATTTATTACTTAAACCTTATATCATTTATATATAAAGTACTTTACTTTGAAAGTAATATGATTATGTGGGTAAATATTGAAAAATATGTATTCATTACTCAATACAAATATTTTTAGATAAGGTATATTATTCATGAATTAAATCAATTATCCAATATGATAGGAATGAACAAGAACCTCTCGGTGAGATTACATTGAGAACTCAGTTTGGGGACCTTGTATCCAATTCATATTTCATGGTTTTTCATCATGACATAGCCTTCAACATTTTTCTTGGAGGACCTTGGCTACATCAATATGCATCTATACCTTCATCATACCATCAATGCCTCAAATATTGTTTCAATGGTCAAATTGGGACATTGTATGGTGATAAAGTCCCTTTCAAAACTTTTTAATCTCAATACATTGTGGCAGAATTATATCACATGGAGGGAAAGGAGGTATCCACAAAAAGGATGTTACCAAAATTAATGCTCTATATTGTTTGGAAAAGATTCCAGTAAACCCATTCAGATATCCCCCTCAATGCATTGGTAATATCGGGAGATAAATCAATTGGATAGACATAGTTAAATGGTATTTTTGTATATTCCTACCCATTAGTTTAAAAGTATATTATGAAACATCGTGATAGTAAAGGTATCATGATTCCTGAAATCGTGATGTCCAATAATTAAGATTTTTATTCATTTATAATTTAGTTATTATAATACATGATATTTTCGTAATGATATTATCTCTGGATATATTTCATTACCATATTATTAATTAAATAGAAGGTTTTATCAGTTATTTATCTTTCCATATTGATTATTCCTTATCAAATCATGACAGTAAAATTATGTAAATGAAATATGTGTTTAGTTATTTATCTTTAGATGTTCATTGTGCATATTGATTTATGATACCTTCCACTGTAATAAACCAATACTAAGCATCTGGGATCAACATTTATTTATTTTATATTCCCAGGAATCGTGAAATTTTACTACGAATAATATGCAAGGATATACTTGATGGAATATTGATATTATCAAAAAAATATGTTTTTATTGGTTCATTTTTTGGTATTAGAATAAGAAAATAAGATTATGGTTATTTTTTTATTTTTTGAAAAAAATTATTTTTCAATGAATAGAAAAAAATATTGATTTATATTAAAAACTACCTTTTGGTTAAAGAAATTACCTAAACCATTATATTTTAATATAGTTTTAAATATAAATTCAGTTTAATTATACATTTATTGACCCAAATCAGTTCATTGGAATCAATTTTATAATTAATTGTGATATTAAACCCCTCTATACTTTGGAGAATTTTCTCTTTGGAAACTTATTTTTTCATCATATCAGTGTGTATAATTTTAAATCGAATATTGTCAATTCTGTTAATTTAATTCTTAAAAAGGGATTGTATATTTGGAATCAGAATAATTTCTTTTATCTAATAAGTTTAATTAAATTTTTTTACCATGATGAATAGTGGAAGTGGTAAAAATTAATCACTATGGTTACGGTAAAAACTAATTTACCATGGGGTTAAACTAAAAATATAATGGTTAAAATGACAAATTTTTTTTCTAAAAACGAATTTTATGGATATATTTAGACATTATAACCTATAAGTGTTTGTGATAACCCATTTTAGATATTTTTCCCTAAAGAAATTGTAGTAATTGATTATTTTTAAAACATCCATGTGTGTCCTCTCCCCCACAAATAAAAGGTCATCCCCCCCCCATAATCACACATTCAAAAATATTTGGTTCTCCCAGGAACTAGGAAAATAATTTCCTTACTCCCCTAAGAATATCCTAGATATTTTTTTATAATAAATACATTCTAGTATGTATTTTAGTTTAAACATTAAGAGTTCATTTGATGATAAGGTAATGTTCTTAAATGATTGTTATTATATTATTTATTCTTTCACCTCCTTCATATATTATTAAATTATTCTATAATTATGAAAATAACATCTACTATATAATGAGATTTTATTTTTTTAATGGAATAACTTATTTCCATTTCCTCTTCCATCAAATCGAAAATGAAATCATCGATCGTGTGTACGATGGACTACCCCTTCACGAACTTTTGTAACTCATTTTCCATCAACACTTCTCATAGTAAGATATAATTATGTGATTTGTTTTTATATATAATAATTATGTTATTATGATATTTATTTAATTAAAATATCTTATATAACTTCTTAATTTAGATTTCTTTTAACACACGGCAACATCACTCTTGTGTACGAAAGACTACCGCCTCGTGAGGAAATGTGATTTATTTTTCACTTATTCTATAAATGGAAGTTAATAAGGTAAAATTTAACGATTATATGTCATAAATATTACATGAAATAAAATATATAATATTAATATATCACACACTCTATTAATCATTCACTATTTAGTAGAATGATATCGTTACTTTTGAGTATGAACGACTAAACATCTCCATAAAGAGATGTGATTCATAATCTATGACCAAATTTTATGAATGGTTATCATAACATATATAATAAGTAAATATTATATTTATAAAATTAATAAAATTATTGTTATTATCTATCTATATACTATACACAATAACCGAAACATTCATGATAAAACAAGCACGAGAAAACAAGGTAATTTACACATAGAACAATGAAAATGATGATATATTATTAAAGAACAGGTGATAATATGTTATAAAAGGATAATTTATGATATTATAAATATAAATATGGTAATTTTATAGAATAAAATATTCATAAAACCACGATATAATATGATAAGGTATGTTCAACCGAAATGAAACTTGAGGTATGGCACGTCGTCTGAATCTCCCTTCATTAAGCAATATGGTAATGTTATAAACCTAATTTCTTTCATATAGTTTATATGATTACAATTATTCATCTAGTATCATTAAAACACAAAACATATTTATAATTTTTTTTTGAATTAATTTATGTAATTGTATTTCAATTTAAATTTACAAACTGGTAAATAATTTTCTAAATAAATTTAATTTCATTGGGTTATATTAATTTTTCATTTTATTTAAAATTATATGATTATGTGTGTAAATACAATTTATTAGATTATTTTATATTACCACTTGTTTAAAGTTTATTTATATTTGATATAGAATATGTATTCATTGATTAATTATCACTTCAACATTTTCTATTTGTAAGGGCTTATTCCACAATCTCAATTTTATCATGATTATTTGTCATTGAATTTTAATTAAAATAAAATATTATATCATTTCATAAAAAAATAATTATATTTTTTTATTATATGGATATTTATGTTTTTTAAAAGTAATAGTACCATATTTCCCTCTTTGGAACATAAAATGATTGAGAAAATGTTTTTTCAAAAATACAACATCACTTATCTTTTTGGTTATAGATGATTTTTATTCCAAAACCAAGTTTTCTAAAAATGTTCTCAAAAGAGTTATTAAAATTATACCAAAAATTATTAAATACATATTTAACTATGTTTTAATTATTTTGATTTTTTTTGAAATTAATCTACACATCTTTTTCTAGACAAGGTTTGTTTTTCATTTACTGATTTGTAAAAATAATATTTTTTAATGTGTATGACTTGTATTAAATTTACCACCATCACAACCCATAATTTTTTTTATAGATTAAATAATAATTTTCAATGTTTATTTTAAAATAAATTTAATTTCAAAATATTTTATGAACATTTAGTTTTAAAATATATTTTAGAAACATTTTTTTTATTAATAATGTTTTAATGACATGTTTATTCATCAACAACATCAAAACATTATCCGGATTTTGATCCAATGGAGTTATGTTTTATTGATACCATCCGAACTATATATCTAGATGGTTTATGATTTGTTTTACTAGGAAAAGTATTGTAATTGTCTTTCTTGATTAATTTTTAAAATAATTAACTTTCCCTTAAAATATTCAATTTCTTATCACCATTGGACAATACATTTCCCTTAAATATCATTATTATTTATCATAGATAAATTTATTAATTAAACCTTATATCATTTATATATACAGTACTTTTCATTGAAAGTAATATTATTATGTGGGTAAATATTGAAAAATATGTATTCATTGCTAAATACAGGTATTTTTAGATAAGGTATATTATTCATGAATTAAATCAATTATCCAATATGATAAGAATGAAGTAGATCCTCAAGGAAAGATTACACTCAGAACTCAGTTTGGGGACCGTGTATCTAATTCATATTTCATGGTTTTTTTCATGACACATCCTACAACATTTTTCTTGGAAGACCATGGATACATCAGCATGTGGCTATACCTTCATAATACCATCAATGTCTCAAATATTGTTTCAATTTTCAAATTGGGACATTGTATGGTGATAAAGGCCCATTCAAAACTTGTGAATCTCAATACATTGAGGTAGAATTCTATCACATGGAGGGAAAGAAGGTTACCAAAATTAATGCTCAATATGGTTTGGAAAAGATTCCAGTAAACCCATTCGGATATCCCCCTCAATGCATTGGTAATATCGGGAGATAAAACAATTAGATAGACATAGTTAAATGGTATTTTTGTATATTCCTACCCATTATTTCAAAACTATATTATGAAACATCATGACAGTAGAGGTATCATGATTCCTGAGATCATGATGTCCAATATTGATGATTTTTATTAATTTATAATTTAGTTATTATTATGCATGATATTTTCGCAATGATATTATTTATGGATGTATTTCATTACCATATTATTAATTAAATAGAAGGTTTTATCAGTTATTTATCTTTCCACATTGATTTTTCCTTATCGAATCATGACAGTAAAATTATGTAAATGAAATATGTGTTTAGTTATTTATCATTAGATGTTGATTGTGCTTATTGATTTATGATAACTTCCACTATAATAAACCCATACTAAGCATCTGAGATCAACATTTATATATTTTTTATTCCCTGGAATCTAAAAATTTTACTATGAATAGTATGAAAGGATATTATTATTCCTAATTCATGCTCTCATGGATTATTATTTGTGGATATTATGCACTCTTATGGCTTCTGTATTATGTTATAATAAAGACGTATATTAGGACTCTCGATTTGAGATTTATGTCATTGGGTATGGCATTTATTTACCATGATTCTATTCCCATACAATTATTAACAAATTATGTTCACTTATAATATTTGAATTGATGTCTCCCATGTTTACCCTTTCTGAGCATTTGAGCTCACCCCTTATTATGATTCTATTTCCCCATGTTATGATGATGGGTATCAACTAGGATAAGTGTGGAGGGGTATCATATGAGAATAATATCTGTGGTGTATATTTAATATCTTTAATTAAATAAGTTGATTATGTATCTATTCTATAAATACATTAAAAATTTATAGTTCTATTAACTATATTAAATATAGATATATTGAATATTCCTAAATAAATGATGTAATATTTATGTTTGTGATGCTTAGTTCTCATTAGTTTATATCAAAGTAGGGTTTTAGTGATTATAAATGAGGGGATAAAAACTACGACAACCAATGATTAATTTAATGTTATATAGGAAGTACATAATGTTTCATAGGTTGATAAAAAGGTGTTATAATTTGGGACATATTATGGATGAATTTCAATATCATATAATTACATACGCTGATTATTAACACAAGATACACAATCTAAGATTATTGGTTTTAGTAAATAATATATTTCAATATTAATTGTGTGAAAAAATAATGTGATGTCCAATGTAATGATTGTTCTCTTGTGAAACAAAATGTAATGGGAGTTGTAATGTGAAATAATGTAGTTATTATCACCCAATTAACACTAAATATGAATGATATCATGAATCATGATAAACATACCAACATCTAAAGGAAGAAAAAAATCCACTATTGATTACTTTATATAGAAACACTCACCTTCCTTCATTGGTTCCTATGATATACTTATTACAGAGTAATGGATTAATGAATATAAAATATATTCTCCATTATCATGTGATTTTACTAGGATAAGGCTATTTATTATTATCCAATTACCGTTTAGGATCGAATGAGAAGGGGATGAATCAATAGTTCCATAATTTTAAAATTATATTATAATTAAACCTCCCAATCATTTTTTATATTCCCAATAAACTGAAAATAAAATCTCAATCTTACATCAAGTGTTGTTTTATTGAATTAGAGAACAACACATAGTATTTAAAAAGTTTAGTTGAAATGGCCACTCCATGGCATGTTGGTTACACCCCCAACAAGGATTCTTCACTATATCCACATGTAAATATAAAAAAACATAAACTCCTTTGTTACATATCTATAATAATATATAATCCACTTTATCCTCTATTGTTTCAGAGTCCATTAGATACTTATTCTCTTTAATGATAGAGATTGGGAAATATATTGTTATTTATGTATTTCTTCATAAGATAGTTGGATTCATCTTCTTCGTGTAAGATTCTTCAAAGACATTAGCATTTTTCTTGAGCAATATTAGTATCCTAAAAATCATTCAAATATTGAATAATCTAAGTTAACTTCTTCAAATTATTCAGTACATGTGATCACCATATTGAATAATTGAACATCTTTGGGTCTATATCTCATTAAGAAAAATATGTATTGATATAACAAAATAATATTTCAATTATAGTAAAAAATTCTTTATCACGTGCATTTACAACATATACAATAAAATATAATAAACTTTCGTGTGGAAATAAGTGATTTTTTCGAAGATTTAAATGTGTTATGAATAACACATTCAGTCTCCCATGATTATTAACAGTAGGTGGTTCTCATTTTAATATTCTAAAGACTTCGTATTAATTATTTATTTAATGTGATATTTGAATATTTATGTTCGAAATGATTCATCATTTATAGATTTTTCATGGATAATATGGCATATCCATATATTTCATTGTGGAACATATAATACCTTGTGGTGTAGGACATCATTAGTAATGAGATACCCTATAAATTTCAATAAACTCTATACTCATCCATTATTACTATGGTGTGAAACCATACCATATTTTTTATTCCATCATAGGTAAAAATTATTACTTCTATTAATTAAAACCAAACCATATTTTAGAGAAACACAATGATATGACCATATAATTTAATATGGCCTTAGTAATGAATAAATGAAGGAACCGGGTTTCATTTATTATTTTCATTATTTTTATTGAGGAATATTCTCTAATCACATTGCCTAATATACTATTTTAATGAATTATCATAATAACCTACATTCTAATCCTCATTCAAAATTCCCTCAAGACATTGGATCTCTGTTTATTTAAGAAACATTAAAATACTATAGTTGTGCATGAATCCAGATATTATGTTCATGAATACATGATTTATAGATGTTTATATTATTCCTTTTTAAATTCGATCAAAATGAATACAATTGTAATTTCATACATTAAAATTTATCCCAAACATACCTCATTAGTTATTATCTTTTTTTATCTATAGAACTCAACTTCATTAGGTGATACCATGAATCACTAATTTATTTTCATGTATGACAGATATAACAACCATACACTTTTTTACATATTTAGAAATTATTTATTACATAAAATTCCACTTAAGGAAAATTCATGGATCGAGAGATCTAGTGTCTTGGGAAATTAAGAACATTTCATGACAACTTAAGACATAAAATACAACATAACTATTGAAAACTTATTTTATATGAACAAAAAATTCCTTCTTACTTAAAATTGAATGAGATAACCTAAGGACAAAAATATAAAAATGGTTATCTATAAAGCTGAGTATGGTAGTAAAAAAGTCATAACTTGAAAAATACAGTACATGTTAGGTTATAAGCATATCAACAGAGCATAAGAGAAACATGAACATAAGGGCATGATATAGCATGATTGTGGAAAAATGGAAATATGGAATCAATATATAAAATGATATTATCATGACAGAAGGCTCATTTAACAAGTATTATCAAGATTAAACCCTCATTTAAAAATAAATATCATGCGTAATCCATAATTGCACATGAATAATCATGAGTAAACCCACATTGTACTTGAATTAGCAAGAGTAAACCCTCATTGCACATGAATTAGAATTTGTAAAACCTCATTTAACATGAATTTGAATGAGTAAAACCTCATTTAACATGGATTATCATGATACAAAACATTACCCAAGGCATTGAAGTTCTATAGGGGTGCACCCTTCATAAACATGTCATTTCTTACATAAGTGTGCCTCGTGGATCATATAACATGGAAGCATTAAACATCATAAGTTATTCCATAATTGAAGAATGTGGAATAAAAACAAGTATTAAACATTAAATATGTATATTTTCATAATGGTGAATAACCTTGATAGAGAAATGGGTATGGTGTTCACTATAGGATGATTTAGGCTTGAAAAAACGTGGTTTAATTTTGGCAACATAACATCGTCAAATGGAAATTTGTTAATTGGGTTGATGAGGGAGAAATGGTTATCTAATAATATGTAACTGAAATTTAAAGTAAGAGGTTTATATATATACATGTCCCAACACATTGAATTTTTAAATGGAAGGAGTAACATAATGAAAAAACTTGAAGAAAGAGGATAAATGGAATAACAATTACAAACTTTTGACATGGAAACAGGTGTAAATGGGAGGGATTAATGGGAGAGAAATAGGCCTATCATAATTCAAACATATGTATTGAAGTATTAGAGAGTTGTGAAATCATATCACAATATTTTTAATTGAAAAAAGGGTATAACAACATAACAATATTTGGACAAAAATGAGAAAGTAAGAAATCCCTTACTTGGAAGTGTGATCCCAAAGGTTTGGGAAAGGCTTTTTAGGAGATTGGGGATCGCTAGTATGACTCTAAGGAGTATTTTTAATAGGTTTTTCAAGCTCTAAAAGGTTTGAGTGAAGAGTAAGGGGAGTTTTGGAGGGTGTATATTGGAAATGCGAGGGAATTTATTATTATTTAGGTTTCAGACAATACCTAATAAACTAATCAAAACCACAAACCATCCAATGGTTTTTACCAATGGTTTATGAAAAAGGAGAGTGGTATAAAATATTTTATAGGTCCAATGGCCAACCATATTAAAATATTAGGCTTTATTATGTGGAGGTGTGTCACACTCTCAAGGAAATCATTTTAAAACGTTAAAATATTTTATATGTCTTGGAGGGTCCACTAAGGCATTAAATAATTTATCAAACAAATCATAAATAAAAATATTTTAAAATTAAAACATATATTTTCTGAATAAACCATTTATAGTATTTTATTATATTACTATTGGGTCATTATGAAGTCATAAAACACATTATATATTTATCTGGTATTTAATTTTTACGCAAAAATTTGACTGTCACAAAAAATAATGAAAAATTATCCGTTGGATAATTTAGAAGTAATGATTCCAAAAATAATATTTATGTTATCTAAATAATTTTCTAGATATTTTAATTTTCACTTTTAATATAAAAACTATCATTTTCTGAAAATTAACGGGGTTTGAAAAAACAGTTTTTAAACCATAATAAAAATTATATTTGACGTCATAATAAATATGTAATAATTTATTATTAATAATATAATTTTGATAATAATATTTTATTAAAATATTAATTATTTCAAAAATTCATTAATTCATCAAACAAAAAATTTTAATTAAAAATGAAATTTCTATTTTATTATATATAAATATAATTTTTATCAAACTGAATTCATAATATTTTATAGAGTAAAAACATAAAAATATTAATAATTTATTATTAAAAGGAATGTTTTTATAACACGATTATAATAACATTATTAATAAATACTTATTTTAATATAATAATTTATATATTTTTGAAAAGTACCATTTTACCTGAAAAATTAATTTGTCTAATTCATTTCAATTTTAAGAAAAACAATTCCCATAAAGGAATTGATGGAATAAGAAATTTCTTTAAACAAATACACAATAATTAAATACTTTCTTATTACATAACCCCTTATAACACCCACAAAATACCAAAGTGTATGATGTGTGATTGTGACAAACTCTTGGGGCAGCTCAGATATCATTGCTCAAGTGGAAATCCCTATTAACATCCACTTATCCCATAGGGGATTCTGTTCGTCCTTAAAGTGTTGAACCTAAAATTGGGTTTGACCAAGATATAATCCTAATGAAGCTACCTGATTTCTGATCTCTAATAAATTAGCTTTGTATAACTCAAGTCTACTGGATAAGGCAATCATCTCCTTTTTCTGTGTTGAAAGGATTATTTTTAAATAACGTAAATTTATACTAGTCATGTGATCACTGTTTAATGGCTATATTATCAATAGTAATGATACTTAACATTCATTGAAAACCAATAAAAAATAGCATTTTATTTGTATATACAGAAGAAACTAAACGAAAGGGAATTTTATTCATGAATGTTCAAGTCGTTACAACTAATCCATGAATTACATGTGAAACATGTATCATGGGACTGACTATATATCATGATTTTTGTGGCCTTATTAAATTTGGGTGAAACCTAATTTGATTTAGTGGAAATTTTTGAATAAAAATATACCACACAAATTTTCCTTCTCCATCGAGGTGAGAGCAAGAAAGCTATCATGATATGAAATCGGATGACCTAGATTTATTTTATCAAATGGTGTGTGTTATGTGTTTTTGTTTTAAAGATAGGTGAACTATTCCCATGGTGTTTCCATTCAATATATATTTTCTTATCAATCACCTTTATCTATATAATACTTCATGTTCCAATCACTGATTGACCTGTAATCATGGCTCAACACCCACAACAGAGTCACACACCACATGGGATGAGCTGACATGATCACCCCTACACGTTCCACCTACATAACCAATGATTGTTATTCAATTACTATACATTCGTAAACCTCAGGGAACACGTCTATATTCCCATAAATTAACATTATAACCTCTTACCTCCATGGATTCCTATATGCTGGCTAGCTCTCATTTGTGGTTGAGCTCCATTTTTTATCATACACATAGAAATATAGCTAAGTGAAATATTCCATTCCCAAAAAAAATTCTCCTTAAATAAATTCCCCATTCAATGAATATGAATATACTTTTACATGGATCTAGAGATGCAAACTTCTCATACATAAATATTATATCATATTAGACAAATATACATTACATAGTATTATAATCCATATAAGAATAATTTAGGTCTATCAACTTAAGAAATTTTGGAAAAATAAAAAAAAATGATCAACATGTAATATATGTAATCTCTCGCTAAGTTCAACATAATTATCACCATTATTAGACATATCAAAAATAATACATTTCTTCATATTTTATAGAAATGAAACATAAAAAAGGGCAATCTCATAGGCTCAATAAGAAAACAAGAGAGATATTAATATAACTACAGAATATGGCAGTCAAAACATGAGAATAATATATGAAAATCATACCCTATATATCATTGATCATAGTCCTGAGTCATGTAATAAATATTGGTAGTTTATAAGACATGAGTTATAATGTAATAAAATAACATGACCCATGAGATTATAACATTGGAAGAAGACATAGATTTGTTGCATATAAATAATCACTGAATCTTTTATGTCAAGGCTACCAACCATGGAATTCACAACATCTTAGGCTTGGTATAACCACTAGTTCAGCTACATTGAGCTTGGGATAACCTCCAATGTAACCTATTTCAAGCTTGGGATAATTTCCCATGTACCTTTTTTAGGCATAGTATAACCTCCTATGTACCCACATTTAGGCTAGGGATAACCTCGTATAAAACATTTTTAGATTGGGAAAAACTCATGTGTACATTTTTAGGGCATAGAATAACCTCATGTATACCTATTGTTCCCGTATAATATTAATCATTACTCAATGTATTGAAGTGAGATATAGGACTCACCCATAATTGGTTATAAAATGAACACCACCACATAATGAAAGTAACACATATGTGTGCCACAAGATTATAAAAATTTTGTTATATCATAAACCAAGAAAAGAAGTGGTTTTCATAAACAGTTCATCATAACATACCTTGTATCAAAGAAAGAAGTTTGATAATCATTTCATTTTATCATTAAAGAATAACCCATTAAAATGAAGAGGGTTTCAAAAGAATTTAATCATGGTATAACCCATGGAAGAGAATCAGGTTTCCGAAGAATTTTATCATGGTATAACATGGGGAAGATATATGGGTTTCATAAATATCGTTTCATCATAAAAATAAACCATATAGAGAAAGGGTATGAATGGTATCCTTGAATTAAATCCCCAGTAAATCATAAGTGGCATGAAATGATGTCATCTTAAATAGAAAATGATTTAGAAAGATAACTTTTAACATTTCCATAGAAAATAGATTTTATTTGAAAATAATTCTTTATAATAAATTCTCAAAATATTTTGGAAATCATTTTCATTGAAAATAATCTTGTAAACTTATAAAGAAATCTCTAATAACCATTTAAAACATTTCATTAAGAAAATATCATTTCCTCTTTGAAAAAAACTTTTTAAAACACAACACATTTTGAATGTCATTTTATTTAATAATTTCATTGAAAATTTATAAATCAATACTCAAAAAATAATGGTTATGAGGATGGGGAATTCCATTATTAACATACACGTTAAAACAAATACTTATTTCACAATTTTCTGTAAAATACAAATGGGAATTATTTGGAAAATGACATGAATATTCCATTCAATTTTTTTTTAACAATTTAAAATTTGGGTAAAAAATTATTTAGTAAAACATTTTATGAACCCTTATAATATTTATAATATTATTTATAAAACATAGTTTTAGGAGAAATTATTTTTCAGCCAGAGAGATAAATAAAGAGAATTTTTCTTCAAAACATTATTTTGAACTATTGAGTATATAATAAGATTAATATTAATGGAAAACATTTATTCTACTTTAATATACATTTTATTATAATATATAAGACCTTATTGGGTGATATATCATAATATTTAATCATTTTAAGTATAATCATATATAATCCCGAGAAATGATGAGATTCCAAAATTAGACTTTTACAAATTTTGTAACACTGAATTGTAATCTCAATGAAAGAATAACCTTAAAATAAAAATTATAATATCATTAAAATTTTTATATTCGTGAAATAAAATTTAAAATGGGTACTATATACAAATCATCAAAGAAGATAGGTGAATAACATAACTTATGTCCCAAAGAAGACAATTTGAGACAAAAATATCCCATACTGATTTGGTATCGTTTGTTCAGTAAACCCCATAAAAGATAGATTTTAAAATATAGATTTAAATCCCTATAAAATTGAGGATAATAATCATAATATAAATTCATGGTCAACATATACACCACATAAAAGAAACAAAAGGTGATTATGGAATTCATATCATTGAAAATATGAGTGAGATGAAAACCCCTTTTCGTGAGTCTCAAAATCCTTTGTACACATTAAAAAATAATATATAATAAATATAAATGTACTATAAAAATATTAAATAAACATAATTATATTTAGAATACCATATATGGTTTACTTATAACCTTTTATTATCTATTTATTAACAATTCCATTTTAATATCACGTTTCAGGCAATAAATACTTTTTTTGTGTATGTATGTATTTTTTATTTTTTTTATTATTCATTTCATAATGGTTCCATAATATTCATAATATTAAACATGATATAGTTATTATATATATTAATTATATTTTTATTTATTGTATTCCAAAAAAATTTGAGATAGAAAATGAAATACTCTGTTCACAGAGACGGTAGGTCGTACGTACACATGATCTTTGTTTTCATTTTCTTAATGGATTGAAAAAAATAAAGATAAATAATATATTAACATTAAATAAAAATTGTTTTCATATATATGAAATATTCACATTAAAACCATCCTTATTACATTCCTTGTAATGAGTTGATGAATCGCATCACTCCGCGAGGAGGTAGTCCGACGTACACAAAAACTACATTATCATATTCCCATTGAATGAAATCAATAAATGAATATGTGATATCAAGATTAAAAAATAAAAAAAATATCATATATTTCATACATTAACATTAAATATATCATTATATCCATTCATAAGAGGTGTTCATGGAAAATGAATAACATTGGTTCGTTTGGCAGTAATCCGATGTACACATGCATGATGATTTCGTGAACCGTTTGATGGAATAGAAGAATTATTTAGGTTATTAAATTTACATAATAACATATAAAAATATTTAATATACATTATTTATAATATAATTAGGTTTAATAATAATTTAAGGAGATGGTGGAAGAAATAAAATGAAACACTTGATTAAGTGCATTACCTCTTCTTTGGATAACAAGTTACGGTTTCACCAAAAGGCTTTTAGGTTATATTTCTAACCAAAATAAGGCGTATAAGAAGAGAGGATGGTTTTTTAGTCAGTGATTGTTAAGGTAATTTCCGATCTAATGGGTTTTGGGAATTTAAATATGAGAGGATAGGGTGTGGCCTTTTATAAGTGAGGTGAGTGTCACACTTTTAAATTTGGAACGGAAAAAGGTGTACCCACCTTTTTAACAACGAACAATGCTATAAAAAGGGATATTATATAATATATAAGTGACTAGGTATCAATATGTCCTGCTAATGAGTATTTTCCAAGTATTTTAATATTTTTAACTTTTATCATTTTTCATTAACCCACTATTAAACCCACTTTCACATTAACCCTGATAAATAATTTTTACGGTATTAAATATATATTTTGGTAAAAAAATTAATTTGACATAATTACATAATATAAATTATGATTATTCCAAATATATAATACATTTTTTAATAATTCAATTCACAGTGTTAGAATATTTTAATTTAAATGTAATCGCGTTGACATGAGTAGAAAGTGGGTTTTGAAAGGGATCATGTTCAAATTTATAAAAAGTTATGATATAAAAATCAATTCAAAAATGATTAAAATGAACTAAATTTGATTCATAGATATATAATTGATATAATTTTACTTTCAAATCAATTTTTAATTTCTAAAAATATTTTATACAAATGACATGTCTTAATAAAACCAAGTATTTTTCACTATTAATTAAAAATGCTTCCTTTTCCAAAAAGTCTAAATAATTTACCCAAAGTTAAAATTAATATGAATATTTATTAAATAATTTTAATTTTTCCAAATACAGTTTTTATAATTAGACAAAAATTTATATTAATATAGGTTTTTTATATAGTGACAATAATTTTTATTACATGACTATTACATCATTTTAAAGATAAACAACATAATAGCATTGCAAATCCAGGATCAAATGGTTTAATATCTCGGTAAAATTAGGATTTTACATCACTTCTACCTAATAAAACAGAAACATTATTTAATTTCTTCTTCTCTATATTTTTATTTTTCCTTGGGTTCTCCTTGGAACAAGTAATCACATGAGGATATATATCAATGAAAGGAGTAAGCTAAAATCCTAATAAGAGGTTAAATAAGGACATGGATCAATATAACATGGATTATCGTAATCATAATTATCAAAAAAAAAATTGGATAATTATAGTAATTAGTTTAAGAATAAGATAAATTAATTGAATTAGGGAATGCATAAAAAACAAATGTCATGTATTAATGATAAAAACCACACATATTTGTGATGAAATATATCTTCATGTTCATAGTTATCGTATGTGAATAATAAATAAAATTATCATTTTGAAAATATAAATTATCAGGTTGACACATATTTGAGATTATCTAATTCAATACATCACATTAAAAAATGCATTATATCTCCATATAATTTATGGTGCAACCATCACATCCTAACATTTAAATTATCATACATTCCACAGAAAATATTAATCAATCGTAGACATAAAATAACCCGTGGAATGAAATTTTTTTCATTTAATAAACATACATTTATGGATAAATATTTTGGTTCTCAAGGTAAAATACATATTGCGTATAGGAATCATCAATCTTGAGAGAAGGAGAAACAATATCAAGGGAGTCGATATATTTTTTTGGAAAGAAGAGTTCTTTTATAAAATCATTATATTTTTCATAAAACCAATTTGAAAAAATTGGATATCTTAAAAAATAAAATGGAATAATAATTATATTATATTTCGGAAAAATAAATTAATATCTATACTAAAATTGTAGAGAAATATGGAAACCCTAAGGAAATGGAGTTGGGTTCGAAAATCCCATTACCATAATTCGCTCTTAATTATATCACATTCCTCATACTAAATAAAAAACTCATATTTATTAGAACACTTATCTAGATGTGAATAATAGTAATTTATACAACTGTTTTTCAAATATAATCATTGGATTACAATTTCTTAATCTTTTTTGATGGAATTAAATTTTTTTGATATCAGGTTTTTCATAAAAATATCGATTTTGCATCAATTAATTTATTTTACAAAATGTAAATTATACATTAACATTATTAATTATACAAGCATATAAAAAATGTAAATAAATATTTATATATAATATATAATTTCTAATTTAAAATCATAATGGTTTTTATAATAATTTTCTTGGTAGTGTCTCTATAGGTGGTAGACCAACCTTTAAATGGTATGATGATTTATTTTCCTAGGGAAGAGAGGGGTAGTTTATATTTGAAGAGAGGGGTATTTTAATAATAAAATATTTAATAAAATATTATTTCAAATGTGAGACTAGTAATCATTAATTTTTGAAAATATAAATCAAATTTTAATATAATATAAATTCATTAATACTTTAAAACACATCTAAAATTCTAATTCATTAGTTTATCAAAAAGGAAAGTGGAAAAAAGAAAAATTGTCATTTTAAAGAATTAATTTTGACTTTAGGTTTTAGAAAATACATTTTATGTTTGTAAATTTAGATTAATGTATTTTAATGGCTTATTTTTCAAATTAAATATATAATAACTTTAATTTATGTTTTATAAATAATTATGTCACTAATACCTTAGAACTTATGTAATTTAAGTAACACAAGTTATGTGAAAAGTGTATTCTTACTATTCATCAAAAATTTGAAGTATTTCAAAAAATTACCAAAAAACCCTTGGAATATTTTTAAATGATGATTTCAAAAATATACTCCATTTTGTGAAATTAATTTTCTAAGTATGAGAATATATTTTATTTCAAAAAAACATTTATTTGAAAAATACAAATTTTAATGTTATAACAGATTTTATGACTCTTTGAAAAATTAATTAAGGTATTATAAAACTATATTATAATTATAATTAATAAAATAATAATATATGAATCTATTTTATTTGGAAATATTTTATTTTAAATAAGTAAATTAATTATTGAATTATAAATAAACATTTCTGTTTTCCATAAATACCATTACCAAATTTATCATTTTTTAAACATTTATTTACATATATTATGATATAATTATATCAAATTTGTACTTATACGAGGAATAAATTATATTTATACTTTCAAAGGTGATATTTCACTTATATAGGGTGGACAACTATTCATAATGGTCATGTTACTCTTATAAGGTTCATGTTACTATTTCATTGATATAGATTCCTTAATTTAAAGAAATACCTTTAAGTTAATTCAGTATTCATTTATAAAGTTTCTGATGGGTTCTATAATTGATTTAATTTTATTTAGTACAATATTAAATGAATTTAATTTCAATTTATAAAATTTTGGGTCATTACATTGAAAAGGTGATAAAATATATTTTTTTTAAAAAATTCATTTTTAAGATTAAAATTGAATTTATTCCTATCCCTTATCAAGAAAAAACGTCATATGAATTTTTAAAATATGATTAAATATATATCATAAAAATTTCATTAAATTAACTCATCATTTTTTAAAGTTTTTTATAGTAAAATGAATTTGTTCTGAAATAAAATATTTTTTTAAATTCGTTACTTTTAAAATGTTTTTATTTTTATTTCCAATTAATTGGTCACCAAATAATTTATTTTATACACATTTGTAAACCATATATTTTCATAATTTATCTAACCCTATTCATATTCAACATTTCAATGGTTATGTGATAACAATCATATTAAATAATAATATTTTAAAAGTATGTGTTGTTTTGTTTAATGTCAGAGTTTCATGTGATAAAAGATAAACTCAATGATGAATGTAATGAAATATAAACTCACTATTTCAAATAATGAAATCTATAATATGTGTTTCCTATAACGAAAAATAAAAAAAAATGTTTTTTTTGGAAATAATATTTCACAAAATCATCGGGTGTTACATTTTTCACCCTTATAATGATATTCACCTTCGATATTCGTCACTTTGGAAAAAAACATTGAGGATAAGTTTTCGGTCCAAATGGGCCTAGATACCCTAAGAGAGAGGGGAGAAATAGAGTGTCGATATTATTTTTTAAATAATTCCTACCCCATTGGTTCTTGACCTATTTTTTATAAGGGTCACTTTATTTTCACTTATGTGTTTATGATGATCTATCATTTCTTATATATTTGATGATGATGCGTTGAATGTAATGTCGGAAATAAATCACATATACATATAAATTTTTAATTGGTTTAGCCTCACTAGTCTACATCTGTGGAGAATATAATAGAAATTTTCCAACATTCCAAATCCACTAAAGCTCACTACGAATTCAATGTTTAGGCTAGATAAGTTCTATTCACATGATCACTGCATTTACAAGGTTTAGGGTTAACTCACTACATTCCCAAGGGTACCTCCCTAAGTCTCTTTCACTGGTTCACTGATGGTGGAAAGTATCACCAACTTCCCCTTCCTTTTCTCACTTCTCTTTGAAGGGATACACTCACAATTTATAGATTTGTAGGTCCTTTCATTATCACTAATGAATGCATGCTCCACTGTTTGTAGAAGCTCTATTGAAGTACAATTTCATCCACTGATGAATACCACATTACCACATAACTAATATTAAATTTAAATTCTTCTCACAACATTTAGGGTGTCATGAGTGAAAATGCTTCCTTTGTATCAAAAAATCTACTTACATGAAACTTACAACTTGTGTGAAACTCCCTTCTTACGCGTACCTCAATACATTCATGCGACTCTCTTCTTATGTCCAAATCACTACTAGCATGAATCAGAGCTCCAATTTCCATCAGGTGATGACCATATTTAAATGAGGTGGGTAGATTCCTATTTTTAGTCATTTTGGACCCTTCACATAAAATTCATTCACACCGACTACCTTTTGTGCAAATCACTTCTCTGAAAGTGGAAAGCCTGATTTGACATCGCATTGGGGCATGTAAGTCTACTTCATGCAAACTCATCCTACATGAAAATAAATATCTTGTGAAAACATCTATCCATTATCATATTTTGATATAATTATCTTTAAATATTCCTTGTGTGTAACTTTCCAAACCTCTTTATCACTTGCACGCAACATCCGTTGACAAAACCACATTTATCCATTCTCGAATTCATTGAACAAAAAATTTACCAAACATTGGAAAATGGTGACACCTTGTATACAATCATTTTGTACCACCTCAAGAGAATCCATACCTTTTTATGAATCTTTTTCGATATATTTTGTCAAAAATGTCTCTAGAACTCCTTAGCTAGCCATAGAAACCCACTTTTTCAATAAACATAACCAATCTAGAAATGCATCAATGTTACCTTGAGGTATTTTTTCCCAACACTAAGTTTTACTGATTATATCCTCATACTCCAATGTAGCTTCGTAAATATGGTGGTTTCACCAAAACAATATTGAATAGATAATTGGTATTGTTTCCTAAAACATTACCTATTTTATCAAGAATATTTACTAGTTGTTCCAAATAAAGAATATCAGGCCTTAATTGTATGAACATTGAGTTTAGTACATGTGATAGGTCAAGTATGAACTTTCTTATCAATGACACATGGAAAAATTAAAATATAGAGAAAAGTACACTGCTAATTCTAATAGATATGTTATCATCTTGTTGTGATCAATAATTTTAAGGGGACTAATATACCAAGTTATCTTTAATTTGTATCATAAGAACAATTTCATAATTTTGTTTTCCATTGATAAATTTACAGTTCATCAATTACTCCAAGAAATTAATGTGATTTTTTATTCATGAATCACCAATGAATTAGAAGATCCATACTTGAATGATAACTCATTTCTTCTATATCCAGTTTTTACAATGCAGTTATCATTGGTTATCCAATACAGATAAATCATTATATGGTAAATTAATAAATTTATCTCTAAAACATTATCCAAAGTTCAACGTAAACCATTTCATAAATGTTTAGACATATGATCCTTCCAAAATGTTAAAATTTAGAAATTTAGAAATAAGATCACTAAATATCAAAAATAAACTTATCGTTAATCCCCCAAACAACATATTGAATCACATAATGTATCATACCAAACATGTGAATACCTTCATTATGTGATCTATTGAAATATGGTTAAAAACTAAATAATCATGAAATATTATTTAAAACATACATTCTTACAAATTCCATAAAAACATAGATTACTAAACATATTACTGAAATCCAAAAATGATTTAAATTCTGTCTATGATAACATAAATCCACAATGTCAAAACCTAATTAATCAATTCCAAGGATATCTGTAATATCAAATTTAATTTCTCCATATCAAACATATCTTTATCCCAACGTCATTATATCTACATAGGTAACATATTAAGGTATATCGTTCCCATAATCAGGTGTTTTTCATCAAAAAATACCTTGCCATTAAATCACATTTATTGGTCATCAGAACCATTCATATTAATAATGAAAATAATAGAAGAAAAACTTATAATAGATAATCCTTATATATTTAATAATTATTGAATTCCAATATAAACACTTTTATAATTCTACTTCATTCTTATTCCACTAACTAGGGTTCATCATCCTATTCATTAATACCTCTTTCATTGAAATTGTCATCTGTAGTATCTTCATCATCATTAAAAATTAATTTACATATACCACCATGTGGACCCTCTTCTTTAGATTCCCCCTAAGAAATTGATCTATATAATTCTCATGCAT
The DNA here is from genome assembly GCA_963277665.1 of Viscum album. Lineage (NCBI taxonomy): Eukaryota > Viridiplantae > Streptophyta > Magnoliopsida > Santalales > Viscaceae > Viscum > Viscum album. Next base: position 1,629,447,035 of record OY728130.1, read on the forward strand.
TACACATTTAAAACATTCAATCGTTGATGAAGCCTTAGGGAAACAATTATTGACATCCATTATGTTAAGTAAACACTTATTTTCCATCATTAATCACTTACTCTTTCCTCTTATTATCCAACCATAAAACATAGTCATGTTACTTTGATACAATCCTTAGATTTCAACTTCCCACATTATTTATATATAGGAAACCAAGTCTTCTTTCCTCCATGGTCTCCACCACCGAAACTCTCAATACACTATATCCCTGTAATCTTTGGGTAGTCTAAGAGTTAGTTGAGGTGCACGTTGTTAATCATATATCATGATAACTGATTAGGAATAATCATAATATCTTTCAATCTAGTTTTAAACCCATTTGGTTTTTCATCAGAATATTTTCTATCACATTCAATGATAATCCATTTCCTTCTGGTTCCCGCCGTTGATTAAAATCAAAATCATAGTTTGAATAACAATAATCCTTGTTAGAAAGCACATTATCTGAAAATTTTACATATATTATATCTAAATCACAAAACCTTATTTTCAATATATAACACAATAGACTTCACATAGGTCATTCATGGTCATTATCTATTTAATGAACTCAAGATAGGTTTTAAAGAGTTTTTGAATCTCCACAGAATATCCCTTGAGAGTGTCAAAGCATGTGTATAGCATGGCCCATTATCATTCACCAGGTGATGATCAATTCAAGATAAATTAACCCTTTTGAGGGTTATGACCCCTAGGTTCCTCTATGCCAGAACCATGTCCACTTGTAATATCCATATAGGGATGTAATTTCATAGAAACCACTCACTTTATCTTTTAACAAAACTCTAAAATATTTTTACAATAATTTGAATCATCCTTATAATTATCCTTATATTTATCTATAGAAATATCTCTTGGGATATCACTAATATCATCTCTTCCTAGTTTCTAATGTCTAACTATAACTTTCTCTGGTACAAAATATAGAGACCCAAACTTATCACGTATAAATATTAAATTTTATTAAGAGAATGTTTATTAAATAACATAATGATATATGGGAGATTTGTTTAGGTCTAGTTCCATTAGAAACATGGACAACATAATCAACTGGTCCATAAGTGAGATACATCATCTTGCACAATGTACATCGTAATTATCACCCTTCTTAGACATATCATGCATAATAACGTTCTTTATATACTGAGGAAATGAAACAGAAGAAAGGGTGATATAAAATACTAATTAAGGTTAAACAAGGGAGATATCAATATAAAATGAGAATAAAAGTATGATGATATGATAACAATATATGAGAACAATACTCTACATATCATAGATCATAAACATGAGTCATGGAAACAATATTAGCAGTTCATAAGACATGGATCATAATGGAATAAAAGAACATGAGCCACGAGATAATGGACCCAATTTATTTTCTTCTTCCTTGGTTATTTATGAATTCTTCAAGTAATAATTATATAATAATATCTTTAGTAGTTAAAATTACTGATAAAATGTTTTTAATTAAATAAAACATTATTTCTATCTTCGGTCAAAAAATTATTTTTATTCTAAAATAATGTTTTCAAAAAATATATTCAATAATGTATTCAAAATTATTCCAAGTATTTAATTAATACATTTTTACCTATGTTTTAATTTTTATAAAATGTTTTCAAATTAATTTTAATGCTTTTTTCCAAATAAGGACTATTTGAATTTTACTGATATATGAAAGTAATATTTCTTTTAACATGCATGACATGTAAACAATTTCTCACCATATAAATAATAAATGGTTTAAAGACTTCTTTAAATGTTTCAAGGGTTATTTTAAAGGAAATGTATTTAAAAAATATTTAATGAACTTTTAGTTTTTTAGAAAATAATTTCAAAGTGAAAATGTTATTTTATTCATGAATTTTTTTAAATGAATTTTTATTTATCAATGACATCAACCCTTTATTTTTCTTATGACACATTTGGGATATGTTGTATTCATGCAATCCTAATAAATATCTTTATCTTTTTATCAAAATTTCTAGGGAATATTTTTAAATTCTTATTCTTGATTAATTTTTTTAATCATTTACTTTACATTAAAATATTTACTTTATTCTCACCACTTGTCATTACATTTCTACTAAATATCCAATTATATATCATGGGAATATTTATTACCTAAACTGTATATCATTTATACATAAGGTATTTTAATTTTAATTTTATTTTATTTTCATGGTAAATATTGAAAAACCTATATTATTTAATCAATATCGATATTTTATGATAAGGAACATTATTCCAGAATTAAATTGATTATTATATATATGAGGAATGATTTGAAAATGCAGTGATGGGTGGGGAATGATTATAGATTTCCCCTTGATGCATCAGTAATATAATGAGATGAATCAGCTGGATAGCCTTAGTTAAATAGGATTATCGTGTATATCTACCCATTTATTTTAAAATTTCTTATGAAATGTCTTGACATTAGAGGTATTGTGATGCCTGAGATGATTATGTAAAATAATTAAGCATTTATTTTATTAAGAATTAAATTATTATTATACAAATGATTTTCATAATGATATTATCTCTATAGATATTAAATTATCATTTTATTGAATAATTGTCCTTTTTTCATTTATTTACCTTGAAATATTACCCACGAATTTTAGGATCCGGCCAAAAGCCGGTCTAAAAAAATTATATAAAAGTGATGAGAAAGAAGTGTAAAATGTTACAAGTAGCTATTAAAATGATGAAAAAATATGGTACAACACATATCAACATCCATCATTGGAGTACAATAATCCCGTTCATGAAAAGACCACATCGGGCCCATCTTCACAACTGCTTTTTCTGACAACACATCCAACACTTGGTTAGACTCTCTATATTCATGCGAGATTACTATGTTGAGATGATTAGTATTGTTGATACATTAAATCCAATTAAGTAGAATTATTTATGGTAAATCTCATTTTTGTCTTTAAGACCTTCATAAAAAGCTTATAGCTGGATGAAATCCATAATGACTTCCAATTACATAGGATAATATATCCAATTTCATGAACCATAGTGGGAATCTTGGATTCATAAGCCACCCCAATTCCAATGTAATGATAAAATCATCCATTGGAAAAGACACGGTGTGTGAGGACGGATCCTCTACAAAAATAAGGCCCTATAATTCCGAAGGCCACTCCATTAACATTATCCTTAGGCCCTAGGTTAATTGGAGTGATCCAACAAATAAATTTAATCATTATTGGATACTTTTTCCAATCTGAAACACCCATATGTCTGAGGATATTGTAATAATACATAATATTATTCATTCCTATGGTTTATATAGTGGTACTAATATAAAACATCTTGTATAAATCCATCATTACCATGAATATAGAGGCTAGATTCCTATCAAATAACATTGTACTGAGGGAATTCCAAATAATAGGTATAACAAAACTGGTTGATACAAGCTGTATGTTCTGAAAAAATGCACTATAGTCAATAGAATCGACCCACTCTATGAAATTATTAGACATAAAATAACTTTTATGTCTGATCCCAAACAGTGAGCCTATATAGTTCTATAATGAATGAGAAAAGCCACATTTCGGGAAATGATGATTGATATCTTCCTTGAAATGAAGACAGAGAGTAGAGGATAAAGAATGTTGGTAACCAACCTTTTTCATTTGATCATATGTGGGAAATATTCACTTCCATATCCTCCATAAAAATAAATACCTAAAATCCTTTATAAATAAGTCCTTGAATTCCATTATCCAAAGTGGTGGCTTATTTATACCCCCGCATTTTGGATTATAAAACTCTTTGGTATAGAAATTCCCATTTAAGTTGTGTTTCCAAACGTGATTTTCACAATCCATAAAGAATTATTTTTTAAACTTTACATAATATTTTGATAAAGGATTAGGCTATTAAAACTATATTCTTGAAGCAAGAAGTCATTAATATAAAATTTTTTAGCCTCTAAAATGATGGTGACTTGGATGTACATTGCACTATCTAGCCACATTGTTCTCTAATAGTTATGATTAGAGCTTATTCTCACCATCCATCTTGTGCAATCAATGATTTTTTAATGGAATTCTTGATGGAGACCCAAAACGATGATTAAATGTAATATCTATAAAAATTTAAAATCCACTATTTGAAACAATTTGAATAGAATCCACAGTGAAAACCCCAAAAATCATACTCCATGTGAACTTCCCAATAATTCCTTCATTAAATATCCTGAGGTCTTTAATTTCGAGGCCTCTCAGTTCAATGGGTTTAATACATTCCTTCTAGGTAACCATGACCAATTTCTTTTCATTCCCTGATCCAGTCCATATAAAGTTTCTAAAATACATTGAAGTTACTTGATGAGTATTCTATAACATCTATAAATTGAAAAGGAGTAGATGAACTTGGATGCGATCACTGATTAAACAAGGAACACCCTTTTACCTTGAGACATAGCATGTCCATTACATCAGGCCATTTGGTTGAAAATACCTAACTGTATGTCTTCTAAAAATTTCATCCTCACCATACCCATAGAATAATGGGATGACAATGTAGTTAAATGGTATAGATCCTCTCTTAACTCCAAGTCTTCTAATAGTCATGTACAATTTTTTAATTGATAAGGCATCACGAAAGACAGTAAATAATTTATCCCAAATTATAGCTTTCCCAGAAACTTCCTCATAATGTTAAAAGAGGGATTTTATATAGGATATGGTCCTTTTTTGGAATTCCTAAGTAATATAATATCATACTCATACAATATATGTGATGAAACATTGTCATTTTTTCAAAATTTTGTTTTCTTGTAAATGCCAAGGTCATCCATATCATTGATACAACTACTCAAATAATCTTCTTCAAAAGTAAATAGAAACCCTAAGAGTAGGTCTCCATGTCTTACACCTCTTGTGATCTAAAATAAGTCTATGAGTATTACATTAATAAAAATTGATAGCCTTGTAGGTAAAAGAATGGAGATAATAAGCATGATGAAGGGATTATAAAAAACATATCTTTTGAGAACAATATAAAGAAAACTCCACTTCAAGGTGTCAAAATCATTGGATATATCAATTTTGAGTTAAAAATTACCATCCTTCTTCATCATATTCTTTATTTTCACACCCTTTGAGGCAATGAAAATAAATTTTGGAATATTCCATATAGGGACAAAACCAACATGGTTTGTAGTGATAAAATATTTAACAATCCCCTAATCATATTCCTAAGAATATTGATAATGATCTTGGGAATCATGTTCCTATGTGAAATTAGTATGAAGCCTTTGAAATCAAGATAATTATCATTCTTGGTATCAAAGAAATTAAACATGCATCAATCCCATAATTAATGTATGAGTGAGTAAATAAATAATTGTTTTCTTTAGTTATGACATCCTAGAATATATCCCAATATAACATGAAAAATCTATTAGTAATGCCATCCGGGATAGGGGAACTCTCCATATTAAGATAGAAAATAGTGACCTTAATCTCTAATTTGGGTAGAACCATCATAAAAGCATTATTATAATTCTCTTCAATGAAGGGACTTATATTTTAAACAAATTATTGTGTGTTTTTAGGACATTATCAATGTAGAGTCCCTTAAAATTCTCTATAACTACATGAGATATCTCACTTTCATATGTGTACCATATACCATTTATAATGAGTTATTTTTTCCTTAACCTTCCCCTATACTCTTTGTGATGTACATGGAATACCATTGAGTTCATATCCCCATTATTTAACCATTTGACGCTCACATGATTTTTTCCAGCCATTATTTAGTCATTTGAAGATCATCCAGACTATGCTGATCGTGGATCTATTCCCTAGATGGTTCATCTTGATGTTGGTTAGTGATCTAGTAGTAATAATGATTTTCCATAAAAGCATTGATATCCAGGTAAATATTGTAATTCTATTTATTACTATACTAATTGTATAATTTCACGGGGTATTTATGTTTCCTAACCAGATTTTGAAAAGAACAGTCAATAGGTTCAATTTTCAAAGCCTGTAATAGTGATTCTTTGCATCTTGGAATCACAATCCATCCATTATTAAAATAAAATGGAATGGGTGTTCCCCTTTCCTAGTGCATAGAAACTTCAATAATAATAGTATTGTGATCGAAATGATTCATAGGATTTTTGAATCTTGGTACTCCATTTGTAGCACTTCTATAATCCATTTAAGAAAAACACCTATCAATATTAATTCATCCCGTCCATTACAAGTGTATATAATCTATGTGAATTCATCTCTAGTAATTGGGACTTCTACAATATTCAATTTATCAATGCATGAGGAGAACTCAAATGAGGCAGAGTATTTAAAGTTTTGTCCATTCCATTCTCACAGTTTTAGAACTGTGTTAAAGTCTCCAAGGTTCAAACATTTGTGAATAATATTTTCATAAATCTCATCGATTTACTTATATAGTTCCATTATCCTTATGAATTATTTAGATTGATAAATAAAATAGGTATATATAAGAAATATAGATATGTTTCAAACAATTAATACACTATGAGGCTTTATAGTGACATCATTAATTTGGATACTCTCATGCTCTAAAATCCTTAGATGATGTATGTTGGATATTAAATCATGAATAATTTTTGAGACAAATTTATACTTAGAATTATCCCACTTTAAATCATTAAAAATGTAAAAAATAATCTTGGGATTAGCAATACCAACAAGAAATGGTTTACAAACCATAAAAAATGTCCAAGGGATTTTTCCATTAGGGGGTTACCTAGAATTTGACAATTACAATAGGATATCCTCATTGTTTAAGAGTTTTCCCATTTATTGAGGGATATCTTGTTGTGACATAATCAATAGGCCTTTGATTTTATTTCCCTTGTTTTTTTGCCTTTAGTAATGCTACCCATTTTAGGGCCATCCTTATTTTCACTTATTCAATATTTATGGGCATTTTCATCAACTAATAAATGCTAAGGCTTTTTAATAGACTATGTGACATCAAGAAAATCACACCAGAAGACACCATTTAATGGGTCAAATATATTAAAATATTTCCCCACATCAATAGGTTTGTTCTTGAGAGTATTCTTCCTTGAAAATTTTGAGTTAGGTATCTGTGAACCCACACCCTTTAAATAACCGTGATCCGTGTGCTGATAATGAATTTGGGAAAACCTTTCAGAAAAATATAATTATTGGCATGTACTCCCATCATGGGTTGGAGTCTCATATATATAATCCTCCAATTATTTTACCTATGAGCATACATATGGACTATATTTGAATGAATTACTAGATCTAAGATCCTATGAAGTCCCTTTTTTCATTCTCTACCTTTTTATCACCACATGGAGCATCTGAGGAGTGTGTAACAACTACTTGTGCATCCCCTTCCATAGTTTATTCTTTATCTATGACCACCTCCATGTTTTTAGTTCCATCTTCTATCAATAACAAGGATGATACAGTTGATTGATCTTTCGGCTGCCCAGTCTCATTTAGCTTCCCTAGAGATTCCTAATAGCACCACATTCCATGGGTGCTTTGGGAAGACATGACTCTTGTGAGATGTGCATGGTGTTTGCCACCATAAAATTCGTTTATTTGGATATCTATATATTGGGAAGCTCACCTACATGAATATTCATCCCATCCTTAGTGGATTAAGATATGGGAACCTTGGAGATATGCTCAGCTGCCTAATAGGATGATGGTTGTTTATGATCCTAATTTTTATCACCCTACTTATTCCCATTAGAGGTATCAGTCTGAGACTCAGGGGGTGAAATTTCCTTCCCCTTCCTCCTACATATAGCCTCATCATGTCCCTTCATCTTTCAAAAACAACACTTTGTATCTATTTTGCATTAATATGTTGAATGTCCATGAAAATTGAATTTTTTACAAAATTTATGTATCCTATAATATTGGATTACAAGGTGAATGTTTACATATCTAGTTGTGTGCACCAGCTCCTCCACTAATGTACTACACATGTCAACCTCCACCATGTTCATAGAATAATATCCAAATCTCAGATTATCAGTTTCATTGTCCATGCTGATGAGGTTTCTATCCGAGGACGCTATATCCTAGAGGACCCTTGGATGTCAGTACAACCATTTTAGCCTGTATACTCGAATCCAAACCCAAACATAGGTGTTTCTGATAGTTTCAGGATAAGAGTTCTTATCCCACTCTTGAAATCTCAGAAACCCAAGCTATAAGGATATTGATCACAAACTCTAATCCCACATCTTTCAATAATCAGATGGAAAACCATATGTTAATATCGACGTACCATGGTAGTCATTCTCCAATCATCAAAACCATATACATCTACAATTCACTAGTGAGATCATGAAATGTTTTGATATTTTCCCTATTCTAACCAAGACACACATGATTATGGAGTATTTTAATAATATTACCCCTTCCTAGACCGCATCCTAGTTAGCTTCCACATGGGAAATTCTCCCCTTATTAATGACTCTTCCTGGATGGGGTATATCAAAATCTACAAAGGAAAGATAATTAGTGTATTTAAACACTTAATCCAAATTCCTCTATGGAGAAATATGTGAATTGGTGTTGTGATATTTGAGATAATGTTTTTGCGGTGAGATGAAATAGTTCACGATGCCTTATGTCACTAGATTGAAGCAGATGTTCTAAAGCATTCTGGAGATTACATCCATTGTGAAATTTAGATTCACGAGGATTAGTGTTTTCAACAATCGCCACTATCTCCCCTTGACCCTCCATCCTACCGTGAAATATTGATTTTTCATTATCTAATCATGATAGCCAAACTATGTAAATGACATGTGTGTTCAGTTATTTACCTTTCCATGTTGATTATGCTTATAGATTCATGATAAATTCTATTTTACTAAACCCTTACTAAGAATTTGAGGTCACCCTTATTTTTTTCCCTTTATTAGGAATCCAAGAAGTTAACAATGAATTATATGAAAGTATATTCTGGAGAGAATAATGATCTTCTCATAAAATTTATGTTGTAGTTTTTTTATTCAAATGTGGTATGGGAATCATGTATATGTCTAGCTTAAAAATACTACTAAAATATTTAGTCTTTATGTATGTGATTACTAGTATCTTCATCCAATGTAATGATTTAGGCATTGCTCTAGGTTACTAGGTTCAAGATCAATACTGTTAGATTATACACTAAGCAAGCTAGAACCATATGTGATGGTTTATATTACAATCACACTTTTATCAGAACATTTTATATTTTAATTTACAATGTAGTAAATTATATATTCATTCTCTATTAAACAAAATTTATTTTCCTATCATCTATACATTTCTAGGATTTTTAATTAATATAACCATTTTTCCATATTTTTTTCCTAAAATGACCCAATAGTTTCTTTTTTGAAAAGCTGACCTTATTTTCTTCATTGTTCATGCAACATTCTCTTCCATGTCTTTGTTCAAAAAATTGTTTTATATATTTTTTAATAGTACATATATATTTAAAAAAAATGTATTTAATACTACCTTTGAATTTCATTAAAAATAATCAAATGGAATATATTCAAATGTTTTCTATACAACCATCTTTTGAATTTTTACATAATTTTGAGAGGGATGTTTCTTTTTAATGTATATGGAAAGGATGAATTTTACCATCATCTTTTCCTATTTTTATCAGTATGTTTACTTTATATCCCATGATTCTTTCAATGAAAAATCTATTTCTAATACTCTACAAATAGTTAGTATATAAACATTACTAATGAAAAAAATATTATTTCCCTTATTTTTAAAAGCATACTTGTAATACATTTTTAAAAGAGGCATTTCATCTATATCAATATACTTCAAGGATTATTATTGTTTAATGGGGATATGACCTAATGATATCATACATTCCTATATATGGATGGTTTCTAATGATGGTTTTTTAATAATGTTTTATTGAACCCCATTTCATCACTATGTGTTAATTAAGTAATGAAGGAATGATGAATGATCTTATATTCTTGTGAAATATATATATATATATATGAATGGTTTAATACTATGTTATTAGTGGTTCTGATATATCCCTATAAATTATTGGGTGAAATTTTATATCTTATGATTTCAAAGGAATAATTGATGGTTATTCCAATCCCAGTACAGTATATGGGTGTTTATCCCAAGCCCAAGAAGGTACACAGGTGGTTAGCCTAAACCTACTCTATGATGAATGTATTTTTCAGTATCCTTGAAATATGACATGATTAATTTATTGGTGGGTATCCTTGACATATGATTTCTATGTTTATTATTATTCCATATTCATATAACATATTATTATTCCTAATTTATGTTCTCAATGATTCTGTTTGTTTGATATTATGCACTCTTACAAATTATGTCATATGTTATGACACCGATTTATGTCATGACTCATGATATGCGATTTATTGCTTTGGGTACAAACATTATATAACAATAATATTTCCCCATACCATTATGAAGATATTATGTTCACTTATAATCTGTGAAATGATGTCTCCCATGTTTCCCCTTATTGATCATTTGAACTCACTCCTTCTTATGTTTCAATTATTCAGTTTTATGATAAAGGGTATCAACTAAGATATGTGTAGAGGGGTACCATATGAAAAGAACATATGAGATGTATATCTAATATCATTCATTAAATAAGTTGATTATGTATATAGTATTCAAATACGTTAACATTTTATTGTTCTACAGTATGTATTAATATTACGTATATTTAATATTCATCTAAAATGATAAAATATGTATGTATGTGATGCTCCGGTTACCTCAGCTAGTACTAGACAAGGGTTTTTATAGATATTAGAAATGATATAAGAAAAAGTTTGACAAACAATGATGAATTTTATGTGATATAGGAAGAAATTAATGTTTAATAGATTTTATATGGTGTTACAATTTAAAATATCTTGTGAATGAATTTCAATTTCATATGATTTTGTACTCTAATTATTGGTGCATGATACTCAATATAAGATTTTGTTAGTCAACGGAATGTGCCAATATGAATTTTGTGAAAAAATATTGTGATGTATAATGAAATGACCATCCTCTTATGAAACAAAATTAAATGGGAGTTTGGATGTGAAATATTGTAGTTACGTCCACCCAAATATCTCAAAATATTAATGGTATCATGAATCATAAGGAACATACAAACATCTAAAGGAAGGAACAACTCACTATTGAGTATTTTATATTGAAATATTTGTATTACTTAATTGGTTCCTCTGATCAAATTATTACTGATTAATGGATTCATTCATAGAAAAAATATTCTTTATTCTCTACTTATCAGACCAAGAGAGGGTTATTTTTGAAGAATCTAAGGAATGGTTTGGTGCCTATAAGAGGGTGGTGAATCAATGGTACACTCATTTTGTAATTTTCATTTAATACAACATCTTGAACATTGTTTAGGTTCTTGATTAACTCTAAATAAACTTTTTATATTACCTTAAGTGATGTTTTAATGAAAAAGAGATAATCCCATAGTATTTACGAGGTTCAGATGAAATTCCTACTATTTTCTATGTTTTTTATAGTCCCCCAACATAGATTCATCAATGTCTCTATAAGTGAATTAAACAATGAAATAGAATATATAGTTCCATCTATACAAAAATATAGAATCCATAGTGCCCCATATTGCTCAAAATTTCACTAGATAATTTTCTCTTCAATGCTATATAATCAAAAAGATTTTGTTCATCATGTATTCCTCCATAAGAATGTTGGAATCCCCTTAAATATATATGATTGTTCAAGGTATTCGAAATTTTTGATAAAATTAAATGTTAGTCTCATAACTCCATTCAACTTATAAATGAGTTGAATTAACATATTTCAACTCTTGGGTACATTAGATCACCTTATTGAATAATTGAAAGGTTTTTGATCCTTGTCACTTTGATACAAAGATTTATTGGGATCTCAAAATAATATTTAAATTATACTAAAAAAATTCTTCATCACATGCAGGTAAAATTAATTTACCATAAAAATTTAATTGTGCATGTGATAATAACTTAATTTATCCATGATTTAAATGTATTATGAATAACACATTTAATCTTCCTCGGTTATTGGCATCGGGTGGTTCTCATTTAAATATTCTAAGGACTCATTCATCTTTATTTATTTCACATGATATTTCAATATCCACGATATCAGTGATTCCTCATTTCTACCTATGTCATGGCTATTATGGTATATCCATATATTCTATGGTGCAACATAATATACTTTTTGTCATAGGCATTAATTGATTGAGAAACAATATATCATTTTACAAAATTTTAATACTCAACCGTTTTTCATGTGGTGAAATTCCATGCACTATGGTATAGTCCATTGTAGGTAAAACTTCTTGATTCTGTTAAATAAGAACCTTCCAATGTTTAAATCAACCTAGAAATGTGGTAATATCTAACACCTCGAGCTTCCACGATATGCTTCTCTTTCAATAATACAATAGCTTGCATTGTATGCAAGTTCGAGTTATAACACACCGCGACTAATCAAAGTAGCTATTATGAATAGTAATATCCACTTTTCAAAAATATTGAAATTTTATATTTTAAAATGGACTTCATTTTTGTATTCTTAATATCAAAATTATCATAAGTTGTAGTTTTTGTAATTTTCTAAGAACTTCCATTTTTTTATAAATAGTGAAAAATACTTAAAACAAATTTCTTAATCAAAATAATTTATAGTGATAAAATATACTATTGAGGGGTTTTAAAGTATAATTATAATATATTTTTACCATTTTATCCAATGGGGTTCATTAGTATTAATTTCACTTTGAAATTGGACATAAACAATTGTAAATCTTTTGATTTATATTGTTTCTTAAAAACACGCTATTTGTTGTGACAGCGGGAATTAGTTATAAAATTAATTAATGAAACTTATATGTTTGGAATTTTGTAAAATAGACAACATTTTTGAATTCATAATATCAATTATATCATAGGGTGAAATTTTGGAATTGTTCTAAAAAACATCAATTTTTGATGAATAGTGAAACCACTAAGTGGTAGTTAAAAAACTGATTTTTCATTTAAATGAAACATTACCACTTCTGTGATTTTATTTTCAAAAATAAGACATACATGGTTGTCATTAGGATGTAAAATGTGGTTCAATGGGATTAAAATAATTTTTTGGTGAATAGTAACTTTTATGTTTAATTAATCGCGATTAAAGGTAATTAGTGAAATTTAAGGTAAAAATGATATTATAAAAATATGAAAATACATTTACACTTGTCCTACCACTATTTTATGAGTCATGGACGACAAATAAAATCCATGGGTCAACTTGGGGACCCCATGGAGTGACTTTGGTAGGAAAATGACATTAAAAACTCTTTATTTAATGTTAAAATAAAATGTCACAAACATGAGTTATTTTACTAAAACAATTTTTAAATGGGGTTATACAAGTCATATTTTTGAATATAAATATTAATTAGAAATATAAAACGATTTCCTACATCATGATAATTTTTTTATAATTTTTAGACATTAAATAAATTAAATTATTTATGATACCATGATGATGCAGCAATTTCCTCATTAATTAACGATTTAAATAAAATAAAAAGATAATGTAAATTATAAGACTTACACTTGTCAAAAACCTATTGGATGAGTATATTTCGAACCATTATCACCTTATACTCGAAATATATAAGTGTGGGACCTTTATAATCCGAAACTCATTATATAATAAAGTAACATTTCATGACATTCCAAGAGTGCCCCTCCTCTCCTCTTATAAAAGGCCCCCACTACTACCACCTTACTCACACCATAAAATCCTTTTGGCTAGTCCAAAATCTACCCAAATAATCTCTCAACTTCCCTCTCTTACTCCTAGAAGTCTCACATTGGTAATAATTCTTCCCAAGGAAGCCTTTGGCTCAAATCAAAAAGAGTTACCCGATTTTAAGGTAATGTCTTCTTTTATGTTCTTTTGTTTTATTTTTCTTCTCTAACCCCTTAAACTCTTTTTATTACTTTATTTTGTAACAAAAACAGTATATTAAATATAATAGGATTATGTTACAAGAATTATTCTATCTACACTTACACACACCTACGTCTAATGGTTAAAGAACATACTGTTTCTATGGATGGCGAATTTCTGCCTCATGAAACGATGATTGATCAACACTCATATAACACCTTCAAAGGTGGTCATTAAGATGTAACTAAATTTATATATGATATATATTATGTTTATGTTTTTCTTATGCTTCTGTATTTCTCATTTATTTCATACCTTTTATGATTTCTATTATGGGTAAACGCGATAATTTCATTTTAGGAAGTGCGGACTACCGCCCCCTCAAAGTGATTTGAATCGTTAATTCCATATGTGGGATTTATAAAGGATATAGTAAATGATATTATATATGATATTATACTAGAATTATATCATACCTTTATATAATTATGATTTCATTCTATTAAATATGAAATAGAAATGAAAGTAGCGTTCATGCGTACATACGGCTTACCGTCTCCATGAACGGTGCATTTCATTTATTACCTTGAAATGTTATGTAATATTATGAATGAATGTATATAGTGGATATATAGGATATATATGATATATACATCAGGAATATAATTGTGGATATAATGGATATTTTACCGCATGAACAACTTGTAATTTTCAGAAGATTTTTTTTGACTCAAGTACCAAAGATCGACAAAATGACCGTTATTAACATAAATAAATAATGTTCATAAAATGGTAATAAGTGATATAAAAGGAATAAAAAACGTGAAAAATGTTCTTATGCAATTATAAATTAATTCTAGTTTATTATTCATGAGGTTAAAGAATAGTCGAGTCATGTCGGACACGAGGTACGAGAACTTCTTAACCCAACTTCTATTCTTTGGGTTAATCTCCTACTTTCAAATTATGTAATGATATTATTATGGTCTATCTTATATTTGTACTTAAATTATGTTTAACTATAGTGAATACACATAATATATCTATTTTATTTAAAAAATTAACTTTGTAAGGGACTTCGTCTCAATCTCCATTTATTGAGGCATATTTTGTTTTATGCAAAAATTCCTCTTATACGGTGTATAAACCCCATTCACATTAACTTTATTCAAAAGGAATATTTTTTTATATGAAGCATTTTACTAAATGACAAAAAGAAATGTTTTTCTTGTCGTACGTATGTGGCGACTACGACTTCTCCGCCTCCGTGAGCACTATTTGAGTTTCGGCTTCCTCTACAAGCCATAACTTTTTTTAAATAAAAAATAAATACCAAGTTTTAATTTTATTTTATTTTTGTATTGAAAATGGTTTTGATAAAGTTTTTATTATACCAATGTGTTGTATTGATATCTTGTGATTGAAATGTTGAAATGTTATGTTTCCTTTATGCATGTTTTATGTGATACGATTATGTTATGGTTTATGATATGTTTAAACCTTTTCATATGAGGAATGCATTGGACTTAATAAGTGACGGGTGGAGCCCGCTATAGCTCCTCGATGCATCAGTAGGCCTCAAGAGACAAACTAGTGTCATGGAACGATGACTTGACAAAATCTTATTTGTAGTCTTGGCACGAGGCCTTGGCTATATGGTTTTGATAGTCTGGCATTATGAATTCCATCATTATGAAAGTGGTTTTTGATATTTCATGTGATTATTCAACTAGTAGAATATCCATGTGAGGAAGAAAATGGAATTATTTAATTTTATTTTTTCCATATTATGCTTAAGTTCAAGTTTAAAACTACTTTTGTTTTAGTTATACATTTCCTTAAATGTTAATGTTTTTTTGTGAAAGCTTCCGAAATATTGTTATCCTTACTGAGCATCTGAGCTCACCCCTTTCAATGTTTTAATATTTTCCAGGATGTGAAGAAGTATTGTATGAATGACCTACAGGGATAGTCAGAAGAGGATATGAGTGTGGACTATGGAGACTTTGTTATTGTTGTTTTTCACTTTATGATGTAATGCAACATTTATGAATGTATCTAGTGTTTCTAAGGCTACTAAACTAATCGGTCTTTCGAGACTTGATCTTTTGTGATCATGCCAATGTTACGCAACAATGTACCGACTATGGGTAACTGGGGTCGGGGTGTTACATAATATAATTTTATATGTCCTTTATTTTGAATTTCCATAGAAATCAGGGTTCCTTTATTATTTTTCATTATTTATCATGCGACATATACTATCATTAAATGACATAATATAATATATTAATGAAGTATCTGTAAAAAAACATTTTAATCGTCATTAAAAATTCCCTCAAGACTTAGTATCTTTATTTATTCAAGTGGAACTTAAATACTACAGTTTTTCATGACTCAAAAGATTTTGTTTAGGAATAATGGATTTAGAGACATGGATATTCCTCCTATTTAAATTTTATCTACATTAATACAAGTGCAACTTCATGATTTTTCATTTATATTAGACATACCTCATCATTTATCCACATATGTTTCATCTAAAGAATTCAGATTCATTAAATGATATTATAGCTCAATGATTTTGTTTTTCAATTATGGATTCTTCCTGAATTACATGTGCAACATGTATCATAAGACCACCTAAATATCAATATTGATGTGGACTTATTAAATGTGGTCACAATTTAATTTCATCAAGTAGATGTTTTGGACTAAAAAAATACCATGCATAGATGCCTTGTCCATCGTGGAAGGTGGTATAATACCGTCATGATAGTAGATCAGATGACCTGCATTGATTTTATTATGTGGAATGTGTTATGTTTTTATGTTTAAATGGAGGAATAAAATTTCCCTTGGTGTTTCAATTGCACATTTATTCTCTTATTAATGACCTTATGCTATATAATACTCCATGTTCCACTCACGGATCAATTTGGTAGGGGGGTTTGGCACCCACAACATAGTCAAACATCACATGGGATTAGATGACACGCCCAACCCCTTACGCACTCAACCTATGCACCTTATTAGTGTTTTACACCCACTATGCATCATTGAGCCTTAGTGAACTCCTCAACCAACCCAGGAATTCATTTTGAAACCTCATACATCCATGGATACCCATGTGTGGGATGGATTTCATTTTTGTTTGATCCCAATATTTTTTCTCAAACACATAGAAATATAACTAAGTGAAATATTCCATGAAAAAACAATGTGTCCATAAATAAATTCCTAATTCCAAAAATATTATTATGTTTTTACATGGACGTAAACATCCAAAATTCTTATATGTAAATATAACATATTATTAAAAAAATATTAATAAATTAATCATACAATTCAGGATATAATAATTATGTATAGTCCCTTTGGAAACATGGACAAATAAGGTCCATAAGTGATCTATATCATCGCCCACTAAATTATTCATAGCTGTCACCCTTCATAGAAATATAATACATAATACATCTCTTAATATCTTGGGTACGATAAACATAATTAATGGTTATACCATACGATTAGTACAGGTAAATAAGGTAGATAACATTGGTATAAGAGAATAAATGTATGAAAACATGATAAAAATATATGAAAACCATACCCTTTATATCAGAGATATTAAACATGAGTCAAAGAATAAATATTTGTTTTTCATAAGACATGAATCATAATGAATTCAAAGAACATCGTCCATGAGAGAAAAAATTTGAATAAGACAATGATTTGTCGAATATATATAATCATATAAAACATTATATCAAGGATACCAACCATGCCATTCATAACATGTTATGCTTAGGTTAACCACCAGTGCACCATCGTCAGGTTTGGGTTAACCTCTTGTGTACCGTCTTTCTATCTTGGGATAAAATACCATGTACGGACTATTGGGATTTGGATAACCTCTCATGTAACATCTTTCAATCTTGGTATAACATTCCTTGTACTCTTATCGGCTAGGGATAACCTCCCATGTACTTTTTTTAGGCTTGGATAAAAAATCTATGTAACCTTTGAGATCATATAACATTAATCATTACCTAATAATTTAAAGTTAGATATATGCCCCAATCATATTAGGTTATAACACAAACACCTTCACATAAATAAAATCATACTTATGTGTGCCAGAAGATCATAAATTATTTATCATTTTATAACCCATGAATTGAAATGGGTTTCATAAACATTTTATCGTAATATAACCCATTCAAAATAAACATGTTTGTGAATCATTTAATCATTTCATGAAATCATAACCCATGGAAAAATATGCGTGTTTAAAATTAATTTAAACATGGTATAACCAATTAAAGAGAAATGAGTTTGATAATAATTTTATCAAGGTATAACTAGGGGAAGATAAATAGGTTTTGTAGACATATTATTATCTTAAACATAACCCATCTAGATAAAAAATACTAATGGTATCCTTAGATTATATCCCTAGTAAATAAAAATTATCATCAAAGGATGTCATCTTAAATGTAACATGATTTTGAAAGATCACATGTAATGTTTTTTGAGAAAAATATCATTTCATTGGAAAAAATGAAAACTAAAAATTTATAAAATATTTCCCAAATATTTTTCTTTTCAAATATCCTTGAATTTTTATAAAGTATTAATTAAAAATAATTTAAAACTATTCTTTTGGAAAATATCCTTTCGTATTTGAAAAACATAATTTTAAAACATAGAAAATATTGAAGATTCTTTTCTTTGAAAATAACTTTGAAAAATAATAAAGGAGTATTTTAATGAAAATAATGGTCATAATTGTATGAAATTCCATTTATTTTGTGAATGTTAAAATAAATATTCCTTTCAGGTTGTTGATAAAATCCAAATGGGAATTATTTTAAAAACCACATGAATATTCCTTTAAAAATTATAAATAAAACATTGCTAAAAATTACATTAATAAAATATTATGAAAATGTTAAAAATATTTTTTTTAAACATGGTTTTGTAAGAATAAGGTTTTTCAACCTTTGAGAGAAATAACAATGATTTTTAAAAAAATATTCTTTTAGAAAATGAGTATATAAAGAGAATAAAATGAAGGGAAAAAATTTATTATCATAAAATAAACATAGGATAAGAAAATTAATTAGTTTATTGTGATAATGTTTATAATATTTCATCATTTTAAGTATAATCATAAACAATCCTGATAAACAATGGCATTGTAATAGAAAACTATTACCAGTTTGGTAACTCTGAATCATAGTAAAAATGATATAATAACATTTAATAAAAATTATAATATTATTGAAATATTTAAATTCATGATATAACATGTAAAATGGGTAGTATATATACCTCATAGAAGAAGATAGGTGCATCACATAACTTATGTCTTAAAGAAAGCATTTTGAGGCAAAAAACTCCTGTACCATTTTGGTAAATTTTGAACTATAAACCCCTTTAAAGATAGATCCTAAAATAGATATGTAAATAACCATAAATTTAAAGATAATAATTGTACAATAAATTTATGTGGAGTATATATACCACATAAAATAAACACATGTTGAATATGGTATTGGGTTTATATAAAATAAAAGTGAGAAGAATTGACTTCCTTCGTACACATTAAAATCTATTTTATAGTAAATATAAATTAATTATACAGATATTAGTGAACCATAATTAAATATATCATATCATATAGGATTTACTTATAAACTTTTATTATATATTTATTAACAATTCAATGATAAAGTCATATTTTGGGCAATAATTGTATTTTTTTCACGTATATTATAATTTTTAATTTTTTGCATTATTAAATTGATCATGACATCATAATATCCAGAATTTCAAACATGATATAAATATTATATATATTAAATATATATGTATTTATAGTTTTCCATAAATTTTTGTGATTGAAAATTATATACATTGTTCATGGAGAGGGTAGGTCGTACATTGGCATGAACGTTGTTTCAATTTTCTTGAATGATAGAAAGAAAGAAAGGTTAATAATATATTACCATTGAAGAATCATTTTTTCAATATATATCACATATTTTCATTAATAAATCCTTATTACTCTCTATTGAAAGTGTTAACGAATCACATCTCTTCGTGATACAGTTGTCCACTATATACAAGAATGATGTTATCGTATTCCAACAGAATGGAAGATATAAATGAATATTTTATTTAAAAATTTAAGAAAAATAATAATAGAATACATATAATATATTAAAATAAATACATATTTTAAACCTTATGGGAGATTTGGTAATGGAAAATAAATTACATTATTTCCTGAGGTGGTAGTCGGTCATACACATGAATGATGATTTCATGACCCATTTAATGGAATAGGTGAAGGATTTAAGTGATTAATTTAATTTTATAACATATAAGTATATTTAAAAAAATGATGTTATAATATCATCAGGTTTTAAATTTTTTTTAATGAGGTGGATGAGGAAATAAAATAAAACACTCGATTATGGACATTACCTCTTTTTTAGAAAACATCATTTGGTTTCCACCAAAAGGACATTAGGAAGGATCTCTGAAAAAATATTGAATATAAGATGAGAGGATCGAATTATGTTTGTAATTTTGGAAGAAAATTCCTATCCAATATGTTTTGTATGTGTTAATAGGAGAGGATAGGTCGTGGCCTTCTATATGTGAGGTGAGTGACACAATTTTAATTTTTGAAAGGAAAAGGGTTTACCCACATTTTTCATATGAAAAGGAAAAAATGGGCCATTATATAACCTAGAATTTATTAATTCTAAATATTTCCTTAATATTTGTTTTTTACATTTTTGGGATCATTTCTTACAATTATATTTTTTGTTTAACCCCCAATAAACCCATTTTCAGTTCAACCGTGATAAATAATTTTTTGTATCTACTATTCATTTTAGTCCAAAATTATGTTTACCTAATTAGATCATATAAATTAAGATAATTCCAAATATTGAATCCATTTTTCAAATTTCAATTAATATATATGGAAAATGTTAATTTAAAATTTATTTCACAAACATAATGAGAAAGCGGGTTTTCAAAGAGAAAACGTTTAAATGTTTAAAAAGTTTTTATATAAAAATTAAATACTGAAATGATTCTGTTGAAATAAATTAGATTAATATATATATATATATATATAATTGAACTAATTTTACTTTAAAAATAATCTTTAATTTATTTTAAATATTTTAAATTCTTCAAAATAATTGGAAATTAATTAAAAAAACTAGTATTTTTCATTATTCATTGAAAAAATTATATTCTTAGAAAATTATAAAAAAATAACCCTAAGATAATTATGAAATTTAGATTTCTAAAATAATTTTTTATTTTAAATAAATTTTATTAAAGCATTAAAAATTAATTTTAAAATTGTCGTGCAAAAGGAGAAAAATATAATGTTTTGTTAAAATACTATTTTAAGTGTAAAATTTGATGTAATATTATATCATATCTAGAAAACACATAAGATTAATGTTAAAAATTTTATTTAATATATAATATAAAAATTTAATTAAAATATTTCCAAAAAAAATATTTTTTTAAATTACTCAATTAAAATTCGTTTTTTGTGCAAAAAAAATTGTTTTTCAAAAATAAGATTTCCATTATTTAAAAATAGTTTTGATTTTCATTTAAAATTAATTGTTAACCAAAGAATTTATTTTATAAAATGTTTATACAATATAAAATCATAATTTTTTTAATCCTATTCATACTCATCATTCCACTTTTTAGGTGATGAGTATCATATTAAATAGTAATATTTTAATAATATTTCACATTTTATTTAAACTCTATGTTTCATATAATGAAAGATAAAATAAATGTTTCATGTAATAAAAGAAAAAATTATTGTTTCATATAACACAATCAAAAATAATTTTTTCCTATAATATAAATTTGTAAGAAGGTTAAATTTATTTTAAAAATATATGTTTCACAAAATCCCATGGTGTTACAATATACCCCCCATATAATGAATTTATACCTTGAAATTAATCACTTTGGTAGTAACATATGAGGATAATTTTCCTAATTACTTCATTAATTGATTGTGTGGCTTCCTCAATCAAGTGGTTTCACCTCAAAACATTGACCAAGTGATTAGTATTGCTTCGTAGAACGTTCTGTATTAAATCCAAAATATCTATCAGTTGTTCCTCAGAATAAATATCATTCTCTAGTTGAACAGCCTCTATGTTTAATAAATGATATGGATTGGGAATATACTTCCTCTAGAAAGATATTTGGAATATACCTTAAAATTAAAAGTGGATAATAGTAAGATCTAAATGATAGGCTACCATCCTATTATAATCAAGAATTTCAAACGGATGGATATACATATTCTTTAGGTTTCCTTTGTATCATATGACTGACTTCATCCTTTGGCCGTTCTTTGATAAATTCCAAATTCATCACTTACTCTAAGAAATTAGTTTGAATTTTTTATACTCTAGAAGAACTAATGGATCAATAGATCCATAATTGAATGATATGTTATTCTTGTATCTCTAGTTATAACAAAATGGTAATCACTGGTTATTCATTATTGATAAATATTCATATGGTAGAGTAATACATAAATATCTAAAGCTTTATCAAATGTTAAACATAATAAATTTCATAAATGGATAACATTATGACCACTCCGATTTATTTTAATCCAAAACATTAGAAAGAAGGTCACTCAATTTCTAAAAAGGAACTTACTAATAATTCCCAAAATGATATACATTAGCTCTTAATTATGACACACCAAACATGTGAATTCCTTTATCGGGTATTATCTTGAAACATGGTAATTAAATAAATATACATAAAACATTATTGAAAATATAACTAATTCCTTATTCCTTAAAAAACATATATTAATGGATATAATCCTTAAATCTAAAAAATGAATTAAAATCCATAAATGAAAGCATAAACCACTTTGTTAAAAAAATCGTCAATCATTTCCAAGGTATTTATTACTATAAAATTTACATTACCCATATCAGTCATATCTTTATCCAGAAATCATTATCTCAACATCAGGAACAAATTAAATGTTATATTTCCTTTAATCATGTGTTTTTCATGAAATATCACCTTTCCATTAAATCCATTTTATTTTTCATAATAACTATTAAACATATTCTTGAAAATAAATTATGAAAAACATATACTAAACAATATTTATATATTTCATAATTTATAAATTCAAATACATAAAAACATCAATCATTATATTCTATTCTTAAACCAATAACTATGCTCTAGTATCTTATTACATAACACCTAATTACTTTTATATGTCATTTTTAGTCTCTTCATAATTAACAATAAAACCATTAGGTGTTTCACATTGTGGACCATCTTATTGAGATTTCCCCATAGGACATTGATTTGACGAATACCCATAATTTACATATTTATAAAATTCAACCATTGATTATGCCATAGGGAAACCATTATTCTCATCCATTATGTCAACTGAAATATTAATTTTTCCTCAAATATGACTTAATATGTCCCCATATTATCCTCACATAAAACAACTTCTTGTTCCTTAAATTCATTCCTTAGAGTTCTTCATCCACCATTCATTACATATAGGAAAATAAATCTTATTTCCTCTCTGGTATGCACCACCGAAATTCCCAATGTACTCTATCCTTGTATTCTTTGGTGAGTCTGATATTTGGGTCAAGTGGAATATTTGAATAATATATGTAGTGCTAAATTATTTGGTATAATCACAATATCCTTCACTCTATTCATCACCCCATTTGGTTTCTCATAAAAATAATGGCCATAACATTAAAAATTAAACAAGTACATTCTTATAGAGACCCATTCTTAACATAAATAAACATTATATTACTTTTTCAGAACATTTAATACATTACAACAACAAACACCCAATTATTATATTATCTTATTGCCTTTGGAAACATGGAAACATAAACACTGAAACATAAGTGAGATAAATTATCTCCCACTAGGTTCTCCATGACTAGAACCCTTCTTAAAAAAATCATACTTAATTAATATCTTCATAACTTAGGAAATGGTAACATAATAAAGGGTGAGATCAAATAATCATTAATGGTAAATAAGGGAGATATTTAATAATAATCCTAAGAATAAGGGTATGATAACATGATTATGTAATTTTAAGATCATACAAGGCATATGAAAGATTATAAAAAAGTGTCATAGAATAAATATTGGAAGATCATAAGACATTACTAATAAGGGAAGCAAGAGTATAAGACATGAAAAATAACACAGGCATAAGACATGGAATTGTGTAAGAAATATAATAATATAAATTTATTTCTATATAAGCCAAGGATTACTTCCAAGGTAATCTTAATGGAGTGGGTTCACAGCCCAACACATCTTGGTAGTCATGGTTTACTCCCATAAACATTATAGTAGCCATGGTTCACTCCCAAGATCATATTAGTAGAAAAATTACTTTACAAGACTAATTTCTCTCTCTATTCTATCCATGTCTATCTCATCATATGTAAATCTTTACCAAATTCATCATATGGAGATATAAGTCCCACCATTCTCATAAAGAAATCATACATACATTTTCCATAATATTATAAAAATCAAATCATAACCCATGAAATAAAATGGGTATCACCATAACTTGGGAAAAATAGATATGTTTCATATTCACTTCATCATTTCATAACCCATGAAATGATTCAGGTTTCTTAATTATATAACCCATGGTAGATAGATAAGTATTATTGAAATCAGGCCATCCAAACATTATCCATTCAGTGAAATAATATAAATGATACACTTAGATAAAATCCCTAGAAAGGAATAATTAACACTAATAAATTTATTATTGGATGGAAAATAATTTTGAAATATCCTTTAAAAACATTTTTTGGGGAAACTAATCTTTCTCCTTCGAAAATTGAAATTTTAAAACAAAAAAAATCAAAAAAGTTTTCAATGAAAATAGCCTTGAAAATATGTAAGGATCCATGGAAAATCATTAAAAAAATTTAATATATTGTTTCTTTGAAAATTATCTTAAATGATCATTTACCAAAATTAGTTTTTTAAACATGGATTTTTTGAAAAATATAATTTTGAATGAAGATAGAAATAAGGTCAAATTTTCTTAAAAACACATTCACAATTATCATAAGCACCAAATAGTTAAAAATGGTACAATACATGAATATATCATAAAAAATATATTATAATAAAATCATGATAATTCTTGAGAGATGGATCATAATATTTCATCAATGGGAGCATAAAAAAATTAATAAATGAAGAGATTATGACAATAAACTCTTACATCATTGGTAACTTTGAATCAATGTCCCATTGAGGTGATAAAATTACATGGAGATTAAAATTTCTTTAAAATTAGTGGATTCATGATATAACATGTAAAATTTCTTTACATACACCTTTTCACTGAATATAGCTGCGTAATCAAAACATGTGTCACAATGAAGGCCAATTGAGACAAAATTACCTTACCGATTTGGTAACTTTTAAACCAAAAATGAAATTGATATCATAAAATGGATATTTAAATTCTCATAAATTTAATTTTAAGAATCATATAATAAATTCATGTAAAATATATAAAATACATAAATTAAATTAGTTTTTAATAAGCCAGGAGTATCATATTGATAAAATTGATACGGCAAATCCCCTTACCATATGTCTTGACTCTCATCGTACTCAAAAAAATCATCATGTATAATAAATATAAGTTTCTTATACATCCATTATAGAATAATATTAAATTATATCATACCATTTTATGATTTTTTTTATGAACTTTAATACCTATTTATTGACAATTTCATGTTAATGATATGTTTCGAGTAATAACCGCTTTGTTTTTTTCATGTGTTTTGATTTGTTATATTTTATTCCTATTATTTATATCAAGATTTAATAATCTAAAAAATGATAAACATGATATATATATAATATTTATTTATTATATATGTATTTATACTAATATAAAAAATTATAGAAATCTAAAATGATATATACCATTCCTCGAGACAATTGGTTGTATGTATGTTTGAACGATGTTTCCATTTTCATGTCAAATTTTTAATGAAATATAATTAAATAATATATATATGTATATTATAATTATAGTAAAATTATTATTTAATATATTTCACATATTTATATTGACATAATCTTTTATATATTCCTTATAAATCGTGAATGAATCACATCGCTTTGAGGAGACGGTAGTCCATACATCCACAAACAAAGTTATCGTATTCCAAAAAATGGAAAGTATGAAAGAATGTGTTATATAAAAATTATGGAATAATGAATAAATCCTATTAATCATATATATCATATCAATATAATAATTCCATAATTATTTCCAATCATGGATGTTGGTAATGGATGAATGGACAACATCAGTCCGCGAGGCGATAGTCCACCGTACACACGAATGGTGACTGTGTATACCATTAGATGGAAGTGTGGGTGAATTTATGTCATACCATTAAATTAAAAAAACATCAGTATATTTATTATATTGATATTGTTATATAATAATGTAATAATAATAATTTAGGTGGTGGAGAAGGAAATGAAACAAAAGTCCTTATTGAAGGACGTTACATATTCATTAGGTAACTCCTTTTGGTTTTCACCAAAGGGATTCATTTGTCGGATGTATACCCAAAGTGATGATTCAATGATGAAGTAAGGTAATTTAGTAGTATATTAGGATAGAGAATATCTAAACCAAAGGTATTTGTAGTTTTGATGATATGGGGAGGAGAATAGGCCTTTTAAAAGTGGGGGAAAGGACACACTTGGAATTTTTAAAAAGAATTATGTTCTCCCTGAATTTTTTTCCAATAATGAGGATTAAATAACATACCAAATTGGATAAATGATTGTTTAAGGTCAAAATATGTCTCTAAAATCGGTTTTGGACATGTGTATGGTCATTTTAACAACTTATACTCTATGATTATTCATTAAGTATACTTGATTTTTCCTTAATCACAACACTTATTTTTAATTTCTTTCACTAATCAATTTAGTAATAAATTATTTTGGAATTCATAGAAAATAGAAATTATTATTTCTTTAAATATGGAACTTATTTTTCCAAAATAAAATCATATATGTGGCATAAATTAATTTAAAATTAATCCCATAATTGGATGAGATGACAAGTTTTTAAAGGGGAAATGTTCCAATGGATGAATAGTTTTTATATCCAATTTCAATGTGATATATTGTACAATGATCTAAATTTTATTAATTGATTTAAACTTTATATAATTAAAATTTATAACAAAATTAAAATATAATTTGACTATATAAATAAATTAGACAAAAAGGTAGTTTTCAATTAAAATTTAGTATTTTTCATTATTCATCCAAAAAATGAAATATTAATTAAAAATACCAAAATATAACCCTAATATTTTCTTGAAATTATGAATTCAAAATTTAATTTAATTTTATCAAATTAAATCTATAAAAGTTTATAAATTTAATTTTATTGTTGTGAATAGAAAGATATGAAAAGTATTTCTTTTTAGAAAATAGTTTATTCAATCATATAAAGAATTTACCAAAAGTTATAATTTTTTATAAATATTATTTAATTATAGGAAACCATTAAAAATAATATTTCAAAAATTATTTATTATAATTTATTTTTCAGTGTTTAATGGCTATGTTATAACAGTCTTGTTTAAAATAATTAATATAATAAGATGTTTTTTCATATAAACTCAAAAATGTGTGTAATGCAAGCTAATCTGATGTTGCATTTATTGAATTCCTAAATTGGTGTATCATATAATGAATTTTAACTGAGTATATCATTAATGAAAATTAATAAAATAAATGTAATTTATTATAAAAAATTTTAATAAAAACTCAAGGTTTTACATTCTATCCCCTTAAAATGAATTTCTCTGAAGAAATTCATAATTATGAAATAAAAAATGAGGATGTATATTCCTAATAATATAATAAATATCCCATGTAACTTCATATAACTATTTGTTTCTCTAAAAATCTTTGACCATGTGAGTTTCCCTATTTCGTAGAACTTTCTTTGTATAATGTAGAATTTCAGTGGATTGTTCCCCTCATGAAAAATCATGCTCGAGTGGTATGACCTTGGATTTTAGAACTTGTTAGGGTTTACGCAACATCACAAGTAATTAATGAATAATATATATTTTTATCTATGTCTATTTATGATATATATAGTGTTTTAGAGGCTTAAAATGAGAATGATTCCAATCTTAAGCATGGAATACAATGATATTTTTAAAAAATTGTTTTACTGCCTTTTCATGGAAAACCATTTTTAAATCAAACTTTTGACAATTTTATAAGATTTATTTGACAAAATAAACATATTATTTATTATTGGGACATTGAAATTTACATTGTATAAATTTTTGGTATTTTTCTGACAACGTTCATTTTTTTATGAATAGTGAAAAATACTGCATTTTACATCAAAACTGCTTTTTCATCTAATTTAATTATATGGTTAGATTATCTTTTTTATTAGTATTAAAGTTTAATTAGAATATATATTTACCATTTAATCCAATGGTGGTCATTAGGACTAATTTCACTTTTTAATTGGGCATAAAAGAATGCCAAAATTTTCATAGATATTGTTTCAAAAAACCCGCTATTTGTTTTGACAAGAGGAATTTTTTTAAATTAATTATTGGAATTTCTGTATTTAGAATGTGGTAAAATGGAATAAATATTTTTTATCAGAAGGTCCCAATTATGTAATCAAGACTCTTTTGTTTTTGGACATTATGAATAGTAACGACGGTAATTATCTTTAATTATCTTGATTAATTAGTAATCGGGTAGTTAAGGATAAAAAATATTATCATAATAATAAAAAATGACACCAAAATGTGTCCTGATGCTACTTTTTGTCTCATGGACAACCATGGTATGCCTTGTGACAATCTTGGGGACCCCATGAAATCACTTTTGTGGGAAAGTGACTTTTTATCTTTTTATTTTTTAAAGAAAGTAAATATAACAATGAATGTATCACCTAAGAAAAACATTTTTAATTTTATCTAAATAGATGATATTATGGACTATAAATATTCTTTGGAAAGTTAAAAATATTTCCTACATCATAGTATTTTTTTATTAATTTTTAGACATTAAATAAATTAAATTATTTATGAAATCATGATGATGCAACGATTACCTTATTAGTAATGGATTTAAATAAAATGAAAAGATAATGTTAAATCTATAAATTACACTTGTAAAAGACCGATTTGATAAATATATTTAGATCCCTTATCACCTTATCCTCTAAATACATGAATGTGGGACATTTAAAATCTGAAACGCATTTGAAAATAAAGTAACATTTTGTATCTTTCCAAGAGTTCCCCTCCTCCCCTCTTATAAAAGGCCCCCAACTCTACCTCCTTACCCACACTTCCAAAGCCTTTGACTCGGCCAAACCATTTCTATTTTGTTTCTCCACATAACTATATAACTATTAGAAGTGTCACTTTGGGCAGAAGTCTTCCCAATGAACCCTTTGAGCTCAAATCAAAAAGAGTTACCCGTTTTAAAGGTAGTGTTTTCTCTTGTGTTCTTATGATTTATTTTGCTTATCCAACCCTCTAAACTCTTTTTATTCCTTTATTTTGTAACACAAAAATTATCCTGAATATACTAGGATGTTGTTATAATAATGATTCGAGTTTCACTTACACACACCTACATATAATGGTTAAAGAACATACTGTTTCCGCAAATGGTGAATTTCTGCCTCACGAAATGATGATTGTTCAATATTCTTTTAACACCTTTAAAGGTGGCCATTAAGATGACACTATATTTATATATGATATATAATATGTTTATTTATTTACTTAATCTTCTGTATTTTTCATTTATGGAATACCTTTATGGTGACCATTATGGGTAAACGTGATATCTTCATTTTAGGAAGTGCGGACTACCGCCCCCTCAAAGTGATTTGATTTCGTTAATGCAATATGTGGGACGTATAAAGGATTTAATTAATGGTATTATATAGTATATTATACTGGAATTATAATATACCTTTATATCATTATGATTCCATTCCATTAAGTAAGAAATAGAAATGAAAGTAGCGTTCATGCGTACGTACGGCTTACCGTCTCCATGAACGGTGCATTTCATTTCTTACCTCTAAATGTTATGTAATATTATAAATGCATGTATATACTGGATATATATGATATATATGATATATAAATCATGAGTATAACTCTGGATATAATGGATACATGAACAACTTGTAATTATAAAGAGCATATTTTTGACTCAAGTACCAATGATCGTTAAAACGACCGTTATTAACTTAAATAATTGCATAGTGTTAATGAAATGGTAATAAGTGATATAAAAGGAATAATAAAATTAAAAAAGGTTTTTATGAAAGTAAAAATTAACTCATGTTTATTATTCAGGATGTTAAAGAACGATCGAGTCATGTCGGACCTGAGGTATGGGACTTCGTCTCAATCTCCTTTCATTGAGGCATATTTTGTTTTATACACAACCTTCTTTTATATGGTGTATAAACCCCTTTGAATTTTACTTTTATCCAAAATGATTATTTTTTATATGAAGCATTTTACTAAAAGACAAAAGGGAATGTTTTTTCATACGTATGCGGTGACAACGACTTCTCCGCCGCCATGACCATTATTTGAGTTTCGGCTTCGTCTATAAGCCATACCTTTTTTAAAAAAGAAAAATAAATACCATGTTTTACTTTTATTTTATTTTGGTATTGAAATTGGTTTTCATAATGTTTTTATATCAATATGTTGTATTGATATCTTATGATTCAAAGGTGGAAATGTTATGTTTCCTTTATGCATGTTTTATGTGATACGTTTATGTTGTGGTTCTTGGGAATTATTATGAAGATAGGTGGTTCCGTGATAAACTAAGGGTGGGTGAGCCTGATATAGCTCTCCAATTAATTGGGTAACGTGATGGAGTTAAACGTTAAGGTTTCTCTGAAGATATTTTGGGAATATACTGTGATGGGTATTCCTAACGTAACCAAGATGGTTACTCCCTATGTAAGAAAGTTATGAATGCCTCAAGTTACCTTTATGTCTTATGATTTCTATGATTTATTCATGATTTGATGAGGTACGTTAAAGTGATTATGTTTTATGAGTAGAGTATGATTTCATTGATTCTTATGTATACATGTACTCATGTTTCCTTTCCATATTTTTAGATTCCCTTACAGAACTTTTTATGCTCATCCCATGTTTTTGAAATGTTTTCCACAGGTCATGGGAACTGTAAATGATGTGATGATAATTTCAAGGAAGTG
Source organism: Viscum album (assembly GCA_963277665.1). Taxonomy (NCBI): domain Eukaryota; kingdom Viridiplantae; phylum Streptophyta; class Magnoliopsida; order Santalales; family Viscaceae; genus Viscum; species Viscum album. The sequence goes on from OY728130.1 coordinate 1,629,478,517, forward strand.
TCAAGAAAGAATCCATGTTTTATTTTAAATATGTTTCCGTTGATGGGAAAAATGAGTACTATCTTTTATGAAACCACTTTGTTTAAATGTGGAATGTAATGCATGTTTTATGATATAATTCTCTAAAACTCTAAACCTAAAAATATCCTCAAGGTGTATTCTTGAAATATCTCAATATTAAGTAAGGTTTAAGGCTGGGGCTTATAATTGGTATTAGAGGTCAGTTTAGATAACATTAGGAGTTAGGAAATTGTTAAATTATAAATTAATATATGGTATGATTGAAATGATATAGCATTTAAAGATTATCATGTTGCTTCGACTAAGATATTTCTGTGTTAAGAATGGTTTTTCATAGAGGAAATATAAAAACTTTTCTTGGAAGGCAAACAGAGGGAAATGAACTTTCAAATCAGTATCCTGAGATAGTCAGAATTAGAACTAAACAGTTTGTTGCAGTGATGGATCAGTTGACTCAGGTGAAAAATGTTGGTTGTTTTTATTGATGATATTTTTGTGTTTTCTAAAAGTAAAGAGGAGAATGAAAGCAATTTAAGGGTTATTTTTTAAACCTTAAAAGAAAATAAATTGTATGGGAAATTCAACAAGTGTGAGTTTTGGTTGCAACAAATTTCTTTTCTTGGTTATATTGTTTCTAAAGATGGGATAATTGTCCTGCAAAAACAAAGGTTGTTGAATAATGGACAAGACCCGCAAATGTAACCAAGATCCATAGTTTTCTTGTTTTGGTAGGTTACTAATGAAGGTTTGTTGAAAATTTTTCATGGTTATCTAGTCCAATGACTAAGCTAACTCGGAAGGGTGTTAAGTTTTTCTGGAAAAAAGAATGTGATGATTGTTTTCAAAAACTAAATAGAAGATTGGTGAATGCTCCAGTTTTGGCACTACCTTCCAGGAATGGTGATTTTGTTATATACAGTGATGCTTCATTGAAAGGACTTGGTTGCGTCCTAATGAAAAATGATCAGGTAATTGCTTATGCTTCACAATAGTTGAAAACTCATGAGGTAAATTACCCTGCACATTATTTGGAATTAGCTATTGTAGTTTTCGCTTTAAAAATTTGGAGGCATCATTTGTATGGAGTAAAGTGTGAAATATATATCGATCACAAAAGTTTAAAGTATATATTCACTCTAAAAGAATTGGACATGAGACAGAGGATATGGCTAGAATTAATCAAGGATTATGATTGTACAATTCATTACCATCCGGTAAAAGAAAATAAAGTGGCTGATGCTTTGAGTCGAAAAGGTAATGATTCATTAACAATGTTGCATTTGGAACGTGATCCTTTGGTTAAGGATTTGATGAACTTTGGCATAGAAGTTTTTGGTGTAGTATGTTCTTCTGTTTTGTTTCAGGTATCAGTGAAATCATCTCTATCAGATAGAATCAATCAACCACAGAAGCAAGATAGTGAGTTTCAGAAAAAGGTATAGCTGGTTGAGAAGGGTAAGTTTCCTAAATTCAACATTTATAATGATTGTGTATTGAGATTTGGGATGATATTGTGTGTGCCTTGTGACTCACAGTTTAAGAGAGTGTTGTTATGTGAAGCTCATAGTTCTTCGTTTTCAGTTCAGCCAGGCAGTACTAAGATGTAAAGAGATCTTCGGGAGTATTACTGGTGGGACAGAATGAAAAGGGATATTGCTGATTTTAAGTTGAAGTGTTTGACTTTTCAACAAGTTAAAGTAGAGCGGTAATTACCAAAAGGGATGCATCAGCTTTTACTAGTTCCAGAGTGGAAATGGGAAAATATATCCATGGACTTAGTTGTGGGATTGCCGAAGACACCTCGAGGTAATAATGAAATCTGGGTTATTGTTGATCGCTTGACTAAATCTGCTCATTTCCTTGCTATACAAGATAATTTTTCCCATGATCAAATTTCCCATTTGTATCTTAAATAGATAGTAAGGTTACATGGTGTTCCTCTCTCCATTTTATCAGATCGTGATCCCTCGTTTACTTCTATCTTTTGGAAGGGCCTTAAGAAGTCGTTGGGTACTAAATTAAATTTCAGTATAGCTTTTAATCTTCAATTAGATGGGCAGTCAGAACAAATGATCCAGACTTTGGAGGATATTCTACGTGATTTTTTGATGGATTATTAGGGAAATTGTGACTAAAATCTTTCTTTGGTTGAGTTTTCTTATAATAACAGTTTTCATTCCAGTATACAGATGGCACCATTTGAGGCATTATATGGGAAGCTGTGTCGAACTCCAGCTTTTTGGGATGAAGTGGGTGAAAGAAAGCTAAAGGGACCAGAATTGGTAGAAGAGATGGTAGGAAAAGTTTAGTTGATTCATAAACACATGAGAACAGCTCAGAGCAGGCAGAAAAGTTATGCGGACAACAGGAGGAAGGATCTCTCTTTTGAGGTAGGTGATCATATTTTTCTCAAAGTCTCACAATGGAAAAGTGTGATGCGATTTGGTATGAAAGGAAAGTTGAGTCCAAGGTTCATTAGACCATATGAATTTCTGGAGAGAGGTGGATCAGTTCCTAACCGTGTGGCTTTACCTCCGAGTTTATCTCAGGCACACAATTTTTTTCATGTTTCAATGTTAAGGAAGTACATGCCAGATCCATCTCATGTTTTGAGTCCAGAGGTAGTTCAGCTGGAAGAGAACCTATCTTATGAGGAACAACCGATCCAGATTCTTGACCACAAGGATCAAGTGTTACGGAATAAGGTGATTAATCAGGTAAAGGTTTTGTGAAAAAACCACATGATTGAAGAGGCAACATGGGAATTTGAAAATGCAATGAGGGCTAAATACCCCCACAAATTCGATAAGTAAATAAATTTCGGGGACACAATTTTATAAAGGTTTGAAGGAAGTAACATCCCATGTATGTAATGAATAATAGATATTTTTATCTATGTCTATATATGAATTAGATAGTGATTTAGAGGCTTAAAATGAGAATGAATCCAATCTTAAGCATGGAATACACTAATATTTTTAAAAGATTGTTTTACATCCTTTTGATGGAAAACCATTTTTAAATAAAACTGTTGACAATTTTATAAGATTTATATGTCAAAATAAACATATTATTTATGATTGGGACATTGAAATTTTCATTGGATAAATTTTTGGTATTTTTCTGACAATGTTCATTTTTTTTATGAATAGTGAAAAATACTGCATTTTACATCAAAACAACTTTTTCAACTAATTTAATTATATGGCTAGATTATCCTTTTAATTGGTATTAAAGTGTAATTAGAATATATTTTTACCATTTAATAGAATTTTGGTAATTAGGATTAATTTCACTATGGAACTTGGCATAAACTAATGCCAAACTTTTCATAGATATTGTTTCAAAAAACCTGCTCTTTGTTTTGACAACGGGAATTATTTTTAAATTAATTATTGAAATTTATTTGATTGGAATTTGGTAAAGTGGATTAAATATTTGGAATCAGAAGGTCCAATTTATTTAATCAAGACTCTTTTGTTTTTGGACATTATAAATAGTAACGACGGTAATTATCTTCAATTATCTTGATTAATGAGTAATCGGGTAGTTAAGGATAATAAAATAATATCATAATAATAAAAAATGACACCAACATGTGTCCTAATGCTACTGGCTTTGTCATGGCCGACAATGGGATGCCTTTTTCCAGTCTTGGGGACTCCATTGAATCACTTTTCTGGGAAAGTGACTTTTTATATTTTTATTTTTTAAAGAAAGTAAATATAACAAAGAATGTATCACTTGAGTAAAACGTTATTAATTTTGTCAAAATAGATGATATTATGGAATATAAATATTCATTGGAAATCTAAAAATATTTCCTACATCATAGTATTTGTTTCATAATATTTAGAAATTAAATAAATTAAATTATTTATGTCATCATGATGATGCAACGATTACCTTATTAATAAAGGATTTAAATAAAATGAAAAGATAATGATAAAGCTATAACATATACTTCTCAAAGATCTATTTGATGAGTATATTTAGAACCCTTATCACCTTATCCTAGAAATACATCAATGTGGGACCCTTAAAATTCGAAACTCTTCTGAAAATAAAGTATCATTTTGTAACTTTCCAAGAGTGCCCCTCCTCTCCTCTTATAAGAGGCCCCCGCCTCTACCTCCTTAACCACAATTACAAAGAATTTGGATCGGGAAACACCTGCCCATTTTGTCTCTCCGAATCCCTCTCTAACTCTGAGAAGCCTCACTTTGGGCAGAAGTCTTCCCAAGGAAGCCTTTGAGCTTAAATCAAAAAGAGTTTCATGTTTTAAAGGTAGTGTTTTCTCTTGTGTTCTTATGTTTTATTTTTCTTCTCCAACCCTATAAAATAGTTTTATTCCTTTATTCTGTAACAAAACCAGTATCCTCAATATACTAGGATGTTGTAATAATAATGATTCAATCTTCACTTACACACACCTACATCTAATGGTTAAAGAACATATTGTTTTCACGGATGGCGAATTTCTGCCTCACGAAACAATGATTGTTCAATATTCTTTCAACACCTTCAAAGGTGGCCATTAAGATGACACTATATTTATATATTATATATTATATGTTTATTTTTTACTTAAGATTCTGTATTTTTCATTTATGTCATACCTTTATGCTTACCATTATGGGTAAACGCGATATCTTCATTTTAGGAAGTTCGAACTACCGCCCACTCAAAATGATTTGATTTCGTTAATTCTATATGTGGGATGTATAAAGGATTTAATTAATGGTATTATATATGATATTATACTGGAAGTATTATATACCTTTATATCATTATGATTCCATTCCATAAAATACGAAATAGAAATGAAAGTAGCGTTCATGCGTACGTACGGCTTACCGTCTCCATGAACGGTGCATTTCATTTCATACCTCTAAACTTTATGTAATATTATAAATGAATGTATATACTGGATAAATATGATATATATGATATATACATCATGAGTATAACTGTGGATATAATAGATACTTAAACAACTTGTAATTATAAAGAGCATATTTTTGACTCAAGTGCCAATGATCGTTAAAACGACTGTTATTAACTTAAATAATTGCATAGTGTTCATGACATGGTAATAAGTGATATAATTGGAATAATGAACTTGAAAAAGGTTCTTAAGAAAGTATAAATTAACTCAAGTTTATTATTCCGGAGTTTAAATAACGATCTAGTCAAGTCGGACCCGAGGTATGGGACTTCGTCTCAATCTCCATTCATTGAGGCATATTTTGTTTTATACACAACCTTATTTTATATGGTGTATAAACCCCTTTTACTTTTACATTTATCCAAAAGGAATATTTTTTATACAAAGCGTTTTACTAAACGTAAAAAGGGAATGTTTTTGTCGTACGTATGCGGTGACAACGACTTCTCCGCCGCCGTGAGCATTATTTGAGTTTCGGCTTCCTCTACAAGCCATACCTTTTTTTAAAAGAAAAATAAATACCATGTTTTACTTTTCTTTTATTTTTGGCATTGAAAATGTTTTTCATAATGTTTTTATATCAATGTGTTGTATTGATATCTTGTGATGGAAAGGTGGAAATGTTATGTTTCCTTTATGCATGTTTTATGTGATACGATTATGTTGTGGTTCTTGGGCATTATTATGAAGACAGGTGGTTCCGTGATAAAATAAGTGTGGGTGATACCAATATAGCTCTCCAATGCATTGGGTAATGAGAAGGAGTTAAACGTTAAGGTTTATCTGAAGTGATTTAGGGAATATACAGTGATGGGTATTCCAAAAGTAACCAAGAGGGTTACTCCCGAAGTAAGAATGTTATGAATGCCTCAAGTTACCTTTATGTCTTATGATTTCTATGATTTATTCATGATTTGATGAGGTATGTTAATGTTCTTATGTTTTATGAGTAGAGTATGATTTCATTGATTCTTATGTATACATGTACTCATGTTTCCTTTCTATATTTTTAGATTCCCTTACTGAGCTTTTTATGCTCATCCCATGTTTTTGAATTTTTTTTAACAGGTCTAGGGAAAGGTACATGATGTGATGATAATGTCAAGGAAGTTTCAAGAAAGAATCCATGTTTTATTTTAAATATGTTTCCATTGATGGGAAAAATGAGTACAATCTTTTATGTAACCACTTTGTTTAAATGTGGAATGTAATGCATGTTTTATGATCTAATTCTCTAAAACTCTAAACCTGAAATGATCCTCAAGGTAAATTTTTGAATTATCTCAAGATTAAGTAAGGTTTAAGGATGGGGCCTTATAGTTTAGGTATCTACTTAATTAGGAGAGATATATGGAATACATCATGTATTTGAGAGAGATTTGGTATATGTTCAAAGAGATGGGATACCTCTTGATTCGATCAAAAAATGTCAAACATACTGATATAAATAGGTATTAGTTTTGCTTTCTTCCAAAATATCATAACCTTTATCCAGGAAGAGTTTTTAGATAAAACATATCACAAAATTAAAATTATATATCACACTGATCATTTTAAGAAAAAATATTCCTCCGATACTGAGCATCCTTGATATGATACTGAATGTATCCAATCTTCTCAGACATTTTTTTCAGGAATCTCAGGTCCAAATATATTTATTTCTCTAACATTACTCAAACACGATGGAGCTCTACATTTATTTCTATATAATGGTTTATAAGGATCCATCTTAATTCATGGATAAAATCTATTGTTGTAAGATAACTCAATGAAAGGAAGGTGTTGATACAATCCACCTCTTAAATGTAATGAAAAATATCTCAACCAATCATGTAATGTTAGAACTGTTATTTCAGACTGAACATCTATTTAAGGATGATAATCAGTGTTAAAACAAAATTAAGTATCAAGGTATTACAAAAAACGTCCCTTGAACATTGAGGTAAACCTCATATTCTGATCAGATACAATGAAACTTGGTACTCCATGTAACCATATAAAGTTCTTAATTTATATCCTGGAATGATGATCCAAAAAGAAGTATTCTCTAATAGTGATGAATTGTATTATCTTAGTAAGGTGATTGACTACAACCCATATATCATTTTTAACATTATAGGTTTTTTGGATTCCAATAACAAAATATATTGTGATATTATCCCATTTCTATTCTAGTATGGGTAATGGATGAAACACCTCCTTAGACATTATTCTTTCAGCCTTAACTTTTTAGCATACCATGCACTGAGATAAAAATTCGTTGATATCTATGTTCATTACATACCAGCAGAAGTATTCATTAAAATCTATATACATCTTCATACATCTATAATGAATTGATAATGAAGAACTATGATATTTCTCTAATATATCCTTCTACAAATCCACTATTGATGAAAATCATACATGGTTCCCAAAACTTATCATTATAACATGATCAAGGTTAAACTCTAGAACATTCTTATACTTCTTATGCAGTTGTATAACTTCCATCTAAACCTTTTTAATAAATAATTTGGTACAGGGTTGAAATTTCAATTAATAAACATAATATATTTCCCCTTACATCAAGTTTCCCAGGTCCATCATTTCCACACTAATTTTATATTGCAATATATGAAACACTTATATCAGAATTCAATATATGAAACACAATTCTTGTCTTTTGTTACACACAACATTGAGTTATTTTGATATATATCATTACACACAAGACCGAGTTTTACCAAACAATAGTATATTATTAAAATATTTTTATTTAATATAATAAGATAAAATGTAGTTGATAAATTAGTGGTTGTGAATAGTATTAAACATAATAAAAAATAAGGTTTCTAATTTTAATTCATTGGTTACCAATTAATTTAAAATTATAATATAAACGAATTGATTATAAAGGAAATAATTTTATTTTTAGTCATTTTACAAAATAAATTAAATTATTTACAATTAGTGAATGAAATTAATGAAATATATATGTTATATATACAATAAAATATTTTTTATATCCATTTAATAGATTTTATAGCCATAATATAAGAACAAACTCAATTTTATAAATAAGACCCTATATTTTTCAAAATAACAATTTTTCCACCTTTTAATGGAGAACCCATTTTAAATATATTTTTTTAAACATTTAAAAAACATTTTATAAAATAAACTACTTATTTGAAATGGGGATATCAATATTTACTATGGTTTAATTTTTTGTATTTCTCTGATAAGTTTTATGTTTTGATGAATAGTAAATAAATACAGAATTATAATTGAAAATACCTATTGCCTTGAAGTAGTTTGAAGGGTTTAATTATATATATTTCTTTGTTTTTAAACAATGATTATATAAATTTTTTAAGATTTAATCCAATTCATTTCATTGGAATCAATTTCACATTGAATATGGATATAAAAACATGCCAATATTTCGGACATTTTTAGTTTAAAAACTTTTTTTCAAATTTCGTAAATAGGATTAACTTTAAATTAATTTCTTCAAATTATGCATTTTTAGTTATAAAAAATATATTCTATATTTGGAATCATAAGGTCCAAATTTATTAAATAGGCCCCTTATATTTTTGGACAATAAGAATAATATCTTTAGTAATTGTTAATACCATAGTTAAGGGTAAATCAAGTTATTAGGGGTAAAAATAAATTAATATAATTATAAAAAATCCAAAAACATTATAAAAAGATATTGGATGAAAATAATTTAACCATCAACACTTAATTATCGTAATTGAGTAATTTAACAGATACTTGTCCATGAAAATGACTTATGTATTATTAAACTCAAATGGAGTGACAAAATGTTACTCTTAATTTTAATATGAATAGAAATTTTCCTTAAAGATAAATTAAATATATGATCAAATAAATATGTTATTTAAAATTATAAAATTTATATCTACAACATAGATTTTTTTTTATTTTTTATTGAATAAAAAATTACAAAATGATGATGTGGTAATTACCCAATTAATGAAACAATCAATTAAATGATATTATTAAGGTTAAAAGAAATATAATTTTAAATAATAAAGTTGATCCATGACTTTTATTGGCGAATATGACATTTTTGGGGTGTTTGAAGTTAAATTTTTCATATTTATCTTCTTGTATGCATTTTCTTAAAGTCAATGTTATGAATAGTGTCAATATTGACCCTCAAGATATTTTATTAAAAAAATATTTTACTAAATTATTTCAGAATCACAAAAATATTAACTAATAAAATTGGGATGATATATGGTCTAAAATATCCTAATTTCTATATTTATGTTCCAATTTAATCTTTTTCTGTAAAAATTACATCCCCTTTATATTAAAAACATTGTAACCAGAGTTAATATTAAAATAGGTTAACAAAGGGTTAATCAAAAAATATGGTGTAAATTACATCAAAACCTGTATAAAATATATTTTTTTGATGATATTACAAAATTATATCATATTATAGTAGAATATATTACCTTTTAGAGTAATTTTTAATGAATTTTCATTTATTATAAAATAATATTTTTGATAGTTTCCAAAAGTACCTCTCCCCTCTCTTCTGAAAGGTCACATCTCATTATCTTTTATTCACAGCTATAAAGACCTTTATATTGACCAAACAATACACCCAAGTATCCTACCAATATCCATACTTTCGTCCAAGATTCCTTCATTTATAATTAAATCCAAACAATGAAGTCCTTTTGTGTAATTAAAAAGAAGATACCCAAAGAAGAGGTGATGTTCATCAATGTATGTTTTATTTATTTATTCCAATAACCCCCTAAATTATTTTTATATCATATTTATATAATGAAATTAGTATTATTAATATAATGTGATGTTTTTATATTAAAGTTTATACCTACACTTTTATGCACTTTCTTCTAATGGGTAATGAACTTGCTGTTCATGTGTAGATTGGACTACATTCTCGTGAAATGATGATTGTTCATTTTTTCATTACCTCCTATCTTGGTTGGAATTATGATGAAATATCTATTTTTTATGATATATATATGATATTTATGACACTATTATACTTATGTAATGGTAATATCATATCTAATTTTCTACCACCTAATACTTTGGGAAATTGTAATGTCTCTCATGCATACATATGGATTACCATCTCCATAATACGATGTGATTCGTTTTTCATCAGTATTTTACATGGATGTTAATAAGAATAAATTTTATGAATATATATGATGTAAATAAAATGGAAATTATTTTTCAATTATAATATATCATATAATTTTCTATCTTTTAATATGAAAATAAAATGAAAGCAACATTCATGTGAACTTATTGCCTACCGTCTCCTTGAACAGTGTATTTAATTTTCAATTTCAATATTAGATAACCATAAATACATGTATGATGAATATATATGATATTTTTATCATCTCCAGCCTTCTTTAAATAATAAAATCATGACCTATTTATGAGTACCATGAATAAAAAGTCAAAACATATAGGAGAAATGAAGCGGTTATTACCTCAAACATAACACAAACATGGAATTTACAACAAGAGGGTAATATAAAGTAATAAGTAAGTGATATATGGTATTATATTTATGAATAATGTTATGTAATATATTTATAATAAATTTATATTTATTATACAATATTTTTTCAAGAGTACTATGAGATTCAAGACATAAGTTATTATAATTTCATCTTAATTTTAAATTTCATTAGATACATGCCAAATTCACCACTCGCTTATTTAGAGTGGTTCGTATACTAACCTATGAAATGTTATATCATTATTTTACGTTATTTAATGATATTATAATTTTTAATTAATGTTATTATTTCATGGGGATCATGATTCAAATATTACTATGGTAGTAAGGGATCTATGTATCAATTTGATTTCTGTGGGACACATGTCTTATACACTAACTGTTTATTATATATGGTTTATAAAATAACCATGAATGTATTTAAAGAATATTATTTATAATATTATGTTATATTTATATCTGTATACTTTTATTTCATTCATGGGGAACATTATTCAACAAATTATAATGTGATGTGTATTTGTTTAACAATCTCAATATTTGGGATTTATTCGTTTTAAGTATCTATTTTGGAATATTTATCATCCATGTTTATGATATGTAGAGATGTTTACGAAAGTTTTTTTAATATTATTTTATTATTTTTAAATTCATTTTTAATAATTATTGACTTTTTACTATAATTTTTTAGAATAATATTTTTGTAATTTTCCAAATGATGTACTTTTTGGATTTTCCATCAAATGTACGAGAGGAATGATATATTTTTAAATATATTGAGTGAATGGAATTTTTTACCACCTTGATGACCTAATTCATTGAAGATTTATTTACAAGCATATATGTTTGTTTTCAAAGAATATTTTTTTCTTTTAAAATTGTTCGGCATTTATGGAAAAAAACATTTTCAAATCAAAAATGATATTTTTTTGTAGAATTATTTTCTAGTGATCAGTCAAAATTATTTTCCATATAAGTTAACAAGATTTTCTATTACATACATTTTATTGGGTATATTATTCAATGCTACAATTATTATTATTTATAACAATGATTTATTTTTATGATGGATTGATATTTATTAGACTTATTTATTTTCCATGCATTATGTTATAGTTAAATGATGTTTATGAAAAACATTTCATTCCATGGGTTCTGATAGGATGTTTTATTTTATGTTCTTGTGGAAGTCATATATGTAGTTTTAATTTTTTGATAGGTGGGGCCTATATATCCCTACAATACATTTAATAAATATGGATATCTTATGAGGTATATATGTTATGAGTGAACCTGATTTCTTGATCCCAATTCTATACATGGACAATGTTTTAATGCCCATAATTTTGTGTGGTGACCTAGTTTTCATGACCATATGTTTATTCAATGGATTGATTTCAGGACATTTATTTTATGAGTGAATATGTTACTATTTATACATGTTCACAAAGTAACATGTTTATGTGTATGTAATAACATAATGTATTATAAGAATGTTATGATCTAAAGGATTTTGTTATATGATTTCCTCATGATTCATGTCTTATGAAATTCCAATATTTATTCCATGATTCATGTTTATCATCTTCTATATGTAGGGTATGATCTTCTAATGTTATTATCACACTATCATACTCTTATGATCATGTTTATGCTTTCATATCTCTCTTTTTTACCATTACTGAGCATATAATCTAACAATTTTCTTATTTTTTTATTCCCTAAGTCATTATAAGTAGGATTACTAATGGAAAATATCTTTGTGGGAAACATTGATGATCTTCTAACAGAGTAGAAGTTTTTTTCTCGTTTTTACAAAGAACAAAACTAATATAATAATTTGTTTTGTTTTTGTATAATGTATGAAATTCACTGTAAAAGGATATAATATCCATTTTCGTTAATCATGGGTCATCATAGTTTGTGTTTTAACAGTGATTTAGTTATCCTTTAGAAACTATGATGACAAAACCTTAACAAAAAACCTACATGCATATTTATTTTTAGGTTCTTATCCTATAGTTTCTATAATGATCATGAATCACCTAGGATTAAACCTATTCTGTCATATATTAAAATATTATATGTAATTTTATTCGATTATGTGGTTCCACTACAATGATTATTATTTCTCACACTATGATTTCTAGTTTTAGTCAATTGATTGAACCCAAAGTAGGCTTGTTAATGATAAATGAAATGTTCCATGCAATTTTTTTCCTCCGAAGCAACCAAATTTTATGGGATCTAGAATGAAAAATCATATTGTTATACTCACACAGTCTATGAATCATGATATACATTAAGACAAGTAGAGTAGGGGACGACTTTATGTCGAGTCCTTCATGTGGCAACATCAAACTTATTTCAGTGGGCATTATAATCCAATTTGTTTTTCTGAATAATGTATTGGCACCTCAAAAATGATATTTTCCATCCTACAGTGTTCAGAGTATGAAAAATTCATTTAGTATGTTTATCATTTTTATGGTGGGATAGATCAATGGTAGACTCTTATTAAGAACATAATGGAACAAGATGAAATTGAAACTATGGAATAAGAAGAGTTTAAGGGAATATATTTTAGTATGTTTTTCCCTCATGTAATATGAAAAGATATGGAGAACTAATTCCTCAAGAGTAAGAAAAATATTATGAATATATTGGTACCTATGAAGGTAATTTTACATGATTTGAAAGGTATTCATATAAGGAAATCATTATCCCTGAAAGAAAATTTGATCTATTCTTTTGTGGCTAAAATAAAGTCATTAAATGTCCATAGCCATAATAGATTTGGAAGCTATGAAGAAATTGTTCATTTTGAACTAAAATTGGATGTCGAAGTTGGTAAATCTCAAGGTTCTCGTGATAATAATATGAAGATATAGCTTAATAGAAATTTCCATGATTTTCCACATGGGGGGAATAAATAATGTCTACCTTCTACATGCCCAAAATGTTGAAAGGATCACTTTGGGGAATTTCTAAAAGGAACAAGAAGATGATATTTGTGATGGAAGATTATACAATGATAAAAAGAGTGTTGGGGTGATGTAAATTGGCTAGTCAATGAAATTAATGGAGAGAACCCTCCAAATAAATTAACCACTCACACTTCAGTTCTATAAATGTATAAAGTTTGGTCACTATGAAAATCAATGAACTAGTACAAGGGTTAATAAGAAAGATAAGCCACATCAAACTCTTAAATCTAAATAAAAATAGAAATATCATGAGATCACTATTGGATATATGGAGTATTATAATGGAGTGGTGGAATTTTGATGTATTTATTTAATAATAATGTTTTAGAAGTACTTTTATATAAGAATTAAACATTTATGTATTGGTCAACTTTAGCTTTTCTATAAATATTAATGAGCATATGCTAAATGGTATAGTCACCATGAAAAGTTATTGATATGGTACGGTGCTATATTTTGACAACACATGATTAAGGGAAGGATAACCCCTAATATGTTCATGATGTATGTATAATTAAATAAATTAATTTTTTATTGTGATAAAATAAATGGGATAGTAATGATGATTGTGCGGTTGATAAGATTCAAGATGTATAATGATACCATGGATTGAGTTTATATAATTTTTAGATTTATGGTATGATTATAGTGTTAATTTTCGAAATCATTCACGATTTCAATAAGGTTTTATGGTAATTTAGGATATTATCATTTTTCAAGAGAAAACATGATAATGGTCGCCACATGTTTGTTATATGAAAAATATAATCTACATCATGTTTTTAGAGATAAATTTCTTGTTTAGTGACCTTCTTTGGAAGGTATTAGATTTTAATCATTTGAACGGTTCATAAGGGTTACTATTTATGAAATTCATAACTAGAGAGAGCATGAGTGACTTATAATTATAGATATTATAATCCACTAGTGCTACATGTATTACAATTTCAACTTTATTTAATGGAATAAGAGATGATGTGGAAATTAATAAATGTATTTAAAAAATATGATATTATACTGAAATTAATTAAGTGTACATTCTATTGAAATTTATTTGACATTAGGAAAAATAATTGTGATATCAAATTTTGTCATATGATCAAATTTTTTGATAAAATCAATAACGTTTTTCATGCCTCCTTGTGTTATGGATTTGTGATCATTAACATTATCATGGCCATGTTCTCTATCAATATAAATCATAAAATGATAGTGAGATTTCTCTTCCATGTCTATGTTTTCACTTTACAGCAATGTCCTCATATGTGGAAACCTAGTTATGAGTTACACTGGGTAATTGTTAACTTTTCAATATTCCCTTTCTAAATTTTTGTTTTAGTATTCATTTTTATGATATGGGTATTGATGAAATGAATAATGAATAATTAGACCTTTGATAACCCAATGAATTTTTAGGATAAAATTCCTTTTAAGGGGGAGGGGGTATGTTGTAACACCCTAAGGTTTTGTGAAATAACATTTCATTAATTAATTTTCTTATTTTTGATATTTTTCATTTCACACAATACTGAAAGTAGACTTTCTAAAATTAAAAACACTATGTTTGGATTCTGTTATATGAAAAACCAAGTTGAGATTGCACTACACCCAACAATTAGATTATCTTATGGTATATCACACACTATTCATGGCTTGTGTGACATAGAACAACGAGTTCATGTGATAGCTTTCATTACACACAAGTTCGAGTTTAACTGAAAAATAAAATATTATTAAAATATAATTATTTTATATAATAATGTATAAATTATCCATTAAATTAGTATTTTTTAATATCATGAACTAAATTATTAAAATATAAGGATTATAATATGAATTCATTGGTAACCAATTAATTTGAAATGAAAATATATACCAATTGATTATAAAAAATAGTTTTATTTTTCTCCATTTTGTTTTAATAAATTAATTAAATTACAATTAGTGAATTATAATATTGAAATATATTTTTTATAAATCAAATAAAATATTATTTATATTCATAAAATAAATTCTACAGGCATAATACAATAAAAATCCTATTTTATGTATAAAACCCTATGTTTTTCAAATGGATAAGTTTGCCGCCTTTTAAAGGAGATCCCATTTTAAAAATAATTTTTGACACTTTTATAATTATTATATGACAATATAATCTTCTTTTCTAAATTTTGGTTATCAAAATTTACGTTGTTTGAATATTTGGTATTTTTCTGATAATTTCATATATTGATGAATAGTCAAAATACTGAATTTTAATTGAAAACAGCTTTTTCATTGAATTATCTTATAGTGAGTAATTATATATTTTTTTAAGTATCATTAGATTAAATTTTTAATAGTTACTTTAACTTAGGACATTGAAATCAATTTCACATTGAATTTGGATATAAAAACATGTAAATCCTTTGGACGTTTTTACATTAAAATAATGTTTTCTCATTCTGTCAACAGGCTTAATTTTAAATTCATTTTATCAATATTTTTTTTGTTTTTTAATTAGGAAAAATAGATTCCATATTTTGAATCAAAAGAAATATATTTTGTAAATAAGCCCCTTTTAATTTTGGATAATATGAATAGTAAATTATTAATTTTTAATACATAATTATGGGTGAATCGGGGAATTAAGGGTAAAAATAATTTTATAAACATTATAAAACTACCCTAAAACTAGTCCAAACGATATTGGATTAATATAAATCTAACCTTAACAGATAATTATCTAATTTTATTAATTGATGATCACTTTACATGGAGAATTTGTTTAATTACTATGAAACTCAAAGGGAGTGACAAAATGTCACACTCCTACTTTTAATATGTATAATTTTCTTTATATGGAGATAAATTCAATATATTATTGACTATTTATATCATTAATAAATATGAAATGTTTATCTACATCATATAATTTTACTTTTATTTTTTAGTGAATAAATAATTTCAAAATGACGATGTAGTAAATACTCAATTAATGAAAAAATCAATTATATTATATTATAAATTTCAAAATAAATATAATTTAACTTAATAATGTTGATCTATGTATTTCATTTGCACATATTACATGTTAGTGGTGTTTTTAAGTTAGTTTTTTATAATTTATCTTTTTGTATGTATTTTCTTAAATTCAATGTTATGAATAGTGTCAAAATTGACCCTTATGGTATTTTATGGAAGTCCTATTTTATTAAAATATTTACAAAACATAAAAAATATTAAATAAAAATAGTGGTACGAGGTATGGTTTTAAATATCTTAAATTTTCAATTTATGGTCTAATTAACACTTTTTATGTCAATATTACAACATCTTAATATTAAAAACTTTGTTACCATAGTTAAAATTAAATTAGAATAGTTAATAGTTAATTAAAACTATAACATTTAAAATCGCATCCCAAACTATCTAAAATTTATTTTTTGATTATATTAAAACAATATATATTATTTTACTCGAATATATTACCTTTTTTATTTCATTTTATTGAGTTTTTATTTATTATAAAATAATATTTTTGAGAGTTTCAAAAAGTGCCACTCACATATCTTATAAAATAGAACCACTCCCTATCTTTTATTCACCAATATAAAGCCAATTGGCCTAGAAATCCTCGACCCATGTCTCCTAGAAACATCCTTTTCTTCACCCTATAGGCCTACCTTTGGGAAGAAAACCAACTAAATAAGTCCATTTGTGAAATTCAAAAGGAGAATCCCAAAGAAGAGGAAACATTCATTAATGAATATTTATGTTTTAGTTCATCATTAAAATCCCTAAATTATTTTTATTTCATTTTATATAATAAAATAAGTTTCCATGATATAATGATATTTTTTCATATTATGGGTTCTACCTACATATTAACACACCTCCATTTCAATGGGCATCAAACTTACCAATCATATGTAGGGTGGATTGTCGCCTCCTGAAAAGTTGATTGTTCTTTCTTCCATTACAATCTATAATGATTGTAATTATGAAGTAAACTATATTTTTTAAGATATATATGATATTTATGAAATTTTTATACTTATGGAATGATAACAACATTTCTATATTTTCACCACCTAATATTCTAGGAAATGATAATGTCACTCGTGCGTACGTAAAGCTTATCATATCCACGATGCGATGCGATTCGTTTTTCATCAATATTTCACATGGGTGGAAATAAGGATGAATTTTATGAATATATTTGAATTATATAACATTACAATGATTATTTAATTATAATATATTATATAATTTTCTTTATTTTAATATTAAATGAAAATTAAAGTCGTGTTCATTTCAACCTACGACTTACAATCTCCAAGAATAGTGTATTTTATTTTCTATTTATACCATATATAACCTTAAATATTTTTATAATGAATATATATTATATTTGTTTCATTTATTTAATTTAGTATAAATTTAAATTATGATCTATGTATGAGTTCCAAGAATAAAAATTCAAAACATGTAAAAAAAGAAGGTATTCACTAAAACATAACTTAAACTTGGAATTGATAATAAGAGTGTAATATAAAGTCATAAGTACGTTATATATGGTATTATATTTATAAATATTTTTCTGGTGTCAATTTATAATAAATTTTTATTTATTATATAGGAGGTTTTCAAGAGTATGATGAGAGTTGAGAAATAATTTAAGAGAATTTAATCTCACTTTTTAATTAAATTAGATACATTCCATATTCCCCAGTCGGTTATTTTGTGTGGTGTATATATGGACCTATGAAATTTTATACTATTAGTATACTTTTTTTAATGATATTAAAAATTTTAATTTATTTTATTCCTTCATGGGGATCATAATTAAAAAGTTACTCTAGTATAAAAGGATCAATGTCCCACTTTTATTTATATGGGACACATGCCTTATACACTAATTATTTCTTCCACATGTTGTATATACTACCTATGAATGTATTTTATTACTATTATCCAGAATATTATGGTATTTTCATATCCACGTAAATTTATTCCTTTTATAGGGAATACGATTCTACTAATTATAAAGTGATGAGTATTGGTTTCACAATACCATCAATATTTGAGATTTTTTCATTTTATGTCTCCGTTGGGGAATATTAATATTCCATATCCATTATAAAACTGTGTTCAAAATTATTTACTACTCTCATATGTATAGTAAAATTCATTTCTAACCCTTTGTATTACATGGTTTCAAATGAATCTTTTTTTTGATTTCCAAATGCGGTACTTTGTGACTATTTCAGTAAAAGATCAAAAGAAATGTTTCTTTTTGACTTATATGGAATGAATGGAATATTCTAATGTCATGTTTCTTAAATGATTTGAATCTTCCTTTATAATCTTATAAGGTTATTTCCAATGTATTTTTATTACTTTTAAAATTGAGTGTCCGTTTATGAAAATAATTTTTTTTGAAATGATGATGGTCATTTTCACTAATATTTATTCTTATGTTATAACACAAAATTATTTTAAATCTAAGATAAGATTATTTGATGTTACTTATGTCTTAATGGGGAAATGATTTAATGTGAACATTTTTATTCTTTCAAATGATGTTTTATCTTTGTGACATATTTATATTTACGAAACCCATTTCTTTTCCATGGGTTACGTTATGATAAAATAATGTTTATAAAACCCATTTTATTCCATTGTTATTGATAGGAAGATTGATTTTATGTTCTTTTGTCATACATATGTATGGTTTCATTAATGGGATGGGTGAGACCTATATATCTCTTCTATGAATTGGGTAAAGATGTATAACTCATGATGTATATATCTTTTTCATTATCCTAATTTCATAGACATATTTATATGTGTGGGACTAGTTTTCATGTCCATAATTTTTTGTGTGGAACTGTTTTTCAGATCCATCTATTAATACAAGGGCCACATTTCATGTCCATAATTTAATGAGTGAACTACTTACTATTTAAACAGGTTTATAAAGTTACACATTTTTTTGTCTAACACAATTTCATGTCTTATATCAATGTTATGAACTCATGGATTATGTTCATTTATTTACATTTGATTCATGGATTATAAATTACTAATATTTATTCCATGATTCATGTTCATGGTCTATTATATACATGGTACGATCTTCCAATGTTATGATCACACTATCACACCATTATTCTCATGTTTATGCTTATATATCTTCCTTGTTTACCCTTACTAAAAAACTGAGATCACCATTTTCTTATGATTCCATTCCCTATAATACAAGGAAAGGTTTTCAGTAAGATTACTAAAGGGAATGATATTTCTGGAAAACAATGATGATCATTCATAAGACTATATATTATTGTTCTCAGTATCCCCAGGCACTAAACTAATATGGTATTTGGTTGTGTGTTTATATAATGTATGAAATAATCCTAAAAAAGGATATAATATCCATGAAAATTAATCCTGGGTTTTCATACACTAAATAACTTTATGACATGTTCCTTGATGTTTTCCTCTCATTTATTTTTCTAGAGGAACTTTGTTTCCTTATGAGTTTACTTGTTTAGCAGATTAGATAGGCAAGAAAAATTCTCCACAGACTATCAATAATATCGAGTTAAAACTAAAAAACTAAATATCTATTTTACCATGGATGGTTTTTTAAACATTAAATAGCCACTATCTTTAATGGATCTACCGATATACCATATGTTGATATTATATGACCCAAAAATGAAACCTTTTTTCATCCAAAATGAGCAATGTAAATTTTTCATAGAGTTCTCCTTTATTAGGTTTTTTAGTTCAATTATAAAGTGTTATTAATTAGCTTGATTACTCTTTGTGTAGAAAGAATATAATATATAAATAATATCACAAACTAATCAATATAATCGCTACAGACTCTATTCATTAAATCCCTAAAAAAATCAGAGGAATTAGTCAGACTAAAATGCATCCCTATATGTTCACTATGTCCATAACTTATATGAAATTTAATCTTTTGTATATCCTCCTTATTGACCCTCAATTTCCAGAACAAACTTCAATCATAGAAAAGTATTAATCTCTATATATTAGAGCAATCAAGTTATCTATATTAGAAGATGATACTTGTTCATGATAGTGATCTTGTTTAACTCTTTATAATCAATATAGAGTATAGTTAATCCTTATTTATTATTCAAATAAAGTATAGGTGTACCATAAGGTGACACATTTAGTAAAATTAATCCCTTATCAAGATTTACATTGTGTTTCTTCTTCAATTCTGGAAACTCAATCCGGGCTATTCTCAAGGGAGTATTTTAAATTGGTGTGAAACCATGTACGAGTTCTATTGAGAACACAACTTCATATTTTTTTACAAGTCTTGGAAACTCATCTGTAAAGTCATCTACAAATTCCAAAAAAATAGGCATATCAGCTATTTATAGTTTCTCCCTAACCATTTTAGATAAATTACCCTTCTAAATTGCATTTATGTCCCAAAAAATATATATAATATCAATAGGAAGTTCATACATATCATCACATTGATAGACGATGATTGGTTGGTCTGAAATGTCAAATGTAACTTCCCTTCCTCAATAATTGATTTAGCCATTATGCATAGATATCAAATCTATGGATATGATTGTAAAGACCCGTAAATTTCAAGGAAAGTTTTTTCTTAATTTTCTTTGAAATTTTACAAGAGCGTAGTTTCTGACGGCACCTGATTCTGAGGCCCGGTGTGCCCGGAATCATTTTCCGAAGTTTGGCTCGGGTACGTTCAGTGAAAGGACGAGCGGGTTTTTCTAACTTTTGAACCAGTGCCCGGAATCGAATTCTGAGGGCACCGATGAAATCGCAGCGCCGGTATTCTCTTAGAAACGCCTCTTCCGGAGTTGCGTTTGCTCAGGTGTGGTTTTTAATTTTCGTGCTTAAAGTTAAGAAATAAAATAATTTTTCTACAACTTTATTTTATTTCGCTTAAGCCACTTGGAAGCCACTTGAAGCCACTTAAAGGTGGCTTGAACTGAGTTGAACTGGATAAGATTCTATCCAGAAATATCCTACCCCTTGGTAGGATATTTGTGAGGTGGGGCCCGCACGAGCCCCGCCGTTTCTTTCCGCTAAGAAACGCACCCAGGAAAACCCGTCTTAATGAAAGTCAACTGACGCGTTTCTTAAAATCTTAATAGACCATTTAATTGGGCTGTTTCTTTCATAAATTAAACGAGCTATTTCTTTCGTTGAATTAATTCTACGAATTAATGGTTCGTTTCATATCTTTTGAAATTCAAATGTTTAGTTGTGTAAATAAAATAAGGCTTAAGCTTATTTTATTTTGGGTTGAAACTTTTGGCGTGGAGAGGATTTAGAGGAAAGCGTTCTTCTTCGGTGAAGAACGCGAAGAACGCGAAGAACGCGAAGAACGCCAAACCTGCGGAGATCGACGACGCAAAGCCTTGTACCGCGACGCCAACAGATCTCCCTTCGCGACACTTCTTCTGCGACGATCCAACCCCGCGACAGCCTTCGATCGACAACAACCAAGGTAGGGGGTTGCGCTTCTTTTTATTTTCTTTTTGGATTTCAACAACAACATGGATTTAATTATTATTAATTAAATCTGTATGTTCTTGGTCCTCAGAGATCGTCGACGCGACGCCCTTCCGCGGTGTGACGATCACCTCCTTCCGCGACGGTCAATTCTGCGACGACCTCGCATCCGTCAGCGACGACGAGGTAGGGATTTTATAATTTGGAATACCCCTCTTTATTCCCGTGAACGTTCTTTATAAATTAAAGAACCAGTTTCTATTGAACAATTTTATTTTATTAAAATTGTCGGTTCATGTGTTGAACAATTTTCTCCCGGTTGTTTATCTCTAACGCGGAGGGTGCGGGCCAAACGAACACGGCCCGACGACCCTCCGTCGTTCTTCTTTTTGTGCGGATTTGACGGGCGATGACGGAACGTGCCGCAATGGATGTTTGATGATTCCGCAGTGAAGGACGAGTCCCGGGAGGAGCAGCGGCGCTGGCGGGAACAAAATCGGACCACCAGAGCGATCCCGGTGGCCCGCGGAACTCGACGGCGGCGCGGGTCGCCGGCGCGGCGGCACCGGAAGCCGGGAGCGGCGGCGCCCCGGCGCACCGCCGCGACTCAGCGCGGCGGCGGCGGCACCCGCAGACCCACAGCCGCGCGGGTCCAGTGCCCTCGGACACGGCTGAAGCCGCGTCCCGACTCAGCGCGGCCCCATGCGGGCGGCCGCGGCACCACCAGGCCGCGGGGGCGGTGCCCCGCGGCGCCTTGGCCGTTCGGCCGGGCCGCGCCCTGGCCGGACCGGACCGGGTCGGACCGGGTGGGCCCGGGCCCGGACCCCCTTCTTCGGACGTTTTCGTTCAAATGGCCGTATCTTGAGCTACGAGCCTCCGAACGACGCGCCGTCAGTGGCAACGCGATCCTTGGATCGAGACGGTCGTTTCGGTATACTATACCCAAGGTGCACCTTCCTTTTCGGGAGCCTAAGTAGTTAAAACTCCATAGTTAAGCGTGCTTGGCCTAGAGCAGTGATCAGGATGGGTGACAAGACCACTGTACACTCTAGAGACGGAGCTCTTCAGCAGTTACGGTTTCGATAATGAAAATCCTGGTCTGAGCTGAGACTTTTGACCTTTGTGTTTCCTCAAGATTGAGATGGGTTACTTGATAACTTAGGTATATGTATGGGCATATACCTGGGTAGTGGTTATCCGTTGATCTCATGATCCTTGTGTTTCCTCATGATTGAGATGGGTTACTTGATAACTTAGGTATATGTATGGGCATATACCTAAGTAGAGGTTATCTGTTGAGATCTTCTTTGTGGTTATCCTTGTTGTATTTAGTGAGACCTTGAGAGTCTCGGGGTCCCTACTGAGTATCATTATACTCACCCCTGCACGGGCTATGCCTGCACCTCGTTGTGTTGGTTGCAGACGATGGGCAGTGCTGACGGATGCCAAGTGTTCGAGGACTGGACGGTACCTGGAGGTGGACTATATGACGAGATGGTACCCGGAGGAGGACCTCACGACGAGACGGTACCCAGAGGCGGATGTGACGACGAGGCGGTACCCGGAGGTGGACCATTGGGCGGGATATACTCGGAGCGGACGGCGGGACCCGAGGAGTAGAGGAGCTATCTGTACCCACCCTTCTGGTGGGATTTCCAGTGGACAGCTCGGCGTAGCAGCTTTACTTTTCAGTTACTGTTTTCTCTTTCGAGTTGTACTTTACAGTTGGGCTTGTATTTCCGGCCCCTTTTTACTTTCCGCACTTACTGTTGTACTCAGTTTTTACTTAGTGTTTACTTCTTCCGCTTGTAGTCTGTGTGATTGTTTACTTTACAAAGGCAATGCCTTCCCTTTTTATCGTGATTTACGCCTTGGTGCTAGTCGCCAGCCCCTGGCCTATGGAAGGCGGGCTTGGGGTAGTCACGGCACGGGCCCCGAGGACGGGTCGTGACAAATTGGTATCAGAGGTGGTCCGGGCCACGATAGAGAAGGTCCAGGTGAGCACATGGGAGCGGAAGGCTCAGATGCGTGCTCAGTACCGCTTTTGTATCCCTAGTTTGTATTCAAGCTTTACGGGGACGTAAAGCCCTGTGGTGGGAGTAATGTAAAGACCCGTAAATTTCAAGTAAACTTTTTTCTTAATTTTCTTTGGAATTTTACAAGAGCGCAGTTTCTGACGGCACCTGATTCCGAGGCCCGGTGTGCCCGGAATCATTTTCCGAAGTTTGGCTCGGGTACGTTCAGTGAACGGACGAGCGGGTTTTTTCTAACTTTTGAACTAGTGCCCGGAATCGAATTCTGACGTCACCGATGAAATTGCAGCGCTGGTATTCACTTAGAAACACCTCTTCCGGAGTTGCGTTTGCTCGGGTGTGGTTTTTAATTTTCGGGCTTAAAGTTAAGAAATAAAATAATTTTGCTACAACTTTATTTTATTTCGCTTAAGCTACTTGGAGCCACTTGAAGCCACTTAAAGGCGGCTTGAACTGAGTTGAACTGGATAGGATGCTATCCAGAAATATCCTACCCCTTGGTAGGATATTTGTGAGGTGGGGCCCGTACGAGCCCCGCCGTTTCTTTCCGCTAAGAAACGCACCCAGGAAAACCCGTCTTAATGAAAGTCAACTGACGCGTTTCTTAAAATCTTAACAGACCATTTAATTGGGCTGTTTCTTTCGTAAATTAAATGAGTTGTTTCTTTCGTTGAATTAATTCTACGAATTAATGGTTCGTTTCTTATCTTTTGAAATTCAAATGTTTAGTTGTGTAAATAAAATAAGCCTTAAGCTTATTTTATTTTGGGTTGAAACTTTTGGCGTGGAGAGGATTTGGAGGAAAGCGTTCTTCTTTGGCGAAGAACGCGAAGAATGCGAAGAACGCGAAGAACGCGAAGAACGCCAAACCTACGGAGATCGACGACGCGAAGCCTTGTACCGCGACGCCAACGGATCTCCCTTCGCGACACTTCTTCCGCGACGATCCAACCCCGCGACAGCCTTCGATCGACAACAACCAAGGTAGGGGGTTGCGCTTCTTTTTATTTTCTTTTTGGATTTCAACAACAACTTGGATTTAATTATTATTAATTAAATCCGTATGTTCTTGGTCCTCAGAGATCGTCGACACGACGCCCTTCCGCGGTGTGACGATCACCTCCTTCCGCGACGGTCAATTCCGCGACGACCTCGCATCTGTCAGCGACGACGAGGTAGGGATTTTATAATTTGGAATACCCCTCTTTATTCCCGTGAACGTTCTTTAAAAATTAAAGAACCAGTTTCTATTGAACAATTTTATTTTATTAAAATTGTCGGTTCATGTGTTGAACAATTTTCTCCCGATTGTTTATCTCTAACGCGGAGGGTGCGGGCCAAACGAACACGGCCCGACGACCCTCCGCCGTTCTTCTTTTTGTGCGGATTTGACGGGCGACGACGGAACGTGCCGCAACGGATGTTTGATGATTCCGCAGTGAAGGACGAGTCCCGGGAGGAGCAGCGGCGCAGGCGGGAACAAAATCAGACCACCGGAGCGATCCCGGTGGCCCGCGGAACTCGACGGCGGCGCCCCGGCGCACCGCCGCGACTCAGCGCGGCGGCGGCGGCACCCTCGGACCCGCGGCCGCGCGGGTCCGGTGCCCTCGGACGCGGATGAAGCCGCGTCCCGACTCAGCGCGGCCCCACGCGGGGGGCCGCGGCACCACCAGGCCGCGGGGGCGGTGCCCCGCGGCGCCTTGGCCGTTCGGCCGCTCGGCCGAACCGGGCCTGGCCGGGCCGACCGGCCGGGCCGCGCCCTGGCCGGACCGGACCTGGTGGGCCCGGGCCCGGAACCCCTTCTTCGGACGTTTTCGCTCAAATGGCCGTATCTTGAGCTACGGGCCTCCGAACGACGCGCCGTCAGTGGCAACGCGATCCTTGGATCGAGAGGGTCGTTTCGGTATACTATACCCAAGGTGCACCTTCCTTTTCGGGAGCCTACGTAGTTAAAACTCCGTAGTTAAGCGTGCTTGGCCTAGAGCAGTGATCAGGATGGGTGACCTCCTGGGAAGTTTCCCAGGGTGGGGGTGAGACGGAAAGGCCAATAACTAACAGACCGGGCGTCCGATTAACGCGTTGTCTGTTTCGTTGAATTCCTCTAAGTGAGACGGATCTTTTGGCATACTCTGCCCGAGGTTTGGACGCAGGTGGAGTACGGTCGGGTTGGTTTTGCCTTAAAAACCAACCGGGCCCCTGAGACGAAAAAACCAATAACTCTCAGACCGGGCGTCTGATTGACGCGCCGTCTGCGACGTTGAGTTCCTGTTGTCGATACGGAACTTTTGGCATCCTCCGCCTGAGAATTGGATGTAGTTGGATAGTGGCCGGGTTGGATCGCACTGAAATCCAACCGGGCCCCTGGAACGGAAAAAACTGATATCTTTCAAACCAGATGTCCGTTTGACGAACCGTCAGCGGCGTTGGTGGTTACGTTGGGTAACGGTTCCTATGAGTATACCCTATGGGAGTTTGGGGTACAATTGAGATACAGCGGGGTTTGGTTCGCTCACGAAACCAACCGGGCCCCTGAGACGAAAAGGCTACTAACTCACAGACCGGGCGTCCGATCGACGCGCCGTCTGTTGCGTTGAGACCCCTATGACGAGGCGGTCCATTGAAATACTTCTTCGTTGGACCTTGAGATACTTGGAGTATCGACCAGTAGCTCGTGGAGCGGACCCTCCCGGAGACGAGCGTGCGGAGTACGGAGATCGTGTAGCCTGCTGAGACCTGACGACTGCTTGACCGACTCGACTTGGAGTAGGTCGACTAGCCCAGTGGACGGAGCGCCCGGTATTTGGCGACAGACCCACAGCGGACGGAGCGCCCGGTAGTTGGCCGCAAACCCGCGGTACTCGACAGGAGGAGTACCTCTGTAGGCTATTGGGGGGAGCGCCCGGTATTTGGCGACAGACCCACAGCGGACGGAGCGCCCGGTAGTTGGCCGCAGACCCGCGGTACTCGACAGGAGGAGTACCTCAGCAGTCTTAGGTTTGTGAGCAGTACCTTGGAGTCGTGACAGGACCACTGTACACTCTAGAGACGGAGCTCTTCAGCAGCTACGGTTTCGATAATGAAAATCCTGGTTTGAGGTGAGACTTTTGACCTTTGTGTTTCCTCATGATTGAGATGGGTTAATTGATAACTTAGGTATATGTATGGGCATATACCTGGGTAGTGGTTATCCGTTGATCTCATGATCCTTGTGTTTCCTCATGATTGAGATGGGTTACTTGATAACTTAGGTATATGTATGGGCATATACCTAAGTAGAGGTTATCTGTTGAGATCTTCTTTGTGGTTATCCTTGTTGGATTTAGTGAGACCTTGAGGGTCTCGGGGTCCCTACTGAGTATCGTTATACTCACCCCTGCATGGGCTATGCCCGCACCTCGTTTTGTTGGTTGCAGACGACGGACAGTGCTGACGGAGGCCGAGTGTTCAAGGACTGGACGGTACCTGGAGGTGGACTATACGACTAGATGGTACCCGGAGGAGGACCTCACGACGAGACGGTACCCAGAGGTGGACGTGACGACTAGGCGGTATCCGGAGGTGGACCATTGGGCGGGACATACTCGGAGCGGACGGCGGGACCCGAGGAGCAGAGGAGCTATCTGTACCCACCCTTCTGGTGGGATTTCCAGTGGACAGCTCGGCGTAGCAGCTTTACTTTTCAGTTTCTGTTTTCTCTTTCGAGTTGTACTTTACAATGGGTCTTGTATTTCCAGCCCCTTTTTACTTTCCGCACTTACTGTTGTACTCAGTTTTTACTTAGTGTTTACTTCTTCCGCTTGTACTCTGTGTGATTGTTTACTTTACAAAGGCAATGCCTTCCCTTTTTATCGGGATTTACGCCTTGGTGCTAGTCGCCAGCCCCTGGCCTATGGAAGGCGGGCTTGGGGTAGTCACGGCATGGGCCCCGAGGACGGGTCGTGACAATGATGACATTAAATTCAACCAGAAGAAGAATGAAAATATTTGTAAGAATCAAATTCCCAAAAACTTCAACCGGAGATGAATCATAGGCTTGAGATGAAAGAATCATACCATAAGTGGTTTTCATTACTTATTCAATATCTGAAAATTATGGTGGAATATTTACATCATTATAAAATTATATATATATATATATATATATATATATGAACAATTGGGTAGATGAAGAATCAAATAATCCATTATCAGTTATGTAGTGGATGGTGAGTGTACCTTTAACTACATCGTTATCACAACCCTTATTAGAAAAAGTGATCACAAGATATTTCCACTTACCCCTTAGCTAAATCGGTTGTTGAAGTAGATCATCATCATCAGACTTATATTTTGGTCACTAGTTTTCATAATTCCCATTTTCCTTACACTTGAAGAATTGAAGTTGGGGAGGATCATTCTATAGAACTTTCTCTCTATTCTCATTGTTAACTGAATTCTTCCTAATAGTTCAATAATGAAATACCTGGGGAACTTACCTTCTAAACATGAAACATTTATTATGCCACATAATACAATTTCATACATGCGTATTCTAAAACATAGAGCATAAATGAATGATCATCTAATTCTGTCCATGTTTTTTTATTTTACTTTGAAATCCATCTTCGTTTTCAAGTGAAAACAATGATATTGATATATAACTCTAACCACCATATCAACCATGATTACACTACACACAACCTTTTAGTTTCTATTAAATTATCATGTGGACAATTATCTAAGGGGACTTGTCTTTAATACATTGAAGAATATGTTAACCTAAAATTTAGGATGGATAATAATACAATATGTTTTCCTCACAAATCATCTTAAATTATCCCTGTAGATACCAATGGATTCATCATCCATTTTATATAACTCATGGAACTCTTTCTCTATATTTGTATGAAGCACATGAGGAAATTAGTTACTGAATAATAATTTCTTTATCTTGTCCCAATTCATGGATTCAATTTCACATTACTTCCACATATTATTGATAATATCCTACCACTAGTCCGCTTCTCCTTCTAAATTATAAATATCCAACAAGACTATTTCATGTTCTGAACACTGACGAACAAATAATAAATTTTTAGTTGTACCGATATATTTCGTAGTAATATGTGTATTTGAAGATCCACTACAATTAGGATGAATTTTCCACATGAAGGACTCAATATAATTTTGTTCTCACCTTTGATCATTATAAAGTTCATCATGATTCATTGCTTGATAAAGATGTGTGAGTGTAGCAATGAGTTTTTTCACTCCATTTAACGTAATATTTGGATACTCAGGAGAACTATAGCTGCATTTTCAATAACAATTAGAGATAATGCAGTTCCTTCAAGTTCCATCCATAATATAAAACCAAAAATCATATAGTAAGAAACATTAATCATAATTGTGAACCAAATAATAATGAAAAACACTTATAATATGACTAAATTGTGAAAACCTTTTTAATATATGATACCATAGGTTTATCAATGGTTATTCGTACTTCACTAATCCTTAAATCCATTATGATGGTTCATGAGGAGTTTTTAAATTCCCAAAGTATATCCCATGGGTGTTTCAAACTAGGTGTGTAGTAAAGACCATTATCATGCACTAGTTCCCAATCAAGTCTAGCTTAATATGTGTTTTCCAGGGTTCATGCCCTTTTTTACATTTATTCTATATCCAAAACCACTTTTAGTATCTATATAGATATGTATTTATATGAAACCCCTAACTCTATCCTTTACCAAAATTCAAGGAAATTTTCTTATACTTTTCCTCATTCTTAGACCAATCCATATACATGTCTTTAGGGTTATCACTAAGGTTTTCCTATCCTATTTTTCAATGGATTACTATTTATTAGAACATAATTTTAGAGAACCACCATTATCATACATAGGCATGATGATACTTTTGAGTAACATTTAATTCATTACACAAACAAATTCAGAAAGGCCATATGATTTTTTCACCTTTGGAAACATGGAAATATAAACACTCATATATAAGTAAGATACATTACATCCCACTAAGTTCTCCATTACTATCACCCATCTTACACACATGAAATATAATACGTATATTAATAACCTAGGGAATAAAAATATAAGAAAGGGTAAACAAAGATGGAAATTAAGGGAAAAATGGATATATGTGTACATAATCATTAGAATAAGGGTGTGAGAAAATGATCATGAAAATAAATTATCATAAAATGCATATAAAATATCATAAACAATAGTTACTAAATAAATATTAGTAGTGAATATGATATTAATCATAAGGAAATCATGGGAATAAGTCATCAAGTAGTAACATTGGGATAATCCATGGAATTGGGGTAGACACATAAGTATATAAAATGATTTCCATAGTATTCAAGGATTAATTACAAGGCCATCATAGTGGAGTGGGTACAATCCCCAAACCATCTTAGTGATAATGGTTTACTCCCACAGCCATCTTAATATTCAAATTTCACTCCTAAGACCATCTTAGTTGACAAGGCCCTTTAATAAACCAAGATCACTCTCCATTATAGTCATGTCAATCTCATGAGATATAATTCATTACCCAACACATATTTAGGAGATATAGGTCCCAACGCACTCATAATGAAATCAGATACACATATTCTTTAAGATCATAACAAATCATCTCGTATCCCATGAAATGAACTGGGTATCATAAAAATGTCATCATATCATAAAATATGGAAATGATATAGGTTTCATAATCATTTCATCAATGAATAACCCTTGAAAAATAAGTGTCTTTCATAAGAATATTACACAAGGAAGATAAATTGGTATCATAGAAATCATGTCATTAAAACAAAATCAATTCAGAGAAAGAATATGAAAGGTAAACTTGCATAATATCCCCATAAATCCATGATTAAAACCAACATATTTAATCTTATATTTAAAACAATTTTCAAATAAAATTTTAAAAATATTTCCTAAGGAAAACAACAATTCTGCTTTAAAAAACGTTTTTAAAAACATAAAACGTTTTTTAAAAACACTTTTCATTGAAAAATTACTTAAAAACATGTAAGGATGATTTAAAAACCATAAAAAAAATTAAAACCCTATTTCCTTTAAAATGATCATAAAAGAAAGTTTTTAAAAAACATTTTTGAAAACATGTTTTTTGAATAAAATAAATTTCTGACCAAGGATAAAAATAAGGGCATATTTTCTAGAAAATACTCTTTTAGTTATATTCATCAACAAAGAGTAAATAAGGAAACCAATGCATAAAGATATCATGAAGACAAATAGGATAATAAAATTATTATAATTAATTATATATTTATCATTATATTTCGATAATAGAGTCATAATCATAAAAAATCTCGATAAATGAAGAGATAAGAGAAATTAACTCTTAAAACTTTGAAAACATTGAATAAAATTCCACATGAATGAATAATGTTACATGAAGATTAAAATATCATGAAAATAATTATATTCATTATATAATATGTAATATTATAGTATATACATTCCATTAAATAATATATGTTCATATTCAAAACATGTGTCTCAAAGGAGACAACTTGATACAAAATTACCTTACTGATTCGGTAACTTTTAAAATATAAAACATGATGAAATAGATATAATAAAATTGATATGTAAATAAATATACATTTATGTAAAATAATAATATAATACATTAATGATTGGTATATACACCAAAAAAAATAAATGAGTGTTGAATAAGGTATAAGTCTCACAAAAATAAAAGTTAAGCTAGAAATCCATTTACATTATGTGTTGAATCTCATTGTAATTTTAAAAAAATCCTTCATAATAAATATAATCTTATTATAAAAATAATAAAGAACCATATTCAATAATATCATTCCATATATTATTTTATTATGACCTTTTATTACATATTTTCTAACAATTCCATGTTAAAGATACATTTCATGTAGTAATCGCTTTTTTCACATGTGTTTTGATTTGTTATATTTTGTCCTTTAACTTATTTAATAATTTAATCATCTAAAAAACTATTACCATTGTATAAATATCACATTTCTTCATTATATATGTATTTATAATAATCAATAGAATCAGGAAATTGAAATGAAATACATTGGTAATGGGGAGAGTTGGTCATACATCTGCTAGACGTCGTTTGCATTACCTTGTTTTATATTTAAAGAAAGAAATGTAAGTGAAATATATATATATATATAAATATATTATAATTATAGTATAATTATTACTTAATATATGTCACACAAACATATATATTATTAAAACAATCTTTTATACATTCCATGTAAAGCGTGAATGAATCACATAACTTTGAGGATGTCGTAGTCCACACATCCACAAACGAAGTTATTATATTCTGTAAAATGGAAGGTATGAATGTATGTGATATAAAAAAAATAATAATAAATGTCACATATATTATATAAAAATATTATGTCCATTATTATTCCCAACAATGAAATGTTTTAATTGAATAACAAATGTCTTCGGGTTGTGAGGCTATAATCTGTGGTACACATGATTGATGATTGCATATCCGATTTTTTGGAAGTGTGTGTGAGTGTTGGTCTTACCCTTAACATAGAAAATCCTGGAATATTTATGATACTGATTCTATTATATAAAAATTTAATATGAATAATTTAGGATGTGGTGGATGAAATAAAATAAAAGTTCATGTTGAAGCATGTTACCTCTTCTTTGGGTAACTCCTTTTTTTCACCAAACGTATTCGTTGATTTGATTTCTATAATGACCCCAAATTTTATCAATGGAAATTACATTCTTATAAATATTTCATATATTATAAACCATAGGAAATCACTTTGAGAACACCATAATAATTTTATAAATTAATAATGAATGAAATAAGCAGTATTTCTAAAAATTAAGGAATATATACCAATGGAATAGTAACTTGACCCTTGGAATAGTAATGTACCTATTAGAAATGATCAGTTATAAAATAGAATATTAACCTCATCAATGAATTGTTTTTAAAAATAGGCATCCTATAAATGATAACATTATATAATTATACAATAGCATAACTAAATAAATGCTTTAAATTTTCTAAGGAAGTGTTCGTATTTTTATAAAACCTAAATTTTTATTAAGAATTTTTATAATTAATATAATAATTTTAAAGAAAATTTATTTACATAGAATATATTCAGTGAATATTAATTTTCTCTTATGGTTATAATATAATTTTATGAGGCCTTAATTATTTTTTCAATGTGTTATAACATTAGTTATAATTTTAAAATTGGTATTTTCCAAGTAAATGATTATTTTAATTAAAAATTTAATTTTAATATTTAGAGACATAGTTTAAAAATTTTAGAAAATTTTATAATTATACATGTTGGAAAATATTTACTATTAATTTTTTGGGATTTTCCTAAAATCGTTTTTTATCAATAGTGAAATATGGTAATTTATAGGTTATAACAATATAGGTTAAAATCATGAATTCATGAGTCATGGTTGATGTAAGAACCATTATATCTATTTATCCTTATTTATTTAATATATATAGTGATAAGGTTCAAACTATTCATAGTCATGAGCCAAAAAAATATTCCAATGAATGAGATAATAAAAAAACACTCCTCCCCTCCCATATAAATACCACCCTCACCAGATCTTACCGTCAAACCTCCAAATACATAAAGGTTATCCAATTTCTACCCAATACTTTATACAAACATATCCCTCACTTATAGGTTCATTTTGTAAAAAAATATAAACCTAATTTCACTATGGAGGTTCTCAAGGATAATAGTTCATGAGATACAATCCTATTCTGTTTTCTTTTAATTTCTTTTGAAGTCCTTTTCTTTCCTTCCCGTATTATCTCCTCAGATCCCCTTATCCAATTGAAATGATAAATCCAGTATCTACATATATTGTAATTTTATTATGTTAATGGAATAATTAATCACCAAAACTCTTTTACTCTCCATTTTATTATAAAATATGGGATCATCATTCGTGATGTTTCAATTTACCGTCTTCTTGGATGATGAATTTTTATTTTATTACCACTTTCAAATTTTCTCCAAAAACCATTATAATTGTTGATATAGATTGTCAAATTTATTTTATATCATTTTTTATGTTATGTAACTAAATTATATACATGATATTGAATAAGAAAACAAAACAGTCAATTGTGATTGAGAACCTACAAAATTAATCTAAACAACAATCATTACATTTTTATCTAGTGAATCGTCTTTATATATAGAAAAAAAAATAATATATAAGAACAAATAATCATATATAAGTTCATTAATATCAGGTAATTTCAATTCTGGATAATTATCCCCATTTTACATGATAATCCCTGCAAGTATATAAGTAAACCAATCATGAAAATTGAAAAAAAAGAACACTCTTAGAACGAAAAAATTGAACTCTACAACTCGTCAAAATGGGCATAAAAAATAAATAAAATTATGAACAATAAAATAAACATAAAGTAGGTTATGTATTTATTAATTAATGAAAATAATTATATTATACGGTATATTAAAGTGACGAAACCATTTGGACTGTAGGTAAGGGGATTCTCGAACCCAATTCATTTATTTAGATTATTCTCTCTTACATTATACGAATGTTCATATTATGCTCTTAAAATTTCTTTTAACCTTTATTTTTTTAGGATATAAATGTTTTAAATCTAATTTTATGAAAAATTTAATGATTTTACAAAATAACCCTTGTTTAAACAAATACATATTTTACTTCTCTTGAGATTGTTTCCCCTTTCCTTAATATTGATGATTCTTATACCAAGTATATTATTAAAATTTTATTTTGGGAACCATAATTTTTTTTAATAAATTTTTGATTTATGAAATTCTCATGAAACCCATTTCCATTCCATGGGTTATATTATTTACATGGTTGTTATATATTCTACATGGAAAACATGATTATATAAATGCTATGATATGATGGGTCCGCCAAGATTTATATAGTGCTCTAATACATTGGGTATAATGGTGTATCTCCTGATATAATGTGAAATTTCCATGAACATGATGAAAAATGTTTTAAAAATTATGACGTTATTATTTTTCACATATGTTATGTGTGAACATGATGCTATATTTGTTCAAAATTATGTGTTGTAGTTTCCCACTATGAAAAGATGTTTCATTTTTATACATTCCCACATCACATGACTTTATCCAGTGATTTCATTCATGACTATAATGATCATACCATAATTATGTTATGATGATTATGATTATACTCACCCATGTTATATTGATTCATGTCCATATCAATCCTCTTATAGGGATTTAAGATCACTCCTTCCATTGATTTAAATCCTTAGGTGACTAAATATACTAATGAGTACTTGATGCCCACTAATAAGATTTAGAAGAAGTTAAATAATGTTAATGTTTTATTTTGTAAATTTTATGTTTGGTCCAAATTTTACCATGACACTAATACTTTGGATAATTTTTTAGAATGCATATAGGTTTTTTATCTTTAAAATGATGTAACAGTAATGTAAGAAAAAGTAGGGTCAATAAATTTGGTATTAGAGAATAGTTTAGTTATTTTGGGATATAGGGTTAGAGAAAATTAGTAAAACCCCTTTGTATGATACTACATATACGAAGACACCTAGGAATATTTGTTTTAGAAAAATTTTAAATAAAGGGATCCCATAAGATATGTCTTTATATTTAATTTTAAAACAGATTAAAATAATTTTTCATGGCTTCTAAACTTATATTTTGTTCAAAAATTTTCTATTTTAGAAAATAGTGAGAACTAGGAGAAACCAGGCTGACAACCCAAGTTAGGGACAATACAACAAATTCCAAAATGACCTACCCAATGCCTTGATAAGTAGAGTTAAAACATTAATGGTTATGATTACCCAACTATCTGAGGCTCTGAAAAATTACCTAACTAATGTAGAATATCAACCATCCCTTAAGAGAGAGCGACTTGATATCGAGTATTTTATATGAAAATGGCGAGAAATTTTTAGTGGACCTTCTGATGCACTAGTAGCAGAATAGATGGACAACTCAATGGTTAAGATAATTTATGTGCATCACTATTATGTGATGGATAAGGTGAATCTGGTCATGTATCATATATATATAGAGTCCAATCAATGGTGGTTTTTGATTAAGAACACAAAGAAAAAGGATGAAATTGAATAGATAGAGTCGTAATATATTATTAAAATATTTCTTAACAAGTATTTCACTCAATCACTTTTTACAAAAATAGAGATAGAACTCTTATAAATGAAGCAAAAAAAGTTCAAATATGTCATAGCTTACAAAGAAAATTTCACAAGGATGGAAAGGTATAACTTAGGTTTTGTTGTCAACAATAATACAAAAATAGATAGATTCTTTAGTGGTTTAAAACCAAACCTTCTAAAATATACAGCAATTCGAGAAATTAGGAGTAATGAAGATGTTATTATATATACTCTCAATGTGGATATGGAGTTCAGAGATGGTCTCATGGCTATAGAGATAAGAGACAAAACATAGAGTTTCAAAATAGGGGATCTAATGACATAGGTTGAATGAAATATCAACCACTAACATGAAAAAAATGTGGGAATAAGAATCATTGTAATAGCCTCAAAGGGATGTGGAAATTATTCAAATGTGAGGCATAAGCCCACCAAGATCATGAATTTATAAGAGACATGAGGAAGCTTGAAAATGTGTTGGAGGAAAAAAGAGCACCACCCATGGTTCAATGATTCAACTGTAGAGAGAAAGGTCACTATAAAAGCCATTGCAGTAAACATCTTCTCCTTGAGGGTAATTCAGATTAGTATCCACCAATGCTGAAAATGAAAGGGAAATATTATTCCGTCACTACTTTTAAGGTGGGTCCCATCATTATGTGTTGGTATGTACACTGATTATTCATTCAATAACAGAAAATATATTTTTTTATTCTGGTTCTTCTCATTTTTTCTTATATTGCATGTTTAGAATAATAAATCAAACAACACCTCAAAATATTAAGGTTGAGTTATATATAAGAAAAGTTAAAGGGGAAATTTTTGTATAAAAAATATACAAATCCTCCCCAATTAATCTTTGTTGACTAAAATTCTAATAAATTTGGTCTTACATCCTTTGAACGATTTTCATGCAATATTGGGCATGTATTTTCTACATTTATACAAATCCAATATCAAATATCGAGAAATGGATATCAATATTCACATAATTAGGTATACTCTAACTCTATAAAATTGTAACGATGATGATGAATCTCGTTCAAATCATTATCTCAATTGTGGATATTATTTTCTTATGAAAAATCATATCTAGCTTAAATGATTGAGATATTGAAGAGAAACTACATTGAATAAATCCTTATTTTCTGGATTGCACTGATGTGTTCGTTGAATAATTACATGGTCTTCCTATATAATGAGTGGTTCAATTATCAACTTAAATTATTAATTGATATATGAGTATATAAATGACACATTATAGAAAAGTCAACATAGAGTTGGATGAACTTAATAAGAAATTACCAGAAATTCTGGATAGGGTTTAATTTGCCCGAGTGCTTCACCATGGGGTGAGTGAGTCCTCTTCATTAAGAAGAATGATGGATCACTGTACCTAGAAATTTAATATTGTGAGCTCAAAAAAATCATGATAAATAAAAATTAACCCCTTCCACTGATATATGTCTTGTTCAATTAGCTATATGGGGCCATGTATTTCTCTAAGGTGGATCGTCGGTTGGGATATCACCAATTGAAGGAGATGAAAGATGATATTCTGAATATTACATTTTGAAGGAGGTATGTAAACTATGATTTCATAGTTATGACTATTGGTCTAACTAATGGTCCACCAATATTAATGGACTTTAAAAATATAGTCTTTAGAGATTACATCGAAAAATTTGGGGTATTCTTTATGGATGATATTCAAATATACTCTATGAGAAATTAGTAACATAGGTAGAATTTGAATATTGTGCTAAAGACGTTCCGAAGGGAGAAACATTATGAAAAATTTGTATAAATATGAGTTCTATATGGGGATATTTAAATCTTGGTGATTTTTGTAACCTTTAAGAGAATATTTTTGGACCCTTTCCAACATAAAAACAATTGAAGTGTGGCTTAGTCTAATATATGTAGTTGAGGTAAATAGTTTCCATGGTCTATTTAGGTATTACCAATTATTTTTGAAGAACAACTAACAATTTTCAAATCCACTTACCTGGATGAATAGGAAGGGAGATATGTTTTTATGGACTAGTGAATTTGAATAATGATTCAAAGATATACAAAAGAGGCTTATCACTACACCAGTACTCACACTTCTTACAAGTGGGGAACTCATTGTGTTATTCAATGATACTACAAAAAATGTATTAGGATGTGTACTAATGAAAAATTATAAATTGATAGACTACTATTCAAGGTAGTTGAAAATTGATGAAAAAAACTATCACACACATGATCTAATGTTGGTGTCTATGATCTTCATGCTGAAAATATTGTGTAATTACCTCCATGGGGAGAAGTGTGAAATATATACTAATAAAAAGAGCATAAAACATATATTCACATAAAAGGAGCCTAATATGCACTAGAGATGATTTATATTGCTCGTTATATATTATGACATATTAATCCACTATCATCCTAGTAAGGAAAATAACGAGGTGTATGCTCTATGTTTTAAGGATCTGACAACATCATTAATGATGAATATTGAGAAGGATCCCGTCTTCAAATATTTGGAAAATATTAACATTGGAATCATTATAGAAGGGACATAATCAATATATTCTCAAATTATTTCTCAACCACCCCTCATAAATAAAATAAAGGATTCTTAATGAAATGATGTGGAGAAATACCCTCACATGTTTTCAGCGTATAGTGTAAAATGAAATTTCGATGGATAAATTTCATAAGGGGAATGTAGGTAACAAACAAAATTTTTATCAATTGATATTACCTTATTATAATTTTTTCATATAGTATAAACCACCTAAAATAACATTAAAAACACCACGAAAACATTATAAATGAATAATGAATTAAAGAAGAGGTATTTCTAAAAATTATTGAACCATTACTGATTAAATAATAACACGACCTTTGAAATTGTAATACTACAATTTTGAATAGTAAATTATAAAATAGAATAGTAACATGATCAATGAATGTAAAAATAATATTTAGGAATCTTTTATATAATAATATGATAAAATTATATAATAGTATATGTAAATAGATGTTTTAAAAATAATAATTAAGTGTTGGTAGTTTTATAAAACAAAAATGATTTTTTACAATCTTATAATTAATATAATAAATTAAAAGTAAATTAATTTTCATAAAATTCATCCATAAATTAATATTTTTTTTATTATGAATATAATACAATTTGCTGATACATTAATTATTTTTTAAAAGTGTTATAAAATCAGTTATAATATTAAAAATGGTATTTTTAAAGTGAATAATGATTTATATTAAAAATTAAATTTCAATATTTTTGAAATTTATTTTAATAAAATGTATTAATTTTTTAATTCTATTAATTGAAATATTCTTAGGGTTAACTTTTTGTAATGTTCTAAAATAGTATAATTTTGGTGAATAGTGAAATACGGTAATTTACGGTACATAACAACATAATTAAAATCACAATTTCATAAGTCATTATTGATGTTACAACCATATTCCTAAATACTCCTTATTTATTTAATATATTTACTGATATTTTTTAAAATATTCATAGTCTTGATCCAAAATAATAATCTAATGAATAAGATAATAAAAAAATCCCTCTCCCCCAATAAATACAACCCCTCAGCACCTCTTTCCATCACACCTCTACAGCCTTTAATATTTTACAATTATTAACCAATCATTTTCTGAGACATATATATTCCATTTATAGGAGATATTGGTGTTAAAAATACCAAAACTAATTTCCCTATAGAGCTTCTCAAGAAGAATATTTCACGAATTAAAATCAACTTCCTTTTTTGTTTTATTTCTTTTAAAGTTGTGTATTTTATTTTATTATTCTATCCTCACTTGCCCTTATCCAAGTTACATGATAACTCCAGAATTTTATATAAATATATTAATTTAATAATTTTAATGTAATAATTCATCATGAAAACTCTTCTCATCTCCATCTTATTCTAAAAAGTGAAATCATCAATCGTGATTTATTTATTTACCACCATCATGGAAGATGTGTTTTAATTTTATTTTAGCACCATAAAGTCTTTTCATAAAACCATTATAATGGTTGATAATTTTTATACAATTTATTTTATAGCCTTTTTTATGTTTTGGGACTAATTTATATGCAAAATATTAAATAATAAAACAAAACGATCTCATTATGAGGGAAAACATCTGAAATTAATCTAAATGATTATCATTAAAATTTTATCTAATGAATCATCCTAATATCAAGAAAGAAAATAATATATAAAATTAATTATAATTAATTAAGTTAATTAATATAATATAATTTATTTTTTTTATAATTATCTACATTTTACATTTCTTCTTTTCATGTATACACGTACACTGATAATGAAAACCAAGAAAACAAACAGTCTTTGAATGGTGTAATACCACAATAAATCTCATCAAAACATATATAAAAAAACTTAATAAAATTATAAAAATTAAAATACATGTAAAATAGGTTAATTATTTAGTAATAAATAAATATAATTTTATTATATAGGATATTAAAATGAATAAATCATTCAGACTTAAGTTAAGGGGATTCACATACCTTATTCATTCCTTTGTGTTATTCTCTCTTCTGTGGTATGGATGTTCATATTATGTTCTTCAAATTTAATTTCCGTTTTATTTCCAAGTATATATATGTTTCTAATCTTATTTTATAAAAAACTAAAAGATTTTTCAAAAATAAATCTTGTTTAAAAAAACACATCTTTTATTTCACTTGATATTGATTATCCTACACTAAAAGATTAATGATTTTTATACCAAGTATTTTATTCCCTTTTTATTTTTGGGAACCCTAATGTTTATTCATGAAATAATTATTTAGGATATTATCATGAAACCCATTTCCTTTCCCTGGTTTTTATGTCAATGGTTGATATACGTTATATGTGGCAAGCATGATTATGTAAATGTTATGATGTGATAGGTACACTCAGAATTATATTACTCTCTAATACATTGTGTAGTATTATGTATATCATTATATAATGTGAAATATTTTTGAAAAAGATGATATAATTTTTCACAATGATGATGTTATGGTTATGCATATATGTTATTTGTGAACAAGGTGCTAGATTTCTTCAAAACTATGTGTGGTAGTTGACCACTAAAAGATGATGTTTCATTTTAATACATTTCCACATCTCATGACATTATCTAATGATTCCTATCATGATTATGATGATGATCCAGAACTTATGTTGCGATGATTTTGATTATGTCCTCTAATTTTATATTGATTTATGTTCTTATCTATCATCTTTTTTGGATTTTAGCTCACCCCATTCTTTGATGTATATCCTTAGGTGATTACATAAACTAATGAATAAACAAGGGAAACTAAGAACCTAATGAAGATGGAATTAAATAATTGTTTTGTTTTATTATGTATATATTATTATTTCTACTAATACTTGAAGACACTATACATTTGGATCCTTGTTTTATAAGGATTTTATATTGATTATCGTTAAAATTGTGTAACAATAATGTATGAAAAATCATGGTCTCAACAATTTTTATCCAAACGGAGTATTGTTGTATGAAGGGATAGAATTTGGGATGATATTTTGAAAGGGGTCTTCCAAGACAAAGGTCTTGAGAGTTCTAATGAAATGGATATGATATGAGGCCTTTTATATGTAGGGGAAATGAAACACTAGGAATTTTTGAAAATAATTGTGTGCTCCCCATGTTTTTACCTACCAAGAGGATTACATAAAAAATAGACACATATAGGGTTAATGTATAAATATTTCCTTAAAATGGGGTTTTTACATTCATAAGGTTATTTTTACACATTATGTATTAAGTTAATTTATTCTTTAAACTTGTTCTTACCTTAATCAATGTGATTAATTTTAACAACTTTCACTAATTAGTTTAGTAAAAAATTAATTTTTCCTCATTAAACATTATAAATTAAGTATATTAAAAATATAGAATCATTTTTTTCAAATTAATATATTATAATTTTTAGAAATTAATTTAAAAATAATCTTGTATATGGGATGAGACGATAGGTTTTGAAAGTGAAATTTTTTAAATGTTTGAAATGTTTTAATATCCAATTTCAATGTGAAATTTATTCTAATGACCTAAATTGTATTAATTGATGTATAATT
Organism: Viscum album; assembly: GCA_963277665.1. Classification (NCBI taxonomy): domain Eukaryota; kingdom Viridiplantae; phylum Streptophyta; class Magnoliopsida; order Santalales; family Viscaceae; genus Viscum; species Viscum album. Next base: position 1,629,520,969 of record OY728130.1, read on the forward strand.
TTATCTAATTACTAGTTAATACCAAATTCCAATATAATTTAACTATATAAATAAATTAGAGGGAAAAAGTGTTTTCAATTAAAATTAGTATTTTTACTATTTATCCAAAAATGAAATATTTCCAATAAATAACATTAATTTACCCCATGATAATTTCTAAATTATAAATAAAAAAATTATTTATTCAAATTAAAATTATGAGTGTCTAAAATTAATTTTATTATTGGTCATAGAAGAATATATAAAATTGTTCTTTTATGAAAAAATTATTTTCAAACATATAAATACAATATAGAAAATTATATTTTTTCAGTATGTTTAAACTATATTAAACCACTGTAAATAATATTTAATAAATAGTTATTACTTTTCATATTAATTATTTTAAAGTATTTATTATAACACTCTTTCTTATTATAATTAGAATAATAAAAGTTTGTTTCATTGAAACCTATTGTTGCATTTTATTGATGTTATGCCGATTTTGTGTGTAGAACAAAGTTATCTAGGTGTATCGTATAACAAAATTTTAACTTGGTTTAGAGTATAACACTATATTTTCAAGAAAAATAATTTTAAGAAAAAAATATTCCTTAAAACCTAGTGTGTTACACTTCTAGTTACCACCATTTACTAAAACCAAAAAACATAGTGTGAGTAACAATTATAATAATAGAGAACCACATAAGCATGATAAATTACTTATAGTATGTCTAAAACATACCCCATTATTTTAAATATATGACACATTATGCTTAACATAGGTTTTTAGTGTTCATTATCTATTTGAATCCAAAATGATGGTTCACAAATTGTATGTGAATAACCATAGCATATCCCATAGTAGTGTCAAACCAGGTGTGCATCAAGGAAAATTTTCATGCACCAGGTGACGATTAAATCCAGATCAATAAACCACTTTTTGTTTTATTACCCCTAGTATCTTCTATTTCAGAGTCACATCCACATTTAGTATCAAGAATGGGATGAAATTTCTTAGAAATGACTCTCTCTATCCTTTAACAGAATTCTTGTACATTTTCATTTACATTTAATAATAAATATAATAATCCTTATAAATATCCATAGAAATATCCTTAAAAATATATGTACTTATCTCACTAATGTTTGATCATCCTAGTTTCCAATGATTAACAAAACCTTTCTCTGATACCAACTATAGATTCCCAAACATTTGATACATAAATATTTAAAATTATGAGAAAAATATTCATTATATAACATAGAAATACATTCTCAAATCATTTAGATCTAGTGTCTTTGGAAATATAGGAACATAAAAAAATAGTCCATAACTGAGTTATATCATCTCCCACTAAGTTCTTAATAAATATCACCCTTGTTATACATATCAAACATACTACCTTTCTTCAAATATCTAGGAAAGGAAACATAAAAAAGGGCAAGGTCAGATTTTCTGTAAGGGTAGATAAGGGAGATATCAATATAATATAGGCATACGAGGATGAAAATATTATAATAACTTATGAAAAACATATAATTCATATCATAGATCATAAACACAAGTCATGTCATAAATCATTGTAGTTCATAAGACATGAATCATAATGGAATCAAATAACATGATCAATAATATAATGACATTAGCATAAAACATATATTTGTGGTATATATATGATCACAAAAAATATTTATTCATGTTTACCCACCAAGATATTCATAAATTGTTATACCTGGGATAACCAATCATTTACCATCTTCAGGACTGAGATATCCTCTAATGTACCCTCTTTTGGGTTTGGTATAACCTCCCATACACCGCTTTCATGATTAGATTTGTCATATATATATAATATTAGAAATTAGTATTTCAAGGTTATCCATAATGATATTTATTACATGTTAATATTGGGATAACCACTCATTTACCTTTTTTAGGGATCTGAATAACCTCATGTGTTCCCTCTTTTGGGATTGGTATATCAACTCATGTACCCCCTTTCATGCTTAGGATAACCACTTTTGTACTCTCTTATAGTCTTGGTATAACCTCCCATGTACAATTTTTCAATGGAAAAACACATATGTACCCTTTCTTAGTCTTGGGATAACCTCTAATGTACCCTTTGAGACCATATAAAATTAATCATTACCCAATTGTTTAGAGTAAGATATAAGTGACACCCTTATGCTTTTATAACGTAACAACCTTCACATAATGAAAATCATAAATATGTGTCAACAAATAATAAAAACATCATTGTATTAGATCCCATGAAAAAAATGGATTTCAAAAAAAATTCATCATATCAAAACCTATATAAATGAACCAGGTTTCATAGTCATTTCATCATTTCATATAAGAAAAACACATGGAAAAAGAACTAGGTTTTACAAGCATTTTATACTGGTATAACCTGTTGAAGAGGAATGATTTTTAGAATCATTTTTTCATGGTATATCCTGGGGAATATAAATGGGTTTTATAACCATATTTTCATCATAAACATAAAATATCTTTAGAAAGAATAAGAATGGTCTCTTTGGATCATATAACTTTTAAATAAAATTATCATCGAATGATGTCATCTTAGATGAAAAATGATTTTGAAAGATCACATGAAACATTTATTTAGGAAAATAAATTTTATTTGAAAATAAATTTTCAAAATTAAAAAATCATTAAATATCTTTCAAATATTTTTCATTGGAAATTACATTTAAATCATATAAATTAATATTTTAATTTTATTTAAAACATTTCTGGATGAAAATATATTTTTTCTTTAGAAAACACTTTCTAGAAATCAGGGAATTTTTAAAATAAATTTTTATATAAACATGAAATCTAATAAAGTAAAAATAAAATAAAATAATGGTTATTATATTAGGAAATTTAATTCATTTCATACATGTTAAAAAAATGATTCCATTCAGATTTTTGATAAAATCCAAAGAAGAATTATTTAGAAAATTACATGAATATTAATTTCCAATTTTTCTAAATGAAATACATGGTTAAAAATATATTAGAAAAATATTTTCTTCGATTTTAAAAACAATTTTAAAATATATTTTATAAAAAAAAATTAGAATAAAAAGTTTTTCCAACAGAAAGGATAAATAAAGATGGTTTTTCTTAAAAAAATATATTGTGAACACTTGAGTACATAAGGAGAGTAAAATTAAGCGAAAACTTTTATTATCATTACATACTCAAAGGAGAATAAAATTAATGATTTTATTAAGGGATATATCATAATGTTACATCATTGAAATCATAATCATAAATAGTCCTGATAAATGATGTGATTGTAAAATAAAACTCTTACCACAATGGTAACTATGAATTATAAAACGTATAAAATAATAACATTAAATTAATATTATAATATCATGAAATGAATTATATTCATGACATTACATTTTTAAGGGTTTTTATATACACCTCATAGAAAAAGATAAGTGAATAACATAACATATTTCCCAAAGAAGGTAATTTGAGACAAAAATAATCCTATATCGCTTTGGTAAATATTAAAAGGTAATCTATATGAAAGGGAGATCCTCAAATGAATATATAAATATCCATGAATTGTAATATAATAATCATAAAATAAATTCATGATCTATTTATAAACCACATAAAATAAATATATGGTGAATATAGAATGATTCTCATATAATATAAAGGTGAGATAGAAATCCCTTACTGTAAGAATTGGCTTAATTTATACATGTTAAAAAAACCAGTATAATTAATATTGTTTACTATATATATGTTATATGATCCTAATTATATATATCATACCATATATTATTTACTTATGACCTTTTAGTATCAATTTATTAACAATTCCTTATTAAATATGCGTTCTGAGAAATAACAGCTTTGTATTATTCGAGTATGTTTTAATTTTAAATTCTTGGTATTATTACATTCATCGTGGTTCCATAATCACTATAATATTAAAAATTATATAAATATCATATATATTTATTATATACATATTTATATTATTCTATAAAATCTAGAGATATAAAATGAAAAACATTGTTCATTAAGACGGTTGGTCGTACATACACATGGTTGTTATTTCAAATCTCTCGACATATTAAAATAAATAAAGGTAAATAATATTTTAAAATTATATAATCATTTATATTTCATATATATAACATAATTGCATTAAACCAATCCTTATTACCTTCCATGTAATGTGTGAATAAATCACATCACCTCGTGAGGTGGTAGTTTGTCATACACAGAATTGACATTATCGTGTTCCCACATAATAGAAAGTAAGATTTCATATGTGATATAATGATTAAATAATAATAAGAATATCATAAATAACTTAAATAAATAACACATATATCATTATATATATCCAAGATATTTGGCCATGGAAAATGAATAAGATCAGTTCGTGATGTGGTAGTACACCGTATATGCGAATGATGATTTCTTCACCCATTCGATGGATGAGGAGAATGATTTAAGATGTTCGATTAAAATATTAAAATATAATTATATTTAATATAATTAGGTAATCATATAATCATAGTTTAATAATAATTTAAAAGACTGTAGGATGAAATAAAATAAAACGCTCGATTCCGGATGTTACATCTTCTTTGGAAAATGTATTTTTGTTTGAACCAAAAGGTTTATTTGATTTGATTTAAAACCAAACCAAAATTATTCTACTAGATGAAGGAATTAATGAAGTGTAATGGTCAGGTATTATCTAAAAATATTGGTTTTTATGTTTGAATAGGATAGAAAATGAGGAGGTTATTGTATAAGTGAGGTGGGTGGAACACTTGTAAATTTTGAATGGAAAAAGTATATACCCCTATTTTTCACATGAAAAAAGTAAAAAATAATAATTATTAGATGTAATATAAGATATAATGTATAATTATGGCCAAAAAATAGGTTTTTTAAACGTTTTTCTATCATTTTTAACTATTATTGTTTTAGTTTAATAATCCTGTAAACCTATTTTCAACTTAATCACTGTAAATAATATTAACTACTTTTAATATTCATTTTCATCAAAAAAAAATTTAAGTTTATTATATAATAAAAATTATTATAATTTAAAATATATAATCCTTTTTTTAAAATTCCATTAATACAATTGGAAAATTTTAATTTATAATTAACCTTGTATATGCAATGAGCAAGTGGGTTTTTAATGAGAACATGTTCAAAAGTTTAAAACGTTTTTCTATCAAAATTAAATAATAAAATTATTCCAATTACCTATTGTGGATTAATAGATATAAAATTGAAATACTTTAACTTACATAATGAAATTAAAACAAATTTTAAATTTTATCTTTTTTAATAGAAATTAAAATTCGCAATAAAAACAAGTATTTTTCATTATTTATCAATAAATTTAACTTTTCAAAACATTCTCAAGAAAAATTAAATGTTAATTTTGACATGTAGATTTAAAAATTGAATTTTTTTAAATAAATTTGCTAAATTTTTAATGAATTAATTTTAAAATTATTTTGAAATGATACAAGACTTTTTTTAGAAAATAATACAGTTTTAAGTGTTAAATTAGTTCTATTCTTATCTTTTATATCCAAAACATATATGATAAATATTTAACATTTTATTGAATATATAATATAACAATATCATTAAATTCATTACAAAAAATTTATTTGTTTAATTTATGGAGATAAAATTCATTTTTATGCACAAAAATAGTTTTTCAAAAAGAAAATTCCTTTATTTTAAAATAGTTTTTATTTTTTGATCAAATTAGTTTGTTGCTAAAGAGTTAATTTTATTAATTTTTTTAAATATTATATTTTAATAATTTATTTAATCCTATTAATACCTTCTATTAAAAGGGTACAGAAATAACTATCATATTAAATAATAATATTTTAATAGTATGTAATGTTTTTGTTAAACTCTGTCTTGTGTTTAATGCAAGCTAAAATCAATGTTCCATGTAATGCATGCTAAACTTATTATTACACGTACTGCAAGCTAAACTCGATGTTGCGTGTAATAAAAATATGGAAAAGTTTACGTTTATTGGATAAAAATTATTTCACAAAATATTATGGTATTACAATGGACTTATTTAAATATAATCATCACTCAAATAATAATCTCTTAAATACGTAGAAACATTATACACTGTATAAAATTCTTTTTCACATGATTTAGGTGTTAAATATTGGTTTAATAAACCATAAAAATTTACATATATAATATTTTCTCAATGATTATTCAATGAATCTCCTCTTATAGTTTTCAACACATATTGACCCATTAATGACTAAAAATACAATTCAATTCCTTGGGTTTTAATAATTTTCCCATTTAGATTTGTTTTCAATACCCATAATCAATTTACCAAGTAAATATGTTAATTATCTTCTATTTCTTCTACCCCTTGTTGATAATAAATATAAATATGTATTTATGTGTATTCCCATTCCAAAATTATGTAACCACATTATTTCTCAATGAAATGAGATTTTAGTATGTTATTTATAAGTCTACATAGGAAAACCAAGTGTATAAAACAAGAGTGATGTGACTAAAAAATCAATGATGTATATGAAAAATATTTAACTGTGATACCATATTCAATCCCATCCATAATTTTCATTTTGAGGGTAATTTGAGAAAAACTTTCAAGAAGCATCCTATATATATTTTCTAAGTAACACATCACTCCCCCACTAAGTTTTAGTTTGATATAATCAAGGAATATGATCATGTGTGAGGATCATATGTTATATTTAGTTTTTATCACCCCAAAGGGATACACTTCTTTCATCATCATGGAAACATGTGTTATCAATGAATAAAAACTATTCTCATTTAATTACTTGAATGATAGTTCATATAAAAGATTAGGGGAATATGGAGGGGACTCACAAAACTTCTTGTTAAGGGAGTTTTTTTCATCCTAATAAAATCATATCCTACCATAACAATCCTCTATCATCTTATTTATTTTTTCTTCTTGGATTATTCTGGATTCTTATAATTAATTTTGAATATCCATTAATTTATTTTCTTTATCACTGAATTGATCATTTTTTGGTCCATATAGATTTTTTTAATTTATAAATCTAATGGAATGTTTTAAAAAAACAATCTTATAAATAAAATAATTACATTAATGCGTTTTAAATTCTTCTTCAATAAAAATATTGGATATTTCCCATGATTCTACTAGGTTTATGAGGGTTATGTGTTTTTTGAACTTATTACTTTGTATATCCTATAGTCTATAAAATTATTCTTCAATATATTCTTTATCTAAAAAAATTACCTTGATAGTAACAAAAAATATTTACAAAATTATTTGGGAACATTTTTCTTATAGAAATTTAATTGAATATGAAGATCACTGAATTATTAATTAGCAATATAGGTAGGGAAAAATAAAGAGAACAAACATAATAAGAATAACTACAACTGGTACCACCCAGATTACCTTTCATAAGTGGAGTTTCTCTACTTACTTTTGAAATTTTCATTAATTTCCATGCCTCTATTTTCGTCATAATTTTCTGAGTCGTGGAAGAAATCACCATTTAATGTAACTAAAATAATGTTTTAAAATTTGGACTTCATATAATCTATTAAAAACAATCAGGAAGAAACATTGTATATTTAGAGGGATCCTTCCTATAATATCAATTTTAGAATCCATGGAATATTTAGGTTCCACATAGAGGGGGGAAATTAGTGGTACCCTTGTTTTAAAATTATCTTTTAATTTTACAAATTAAACTTTATTCGGGTTCTTAGTACATTAGTAATAAACACTCAATATTACCTTGAGTTTTGCAATAATTAATGTGATAAGATCACATAGTATTTATAAGGTTCAATAGAAAGGAATACCCTTTTCTATATTAGTTATACCCCCCCACTTGGATTCTTCACTATATCTAAAATTGAATATAACAACGACACAATATCCATGTTTCCCTCAATATAATAATAGATAACACAATTATTCTCTCTTTATCTATATTCTACTACAGAATTCTTATATTTAGTAATCTAGAATCTGAATGATCTTATACTTCAACTCTTCACCCACAAAAAGGATATATTCCCATTATTTTATATAATTTTACAAGGTCTTTAATAGTTTTACTAGACAATATTATTGACCTATAAAAACCTTTAATATCTTGAGTGATCTTAATTCACCTCTCTAAATTCTCTTGTACAAGTGATCGCCTTCATTTAGAATTTCCATGTATGATTCATTCTATCTTTGATACAAATATGTTTAAGGATCTTAAATCAGTCTTCCATTTGTAAAAAAAAGTAATTATAACCTTCGTAAACAATTTTTCAACCAAAAAACAATAATTCCTAATGTGTTAATAACTCATTTATTGCGTGATTTAAATTTGTTATGAATAACACATTTAATCTTCCTCGATTATGAATAAAAATTTATTCTCATTTAAATACAATGAATTTTAGGTCATTATTATTTATTTCATGTGATATTTTAATATATGTGATCTTAATGATTTATCATCTCTCACTATGTCATGGATACTCTGATGTATCCATATCATCCATGGTGTATCCTATAATCCCTTTTAGTGTAGATCTTCTCCCATGGTGTAACACCCTCTCAATTTCAAAAACCACAAAACACAACAATTTTTCTGATAGTGTGATACCGTGCACTGTGGAATATCCCACTTTAGGTAAAAAAATATTTCATAAGTTAATCCCAACCCTTCTAAAGTAAAAATTGACACTATAGTGTGGTTATCCCATTTCACACGGAATTCATTTTTAACCCAAATGAATCTGGATTCCTTTATTGTTATTAATTCTTTACCATGCATCATATTCTCTAATAATGTGGCCTCATATAATTTTTAATGTATTTTCATAAATACCTATATTTTTATGATGATTAAAAATTACTATAATATTTTGGATCTTTATTTCGTCACGTATCAATGAAATAATGAAAATATTCGCAAACCAGAATATCACATGCAAGAAGAATAGATTCGTGGATGAAATTTATGTTCCTTTTTCCATTAAATATACATGAATGAAAGTGTAACTAAATTAATATAAATTTTTCTCAAATTTTACTCATTATTTATCAGCTTTTATTTCATGTGAATAACTCAACATTGCATAGAAATATCATCGACCACTTATTAAAATTTAATTATAGTCGATGCATGAGTAATGTATGAAACATATATCTCATAACCAAATTGATATTATGATAGATGTGTAATTATTAAATATGTAAAATGATTTATTGTATCCAACAAACATCATGGGATGAAAAAATACGAAACGTCGAAGCCTTCTCCATTGAGGCATGAGGTAGAATATAATAACCATAGAGAATCAGATAGTCTATATTGATTTGATTTGATGAAATTTTCAATGTTTGTATGTTTTAAATATGTATGAACAATGACCATGAAATTTCCATCCCACATCAATTCTCTACATATTCATTTTTTTTATATTATACTCTACATTTCACTCATATCTCCAGATGGAAGTGGTTTTTTGAACACACAACACACTCACACATGATAATGGATGAGCCAACCCACCCTCTCCCAAGCATTCACCATCAGTTCATGTTTTGGGTGTTATTCGCTAACACTTTAGCATTTTTCCTCAATTATCACCTCTACATTCCCATGTAATCACATTATAACCTCCTTTCTCCATTGATTATGATGTATATTCTAGCTCCCATTTTCTCCCAAAAACTTATAAATATAAATTAGTAAAACATTCCATTCAAAACCAAATCCTACAAAAATAAATTATTTATTCAAAAAAATATGATTATATTTTTGAATGGATTTATTAATGTGTATTATTCATACAAATAAGGATGGATTCTCTTATTTTAAAAACTCTATGCATCATCAAATTCCTTATCACATGTCTTCAGTATAGAATTTCAATTCAATCATTAAGAACAATTTACATATGGAGACTTTTCTACATTATTCTTCATTAAATCTTATATTATAATAGCATCAAAATATTGACCCTTAATTGAAAAAAATATAATTAAAGTCCTTCGGGTTTAATATTTTTGGTTTTGAATCAATTGGAATATGAAACTAATCAATGGTGGAATCTTATCAAGGATATGAGATAAGAGGGAACAATAGAAAATATGACATGGGAAAAGGGAAGTATATACCCAAAACGACCTTTCGTATATATATCATCATTTAAGGGTAAAAGGGTAGTATATACCCAAAACGGCCTTTCATATAACATATGAAAATTATGAATTAGTTGTTATTTCATTTGGAATTACCAATTCCATTTATATATTCTTGGATATAATGAATAATTCTATTAATTAAATTGATTATTTTTTTATAATCTATAGAATATATATTATAATATATTCCAAGATAATGTAAGATCATTAATAACCTTTTAGGATTATGTTGAAGTCCTCGAGAAATGAGAAATTTTTAACAAATTTAGAAAGAATGAATTCTTAATATAGTAAGTATAATTTAAATTTCATGTAACTACAAGAGATGTTATATCTAATTATCCTTGAAAGATGGATGTTATTGAACAATGGAAAAGACTAGACATGATGAGAGAAATATTTATTTTTCTTAGGGTATATGGATACTACCAATTCTTTGTGAAATTTCATTCATGTTTATAAAATCCAGTAACCATGTTGATGTGGAATAGAGTCATGATACATTAGACAGAGTAATGTGAAAAAAAATTCAAGGAAATGAAAATAAGGCTAGTTACTAACATTTTTAATAAACTACCCTATAATGGAGAAGGGTATCTGCTTTTTTTTATTCATAAAAAATGATAATGGGATGCAATCTCATATAAAATTATATAGTAGTTTTATATTACTCATACCAATTCATGATTCATGAGAAAAATTATATGACTCTGTTTTTGGAGCTAGCAGTGGTCACTTTTTTTTTAAAATAATAAATCATTATCTTTATGGTGAAAGTCTGATACATATACAAATAGTAATATATTTATGTATATATTCACAAATAGAGCGTAGAAATTTTTCCAAAGATTATTTTTGTAGTTTATTAAATATTTTGAATTCCAAATAAAATTCCACACTGGGAAGGATAATATGGTGGTATATGATATAAGTTAAAAGGTCCTTGATAGTTTTTCTATAACGATAAATAAAACAGATCCATTATTTGTTTGGATTTTTAAAATATAGACCATGAAATTTTATGCATAGTATAAAGATCCTAACTATATTAGGTGAATGTTAAATTTTCCATTCATGTAAAAATTAATGAGGAGGAAAAGGAATAGGTTAAATAGAAAAATTAGTTAAATATTATTCCATAGTTAAACTAGGACTATGATGTGTTGATAAGATTCAGGTGACAAATATGTGTCCGTTTAGTACCAAAATTGAAGAATGATTTAATGTATGAATCACATAGATCACCATTCTCTGTCTATCCCTGGAGTACCAATATGTATAAATATCACAAATAGTATTTCTTGTGGAACAAAATTAAGATGGATATTTCAGAGAATGTATCTTAATTCTTAATACTCAAATAATTTAAGGTTAAATGTTATAAGTATATATGGATAATTCTACCATTAACCATACATATATAGAAATGGTAAAACAACACCATGGATTTTATCATTGGACTACCCAAAAAATCAAAATTTTATATCATTATTTCGGTTGAAATTGATCACTTAATGAGGTCATTAAAAGCCATTACTATCAAGGAATATTTCTAACTTGGTCAACTTTTTGGGATATACATGAAGAAATTAGTATGAATGCATAGAGAATGTGTTTGAATTGTATTTAATCTTGATCTAATTTTTACCTTGGTGTTCTAGATAATTCATTAGAATGAGTTAAATATATATTTATGCTCAATCATAACATATCATCATCTTATAGAGGATCAGTCTGATAGGACCATTCAAACCCTTGAAGATATGTTGAGAGTTTCCTTTATAGAATTCAAGGGAATTTTTTATCAACACCTTTCTATGGTTGAAATTTCTTTTAACAATACTTTTAACTCACATATTCAGATAGATCATTATGAATTCCCCAATAGAGGGAAGTTTAGGAATAACATATGATTAGATGAAGTTAGTGAATTTTAGATATTGGTACTTGTGCTAGTGGAGTAAATGAAAGGGAAGGATAGAGCCATTGAGCAGCCCTTCAGGGCATCTCCAGGTTAAATAAAAAGTTATGATGATAATCGTTGCTCATATCTAGAGATTAAAGTTGTTGATAAGGTATTCCATAAAATATCTCCTTGGAATATGGTTATGATATTTTTAAATAATGGAAATCTAATACCTAGATATATTAGTCCCTTTGAGATTCTTGATTGTATTTGGAAAGTATCATACCACTTAGATATTCCAATGAACCCCTCTAGAGAAAAATATGTGTTCCATGTATTTATTTTGATGAAGGACATACTTAATACTTTACATTCATTTAACTTATTGTTTATACCAATGTAGAATGATCTTTCATGTGAGGAACAAGAAGTATAAGTAGACGAGTTAAATAAATAGTAGTAAGAGTATTAGGATAAAGGTTTTATACATTCCACCAGATTTGGGGGAGTATGACCTATTTTTCATGAAGAAGGAAGGTTCTATTCGGCCATCAATTAATTAATGGGAGATCAACAGGATCACTGTGAAGAATAAGTATACCCTTCCATGGACTGAAGAATTTTTTGATAAACTTCAAGGAGTTTAGTATTCTCATAAGTGGATATTTATTTTACATATCATCAGATAATAATAAAAAGAGAAGATGTTAATAATACAACCTTCCAGACAAGATATTCACTCTATGATTCCATTGTGATTCCATTAAAACATAGAAATTCCACAAAAAACATCATGGACATGATTAATAGAGTGTTTGGATACCACTGAAAAAAAATTATAAATATATTTCATGATGAAAATATTATCTACTCTAAGTGAAATGATAAATATGAAGATCCAGTAATGATTGTATTATTGATTTTAAGAAAATCGATGATAAACACTTTGTCCATTGTGTATAAATTTTTTATGTATCAAGTGAAATGATTAAAGGAATGTTAAAACAATAAGGGAATTTTGATAGACCCGATGAAGATAAAATAAATTTAGTAATTTTAAAAATCCTCAAGAGTTATAGATATCAGTAATTTTCATGGATTAGATGGGTATTACTGACAGTTTGTGAGAAATATTTTTATTATTATATATCACAATTACTAAGTTAACATAGAAATGTGTAATGTATTTCTAGATATAACAATGTGATGAAAGATTTATGAAGCTCAAGAAGAGGTTAATTACTACTTTTTTAATCACACTAACCTTAAAGAAAATAAGGATTTGTGTTATACAATGATAATTAAAATAAAGGATTGGGTTTTTTACTCATGGAAAATAATAAAGTGATAGGCTACAACTCTCAAAAGTTCATGATCCACAAGAAGAACTTCTTGACAGATGATTTGGATTAAACAATTGTGATTTGATTCTATAATGATTTGGATAAACTACCTCTATGGTGAGAAGTGAAATATATATAATGATCAAAAGAGTATAATGAATATATTCTCATAGAAAGATATTAACATGGTCCAAAAAATATTGTTAGATATGATCATTGATTATTAATACTTAATTCACTACCAACCTCAAAATATTAATAAGGTGGTGATTCTATTAGCAGAAAAGATCCTTCAACTCACTCCATATTGTGGGTTTATATTGACCCTATATTTATGGATATTAAATGGATGGATATATAAATCATAATATTAGGGAATACATCCACCATTTCACAAATTATTTCTTAATCATTTATCCATAAGGGGAGTAATGATGAAAAAAATAATGTTTTGGAGATTTAATTAAATATGATAATAGAAAAGTATGTGATGTTTCATGAGTTACACTTTCAAATAAATAACTTTATTAAATTTGAATGGATAATATTTTTTATATTATCACCTGAGATAAAGAAATATTTATGGGATATTTCACATCACACATTTTTCATTATCCATCATGTAATTACGAAGTTGTATCATGATCTTCGAGAGAAATTTTTGTGATATAACATGAAGAATATGATTGGTTAGTACCCCTAAAAGTTCATGGAATATTAGTAATTTAAAGAAAATAGAAAAAATTATAAAGGGATGATGAAACCATTACCCATAAAAACATTAATGTGAGGGAAAATCACTATAGAAGTTTTCTTTATTCACTTAAAATCATCCAAATGAAACTAAGTGATATGGTTTATGATGGATTGAATTTCCAAGGCAATCCAAATGATAATTATTTGTGAGGATTTATCACTTTAAAAACATTCCCATATATAGAAAAATGAAGTGGTTATTTTTATGTGTTTCCCTTTTTATCATATCAAACCACGATCCATGGTTAACCTATGAATTATAGAGAAGTCTTAAAAATACTCTGAATACTGAATAAAACATTAATATATCTTATCACACCTAGAATGATGTCTAATATTAATGAATCATTAAAAACCCTGATGATATATAGAGATCTTCCAAAATTGAATTTAAAGCATGAAGGGATGAGAAATACTCATTAGATCGGTGCTCATAAAAAACATTCTTTCACTTGAGTATATATATGGCCTCGTCTGAATATCTATATGGGAAGAGATATGAACCTCTAACATATTGGGATTATGTTAATGAATAAAAGAATGCTGGACATGATATTGTATAAGAAATGAAATAATAGGTTCAATATATTTAGAAACATATTAAATCTAATCAGATTTAAAAAAATAATTATATTAACGATCATCAAATGGACTTGGTGTTTGAATTTAGAGACAAAGTGTTCCATTTAATATCACATTTGAAGACGATAATGTGATTTTTAAATAAATAAAAGCTCTTCTCTTAGTATATTTTTTCCATTGATATTCTTAAAAGAATAAGATGTTTTTCCTATCATCCATCACTTCCACCAATCATAGATCAAGTTTATGATGTGATCTATATGTCTCTCTTGAGGAAAAAAGCACATGATCCCTAAACTGTATTGAATCTATTGGTGGTAAAATCAGAACATGACCTATATTATGAGGATAAACTAGTGAAGATCTTAGACCACAGAGGAAAATTATTATACAATAAGACAAATCATTTCATTAATATTCTTTGGTGGGTTCACATGTATGAAGAAGTGGCATGGGAACCTAAAGAGGAAGTGAAATAGAAGGAACCACATCTATTCTCATGTATGTATGTGAGATTAATTTTTTTCCATAACATTTATTGATGAGGAATAATTTAACAACCCATGCTTTTATATATATTTAATTTTCCTTCTAAATAAATAATGTTTTTGTAATTAGGTATATAGTATAGTATAAACACAAGTAACACATAATTATTAATTTCATTAATTGATAACATTAAATTTATGGAATAAATATATACATGATAATTGAAAATATTATAATGGTTAGATATATAGAAAAAATATAA
Source organism: Viscum album (assembly GCA_963277665.1). Classification (NCBI taxonomy): domain Eukaryota; kingdom Viridiplantae; phylum Streptophyta; class Magnoliopsida; order Santalales; family Viscaceae; genus Viscum; species Viscum album. The sequence goes on from OY728130.1 coordinate 1,629,536,542, forward strand.
AAGAATATGAAATTTTAGATCCTCTTGATCCACTAGAATCATTTGATCCACAAAAAAACAAAATAAGATAGAAAATTAGTAATCTGATTATAATTTATAAATTAATAATAGGGAATTAAGAGTTACGGTACTAATAGGGATTTATAAGATTTAATATGACCATTAGAATTGAAAATTTTAGTTTGGAATAATAATATTAGTATTAGGAATCATAATATGGCTATTAAGAATAGTAATGTTCCCATTGGAAAACTAAATTCTCTTAAAGATATTAAAAATTCAAGTAAATAATATTTATTGGGAATAATTTAAGAAAATTTTAAATTTTAAATATATAAAATAAATCTCATGATTAGAAACTCTAAGAAATTATAAACACATTTTTTAATAAATTTTATTTTAATGTATTTCTTAAAAATTATATTTTTTATGATAATAATTTAAATTACCTATGTTAGAAAATTATTTTGATAAAAGAAATTTTTATTTTTATAATAATAAAGTTGGCGATATTTTTTAATTTTTTGGAAAAATTTCCAGTTTTAAGTGAATGGTGAAAATATAGTTTTTATATAATCGCTAGGTTTTAAATTACAACATTGATAATACAATAATAAAAGAAACAATTATATAATTTGATTCTAAACAAATATTTTTAATAAGTTAAATAGATCATGATGTCTAATTTTCAAACCTAAAAAATATCATCCAATGTCTAATGTACAATGTATTTCTTAAAAAAAATCAATTACCCACTTTTGTTTTTAATAATATAATAAATTTGGTTTATAAAGGGTTTTAAATTCTTAAAAATATATATTTTTAGTAAAATTTAATTCATAATGGAAAATATATTAGAATTTCATGGTTTATATTCAAAATTATATTTTATTCAATATATTAACATAAAAATACATATATCCTCATATATAATTACATAATCTCACTCCCCTTGGAAACCCACTTAGCATACTCTTATGAAAACTAAAAAAATATAACAAAATACTCTCTATTATGCCCCTTTAAATCCTTGGTTATGTTTATGAATCATATCAATAAAGCATTTCAATTATTTAAGTGACATACAAAAATTACAACACCGATGAGGTAAGATTCTTTCATCATTTCCATTTATTTTCCACTTTTCTTCCTCAACCAATCTATTCTCTTATTCCCAAAACCTCCAAAAAAATTAATTAAGTAGTATGTTAATAATGTGTTAATGATATTAACCTAATGTAGTGATTTTATTTATAATATATTTATGTGTTATATATCTCTCAACTCCCCTTTTGTTAATGTCCTATTAATATATGGTTAAACTACCATGAGGATTATGTAAAATCTATACTTATCTTCACATTTATCGATGATTATAATAATAATATAATACAAATACAAATATATAAATATACGTATTTCTAATATTCATGAGTAATTTTTATTAATGTAATAACTCAAATAAAAAAAATAATGGAATAGATGTATGACATGATATATTAAAGAAAATATTATACTAAAATGTTTCACCTTTAATAAAGAAAATTAAAAAAACAATCAAATGATTATAATTTACCATGATTGAGAAAAATAACATAATTTATTTCTAATTTCAGGTTGGGACAAGTATAAGTTTATTATATAGTGAGTAAAAAGTTGATGATATAAATTGGGATCTAAGATAAGGGGGCTCCTCAAACTGATTCTTTCATTTTGGGTTTTACATCCTTTCTTTATCCAATAGTAAAAATTATTCAAAAACCATTTATTTTTTCCTTTAAATTATCATTATCTTTCTCTGAAGGGTATATTAATGTTTTTACATCATTAATATGATTTCTAAGAAGCATATAATGATTTTCCTAAAATAATATTTTCGAAAAAATTTCACTGATTCACCTTGAGATGTATCATCTTCTCACAAACATATAGTCCATTATGATAATTTTTAATGATAAAAAAATAATTTTACATTATTCTCTTAGAAATATAAAAGGTTATCTCTTGAGATATTCTTTATTGAATATTTATGAAATTATTTCCTTTCCAGGAATTTTTTCATGATTATGATTGTTATATATTTTCTATCATTTGGCATAGGTCATTATGAGAATTTTAGGATGTAATGGGTTGGAAAAAAAATATATCCCTCTAATGAATAAAAAAATAAGAGATATATATATATATAATGGTATTATATTTATTACACATTAACTGATACTAAATCTCTTTACAATTTGGTTATGTTCTTTTCACATATCTAATATGTGAAAATGTTGCTAGATTTTTTCAGTACTTATGTGATATTTTGAACCATTATTTTATGATATTTAATTATTATACATATGACACATTCCATAACTTTTCCAAAGTATTCCCTCATGTTTATGTTTATGATACTATAATCATGATATGATGATGATACTTATGCTAACTCATGAACTATTGAATCGTGCCACTTATTCATTCTACGTAATTCATCCCCTTACTGGCCTTTTATCCCATCCCTTTATTTTATGTATGTCCTCATGTTAATACATGTACTAATGAGAACATGAAACTTCTAGGAAGCCAATGAAGAATAATTTAAATAATGTTTAAATTTAATTATATACAAGTGGTATATGAACCTAATTTTCATAAGATAATGAACCATTGGATCATGGAATGTATTGTTTTTATTACATTGTTTATCATAGAAATAATGTAATAATCATTTGTGAAAAAGGCATGTTGTTATACTGAACCTTCATAAATTGAACCAGCCTACATCGACTTATAGTGATCTAAAAATAATCGCCAAAGAAAACATCACTAAATCATCGATATCATCCTAGACACCAAGACCAAGACTAAAAGATCATTATCGACCACCATGGATTGTTCTAATATCAAGTAATGGAGAAAGGTTCCACCGTTTAAAACATTGTAGTGATATTGTGTAGGTTTCAAAATTTCCTTGGTACACTGCTTTCATCCCTACTGTGTTCTAGCATCCATCATACCACCAACAGTCCAGTAATGATAGTGTTTCCAGACATGAAAACTAATATAGAAATGGAAGGTATCTCATTCCTATAGTGTGTACTATCCTGGGCCAATCATTCATTTCCAACTAAATGTATATGCGCCAGACATTGATGTGTAATATTGTCACTATGCCAAAATTTGAGTTTAGCGGCGTTTTAAACGGCCACTAAATCATTCTTTGATATTTTTGAAAACCCACTGCTAATTTTTTTGGTGGCAATCAATTTGTAGAGGTTTCTCAAAATAGTCTTAGAGAAATTTAGCAGAAGTTTTTTAATGGTGTTTTTTAATTTTCTTAGTTTTTTAATTTTGTTGATTTTATTTAATTTTCTCCATTTATTTTATTATTTCCTTCATTTATTTTTGAAGTTTTATTATTTTATTTTGGTAATTTTATTATTTTGTTTTTGAAATTTAATTAATTAATTTTTGTAATTTTATTTTATATTTATTTATTATTATTTTATTTTCATATTTTTATTTCTTATTTATTATTATTTTATTATTTTATGATTTTATGATTTTATGATTTTATGATTTCGTTATTTCATTAATTTATAATTTATTATAATGCACACACTTGTACATGTCACATATAGAAATTATTTGTTGGATGAGATTTGAACCCCTTACCTATTGCATATTTTCCCAAGAATTTACCTCTCCACCAAACTCTTCATGTGGTGAATGAACAACATTTTGTATTATTATATATATAAATTGAAAAAACAAATAGAACATAAAAAATAAATATAAACCCAATAATTATTAATCAATAATGATTGATCAATAATCAACAATCAGTAATCAATAATAATTAATCCATAATCATTAATTAATTATTAATTATTAATTATTAATTATTAATTATTAATAACTACGAAGTACTAATTACAAAATAAAAATAACTATAAAATAAATAAAGTAGAAATAATAAATAAATAAATACATGATATGGAAATAAATGGAAAATAAAAAACAGTAAATAATAAATAATAATAAATAATAATAAATAATAATAAATAATAATAAATAATAATAAACAAATAAATAAAAACTCAATAAATAAATAAATAAATAATAATTATTTATAAATTATAAATTATAAAAAATTATAAAAAATAAAATGTAATTACTAATTAAAAATTAATCAATTAATTAATTAATTAATAATTATAAATAATAAATAATAAATAATAAATAAACAATACATAATACATAATACATAATACATAATACATAAGTAAATATTAACTAGTAAATAATAAAAAATAAGTAAAAAATAAAGAAATAGTAAATAAAGAAATAATAAATATGTAAATAATAAATAATAATAACAAATAAATATATAATAAAATTATTGAAACAAAATAATAATATAAAAAAGTAATAAACTAATAAAATAAAAAGTAATAAAATAATAAAATAATAAAATAATAAAACAAGAAATAAATAATTAGTAATAATAATCAATAAATAATCAATAAAAAATAATCAATAACTAATAATTAATAATAATTCATAATTCATAACAAATAATAAATTTATAATAAATTATTATAAATAAATAAAAACAATAAATAATACATAAAACATAAATAATAAATAAAAAATGATAATAAATAAATAAATAAAAAAATTATTAAAAAAATTATTAAATTAATAAAATTTTTGATTATAAAATAATAAAATAGTGAAATAATAAAATAAAAATATAAAATATAAAATATAATAATTAATATTAAATAATTAACATAAAATAGTAAATAAAAAATAATAAATAATAAATAATAAATAAATAGTAGTGATAATAAATAAATAAATAAATAATAAATAAATAAACAATAAGCTAATAAATAATGAATAATTAAATAATACATCATTAAATAATAAATAATTAATAATTAATAAATTATAACTGAATGCATATTTAATGATTAGTAATGAATAATGAATAATGAATAATAAAATAATAAAATAATAAATTGATATAAATATCTATAAATACTTATAAACGATTTACATAAATATATATAAACACATATTTATGTTACATAAATATATATAAACCCATGTAAATATAAATATATTTATGTATATCTATACATATATGATATGGAAATACATAAACATAAATACGTATAAATATTTACAAATGTATATGAATTCCATAATTATTTATTTTAAATGAAATGAATAAAAATTATTTATTTCCATTTGGTGTATATAATTATAAATACATTTCTATGTAAATATGTTTTTATACTTGTAATTTATTATAAGTAAATATTAGAAAATATGTATATATTTAATTATAAATAAAATTGCATTGTGAAAACTGCTAATGTTTCAAAACCATATTATCAAAATTAATGTATGCACTGAGAATAAATTGAGTCTCCATAAAAAACAAATAACAGCCCCTTAAACAAGGCTGAAAATACATAGAATGGTAAAACATTGGGGTACCCTTAAAATAGATAAAAATGTTAATAAACACTAAAAACCATAAAACCCCAAAAAACTATGAAACAACTATAACATCCTATATCATAGTCCATTTTATCCCCAAAACCAGTCAAATCGAAGCTCATCAAATTATATTCGTTATGATATGTGGTACAAGCTGAACGAACACCCGGATGAGAAGTTATAGCTATTTGAATTTTAAGAAACTAGGTTTGGCGACAAGACCCTCAGTTTTGGAGGTATTTTGGGATTCTATTAGGATGAAAAACAATAAAGAGCTCTTTAACCTCATTTTGAAATAATCTATGTCGTATTTCTCATCCCAGGCATTGATTTGATATGTGATAGAGCCCAAACGGACACATGAATCAAAAGGTATGGTAGTTTGATGTTCATGTTTTATTTCAATTGTTTTGGAACTATAATATATTTTATTCCATTGAATATCACATGATTTGAATCTCATGTGGTTTCACCTCATTTTATAATATTCTATTTGTCTGGTTGTGGAGTTGAAACGGAATCATGGATCGAATGTTATGGTTGTTAGATACAAAGGTATTCTTTTCTATTTCTTGAAGATTTGTTTTTAGTTTCATTTTATTATTAACAAATAATTATAAATATATATAAATAAACATGTTATAATTAATTAAATGTATAAATAATAAACTATATTTGAATGTGAATAATAAATAATAAATAATAGTTATTAATTAAAAGCATATTTTTTCCCTTTAATTTTATGGTAGTTTTTTAAAAAATTTCCGATAAAAATTAATTATTTTTGTAAATAAAAAATTTAAAGAAACTTTTTAAAATAATTTAACTGTGGTTTTTATAAATTCCAATAAGAAACTGATGCTAAATTTTATCCCAAAAAATATTTAGTGTCGGTTTTGAAAACCACTACTAATATAATATTTTACTAAAGTGTGTAGGGAGCCACAACCACTGTATCACCCATAGATTTTTGAATAAATTTATATTCATTAAATTCTGTGAATTCAATAACATTCGGTGCACGCAACACCAAAATAAAGAAAATAATTTCTTGTTATAATTAAATTTAAAATATAATTTTAGATAATTGAATTATATGTAATTAGAAAAATATATTATAAGAATTACTACATTAATTATTTATAGCTCACTAAAAATGTTTTGTTTTAAAACCTTGTTTTAACTATATATTATATATGTTTTATTTGAAATAAGAATCTCTAAATTTCAGAAATTGAATTTGGAAAAATTTACATTATTTATGAATTAGTAATATAAAATTCAACTTATGATGTTCTATTTATTTCGTTGAAGACTACAAATTTTTTTTGTAAATAGTAAAAAATTCCATTTTTTAAAAACACAGTAACATTAATAAAATCATTATGAAAAAATCATTGCATAAAAATATTTGAAACATTTTTCTTTGATAAATATATTTTTAATGTGTAAAATGTATTAAAAAATAATTATATTGAATTTAGAAGCCCATACTTGACATTTGGAACCTATGTTATATTTTATTATAATTTTTTTGATTCATTACCTTTAATGATGTGTTTTGATGATTATATTTTGTTTTGGAGTATATATAATGTAAACGAACCAATTTTTACAAAATAATAATCCAATAAATTCTTAGTAAACTCCACTACTCAATAATCATTGGCTTAAATAAATATAAATTTATTTTTAAGCATAAAAATACTTTTTCTAAAAATTTAATTTATACACTTTGTATGAGGAAATTATAATTAATTTATGAATATTCTAGGAATTGAATATTATAAAATATATTATATATTTGGAATCAGTATAACGAATGTTTGGTAATTATTTCAACATAAATTCTAGCCATAATTAATACATACCATGGTAAAAACTTATCGCCATAATTAAAGGCTAAAATGGGTTTAAAAGGTTAAAATAAAGGGACAATGCTACAAGATAATACATAACAATTTATTAAATATCCTTTTTTGAGTGTATTTCATCCTCCCTCCCCATATATTATAAAATTGGATTCTTTTGAACCACACTCCCATTATATTGACTCCATTATATTATAAATTTCTTAATATTTACAAGGGTGTTAGTCCCTGTACTTATAAAGAGATTATCATATTCTCAATTCTTTTAACCAATTTATAAATATAACATGAACAATATATACCAAAATCACTTCCCAAATCTCCTCACTAGATCCAAGAGGTTATGATATCACTAAAAGTCCAACCCAAGAAGGCTAAAGGTATAAGAAAATGGAAGAAACTAAGGGAAGTGGTGGTTAGTGTAACACCATGACATTTTAAAAGAGGAACATCATGTTCATTAATGTATATTACATGAAAAACCAATATTATAATAGAATATTAAAAAAATACTTTATGATATATTTATTTTTAAATAAAATCATTCTCATTAATAGCTTGCGATGCGTGGAACATCAAGATTAAATAAGGCACAATACTCTATTAAAATATTACTATTTAAAATGTGACCAATATAACCTAGATATTATGTTGAAAGGATTTAATAATGCTATGTAATTTATGAAATCATATGGGTTAATCATGTTCACTGGTTACATATTTATTATAAATAAAAATCATTAGAATGAAAAAAGAAATGTTTTCTGAGAAACTGTATTTTTTTAAAAGGTTGTTTATTCATTCTTTGAACAAAAAATTATAAATTAATATTTTCCAATTAGATAAAATATATTGTAAAAAAATAATTTAATTTTTTAAAATCATCATATCAAAATTATCTAAGGGTTAATTTTAGTGATTTTTCAAAAATGTTTCATTTTTCAATGAATAATAAAAAATACGGATTTTTATTTAAAATATTTATTTCATTTAATGAATTCCAAATAACCATTTTAACTTTAAATTTAACATTATTTAAATTATAAATTTATTAATACTAATTATTTCATTGGTGTCAATTTTGTAATGAATTATTATATTAAGACCTACCATACTTATGCAAATTTTATCCTTAAAACCTCAAATTTTCATCGCATTTGCAAGTATAATTTTAAAGTGAATTATGAAAGTTCTAAGAATTGAATTTAGATAAAATAGATTAATTTTTTTTGTAAAATAAAAATTTCAACTAATTTTTTTCCATTATGAATAGTAAAAGTAGTAAAAAATAATTATCACAATTATGGTAAAAATAGATTTATCAAGGGAATAAACTAAATGGATAAGGGATTAAATGACCTACCACCTTGTTGAACACACATTTTATGTTCTTATATAGACCTTATAGTCTCTAAGTGTTGATAATGTTCCATTTTTAGGTCTTGTGTCAAGATAAAAACAAGGGTGTAATTGATTCTTTTAAAAAATGCCATATGTGTCATCTCCCCTCACACATAAAAGGCTACCCAATCTCATCACCTATTAACACGTCCAAATCAATTTGATTCATAACATATCTTCCAAAATCACTTAAATACTCCCCTAAAAATATCATGTAGGACTTTTATTGATCATAAATCCATGCTATGATGGATTTTGGTGGAAAACTAAAGAGGTCGTCCAAAGAAGAGGTGGTGTTCTTAAACGATCATTTTTTATTCCATTTCTTCTTCCACCTCCTTCAAGTGTTAGTAATTCATGATAGTTTAATAACAGTGGTATATCCCATATAATTATATTTTATTATTTTAATATATTAAATTATATTCATTCCCTCTTTTATGAATTGGGAAATTATATCACTGATCATATGTATGGTGGACTACCGCCCCAAAAACTGATGTAACTTGTTTTCCATCAACACCTCCATTGGTATGATATAATTATGGGTTTAATTTATATATAATATTTATGATATATTTATACTTATTCAATTATAATATCAGATATAATTTTTGTATTTCAATTCTATTTAAATTATGAAAATGTCGATCGTGTGTACGGTGGACTACTGCCTCGCGAAGCAATGTGATTTATTTTTCAGTTACACTCCATAAAAAAATAATAAGGATAAATTTACTGAATATATATGTCATAAATATGACATGATATAAATTATATAATGTTAAAATATCATACACTTCATTACCCTTTCATTTTTTAGGGAATTGACATCTTCCCTTATGCATACATACGACCTACCATCACCATGAAGCGATGTGATTCATTTTTCAGGCCCAAGTTTTAAGAATGGATCTTATAATTTATCTACTATTTAAATATGGAATCTATAAAATTGTTATAATTATGGATATGATATATCAATATATTACAAACATGAAATGTAAAGTTCATGGGAAACAATTCTTAAGAAAACAAGTCAAGTAACAAATAAAATAATGGGAATAATGAAATATTATTAATGAATGGGTGATAAGATGTTATAAGGATATCAAAAATGATATTATAAATATGAAAATGGTTATATTATAAAATAATATTATTATTAAAACCAATATATGTGATTTTACATGGTGTATATTATTCCTGATATTCATTTAATATCATAAAAACTAAATAATTCATTTTATTTTATGTTTTAATTTGAATTATTTCAAAAATGGGTATTTTAATTTAAAATTACTAAGTGGTAAATAATTTTATAACTCAATTTTATTTCATGGGGATGTATTAAATATTCAATATAATTAATATTTATGATTATTTGTGTAAAAAAATTTGATTCTATTATGTTTTATTTCAAATTTATATATGTTTATTTAAATTTGATATATATAATTTATTCATTGATTAATTCTCACTTCAAAACTATAGTATTTGTACGGGTTAGTTTAACAATCTCATTTAAATCGTGATTGTTTATAATTGAATTTAAATAGAAGGTAATTATTTGATAATTTTATAATAAATCCCTTTTAGTTTCTTTTTATGTGGTTATTCATGTTTTTTTCTATTAATATTACAATATTCATCACTTTGGTACATTTAATTATTGAGAAAATGTTTTAAAAAAACGACATTATTTTTCTTTTTAGTCGAAAATCATTTTTTTTCAAAAACATGTTTTATTAAAATAAATTATTTTTTTAACATTATTAAAATGATTTATCAAATATATTTAACCCATGATAGATTTTTTTTAAAAAATGAAATAAATTATCATGTATTTTTCCAAACAAGACCCTTTTGGATTTAACCAAAAATTTGAAAAGAATATTTTTTTTAAATTTTTATGCCATATAGTCAATTTCCAACCTTCATGGACACTTAATTTTTTAAAGATTAATTTTTATGTTTAAAATTTTATTTTCAAATAAAATTAATTTAAAAATATTTTGTGATCTTTTAGTTTTAAAAAGAATATTTTCAAAGTGAAAAGGTTATTCTATTCCAAATTGTTTTAATTACATTTTTATTAATCAACAACATCAACCCTTTGTTTTATATATAATTCAAATAGGTGTATCTTGTATAGATCCTATACTAATTTTTTGTTATGAGCAGTTTGTCTAGGAAAAGTATTGAGATTCTATTTCTCGATTAATTTTAGAAATCATTAAATTTCCATTGAAATGTTTACTTTATTGTCACCATTGGACATTATATTTCCCCTAAACATCCATATTATTTATCATGTATGTTTTTATTAATTAAACTTTATATCATTACTAAAAATGGTTTTTTTACTTTGAGATTTATTTGATTATCTAGGGAAATAATTATAAATTTTTATTTTTTACTCGTTAAGAATACTTAATGATATGGAACATTATTCATGACCTAAATTGATTATTCAATGTATGAGGAATGATTTGGACTTGAAATTATCAGTGTGTCTTGGTTATAGATTTCCCCTCAATGTAGTAGTATCATGAGATGAATCTTTTTCTCTAGAGTTAGTTAAATGGTTCTTCATTTTACACATTCCTGTTAAATTTAAACTATCTTGTAGAAGGTCTTGTTAATAGAAGAATCATGATGCTTGAGATCAGGATGTAAAATTATTAATAATTTCCTTCATTAAGATTTTAGTTGCTGTTATCCATGAGATTTTGCCCTGATATTATCTCTAGATGAGTTTCATTCTCAGTTTATTGATTAAATATCATATGATTTCAACTATTTAACATTACATATTGATTATTCCTTATCTAATGAAGACATTCAAATTAGTTTAAATGGAATGTGTATTCAGTTATTTACCTTTCAATATTTTTTTTATTATTGATTTATGATGGATTTCATTATACTAAAACCTTACTAAAAATTTGATCTCACCCTTATTTTTTGTTTCTTTCCCAGGAATGTAGGAATTGTACTATGAATGATACATAAGTATATAATAGATAAAATAATAATATTCTTAAAAATAATCATGTTGTCATTTTTATATTCAATTGTAATACAGTAATCATGTATGTATCTAGTTTACCAATACTACTATGTTATTTGTCCCTTTGGGATGTGATTTCTTGTATCTTATGCCACTATAATAATCTAGACACCTGATCTGGGTTACTAGGGTCGGGGTCATTAATGTTGGTATCATAGGACATTTAGTAAAAAAATTGGGAACTATATTATAAAAAAAATAGATTAGAGAACATAAACATATGATAGAATTTTTGTATAAGAATAAAAGAACATTCTAAAGTTTGGTAATGTAACATCTGGATGTTTTTATGAAAAATTTATTTAAATAATTTTTATTATTCAATAGATTTCTCTGCATGAAATCATGAGTTCAATCCAATTTCAATATACTATTATTATAAAATTACATTTATAGCCTAGGTGTATGGTCAATGAGAATAATTATAACTAACTTATTAATATTAATTATGAATTCATTGGTTATCAATTATTTTTGAAAAATATAAATAAATTAAATTGTTTTATTTCTATGTGATGTAATTTTGGTAATGAAATTTTTGAGATATATATGTTTAATATACATAATAAAATATTTTATATATTCATCTAATGGATATTTTTTTATAGGGTATGAAAATAACCCTACTTAATGTATAAGAACCTATTTTTTAAAATGTTAATTTTACACTTTTAAATGGAGACCCATTTTTAAATTATGATTTTGACAAATTAATAATTTTTATATTAAAAATTAAACATGTTATTTTGAATTTGGATATAAAAATTTACTTTGGATAAATTTTTGATATTTTAATCATAACTTTCATGTTTTGATGAATAGTAAAAATATGCCAAATTTTAATTAAAAACAATTTTTTTCATTGATATAATTTATATTGATAAATTATAATATTTAATGGTTTTAAAGAAAAGATATAATATGTTTTTAACATTCAATATAATTTATGTCATTAGCTTTAATTTTATATTTAATTCATAGGTAAAAACATTTCAATCATTTCCAATGTTTTATCTTTTAAAACCTTTTTTCTCAACAACAGGCTTAATTTTAAATTAATTAACCCAACTTATGTGTTTTGAATTTAAAAAAATGGATTCCATATTTTTAATTAGTAGGTCCAAATTATGTTAGTAGGCTACTTTTATTTTTTGGCAATATTAATTATAACTTTGGTAATTATTTTTATTAACACGGTTAAAGGTAAATCAGGAAATTAAGGGAAACAATAATATTATAAAATTACCTTAACACCTATAAAATTTATATTGGATGATTAATTATACCCTTATAATATATTGTTCTATATTTAATCACTATACGTCCACTTACATATGAATATGACATGAATGTAATAAAAACTAATGAATGTGACAAAATGTTACAATCTCATTTTTTGATAAGTATAATAATTTTAATATATGGATAACTACTATATAGTATCCACTATATATAGTCCCTGAGAATATAAAATAATTACCTATATCAGAGATTTTTTTATGATTTTTAGAGATTAAATAATTACCATTAATGATGACACAATAGTAATGTAAAAATTATTTTATTAATAGAAATATCACCTAAATGATTTTAATATTATTAAAATATATATAATATGAAATAATTAATGTGATTCTTGAATTTTCTATATGAATATGACATGTTAGGAGTGTATTTAATATTTTATTTCTAAATCTCTTGTGTTTATTTTTTGAATGTCAAATAAATGAATAGTGTCAAAATTCACACTATTGATATTTTTTGAAAATAAAATATTATTAAATTATTTAAAAATAATAAAATTATTTAAAAAATTAAGAAGTGATAATAATAAGATCTATAATTTCAATAAATATCCATATATGATCAAATAACACCATATACGTCAATATGTATAACCATAAAATATTTATAATTTTATTACAAAATTTAAAATTCAATAGAATAACTAAGTGTCAATTAAACAGATATGGTTTAAATAGACAAAATAACTCATCCAAAATTTTTGGTTGATTATATTATAACACTATCTTATCGAATCATTAAAATTGGGAAATTTTGGAGGTTTTTGGGTAGGGTTTGATTTAGTTATAACTTATTATTTATGAAGTTTACAAAAGTGCCCCTCACCTCAATTATAAAAGGGCACCTCATCCCTCACCACTTCAATTTATTTTGAGCCTTAAAGCATTTACAACCCTACCATAGTCCATTATAAACTTCCCAATTTTTATTCTAGTGCTTTTGGTCTTCTTCAAAGACCAACTCTAGTTCCCTAATATGATTTTTAAAAGAGGCATGTCAAGGATGAGGTAATCTCTTCTACCGATTCATTCAAATTTCTTTCTTCTTATACTTCCTCTTAATTAGTTATTTCATTATAAATTAATGACATCAGCATAAATCATATAATTTAATATTGTTATAAATATTAAACTAACATATTTCACCTTCTATCCATCCAATGAAAAATGAAATCACCGCACGTGTGTTCGCACAACTTATAGTCTCCACACTATGGTGTAATCTGTTTTTCGCCACCGCCTTACTTGGATGGGTATAATAGGAAACAAAATAACTATATAAGATTATAATTACATTATTCTTATTATTATAACTTATACACCTCCACTTTAATACAATTCAATAATTATGGGAACGATATCGTCACCCTTGCTAACGTATGGCTTACCATCTCCATGGTGTGATGTGATTCATTATACATAGTCATCATTAAATAATTATTATATGAATGAATTTAATGGATAAATATTATATATATTTTACTAATAACTTTATTTAAATGATATAACCGTACCCTAAAATTACAAATAAGAACTTATCCGATAAAACATGCATAAGAACGTCTAGCAGTTAATACCCAAATAATGATTAACAATGAAATTTTACTAAAAATGGATGAAAATATAATTATAAATGTTATCATAAAAATTAATATGATTTTGTAATAAACCAGTAAAATTATTTAAATAATTATATGGGTTTTTTGGATATATAAAAAACATATCAGACATAATGTAAGGGATAAATTTTCAAATATCATTTTTATCCGAGACTTTTTATTCGTAAGTATTTATTGGGCGTTATTTTTCATCCATGCCCATGTTTCTTAAAAATTTATTTGAAAATATTCGTTATATCCTTATATAATTGTTTGAAATCAATTTTACCCATTGGTAAATTTTTACTAAATTGTATGAATGGAAACTTTTTTCATTTTTGGTATGAGATACATTTCGACTTTTCTAGCAAAAGTACGAGAAGATTGTTTTTTATCTGGTATGAAAAGAACGGATTTTTACGCTTTCATGACACTTTATTTAATGGAAGCTTCCCCTGAAATCTTGCATGGTTATTTTCACATTAAATTATTTCATCTAAAATTGTGTAGTATTTTGAGGAAGAAAAAATGTTTTCGAAGAAGAAAGGGTATTTTCCTCAGTAATGAATATTATGTGTTTTTTCTAAATTATTTTTAATCTAAGATTACATAGTTCTGAGTTTATATAAATATTTTTACATTGGTATAATTTTGTAAATGATGGAATTATTTTTATGAAAACCAGTAATGGATTATTTTATGATGGAACAGTGTTTAGGAATCCCATTTTATTTCATGGGTTATTCTATAGTGTATGATTTTATGTTTTTGTGTCACATGTAAGAATTGACTAATTATTAGATGGATGGGACTTATATCTACCTCAAATTAATTGGGTAAATATTTATATCTCTTGATATAAACATGACAAGAATAGAATGTGAATCTCATTTAGTAATATAGGGCTTGAATGAGGAGTTAAATTGGATTAGTAGTGGATATTTTCTGCTATCATGGTCTTGGCAATGAGCCTTGACTAATATGAAATGATTTTTTATTCTTACATGTGTATGCCAAAAAATTTCATGTCTTATGTTTTGAAATCTGGGATTACATTTGAATTTTATGATTTATCCCATGACATGATATTATGGTCTTTTATATGCAGGATATGATTTTAAAATGTTATGTTCTTAAGAACATAATATTATTGATATTTCCTTATTTACCCTTACTGAGCATTTGACCTCACCCTTTTTTATGTTTCTTTTCCCTAATTCATTATAAAGGGTGTAATGTATGATATGCTAAGAAGGATTATCGTAATTAATAAATAAAAAAGAGAAAATGTAGATGTTTTATGAACCAATTGTTTATGTATCCTAGTTTCTAAAGAAATTATACCAATATGGTCCTCTAATGGATTTGTTATATTTTTTAATGAATATAATTCATTTTTGAAGTAATATCAATGTATATAAAGTATGGGTCACTATAGTTGGTATCAGAGGAAAGTTATAGTTAACCTTGGGAAACTAGGATGTGAAAGACTTAGTAAGAACCCTAAGGATATGTCTATGTATAGGATACAATCCTAGTGTTTTAGAAATGATCATGAATAACCTAGGATAAAACCTAGAGTGTCCTAAATTGAAATTTTATTTTTGATTATGTGGTTTTCCTATTATGATTATTTTTACTCACACTATGATTCTTGGTTTTAGTCAATGTCATGAACCCGAAGGAACCACGCTAATGTTGAATGCGATGGGAAATGTAATGATTGTCCCCCTGACCAACCAAAAGTTATAGGTAATAGAATTAAAAATCATGTATCCATTCTCACACAATATTCTCAAGCTGTGAATCATACATGACTTTAAAATGAGCAATGGAGGGAGCAATATTTTATTGAGTCCTTCATGAGACATTCTCCACCTTAATTCAGCGGTCCATCTAATCCATTAGTTTCTAAATAATGGATTAGTATCATTGAAATGATATTTTCAGTTATACAATTTTATGATCATGATAAAATTCTTCTTATTAGTCTATCATTTGGAAGGCGATGTGGATTAATGGTGGAATCTTATGAACATTATGAGGCAAAGAGATGAAATTGAGTCTTTTGAATGGGATGAGTTGAAGAACATATTTTTCAATAACTACATTCCTCATATTCATTGAACAAATATAGAGAAGGAGTTCTTTGAACTTAAGCAAAGTAATGATGAATTTTTTTTGTTACAAATGAAGAAAATGTACAAGACATTCTAGGTACGCTTCGGTAATTATTACCCAAACTAAGAGTAAAATTGATCAATTATTTAGTGGATTAAAACCAAGTATCTCAAGGGAATTATACATAAGGGACTTCAATAGCTATGAGGAAATTTTTTTATGTTCAATCAATATTGAGATGGATATTTGAGTAACCCATCAGTCATATGGGTTTTATAAGAAGATAAAAGTTGAATTCAAAGGAAAATATAATGACCACATAAAAAATAAGAAGAGTTTTCCCTTATTCTCAATGTGGGGAAAGAAACATGGAGGGAATTTTCTTTAAGGGACTTGTAAATTATTAATGTGTGTAAAGGAAGGTTATTTTGAAATTTATTTCCTAAGTGATGGGAAAAAGCGTTTTTATTATGTGAACAAAGAAAAGGCTTCACAAAATGCACCTTCTACACATAAATGTTAAAAGTTTAAGGAAATGGGGAATTATTCCAATAAAATCCCTAATACAAGGGTTATTGATGAAGATCTAAGTTAAAAAAATTATTAATGAAAATAGTAGAGGGAATTCACATGAAATTACTTTCGTCGATGTAGAGTATGATAATGAAGTAGTGAAAGGTACACCTACCATCCAATCTAAAATAGAAATTTTTTATTTGATTCTGGATCCACCAAATCTTTCATTTTTGAAGAATTTTTTAAGGTTTTTTCTATATTGCATCAATAATTAGATGTTGAGTTATATTTGAAAACTCCTAATGTCATAATGATCACATAAAAAGTTTATAATTCTTTTCTAGTTGATGTTTGTGGGAAAGTGATTCCTAAAAATATTGTGATCCTTCCAATAGTGGAATTTGATTTGATTCATGGCATGGATTGGCTTTCTATATATGGATCTCATATCAATTTCCATGGAAGGGAAGTCAAATTTTATATTACAGACCAATCTGTAATCATCTATCAATGCAAGGATGAATATAACCATCCAGTAGAAATTTCTTCCATCTTATGGGTCTTGATTCCTATAAATGAAGGTTATTTATCTTAAATGGTTGGGGAGAAACTCACGATTAAGAATACAACCATTTTATAAGAGTTCGATGATGTATTTCCTGAATAATTTCTAGGTCTTACACTAAATCATGAAGTTGAGTTTTCAATAGAATTCATACCGGGTGTTATGCCTATTTCACAGTTACCTTATATAATGGCCCCAATTGAGTAGCAGGAACTGAAAAAGTAACTCCAAGAGAACTATGATAAGGTATTCATATGCCCTCGTGTGTCACCTTGGGGAACACCAATTCTTTTTGTTAAGAAGAATGTTGGATCAATGTGACTCTGCATCAATTATCAAGAACTTAACAAGATCACTATCAAGAAAAAATACCTTCTTACCCTCTTTGATGAATTATTTAATGAAATATGAAGAGATCAATACTTTTATAATATGGAAAGTTCTTCAAGATATCATCAATTAAGGTTCAAACATAATTATATACCGAAGACAGAATTTTGTACAAGGTTTGGACACAATTAATTTAAAGTGATTCCTTTTGGTCTTACTAATTCCCATGTTATCTTCGTGGATCTAATGAATAGTGTCTTTAGAGACTATCTTGATCAGTTTTTGGTATTCTTTATAGATGATATTCTTGTATATTCAAAGATAAAGGAATAACATTAAGATCACTTGATAATTTTACTTAAGACCCTGAAAAAGGAGAAGCTTTATGCCAAATTTCCAAGTGTGAATTTTGGCTTCATAATGTTTCATTTTTTGGTGACATAATCTCAAGAGAGTGGATATTTATAGATCCATAAAAAATAAAATTCATTGAAAGATGGGTGAGACCAAAAATGGTGACTCAGATCCAATTTTTTCTTGGTTTGGATGGATATTATCGACTATTTGGGAAATATTTTTCATGATTATCTAATCCACTCACAAAGTGGACTCAAAAAAGAAGTTAAGTTCATTTGGGTGTAGGAATGTGAATAGAATTTCAAAGTTCTAAAAAGAAGGTTATCCAGTGCACCTGTGCTCACACTGCCTTGTAGTGGAGAAAGGTTTGTGATCTACAGTGATGAATCCAGGAAATGGTTGGGATGTTTTCTCATGAAAAATGATACGGTGATAGCTTATTCCTCACGACAGTTGAAAATCCATGATAAAAATTATCCAACTCATGATTTTGGGTTATCTATGTAATTATTTGTATTAAATATATGGATACATTATCTTTATTGAGAAAGGTGTGATATTTATAGTGATCATAAAAGTTTAGAGTATATTTTCTCACAAAATGAGATGAATATACACCAAAGAAGATGGTTGGAGTTGATTAAAAATTATGAAATCTTAATAAATCATCACTGTGGGAAAGGGAACAAGGTGGAAGATGCTTTGATTTGAAAAGACCATACTATATTATCAGTGATAAGGATCACAAAAGATCCAATATTTGAGGATTTGAAAAGGATGGATCTTGAAATTTTAATGAATGTGGTTAAATATTATCTTTCTCAAATGAAATTTCAACAATATATACAAGTGATGATTAAAGAGGCACATAAGGAAGATTTTGATCTACAAAAAAGGTGAGAAATGTTCCTAAATTTAACCTTGACTATGATTAAATAAAAAGTCTCAGGGATCGGGTTAGTATTCCTCCCATACAAGAATTAAAGGAGTTATTGGATGAGGCTCATAGTTCTTCATTCTCTATTCACCTAAGAAGCTCAAATATATATATGGACCTGGAAGAGTATTTATGGTGGGATTTCACGAAAAGAGATGTCATTGAATTTGTCTCCTGATTCATGGTTTGACAGAATGTTAAGGCTGAGAGATGGAAGTCTAAGGGGATGTTACAACTATTGTCCATACCTTAATGGAAATAGGAAAATATCACTACAGAATTTGTTATCAAATTTCCAAAACATCTAAAGGAAATAATTCTTTATGGGTTATAGTTTATCTCCTTAATAAGTTAGAAAACATCATTTCTATTAGATAGGATTAATCACTTGATCAGATTCCTAAGATATATGTATAGTGGTATGATTGCATGGAGTACCACTTTCCATTATATTCTGATCATGATATGAAGGTTACCTAAATGTTAGGAAAAGTATTCAGTATGCGTTGGATACAGAGTTATGTTTTAGAACTTCTTATCTTCCTCTAAAATAAAATTAGTCTGAGAGGATAAGTGAAGGACCCTAGACCACCCTGAGGTAAGCGGGCTGATTCAAGGTGCCAACGTTTTCTCTTCTTTACTGGATCTTGATCACAGATTGGTAGAAACTTATTTAACCCTATATTATTGATATTTGCTGCAATTAAAAAATTCACATGCATAATCATATCAAAAAACTTTTACTTGTTTCACCACAAAGGGCTACGTCCAAGGAGCATATTCCAACAGGTTTTTAGTCATACCTAATTCCACTCATCATCATTTTTCATTGGATTACAATGGTTTGGTAGCAGTTACTCTTTCCCAGGAATACTGCCTAATGTTATAGGTACATATCAATGATTCAATCAAATATATCACTTCCTTGGGTGAATTCTCACTCAGTTTATAGACGTGAAGGTCTCTTCAATAGGTAAGCATGCAAGTCTTTGTCTCCTATTTAGCACTAGACATTACCTACATCAGAATCCTGAATTTATGCTCTTCTGTATTCAATCTTTTCCTTTACTGGAATAATAGAATGCACTATATATCCTACTTCTCTTAATTTCCAAAATCAAAAAATCCATTGGGATTGTTTAGGAAATAAAGATCACCTTACTTGGAATCTTAAGAATCAATTATTTCCTTCTTTTTATCTAGCCATGTGATCATTAATGTGGAATTTAAGTTGAACTCTTTTAATACTACTTCTTCATGGTCTTTACACACATGCACACACTGTTTTGATTCCTTATTTAATTGTCTTCACGTGTTCATTATCATGCATGAATGCTTCCACTGACTTTGATTATTTCTTGTGTGAAGGTCCAAATAGGTATAGTTCCTTTAATCACACAAACGACCTATTATCTCCTTCTCTTATTCATCATTTCATAGCACTATGTTTGGGTTTGTTTAGTTCATGAGTGCATGGTACGTATACATTACAACCTTATTAACATGTTCAAACACATATATTACCAACCTTGTGACTCCTTCTTTCCCTTGTTTACATGAAAACATGAATAGTATAAACCCCTTACACCCATAGCCTCGGGTTTCTTCAATTGATACAGGTGTATGCACATGCATGTACTTTGTGAAAAATTCATCTTCCTTAAAAAAACCCCTATATATATCATATCTTATAAGCCTACAAACATTAGGATTCTCACACCCTGTCTTCGTGAATTCAAAGGGTTAACAGGTCTTCTTTCTCGTGTAGGAGGTGCACAAGTGTAGCCTTACAAAGAAAAAATCTTATATGCACACAATGGGCTGTCTTCACGAAGATCAATGGGAACACTGGATCACAGTGCTCTATAGATCATCATAAACCAATAGGGTTTCAGGGATCATAGTTCATCACATTGGCATATGAGAATATATGTGCTATCCATTTTCTTTGAAGAGCATGGTTCTTCGTGAACCTCAATCAAGAGTGAAAAGCAATTATCAATGACATGATAAATTCTCTCTTCACAATACCTTAAAGGCTCATGATTATCTCTGATTTCCCTTTGTGAACCAAAGGTTCAAATGGAATCTCTATTTTTTTATAGAGTATCTTGAGAATGTGTATTGGACTATACTTTTCTAGGATTGGGTGCGGCTTCTTTTATAGGAGAGTAGAGGATCTTTCCTGTGTCCGAAATCACCAAGATATGTTTTGGAGTTCGCCATTTGAATGCAAGAGATTCTTGGAGTTTTTAAATCTTCAATAATGTGTTTGAGATATGTTGGATTTCTTGGAATTTTATATTTAAAATTAGAATCATTTTTGAGTTACACGCATGCATTTAAAGGTTTAATGCACCATGTTTTAAATCATCTCTTGAATCCACAAGGCCTCGATAAATCCGTTTGCCTCAGATGAACCTTCATCTTAAAGATATCACATGAATGCAAGGAGTTGAATATCTGATTGGTCTCAGAATGAATTTTTAGCCTTCACGATGCCAAAAATGATAAGAAATAGAGGTTCAGAACATTGTCCTTCATCAAATTGAGTGGATGGCAATGGCAGCGTCCGGTGCTGGAGGTTGAAGATGGCATGGTTTAAAAATGAACCAACGAGAGATCGAATGACTGATGTTCAGTTTATTACAGTGTGGGATGATGGACGACCATGATTAGATCCATCTATCTTGGATTGATCAGATGGTTGAGTGAGATTCCGGATTAGATGAACGGTTGATATAACATCCATGATTTTTTAAATGTGTCCCACATAGAAGTGGAGATGCAACATTTATTTGGTTTATCAATCAACTCATCCCACTTAAAACCTAGATTAATTATTCTCCCTCTATGGTACCACCAAGTACCATGTTCTGTGGGAATACTCTTTGCCCACCCTCTGCTCTTTGTTCTCCTTGCTGGTGTTCTTTGCGTCTACTATGCCTCTTGTAGGCTGGCATGCTTGGCATCCCCATCGGCATGGTCAACCCCTGCGGTCTTGCATGAGCTTCATGTTGAGGCTTGGTGGCTATCTAGTGGGATGTAACTGTCTTTTTAAGTAAGTCTTATAAAAATACATAGTATAAAACTATGAATGCAATGAAATTCATGGGCATTTTCTATATCAAAACTCATGCATGACCACTATAGAATTCCAACCCTCCTCTACACCCCCTTCTTCTCCTTTTCTTTTAATCCTTCCAAAGAACACTCCAAACGTCCTTCATTATTGTAGACAATCTATCACTCCTGATACACGTATTTGGGACATAGGATCAGTGCATCGGTCATTTGAATTTCCAATCTCCATTTCACAAAGGATAATTCCTATATTATTTTTACTCATCAGTGACATCCATTGAAATCTATTAAACTCAAATAAAATCTTTATACACAATGTGGTCCCATAAATCTCCCCGTTGTGTTTTTTTGTCAATACATAAATTTTCTCTTAAATTATTGTATCAATATAAATATGATATTCTTCTATATTATCGTTCCATTTCACTTGTCAACATTAATTTCACATTATCACTACCTTATTGACAATAAATACTAAGTTTATGGTAGAGATGGTATCATTAAATACTTAAGCAATGTTCTATCAATCATTTCTCTCAATAAATACATGAGAAATGCTAGATGTAGAAAATAAGAGGATTTGATCTAGACAAAAACGATATCCATTGTCCACTGATCATGATACCTCATGATATGATAGCTCGTATACTTTTCTTCATTGTATTTTCCACGTTCTTTCCATGTTAAATACATGAAATCCTTTTTTATAAAATCAACCTAAAACTCCTGCACTCATATCAACAAATGGGTCAAAGCATTAAAGTTCAATAACTAGGGCAAGTGATATTGAGGACCTTCTATTTTCCTAATGTCACTGATAAATTTAGTTACTCCCCCTTTGTGAAATAATTTTTACTTTGAGTATCCTATGATGAGGGATTGTGAAATGACATACCATTTCCAATGAAATTATCTTCAGAGAATCTTCAGATTAATTGAATTTGATACCAAATGAAGTTGATAGTAATTGTAATAATAGCTCCGGAAGCTTCTTTATATGTCTCCCCCTCATGTTAACACTTCTCAATTACTCCCCCTGATATCTGTCTTTAACTTCAACTCCCTGTATTATTAGAATAGAAACAATACACAATGATTTAAGTGAATAAGTTTGATCCTACCTGATTTATCAATGTGAACATCTTGGATGAGATGGTTTTATCAACTAAGATTCTCCACTTGATCCACTCTATACCCATTCAAATTTTATTTTCAATTCTGGTTGTGCTTTTGTGGTTCTAAATACATCCATTTTCCACATTTATTCCAAATCCTCTGGCCAGATAACTAGTGTGTCATTAGGAACTGAGGAATCAGTATTGGATCATTCACGTGGTTTCTTTTGTGGTCTTATCTTCTTACTATCTATTTATGCATATTGATATGAGAATATACCAAACTTATGACCACATACATTACATACATCATAGATGTTGTCAAGAGTTCCAAATTCATTTGTAGTGTTCTGTGTTTTTTGGACCTAAGGATTTTGATTCCTTTTCTAATGATTTCCCCATTTAATATGGGATAATTTTGTGACTTTTCATTTTGAGGATTGTACCAACAATATAATGCACAATGCCTAAATCTGTTGCAGCACCAACATTGGCCCACAAATATTGACTTCCTAATAACTTTTGGATAAGGAAATTGGGACTTCATCTTGATTTGATGTAATCTATGTGGGAAAATGTATTACAACATCTTGTTCTTCCTATCCACCCTATCCATGGTGGTAGGTATCTCATCACCTTCCTCATCCATAAATGTTTATATTTTTTTCCACCCTGAATTTTTTGTAGAAACCTAACTAGAAACATTAGTACAATATGGTAAGGATGTTACCATTACTTCCTCATCTACTTGAGATAGATCATGAATGAGGCCATAATATTCTTATCGCATTTTGGAGGACTTTTGAAATTAGAATCCTCTACTGAACATTGAGAACCATTAGTTACCATTTCATTCTTTTGTAGAGACTTAATATTTGTCTTCTCGAGATTGGTCAACTGAGATTGCAATTATAGACATCTCTTATTAAGGATGACTTTTTGGTCTTCAATCATAGTAATAATCTCTACGCAATCTTCCTTTATTCTTTTAACATTAAATTCATACAAATTAACTTTGTTTTGTAACAAAGAGTCATGTTCCTTGAATATCATGGATGTTTATTCAAAATATAATCTCTTGACTTCAGTGATCTTCATAACTTCATCATCATGTTCATGGATCCTTTCTTCTAGAGTCTTATTGATTCCTTATTTCTTTTTCAGACACTTCAATCTGTGTAGAGTGATTTAAAAATTCTGAAATTTCTCCCTCTAATATATTTTCCACATTATGAGCTTCTCTTTTCAATCAGGTTATCTCAACATATATGTATATAAATATTCTATAAATAAAAACAACTCTTTCTTCAGGAATATCTTGTAGAGAGGTTCTTAATTTCTCTTGATCACTTTCATAGTCATGTGACATAAGAGTTTGATCAACATGTCCACTTGTGCCAGAATCCTTGTTTTTGGCGGTTACCTGATCTACTTGATCTTTAATTTCCAAGCCAGATATTTCATCATTATTGGAAGGAAATAGATAACTAGATACTACCTATTCATTAGATTAGAGGGACTTCTTCAAAGGATTCTTCTCCTTCTTTTTACTATTTTTCAAGGTCATGCTGGATATAGACTTCTTCTCATAGGTAACTGAGTCTTCAAAAAAAACATCACTTCATTAATGATATAAGAATGAAAAAATAAATCCCCCACCAGATAAAATTAATATAGAGTATCCAACATACCTGAACCATTTCCCTCTAATACCAATTGAATGACCCAGACCACTCTAAAAGGTGGGTGACTCAATGTTCCAAATTTTTCTCTTCATTACTTTATCTTGTTCCCATGTTTGTTGAAAGTTTTTTACTCAATATGATAGATATTTTTAGTAATTTAAATATTCACATACAAAATTAAAACAAAAGAAATTTACATGGTTCACCACTAAGGGCTATGTATAAGGAGCATACACAGACAGGTTGTTGATTCTACCTAATTCCACTAATCTTCATTTAGCTATAGATTACAAGGGTTCAGGAATAATAACTCTATCCCAGTAATACTTACAAAAGGTTTAGGGATAGCTCACTACTACTCTCATATCACTTCCATTATCACTCCCTATACCACTTACATGGGAAAAATTCTCACTCATTTTATAGATGTGAAGGTCCCTTCAATAGGTAATCATGGTAGTCTTTGTCTCCTCTTCTGCATGAGACATTTCTTGCATCAAAATTCTGAATTGATGGTATTTTTTATTCGATCTTCTCCTTTAGTGAAATAAAGGAATGAAATAAATATCATTCTTCGCTTCTTTCCAAAATCACATATTCATCTGTGATTGTTCAAGAAATAAAAATAATTTAACTTGGCATCTTCAGAATTAATTATTTCTTTCTGTTCATGTATGCATGTGGTCATGCATGATGAAGTTTGGTTGAAATTTATTCTTCCTGATTTTTCTTGATCTTTACACACATGCACACACTATTTTTATTCATTCATTAATTTTCATCACATGTGAATGTTAATTCATGAATTCATGGGCATCCTCTTCTTCTTTCTTGTGTGAAGGCCCAAATGGGTGTAGTTCCTTCAAGCACACACATTTCCTCTTCTCTCATTATCCATTTATTCTTTTCTTATCACTTAGTTTGGGTGTGTTTAGTTCCATAGGTCATGGTACATATCTTATCCATCCTTATTTACATGTGTTCAAACAAACACTACATACCTTTTGACTAATTCCCTCTCTTTTTTGCATGCAAACCCGAATTGCTGAAACCCACTACACCCACTGCCTTAGGGTTCTTCACATGATAAAAATGTATGCACATGCATGGACTTTGGGGAAACTTCATGTTGATTAAAAAAACCCATGTATATGGTATATATTATTATAATGAAAATATTAGGGTTTTGAAACCCTCTCTTAACAATGAAAAAGGGTTCACATGTCTTATTTCTTGTGTAGGAGGTGCACAAGTGTGGCCTCGAGAAGAAAAGATCCTCCACGCACACGATGTTCGGTCTTCATGAAGCTTAGTGGGAACACTGGATCACGATACCCTGAAGATCATCGTAATCCTAGAGGGTGTCATAGATATCAGTTCATCAAAAAGGCCAGGGATATTATATATTATATCCCTCTACATTGAGAATCATGGTTCTTCTCGAAGCTAACTCGAGAGTGCAAGGAAATTACTGACGGCCTGTGTAATCCTCTATTCACAAAACCTTGAAGGCTCACAGTTCTCCTTACTTGTCCATTGAGAACTGAAGGCTCTAATAAAGTTATTTTTTTCAATTTAGGCTCTCAAGAATGTGTATGGAGTTCATATATCTCAGTTTGGGTTTGGATTAATTTATAGGCAATGAGAGGATATTTTCCGTGTTAAAAATATTCAGGATATTCCATGGAGATTGCATTCTGAATGCACAAGATTCGTGGAATTTTGAAATCATAATTCCCCGGGTTGAGATACACTAAATATCTTGGATGTTCCAATTTCTAAGGAGAATCATTTTTGAGTCACATGAATGTGTTTAAATATTTCATGTATCACATTTTAAATCATCGATCAAATCCATGTGGCATCATAAAATCTATCTTCCTCGACCGAAACTTCATCCTTGAGGTATTGCAAGCATGAAATATTTCTATTATATGCATGCTCTCAGAATGATCCAGTAGCGATCACGATTCCAAATAAAATAAGACATGGTGGTTCTGAACATGGTTCTTCATCAACTTTAGTGGATGGTTGTGGAGATGTTAGGTTCTAGAGGTGGAAGATGACACAGTTTAAACCAGAACACATGGGAGATCGAATGGATCATGTTAAATTTATTCTGGTATGGGATGATATATATCCATGATATGATCCATATGACAGGGATTGATCAGACAATTGAGTTTGATGTGGGATTAAATGAATGGTATAGATCTTGTCCATGTTTTTTAAATGCACCCACATCGAAAGGGAGATGTGGAATTACTATGGTTTATCAATCAACTCATCCCACCTATGGCCCAGATTAATTCCTCTCCCTCCATGGTACCGCCACATACCGTGTTCTGAGGGAATTCTCTACACCCACCCTCTACTACATGTGCTCCCTGCTGGCGCAATCTGTGTCCAGTATGCCGCTTTTGGTCTGGCCTGTTTAGCTTCACCATCGGCGTGGTCGACCCATGTGGTCCGGTATGAGCCTCAGGTAGAGGCTGCCTGGCTGGCTAGTGGGATGACCCTATTTTTTAAGTAACTCTAATAAAAATACATAGTAGAAAACTAAGTATACATTGAAATTCATCATGACTTTCTATCTCAAATCTCATTCATGGACACCATAGAATACCTAGCTTCCTCCACACGCACTTTTTCTCTTATTCTTTTAATCCTTCCAATGAACACTCCAACCATCCTTCATTATTGTAGACAATGTATAAATTCTAATACCTGTATTTGGAAATTATGATCAATCCATTAATCATATGAATTTTCATTCTCCATTTCACTTAGGAGAATTAATTTCTTCATTTTCTCATCATTAACATCCATTGAAACATATTTATAAAAAATACAATCATCATTCACAAAGTGGACACAAAAAAATTCAAACTCTAGAAGACATACTAAGAGCTTGCTCTATGGATTTCAAAGGTGTTTGGGATAAACACCTACAATTGGTGGAGTTTTAATTTTATAATAGATTTATCTCTATTTTTTAGATGGATAATTATGAATACCTCTATGGAATGAATTATAAAACTCCAACTGGTTGGGATGAAGATGGGGAAAGAGAGCTATTAGGAGATGATATTGTTGAACAAATTACAGAAAATATTAGATCTATTCAACAACACATAAAAGCATCTCAGAATAGAAAAAAAGTAATGATGACACCCGAAGAAAATACATAGAGATTAAAGTGGGTGATAATGTTTTCTTATAAATATCTCCCCCAGAATAGAGTAATGATATTTGTAAAGGAGTTAAAGTTGATCCCTAGGTTAATAGGTCGTTTTGAAATTCTAGATCGTGTTGGGAAGGTATATTATTGATTAGTGATTCCACCAAATCTCTTCCATGTTTATGATGTCTTCTAGCTATATCGGCTAAGAAAGTACATACCTAATCCCTCACAAGTACTATGCTCAAAATTATTTTAGCTGGAGAAATATCATTCTTATGAAGAACAACCGATATAGATTCTGGATCATAGTGAAAAATTTCTATGAAACACGACCACCCTCTTGGTTAAAGTTTCATGGAGGAACCAACAATTTGAAAAAGATAAATAGGGACTTTATGATATTATGAGGGAGATGTGTCCTCATATTTTTGTTTCCAAGTGACGAATTTTGAGGATGAAATTTAGTTTAAGGGGTGTGGAATGTAAGACCCTGATGTTTTTATGAATTATGTTCCTTAAATAATCTTTTTCTTCAGTAGATTTCTTTGAACAAAATAGTGAGTTTAAAAGAACCGTGAGATTAACTTTTTATTAAAGTACCATTATAGCCTAGCCATTAGGATAGCAAGAATAATTATTACCAACATATGAGAATGCATTATAAATTCATTGGATATCTATTATTTATGAAAAATATAAATAAATTATATTGTTTTATTTTTGACTGAATTACATTTGGAAATTAAATTTTTGAGATTTAAATGTTTTTTATACTTAATAAAATATTTTTTATACTCATCCAATGGATATTTTAGTCATAGATTAATCAAAAAATCTATTTGATGTATAAAAACATATTTTTTAAGGTTACTTTTACACCTTTGAATGGAGATCCCATTTTAAATTAATATTTTGACACATTAATAATTTTTATATGAAAACATAAACATTTTATTTTGAAGTGGGATATAAAAATTTACTTTTGTTAATTTTTTTAATTTTCTGATAACATTCATGTTTTGTTTAATAGTAAAAATATAATAAATTCTAATTAAAAACAATTTTTTTCATGGAGTGAATTTATATTGTAAAATTATAATATTTAATGTTTTTAAAGTGTAAATATCATATATTTATATTATTCAATATAATTTATTCTATTAGAATTAATTTTATATTTAATTCATAGGTAAATGCATTTAAATCTTTTCCAATTTTTTAAGTTTTAAAACTCGCTTTCTCAATAATGTGATTAATTTTAATTTAATTTCTAAAACATCTATTTTTTGAATTTTGAAAAATGGATTCCATATTTGAATCAATATGTTCAAATTATGTTAACAAGATACTTTTATTTTTGGGCATTATGAATAAGATCCTTTTTAATTATTTTTATTATCATGGTTAATGGTAAATCATGTAATTAATGGTTAAAATAATATTATTAAATTACCTTAAAACCTATAAAAATCCTATTGTATGGATAAATTAGACCCTTATCATCTATTGTTCAAAATGAATTACATAATGGCCTTTACCTATGAATATGTCATGAGTTTAATAAAAACTAATGAATGTGAAAAAATGACGCAACTTCATTTTTATATAAGTATATTAATTTTAAAATATGGATAACTGGGAGATAATATCTACTATTGATAATATCTAGAAATCTAAATGAAATGCCTACATTATAAATTTTTTTAGGAGTTTTAGATATTATATAATTAAAATTAATTGTGACACAATCATGATGTAAATACTGTTTTATTAATATAAATATCAAATAAATGGTTTTAATAATATTAAAATTAATATAATATGAACTAATTAATCTGATCCAAGAATTTTCGAGGGGACTATAACATGTTAGGAGTTTATTAAATATTTTATTTTGAATTTATATCTTGTGTTGTTTTTTTAATTGAAATAAATAAATTGTGTCAAAATTGACACTCTTGATATTTTATGAAAAAAAATTATTACATTATTTAGAAATCATAAAAATATATTCAAAATTAAAAAGTGATAATTATAATATCCAAAATGTCATTAAATATAAATATGTGTTTAATTAACACCATATATGTAAATATTTATAACCATTAATTATTTAGAATGTCATTACCATAATTAAAATTAAATAAAATAACTATGTGTGAATTAAAAATATATTGTTTAAATTGAGAAAATAACTTGTCTGAAATTTATTTCTTGATGATATTAAAAACCTATAACATCTCATATTCACAATTAGTATATTAATGATGTTCTTGGGTAGGGTTTGATTTTATTATAACTTATTATTTATGGAGTTTCTAAAAGTACCTCTCACCTCAATTATAAAAGAGAACCTCCTCCCTCACCTCTTCACTTCATTTTGAGCCATCATACTCAGCCACCCTGCAGCGACCCATACTTTACATACATTGTTATTACTTCATAATTGAGGCACACTTATTACAACATATTACAAAACCAGGAAAGGACCATATAGGTATAGTGTCTTTAGAAACTGGGAAACATAAACAACTGGTTCATAAAGCATCTACACTGTCTACCATTTATTTCAACATATCTATTGTCCCTTTTGACATATCTTACTTAATAACCTTCTTCCTGACTTGGGGAGAGAAAATATACAAAAGGGTGATCTCAAATGCTCATTAAGGGTAAACAAAATAAATATCAATCACATAATATACATAATAACATAACATTTTGAAATCATAACCTGTAAAAGAAATCATAATTTCATAACATGGGATAAATTATAGTACTAAAATGTAATCCCAAAAATCATAACTTAAAACATTAAACTTTTTTCCATACACACATAATCATAGAGAATCATTTATTATTAGTCAAGACTCATTTCCAAGACTATCTTAGTGGACAAAGTCCATTTCTGAACCGAGTTCACTCCTCGTTTCAGTCCTGTTTCACTCAACTGGTTTAACCTGCCGTTCCAGCCATGTCTATATCATGAGATATAAAATCTTTACCCAATGCATTGGAGGGAGATATAGTTCCCACCCATCTCATAATGATACCATTATTATGTGTGCCACACAATCATAAACCATACATCATAGCATAACCCATGTAATAAAAATGATAATCTTTAACCATCATGACATCATAAAACAATTCATAGAAGATAAAATAATTCATAAAAATATTTCCATCACAACATAATCAAATACCTATAATAATAGGGATATAAACAGAACCCTTTATTATCTTAGATGGAAAATAATTTTGATAAAACACTTGAACTCCATTCTTGAGTACAATATCCTTTCTACTTCAAAAACATTTTTCCTTTATTAACATGTCATTAACTTTTAAACTAAAAGAAGTTGATTAAAAATAAACATGAAAACTTGTAAAGGAATATTCCTGGAAATTTTGTTTTAAAAATCCATTCATGCCGTATAAGTTAAAAAAACATTCTTCTTGTACTTTTTTCAGAAATGTCAAAAAGTACCTCGTAAGAAAAGTGACAAAATATTCCTTTCATATCTTTTAATAAAAACTCACCGAAGGGTAAAATTGGATTTAAACAATTGTAGGTGGATGGAAATAATATTACATATTGAGGAAACATGGATGTGGATGATAAAATACACACTAGTAAATACCGTAGTATAAATAATCTTGGATAAAAATTACACTGTGATATTTCCCCTACCATAGGTCCGATATGCTTTGTACATGTCTAAACCTCCTCTTCTTTGAAGCGCTTCTTTGAGACCTCCTTTTAGGGCACTAAAATTGGACTTTGAAGAAGACCGGGACCTCTAGGAGGTCTCTAGGGAATTGGATAGCATAAAGTGGTAGGGTTTAGCCGAGCTTGAAGTCTCAATGTGGTGTGAGGAAGAGGGGGAGGAGGTGCCCTTTTATAAGGGAGGAGAGGGGCTCCTTTGGAACAACTAAAAATATAATTTTATTATAATGTCAAGATCGGTTTTAAATAGTTCCAAATTGATTTATTTCTAAGCTAAGGTGGGAATGGGTCGAAATCGTCTCATCTAATAGAATTTAGACAAGTTTAGGTTCCAATTTTAACCTTATCATTTAGATTTAAAATTAAGTTAAATAAGTTTACTTTTACCGTGAATTCTTGTGTTCTTATACTATAAGGTTAATAAACTTACTATAAGCAGCCAAACGAACCCCAATTTGTTTATTATTAATATATATAACCTTAGCTAAGTCATTTTTCGGAACCTTAGATTTTTAGTAATAAAATAACAATTAATAATATAATATTTGTTTTAAAAACTATTTTATGTCAATTTTGACACTATTTAGTAATTGATTTTTTGTGAAAATCATAATAGAATGATTAGTTCGAACAAAGTTAATTAAATCAATACTAACATGTCATATTAATCTATAAAATTAATGTAACTCATAAAAAGCCTCAAATTACATTTATTTTGGTATTTATAACATCAATTATGTCAATATTTCATTTATAAGATAATTACTGCATAATCTTTGTGTCATAAATAAATTAAATTATTTAATGTCTAAAAATTACAAATAAAATACCATTATGTAGGAAATTGTTTTAGCTTTATAATGAGTTTATATAGTCGAATTTATCTTATTTATAACTTTATATTAAAAATTATTTACTTATTAAACGTTGATTTTAACTACTTTAACCCTTCTTTAAATAAATTAATAATAAATGTCCTAATCTAATCCATGTGGTCCTAAATGGTCATATTTTATTCTTAAGTTTGTTTTTGGTCGAATTAAACATATCCAATATAATTAGGACATGTGTTATGGTAATAATAATATCATTTTTACCCTTAATTACCCTATTTACTTTTAACCGTGGTAAATAAAAGTAAAAAGTTACTATTCACCCAAAATTATTTTCATCTCATTGAACCACATTTTACTTACTGACATCAACTGTGTCTCTCATATTTTTGAAATTTCACTCACAGAAGTGGTAAAATTATGTTTTATGAATAATTCAGTTTTTTTAACTACCACTTAGTGGTTTCACTATTCATCAAAAATTGAAAGTTTTCAGAAAAATACCAAAATTTCACCCTAGGTTAATTTCGATATTTTGAATCCAAAAATGAAGTCCATTTTGAAAAATAAAATTTATAAAATTTGAAAAAGTGGTTATTACTATTCATAACGGCTAGTTTTAATAATATTTTAATAGAATATCATTGTTTAGTGAAACTCGGTTTTGCATATGACGCAAGCTATAGAGGAAGGTCGTGATTGCGTGTAAAGCAAGCCAAGCTAGTGTTGTGTGTAGTGAAATATTCCTTTTATGATTTATGAAAACAAAAATATTTCTCATAAAAGTCTAGGGTGTTATATTCTACCCACCTTAAAATGAATTTCGCCCTAGAAATTCCTCACTTTGTAACAAACAGATGAGGATACCTCTCCCTCATCAAATCCTTAAGCTCCCATGTAGCTTCTTCTAATTGGTGGTTCTTCCATAAAACCTTCACCAATCGAGTGGTCTTGTTTCGTAGAACTTTTTCGCTACGATCCAGAATCTCTATCGGTTGTTCTTCATAAGAAAGATCTTGCTTTAGCAGTACAACTTCTGAGCTGAGTACATTTGAAGGATCAGGTATGTAATTTCTCAGGAGAGATACATAGAACATATCGTGAACTTGAGAGGGATTCGGTGGAAGCCCCAATCGGTAAGCTACCTTCCCAACACGATCCAGTATTTCGAAAGGACCGATATATCTAGGGATCAACTTCCCCTTCTTTCCAAATCTCATGACCCTCTTCCAGGGAGATATTCGTAAGAACACTTTATCACCCACTTCAAACTCTAGGTCTCTTCTTCTGTTGTCAGCATATCTTTTCTGTCGACTCTGAGTTGCTCTTATGTGTTGTTGAATAGATCTGACATTTTCCTCCATTTCATCAACAGGATTGGGTCCGACTAGCTTTATTTCCCCTACTTCATCCCAGCAAGTTTGAGTCCTGCATTTCTTTCCATAGAGAGATTCATAAGGAGCCATCTGAATACTGGAGTGAAAGATATTATTCTAAGAAAATTCCACCAAAGGTAGGTGTTGATCCCAAACACATTTGAAATCCATAGAGCAAGCTCTCAACATATCTTCAAGAGTTTGAATCATCCTCTCAGACTGACCGTCTGTCTGAGGATGATAAGTAGTGCTGAAACTCAACTCTGTGTCCAGAGTATGCTAAAGAATTCGCCAGAAATTTGAGGTAAACCTTGGATCTTGATCAGATATAATAGAAAGTGGTACTCCATGCTATCTTACCACTTCCTGCACATATATCCTGGCAAGATTATCCAGAGAGAAATCCTCTCTAATAGTAATGAAGTGTGCAGACTTTGTAAGACGATCAACTATGACCCAGATAGCATTATTGCCTTTGGATGTTTTAGGAAGTCCGGTGAAAAAGTCCATAGTGATGTTTTCTCATTTCCATTCGGGTATGGGTAATAGTTGTAACAGCCCCTTAGACTTCTGTCTCTCAGCTTTAACTTACTGACAAACCAAGCATCGAGAGACAAATTAACCAACATCTCTTTTCATGCCATCACAACAGATGTACTCTTTTAGGTCCCTATACTTCTTCGTGCTTCTAGGATGAATGGAGAATGAAGAACTATGAGCCTCATCCAGCAGCTCCTTCTTTAATTCGGGGATGGGAGTAACACAAACCCGATTCCTAAAATTTATTATCCCATCACAATCAAGGTTGAATTCAGGATCATTTCTTACCTTCTGTTGTAACTCGACATCTTCTTTCTGTGCCTCTTTAATCTTTAAATGTATAAATGGATGAGCATTCATTTGAGAAAGATACGATCTTTCCCCTTTCATTATAATTCCATGATCTATCATTTGTAAATCCATAAATATTGGATCTTTTTTATCCTCATCATGGATAAACTGGCATAGTTTTGTCGACTTAATGCATCTGCCACCTTGTTTTCTTTCCCATGGTGGTAATGGATTGAGCAGTCATAATCCTTAATCATCTCCAACCATCTTCTTTGACGCATATTCAGCTCATTTAGTGTGAAAATATACTTTAAACTTTCATGATCAGTATAAATGTCACACCTTTCTCCATAAAGATAATGCCTCCAAATCTTTAATGCAAAGATTAACGCAGCTAACTCCAAATCGTGAGTTGGGTAATTTTTCTCATGTATTATCAAATGTCATGAGGCATAAGCTATCACCATATCATTTTGCATAAGAACACACCCCAATCACTTCTTGGATGCATCACTGTAGATCACAAACCTCTCTCCACTACAATGTAGTGTGAGCACAGGTGCACTAGATAACCTTGTTTTCAACTCCTTGAAATTCTCTTCTCATTCCTCCTTCCAAACAAACTTAACTCCTTTCCGAGTCAACTTGGTGAGTGTATTAGATAATTGTGAAAAATATTTCACAAAACTTCGATAATATCCATCCAAACCAAGAAAACTTCGGATCTCAGTTACTGTTGTTGGTCTCGACCATCTTTTGATAACCTCTGTTTTTGCTGGATCCACAGATATCCCCTCTTTTGAGATTACGTGACCCAAAAATGAAACTTTTTGAAGCCAAAATTGACACTTGGTAAATTTGGCATAAAGCTTCTCCTTTCTCAGGGTCTTCAATATAATTCTCATGTGATCATAATGTTCTTCCTTTCTCTTTGAATAGACAAGAATATTGTCTATAAAGACTACCACAAACTGATCAAGATAGTCTCTAAAGACTCTATTCATCAGATCCATGAAGATAGCAGGGGCATTAGTAAGACCAAATGGCATCACTATAAATACATAGTGTCCATACCTTGTACGGAAAGCCGTCTTTGGTATATCCTCCTTAATTGATGATACCCTGAACGAAGATTACTCTTGTAAAGGTATTGAGCTCCGCGTAGTTGGTCAAATAGGTCATCAATTCACAGGAGAGGATATTTGTTCTTTATAGTGATCTTGTTATATTCTCGATAATCTATGCAGTGTCTCATTGATCCATATCTCTTCTTAACAAACAGAACAGGTGCTCCCCCAGGTGATGCACTAGGGCGTATGAACCCCTTATAAATATTCTCTTGGAGTTTCTTCTTCAATTCCTGCAACTCAATTGGGGACATTCTATAAGGTGTCTTTGAAATAGGCAAAGCACCCGGTACGAGTTCTATTGAAAACTCAACTTCACGATTTGGTGGAAGACCCGGTAATTCCTCCAGAAAGACATCATCAAACTCCCGTACAATGGGCATATTCTTAATCGTGATTTTCTCACCAACCATTTGAGATAAATAACCTTCATTTAGTGGAATCAAGACCCATAAGATGGAAGAAATTTCCACTGGAAGGTTATGTTCATCCTTGCATTAATAGACGATCATAGATTGATCTGGAATATTAAATGTGACTTCCCTTCATTGTCAGTTGATATGATCTCCATATAAAGATAGCCAATCCATGCCAAGAATCACATCAAATTCTACTATAGGAATGATCACAAAATTTGCAGGAAGCACATTCCCACAAACTTCGATCGGAGAAGAATTATAAACTTTTGATGCGACTATTGTGCCATTAGGGGTTGTCACAGCTAACTAAACATCTAATTGTTGAGGTAATATAGTGATATCCTTATAAAATTCTTCAGAAATAAAATAGTGGGTGGATCCATAATCAAATAAGACATTTTCTACTTTAGAGTGGATGGTAAGTGTACATTTCACCACATCGTTATCGTACTCCACATCACTGATAGAAATTTCATGTGGCTTTCCATTGTCTTTAGCCTTAAGAGTTTGTTGACGTCGACCATCATCATCAACCCTTGGATTTGGGTATTGATTGGCATAATGCCCCATCTCCTTGC
The DNA here is from genome assembly GCA_963277665.1 of Viscum album. Lineage (NCBI taxonomy): Eukaryota > Viridiplantae > Streptophyta > Magnoliopsida > Santalales > Viscaceae > Viscum > Viscum album. The sequence continues at coordinate 1,629,574,079 of OY728130.1, forward strand.
ACTTGAATCATTGAAGTGTGGTAGGTTCATTCTATGTATCCCTTCCTTTGTTTGCATCATTAGACATCTTCTTCCCATCATTGCGGCATTCAAATTCCCTATAACCTTCTTTTCCACATTTGAAACATTTACTTGTCCATTTAAGACAACTCCCTCCATGTTTATTTCCACACTTTGAGCATAATGGAAAGATCATCTTCTTTTCAGTGTGCTCTATAGATTTTCCTTTGAATTCCATTTTCCTCTTCTTATAAAACACATATGACTGATGGGTTACTCCAATCTCCATCTCGACTTTGAGAGCACATCGAACGATTTCCTCATAGATATTGAAGTCCCTTATGGATAACGCCCTTCGAAGACTTGGTTTTAAGCCACTAAAGAATCGATTGATCTTACTCTCAGGTTGGATAATAATACCAGAAGAATACCTTGCAAGTCTTGTAAAATTTGCTTCATAGGTACCAACAGATTCATCGTCCTTTTGCTTCAGTTCAAAAAAAACTTTCTCGATCTTTGTTTGGAGAATACGAGGGAAGTACTTATTGAAAAATAAGTTCTTGAACTCATCCCATTCCATGGACTCAATTTCAACCCTTTTCCTCGTATTCTTAATAAGATTCCACCATTGATCAGCATCACCTTCCAAATGATACACTGCTAAGATGACATTATCATGTTTTGAACATTGAAGAACTGAAAATATCTTTTGAGTAGTACTAATCCATTGTTCAGCAACTAATGGATCAGTAGACCCACTGAATGAAGGTGGATGCTGTCTCATGAAGGATTCAACAGAATGTTGCTCCTTCCTTTGCTCGTTTGGAAGTCCTGCATGATTCATACCTTGAGAAAGTTGCATGATCATGGCTACAAGATTTTTCATTCTAGCTCCCATAATGTTTGGTTGCTTAGGGGGACAATCATTGCATTTCCCATCGCATTCCCCATTAACACGGTTCCTTCGGGTTCCATCCATTGACTAAAACCAAGAAGAATAGTGTGAGCAACACTAATTTTAATAGGAAAACCACATAATCAAGAATAAAACTTAATACTTAAGGTCTTATCCTAGGTTATTCATGGCCATTTCTAAAACACTAAGATTGTGTTCAATGCTTAGACTTATCCTTAGGATTCTTACTAAGGATTTCACATCCTAGTTTCCAAAGGTTGACTATACCTTTCCTCTAATACCAACTGTAGCGACCCATACTTTACATATATTGTTATTAATTTAGAATTGAAGCACACATATTACAACATATAACAAAACCAGGAAAGGACCGGATAGTTATATTGTCTTAAGAAACTAGGAAACATAAACAACTGGTTCATAAAGCATCTACATTATCTCCAATTTATTTCATCATATCTATAGTCCATTTTGACATATATTACTTAATAACCTTCTTCATAACCTGGGAAAAGAAAACACACAAAAGGGTGAGCTCAAATTCTCATTAAGGGTAAACAAAACAAATATCAATCACATCATATACATAAGAACATAACTTTTAGAAATCTTAACATGCAAAAGAAATCATAATTTCATAACATGGGATAAATCAAAGTAGTGAAATGTAATCCCAATAATCATAACTTAAAACACGAAACATTGTGGCATACACACATAATCATAGATAATCGTTTCTTATTAGTCAAGACTCGTTTCCAAGACTATCTTAGTGGACAAAGTCCATTTCTGAACTGAGTTCACTCCTCATTTCAGTCCTGTTTCACTGAACCGGTTTAACCTGCCGTTCTAGACATGTCTATCTCATGAGATATAAAATCTTTACCCAATGCATTGGAGGGAGATATAGGTCCCACCCATCTCATAATGATACAATTATTATTTGTGACACAAAATCATAAACCATACATCATAGCATAACCCATGTAATAAAAATGGGAATCTTTATACATCGTGACATCATAAAACAATTCATATAAGATAAAATAATTCATAAATATATTTCCATCACAACATAATAAAATCCATGTAATAATAGGGATAGAAACAGAACCCTTTATTATATTAGATGGAAAATAATTTTGATAAAACACTTGAACTCCATTCTTGAGGAAAATATCCTTTCTACTTCAAAAACATTTTTCCTTTCTTAACATGTCATATTATTTTAAACTAAAAGAAGTTAATTAAAAATAAACTTGAAAACTTGTAAAGGAAGACTCTTGGAAATTTTGTTTTAAAAATCCATTCATGCTGTATAAGTTAAAAAACACTCTTCTTGTACTTTTTTCGGAAAAGTCAAAAAGCACCTCGTACGAAAAATGACAAAAGATTCCTTTCATATATTTTACTAAAAACTCACCAAAGGGTAAATTTGGATTTAAACAATTGTAGGTGGATCTAAATAATATTACATATTGAGGAAACATGGATGTGGATGATAAAATAAACCCCAGTAAATACCAAAGTATAAACAACCTCAGATAAAAATGAGATTGTGTTATTTCCCTTACCTTAGGTCTGATATGCTTTATACGTGTCTGAACCTCCTCTTCTTTGAAGTGCTTCATTGAGACCTCCTTTTAGGGCACTAAAATTGGTATTTGAAGAAGACCAGGACCTCTAGGTTGTCTCTAGGTAAGTGGAGAGGAGAAACTTTCCAGGGTTGGCTGAGCTTGAAGGCTCAATGTGGTGTGAGGAAGAGGGGGATGAGGTGCACTTTTATAAGGGAGGAGAGGGGCTCCTTTGGAAAAACTAAAAATATTATTTTATTATAAAGTCATGTTCGGTTTTAAATAGCTCCAAATTGATTTATTTCGAATATAAGGTGGGGATGGGTCGAAATCCTATCATAAAATAGAATTTAGACAAGTTTAGGTTCCTATTTTAACCTTATCATTTAGATTTAACATTAAGTTAAATAATTTTACTTTTACCATGTCTTCTTGTGTACTTATACTATAAGGATAATAAACTTACTATAACCAGCCAAACAAATCCCAAGTTGTTTATTATTAATATATATAACCTTACTTAAGTCATTTTTATGAACCTTAGATTTTTAGGAATAAAATAACAATTAATAATATAATATTTGTTTTAAAAACTATTTTATGTCAATTTTGACACTATTTATTAATAGATTTTTGTGAAAATCATAACATAATGATTAGTTCGAACAAAGTAAATTAAATCAATACTGACATGTCATATTAACCTATAAAATTATTGGATTTCATAAAAAGTCTCAAATTACATTTATTTTGGTATATATAACATCAATTATGTCAATATTTCATTAATAAGATAATTACTGCATCATCTTCGTGTCATAAATAAATAAAATTATTTAATGTCTAAAAATTACAAATAAAATACCATTATATAGGAAATATTTTTATATTTCGAATGAATATTTATAGTCGAATTTAACTTATGTATAACCTTATATTAAAAATGATTTACTTATGAAACTTTGATTTTAACTATTTTAACCCTTCTTTAAATAAATTAATAATAAATGTCCTAATCTAATCCAAGTAGGCTTAAATGGTCATATATTATTCCTAAGTTTGTTTTTGGTTGAATTAAACTTATCCAATAGAATTAGGACATGTGTTAGGATAATAATAATATCATTTTTACCCTTAATTACTCTATTTACTTTTAACCGTGGTAAATAAAAGTAAAACGTTACTATTCCCCAAAATTTATTTTCATATCATTGAACCAAATTTTACTTACTGACATCAACTGTGTCTCTCGGATTTTTGAAATTTTAGTCACAAAAGCGGTATAATTAAGTTTCATGAAAAATTCAGTTTTTTGAACTACCACATAGAGGTTTCATTATTCATTAAAATTGAAAGTTTTCAGAAAAATACCAAAATTTCACCCTAGGCTAATTTCTATATTCCAAATCAAAAAATGAAGACCATTTTGAAAAATAAAATTTATAAAATTTCAGATAGTGGTTATTACTATTCATAATGGCTATTTTTAATAATATTTTAATAGCATATCATTGTTTAGTGAAACTCGGTTTTTCGTACGACACAAGCTATCGAGGAAGGTCGCGATTGCGTGTAAATAAAGCCAAGCTAGTGTTGTGTGTAGTGAAAGATTCCTTTTATGATTTATAAAAACAAAAATATTTCTCAAAAAATCTCGGGTGTTACACACCCCATACCATCTTCCCTTATCAACTACCCTATTTTCATTCTAGAGGATCTTTTCTTCTTCAAAGACAAACTATAGTGTCATAATATGAGATTTAAAGGAAGAACATCGAGGAAGTGGTAATCTCTTCAACTGATTCTATCAGATTTCATTCTTATTGTACATCTTATTCATTAGTTTTTTCATTATAACATAATAACATCAGTATAAATCATATAATAATATGTCATTATAAATATGAAAAAACCCTATTTCACCTACTATCCATCCTATGAAAATTGAAATTACCATACGTGTGTACATATGACTTAACATCTCCACTTCATGGTGTAATCTGTTTTTCACCACCACCTTACATGGATGGGTATAATGGTGGAAATAAAAACTATATATGATTATTATAACATAGTACTAATTATGAGATATTATACACCATCCTCTTCAATACCATTTAAAAAATATTTGAATGATATAGCCGCTCGTGTGTACGTACTGCTTACCGTCTCCACAATGCTATGTGATTTGTTTTAAATAATATTCATTAAATCTTTGTTATTTAAATTAATTGTATGAATAGATATGATATATTTTATAAAAATAACATTATTTAAATGATATAACCATTCCCTAAAAATAGTAATAGAACTTATCTGACAAAACATGCATAAGAACATAATGTTGTTAATACCCGAATAATGAGTAACAATTAAATGATACTAACAAATAGATGAAAATATTATCATAAATATTATCATAAATGTTATCATAATAATTATTATGATTCTAGAATAAACTATTTACATTATTAAAATTCTTATACAGGTGTTTCAGATACATATAAAGCATATCGTACCTAAGGTAATAGATAAATTTGAAAATATCGTTTTTATTTGAGATTGTTTATTTGTAATTATTTACTGGGGCTTATTTATCATCCATGTACATGTTTCAAAAATATGTATTTAAAAACATTCTTTATATCAATATATAGTTTTTTAAAATCCAAGTTGAACCATTGGAAATTTTTTACTAAACGGTATGAGTGGAATATTTTTTCGTTTTCGGTATGAGGTACTTTTTCACTTTTTCCGAAAAATTACGAGAATCATGTTTTTTTACTTGTATGGCATAAATAGATTTTTATAATTTTGTAATTCGTTATTTATTTTAAGCTTACCCTACTATATTATATATTTATTTTGACATAAAATTATTTCTTCTAAAATTGTGTGTTATTTTGTGGTAGGAAAAATGTTTTGGAAGAAGAAAATATATTTTCCTCGGGAATGAAGATCACGTATTTTATTAAAATTATTTTCCATCTAAGATAACGTAGGTTTATGTTTCATTCCTATTTTTAGTTTGGTTCAGTTTTTTATGTGATGGAATTATTTTTATGAAAACAATTAATGGATTATGTTATGATATAATTATGTTTAGGAAACTCATTTTATGTCATGGGTTATGCTATAGTAAAGCTTTTATGTTTTTTGTGTAACACATATGAATGGTTTCTATATAATATGGGTGGGATGTATATATATCTCCAATGCTTTGGGTAAAGATTTACATCTCATGAGATAGTCATAACTGGAACAGAAAGTAAAACCAGTTCAGTAATACAGGGATGGAATGAGGATTGAACTTGGTTAAGTAATGGACCTTGTCAGCTATAATGGTTATAGAAATTAGAATTGATATATATGAAATTATTTTCTATGATTATGTGTGTATGAAGAAAAATATTATGTCTTATGTTATGAATACTGGGATTGCATTTCACTTTTATGATTTATCCCATGACAAGATATTTTTATCTTTTATTTATCGAATAAGATTTTCAAATGTTATGTTCTTATGAACATGGTATTATTGATACTTACTTTGTTTACCCTTACTGATCATTTGATCATAACCTTTCATATGTTTCTTTTCTCTATGTCATGAATAAGGGTATTAAATATGATATGTTGTAAAGGGGTCTAGTTATGAATAAATAAATTATAAACAATATAGATGTTTTATGAATTAGTTGTATATGTTTCACAGTTTCTAAATAAACTATACATGTACGGTCATGTCATGGATTTGTTATATGTTGTAATAAATATACTTCAATTATGATGTAATAGTAATTTATGTAAATAATGGGTCGTTATAAATAAGGTAGATATTATATTGTATTTCCTAGTAAGGAAATATTTTCATGATACTACTTGTTGATGTTATTATAGAGTATATGTACCTAGGAGTTATAACTTTGAAAAATATTTGTTAGGATTGACTTGAGCATTACCTAGTACACAATAGTGGGTTTTAAAATTCACTTGGTTCGAATCTCTCAGGGGATATTATTGGGATAATTCAAATTTTATTTATATTCCAATATAAAGGATTTGAATAGATGATGAAAATGAGTAACCTATGATAAACTTATTTTTTCCTAGTTTTAATAGAAGGTTTTATTATTTGGAAATCATATACATTATTATATGGTTTTCCCACTATTATTATTTTTTCTCAAAATATGATTTCTTGTTTTATTCAATGGATTATACTCGATGGAATTGTGTTCACATTGAATATGAATGGAAATGTGGTTACTATAATCAACAAAATGGGATGATGATAGGAGTGAATGATACCATGATTATTCCTAATCCATTATCTCGAAATATGGGTAACAAACTATACCTGAACTAACTCTTGGAATATCCAATGAAGATAATGATAGTGTTCTCTAAGTGCTCGAGTGGTGGATACCATGGAGGAAAAGATACAATTTTCTTTATGTTATAAATGTGGAAAGAGACACATAGAAAGGTTCCTTTAAGTAATTGTAAAATAATTTATGTGTATAAAAGAAGGTCATAATTCAATGAATTACCAAGGAAAAATGTAGAGTATGTTGAATGGAAACAATTTATATCCTACAGATCAATTTATATTTTGTTGTCTGAAATGTGGAGAACTAGGGAATTATCAATGTCAATTCACCCTTTTAAATGTTAACCCAATGAACATGGAAGGAACTATATTGTAACAAAATAGTTGAATTATTTATGTATTGGGATCCAATAATTAAATTGTAGAAGTATTTTTTACCAATTTTATGTCATTTATAAGAATCATGAAACCTCTATGGATTGTGTAAAATTTCATAAGAATATATGTATTCATTATCATAAGAGTTATGTATTCCATTATAGGTTATGATTTTAATGCTTATCATAATTTAAAAGTCTAAAATACCCATTTTGAAGATTTTGGTAGTGGGAAAATAACATTATTAAGGGTATTTTTTTTAAAAAAATTATGGGAATACAACCCATTGGTTTAGTATATGAAAAAGTATATTTGATGATGAATGCCTTTCCATTTTTTGGAAAAATATTTAATGTTATTGGTAAACATTAAGGGATATCTTGTCTTTTATGTTTTAGTGTTTATGGTTCTTTGCAATTTTGGAACATTATATAGATTATATTAATATGGTTTTAGAAAAATGAAAACCCACACACCGAGTGAAAACTCATTGAATCCAATGAAGGTCATGGGGCTTAAACCCACAATTGATGGATGCTGAGTTTTTGAACCTACTACTTGCCTACATGATATTCTAGAAAAAATGTCATTTATTTTACTTAGATGATTTTATGGATAAATATTAATGATGAACTGATAGTGTTACTATTAAAGTCTAGATATTAATAACTTGTTTTTACTATATTAGTTTTGGAAAATATAAAAAAAGAGTATAATTAACTTTCACCCTTTCATGGATCCTACAATCCATTAAAATTTAACATTAGTGACTCATTCACAAAGAGTCAATTTGGATATTTATTTCATGTTTTATGATATTAAGCTGAAATTAGTTGAATCATAATAAAATGATGAATTTTATTTTATGAAATAGAAATGTATCAAGTAATAATATATTTATTTAGTTTTGAATATTTTTAGTCTCTTTGACAGCTAAAAAGCACCCAATACTGTGTTTTAAAAAACAAAGTATTCTATTAAAATATTATTATATAAATAATGATCGATATATCATAGTCAATAAGTTTTTGGGTATTAATAAGACTATAAAATTTATGAAAATATATATTTCACACATGTTCATTGGAAATATATTTTTTATACATAAAAATAAAAAACATTTGATTGATAATGAAATGTTTTCTGAAAAACATTTTTTATAAATAGTTATTTAGTCCAGCATTACCCACATAATTTTAAATTAATTTCTACCACGTTTATTTAAATTATTTTTAAAAGGAATATTATTTTTTAAAATATAATATCAAAAATATATTAATGTGATTTTCTGTTTCTTCTAAAATCTTTCATTTTTCAAGGAATAGTAAAATAATAATGATCTATATTAAAAACTACCTTTTATTTAATGAAATTACAAGCCCCATTTTATTTTAAAATGGTTTCAAAAGGAATATTAGTTTAATTATAAATTTATTAATCAAAATTAGGACATTGTAATCAGTTAATAATTAATTTTTATATTAAAACCTTCCATACTTATGAGAATTGGTTCTTTGGAAATTTTCTTTTTCATCGCGTCTATGGGTATAATTTTAATTCAAATTTTATTACTTCTCTTAATTTTATTTTAAAAAATGGATTATATATTTAGAATCATAATAATTTATATTATATAATAAGGAAAAAATAATAATTTTCCCATTATGGATAGTAAATTTTTTAAAAATTAATAAGCATGTCTTAGGTAAAATCTGATTTATTGATTGGTTAAACTAAAAATTATAATTGTTAAATTGACCTAAAAAATTGTCATAAATAATTTTTATGAAAATATTTACACCTTATAGCCTATTAGGTTATTTAATAAACAATTTTATATGGTTTTTCATTAAAAATACTTGGTTTTAATTAATTCTTTTCAAAATTTCCATGTCTGCACCCCCATGGTTATAAAAGGTCGTCCACTATCCTCCCATCATCACACATGGAAAGTTATTTTTTCATTCAATACCTACACTAATAGATTCCTTAATCCCATAAAAATATCCCAAAGACCATTTTTATCAGAAAATCATAGTATAAAATATTTTATTTGAAACCTAAAGAGTTCGTTTGAAGAAGAAGTATTGTTCTTAAACGATTATTATTATATTATTTATTCTTACACCCCCTTAAATAATTATTCAATTATGCTATTATAATAACACCAATATATAATATTTACTGAAATTTTATTATTTCAATCGAATTAATTATATTTTTATCTTCTTCCATCAAATGGAAAATGAAATAGTCGATCATTTGTTTTATGGGATATCACCTCACGAATCGATATAACTCACTTTCCATCAAACCTCTCAAGGTCAGATATAATTATGGGTTTAATGCCTTTATATGATATTTATTACATGTTTATACTTATTTAATTAGAATATCCCATATAAATTTTTAATTTATATTCTTTATAAAATATGATGACCTCACTCATGTGTAAGGTGGACTACCACCTTGCGAAGAAATGTGATTCATTTTTCACTCATACTCTACATGGATGTTAATAAAGATAAATTAAATAAATATATGTGATAAATATTTCAGGATATAAATTAATTAAAATCAATATATCATACACTTCCTTATCCTTTATACCTTTGATGGAATGACATCGTCACTTGTGCGTACATACAACCTACCGTCTCCACGTAGGGATGCGATTCATTTTCGTTGATTTTTAATGAATTTTTATAATAACCAATATACTGTATATATATTATATTTATAACATTAATTTAATTATTCGGATGATTTATCTATATCCTATATGCAATTATTGGAACATTCATGATATAAAACTCATGATAAAACAAGGTAATTAACTCCTGAATCAGTGAAAATAATTAGAGATTATTTAAAAACAAGCAATAAGGTGTTATAAAATGATAATATATGGGATTATAAATATGAATATGGTTATTTTATAAATTAAAAATATTATTAAAAACATTATACATGATTTTAATGTATGTTCAGTAAAAATGAAGCCTGAGGTAATGTACATCACCTCAATTTACCTTCATTGAGTCATATTGTAATTTTATGCACCTAGTTTCTTTTAAATGGTGTATATACAACAAATTTTCATGTAGTATCATTATAAAATAATAATTAATTTTAATTTCTGTTTTTATTTTAATTATTTCATGTAATAGGATTTCAATTTCAATTTACCAACTTGTAAATAATTTCACAACTCAATTTCTTTTCATTGGGTCATATTAATTTTTCATCGGCTATATAATTCTAAGATTATGTGTGTCGAGAAATTTGAATATATTATGTTGTATTCCCAAAAGTTATATATTTATTTATATTTGATAAAAATATTATCCATGTATTAATTATCACGTAAACATTTTGATCTTTTTAAGGGTTTATTCCACAATCTCATTTTAATCATGATTGTTTATAATTGAATTTTCATTATAGGAAATTATTTTAAAGTTGTATAATAAACCAATTAAATTTTATTCTCCCATGGTTATTCATTATTTTTCCATTTAATATTACCATATTACTATCTTTTGTACATAAAGTTATGTATAATTTTTTTTAATAAAATAAAACATCATTTCACTCTTTATTCAAAAATCCTTTTTCTTCCAAAACCATGATTTCAAAAATTGTTTTCAATATTTATTTAGAATTATCATAATGATTTAATAAATAAATATTTAAAAAAGGTTTAATTTTTTTAAAAATTTAAATGAATCTTTATGGCATCTTCCAAACAAGGATTGTTTAGCTTTTACTGAGATATGAAAATAATATTAGTTTTGTTGTGAATGGAATGTATGGAAATTTCCACCATCATGACCACCCAGTTTTTTATACATTCCTTTATAATTTTCAAATTTTATTATCAAAGAAATGTATTTTTCTAAATAAATTTTTAACCGTTAGTTTAAAAAATAATTAAAAATGATATTTTTATCAATAATTTTTTAAATGACATTTTTATTCATCAACAACATCAACCCTTTATTGTAATTTTAATCCAATGGGGATATGTAATATTAATACCACTCTACGTATTTATCTAGATAGTTTATGATTAGTTTGTTTATATAAAGTATTGACATTCTCTTTATTGATTAATTTTTGTAACAATTAACATTCCCATGAAATATTAACTTTCTTGTCACCATTGGACATTAAATATACCCTAAATATCCATATTATTTATCTTGTATATATTTATAAATTAAACCATATATCATTTATACATATAATATTTTACATTGAATGTTGTTTTTTATCTGGGGAAATATTGATAATTTTTTTCTTAACTCAATAAAAATATTTTATGATAAAGGACAATATTAATGAATTAAATCAAATAATCAATATATAGAGAATGAATTAAACATGTAGTGATGGGTGGGGAATTATTATAGATTTACTTTTAATAAATCAACAATCTCATGAGATAAACCAATTGGATAGCCATAGTTAAATGGGTTTTTTTATATACCTAACAATCAGTTTTAAACCGTATTATGAAAGGTCTTAATAGTAGAGGTATCATGATACTTGATATCATAATTCCCAATAATTAATCATTTCCTTTATTATAAATTTAGTAATTATTACCCATGAGACCTTTATAATGATATTATCTCTAGATATATTTCATTCATAGTTTATTGATTAAATGAACACTATTTTAAGTCATTTTTCCTGTCATATTGATTATGACTTGTCAAATCAGGAATGTCAAATTATATTAATGTAATGTGTGTTCAATTATTTACCTTTATACATTGATTATGCATATTGATTCATGACATCCTCTATTATACCTAACCCATATTATTAATTTTAGGTATCCCTTATTCTATTTACTTTTCTAGGAATCCAATAATTTTACAATGAATGATATTCTAGGATATTATAGAGGAAATACTGATATTCTAAAAAAATATGTCGTAATTGGTTTATTCAAATGTAATATGGGGATGACATATGATTCTAGTTTACCAAGTCTTATAAACTATTCAGTTCTTCTGGATGTGATTCATCATATATTATTCCAACATAATAATGTATGCATCGTCTCCTAATTACTATGGTCATGGTAGTTACAACTAGAGTCTATACAAAGATGATCATGAACATATGTAAGGGTTTATGTTATAATCACATTTTTATCAGGATTGATTATATTATAATTTCAACTATATGAAATTATATTTTCATTCTCTGTTGAAACAAATACATTTTCTTATCCTCTAGTTATTTCTAGGTTTTTAAACTATTATAACCATTTCCCCCTCTTTGGTGCTCAAAATTTACAAAAGGTTGTTTTTTTTAAAATAACTTTGTTTTTACTATTTTGTCATGAATCTTTATATTTCATATCTATTCTCAACAAATTGTTTTATGGATTTTTTATGTATACTTAAAATTTTAGTAAATTTTATTTTATAATAACTTCGTATTTATTTTTAAATGATTTAAAGGAAGATATTCAAATGTTTTACACATAACCCACTTTTTATTTTTTTACAAAATTGTGAAAGGAATGTTTTCTTTTTAACATATTTTTAATGGATGAACTTTCCCCTCATATTTTTCGCATTTTATCATGATGATTATTTTATATCCCATGAATTTTTTCTTTTAAAAAATATATTTCTATTATCCAATAAATTTTTATTATTTACAAATTACTAAAGGGAAAACATTTTTTTCACTTATTTTTAAAAGCATACATTTTATAATTTTATAAATATTGTTTTTCATCTATTCAAATATCTATTAAGTATTACTATGATTTAATGGGGATATACACTAATGGTACCATCTAATTACTTTATATGAATAGTTGTTGATGATTATGTTTTAATGATTTCTTATTGAAACCAATTTGTTTCTTATTGGTTAATTAAAATATGAAGGAACGATAAATGATCTTATGTTCATGTGGAATATATATATATATGAATGGTTTATTATTATGTGATGGGTGGTTTTGAAATATACCTATAATTTATTTGGTAATATTTTATATCTTAGGGTCTCAAAGGTTACATTAGTGGTTAGTCCAATCCCCAGAGAGTATATGGGTATTTATCCCAAGACTAAGAAGGTACCCATGTAGTTAGCCTAAGCCTAAAATATAATGAATGTCTCGGTGGGTATCCTTTGCATATGATATAATAAATGTCATAGTGGGTATCCTTGACATATAATTTCTGTTATTATGTTCACAACACATTCATAGCTATAATATTATGCCTAATTGATTCTCTCATTGTTTATGATTTTTTGATATTATGAACTTTTATGACGTATGTCATATTTTATGAAAAATATTTATGTATTGGCTAATGATATGATATTTATGTCTTTGGGTATGACCTTTATTTTCGAATATTATGTTCCCATACAATTATGAACATATTATATTCACTTATATCCTTGAATTGATGTCTCCCATATTTCCCTTAATAATCATTTCATCTCACCCCTCGTTATATTTCAATTTCCCTAGGTTATGATGTAGTGTATCAACTAAGATGAGTGTAGATCGGTACCATATGAGAATAATACATGTGATATATATTTAATATGTTTTATTAAATATGTTTTTTATGTATATAGTATCCAAATACTATAAACCATTGTGTTTTTTTGTAATGTATTAATGTTAGATATATTGAATATTCTTCTAAAATAACGTAATATTTATGTATGTGGTTCTTGGGTATCCTCAGTTTGTATCAAATCCAGTGTTTTTGGAGATTAGAAATGAGGGGATAAGACCAATGACAACCTATGATAAATTGAATGTAATATTGGATGGACATAAAGTTTCATAGTTTGATAATAAAGTGTTATAATTTACTACATATTTAGAAAGACATTTAATATCATATGATTAATTACTCTAATTATTGATGCATTATACTCACATTATGATTATTAGTTTTATTCAATAGTAGGTTTTATGATGAAATGGGTGAAAAAAGTAATGTTATGTACAATTTAATGACTATCCTCTTTTAAAAAAATGAAATGGGAGTTTGGATGTGAACTCTTGTATCTATGCTCACCCAAATCTATAAAAGTAGGAAAGTTAGTATGAATCATACTGAACATCACAACATCTAATGAAAGAAAAAAAATTAACTATTTATTATTTATATGAAATCATCCTCCATTCATTCAGTGGTTCCTATTATCCACTTATTACTGAGTAGTGGATTAATGAATATAAAATATATACTTCATTCCCTAGTTCCCTGACTAAGATGAGGTTATTTTTATAGAATCCAAAGACTGGTTAAGTACCAATGATATGGGTGAATCAATGGTACCCTCATTTTATAATTATATTTTAATTAAACCACCTCAAAATCATTCAGGATATCAATAAACTCATGATTAACTCTCAATATTACATCATGTGATGTTTTAATGAAAGAGACAACAACACATAGTATTTACAAGGTTCATTTGAAAGGCACACTCCTTACCATATTGGTTATTATCATGCCCCATCTAAGTGGGGCACATGTCATGACTCCCCAATCCCACCTCTAATATTCTAAGGGCTAGTAACTAGCACAGATTAGGAATATCACTAACATGAGAAGCCTTATCCTATTTACTTCTAAACATATACACACATCTCCAAGCCTATACAATACTGAAATATAAAAAAACTGAACAATCATGCATGCATACATTAAAATCCTTTAACTGTAGTATAATAGGGTGTGAAAGAAAGTAAATGGGTCCAAATAAAATCCCACCACAAAGAGTCTATAATAATAGTCCATCCTGAATGTAAGTATTGGGACTACTGTTATAATGTTATAGAAACACACCTTAGTATGTCTGGTCTGACTGAGAATCATCTAGTCTCGGACATCCTAGAACTATATTAAAAGGTTGATCTTCTGTATAAGACACAACACGTATAGGAAAAACCTGTGCAGTGGTGAGTATAAAAATAATTAGTAGGATTCCCTGAATCAAAAAATAATATAACAAATAAAATACAGTAAACTCTACACTAGTATATGTATACAACACATATAACAAAAAATCCAGATATACTCAATAAAGACACACACTATAGAGTTATGTCAGAATAATAGTATACCAGCCTAGGATTCCATATTTATGATTAGGTAAAGAACTCATCTAGAATAATACCCTCCTGAGTCTGATAACAATGATGAATTTAATCATATATTTACTTCTTGTTTGGTTTCTTCATGAGAAAGAACACGCTGAAGGTTCGAAGAGAATATAATACACAAATGAGGATCACTACCAAGACCATGGGGTTATACAAAAAAACCATTCTGGAATAACCTTCTATGTATAATATCAACACACATGTATTGTTGGTAATGAAGATACCATGAACTCCACCTAGGGAAAGAAGATGAACAGTGAATCTCACTCTGAGCATCTCAAAGGGATTCTAATGACTCTACCCAAGAAGTCATGTTAAATGTATTGTAGTTCAATGAGTATTATACAATACCATACCAACCTTCAAGGAATTTATGATGGGAATGAACCCTATCAAAACATTTCTAAGATACATAGGATTAGAGATCCAAGGCATTTATAAAAGAGTATACATGATGTATTAAGGTTCGCAGGCCATGTCTCTTAACCCTGTGACCTGCATGTATAAATAGACTTTGTCGTCAAGCTATTATCATGTGGTCGTTTAATCGATTTATGAATCTATTGTAATCTACCCACATTTCAGTACATGGTTTAGCCTATGCACCCTTGTGTGTGTGTGTGCCGGTACATGTCTTATCCCGTGTACTTAGTCTAACCATTATCTATGAAGTGGAGTGCATGCCATGTATGCAACCCGTGACAATGTACATCCGAAAGTACATGATGATTTCACCCAGGAGGGACCACATGCTCTGCGAAAGGGGTCACATGTCGCAGGGTTCTTAACATTGTCTGGAAACTTTAGCCTCCACTCAATGGGCTCACACACCTTGCAATCCTATATTACACTCCGGGTGGTTTATGATTTTATAGAATCATTGTTTCATCCTCTACACACATTCATCTCTACTCCAGCCACAATCCTGGATATTCCACACTAGAAAAATCCAAGGAATACTTTATAAAAGTGTCTCTATTGACAAACAACATATTTTGACCATCAATTCTTTTGAAAAAAATGAACAAATTGTTTTTCTTCATCATTCACTGAAGAACAAAAAATAGGGAATCCACCTTTTCCTAAATCACATTGTCACCATCATCGCACCTCTGTAGTGATGTGATGATTCCATATATACTATATTGGATCATTATTCCAAGAAAAAAGGTGTCCAATTATCATTTGATTGGGATATGTTGAGTTATAGTCCAAATGAGGAATTCCCATGGAAAATGATGAATGGGGAAAATCACAAGAACATATTAGAGGAACTAACCTCAATTGATGTCATTTCAAATCTTGATCTGTCACCTTTAGAACGAAAAAAAAATCAAATCAAAATGTAATTCTCCCTTCAAAAGACCAAAAAATAACCTCATCCTCCAAGACGACTGAACCATGGATCAATTTGTTTGTTGATTGATTATTTTTCATCATATAATTGAAATTACTAAGAAGAAATAAATCAAAACAAATTACCTACATTGATTAAAATATATTTCAAATTAATAATGAACATATGTCACATTAATTGGTGAGGTCCTTCAAATCTGTGGTTTGAAGATCGAAAATCTTCAATTTATTGTCATTCACATGAGATAATTATCCAATGGTCTCTCCAAGGTATTTAGGTTTTTATGGATATCCTTGTAATTATAACATAATCATATATTTAAATATTTTTCAATCGACATGTCAAAACAAACTAAACTAAAATAATTTATTTAATTATTTCATTCATTTCCACGCCTATGATGAATTTTATAAAAATGTCCTATGTGGACTTGTGTTAAGTCTCACCTAGAAAAAAACCCCACATTATGAACTCAATAGAGACCTCAGATTTCTGATTCATTAACCCATTTATGAAATATTCCATTTTTTTGGAAAATAGTGTGTGTGTGTGTGTGTGTGTGCTATTTAATATATTTAATATATTAAATCAACTATTATGAGGGCACTTGGTCTCAGAATCACACGTCATCTCATCTATTATTCTTGAAAATAATCTATATAATATACAAATATAATACATAGAAAAATAAGAGACATTATAGTTATACCCCCAACCCCCCTCATGTAATCTTTAATATAGTGAATATAAAAAAGTCATAGAATCTGGTTTTTCCCTCTGTACAACAATACAGAATCCACTCCACCATCTCTTTATCCATATTCCACTAGAGACTTACTGTATTTATAGATATAGAATAATAAGGATTTTGTTCTTCAAGTCTTTCTCCACAAGAAAGAATGATTCCCCTTCCTTGTGTAAGATTCTTCAAGGACATTAACATTTGTCTCAAACAATCTTGTTGGCCTTAAAAATCCATTAAAATATTGAATGATCTAATTTAACATCTTCAAATGTTTAGGTACATGTGATCACCTTATTTAGAAATTCAATATCTTTGGATCCCTATCTCTTTATGACATATATTTATTAGGATCTCAAAATAATCTTTCTATTATACTCACAAATTATTCACCACAGGAATGAATAATTTATACACTACAAAAAAATATGCATGTGATAACAACTGATTTATTCCATGATTTAAATGTACAATGTCGAACACATTTACCATGTGATTATTATTAGATATAGGTGGTCCTAATTTAAATATTATTAAGAATCAGTCATCATTATTTATTTCACGTGATATTTGAATATCTACG
Source organism: Viscum album (assembly GCA_963277665.1). Classification (NCBI taxonomy): domain Eukaryota; kingdom Viridiplantae; phylum Streptophyta; class Magnoliopsida; order Santalales; family Viscaceae; genus Viscum; species Viscum album. The sequence continues at coordinate 1,629,592,132 of OY728130.1, forward strand.
ATCTCAATGATTCCTCGTTCCTTTCTTTGTCATGGATATAGTGGCGTAGCCATATATTATATAGAGAAACATATAATCCCTTATGGTGTATATATTATTCCATAGTGAAACAAAGTCTCAATTTAATGAAAATCAAAACTCAGCCAATTTCTTATAGTGTAATACCATGCACTATGGTGTAGCCCATTTTTGGAAATAAAATCTTACTTACATTAATTACAACCCTACCATAGTTTAAATAAACACATCAATATGGCCATATTATTTCACATGGCATTCACTTTTAATACCTGATAGAATCAGGTTTCCATTATTATTTTTCATTATTTATCATGTGGAATATTCTCTCATCACATGACATCATCACATATTTTAATGAATTATCATAACAACATAAATTTTAATCCTCATTCAAAATTTCATCAAGAATTTGCCTCTCTATTTATTTAAGCAGTAATAAAATATTATAGTTTTTCATGACATAGAATATTGTGTGCATGAATATGAGATTCATTTATATGTCTTTTATTCCGTTATAAATATGATCTACATGCATACAAGTGTAACTGCATACATGAAAATTTATCTCAGACATACCGCATCATGTATGAGCTTATTTTTTATCTAAAGATCTCATCTTCATAAAAAGATTCCATGACTCATCAATTTATATTCAATTATGTTTGATGCATGAATTACGTGTAAAAAAAGTATGTTGTTCCACCCTATATATAAATATAGATGTGTCATTATTAAATTTGTATGTGATCTGATTTGAATCATTGGACTTTGTGGACTAAAAAAACTACACATAGAAGCCTCTCAATCAAGGTAAGATGTAGAAGACTATCATGATAGAAGATTAGATGGCCTAAATTTATTTGATTGAATGGGGTGTTTTATGTTTTTTTTTTAAATGTGGATGAATATTGACCATTGTATTTACATTACACATATTGTTTTTTATAAATCACATTTTGTCTATATGACACTCTATGTTCTAATCACAACTCGAGCTAAATGCATGGTTTGGAAACCACAACCCACTCATGCACTACATGGGATGAGCTAACACACTCACCCCATACACGTTCCAACTATATAAACTATGAGTGTTATTCACCCACTATGAATCATTGAGCCTCATTGCACACCTCCACATACCCATGCAGGCATATTGAAACCTCTTACCTCCATGGATTCCCATGTGTGTTTTGGCTCCCATATGTGGTTGAGCCCCCATTTGTTTCTAAAAAATAAATAAATATAGATAATTGACATATTCCATTCCAATAAATTGTCTCTAAAAATTAATTCCTCATTCAAAAAATATGAATATATTTTCACATAGATGTAGAGACCCAAACATCTAATACATAAATATTACATCTTATTATAAAAATATTGATCCCATAACATACAATCCATTTGAAAATCATTTAAGTCTAGGGACTTTGTAAACATTGACACAAAAAATGGCCCATCTCCCAATTAGTTCTTCATAATTACCAAGCTTCTTAGACATATCATATATAATACGTTAATTTATATCTAGTGGAAAGGAAACGTAATAAAAGGATATATTAGATACTCAGTAAGGTTAAACAAGAGAGGTATCAATATAACATTGTCAAATAGGTCTGACAAAATTAGAATAATACATGAAAACCATAACCTATGTACCATAGATCATAAAATCAAGTTATTGAATAAATATCAGCAGTTCATAAGAATTTAATCATAATGGAATCAAATTACATGATCCATGAGAGAATAAAATTATCATATAACATACATTTGTGGCATATATGTAATCATAGAACATACATTTAAGTGATTACATTCATTCCACAAGACATTCATAATAGGTTATCCTAATATTGAAATTGGGAACTCATGAGGTTATCCTAAACTCGAATAAGGTACATGGGTGGTTATCTCCTGATTTTAAAATATGTTAGGCTTGGGATAACCACCCACGTACCATCTTTGGGATCAGGATAACCTCCTGAGTACCCTACTTAGTGCTTCAGATATCCTCCCATGTACTTTATTTCAGGCTTAGTATAGCCTTCTATATACCCTCTTTTAGACATAGGATAACCTCCTATATAGTCTTTTTAGGGCTTGGTAAAACCTCTTTTGTAACCATTTTAGGATTGTAATAACCACATATATACCCTTTGAGATCATATTACATTAATATATAATCAATTTATTAGAGATAGATATATGTCTCACCCATATTTGTTTATAACATAAAAACCACCACATAATAAAAATCATGTAAATGTGTGTGTGTGCCACAAGATTATAAAACAATAATCCCATTAGAACCCCTGAAAAAAATTATTTCATACAAATTTCATCATAAAAAAACATTTTGTAATGAAAAAAGTTTCATAATCATTTCATTATTTCATCAAAGCATAACCCATGGAACAAGAAGTAGATTTAAAAAATGTTTTATCATGGTATAACCCATGGAATATAAACGATTTTCATATGAATTTTTTAATTGTATAACCTAGGGGATAGAAATGGGGTTTGTAAACATATTTTCATCATAAACATAAACCATCCAATGAAAGAATAATAATGGGTTTTTTGGATGATATCCCCAGTAAATCATAAGTAGCATCAAAGGATGTCATCTTTAATAGAAAATGATTTTGAAGATCACATGGAACATTTATTAAGAAAATAAATTTCACTTGAATATCAATTTTTAAAATAAAAAATTCATCAAATATTTTATAAATCCTTTTATTTTAAAATTACATATAATACTTATAAATTAAACTTAAAAAATCATTTAAAACATTTCCAGAGAAAAATATCCATTCCGATTTGGAAAAATTTTTAAAACATAAAACATTTTCAAAATACTTTTCATAGAAAATAACATAGAATACTTATTAATTAATATTAAAATAAAATAATTGTTGTGATAGTGTTAAATTACACTCATTATGTACACTTTAAAAAAAATATTTATTTTAAATTTTCAGTAAAATACAAATTGGAATTATTTAGAAAATAACTTCAAGATTCCATTAAATATTTTTTTGTAAAAATAAAAAGTTGTGTAAAATTTTATTTAATAAAACATTATATGAATATTGAAAACAATTTTTATTTTTTTTAACACATGGTTTTATAAGAAAAAGAGTTTTCAAAAATAAGAGAGAAATAAAGATGATTTTTCTTATAAGATTTATTTTGAACTCTTTAGTATATAAAGAGAATAAAATTTTGGGAAAAATTTTATTGTAATTTCATAACCATTTTATAATAATATAAAAGATATTATTTTCAGATATATCATAACATTTTATAATTATAAGCATAATCATAAACAATCAAGATAAACAATGATAATGAAATATACAACTATTACAAGTTTGGTAACATTGAATCATAATCCCCATGAAGTAATAACAATAATTGAAACATATAATATCATAAAAATAATTATATTAATGATATAACATGTCAATTTGTTTTATATACACCTCATTGAATAAGATAGGTTCATAACATAACTTCTGTTCCAATGAATAAAATCTTATACAAAATAATTCCCTTATTATTTTTATATCATCTGAGATGTAAACCCCATGAAAGATAGATCCTAAAATAGATATATAAATACCCATATATTTAATTATAATAATCATAAAATAATTTCATTTTCAATATCTATACCATAAAAAAATACATTGTGAATATTGAATTTGTCTTATAGAAAATATAAGTGAGATTAAAACCCCTTACCGTAAGTGTCAAATTTTTTTATACAAATTTAAAAACACTATATAATAAATATAAATTTATTATAAATATAATAATTAAACATAATTATATATATCATAACATATATGATTTAACTATGGCATTTTATTATTTACTTATTAATAATTCTATGCTAATGACATGTTTTAGGCAATGACTACTTTGCCTTTTTGTGTCTTGATTTGTTATTTTTAGTCTAAATAAATTGATAATGATTCCATAATATTCATAATTTTAACCATTATATAAATATTATATATATTAATTAAATATGTATTTAGATTAGTCCATAAAATCTAGTGATAAAAGATAAAATACACTCTTTGTGGAGATGATAGGTCTTACATACGCATAATCTTTATTTCCGTATTATATAAGGATTTATGTAAATAAAGGTAAATAATATATTAACATTATAATATTTTTATTTCATATATATCAAATATTTTCATTTAACCAATAATTATTACCATCTGTTTAATGTATTAACAAATCATATCGCTTCTTGAGGCGGTAGTCCGCTATACACACGAATAACATTATCTTATTCCCATTGAATAGAAAGTTATAATTAATATGATATATAATTATTAAAGAACAATTATAATGTAATTTATATCATATATTATCTATAAATAAATAATTATATCCAATTATGAGATGTTTTACTGGAAAAAGAATAACATCGGTTCCTGAGGCGGTAGTCTGACAAACACATAAAAAATGATTTTTTGACCCATTTGATGGAAGAGGAGAAGTATTTATCATATTAAAGTAACAAAATAAAATTTAAAAATATGTAAGATACTATATTTATAATATCATCATGTTTTAATAATAATTTAATGAGGTGGGGGAATAAATAAAATACAACACTTGATTAGGGATGTTACCTATTCTTTGGAGAACATCTATTTGTTGCACCAAAAAGATTTTAGGTTGGATTTCTATGAAAAATTTAGGATTATTGGATGATGTTATGAATTTAATTAATTACATTTTATGTACCTTTCCAATCTAATAGGGTTTTATGTGTGAATAGGAGAGGATATGGGTGGGCTTTTAAAAGTGAGGTGAACTACACACTTGTAATATTTGAAAGTAAAAAAGGTGTACCCATGTTTTTCACAATACAAAAGCATCTAAAATGTGATTTTATAGAATATATAATATTTGAGGGTGAAATATGGTTATAAAATGAGTTTTTTACATGTTTTTTTCGTTTTTAACCTTTATATTTTTGTTTTATCCCACCTGTAAACCCATTTTCACCTTAACCCTGATAAATAATATTTATTATTTTTAATATTTATTTTGGTAAAAAATATAATTTTACCTAATTTTATAATATAAATTATGATTATTATAAATATATAATATTTTTTTTCTAAATTTTATTAACCTAATTATAATTTTTTATTTAAAATTATTCATGTAGACGCAATTAGAAAGTGGATTTTCAAATAGAAAATATTCAATAATTTAAAAGGTTTTCATTTTAAATATCAATGTGAGAATGATTAAAATGAAATAAATTGGATTCATAGATATATAATTTTACTAATTTCACTTTTAAATAAATTTTAATAAATTTTAATTTTTTGAATTCTTCAATATAAATGACAATTCTTGATAAAAACTATTATTTTTAAATATTCATTATAAAATTAGCATTTTAAGAAAATTATAAAAACAATTACAGTAAGATAAATTTTACATGTTTATTTCTAAAATAAATTTTATTTTTTCAAATAATATTTCTAAAAGAGGATAAATCTGAATTTAAAATAGGTGTGCAATATAGAAACCATAGCTTTTCGTATATTACTAGTGCATTATTTAACAGATAACATGATAGCGTAACAAATCCAGGATCAAATGATTTAGTGTATTAGTAAAATTAGGATCATACATCACTTTTATATGATAAAATAGAAACATTATTTAATTACTTCTTCTCTAGATTCTTATTTTCCATTTTTTTCTCTTTAGAACAAGTAATAACATGAGGATATAGATCAATTAAAGGGGTGAGATAATATCCCAGCAAGAGGATAAATAAGGATATAGATCAATATTACATGAATTACCATTATTTTCATCATCATAAAATAATAATAGGATCAAAATAATAATAAATATTGTAATTATTAGATAATTTCATAGAATATGTAAATTCATACAAATGAACCATCACTTCTTAGTGGTCAAATACCACACATACTTGTGAAAAAAACAAGCTTCATGTTCTTACATAACATATCTGAATAATAATATCATAATAATTGTGAAAAAAATTATCATTATGTTCAAAAATATTTAACATTATATCATGAGATACATCACATTACCCAGTGTATTGGAGTGCTATATAATTTTAGGAACACCTGTCACATAAAGACATTTACAGAATCATGCATTCCATATAAAAAATATATCAATATTATACATAAAATAACCCATTTAAACTAATTAGTTCCATTTCACAAACCATATATTCATGAATAAATTTTTTTCCATAAGAAAACATACTTGGTATAATAATCATCAATCTTGAGTGAATAAGAAAAAATCTCATCGGAGAAAAGATGTTTTTTTGAAATAACAATTTTTTTAGAAAATCTTTACATTTGTCATAAAAACAAGATAGAAACATGTATATCCTAAAAAATAAAATATGGTAATAATTCAATTACATTTAATGAAAATTAAATGAATATCTATACTAATTTTTTTGAAAGAGATGGAAAACCCAATGAAATGGAGTTGGGTTTGAGAATCCCTTTATCTTAATTCCCGCTTAATTATGTCTCTTCTGTGCCTCCTAAATAATAACATCATATTTTTGTTAAAAAATTTCTATAATTGAATTAGAGTTTTTTTTAAAAATATTTGTCAATTATAAACATTTTATTATATTTATTAAATTTTTTATGAAACTGAATTGTTTTGATATCATGTTTTCTATAAAAAGTATCACTTTACCTCAATTTCACTATTTTGTGAAATGTAAATTATTCAACACTATAAATAATTCTAGAAGAATATAATACTTGTAATTATATATCTATGTATTATATACAATTCATACTTATTATTCATAATGTTGTTTTTTGTAATTGTAGTGGCAACGTCTCCGTAGGTGGTCAACTGACCTTTAATAGGATGTTATCGAAAGAGTGGGGAAAGGGAGTACGAAATTTATATATGCCATATATATTATACATTCATTAATTTAACATAACTAATATAATTATTCCTTATGGAATAAGTTTTTTAATGTATTTGGTTTTGGAAGGAATTGGGAAAAAAATAAGAAGGGTAACAAGAAAATAGGGAGGAGTTAATGGATACTTACTCTTTCCTTAGTGTGCCTTCTCTTGTACAACACTATAACTCCCATTGTGATTAGAGTTTGATGGCTCCAAAATGTCCTTCGGTTTTGTAATAGGATTAAGAGGGATAATTTGGGTAGATATTTGTATTTTTAAAGGGTAGGAGGAGTTATTTTCTAAGGGAAGGGAAAGAGGTTATTTATACTTGGGGAGAGGTGTATTTTTAGAATAAAATATTATATCAAATGTGAGACATGTAATGGTGAAATTTTTAATATAAAAATCATATATTAATATAATATATTAGTTTTAATACTTTAAAACACCATTTAAATTCATATTAATTTGTTTATTAAAAATTGAATGTCAGAAAAATGAAAAATTGTCATTTTAAAGAAGCACTTTTTTACTTTAGATTTTGGAAAATACAATTTTTTGTGTTTAGAAATTTAGTATATTGTATTCTAATTAATATTTTTTAAAATTTAATATATAATATAAAAAATTTAATTTTTCTAAATCATTATGTCACAAATACATCAAGAATGATTTAATTTAAGCTACACTAGTTACGTGAAAAGTATAATTTTACTATTCATTGAAAAATAGAAATATTTTAAAAAATTACTAGAAAGTCAACATTAACAATTTTTGAAATTTTGATTTCAAAAATTGATTATGTTTTAGGAAAAATACTCAAAATATGATAGATTCAATTTTTGATTGAAATCATCATTTATTTGAAATGTATTTCTTTTAATGTTAAAACCAATTTTATGACACTTTGAGAAATTAAATAAGGTCTTATTAACTTATCTTATAATTATAATAAAACAATATTAATCAATGAATAAATTTTATGTAGAAACAAATTCTTTTAAATAACTATATTAGTTATATAATTGTAAAAAAACATTTTTGTTTTACAGAAATACCATCACTTGATTTATCATTTTTACAACATTTATTTACTTATACCATGATATAATTATATCATATTTTGATTTATAATATTCATATTTAATATTCATACTTTCATAGGTGAGATTAATATTATATTGGTTATATTACTATCCCTAATGGTCTTGTTATTATTCCAAGGTTCAAGTTATTATTCCATCGGTATAGGTTCATTAATTCCTATAAATATCATTTATTTAATTAATTATTCATTTTTAATGTTTCTATTGTGTTATCTATGTGATTTTATTTTATTTATTAAATTATAATAGAATTTAATTTCCATTTATAAAATTTTGGGTCTTTTCATGAAAATGGAGACAAATATTATTTTAGAAAAAAATATAATTTTAAGCATAAATTTGGATTTATTATTTTCACTTATCCAGAACACACATTAGATGAATGTTAAACATTTTAATTAATATATAATATAAATATTAAATTAAACTAATTCGCCAAAATTTATTTTTTTAATTTATTGAGGTAAAATGGGTTTGTTTTCATAAAAACAATTTTTCATAAAAATCTTTCTATTATTTTCAAATAGTTTTCATTTTAATTTCTAATAAATTGTTCTCAAAAGATTTAATTTTATATACAAGTTTAAACTATATATTTTAATAATTTAGTTTATCCTTCTCATACTCACCATTCCAATTTCAATGCGATAACTATCATATTAAATAATAATATTTTCATAGTATGTCATGTTTTGTTTAAAATCAGTGTTGCATGTACAAGATAAACTTAATTTCGCCTGTAATGAAAGGTAAAATCATGTTTTCATCTAATTCAAGATAAAATCATTGTTTTATATAATGAAAAATATCAAAGAGTTCAAATTTCATTGAAAATAATATATTTCACAAAATCTCTAGGTGTTACATTCTACCCCTTTATAATTAATTTCATCCGCAAAATACATAACTTTGGAACCAACAATTGAGGATACATTTTCCTTATTACATCATCATGTTCCCATGCATATTCATTAAGATGGTGGTTTCACCATAAAACATTGACCAGTTGAGTGGTCTTGTTTTATAAAACATACTCTTTTTGATCCAGAATATCTACTAGTTATTCCTTATAAGAAATATCATGTCTGGCTGTACAACCTCGGAGTTTAGAACATGTGTTGGATCAAGTATTTAATTTTTCAGGATAGATACATGGAAGACAACATAAAATATAGATTAGTTCAGTGGTATCACAAATAAATAGGTTATCATCTCGATTTGATCAATAATTTCAAAGGACTAATATACCTCGGGTTTAGTATTACATGGTACTATAAGAACAATTTAATCCTTTGGATGTGAATTGATAAAAATAAACATAATCTCCTACTCCAAGAAATGATTAGGATTTTTATTCTAGAAGCATTAATAAATCACAAGATACATAATTTAATGATAAGACATTCCTTCTATCTGTAGTTTTTACAAAATAATTACCACTGATTATCCAATATGGATAAATCTTCATATTGTAATATAATAAATAAATCCATAAAACATTAAAAACAAGTTCAACTTTATCAATTTCATAAATGGTTAGCCTTATGACCCTTTCAAAAGGATAAAATACATAACTTTGGAAATAAGGACACTAAATTTCCAAAATAATCATATCATTAGTCCAAAAAATATATAGAATCTTTTAATGTCACATACCAAGCATGTGAATACCTCCATCATGACTTCTTTGGAAACATGGGAATAAAAAAAATACAATATCATATTATTTAAAACATACCTTGATCATTATTCCTCAAAAAACATAGATTACTAGACATATTCCTTAAATCTAGAAATAATTTAAACTGCATCAATGATATCATAAATTATAATGTTAAAAAATCATTATTTAATTCCAATATAATTAGTATTATCTATTTTAGTTTATCAATATAAATCATATCATTGTCTTAAAATAATTATATCTACAAAAGGAACATATTAAGGGTTATCAATCCCTTAATCATGTGTTTTTTCATGAAATATTACATTCCCATTAAATCACATTTATTTTTCATCAACAACATTCAAAATATTCTTGAAAATACATAATGGAAAACATATAATAAATAATACTTATATATTTCATAATTATTAAATTCAAATACATATATATTTTGACCATTCTAATTCATTATTAAATAATTAAATATGGTTCATCATCTTATTCATTAACACCTCATTCATTTCATATGTCATGTATAGCCTCTTCATCATCAATAATAATAATTTACTTGTACCACCTTGTGGATCCTCCTATTGAGATTTCCTCAGATTACATTTATCTGTTTAATTCCCATACATTAGATATTTATAACATCAATATAATTATTATTCTGTAGGGAATCCATTATTCATATCCATCATGTTAATTTAAATTTTCATTTTTTCCCAGAAATCATATAATTTGTCACATTATTCTCCATACATAAAACACATTCTATTCCTTTTATACATTCCCCCAAGATTATTTCCCACATTATTTACATATATGTAACCAATTATTCATTAATACCTGGTCTCCACCACCCAAACTCTAAATTAACTATATCCTTGTCTCCTTTGGTGAGTCTTAGTGTTGTTTGATGGGCAAGTTCTTAATCATATATCATGACAACTGATTACGAATAATCATAATATCCATCAATCTAGTAATCACCACATTTGGTTTCTTATCAAAATATTTTCTATTATATTCAGAACTAAGCCAGTTCCATCTAGTTACCACCATTTACTAAAACCAAAAGGTGTAGTTTGAGTAATAATAATCATACTAGGGAACTAAATTATCATTAAACATTAATTATAGGATGCCTAAATCATGACACCTTTTTTGTTCAATCTATGAAACATTAAGCTTCACATAGTTCATTCATGGTAATTATATATTTAAATTCCTCATTATGGTTTATAATGAGTTTGTAAATATCCAAATAATAATACTCTAGAGTTTTACACCTTATGTGCAGCACGACCCGTTATCATTCACCAGCTAAAGATTGAGTCTATCTCAATATACCATTTTCAAATTTATTCCCCCTAGGCACCTCTATGCTAGAACTACATCAACTTGTAGTATCTATACATGGATATAATTTCTTATATACCACTCTTTCAATCCTTTAACAAACATCTAGGTTATTTTCTTATACTTTAACTCAACATTAGAATTATCCTTGGACATATCCCAATAAATATACTTAGTAATATCCCTAGGAATCTAACTTATTTTGTCTCATCCTACTTTATAAAGATTAACTAAACCTTTGTCTCATACAAAAAATTAGAGACCAAAATATATCATATATAATTAATACATTTTATTAGGTTTCTTTTGAGAAAGATGATCACATAGGCTTTAATATTTAAAAATATTGTTATACAAAATTGAAAGAGGGTATTTTATATTTTTCCCTAACTAGAATATGCATCAACACATCAAGCAAAATGTTCAATCTTATGCATCATTCTTCCAAGATATATTTGTTGGAAATATTATTCGCAATATATTTCCCTTATAAAAATGTTTGCTTGATAAATTAATTTATGCTGGTGAGCCTTTCCAGGCAATTAATCTATTTACTGGTCTGTTTATATGAGAGTTGGTATTGGTTCACCTTAACCGCCTGCACAAGCACCTCTGATCCACACTCAAACCAGATATTATTCCAATGGTTTTGATAAACCATATCAAACCCTCTGAAAAATGTCATCATTTCAGCTTCCAAGGCAGTAGCATGTTTACAATGACCATAACAACACTCCACTACATCACCCTAGGAATTCATAGAAATAAATTTGAATCTTGAGGGTCTTGGATTTCCCTAGGAGGCCCCATCCATATTAAATTTCAACCATCGATGGAAGGTGGGAGAACATAAAACCTCCATTGTGCCTCTTGGATTAGGGAAGGACCCTACATCCTGAAACCACTTGAATATCATGATCTCCCTTACCGAATTGTTGTAGTGTACATTAATCATGGAACTGGAAATTTTAATGGCCTTTACAATGGCTAAAAGAGTGGTGGATTCATGAAACTATGCATGTCAATGCATAATATTATTTCATTCCCTCCAAAAAGTGTGCATGACTTCATCATAGGAAACCTGTAGGATATATTTGAGTTGTTTGGACTTTTATATGCCAAAAAATGCCTACAGGAACTCCAAAATTGAACCAACACTGGGAGGATGCAGCTCAAATGTGATGAGAAAAAAATTTCCACAGTGAGGAAGTTTTATTTTATGACATGAATAAATAAACAACATCCAACCGATGCTGATGAATGAATAGACAACTCGAGCACAGATAAATACTAGTCCATTTAACAATATCATACATAAGAAAGGGGGTTCTTATTTTCATATTAAGGGTAAATAAGGGGAAATTAATATAACATGATAATATGAGTATGTCAAAATTATAATAACATATGAAAATCTTACCCTACATATTATAGATCATAAACATGAGTCATGGAAAAACTTTTGGCAATTTATAAGAAACGAATCATAATTGAATCAACGAATAATATCCACGAGAGAATCAAAACCTTTCATTTTCATCTCCCATGGTTATTCATTATTTTTTCAAGTAATAATAACACGATCCTCTCTTAACTATTCAAAATGATTTAAATTTATTTTATAAAATAATACATTATTTCTCACTTCGGTTGAAAATAATTTTTCTCCCAAACCCATGTATTCTATAAATGTTATATTTTTTAACATTATCTCAATGATATTTTAAATACATTTTTACCCATGTTTTACTTTTTAAAAAATGATTTGTAAGGAATCTTCATGTCGTTTTCCAAAAAATTATTGTTTTTATTTTACCAAGATATGAAAATAATATTTATTTTAACATGTATGACATATAAAAAATTTTCCTGTATCGTGACTAATAAATGGTTTTAATATTTCATTTAATATTTCCAAGGTTATTTTAAAATAAACATATTTTCAAAATATTTCATGAAATATTAGTTTTAAAAAAAATATTTCAATGGGAAAAGATTATTTTTCTCAAGAATATTTTTAATAAAATTACTATTCATCAATAATATCAACCCTTTATTATGCTTATGATCCATTGGGGATATATTGTATTCATGGAATCCTAATTTTTTTTATCTTTATGGATTGTTGTCAGTTTGATTAAATTTTGTTTTAAATTCTCATTCATGATTTTTTTTATTAATAATTAACTTTCCCATGAAATATTCACTTTCTTCTTACCATAAGATATTACATTTCCCCTAAATATCTATATTATTTATCATGGAAATATTTTTTGATTAAACTACATATCATTTATAAAAAATTAAATTTAATTTGAAATTTATTTGATTATTTAGGTAAATATTGATAAATCTATATTCATTAATCAATATGGATATTTTATGATAATGTACATTTTTCTGTAATTAAATATAGTATTCAGTATATAAGGAATGTTTTGGATATGTAGTGAAAGGTTGGGCATAATGTCCCCAACCTAGAATCTAATAATTGGTGCCATGATCTGGGTCGCCACATGATCTCTAGTGCACCTCCCCATATTCTAGAGATTTTTGACTAGTGGTGACGGTTTTGTAAAACATGTGGAGAGATTGTACCCTCTCTTTCATAGAAATCCATAATAGAAAAAACACAAGGAAAGGAAACAATAACCAATAAAGCAAGAAAATTCTTTGAAAACCAAATCCCAAATAGGGTACAAACAAAAACTAAATAATAAAGATGTAATGTCATGCTAACAGTCCATAAAATTAAAGGAAACCCCAAAACGAAGTCAAATAGGAAACTCCCCAAAACATGTCCTGACACTTTGTACAGATCCACATCCACGAACATACCATTCCCAACACAACTGTCTAGCATAGAGACTTTACCCTTTTCTCAAACTACAACTATGAAATATTCTCGAATACCTAATGGTGGCCCATGTAGGATGTGAGTGTGTTTAAAATATATTAATTATAAAAAAATAGTTCATGCAAGAACTAAATAAATGAAAAGTAAAAAAAGGAAACGTGGTTTATAATAATAAACCACATTAATTTAAAAAATATTCATAATTTAATCCATTCCGAAAGTTTTACCATATTCATTACATCATTCACTTTCATCACAATTCATATGTGTTATAAATTTCATAATTTACACTACGGCCTAATCCGGTCTCATATCATGTGTAATGAAAGAAATTAGGTTCCCTATCTCACTAGGGACATAAATATCATAATTAATCATGTCACACATACATTAGTGCCTTATCTCAGGTAGTTTCATCTAGTAGAATAGTTAAGTGCATGTGGATCAGTCCAACACCCTAACCCGTATATTCTAGTGATGGGTTTAGAGTATCCGTCCAACCCGACCCATGAGATGAGCCTCAGTCCTTTACCCCACACCACTAATATATGGGAACTTTCTTATCCATCCATTTAACACATAAATAATAAATCAAAACAGTACACATTCAATATACAAAATAATTACAATTCTGGTTTCATTTAGAACCTAAATAATCATTAAGCCTTTACCCATTAACACATTTCCATTTACATAATATATCCCTTTTTAGCCATAACCCATTTACATACTTTATCCCATTTATAATAACCCGAAAGTTCCATCATTATACAATTTAACATATTCATCAATACTCATTTATTAATCCCTTTACACACTAATCATTACATAAGCCAATAAACCATTCACAATAATCCATTTATACTCTTTTTCCCACATTATGATAAAAAATCCCTTATGGAATAATCAACAAAGAGACACGACCACCAATAATACCATTTCAAAAATCCAACTAACATTTCAACACAATTATTAAGGGTTTTAGTTATTTAAAAATAAAATACAAACTTAACATTAAAATTTTCCAAGTTGGGGACTATTGGTACAATCCTTGGTTGAGTTAAATCGGTCATGTCAAACTCAATTCATTCCATGAGAAACATTAGGGGTCTAAATCATTATTTATCCAACAATTATTTTTGAAATACTACCCAATGAATATATGGTACAATAAGAGGGAATCAATATCATAACAAACATCCACAAATCTACAAAAAATATGGGATATAACCTATAGACCACCCAACTCAAATCTGAACAGAAACACACCCTTAATCTTAGCATTAGATCCGAATTAAAGAACCCTTTTAAAACAAAACCTATATCCAATAGATTTTATATTATTAGGATCTCTGAATAAAATTATAAAAAAATTACAAGACTTAATCCAAAAAAAATCATCAAGAGGATAAAATGACTAACTCAGATCTTCAATCATTAACAAACAAAACTCCAAACTGCCTTACATTGAAGGATTAACAAACATTAGAATATTTGAGGTTTTAGAATCATCACTATGGTTAATTTAGGAATAATTGGGAAGATAATTAGGTCAAATAATAAATATTTCAAGGGGGGGTTTGGGAATTTTACACTTTTTAATGGGGCACATGGTTAGGCCACACAGTTTTTAAACTATGCGCCAATCATGCGCGAGTCTCTATACAAGAAGGGTTGAGCTTCATGGTTAGATGTACAAGCCTTCACGGCTTGAAAAATCATGTAACGACAATGCATTAAGCCTTTTTTCATGGTTTCACAGTTCCCCCCTGAACAGGTTTTACTAACCATGTGAAAAATGTGAAACTTGTAGTGAATACCGAGATTTCCCCTTTATTTCTGGTCCCCAACCCCCAAAACACCACGGAACCTGCTCACACACCCATTAAACATTTACATAACTAACATTAAGTAATTTTAAAAAAATTTAAACATTTACATTCCTCCATGAAAATTCAGTATCTTACAACATCCCCACCATATAATGGCTCACCCTTAAGATGAATTTCCAAGCATCATTGATCTTTTGATGAAAATAGTTTAGTCCACTGGTCCAACACATTCAAATCCATTTATTAGGTTTCTTAATTCACATTAACATTATAACCAAATGAATAGTATTTAACCTATAATACATTCTCTCTAAAAATCAAAACTACCCAGATCACATCATTCTTATGTGGAATCCTTGGACAACCCACAACAAAATAAATCATTACATCATCCTATTTCCACTATAGAATGGGAAATGGTTGTAACAATCCACCTGGCCACTAATGCTCAGCCTTCACCTACAAGAATAACTAGAATCATTTTATGAAGGCCCCAACCACTTTCTTCATTCAAATCCACCAATACTACCTATGATGATCACAATACATTTTGGTCAAAACAAGATACACCACCCATGTTAGTGCATGAAACTCTCATATCAAATTTTCCTAAATAAATGATGGCACAACAACATGGACACACACATAAAAGATCTCATCATTCCTAATGGTCCAACTATAATGATACTCCCCACCATTATGACTTTCCTTCATAGCCATACATTCGAGATCCTAAAACTATATGCCATGGATCGGGATCAACAGCATGGGCTCAACTGCCATGGATGCTAGGGTCACATTCCCTTTACCATCATGAACCTCTAGATGCATCTTTGTGAACAAATCCAATATACTCCACTCAGAACTATATTTTTGAACTAACTATTTTGAGTCTTCCGACACAAGGCATCCGCAACATTCATCTTTCCAAACGTATACATCATCTCAAAGTCAAATGAATGCATGTACTCAACCCATATTGACTTCCAAATATTCAAATAACTCTATGAAAATATGTATGTAAGTATTTTATGATCATTATACAATGTAAACCATTCTCGCAACATGTTATTACACAAAAACCTTAAGGCATACACGACTATAACCAATTAAATATGTTTTGTGGGGTTGTACCATTAATGAAGACTCAACGATCATAACCCATACGCATCCACCTAATCTACCGACATCAAAAAAAACTACAAGAACAACACCGTATAAATTAAAAAAAAATATGGTATATTACTTACTTGGATCAGGTAAGATTAGAATCGGTGTAGTAGTGAACCACTTCATCAAATCGTGGTAATTTTTCCAACATATGATAGGGTATTAAAACCTGATACCCTTCTTGGTCAAACCTAAAAGTGCCATTACTATATGGGGGAAATATTTTTTGAAACATTGGTAATAACCGACTATTACAAGAAAAAATCATACATTAGAGTCATTTTGGGCTGCTCCAAAGTTACCACTACCTGTACTTTATTCGTGTCCACTGACACGACTTCCTCAAAAATATTATGACCTGTGAAATGCACCATGTTAATCCAAAAATGAAATTCTTGTAGTTTGAAGTATAGAATATTCTCTATTTATGTACTCAGGATGATGTCAAGATGCTTGGCATGACCATCATGGGAATTAGTGTAAACTAATATGTCATTAACAAAAATAAATAAAAACTAATCCAAGTAAGGATGAAATATTTGGTTCATTAGGGAAATAAATTCTGTCACATTGGTCAATCTGAATGATATAAAAACAAAATCATAAAACCCATACCTAATCTTGAATGTAGTAAATATTATATCATAAGGACTCACTCTCAGTTGGTGATACCACTATCTCATATCAATCTTCGAAAACACTAAAGCCCCTCTCAACTGTTTAAATCAACCATCAATTCTCAGATGAGGGTATCAATTCTTAACTGTCATCTAATTTAACTTCCTCTAATTAATGCACAACTTCAATGATCTGTCTTCATTAATGGGAAATTACATTGTAGATCCCTATGGTGACGTACTAGGATGAATAACCCATTTACATTCCAATTCCTCTAACTAATTCTTAAGATCATGGAGTTATTCCAATGCCATTATATATAGTGGAATGAAATCTACTTCTACTTCGGACAAAAACTCTATCAGGAACTCATCACCCCTCTCAGAAAGGATACCCAAGATGTCCTCAAGAAATAAATCCTGAAACTGGACCACCAATGGTGGGAAAACAAGATACTATTCCCCAACATTAGCAATCATATTACAATCTACATTGGTTGTCTTTTCACCAAAATACTGAAAAACTAGCCCTACACAGCCTGCCGAAAATCCCTTTAACCATGAATATCATAAATGTCCCCCAAGAGATGTGAATATTATACTAAAATGGTAATAGTAAAAATTTTCTTTGAATAAAACCAACCAATTCATACCTAGAATCATGTCAAAGCTCAACATTTATAGCACAAACGAATCCCAAAAGAAAAGTACTCATTAAATTCAAGAGAGAAATGTAACAACCCGAGATTTTATGAAAAATATTCTTTTTAATTTTATTAATGTCTTGTGTTGTACGCTACACCAAAAGGAGCTTTCTCAAAACGCATCCATGACTTTTCTTGCATCACACGCAATCGCGACCTTCCACGATAGCATCTGTAGTACGCAATACCGAGTTTCACTAAACAACGATATGCTATTAAAATATTATTAAAACTATCTGTTATGAATAGTAATAACCACCTTTTAAAATTTTATAAATTTTAGCTCTCAAAATGGACTTCATTTTTGTATTCGGAATATTGAATTTAGCCTAAGGAGAAATTTTGGTACTTTTCGGATAACTTTCATATTCTGATGAATAGTGAAAATTACTAAATTATAATTAAAAACAACTTTTTTAATCGAAATATTTAATGGTGATAAATTATTAATTTGAGTGGTTTTAAAGTATATTTAGAATATATTTTTACTATTTAATACAATGTTGGTCATTAGATGTAATTTCACATTTAAACCAGTCATAAACAAGTGTCAGTCTTTTGATAGTTATTATCTCTTAAGAACACGCTATTTGTTTTGACGATGGGAATTAATTTTTAAATTAATTAATGCAACAAATATGTTTTGAATTTGATAAAATAGACATAATTTTTGAATTCATAATATCAAATATAGCTTAGATCTAATTTTTGGTATTTTTCTGAAAACTTTCATTTTTTGATGAATAGTGAAACCACTAAGTGGTAGTTAAAAAACTAAATTTTTCATAAAACTTAATTTTACCGCTTCTGTGAGTGGAATTTCGAAAATCCGAGAGACACGGTTGATGTCAGTAAATAAAATGTGGTTCAATGAGATGAAAATAATTTTTTTGGTGAATAGTAACTTTTTACTTTTTTTTACCACGGTTGAAAGTAAATAAGGTAATTGAAGGTAAAAATGATATTATTATTACCCTAACACATGTCCTAATTCTATTGGAAAAGTGTAATTCGACCAAAACAAACCTTAGAAAATAAAATATGACCATTTAGGCCCACTTGGATTAGATTAGCACATTTATTATTAATTTATTTAAAGAAGGGTTAAAATTGTTAAAATCAATGTTTAATAAGAAAACAATTTTTAATATGGAGTTATACATAAGATATATTCGACTATAAATATTTATTATAAAGCTAAAAATATTTACTACGTAATGGTAGTTTATTTGTAATTTTTATACTTTAAATAATTTAATTTATTTATGACACAATGATGATGTAGTAATTGTCTTATTAATGAAATATTGACAAAATTGATGTTATAAATGCCCAAATAAATGTAATTAGAGACTTTTTATGACTTACATTAATTTTCTATGTTAATATGACATGTTATCGTTGATATAAGTAACATGGTTCGAACTTATCATTCTGTTATGAATTTCATAAAAATCATTTACCAAATAGTGTCAAAATTGACATAAATTAGTTTATAAAACAAATATTATATTATTATTTGTTATTTAATTCCTAAAAATCTAAGGTTCGGCCAAATGACATAGATAAGGATATATATATTAATAATAAACAACTTAGGGTTCGTTTTTCTTATTATGGTAAGTTTATTAACCATATAGTGTAAGAAAACAAAAAGACACGGTAAAAGTGAAATTATTTAACTTAGAGTTAAATCTAATTGATAAGGTTAAACTAATAGCCTAAACTTGTTTAAATACTATTGGATGAGTTTATTTCTACCCATCCCCACTTTATCTTCGAAATAAGACCCTTCGGAACCATTATAAACCGAATTTGACCTTAATATAAAATTATATTTTGAGATTTTCCTAAGGTGCCCCTCTCCTCAGTTATAAAAGGGCACCTCCACCCTCTCCTCTCCACACCAATTTGAGCATTGAAGCTCGGCCAACCCCTGAAAAAATCTCTTCTCCACTTCCCTAGTATCATACTAGAGGTCCTGGTCTTCTTCAAAGACCATCCTTAGTTCTTTAAGTGGAGGTTAAGTGAAGGCGCGTCAAAAAGAGGTAATATCCATTATCGATCTTTTTCAATTTCTTTCTTCTTCAACTTCTTCTTCTTTAGTTGTTTCATGATAAAGTAATAACATCAGTATGTATTATATACTGATATGTTATTATAAATATAAAACAACTCTAATTAACCTTCTATCCATCCTACGGAAAAAGGAAATCACCGCGCGTGCGTACGTACGGAATACCGTCTCCACGCCGTGATGTAATCTATTTTCCGCCACCACCTTAATTGGATGGGTATAATTGTGTAATGAGTAACTATATATGATTATTATAAAGTGATATTGATACTGAAATAGTATACATACACTTCAACACAATTCCACGACCATTGGAACGATATCATCGCTCGTGCGTACGTACGGAATACCGTCTCCACGACGCGATGAGATTCATTACCGTGTTAACCATTCCAGAATGATTATAAAGTATATATAATGAATTATAATGAAATATATGACATTTTAAATCTACTGGATTTATGTATATATATATTTATTTCATCTACTTACTTCCATTCAAGACAATAAGGAAAGGAAAACAACGTTCATGCGTACGTACGGACTACCGTCTCCATGAACTGTGTGTTTCATTTCATTTATCTATCTATTATATATATATATATATATACATAATATATATGATATATAAATAAAGTTTATATTCTGGAAGTAAGTAAATCATGATATAAGTAATAATAATGTCAAGAACAATAAGTCCAAACACCTACGATAAATTAAACGATTTTACCAAAAACGCTTCTTTAACATGGAATTTACAAAAGAACGGGTAATATAAAGTCATAAGTGAACCATATATGATATAATAAAAATTAGTATGGTTCTGGAATAAGTCAATTACATTATTTAAATCATTATACAGGAGGTTCGGACACTTACGAAGCAAATCAGACATAAGGTAAGGGAAATATCACAATATCATTTTTATCCGAGATTGTTTATACTTTGGTATTTACTGGGGTGTATTTTATCATGAACATCCATGTTTCCTCAATATGTAATATTTATATCCTTCTACAATATTTTATATCCAATTTTACCCTTCGGTGAGTTTTTAGTGAATGATATGAAAGGAATCTTTTGTCGTTTTTCATACGAGGTACTTTTTTGACCTTTCTGACAAAAGTACAAAGAATGTTTTTTTAACTTATACGGCATGAATGGATTTTTAAAACATTATTTCCAAGAATCTTCCTTTACTGGTTTTCAAGTTTATTTTTAATCAACTTCTTTTATTTTAAAATTGTATGACATGTTTAGAAAGTAAAAGTGTT
The DNA here is from genome assembly GCA_963277665.1 of Viscum album. Classification (NCBI taxonomy): domain Eukaryota; kingdom Viridiplantae; phylum Streptophyta; class Magnoliopsida; order Santalales; family Viscaceae; genus Viscum; species Viscum album. The sequence goes on from OY728130.1 coordinate 1,629,613,804, forward strand.
TTTGAAGTAGAAAGTATATTTTCTTCAAGAATGGAGTTCAAGTGTTTTATCAAAATTATTTTCCATCTAAGATAATATAGGGTTCTGTTTCTATCCCTATTATTACATTGTTTTGATTATGTTGTTATGGAAATATTTTTATAAATTCCTTTATCTTATATGAATTGTTTTATGATGTCACGATGTTTAAAGATTCCCATTTTTTATTACATGGGATATGCTATGATGTATGATTTATGATTTTGTGGCACACATAAGAATGGCATCATTATGAGATGGGTGGGACCTATATCTCCCTCCAATGCATTGGGTAAAGATTTTATATCTAATGAGATAGACATGGCTGGAATGATAGGTTATACCGGTTCAGTGAAGCAGGACTGAAACGAGGGTAACTCGGTTCAGAAATGGACTTTGTCCACTAAGATAGTCTTGGAAATGAGTATTGACTAATAAGAAATTATTCTCTATGATTATGTGTGTATGCCACAAAGTTTCATGTTTTAAGTTATGATTATTGGGATTACATTTCACTACTATGATTTATCCCATGTTATGAAATTATTCTCTCTTTTGCAAGTTAAGATTTCCAAAATGTAATGTTCTTATGAAAATGATGTGATTGATATTTCTTTTGTGTACCCTTACTGAGCATTTGAGATCACCCTTTTATGTTTTCTTTTCCCCAGGATATAAAGAAAGGATTTAGGTAAAAAAAGAAGATCTTTATGGGAGATGTTGAAGATCTTTCTCCACGATTAGAAGATTATATTCTGAGTTTCCAAAGACACTAAACTATTACGGTCCTTGTGTGTGTGTGTTTGTTATGTACTAACTATTATGCAAAAGTAATGTAATGTCCATGTACGTCAAGCTCCGGGTCTCTACAGTTGGTATGAAAGGAAATGTTTAGTCAACCTTTGGAAACTAGGATGCGAAAACGTTAGTGAGATCCCTAGAGATATTTCTAAGGTATGTCTAGGGATGTCCCTAAGGATACATATACTTATAGGATATAGTCCAAGAACGATGGTAAAGATATTAGATTAAACCAAAGATGTTAGATATTGAAGTTACTCCACATTTATTATGATTTTTTCCTCTCACACTATTCTTTTTGGGTTTTAGGAAATGGCTGGAAACAAGCTGATTCACGATAATGGACGATATGATGGACAATGGAATGATATTCTTCATGAGCAACCAAATGAAATGGAATTTGGAAGTCCAAACATCATTATTATGCCGAATCAGAAATCTCATAATATGATCAATAATGTAAAATTTGTTAAGTTTCCTGACTCGGCTAATAAGAGAAAGATGGAGTTTCATGATGATCATAGAGGAAAGAAAGTTCAATTTCCCCTATGTAAATCATGTGGGAAGAGGCATCAAGGAGAATGTTTCAAAGGAACTGGAAGATGCTTTGGGTGTGGAAAAGAAGGACACAAATCCAGTAAGTGCATAGGAAAAGGTTCAGTTAACACCAGGGATGAGGATAATGGTATTGCTACAACATCAAAAATGGTTAAATGTTTTAAATGTGGAATGTACGAGCATTATGAAAACCAATGCCCTAAGGTAAAGTCTCATGAAGAGAATCAGTGTGGTCGTATGGGAAGTATTTATGTTGATGATGATGAAGAGACTACAAATGATATGTGAGATGAAAGAATTGTTGAAGCTCGGCCAATGGTTTAAGAATTTAGTGGAATGATTACATGTTTATCATGTGTAATGTTGTATAAGTAATCTCATGGTACTATGGAATAAAGAGACATCTAAGGATTATTACACCGTTGTCTTTCCTTGAGTTTTGAAAATGAATGATTAATGGTACCAGTATCCATGAAAGGTTATTCAAATATTTTTGGAAATAAGATGATATGCACATAATGAAGGGATAAAGAGAATCTAATATGTTTGATAGTATTCATGAGCTCATGATTGATATAAGGACTATGTGATATCATGCTTTGAGGATATAGAATTTTGAGGATTTTGGTATGTTAAAAGTGTTAACTTTTAACTGCATCCATGTTTTCACTAAGGTTCAATGGATATTCATTCTTCAAGAGAATACATGATTAATGTATTCACATGTTTGTAATTTGACCATCAAGATATATCTTATGATATATGGGGGATAAATGATGGCATTCACGTGATCATTTTCTTTATACTATGAGCTTGGACCAAAGTATTTTAGATAATCCTAAAGATTGGAATGGATTATGTTGGACATAAGTTAGTATTGTTTAAGGATAAAACTTTTTTGATATTGTTGATGGGATGTTATAGTAATATAGCTTTAGAAAAAGGACAACCTCCAGGACAGGCGACAGCCCATCGCGTCGGACAAGGCTGTGGGAATCGAACCCACAACTGAAGTGCGACTGGCCTTTATCGCCTACCACTGGCCTACATGAAGTCCTTGTTTAGTAGAAACTAGTTTTATTATATTAAGCAGTATGATATATGAAGTATATGTCCATTTTAGGAACTATATATGATTAATCTCACTATAGACAGACTTATGTATTTTTTGATAACTTTTCTAACCTTTTGTTTGAGACAGATGGAATGACCCATCATTCTATCACATGATCTTCTAACACATCACGAATGAAAAATTCAACTTCATTTCATTAAGAGACGAAGTGGAAATTGTCCAAAGAACGACCAACGATGAGAGTATACCAAAATCATGAAAGTATTTCTTCTAATTCCAATTTCATAAACTTTAGGGAAATGATCTTGGAAAACCAAAAATGTTGTCCTACTGCCCTTATATCTGATGAATCAGATGGTACCTTAGATCACCACAAATCAATAGCTTTGTGATTGTTGGCTTTTTCGTAGCCATGTTCTCTACCACTCTCCATCAGAACATGACGGTTAGATTTCTCTTCTATGTCCATATTTTCACCTATGTGGAAACCCATTGATTAATTTATTTGGGTAATCGTTACATTTCATACTTTAGTTTTTAAAGCCATGTTTTGTTATTCCTTTTTACGATGTGGGTTTCTATTAAGGAAACTTTTGAGTAGTAAACCATTTATAACCCCGATGAATTTCGAGGGCGAAATTCATTTTAAGGGGGGTAGAATGTAACAGCCCGAGATTTTATGAAAAATATTATTTTTAATTTTATTAATGTCTTGTGTTGTATGCTACACAAAAAGGAGCTTTCTCAACACGCATCCTTGACTTGCCTTGCATTAAACGCAATCGCGACCTTCCTCGATAGCATGTGTAGTATGCAATACCGGGTTTCACTAAACAACGATTTGCTATTAAAATATTATTAAAACTAGCCATTATGAATAGTAATAACCACCTTTTAAAATTTTATAAATTTTAGCTCTCAAAATGGACTTAATTTTTGGATTTGGAGTATCAAATTTAGCCTAAGTTGAAATTTTGGTACTTTTCGGATAACATTCATATTCTGATGAATAGTGAAAATTACTAAATTATAATTAAAAACAACTTTTTTAATCGAAATAATTAATAGCGATAAATTATTAATTTGAGTGGTTTTAAATAATATTTAGAATAAATTTTTACAATTTAATACAATGTTGGTCATTGTATATAATTTCACATTTAAACCAGTCATAAACAAGTGTCAATCTTTTGATAGTTATTATCTCTTAAGAACACGCTATTTGTTTTGACGATGGGAATTAATATTTAAATTAATTAATGCAACTGATATGTTTTTAATTTGATAAAATAGACATCATTTTTGAATTCATAATATCAAATATAGCTTAGATCTAATTTTTGGTATTTTTCTGGAAACATTCATTTTTTGATAAATAGTGAAACCTCTAAGTGGTAGTTAAAAAAATGAATATTTCATAAAACATAATTTTACCGCTTCTGTGAGTGAAATTTCGAAAATCCGAGAGACACGGTTGATGTCAGTAAGTAAAATGTTGTTCAATGAGATGAAAATAATTTTTTGGTGAATAGTAACTTTTTACTTTTTTTACCACGGTTAAAAGTAAATAGGGTAATTAAGGGTAAAAATGATATTATTATTACCCTAACACATGTCCTAATTCTATTGGACAAGTGTAATTCGACCAAAAACAACCTTAGGAATAAAATATGACCATTTAGGCCCACTTGGATTAGATTAGGACATTTATTATTAATTTATTTAAAGAATGGTTAAAATTGTTAAAATAAAAGTTTAATAAGTAAATCATTTTTAATATGGGGTTATACATAAGATAAATTAGACTATAAATATTAATTATAAAGCTAAAACGATTTCCTACATAATGGTATTTTATTTGTAATTTTTAGACTTTAAATAAGTTAATTTATTTATGACACAATGATGATGAAGTAATTGTCTTATTAATGAAATATTGACATAATTGATGTTATAAATGCCCAAATAAATGTAATTTGAGACTTTTTATGACTTAAATTAATTTTCTAGGTTAATATGACATGTTATTGTTGATATAAGTAACTTGTTTTGAACTTATCATTCTGTTATGAATTTCATAAAAAACATGTACCAAATAGTGTCAAAATTGACATAAATTAGTTTTTAAAACAAATATTATATTATTAATGGTTATTTAATTTCTAAAAATCTAAGGTTCGGAAAAATTACATAGATAAGGATAGATATATTAATAATAAATAACTTGGGGTTCTTTTGTCTTGTTATGGTAAGTTTATTAACCATATAGTGTAAGAAAACAAAAAGACACGGTAAAAGTTAAATTATTTAACTTAGAGTTAAATCTAATTGATATTGTTAAAATAATAGCCTAAACTTGTCTAAATCCTATTGGATTAGAGGATATCTACCCATACCCACTTTATATTCTAAATAAGACCCTTTGGAACCATTATAAACCGAATTTGACCTTAATATAAAATAATATTTTGAGATTTTCCTAAGGTGTCCCTCTCCTCCCTTATAAAAGGGCACCTCCTCCCTCTCCTCCTCACACCAATTGGAGCATTCAAGCTTGGCCAACCCTGGCCAAAATCTATTCTACACTTCCTTAGTATCATACTACAGGTCCTGGTATTCTTTAAAGACCATCCTTAGTTCTTTAAGTGGAGGTTAAGTGAAGGCGCGTCAAAAAGAGGTAATATCCAATACCGATCTTTTTCAATTTCTTTCTTCTTCAACTTCTTATTCCTTAGTTGTTTCATGATAAATTAATAACATCAGTATGTACTATATACTGATATGTTATTATAAATATGAAAAAACTCTAATTAACCTTCTATCCATCCTATGGAAAAAGGAAATCATCGCGCGTGCGTACGTACGGAATACCGTCTCCACGACGTGGTGTAATCTATTTTCCACCACCACCTTAATTGGATGGGTATAATGGTTTAATGAGTAACTATATATGATTATTATAAAGTTATATTGATACTTAAATAGTATACATACACTTCAACACAATTCCACGACCATGGGAACTATATCATCGCTTGTGCTTACGTACGGAATACCGTCTCCACGATGCGATGAGATTCATTATCCATGTTAACCATTCCAGAATGATTATAAAGTATATATAATGAATAATAATGAAATATATGAAATGTTAAATCTACTGGATTTATGTATATATATATTTATTTCATCTACTTACTTCCATTCAAGACAATAAGGAAAGGAAAACAGCGTTCATGCGTACGTACGGACTACCGTCTCCATGAACGGTGTGTTTCATTTCATTTATCTATCTATTATATATATATATATATATACTGAATATATATGATATATAAATAATGTTTTATATTCTGGAAGTGAGTAAATCATGATATAAGTAATAATAATGTCAAGAACAACAAGTCCAAACACCTACGATAAATGAAACGATTTTACCCGAAACACTTCTTTAACATGGAATTTACAAAAGAACGGGTAATATAAAATCATAAGTGAACCATATATGATATCATAACAATGAATATGATTCTTTAATAAGTTAATGACATTATTTAAATCATTATATAGGAGGTTCGGATACGTACAAAGCATATCAGACATAAGGTAAGGGAAATATCACAATCTCATTTTTATCCAAGATTGTTTATACTTTGAAATTTACTAGGGTGTATTTTATCATCCACATCCATGTTTCCTCAATATGTAATATTTATATCCTTCTACAATAGTTTATATCCAATTTTACCCTTTGGTGAGTTTTTAGTGAAAGATATGAAAGGAATCTTTTGTCATTTTTCGTACGAGGTACTTTTTTAACCTTTCCGACAAAAGTACGAAGAATGTTTTTTTTAACTTATACGACATGAATGGATTTTTAAAACATTATTTCCAAGAAGCTGAATTTACTAGTTTTCAAGTTTATTTTTAATCAACTTATTTTATTTTAAAATTGTATGACATGTTTAGAATGTAAAAGTGTTTTTGAAGTAGAAAGTATATTTTCCTCATGAATGGAGTTCAAGTGTTTTATCAAAATTATTTTCCATCTTAGATAATATAGGGTTATGTTTCTATCCCTATTATTACATTGTTTTGATTATGTTGTGATGAAAATATTTTTATGAATTCCTTTATCTATATGAATTGTTTTATGATGTCACGATGTTTAAAGATTCCCATTTTTATTACATGGGTTGTGCTATGATGTATGGTTTATGATTTTGTGGAACACATAAGAATGGTATCATTATGAGATGGGTGGGACCTATATCTCCCTCCAATGCATTGGGTAAAGATTTTATATCTCATGAGATAGACATGGCTGGAACGGTAGGTTATACCGGTTCGGTGAAGCAGGACTGAAACGAGGGTAACTCGGTTCAGAAATGGACTTTGTCCACTAAGATAGTCTTGGCAATGAGTCTTGACTAATAAGAAATGATTCTCTATGTTTATGTGTGTATGACAAAAAGTTTCATGTTATAAGTTATGATTATTGGGATTACATTTCACTACTATTATTTATCCAATGTTATGAATTTATGCTCTCTTTTGCAGGTTAAGATTTCCAAATGTTATGTTCTTATGAAAATGATGTGATTGATATTTCTTTTGTGTACCCTTACTTAGAATTTGAGCCCACCCTTTTATGTTTACTTTTCCCCAGGATATAAAGAAAGGTTTTAGGTAAAAAAAGAAGATATTTATGGGAGATGTTGAAGATCTTTCTCCACGATTAGAAGATTATATTCCAAGTTTCCAAAGACACTAAACTATTACGGTCCTTGTGTGTGTGTTTTTGTTATGTACTAAGTATTCCGCAAAAGTAATGTAATGTCTATATACGTCAAGCTTTGGGTCTCTACAAGAAACCCTTACATTGGATGATATCTTTTGTTCAAAACCCTAACGACATATCAATTTACATGAAACCACACACATGTTCCCAAATAAGCCTAAAAAACTCAAAAACTGAGAAAACCTTAAATAATGTGGAGCACCTATATCAAATAAATCACTAGAAAGAGTGTGAGATACAAGAATCATACATCAATCTATTGATGGCCCATCCTGGCCAACACTAGGCACCATCTGAACTATGTGAAGCCAACCTACACCTCTACCATGGTCCCTAGTCTGAACTCCTAGAGATGTACTACCCTACCTCTATGAGATCTCTCTCCATGGAGGGCCATATCCACCACCTATATCGGTATAGCTCGTATAACTCAAAATGCCTAACTAATAAGGGGTAACTGACCCCTATCATGTAATATTTTATGGCCTAAGGCCTATATCAATTCTATAATGTTGAGAGTTCCTATAAAACATCTCTACATTCTCCATTATACTGCACATTTGGAACATAATTAGTGGTTTGTAACACAGATTCTGCATGTATCCCGACCTAATGCACGGATATTATAAAACACAATCGTTGTCCTATAAAACTGGTTCACTCTTATAACTACCCTTTTCACCACTTCCATGGTGTAAACTCTATAAAAGTTTCTTCTTAGCATCATAATCCACACCACCAGGTTTCCTAACTAGAGTTATTCATCTACCGCTAGAATCTTCCCTGAGATTTTCTTCCGAAATGAAGTCATGATCTAGCACATCATTAAACCGTTCTAAATGGAAAATGGTCACTTGGGACTTCATATAATGTATAATTCCATCCTACAAACATATTATCATGGCCGCCTCATCCCCCACCAAATTTGGGGAAAAACGTTGGAAGTTGGTGAAATGGACATCATACTCCATCACTAACATAAATCTCTAAGTCACCCTCATAAACATTGTATCCTTCTCCTATATCAGGGTCTCTAAATAAGAATGTTCCATAAACATTTTTTAAAATCCTTCTATACTATAACAACATCTTGTTGGGTCTAAACAAGAACATCCAACTAGTGCTTTGCATAGCCCTACAACATATAAGTCACCAGCATGACCCACATCTCAATGGTAGTCTCTATGTAACACCCCGAGATTTTATGAAAAATATTCTTTTAATTTTATTAATGTCTTGTGTTGTATGCTACACCAAGATTACTTTGCGCTATACGCAACACTGTATTAGCTTGTAGTATACGCAACACTATTCATGGATCTTGTTACACACAATTTTGATAATAGTTATTCTACACAACATTAAGTATATATATATATATATTCAATGTATAAATGAAATATGGTTGGATTATGTTATACAAAACAACTAAAGATTCTTGCACAGCATGCAACCCTGACTTGGCTAGCATTACACGCAATCGCGACCTTCCTCGATAGCGTGTGTTGTACGCAATACCGGGTTTTACTAAAGAACGATATATTATTATAATATTATTATGAACTATCCATTATTAATAGTATTAACTAAATTTTGAATCTTATAACATTATTATTCTTCTTACACATTTTCTAAAACATGGTATAAGAACAAAATAAATTTTTCGGTTAAAATAAGTATTTTTCAATAAATGCAGTTTTGCCGCCTTTTGATGGAAAACCCACATTAAATCTAGTTTTTGACATGTTTATAAGTTCAATTTGACAAAATAAAATTATTATTTATAATCATGAAATAGAAATTTACTTTGGATAAATTTTTCATATTATTCTGGTAACTTTCATATTTTGATGAATAGTAAAAACACGCTATATTTTAATTAAAAACAACCTTTTTCATCGCAATAATTTATATGGTTAAATTATAATATTTAATGGTTTTAAAGTATAAATAGAATATATTTTTACCATTTAATATAATGTATGTCATTATCATTGATTCTACCTTGGATTTGTAGGATAAATCTATTCAATCTTTTGCAATGTTTTAATGAAAAACGTGTTTTCTTTCGACAACGGGATTAATTTTAATTTAATTTCTTCAACTTTTGTGTATTGAATTTGGAAAAATGGATTCCATATTTGGAATCAGTGGATCCAAATTATGTTAATAATCTACTTTTTATTTTTGGTAATTATGAATAGTAACTACGGTAAATTTTATTTACCATAGTTAAAGTTAAATAGGGTAATTAAGGGTAAATATAATATTATAAAGTTACCCTAACACATGTCTAAATCTTATTGGATGACTAAAATTCGACCCATATCACCTAAGGGTTGGATTAAATTCATTTAATGGACTTTTGTCCACGAAAATAATTTAATTATTATTAAAACCAAAGAATGTGACAACATGTCACTTTCTTAAATCTTATAAGTATAATAATTTTAATTTAGTGATAAAATTCATGAAACTTAGAAAATGAATAGTATCCAGATATCTAATACAATTATCTACATCTTAGGAATTTATTTAGAATTTTTATAGATTAAATAATTATCATTTAATATGACACAATGTTGATGCAGTAATTGTCTTATTAATAAAATATTGAAATAATTTAAGTTATAAATACCCAAATAAATGTAATTTAAGAATTTTTATGAATTAAAATAATTTTATAGGTTACTATGACATGTTAGTGTTGATGTAATTAACTTTTTTCTAACTAATAATTTTTTTATGATTTTCGCAAATATCAATTACTAAATAGTGTCAAAATTGACATAAAATAGTTTTTAAAACAAATATTATATTATTAATTGTTATTTTATTTATAAAAATATAAGGTTCGGCCAAATGACTTAGATAAGGTTATATATATTAATAATAAACAACTTGGGGTTCTTTTGACTTGTTATAGTAAGTTTGTTAACCTTATAGTATAAGAACACAAGAAGACACGGTAAAAGTAAAATTATTTAACTTAATGTTAAATCTAAATGATAAGGTTAAAATAGGAACCTAAACTTGTCTAAATTCTATTGGATGAGATTATTTCGACCCATCCCCACCTTATCTTCGAAATAAATAAATTTGGAGATATTTAAAACCGAATTTGGCTTTATAATAAAATAATATTTTTAGTTATTCCAAAGGTGCCCCTCTCCTCCCTTATAAAAGGGCACCTCCTCCCTCTCTTAGTCACACCACATTGAGCCTTCAAGATCGACCAAACCCTGCCAATTTATTCTCTCCACTTCCCTAGAGACATCATAGATGTCCTGGTCTTCTTCAAAGACTAATTTTAGTTCCCTAAAAGGAGGTCTCAAAGAAGCGCTTCAAAGGAGAGGTAATGCCCGTTACCGATTCTTTCAACTTTATTTCTTCTTCCACTTCTTCTTCTTAGGTTGTTTCATTATGAAGTAATAACATCAGTATCACTCATATAATGATATGTTATTATAAGAATTAAACAACCCTATTTCACCATCTATCCATCCTACAGAAAACGAAATCACCGCGCGTGCGTACGTACGGAATACCGTCTCCACGCCGTGGTGAAATCTATTTTCCACCACCACCTTACATGGATTGGTATAATGGTGTAAATAATAACTATATATGATTATTTTAAAGTGATATTTATTCTTAAATAGTATGCATACACTCCAATACATTCCCAAGATCATGAGAACGATATCATCGCTTGTGCGTACGTACGGACTACCGTCTCCACGACGCGATGAGATTCATTCTCCACGTTAACCATTCATGAATGATTATAAAGTATATAAGTAATCATGAAATATATGAAATAATAATGATACTGGAATTATGTGTATATATATGTATGTCATCTACTTAATTCCATTCATCTCAATAAGGAAACGAAAACATCGTTCATGCGTACGTACGGCCAACCGACTCCATGAACGGTGCATTTCATTCCATTTACTGATTTATTATATATATGTATATTATGAATATATATTATATATAAATCATGTTTTATATTCTGGAATTAAGTAATCATGATCTATGTAATCATATGAATAATTACAAGTCAAAACACGGATGACAAATGAAACAATTTTACCCAAAACGCTCTTTAACATGGAATTTACAAAAGAACGGGTAATATAAAGTCATAAGTGAACCATATATGATATAATAAAAATGAGTATGGTTCTGGAATAAGTCAATTACATTATTTAAATCATTATACAGGAGGTTCGGACACTTACGAAGCAAATCAGACATAAGGTAAGGGAAATATCACAATATCATTTTTATCCGAGATTGTTTATACTTTGGTATTTACTGGGGTGTATTTTATCATCCACATCCATGTTTCCTCAATATGTAATACTGTTTCCATCCACCTAAAATGGTTTAAATCCAATTTTACCATTCGGCGAGTTTTTAGTAAAAGATATGAAAGGAATCTTTTTAAGTTTTTCGTACGAGGTACTTTTTAACTTTTTCGACAAAAGTACGAGAAGAATATATTTTTAAATTATACGGCATGAATGGATTTTTTAAAACATTATTTCCAAGAAGATTCCTTTACATGTTTTCAAGTTTATTTTTAATCAAATTCTATTAGTTTATAATTGTATGACTTGTTAAGAAAGGAAAATTGTTTTGAATTATTAAGGATATTTTCCTCAAGAATGGAGTTCAAGTGTTTTATCAAAATTATTTTCCAACTAAGATAATAAACGGTTCTGTTTCTATCCCTATTTTTACATTGATTTGATTATGTTATGATGGAATTATTTTTATGATGTTCTTTTATCTTATATGTATTATGTTATGATGGCATGATGTTTAAGATTCCCATTTTTATTACATGGGTTATGCAATGATGTATGATTTTTTGATTTTGTAGCACACATAAGAATGGTATAATTATGAGATGGGTGGGAAATATATCTCCCTCCAATGCATTGGGTAAATATTTTATATCTAATGAGATAGACATGGCTGGAACGGCAAGTTAAACCTATTCAGTAATACAGGACTGGAACGAGGAGTGAACTTGATTCAGAAAGGGACTTTGTCCACTAAGATGGTCTTGGCAGCAATGCCTTGGCTACTATGGAAATCATATCATGTACTTAATGGTTGCCACAATTACATTTTTTATTTCCAAGATATTTTATCATTCTTAATGTTTCTTTATGATCTATGCCTTACGTACTTCCATGTTTTATGTCATTTCTCAAGCTTTTGATGTTTAAACATTATGTTTATGTTTTTAAGTTCAAATGTATATGGTATTTTATTTTATCGATGCTTAAACTTAATAAGAATTTGAGATCACCCTTTTTATGTTTTCTTTTCCCCATTATATAAAGAAAAGTTTTAGGTATGAAAAAAAGGGGATGATCTTTATGGGAGATGTTGAAGATCTTTCACCACGATTAGAAGATTACGTTCTGAGTTTCCAAAGACACTGAACTATTACGATCATTGTGTGTCTGTTTTTATTATGTACTAAGTATTCCGCAAAATTAATGTAATGTCCATGTACGTCAAGCTTCGGGTCTCTACAGTTTGTATCAGAGGAAAGGTTTAGTCAACCTTTGGAAACTAGGATGTGAAAACGTTAGTAAGATCCCTAGATATATTTCTAAGGTATGTCTAGGGGTGTCTCTAAGGTTAAGTATACGTATAGGTTATAATCCTAGAATTGCGCTAAGGATCTTATAATTTAACCTAAGATGTTAGATATTGAGGGCACTCCCCCTTTACTATGTTGTTTTCTCTAGCATGATTTTTCCTCTCACATAATTCTTTTTGTGTTTTTGTTAATGGAGGGAACCAGAAAGAATTCGGTTAACATTGAATCCAATGGAAAAATTGGTGACTATGAGCAACAAAATTGTGTAATTCCTAGATAGAAAGATATTGTGATTATGCCGAATCAGTCATCATGATATATGATTAACAAGGTGAGATTTAGTGGTATGCCTAATTCATCAAATAAGAGGAAGATAGACTATTATGCATGTTTTCATGTTGAGGAGCATAAAGAATGGAAGATTGATATTTCTAAATAAGGGAAGAAGAACCTTGAGGAATACCTCAAATGGAGGGACCGATGTTATCTGTGTGGAGAAAAGGGTCATAGAGTGACAGACTATTATGGAGTTCATTGTATAATTTGTGGAGAACATGGTCATTACCCAACTCAATGCCCTGACCTAAAAAGTAACTTCTAAATCAAGGAAGGACTTATTCCAGGACAATCATTGAAGAAGATGGATTAAAGTGTTTATGTATTGGTATTCAAGAATAATGTTGTTGAGGTACTTTTATTGTGTATTTGAATATTTTTGTATTAGTCTATTGTGGTTTTCAATAATTTTAAGGTGCTGGAAACCATGAAAAGTGATTCAAATATTTTGGAAAGCTAATGATATGCGCATAATGAAGGGATAAGGATAAAATGAAATGTTTGACAGTATTCATGAGCTCGTGATTGATATAAGTACTAAGTGATATCATAGTTTGAGTATATAGAATTTTAAAGATTTTGGTATGTGCAAAGTTTTAACTTTTAACTGCAATCATGTTTTCACTATGGTTCAATGGGTATTCATTTTTCATTAGAATACTTGATTAAGGTATTCACATGATTGGAATGTGACCAACAAGATATATGGGGGATAAATGATGATATTTTCATGCTTGGTTGATGACATTTCAAGTAATCATTTTCTTTATAATATGATCATGTAATGAAGTATTTTAGATATGCCTAAAGATTGGAATGAATTATGTTGTACATAAGTTAGTATTGTTTAAGGATAGAACTTTTTTTGATATTATTTATGGGATGTTATAGTAATGTAGTTTTAGAAAAAGGACAACCTGCAGGACGGGCGACAACCCATCGCGTGGGACAAGGCTGTGGGAATTGAACCCACAACCAAAGTGCGACTAGCCTTTATCGCCTACCACTAGCCTACATGAAGTCCATGGTTAGTAGAAACTAGTTTTATTTTATTAATAGGTATGATATATGAAGTATAAGTTCATTTTTGGAACCATATACGATTAATCTATCCATAAGATGGACTTATAACTTTTTCTAACCTTTTATTTGAAACAGATGGAATGACCCATTATTCTATCACATGATCTGCTAACACATCCCTAATAACAAATTCAACTTCATTTCTTTAAGGTATGAAGGGGAAATTGTTCAATTCACGAACAACAGTGAAATTGTACCAAAATCATGTAAGTATTTGTTTTAATTCACCAACTTTAGGGAAATGATCTTGAAAACCAAAAATGATGTCCTAGTGCCCTTATATCTGCTGAATCAGATGATACCTTAGATCATCTCAAATCTATGGCTTTGTGATTGTTGGCTATTTCATAGCCATGTTCTCTACCACTCTCCATCAGAACTTGATCGTTATATTTTTCTTCCATATCCATATTTTCACCTATGTTCTCCTACGTGGAAACCCAGTGATGAGTTAATTGGGGTAACTGTTACATTTCATACTTTAGTTTTTAAAGCCATGTTTGGGTATTCCTTTTTACAATGTGGGTTTCTATTGAACAAACTTTTGAGTAATAAACCTTTATTAACCCCGACGAATTTCGAGGGCCAAATTCATTTTAAGGGGGGTAGAATGTAACACCCCGAGATTTTATGACAAATATTCATTTAATTTCATTAATTTCTTGTGTTGTATACTACACTATGATTACTTTTAGCTATATGCAACACCGTATTAGCTTGCAGTATACGCAACACTATTATTGTATCGTGTTACACACAATTTTGATAATAGTTATTCTACGCAACATTGAGTATATATATATATATATATATTCAATATATAAATGAAATATGGTTGGATTATGTTACACAAAACAACGAAGGATTCTTGCACTGCATTCAACCCTGACTTGGCTTTCATTACACGCAATCGCGACCTTCCTCGATAGCGTGTGTTGTACGCAATACCGGGTTTTACTAAACAACGATATATTATCATAATATTATTATGAACTAGCCATTATGAATAGTATTAACTAAATTTTCAATCATATAACATTATTATTTGTCTTACACATTTTCTAAAACATGGTATAAGAACAAAATAAATTTTTCGGGTAAAATAAGTATTTTTCAAAAAATGCAGTTATGCCGCCTTTTGATGGCGCACCCACATTAAGTATAGTTTTTGACATGTTAATAACTTAAATTTTACAAAATAAAATTCTTCTTTGGAATCATTAAATAAAAATTTACTTTGGATAAAATTTTCATATTATTCTGGTAACTTTCATATTTTGATGAATAGTAAAAACACGCTATATTTTAATTAAAAACAACTTTTTTCATCGCAATAATTTATATGGTTAAATTATAATATTGAATGGTTTTAAAGTATAAATAGAATATATTTTTACCATTTAATATAATGTATGTCATTAACATTGATTCTACCTTGAATTCTTAGGATAAATCAATTCAATATTTTGCAATGTTTTAAAGAAAACCCCGTTTTCTTTCGACAACGAGATTAATTTTAATTTAATTTCTGAAACTTTTGTGTATTGAATTTGGAAAAATGGATTCCATATTTGGAATCAGTGGATCCAAATTATGTTAATAAGCTACTTTTTATTTTTGGGAATTATGAATAGTAACTATGGTAAATTTTATTTACCATAGTTAAAGGTAAATCGGGTAATTAAGGGTAAATATAATATTTTAAAATTACCCTATAACATGTCAAAATCCAATTGGATGACTACAATTCGACCCATATCACCTAAGGGTCGGATTATATTCATTTAATGGACTTTGTTACATGAAAATAATTTAATTATTATTAAAACCAAAGAATGTGACAACATGTCACTTTCTTAAATCTTATAGGTATAATAATTTTAATTTAGTGATAAACATCATGAAAATTAGAACATTAATAGTCTCCTGAAAGCTAATACAATTATCTACATCACAGTAATTTATTTAGAATTTATAGGGATTAAATAATTATCATTCATTATGACACAAAGATGATGCAGTAATTGTCTTATTCATGAAATATTGACATAATTGAAGTTATAAATACCCAAATAAATGTACTTTAAGACTTTTTATGAATTAAACTAATTTAATAGGTTAATATGACATGTTAGAGTTGATTTAATTATCCTTTTTCGAACTAATCATTCTGTTATGAATTTCACACAAATCAATTACTAAATAGTGTCAAAATTGACATAAAATTGATTTTAAAACAAATATTATATTATTAATTGTTATTTTATTCCTAAAAATCTAAGGTTCGGCCAAATGACTTATATAATGTTATATATATTAATAATATACAACTTGGGGTTATTTTGGCTTGTTATTGTATGTTTATTAACCTTATAGTATAAGAACACAAGAAGACACGGTAAAAGTAAAATTATTTAACTTAATGTTAAATCTAAATGATAAGGTTAAAATAGGAACCTAAACTTGCCTATATTATATTGGATGAGATTATTTCGACCCATCCCAACATTAGTTTCTAAATAAATAAATTTTGAGTTATTTAAAACCGAATTTGGATTTATAATTAAATAATATTTTTTGTTATTCCAATGGTGCCCCTCTCCTCCCTTATAAAAGGGAACCTCCTCCCTCTCTTCCTCGCACCACATTGAGCCTTCAAGCTCGGCCAAACCCTGCCAATTTCTTATCTACACTTCCCTAAAGACATTATAGAGGTCCTGGGCTTCTTCAAAGACCCATTTTAGTGCCCTAAAAGGAGGTCTCAAAGAAGCGCTTCAAAGGAGAGGTAATGCCCGTTACCGATTCTTTCAACTTTATTTCTTCTTCCACATCTTCTTATTAGGTTGTTTCATTATTAAGTAATAACATAAGTATCACTCATATAATGATATGTTATTATAAGTATGAAACAACCCTATTTCACCATCTATCCATCCTACAGAAAACGAAATCACCGCGCGTGCGTACGTACGGAATACCGTCTCCACGCCGTGGTGAAATCTATTTTCCACCACCACCTTACTTGGATGGGTATAATGGTGTAAATAATTACTATATATGATTATTTTAAAGTGATATTGATTCTTAAATAGTATACATACACTCCAATACAGTCCCACTATCATGATAACGATATCATCGCTCGTGCGTACGTACGGACTACCGTCTCCACGACGCGATGAGATTCATTCCCCACGTTAACCATTCATGAATGATTATAAAGTATATAAGTAATAATTAAATATATGAAATAATAATGATACTGGAATTATGGGTATATATATCTATGTCATATACTTAATTCCATTCAACACAATAAGGAAACGAAAACAGCGTTCATGCGTACGTACGGCCTACCGTCTCCATGAACGGTGTATTTCTTTCAATTTACTGATTTATTATATATATATATATATTCTGAATATATATTATATATAAATCATGTTTTATATTCTGGAATTATGTAATCATGATCTATGTAATCATATGAATAATTACGAGTCAAAACACGGACAACAAATGAAACAATTTTACCCAAACCGCTCTTTAACATGGAATTTACAAAAGAACGGGTAACATAATGTCATAAGTGAACTATATATGATATCATAACAGTGAGTATGATTCTGGAAGAAGTCAATGACATTATTTAAATCATTATACAGGAGGTTCTGACACTTACGAAGCAAATCGGACCTAAGGTAAGGGAAATATCACAATTTCATTTTTATCCGAGATTGTTTATACTTCGGTATTTACTGGGGTGTATTTTATCATCCACATCCATGTTTCCTAAATATGTAATATTGTTTCCATCCACCTAAAATTGTTTAAATCCAATTTTACCATTCGGTGAGTTTTTAGTAAAAGATATGAAAGGAATCTTTTTCTGTTTTTCGTATGAGGTACTTTTTGACTTTTCCGACAAAAGTACGAGAAGAATATTTTTTTAACTAATACGGCATGAATGGATTTTTTAAAACATTATTTCCAAGAAGATTTCTTCACAAGTTTTCAATTTTATTTTTAATCAACTTCTATTAGTTTATAATTGTTTGAAATGTTAAGAAAGGAAACTTGTTTTGAAGTATAAAGGATATTTTCCTCAGGAATGGAGTTCAAGTGTTTTATCAAAATTATTTTCTAACTAAAATAATAAAGGGCTATGTTTCTATCCATATTTTTACATTGATTTGATTATGTTATGATGGAATTATTTTTATGATGTCCTTTTATCTTATATGGATTATGTTATGATGGCATGATGTTTAAGATTCCCATTTTTATTACATAGGTTATGCAATGATGTATGATTTTTTGATTTTGTGGAACACATAAGAATGGTATCATTATGATATGGGTGGGACCTATATCTCACTCCAATGCATTGGGTAATGATTTTATATCTCATGAGATAGACATGGATGGAACGGCAAGTTAAACCGGTTCAGTAATACAGGACTGGAACGAGGAGTTAACTCAATTCAGAAAGGGACTTTATCCACTAAGATGGTCTTGGCAGCAATGCCTTGGCTACTATAGAAATCATATCATGTACTTAATGGTTTCCACAATTACATGTTTTATTTCCATGGTATTTTATCATTCTTAATGTCTCTTTATGATTTATGCCTTACGTACTTTCATGTTTTATGTCATTGCTCAAGCTTTTGATGTTTAAACATTATGTTTATGTTTTTAAGTTCAAATGTATATGGAATTTTATTTTATCCATGCTTACCCTTACTGAACATTTGAGCTCACCCTTTTTATGTTTTCTTTTCCCCAGGATATAAAGAAAGGTTTTAGGTAAGAAAAAAAGGGCATGAAATTTATGGGAGATGTTTAAGATCTTTCACCACGATTAGAATATTACGTTCCAAGTTTCCCAAGACACTAAACTATTACGATCCTTGTGCGTCTGTTATTGTTATGTATTAAGTATTCCGCTAAAGTAATGTAATATCCATGTACGTCAAGCTCGGGTCTCTACACTCTATGTGATAAAGAATCATCTAGATGGACTATATCTAAAACTATGCATCATCTAGTCTACCCTATCTAAGAAAATTATCATGGTGTTGAAAATGGAACTCCCTAGTTAGTTCAAACATACTCAAAATGACCTGCCTTGGTCCCCATTCCATCATCTATATAAAATGAGTAATGTTATAATTTAACTTCTCTTCTCCCTGGTTACCCTAAATCACTGGGTTCCCTTACTCCACCTCTAGAATTGCATTCTCTACGACATCTTGTTTTCCACCAACCAACACACATCATAAGGGTGGCATTTCTCTACAATTCCAAACAAGGTCATTACAATATATAATATAATATTTACAAAATTCATATATAGTAAATATCTTTACTAGACACAACCATCTCAATTCACATACATTATATCATCAGGAAACATTGCATCAAGAAATATACCCTCAACCATCCCTACATCCTGTCATGGCTCACTTTGTGTAAACCAACATACATGGTACAAGTCGTTTATTAAACACCCTTTTTCAAAACCCTATTTTTTTAGAACAAATGTTTTTCCCGACAAGTACATTCCCCCTTTAAAACATGTTACAAAAACCATTAACTCTTTTACACCCTGTCATTATGAACAATTCTTTAACATTATTTTTATTTAACCATTTTCATATTCTTTATTTGATACTGTTTTTTAATATTTTCAAGGAAACAATTCATTATACTCTTTATTCCCCACACCCATGTGTGCCAATCATGATACATATAACCTATATCCAAGGTGCCTAAAATGTTTCGTGAATGCACAACCTCATTTCCTTCTGGAAATGGAAAAAATATCATGAAATATTCACATCACACATGTGCATCACCGAATGGTGAAATATAATTCAACTATAACATCACATTTCAAAAACAACAATTCCCACCCTAGACACATGGTTTTTTAATCACAAATGGGTTAGATACTACCATGCATGATCTCATCTCCATGGACCGACATATCTTAACATCATGTATACCACCCCAAATTGTAATACCATAGAAAAAGAACATCTCTGATATCACTTTGTAACATCCCCAACCCAGAATCCACATACTGGTGCCACGATATGGGTCACCAAATGACTTCAACTCTGCCTCCCTGTACACAAGTGGTTTTTGACTAGTTGATAGGATATATAAAATCACATGGGTAGAATATACATTCTCTTTTAGAGTAATCCACAAAAGAAAAAATAAAAAGAAAATGAAACAATATCCAATAAACCATGAACATTCTTTGATAACCAAATTCCAAATAGGGTACAAACCATGACTAAATAACAAAATTTTCATTTCATGATCACAATTTTAAAAGTGAAATGAAAGACCCAAAAAAGGAAAAAAAGACTCCAAAAAATAGGTCATGAATCTGTGTCCATATCCCCATCCATTCCTGTCCCATCCCCAACTCAACACTCTAGCACATGGATTTTACCCTTGTCCTAAACTGCAACCATGAAATCTTCTCGGGTACCCAATGGAGTCCTGAGGAGGGTGAGAGTAAAACTCAATAGGCAACCACCATGTATGTATACAAAATACCTATTATAAATAGATAGTTCATTCTTGTACTAAATAAAAGAAAATTAATCAATTGGATACTCAGTTTATAATAATCGATATCTTTAGTTTTAACCATATTCATCATTAAATCTATTAAACTATTTATACCATGTTCATTACTTCATTAAATTTTATCACAATTCTTATGGGTTTGGAATTACATCATTTACAATATATCTTAATCTCATCACATTTCATGAATTAGGAAAAAAATTGGGTTCCTTATCTCGTGAGGGATAGACATATCAAAATTATGTATGTCACACATACCTTGGAGCTTCATTCCACATAGTTTCATCCAATGAAACCATTAGGGTCCAAAATCATCAGTCTGACACCCTAACCTGTGCATCTTAGGGGTGGCTTTAGAGCATTGATCCAACCCAACCTGTGGGAGGAGCCTCAGTCATTTAACCCACACCACCTAGCCATGTGAACATGTGTGTCCACCCCATTAACCAAATCACAACCATACACAATCAATACAAATTATAATCACACTTCATGTTTGATTTAGCAGATAAATCATCTATAAGGATCAACCCATTAACACACTTACCATTAACTTAGTATAACCCTCTTTACACATAACCCTTATAAATAATTTATCCTATTTATCAAAACTGGCACATTCCATCATTAACCCAATTAACATATTCATCAATACTCAACATTACAATTTTCCAAGATCTGGTATATCGGTGCAACCCTCAGGTTACCCTAAATCAGTCAAGTCAACCTCAATGCATTCCATGAGGATCATAAGGGTTTTAAATCAATATATAGCCAACCATTTTCACCAAATATTACTCAAGGAATCAAATTCCCAAAATAGTTAATAAATATTACAATAAATATGTAGAAATGTACATCAACACTATGGGATATATCATATATACCATATACATTGAATCTAAAGGTGATATCACCCTTAATATTAGACTTAAATATGAATTCAAGAAACCATTTAAGCCACAACCCTAGATACAATGAAAAAATATGTTACTGGTATTATTAATAAAATTAACCAATCTAAAATACCTAATCCATTAAAGAGAAAAAGGATCATTAGACATAATTGAAACTTCGATCTGAAACTAACGAAACTCCAAATGTCCTTTAAATGAAGGAGAACCATCCTTGGGAATATTTTTTTGTTTATTTTCATCACTATGGTTTTTAGGGTAATTGTTGGTAGAAAATTTTGTGATATATTAAAAATATTAAGGGGATGTTTGGGAATTTTACACTTTTAAATGGGACACACACTGAGGCTACATGGTTTGAAAACTATATGCCAACCATGTACTAGACTCTTTCAAAGAAGGGATGACCCACACAGTTACCTAGTGAGGCCTTCACAATTTGAAAAACCCAGCGTCAACTATGTGAGAAGCCTCTTTTAAAGGTTTCATTGTTTGTCTCACCCTCATATGGTTTTCACTAACCGTGCACAAACAATGAAACCTACACAAGATAGCCTAGTTTCCCCATTCTATTGCATCCCGAACCCCTAGAACCCTCCCTCACCTCCTCACACACCTAGTAAACTTTTTAACCAAAATTAATATATTTATACCAAAATTTTAACAAGGATATACCTATATGAAACTAGGATCTTACTTGGGGACTAATTATAGATTGGCCCTTGATGCATCAGTAATCTCATGAGATGAATCAGTTATATTGTCTTAGTCAAATGGGTTTATGTGTGTATACCTACCCATTTGGTTAAAATTTTCTTATGAAATTTATTTACATTAGAGGTATCATGGTTACTAATATTACGATTTAAAATAATTAATCAATTCCTTTAATAAGAATTTAGTTATTATTATCCATGACATTTTCTCAATGGTATTATCTCTGGAAGTATTATAGTCTCATTTTATTGATTAAATGGCATATGTTTTTAGTTATTTACCATAATATATTCATTATTTATTACATAATCATGATATTAAAATAATGTAAATGTAATGTGTTTCTTGTTATTTACCTTTCTATGTTGATTATGTCGATTCATTCATGACAATTTCTGTTGTACTTAACCTTTATAGAGAATTTGAGATCACCTTATTTTTTTTCCATTCCAAGGAATCCAATAAGATTACTATGAATTATAGGGAAGGATATTCTATAGGGAATAATTATATTAAAAAAATGATTTTGTAATTTGTTTACTCAAATTTAATATGTCAATCATGTATATATCTATTTTAATAAGTATACTAAAATATTCTATCCTTATGGATGTAATTACTTGTATATTATTCCAATATAATACTATATACATCAACTCTAGGTTAATATGTTATAGATAATTGATATTATAGTATATACTAATTAAACTTGGACCATGGGTAAGGGTTATGTTACAATCACAGTTTTATCAAGATTTTTTATATTTTAATTTACATTGTAGTAAATTATATTTAATTTCCATGTTAAACCCAATATATATTCTTACAATATAGATATTTCTAGGTTTTTTAAGGAATATAACTATTTTACCCTCTTTGGTGCTCAAAGTGACTGAAACAATGCTTTTAAGAAAATATAACCTTATTTTTCCTATTTCTTCATAAATCCTTCTCTTGAATATATTTGTTCACAAAATTATTTTATAGATTATTTTTTAATTATCTATAAAAGTTTAAAAAAATTTATTATATTATACTACCTTGGGGTTTATCTAAATATAACTAAAATATATATATGAAGAAAAATTCTATAAATCCCACTTTTGAGTTTTTACATAATTGTGAAATGATGTTTTTATTTTTAATGAATATGGATAGGATGAATTTTCCCAACATATTGTTACTATTTTATCATGATTCATCCTTTACATCCCATGATTCTATCATATAAAATTATATTTTTATTAGTGTATACATTATACTAATTAAAAGTTACTAAATAAAAACATTTTTTTATCTTATTTTTAAAGGTATTCTTTAAATAATTTTTTAGAGATATTTTTATTATATATCAATATATTCAAAGATTACTATGATTTAATGGGTATATAACCTAATGATATCAAATAATTCCTTTATATGGATGTTATTTGATGATGATGTTTCAATGATGTCTTATTAAATCCCATTTATTTCTCATGGGTTAACTAAGCTGTGGAGGAATGATGAATGATATTTTGTTCTTGTGGAATATATATATATATTATTATTATTATTTTATAGGTGGTTCTATTATGTCCCTCTAATGTATTGGGTGATATTTTATACCTTATCAACTCAAAGGTTAAATTAGTGTTTAGTCCAATCCCATGAGAGTATATTGGTGTTCATACCAAGCCCAAGAAGGTACACAGTTGGTTAGCCTAAACCTACTATATAATGAATGTCTCAGTGGGTTTCCTTCACATATGAAATAACGAATGGATCAGTGGGTGCCCTTGATATAGGATTTATATACTTATGTTTATGCCACATTTTTATGTAATGTTATTATTCCAAATTTATGCTGTAATATTTAATGATTGTTTGATATTTTCCACTCTTATGATTTATGTCTTCTATTATGAAAAATATTTATGTTATGACTCATGATTTGAGATTTATATATTTGGGTATAACCTTTATTTACCAAGATTATGTTCCCATACCATTATGAACATATTATGTTAACTTAAAATCTTTTAATTGATGTCTCCCATATTTACTCTTACTAATCATTTTAGATCAGCCATTATTATGTTTCTATTTCCCTAGGTTATGATGACTGGTATCAACTAAGATTAGTTCATATGGGTACCATATGAGAAGAATATATGGGGTGGATATTTAATATCATTAATTAAATATGATGATTATATATCTAGTATCTAAATAAATTAAACATTTATGGTTAGAAGTCATTTGTTATGTATTATTCTTCTAAAATGATATAATATTTTTGTATGTGATGATTAGGTCACCTCAGTTGGTTTTAGAGATGCGTTTTATTAGAGACTACAAATGAGAGTATATAACCTAAGACAAACTATAATGAATTGAATGTGATATAGGATGGTCTTAAAGTATAATTGTTTGATAAAAATGTTCCATAATTTTGGAAATATTATGAATGACTCTCAATATAATATTATTTCTTACTCTAATTATTAATACATGATACTCAACCCATGATTTTTTCTTTTCATCAGTGCTAGGTTCCATGATAATCATGTGAAAAACTAATGTGATTTCAACTGAAATAACCATCCTCTTGTGAGAAAAAAACGAAATATTAGTTGGGATGTGAAATATTATAGGTATGTGAGACCCAACTCTCACAAAATGTGAGTGGTAGCAAGAATCATGATGAACATCCAAACATCTAATGGAAGGAAAATATCACTATTGAGTTTTTTATTGAAATGTCCACCTTCCTTTAGTGGTTCTTCTAATCCACTAATTATTGAGTAAAGTATTAATTCATATATAATACATTCTATATTATCAAGTTCTTAGACCATGAGAAGTTTATTTTTGTATATTCCAAGGACATGTTTAGTACCACTGAGAGGTGGGTAAATCAATTGTACCCTAATTTTATAATTATCTTTTAATTCAAACTCTTGAACTTTGTTTAGGTTCTCAATAAACTCAAAAAAACTTTCAATCATACCTCAAAATAAGTTTAATGAAAGAAATAGAATCACATTGTATTTACAATGTTTAAGTGGATGGATTACTCTTTTACATGTTAGTTCTACCCCCAACATAGATTCTTCACTTTCTCCAAAATTGAATCAAACATTGAAATAGAATCTGTTGTACCATATATACAACAACATAAAATTTAAATATCACTCTCTTGCTCTATGTTCCATTATAATCTTTTTAGCTTCAATGAAATAGAATTAGAAAGATGTCGTTCATCATGTTTCCCCCCCGTGAAAGCTAGATTCCCCTTACTTGTGTATGATTCTTCATGGCCTTCAACATTTTTCTTTAACAATATTGATTTCCTCAAAACTACATTCAGATTTTGAATAAAATAAATTCCCTTCTTTAAATTTTCTATTACATGTGTTCACCTTATTGAATAATTGACTGGGTTTTGATCCTTGTATATTTGATACAAAGATATATGGGGATCTGAAAATAATCTTGAAAATATACTCAGAAATTATTCATCACAAACATTATGAATTTATCCACTGTAAAATAATAAATTTTCATGTGATAATAACCCATTTATTCAATTATTTAAATGTGTTATATATAACACATTTAATCTTCCATGATTAATGGCAGCATGTGGTTCTCATTTAAATATTCTAAAGACTCGGTCTTCATTATTTATATCAAGTGATATTTGAATATCCACGATCTTAGTGATTCTTAATTTCTCACCCTTTCATGGATACTATGGCATAGCCATATCGTCTACGGTGCAACATAGAAGCACTTGTGTCATATGAATTATTTCAGGGTAAAATAATCACTCATTCTCTATAACTAAAAAATACAACCATTTTTCTTGTGGTGAAATACCATGCACTAGGGTTTAGCCTATTGTTGTTCAAGATTATTACTTCTATTAATTATAACACTACAATAGTTTAAATCAACATAGTCATATAGAAATCTCATTTCTTATGTCCTTTATTTTAAACACTCATTGGAAATCAAGTTTCTTTTATTATTCATTATTGTTTATCATGTAGAATATTCTCTTATTACATTGCCTCATCTACTATTTAAATTTAGTATCATGAAAAACTATATTTTAATCACCTTAAAATATTCTTTCATGACTTGGGATATATGTTTCTTTAAGTGGTACTAAAATACTATAGTTTTTCATGATTCAAAGTATTGATTTCATGAATACTAGATTCACAGACATGGATATTTTTCATTTTTCAATGATATCTACATGCATACAAGTATAACTACATGCATGTCCATTTATATCAGATGTACCTCATCATCTATCAGCTTATGATTAATTTTCAGAACTCAAATTCATCAGGTGATCTCATGGATCAATGATTTTTGTTCAATTATGGAAGATTCATGAATTACATGTGCAACATGTATCATAGACCCGCCTAGATATCAGGATCAGTGTGGCCTAATTAAATGTGGTCATGATGTAATTTAATCTAGTGAATGTTTTGGAGTATAAAAATATCATGTATAGAATCATTCTCCATCATGTAAGGATGTGGAATATGATCGTGATAGAAGATCATATGACCTATACTGGATTGATCAGGTGACTTTTGTTATGTTTATATGTTTTAATAATGGATGAAAAGTTCCCATTGGTGTTTCCATTGAACATTGATTCTCTACCTAATAATATTTCACTATATTATACTCTATGTTCAACTCATGGATCAATCTGACATTAGGGTTCTAAAACCACAACACACTCACACACCACATCGGATGATCTGACATGACCAACCCCTTACATGTTCTATGTACACAACATGTGAGTGTTTTACACAAACTATTCATCATTGATCCTCAGTGCACACCTCCACCTACTCATGTAGGCACTTTGTAACCTTATACATCCAGTGATACCCATGTGTGAGATGGTTTTCATATGTGGTAAATCCCGATTTATTCTTATAGTTCTAGAAATATAACTATGTTAAATATTCCATGCCAAAACAAAGTATCAAGAAATAAATTTCTCATTCCAAAAAATATAAATAAATTTCTCCATGACTAGAGAGACGAAAATTTCTCAGAAATATATATTATATATTATTAGACAAATATTAATTACATAATATAACAATTTATGCTAGAATATTTTAGTTCTAGTGCCATTGGAATATTGGATGATAAACAACTAAATAATAAGTGAAATAAGTCATCTCCCACTAAGTTATTAATAATTATCACCCAACTTAGAAATATCATACACAATGCCTTTCTTCATATCCTGGGGAAATGAAAAATAATAAAGGGTGTTCTCAGATGTTTAGTAAGGGTAAATAAGAGATATATCAATTTAACATTATCATATGGGTTTGAAAACATGAGAATAATATATGAAAACCATACCCTCTATAACATATATAATAAACATGAGTCATGTAATAAATATTGATAATTCATAAGACATGAATCATAGTGGATTCTAAGAACATGATCCATAAGATAAAAACATTGGCATAATACATAGACATGTTGCATACACATAATCATAGAAAATTTTATATCAAGGATAACCCCCATGAAATTCATAACATGTTAGTCTTGGTATAGCCACTAGTGTACCAACTTTAGGTATGGGATAACCTCTTTTATACCCTATTTAAATCTTTGGAGAACTTCCCATGTACCCTATTTGGGGATTTGGATAACCTCTCATGTACCCACATTTATTCGTGGGATAACCTCCCATGTACCCTTTTTTGGGTTAGGGATAACCTCCCAGGTACCCTTTTCCAGGACTGTGATAACCTCATGTATAACATTTAAGATCATATAACATTAATCATTAGCTGATGCTTTTGAGGGAGATATAGGTTCTAACCATATTAGTTTATAATATAAACACATTCAAATAATGAAAATAAACCACAAGTCTGCCATAAGATGATAAATCATTCATCATATTAGAACCCACGAAAATAAATTGGTTTCATAATATTTTAATCAATAAATAAATTGTATAAATGAAAAAAGTTTCATAATAATTTAATCATTTCATGAAAGTATAACCCATGGAAAAATAAGACTGTTTAAAAAAATTTAGCATAGTGTAATTGGTGGAATAAAAATAGGTTTCATAAGAATTTTATCATGGTATATCCCGAGGAAGAGGAACGGGTTTTGTAAACATAATTTCATTATAATCATAAGCCATCTAGATAAATAATAACAATTGTATCCTAATATCATATGCCCACTAAATAAAAAGTAGCCTTAAAGGATTTCATCTTCAATGTAAAATGATTTTGAATGATATCTTGATGAATTTCATGGTAAAAATACCATTTCATTGAAAGTCGCTTTCTAAAATTAAAAATTCATAAAATATATTATAAATACCATTCTTTTAAAATAACCTTGAAAATAAATAATTGAGTCTTTAAAAAAAATTAAAACATTTCATAAGGAAAATATCATTTATTCATTGAAAAAAACTTTTCAAAAAACAGTTTTTTTGAAAACATTTATTTCAAAATAAAATTCAAAACATATAATGTAATATAAATATAAAATAATGGCCATGATGGTGGTAAATTTAATTCATGTCGTTCACATTAAAACATATATTCCTTTCAAATGTTAGATAAATTTCAAAAGGATATTATTCTAAAAACTACATGAATATTCCTTTAAAACAAAATTATATGTTAAATATGGGTAAACATTCCTACAATAAATAATTTTATAAATGTTAAAAAAAATCAAAACCCATTTTTAGAAAATATTATTTTATAAGAAAAAATGGTTTTTGAAAGAATAGATAAATAAAGATGTTTTTTATTAAAATAGTTATTTTAGAATATTGAGATTGTAAAGAGGATTAAGTGAAGGGAAACATTTATTCTAATAAAATTACCATAAAAGAAGAAAATTGTTTAGTTTTTATATATATTTATCATAATATTTCATCATTGGAAGAATAATAAAAAACAATCCTGATAAACAATAATATTGTGATAGAAAACTATTACAAGTTTGTTAAATATGAATCCTAATCCATATTAAATAATTACATTAAATTAATCATATAGTATTATTTAAATATTTATATTCATTATATAACATGTTAATTGGAGATTATATACACCTCATAGAAGAAGATAGGTTTATAACATAACTTATGTACCAAAGAAGGAAATTTGAGACAAAAAAAATCCCTTACCGCATTGGTAACTTTTGAAATGTAAATCCCATGATAGAGTTATCCTAAATTAGAAATTTAAATACCCATATATTTAATTATAATAATAAAAATAATTATTTCTTGGGAATTATATACACCAAATAAAAAGACAAATGGTGAATATGGCATTTGTTTCATAGAAAATAAAAGTGAGATCTAAATCTCATACCATAAGTCTCAACATCCTTCATGAATATTAAAACA
The DNA here is from genome assembly GCA_963277665.1 of Viscum album. Lineage (NCBI taxonomy): Eukaryota > Viridiplantae > Streptophyta > Magnoliopsida > Santalales > Viscaceae > Viscum > Viscum album. The sequence goes on from OY728130.1 coordinate 1,629,643,786, forward strand.
CAATTTTTAATAAATTTTAATTTATTATAAATATATTACAGATAAATAATTATATATATCATACCATATATTTTTTTACTTATGTTTCTTTATTATCTATTAATTTACAATTCCATGTTAAAGTATTGTTTCGGGCAATAACTGCCATAGTTATTTCATATATGTTTTGATTTTTTATTTTAAATCTTATTACATTGATAAAGATTATATCATAATATTAATTTTAAGAATGAAATAAATATAATAAATATTCCATATATATATAGTATTCCATAAATGTAAGAGATATAAAATGAAAAACAACGTTCTGGGAGACGGTAGGTCGTACAAACGGATGATCGTTGTTTCTGTTTTCTCAATGGATTGAAATAAACAAATCTAAATAATATATTACCACTGAATAATCATTTTTCCAATATATATGAAATATTTTCATTAAAAATATATTTTTTTATTTTTTTAAAATCATTAACAAATCACATCTCTTTGTGAGGCGGTAGATCATCGTATACACGAACAACGTTATCATATTCCCATATAATAGAAAGTTAGAATGAATATGTGATAAAATGATTAAAAAAATATTAATAATAGTATAAATATAATATATTAAAAATAAATACATAATTATAACCATCTTTGAGAAGTGGTCATGGAAAATGAATGATATCAGTTTGTGAGGTGGTAGACTGCCATACACACGGATGATGTTTTTGTAACCCTTTTTATGGAAGAGGTGAAGGATTTAGTTTATTAAATTAATTTAATAATATATAACTATATATTAAATAGTGAAGTTATAATGTCATCATTGTTAAAAAATAATGGAATGAGGTGGAGGAATAAATAAAATAAAGCACTCAGTTAAGGATGTTACCTCTTCTTTGGACATCTTCTTTTGGTTTTCTCCAACAGAATTATAGAATGGATTTATGTCCAAATTAATTGTTATAAGATGATATTATTTAATTAAGTAATTTATTTTATAATAAACTGGGAAATGTTTTTTTGATGTCTTAAAAGGAGAGGAGACGGTGGCCTTTTATAAGTGAGGTGAGTGGCACACTTGTAATTTTTGAAAGGAAAATGGTGTACCCTCATTTTTTATTTTCCAAAAGGAACAAACATGAGTAGTTATAGAACCTACAATTTTTAATTTCTAATTTTTTCCAAAATAGGGATTTTTAAAAGGCTTGGCACATTTATAACTCTTATCATTCTGGTTTTACCCCTAATAAACCTATTTTTACATTAACTAAAGTAAATAAATATTATTGTATTTACAATTCATTTTATAAAAAAATTATGTTTACCTAATTATATAATATAAAATATGATTATTCAAAATATTTAATACATTTTTTCAAATTCCATCCATTTAATTGGGAAATTTTAATTTAAATCAGTCCCACAAACACGATGAAAAAGCTGGGCTTCAAAGAGAAAATGTTCAAATGTTCAAATTGTTATTATATCAAAATTAAATATAAAAATTATTCAAATAAAATAAATTCAATAAGTAGATGTATAATTGAACAAATTTTTGTTTTATAAAAATCTTTAATATATTTGAAATATTTTAAATTCTTCAATATAAATGAGAATTCATAATAAAACCATTATTTTTCACTATTCATTGAAAACTTTATCTTTTTAGGAAATTATCAAAAATTCACCCTAAGATAATTATTAAATGTATATTTGTAAATTAATTTTCATTTTTCAAAGAAATATTCTAAAATTGTTAAGAATTAATTTAAAAATTAATGTACAAACGGTGACAAAACATTTTTTTGTAAAAATACTATTTTTAATTATAAAAATGGATTTATAATATATTGTCTATAAAAAAATATTAGATGAATGTTAATAATTTGATTGAATATATAATATATTAATTTCATTAAAGGAATTTGGAAAAGTGATTTGTTTAATATATTATGTTAAAATACGTTTCTGTGCCAAAAAATAGTTTTTCAAAAGATTTACTTTATTTTAAAATACGTTTTATCTTCATTTATAATAAATTGGTCACCAACTAATTTATTTTATATACATGTAGAAACCATATATTTTCATAAATTATTTAATCATATTCATACTCGTTTTTCAAATAGATTAGCGATAAATATCATATTAAATAATAATATTTTAACAGTATGTCATGTTACGTTTAAACTCGGTGTTGCATATAATGCAGGATAAACTCAAAATATCATGTAACACAAGATAAACTCAGTGTTTCATATAAAACAATATAAAAATGGTCATCCCAATAATGAAAAAAATTCATAAGGATTAAATAATTTAAAAAATATCTATTTCACAAAATCTCATTTTTTTAAATTCTACCCGCCTTATAATGAATTTTTCCCTCAAAATTCATCACTTGGGTATGAAAAACTGATGAAAATGTTTCCTCATTATATGCTCAGGTGCCCATGTAGCATTCTCAAGCTATTGGTTTCACCAGAAATCATCGACCTAGTGACTGGTCTTATTTTGTATAAATTTAGTTATTCAATCTATAATATATACGAGTTATTTCTCATAAGACATATCATGCTCTAGCTATACGACCTTTGAGTTGAGTACATGTGACGAATCATTTATGTGATTACTCTAGAGAGATACTTATAATACTTCTAAATGTGAGATAGGATTTGTGGAATCTATAATTGATAGGATACCGTCTTGATGTGATCAATAATTTGAAAGGGACCGATATACCTAAGTTTTAGGTTTCCATTATATCATAAGCACAATTTCATCCATTGGTTGTGCTTTAATCAATTTCCACTTCATCACTTACTCCAAGAAATGAATATGAATTATTTATATTCTAGAATCAATAATGAATTAAAAGATACATAATTGAATGATAATTCTTTCCTTCTATCTCTAGTTATAACAAAATGGTTAGCAGATGTTATCCAATATGGATAGATATTCACATGGTAAAGTAATAAATTAATCACTAAAAATTCATCCAAGATGAACATAAACCATTTCAAAAATGGTTAACCATATAAAACTTCAAGAATATTAAAATATATAAAATTAGAATGAAGGTCAATAAATTTTTAAAAAAGAAAATTGTCATTAATCTCCCAAACAACATATAATAGCTCCTAATTGACATATTCCAAACATATGAATACCTTCATCATGTATCCTCTTGAAACATGGTAATTAACTAAATTACCATAAAACTTTATTAAAAACATACATTATTTCTTATTATTTAAATTAAACATACATTATTGTATATATTCCTTAAATTGACAAATGTTGTAAAATCCATTCCTCATAGCATAAATCACTTTGTCAAAATATCATTAATCAGTTCCGAGTTAATTAGCACTATCCAATTTTCTTTATCCATATCAATAATCTGTTTAATCCAACAAGATTTTCTCAACATCAAGAACATATTAAGGGCTATATTTCTTTTAATTGTGTATTTTTCATGAAATATCATTTACCATTAAATCACATTTCTTTTTATTTGGAACTATTCAACATATTATTGAAAATCCTTAATGAAAAAGTTATACTATTGAATCCTAATATATTTCGTTATTAATTTTTTACATTAAATAAATACATCAACAATTATAATTCATCCTTAATCTATTAACTATGATTTACCATCTTATTCATTAATACCCATTTCCTTTTATATTTTATTTGTAGTCTCTTCAGCATCAACAATAAAACCTTTAGTTTTATCACAGTGTGGACCCTCATCTTGAGAATTCTCCATAGTACATTGATTTTTAGAATACCCATAATTTCAATATTTATAAAATTCATCCATTATTTATGCCTTAGCGAAACCCTTATTCAGTCCATTTTTTCAACTAAACTTTTCATTTTTTCTCATAAGTTGCTTACACTTTCCCCTTCTTATCCTCATATTTAACATCTTCATGTTTCATTAAGACATTACTTAGAGTTATTCTTACATAATACTTTACATATAGGAAACCATGTCTTATATCATCCATTTTCTCCACCAACCACACTATCAATGAACCATATCCTTGTCTTCTTTCATGAGTTCAAGAGTTGGTTTAGGTTTATGTTTTTAATCATATATTGTGATAAATCATTAGAAAAAAACATAATATCCATAATGTAGTCATCATATAATTTGGATTCTCATAAAAATATTTTCTATCACATTCAACATTAATCTAGTTCCATCATAAAGCGACCCATGCATCTATTATACTAACATTATATTACTTTGGTTGAATATTTATTATATTACACAAACAGACACCCAAAGTATAAGGCCCTAGCCTTAAACCTTACTTAATATTGAATTAAATGAATAATTCACATTGAGGATCTTTTCAGGTTTTGAGTTTTATAGAATTAGAACATAACTATTACATCTGAAAAGATTACAAAGTAGACACTTCTACTAAGTTTCCATAATAAAAAAACTCTTAAAAAGAAACACGTCTAGTTCCATGTCTTATATAGCATGACATTCCCTTGATCCCATCCTTGACCTTATTCCACTTTACGTCCTGTGAAAAACATTTCGAAAAAAACATGGGGTGAGCATAAAAAGCTCAGTAAGGGATACACAAAGAATGAAAACTGTTACTTTTTCAAACATCAAGTAAACCATGTATACTCTAACAAAGTAATACCTTCACCATCATGAAGTAGTAAAAAATCTTCACTGAATAAAGTATCATTACTTACCTTTTTGTAACCAAAGGATTACCATAAAACCCATATAAATAACACATAGCATATATAAAGGTAACTTGGGACATAAACATACTTAAGTGGAATAACCATACGGTCGACTTCCACACATATCACTTAATGGAATAGCCATACGGCCAATTTCCATACATACTTAATGGAATAGCCATACGGCTGACTTCCATAACCAATGCATTGGAGGTTATAACGTAACCACCCGTCCTGGTATTCATGGCACCACCCGTCATATGGTTTATCACATAACCACCCATCAAATGTCCAAGTTCCAATATAAAATCATAAAACATAAAACCAATATAAAGGAATGATAACATTTCGACATTTCAATAACAATATATAATTTAAATATATTGATATAATAGAATCCTTTATCAAAACCATTTTCAATACCAAAATACATAAAAGAATATATGGTATTTAGTTTATTTTAAAAAACATTACGTCTTGTTGAGGAAGCCAAAGACCAAATAATACTCGCGGCGGCAGAAAAGGTCGTTGTCACCACATACGTTAAAAAAAACAATTCTTTTTGTCGTTTAGGAAAACGCTTCGTAGAAAAAGATTCCTTTTGTATAAAAGTAAAAGTCAAAGGTGTTTATACACCATATAAAATAATGTTGTGTATAAAACGAAATATGCCGCAATGAAAGGAGATTGAGACGAAGTCCCTTACCTTGGGTACGACTTGACTCGATCGTTCTTTAACGTCCTGAATAATAAACTTGAGTAAATTTCTACTTGATTAAAAACCTTATTAAAGTTAATTATTCCTTTTATATCACTTATTTCCATGTTATAAACATTATGTAACAATTTAAGTTAATAATGTTTATTTTGTCGATATATGGTTCTTAAGTCGAAAGTGGAATTCTTACAATTGAATGTTGTTCGTGTGGTCAAAGGTTCTTTATATCCAGAATGAAATTCCTGATTTGGATATCATATATATAATATATATCCATCATATACATGTATTTATAATATTACATAAACATTTAGAGGTAAGAAATGAAATGCACTGTTCATGGAGACGGTATGTCGTACGTACGCATGAACGCTACTTTCATTTCTTTGTCATATTAATGGAATTAAAACTAAATGAGAGGCATGTATATTTTAATTCCAGAATTATATTAATCATTTATATATATAATTCATTATATATATCCATTATATACATGTACTTTTAATAGTACATTACATTTGGGGATAAGAAATGAAATGCACTGTTCATGGAGACGGTAAGCCGTACGTACGCATCAATGCTACTTTCATTTCTATCTCATACTTTATTGGAAAGAAATAATAATGATATAGAGGTATATTATAATTCCAGTATAACATAATATATAATAACTTTAAATCCATCCTTTACACGTCCCACATATGGCATTAACGAATCACATCACTTTGAGGGGGCGGTAGTCCACACTAACTTAAATAAAGATATCGTGTTTACCCATAATGGAAACCATAAAGGTATGCCCAAAATGAAAAATACAGAATCTTAAAGAAAACATAAACATATTATATATCATATATAAATATAGTGACATTTTAATGGCCACCTTTGAAGGTGTTAAAGGAATGTTGAACAATCATCATTTCGGGAGGCATAAATTCACCATCCACGGAAACAGTATGTTCTTTAACCATTAGATGAAGGTGTGTGTAAGTGTAGCTCGAATAATTCTTATAAAAACATCCTAGTATATTTAATATACTGGATTTGTTACAAAAGAAATAAATAAAAAAAGCTTAAGGGGTTGGAGAAGAAAAATAATACAAAAGGACTCAAGTGAAGACATTACCTCAAAATCGGGTAACTCCCTTTGGTTGGAGCTCAGAGGCTTCCATGAGAAGAAATATTCCCAAATTGAGGCTTCAAGGAGTAATAGAAGTAAGTGGAGAGACAAAATGGGCAGGGGTTGGCCAAGCCAAAGGCTTTGGGAGTGTGGGTAAGGTGGTAGAGGTGGGGGACTTTTATAAGAGGAGAGGAGGGGCACTTTTGGAATGTAAAGAAATATTACTTTATTTGAAAATGTGTTTCTGAGTTTAAAAGGTCCAAAATTGATATAATTCGTGTATAAGGTTATAAGGGTTCTAAATACACCCATCCAATAAGTTTTGGGCATGTGTAGTTCATAGATTTTACATTATCTTTCCATTTTATTTAAATCGTCAAATAATGATGTCAGCACTGCATCATTATTATGTCATAAATAATTTAATTTATTTAATGTCGTAAAATTATAAAAAAATTACTATAATGTAGGAAATAGTTTTATCTTGTTAATTACTATTTATAATAAAAAATAGGACTTGTATAACCCCATTTAAAAATTGTTTTAGTAAAACATATCATGTTTGTGCCATTTTTTTACATTAACATTAAATAAAAGGTATTTATGTCATTTTCCAACCAAAGTGGCTCCATGGGGTCCCCAAGTTGACCCATGGCTTTTCTTGGTCTGAAATGACACATCCAATGATGTTATGACATGTTTCATGTTCATTTCATATTATTAAAACATTATTTTTACCTTAAACTACACTAATTACCACTAATCGCGATTAAAAACTTAATAAGTTATTATTCACCAAAAAATTATTTTAATCTAATTGAACCACATTTTACTTCTTAGTGACAACCATGTATGTTGGATTTTTTAAATTCAATACACAAAGGTGGCAAAATTTCATTTAAATGGAAAATCAGTTTTTATAAGTACCACTTAGTGATTTCACTATTCATCAAAAATTGAAGTTTTTCAGAAAAATTCCAAAAATTCTCCCTAAGCTATATTTGATATTCTGAATTCAAAAATGAAGTCCATTTTACAAAATTCAAAACATATAAGTCAAATTAATTAATTTAATAATTAATTCCAGCTGTCATGACAAATAGCCTTTTTTTGTGAAACAATAAGTATCAAAAGATTGACACTAGTTTAAGTCCGATTTCAAAGTGAAATTAATTCCAACGACCACTATTGGATTTAATGGTAAAAATATTTTCTAATTTCACTTTAAAACCAATTCAAATAATAATATAATCATATAAATAAATTAGATCAAAAAGAGGCTTTGAATTAAAATACAACATTTACAATATTCATTAAAAAAATAAACTTTATCGGAAAGGTACCAAAAATTTACACAAAGTAAATTTTGATGTCCCGATTCTAAAGAAGAGTTATATTTGGTCCAATAGAATTTATAAGATTGATCAAAACTATATTTAATGATGGTTTGCCGTCAAAAGGTGATAAGTGAACCCTTAGTGAAAATTAGCTTATAAATGCCTAAAATTGAATTCTTTCCATATTTTAAGCCATTATATTTTATTGGGTAAATATAAAAACATTTAAAAACATATATAATCATATTTTAGTTATTTCTATCCATTCCCTCCAGTACAACGGCTACATGTTAACTAGCATTTAAAATAATATTATTATATTACTAGTGTGCAACGTAAGATTTCAATGAAACTCATCGTTGAGTATCCAGTACGCTATCGAATGTAGAAACCCCTTTTAATTAAAATTAATAATTAATTCGTAAATATTAATTAATATGAAAATTATTTATTCCTTATTTACCTGGGATGTTACATCCATCCCCCCTTTTGGGAATTGTGTCCTCGTTATTTTATTCACTTATCAAAATAAGTGGGGGTATTTATCCCTCATAGCATTTTCAGATTCCCACGTTGCCTCTTCAATCACATGGTTTTTCCACAAAACCTTTACCTGATGAATCACCTTATTCCGTAACACCTTCTCCCTATGGTCAAGAATCTAGACTGGTTTTTCTTCATAATATAGGTTCTCTTCCAGCTGAACTACCTCTGGACTCAAAACATGAGATGGATCTGGCATATACTTCCTCAACATTGAAACATTAAAAACATTGTGTACCTGAGATAAACTCGAAGGTAAAGCCACTCGGTAAGCAACTGATCCAACTTTCTCCAGAATTTCATATGGTCCAATGAACCTTGGACTCGGCTTTCATTTCTTACCAAATCTCATCACACTTTTCCATGGATAAACCTTGAGAAAAACATGATCACCTACCTCGAAAGATAGATCCTTCCTCCGGTTATCCGCATAACTCTTCTGCCTGCTCTGAGCTGTTCTCATGTGTTTCTGAATCACCTGAACCTTTTCTGCCATCTATTCTACCAATTCTGGTCCCATCAACTTCCTTTCACCCACTTTATCCCAGAAATCTGGAGTTCGACACCGCTTCCCATTTAATGCCTGAAATGGTGCCATCTATATACTAGAATGAAAACTGTTATTATATGAAAATTCAACCAAAGAAAGATGTTAGTCCCAACTTCCCTGATAATCCATCAAACAAGCTCGTAGAATATCCTCCAATGTCTGAATTGTTCGTTCTGACTGCCCATCTGATTGAGGATGAAAAGCTGTACTAAAATTTAATTCAGTACCCAACGACTTCTGAAGGACTTTCCAAAAGATAGAAGTGAACCTGGGATCACAGTCAGATACAATGGAGAGGGGAACTCCATGTAACCTGACTATCTCTTTAATATACAAACGGGAAAGTTGATCTAGAGATAAAGTATCTCGTATAGTAAGGAAATGAGCAAATTTGGTCAAGCGATCAATAATAACCCAGATTGCATTATTACCTCGAGATTTCCTCCGTAATCCCACAACAAAGTCCATGGATATGTTTTCCCATTTCAACTCTGGCACTGGTAAAGGCTGAAGCATCCCTTTAGGTAACTGCCTCTCTGCTTTAACCTGCTGACAAGTCAAACATTTCACAGTAAAATCAGCAATATCTCTTTTCATTCCATCCTACCAGTAATACTCCCACAGATCTCTGTACATCTTAGTACTGCCAGGATGAACTAAAAACGGAGAACTATGAGCCTCACATAACAACTCATTCTTCAACTGTGAATCACAAGGCACACATAATCTCTTCCCAAACCTCAAAACACAATCATTATCAATGTTTAATTCATGAAACTTACCTTTCTGAACCAGCTTTACCTTTTTCTGCAACTCACTGTCTTGCTTCTGTGCTTGCTTGATTCTGTCTGATAGAGAAGATTTCACTGATACCTGGAACAGAATAGAAGGAATCCCTGCACCAACAAATTCTATTCCAAATTTCATTAAATCCAAAACCAAAGGACCTCATTCCAAACATAGCATGGTTAATGAAGCATTACTTTTTCGACTCAAAGCATCGTCCACTTTATTTGCTTTTCCTGGATGGTAGTGGATTGTACAATCATAATCCATAATTAATTCCAGCCATCTCCTCTGTCTCATGATCAATTCTTTCTGAGTGAATATATACTTTAAACTTTTGTGATCAGTATATATTTCACACTTTACTCCATACAAATGATGCCTCCAAATTTTTAAAGCAAAGACAACAACAGCTAATTCAAAATCATGTGTACGGTAATTTACCTCATGAGTTTTCAACTGACGTGAAGCATAAGCAATTACCTGATCATTCTGCATTAGGACACAGCCAAGTCCCTTCAACGAAGCATCACTGTATATAACAAACTCACCATTCCTGAAAGGAAGTGCCAAAACTGGAGCTTTCACCAATCATATTTTCAACTCCTGAAAACAACAATCACATTCTTTTGTCCAGATGAACTTAACACCCTTACGAGTTAGCTTAGTCATTGGACTAGATAACCATCAAAAATTTTCAACAATCCTTCGGTAGTAACCTGCCAAACCAACAAAACTACGGATCTCGGTTATATTTGTGGGTCTCGGACATTCTTCAACAACTTTTGTTTTAGTAGGATCAACAGTTATGCCATCTTTCGAAATAATGTGACCCAGGAAAGAAATTTATTGTAACCAAAACTCATACTTTCTGAATTTTCCATATATTTTCTTTTCTTTTAAGGTTTTCAAGATAACCCTTAAATGACTTTCATTCTCCTCTTTACTTTTAGAAAACACCAAAATATCTTCAATGAAAACAACCACAAACTTATCCAAGAACTCGTGGAAAATTCTATTCATAAGGTCCATGAATACAGTAGGTGCATTGGATAACCCAAATGGCATAACTACAAATTTGTAATGGCCATATCTAGTACGGAACACAGTCTTCGGAACATCTTCTTCTTTTACATTCAACTGATGGTACCCCAAACTCAAGTCAATTTTCGAAAAATACTGAGCTCCCTGGAGCTGATCAAATAAATCATCGATATGAGGCAAAAGATACTTGTTCATAAAAGTAATATTATTCAAGGCTCTATAATCAATGCAAAGTCTCATTGATCCATCTTTCTTTTTAACAAACAAGACAGGAGCACCCCATGGTGAAGTTCTAGGTCGAATGAAACCTTTATCTAATAACTCCTGCGATTGTATCTTTAACTCTAAAAGTTCAACATGAGCCATTTGATAAGGGGGTTTTGAAATTGGCTTAGAATCAGGAACTAAGTCAACAGTAAATTCAACTTCCCGATCATGAATAATACCAGGAAACTCATTAGGAAAAACATCAAGATACTCATTTACCTCTGGCACATCATTAATCTGAACAGTTCCTTTATTTTCAACAATATGTGCAAGGTAACATTCATTTCAATCTTTTACTAGTTTCCCAACTTCCTGATACGTTATCAAAATCAAGGGTTCATTCTTGTACACAAACTGAAAATCATTCTGAAAAGAAAACATTTTAGCTCTGCAGTCAATCTTAGCATGATAAACAGAAACCCAATCCATGCCCAAAATAACATCAAACTCTACTAGAGGGAAAATAATAAGGTTTGCTGGTAGATTGTTTCCACACATAAGGATAGAAAGGTTCTTATAATTCCTTTGTGCCTAAACGTTCCCTCCGGGTGTTTTTACCATAAGTTCAGGGTTCATATCTTGAGATGGAATTTCCAATTAACTAGAAAACTTCTCAGAAATGAAAGAGTGTGTAGACCCTGAATCAAAAAACACATTGGCATAATCTGAACAAACAAACAGTGTACCTGATACCACTTCATTCGATGGCCCAACATCTGCAGAAGTTGTTGCAAAAGATTTCACCACCCCTTTCTTCTTGTAGTCTGGCTGCATTCCCCCAGTTGAGTTCTTCGTTGGACACTCGTTTGCATAATGACCCATTTCATTACACTTAAAACATCTTACCATTGGCTTTTCATTGCCTGCTTTATCATCTTCCTTACAGTTACGAGCAATATGACCAGACTTACCACACCAAAAGCACTTACCAGACTAGGATAAACATTCTCCAGGATGCATTTTACCACACTTCTCACAAGATGGATATTTGGTTTTCTTACCTCCTTACTTCTTTAATGAATTCTTCCCCTTTTCCTACCAACTAGACCTCTTATTCTGTTGTTTTTCATAGAACACCTGATCATCGGAAAACTCCATTTCCACCTTCTCCGCACATCGAACAAGTTTTTCATAACTTTTGAACTCACGAGAAGCTAAATCCCTTCGATACTTTGGCTTTAACCTTGAGTAAAAACGGTTTATGTTACTATCAAGATCTCGTATGATGTTCGGAGCATACCTTGCCAATCTAGTGAACTTTGCTTCATAAGCAGCCACTGAATCATCCTCCTATCTCAATTCTAGGAACTGTTTTTCCATCCTATGACGAACCACCTTAGGAAAATATTTCTCAAGAAACATACCTTTGAATTCATCCCAGTGAAGATCCTCAATCTCATCACTATCCCTGATATTTTTCACCATCGACCACCACTGATCAGCTTCACCTTCAAAATGGTAAACAGTAAGACTAACCTTTTGATGTTCTGAACACCCCATGACATCAAAAATCTTCTCCAGTGCTTTAATCCACCCTTCATCTTGCACAGGGTTAGATGATCCTCTGAATGATGGGGGATGTTGCCTCATGAAGTGTTCCACCACTGACATGTTCCTCTATGGTTGATCTGGTTGATCTCGTGCATGGATACCACCACCATTTATAGCCTGAGTCAACTGTTCCATCACTGCAACAAACTATTCAGTTCCGATTCCGACCATCTCAGGTTGCTGATTTGGAAGGTTGTCTTCCTCCTGATGTCGTCCCAACATATCTGCTCTGTTTCCTCTGCGGAAAACCATTCTGAACACAGAAATATCTTAGGCGAAGCAACATGGTAATCTTTAAATGCTATATCATTTCAATCATATCCTAAATTAACTTATAATTTCACAATTTTCTAATAGCTAAAGTTATCTAAACCGACCTCTGATACCAACTATAAGGCCCCAGCCTTAAACCATACTTAATATTGAATTAAATGAATAATTTACATTGAGGATCTTTTCAGGTTTAGAGTTTTGAGAAATAGAACATAACTATTACATCACAAAAGATTACAAAGTAGACACTTCTACTAAGTTTCCATAATAAAAAAACTCTTAAAAATAAACATGTCTAGTTCCATGTCTTATATAGCATGACATTCCCTTGATCCCATCCTTGACCTTATTCCACTTTAAGTCCTGTGAAAAACATTTCGAAAAAAACTTGGGGTGAGCATAAAAAGCTCAGTAAGGGATGCACAAAGAATGAAAACTGTTACTTTTTCAAACATCAAGTAAACCATTTATACTCTAACAAAGTAATACCTTCACCATCATGAGGTAGTAAAAACTCTTCACTGAATAAAGTATCATTACTTACCTTTTTGTAACCAAAGGATTACCATAAAACCCATATAAATAATAAATAGCATATATAAAGGTAACTTGGGACATAAACATATTTAAGTGGAATAACCATACGGTCGACTTCCACACATATCACTTAATGGAATAGCCATACGGCCAATTTCAATACATACTTAATGGAATAGCCATACGGCCGACTTCCATACCCAATGCATTGGAGGTTATAACATAACCACCCGTCCTGGTATTCACAGCACCACCCGTTATATGGTTTATCACGTAACCACCCGTCAAATGTCCAAGTACCAATATAAAATCATAAAACATAAAACCAATATAAAGGAATGATAACATTTCCACATTTCAATCAAAATATGTATTTTAAATATATTGACATAATAGAAGCCTTTATCAAAACCATTTACAATACCAAAATACATAAAATAGTATATGGTATTTAGTTTATTTTAAAAAACATTACGGCTTGTTGAGGAAGCCAAAGACCAAATAATACTCGCGGCGGCGGAAAAGGTCGTTGTCACCGCGTACGTTAAAAAAAACATTCCTTTTTTTCATTTAGTAAAACGCTTCGTAGAAAAAGATTACTTTTGTATAAAAGTAAAATTCAAAGGGGTTTATACACCGTATAAAAGAATGCTGTGTATAAAACGAAATATGCCTCAATGAAAGGAGATTGAGACGAAGTCCCTTACCTTGGGTTTGACTTGACTCGATCCTTCTTTAACGTCCTGAATAATAAACTTGAGTTAATTTCTACTTGATTAAGAAACTTTTTAAATTTCATTATTCCTTTTATATCACTTATTGCCATGTTATAAACATTATGTAACCATTTAAGTGAATAATGTTTGTTTTGTCGATATTTGGTTCTTAAGTCGAAAGTGGACTTCTTACAATTGCATGTTGTTCATGTGGTAAAAGGTTCTTTATATCCAGAATGACATTCCTGATTTGGATATCATATATATCATATATATCCAGAATATACATGTATTTATAATATTACATAATCATTTAGAGGTAAGAAATGAAATGCACTGTTCATGGAGATGGTAAGCCGTACGTACGCATGAACGCTACATTCATTTATTTGTCATATTAATGGAATTAAAACTAAATGAGAGGTATGTATATTTTAATTCCAGAATTATATTCATCATTTAGATATATAATTAATTATATATATCCATTATATACATGTACTTTTAATAGTTATTACATTTGGGGATAAGAAATGAAATGCACCGTTCATGGAGACGGTAAGTCGTACGTACGCATGAACGCTACTTTCATTTCAATCTCATAAATTAATGGAAAGAAATAATATTGATATAGAGGTATATTATATTTCTAGTATAACATCATATATAATAACTTTAAATCCATCCTTTACACGCCCCACATATGGAATTAACGAATCACATCACTTTGAGGGGGCGATAGTCCGCATTTCCTTAAATGAAGATATCGTGTTTACCCATAATGGAAACCATAAAGGTATTCCCAAAATGAAAAATACAGAAGCTTAAAGAAAACATAATCATATTATATATCATATATAAATATAGTGACATATTAATTGCCACCTTTGAAGGTGTTAATGGAATGTTGATCAATCATCGTTTCGGGAGGCATAAATTCACCATCCACGGAAACAGTATATTCTTTAACCATTAGATGAAGGTGTGTGTTAGTGTAGCTAGAATCCTTCTTATAAAAACATCCTAGTATATTTAATATACTGGAGTTGTTACAAAATAAATAAATAAAAAGTGTTTATGGGGTTGGAGTAGCAAAATAATACAAAAGGACTCAAGTGAAGACATTACCTCAAAATCGGGTAACTCCCTTTGGTTTGAGCTCAAAGGCTTCCTTGGGAAGACTTCTGCCCAAATTGAGGCTTCAAGGAGTAAGAGAAGTAAGTGGAAAGACAAAATGGGCAGGGTTTGGCCGAGCCAAAGGCTTTGGGAGTGTGGGTAAGGTGGTAGAGGTGGGGGCCTTTTATAAGAGGAGAGGAGGGACACTTTTGGAAAGTAATGATATATTACTTTATTTGAAAATGTGTTTCTGAGTTTAAAAGGTCCCACATTGATATAATTAGTGGATAAAGTTATAAGGGTTCGAAATCCACCCATCCAATAAGTTTTGGACATGTGTAGTTCATATATTTTACATTATCTTTCCATTTTATTTAAATCATCAAATAATGATGTCATCACTGCATCATTATTATGTCATAAATAATTTAAATTATTTAATGTCTAACAATTATAAAAAAAATACTATGATGTAGGAAATCGTTTTTTATTTCCAATGACTATTTATAATCAAATATCTGACTTGTATAACCCCATTTAAAAATTGTTTTAGTAAAACATATCATGTTTGTGCCATTTTTTTACATTAACATTAAATAAAAGGTATTTATATCATTTTCCAACCAAAGTGGATCCATGGGGTCCCCAAGTTGACACATGGCTTGTCTTGGTCTGACATGACACATACAATGAGGTTATGACATTTGTCATGTTCATTTCATATTATTAAAACATTATTTTTACCTTAAACTACACTAATTACCACTAATCGCGATTAAAAACATAATAAGTTACGATTCACCAAAAAATTATTTTAATCTCATTGAACCACATTTTACTTCTTAGTGACAACAATGTATGTCGGATTTTTTAAATTCAATACACAAAGGTGGCAAAATTTCATTTAAATGGAAAATTAGTTTTTATAAGTACCACTTAGTGATTTCACTATTCATCAAAAATTGAAGTTTTTCAGAAAAATTCCAAAAATTCACCCTAAGCTATATTTGATATTCTGAATTCAAAAATGAAGTCCATTTTACAAAATTCAAAACATATAAGTCAAATTAATTAATTTAATAATTAATTCCCAGTGTCATGACAAATAGCGTGTTTTTGTGAAACAATAAGTATCAAAAGATTGACACTAGTTTAAGTCCACTTTCAAAGTGAAATTAATTTCAACAACCACTATTGGATTTAATGGAAAAATATTTTCTAATTTCACTTTAAAACCAATTCAAATAATAATCAAATCATATAAATAAATCAGATCAAAAAGAGGTTTTGAATTAAAATACAACATTTACAATATTCATTAAAAAATGAACTTTATCAGAAAGATACCAAAAATTTACCGAAAGTAAATTTGGATGTCCCGATTCTAAAGAAGAGTTATATTTGGTCAAATAGAATTTATAAGATTGATCAAAACTACATTTAATTTCGGTTCGCCGTCAAAAGGTGATTAGTGAACCCTTAGTGAAAATTAGGGTATAAATGCCTAAAATTGAATTCTTTCCATATTTTAAGCCTTTATCTTTTATTGGGTAAATATAAATACATTTAAAAACATATATAATCATATTTTAGATATTTCTATCCATTCCCGCCAGTACAACGGCTACATGTTAACTACCATTTAAAATAATATTATTATATTACTAGTGTGCAACGTAAGATTTCAATGAAACTCATCATTGCGTATCGAGTACGCTATCGAATGTAGAAACCCCTTTTAATTAAAATTAATATTTAATTCGTAAATATTAATTAATATGAAAATTATTTATTCTCTATTTACTTGGGATGTTACACAAAGACCTTATTATTTTAGTGCCTTTGGAAACATTGAAACATAAACAATGGTACAAAAGTAAGATATATTTTCTCCAACTAGGTTCTGAAGGACTAGAACCCTTCTTATACACATAATAAATAATACATATATCCATAATATAGGGAAAGAAAACATAAAAAAGAGTGACCTCTAATACTCAGTAATGGTAAACAAGGGAGATATATAAGAATAATAATAATCATAATGGTATAATAACATGATCATAAAAGTATAAGATCAAACCATTCATATCAAATATCCTAAAAAAGATTCATGGAGTAAATATTTGTAATTCAAAATACTTGAATCATAAGAGAATTAAGAGCATAAGTAATGAAAAAATAACATAGAGATAAGACATGGAATTTTGTTATACAGTTAAGAATATAAATTTATTTCAATACTAGTCAAGAATAAATTTCACATCCATCTTTTTGGAATGGTTTTACAACCTAAACCACCTTGGTAGTCTTGGTTCTCACCCATGACTATCTTAGTAATCAATGTTTACTACCAATACCATCTTAGTGGAAGAAGTAAATTACTGAACTGATTTCACTCCATATTCCTAACATGTCTATATTTTATGATACATATCTTTACCCAATTTATTGTAGGGAGATATATGCCACCCCATCTCATAATGAAATAAAACATATGAGTACCACAATATCAAAAACAATAATAAAAAAACCCACCAAATGAAATGGGTATCATAAACATGCCATCATATATAACCTAGGGAAAATATATAGGTTTCATAATCATTTATACATTTTATAAACCATGAAAATAATTGGGTTTCAATAGAATATAACCCATGGAAGAGAAATGAGTGTCATAGAAATCATTCCATCAAAATATAAACCATTTAGAGAGTTAATGTGAATTGTATAGTAGGATAATATCCCTAGAATGGCATGATAAAAACCAATATATGTAATCTTAGATGGAAAATAATTTTTAAAGATCTTAAAAAAACTGAGGAAAATAGCCTTTCTTCTTTGAAAAAAGATACTTTTTAAAAATATGAAACAATTTTTTAATAATAATTCTTTGAAAATTGTTTTGAAAGTATGTGAGGAACCATTGAAAATATTAAACAAATAATTTAAGTGTATTTTTCGTTTAAAATGAGCTTAAATTATAATCTTTAAGAAAAATCATGATTTTTTTTAAAACTAGGTTTTTGAATAAAACAGATTTTTGACCGAGGAGAGAAATAAGGTAATATTTTCATAAAAACACTTTCTTAATTATCTTAAGTACCAAAAAGTGTAAAAATTCTACCAATAAATGAATATATCATGAAAAACTAGAGGAGCATAAAATCATGATAATTCTTTAGATATTGATCATAATATGTCATCAATTGAAGAATAATCATAAATAAACCTAATAAATGATGAGATTATAATAATAAACTCTAACCACTTTTATAACATTGAATCAAGGTCCACATGAAATAATAAATTTATATAGAGATTAGAATATCATTAAAAGATGTATATTTATTATATTACATGAAAAATTTCAGTATAAACATATTATAAAAGAATATAGGTTTATGATCACAACATGTGTCTCAAAGAAAAAAAATTGAGACAAAATTACATTACCAATTTGGTTACTTTTGACTTGTAAAAATCAATGATATATATATATATATCATAAAATGGATATGAAAATTCCCATTAATTTATGAATAATTATCATATAATAAATTCAAGGTCATTATATACACCACACAATGTAAATTAGTTTTGAATAAGTCATTAGTTTCATAGTAATAAAAGTGAGACTATAAATCCCCTTACCTTATATCTTGATTCTCATCATACTCATACCTACATCATAAATAATAAATCAATGTTTATTATTAATCTATTATAGATACATATTAAATTATATCATAATATCTATTATTTTATTATTACCTTTTATTTCCCATTTATTATCGATTTCACGTTAAAGTTACATTTTGGGTAATAACCACTTTGGTTTTTGTTTGTGTTTTGATTTATTATATTTTGGATATATTACTTATATAATGATTTAATAATATCTATAATGATAAAAATAATATAAATATCATATATATTTAGTATATATGTATTTATTATAGTTTAACAAAAAATGGAAATTATAAATGAATAATACCGTTCATGGAGATGGTCAGTCGTACGTAAACATGAAACTTGTTTACATTTCCTTATCATTTTTTATAGAAATAAAATTAATATATATATATATATATTAATTACAATACAATAAACATTTAATATATAAATAATATGTATATTAAACAATCTATTATACATTCCTCGTAAACCATTAACAAATCACATCGCATTGAGTAAGCTGTAGTCCACACATCCACAAACGAAGTTATCATATTCCACAAAATGGAAAAAAAATGAAGTTATGTATTATATATTAATTATATAAAAATAAAAAAATCATAAATATAATATATTTCATATAGAAATATTAATTCAATCATTATTCCCAACCATGAAAGGTGGTAATGGTAGAAATAATGACATCGGTTCGTCGGGTGGTAGTACGTCGTACACATGAATGATGATTAAGTATCACATTTGTTGGAAGTGTGTGTTTGTAGAGTCCATACACTAAATAAGAAAAAATATATCTATATTTATTATATTATGTTTATTATATAATCATGTAATAGTAATAATTTAGGGGGTGGGTAAAGAAGTTAAACATATCTGCTTGTTGAAGGAAGTTACCTCCTCTTTAGGTAACTACGTTTTGATTTCCACCAAAGGTCATCATTGGATGGATTTATACACCAAGTGAGGATTCATGGTTAAATTTAGGAAATTTGTGAGTAAACTTATATAGGGTTTATCTATGAAAAATGACTTCAGAGGATTGAATAGGTTGGGTGGAGAGGAGGGCATTTATAAGTGTGGGAAAGGACACACTTGGCATTTTTGAAAAGAATGGTGTTATCTCTATGTTTTTACCAATAAATATGATTTCAAAACACACAAAATTGACCGAATGAAAGTTTAATGTCAAAATGCGGCTATAAAATGGGTTTTTGGACAAGTTTATGACCATTTTTACACCTTATATTCTAATTTTAGTCATTAAGTAAACTCGTTTTTACCAAAATCACTTAAATTAATTTTAAATTCTTTCTCTAATATCATTAGAAAAAAAATTAATTTTTCCTTATTATAAATTATAAATTATTAGGATTAAAAATATTGATTCTATTTTTTGAAATAAAACTCATTAAATTTGTATAAATTAATTTAAAATTAATCCCGCAGACAGGATGAGATGAAATGTTTTTGAGGGTGATCTTTTCAAAAGAATGAAATGATTTTATATCCAATTTCAATGTAAATTTGGTTTAGATTATATAAATTGGATTAAATAATGTAAAATATATCTAATTATAATTTAAAACCAATTCAAAATATATTTTAACTATATAAATAAATTACTCAAAAAGGAAATTTTCAATTAAAATTTACTATTTTTAACTATATATCGAAAAATGAAATATTTCAGAAAAAATACCAAAGATTTATCCAAAGATAATTTATACATTATGAATTCAAATTTTATGTTTATTTTATAAAATTAAATTTCTAAAAGTTTCTAAAATTATTTTTATTATTATTCATATAATGATATAAAAAGAAGTTCTTTTAAAAAAATAGTATTTTCAAACATATAAAGACATTACCAATATATATATATATATATTTATATCTATTATCAATATGATTAAATTATATGAAAACAATATAAATCATATTTAAAAATTATTTATTACCGTTTTTATTACTATGTTTAATGGATATTTTATAATTTTTTTATTTAAAATAATTATTATAATAAAATATTGTAGCTAATACGGTGTTGCATGTAGCGCAAGATTACATTGGATCATCATATAATGAAAATTTTAATTGGTGTATCATTCAAAATATTAAATCAACTAACTTTAATTTATTCTAAAAAAGGTTAATAAAAATTTGGGTGTTACATTCTACCCCCACTAAAATGAATTTCTACCCCGAAATTTATCATTCTGATATAACCAAATGGGGATACTTCTTGCTCATCGTATCCTAAAGTTCCCAAGTAGCATCACCTAAATATCTGTTTCTATAAAAAACATTTACCATGTGAGTGTTCTGGTTTACTAAAAATTTCTTTGTATAATCCATAATTCCAACTGGTTGTTCCTCATAAGAAAGATCCTACAAAAGTGGTATAACATTTTAGTTCAGTAAATGTGAAGGGTCGTGTATGTAATTCCTTTGGAGAGATGCATGGAACATATCATGGACGTGAGAGTTATTTCATGGATTTTCCATGAAATATGGTACCTCTACATATGATAAAAAATTTCATCAGGATTGATATACATAGGACATAGTTTCCCTTTCTATCTGAATATCATAACCTTCTTCTCGAGAGAAATTTGTAGAAACACTTTTTCAATAAATTCAAATTCAATATCACACCAATGGTTTTGATCATAATTTTTCTCCAAACTCTGATCTTCCTTGATATGTTGATGAATGGTTCTAACCTTCTCAGATATTTCATCAGCTATCTGAGGTCCCAGTTGCATTCTTTCTCCAACTTCACTCTAAATCACTGGAGATCTACATTTATTTCCATTTAATACTACATAAGGAGCCATATGAATTCTTGATGAAAATTTATTAACTAAATTTTTTTTAAATTATCATATACCCCTTTTAATGGCTAAGGGGGAACCCAACATGAAATCAAATACATGAGACAAAAAACTGTTCCCCAAAAATCCAAAATCCAAAAAACCATATCAATTCAACAAAGTAAACCCCCTCCACATCATCAAAACATTAAATACTTCTTGTACCTTCACATCGCTTCTCAAATAGATATCCTGTGTATAGATGATTGAGCCTGATATAGATGGAAAATGGCATACCCTCTTGAACATACAATTCCAGATAGCAATGTTCTAGTGATTACTCTCAACTCTAAACCTTATCTGGAGAATCCCCTGAAGAAGTTCTGGATACATAGTCCCTTGAATCAAAGACCATAGGAGAATAAATTGATCAAATAACTATAATAGATTCAACCAATATAAAATAATCATATAGTAGGTTCACAAAATAGATTCATGGAAAGATCGCGCAGTAGTTTCACAACCCAATCCAATTCACGTAGTCAAAAAATCAATGATAAAAAACCATAACCATAGTCATCCTCTCAAACACTAAATCCAATGCTATATGAATGTAAGTAAATATCCTTACACATTAAATAATATTTAGTTAAGTCACTAATTTTTCATGGAGGATCTTTTTTGTTATATAGTTTTATATAATTATGCCATAACAATGACATTACATCCCAAAAATTACAAAATATACACTTCTACTCTATCCAATTTTTTTTCACAATAATAAAACTCCTTAAATAAAACAAGAATTATTTTCATGATAGAAATATTCTTGAATTATTCCTTTCACTTACCCTTCCTTATACCCTGTGAAAAACAATTCAAAAACTTGGGATGAGCATAGAAAGCTCAATAAGGGAAATAAAATAAGGAAAGTTAATATTAGTCCATGAATACATAAAAATCAATGAAATAATATTTTTCACTCATAAAACATAATCTCTTTAACATACCTCATGAAATCATAATATTTATGAATAATATATATAAATCATAAATCATAAATGTAACTTTTGGTATCCATAACATACTTATATTGTAGCTTTCATATCTACATTGGGAGTTAAATTTGGAATACTCATAATATTATATTCTCTAAATATATTAGGAGAAAAATTAATGGTTACCTCTATCATATTAACCGATGCATTAGAGAGCTATCTCGGGCTCACTGGCCATTAGTTTATCGCAGAACCACCGATATGTAAACAATGCCCATAAACCATAAAAAATTCATAAGACATAAAATAAGCATAAAGGAAAGATAACATTTCATCATTTCAATCACAATATATCAATTCAATATATTTTCATAATAAATGATTTCTAAATACAATTTTTAGTACCAATATACATAAAAATGTTATATGGTATTTATTTTCCTTTTCAAAATATTGTGTCTTGTTGGGAAGCCAAACATCAAATAATAGTAGCAGTAGCAGAAAGGTCATTGTCACTGCTTATGATAAAAAGAAACATTCCAGTTGTCATTTAGTAAAATGATTCTTAAAGAAAATATGTTTTTTTGAAAATTTTTTATTTAAATTAAAAGAAAAAGAATATAATTATACACCATGTAATATAAGGTCGTGTTTAAACCAAAATATGCCTCAATGAAAGGAGTTTGAGACAAAGTCCCTTACAAATATCATTTTGTAAATAAAAAAGATCAATTATCTGTATTCACTATAAGTACATATAAATAAAGTATAAATACAAGATAGGATATCAAAAGTTATTTCTCAAATAATCATAGCATGACATAATCAAGATGTAGAAGTTTAACCCAAAGAATTGAAATTTGGTGAAGAAGTTCCATTACCTTGAGTCTGACTTGTCACATATGTTCCTTGTTCTTTCTAAATAATAAACTTAAATAAATTTCAACTTCATTAAGAAATTTTTTTCATTTATTATACCTTCTATATCACTTATTACAATTTTATAAACAATAAGTAATTATTTATGTTTATATCGATCATTTAGTCAATATTCGATACTTGAGTCAAAAATGAACTTATTATAATTAAAAATAGTCTATGTGGTCAAAAGTCTATTATAAATATATAGATATTAATTATTTAAATATAATATATATCTAGTTTATATGTTTATTTATATTATTACATTAAATTTGTAGATAAGAAAATAAATTCACCATTCATGGAGACGGTAAGCCGTACGTACACATGAACGCTACTTTCATTTATTTTTCATATTTAATGGAATGGAAAACTAAATGATACATAGTTATTTTATAATTACAGTATAATCTCATTTTTTATATATGTTTCATAAGTTCATTAAATCCATCCATTATACATTCCATGTATGTCATGAACAAGTCATATCACTTTGATGGGGAAGTAGTTCGCACTTCCCCAAACGTAGTTATCATATTTACACATTATGGAATTAATTAAGGTATGATTTAAATAAAAAAACAAAGCATGGAGAAAATATAAATATAATAAATATAATATATAAATATAGTGAAATCATAATGGACTCCATGATAGGTGGTAGGGGAAAATTGAACAATCACTACTAGAAATTTAATCTATAGCCATAGATCTATAGACAACGTTTTATAGATCCATCAATATGGTTTGTTTATAGACATGATTTTATTAACAAACCGTGGAAACTTATTTTTTTTGCATAAGTGTCTGGTTTCTCCTCCTGCAATACGTGATCCATCCTCCTTCTACTTCTTTATGCCCTCATCCTCCCTGAAGATCCTCCCTAATGAACTCCATCCCGACCTACTCTGTCGAGCTCTCTGTGACATCCTCCCCGTCGAACGTCGCCCCAACTTCCTCCCCGCCGAATGCTGCAGCAACTTCCTCCCTCGATCACTTCGCAACCTTCTCTCCACCAAACGAGACCACGACCTCCTCACTTGAGATCTCCATGATCTTCTACCCACCGAACACCATCGATCCTCCCCGATCTACAACCCTCTTCCTCCCTCTACCTCTCCACGCCCTCCTCCTCCCTTGACCTCTCTGAGCCCTCCTCCCTGCTGAACTTCACCACTATTAGTAGCACCTTATTGTTCACTATGGTAATTAATATCCCTTTTCATTCCTCTAGATTTGGATTTTTTATTTTTATCTTCATTTTAAAAATCCTCCAGTTCTTAAACATTGAGGTGAAATTCAATGAATTGTTTTGTGCATCAATTAGAAAATTCATGAAGGGAAACATCCTATTTAGGCTCATTTTTATGTAGAGTTCAAATTATCTAGTATGTTTTAGGAGTTTATTTAGTTCTTTTTCAATGATTAATTCAATGTTAAGAAACCTATTATCCAAGAAACTCAAGTGTATTATTGTTCTTCATGTTTTATTCAGGGCAGTTCTTTACTAAATTATTAGAGTGAGTCTGAGTCTATGGGTAAGAACAAGTCTTCAGTTATCACAAAAATTGAGGAGGGTTGAATTTTTTCTTGTTCATTCTATAGTGATACACTAGATATCAAGATACATATTTAATATAAAATTGAGGTTATCTAGATCTGGTGAGTATCATCCAATCACAAAGACCATGTATCACGGTAAGGTAAAATTACAAGATTGTATTGGAGAAATTACGTTGAAATATGATCATGAATAGTATTTTCAAGCTTAATCTAAGACATAGCTTTTGGAGGGATGAGTATGTTCTGCTTATTTTACTAGTGAGGCATTGGTATCCATATTATGAATGGTACATTCAGGGGTGGTCAACCAAACTCTAGAATCATCATATGTGATACTTGGATCCTATGAGGATAAATCATCCTAAGAGGGCATGGATCTCTTAACGGAATCATCCTATTATTGTTTTGGAGAAAGTGGACTATAGTATGATTAGATAGAGTCCCAATTATCAGAAGTTTTTTCTTATCATATGTAGACATCATCTCATTGGAGTTCGCCTAATTTTATTCCAGAAACTGATTTGATAAATAATAATATGGATGAAAAGTCTTAAAAAATTTCGGGTTCTACTTAAAATACAAATGGTAAACTCAAGGATATGAATGTAAGATCTATATAGAATAACATTTTATCTATGTTGGTAGTGGATGTAGTCTCCATGAATGTTGGGTGCACGGAGTATGTCCAAAAAATATATTTTAAGGAAATTAAGGGAAGAAAGAAATCATATTTTAGAAATGTGAAATTTCAACCACTGTTATGTGAATTTAATATTTAAGCTACTTGGTATCATTTAAAGTTTAAGGTTTTTATCTAAATAATTTATTTGGTTTCTTTTTTTTGTAGTTTAGTGAATTTTTGGGTGTGTTGATTGTGTGGGTTCATATTTTACCTGAAAAAGTGTTTTATGAAAATGCCAACAAAATGGATTTGAGAGTATGATTGTATAAAGTATACATGTGTGTAAAAATAGAGTGGTTTAAAGGAACTCTTCACTTTTATCTGAAAGCGACAGCATTTTTGGTAACTTGAACCAAGGTATACAAGCTTCGCACATAGAACTTGTTTGACTATACTCATTGAACAGTATAAGTTCCACACTATAAGATAAACATGAAACTCTATCCCCAAGGTGATTTTCAATCAAAATTATTGGGATAAAGTCTATGTAATCTAGGTTTTTTCAAACACCCACATTCAAAAGAAAAAAGTATAATATATTTGGAATTTCATTGATCATAATGGATCCGAAATAGTATATTTGTCACTAAGAACCCTACTACAAATTTTAGCTATTACCATGGATCTAGAGCCATAGTTTTATAGATCCGTGGGTATAGTATGTTTATAGCCATTGTTTAATTAACAAAGCAGCAAAAATAATTTTTTCCTCATAAGAGTCAGGCTCCTCCTCCCTCAAAACACGGACCCTCCTCCCTCAACACTGAAATAATAGGTGGAAGATGGACTTGATGTGCCAATTAGATAAATAATCTCATTCCCACTTATAAATAGATATATATAAAACAAAATTATAATATATCATAATTCTTTTTGTTATTTAATTGTTTTATATGGTGATGGTGATTAAATTACAATTGTGTGGTTGTGGGGACATTCCCCCATCAAAATCCATGGATTTAAATTAATTTGTATTTTCATTTACATAGTGTGATTTTCATGATATCAGATTATTTACATATGAGTTATAGATTATTATCCATGTTCCATTAAATTTTATCATGGTTTTATCTATTAATTTGGTTTACACATAATACTACCACAATTTTCATTCATTTCCAGTATGATGAATGGGAGAGAGGGGTGATAGAGGAGTGATTAAGTATTCTTAATTACCACGGATTCAAAAATGTAGTGTATATAAAATCATTATTTTTACTACTGAACCTAACACACTAATGATAGAGTGATTGTATTGATATCTTTGTTCATTTCAATGTATTATTTACGGGGTGAATTTATTTTATAAG
Organism: Viscum album; assembly: GCA_963277665.1. NCBI lineage: Eukaryota > Viridiplantae > Streptophyta > Magnoliopsida > Santalales > Viscaceae > Viscum > Viscum album. Next base: position 1,629,671,046 of record OY728130.1, read on the forward strand.
ATCTTACTATATAATTAATTATATAATTATATAAGGGCACCCTTGATTATATTCGTCATTTTCAATTTTATTTTATTTATTACATGTAATTGTTGTTCCACTCCATCATTATTTCATTATTTTAAAAATAATAGGGTTTTATTTTTGTAGGTGTAAGGAGAATGAATGATTATATCCTTCCATGCACTTGTTGTTCCCTATCGTTATTCACAATAAAATGTAATATTTTTAATTTTATATTTTATTAAATTTCTAGATTGGAGTTGGAAATTAGTGGAAATCATGTTTTGAGGTCTTAATCAGATCTACATATTGAATTAGAAATTAGTGGTATTTTCCATGTTGCAGTTTGATAATCTATTTGGAATAATGGTTTTGTTTAAGGACATTCTTATTTAAGAATATTTGTAATGGCTATCTGATAGAATGATTTAAATTAATTTTTAATATAATCATGATCCATTGAATATTCATTTGATTAATATAGAAAGAGGGCTAGAGAGTGTTTATTTACATTATTTTCAGGTTGGTCCGAGAGGAATATGAAGAGTTTTTGTTGATTAAGTGGAACAATTCTAATTATTGAAGAGCGGAAAAAGTTGATGTTGAAACATGATTTTATGTATGGAGTTTTTTTGCACTTCAAGGCTCATATGGAGAGTCATTTTACACATTATATGAGGTTTTTATATAAGTAATGTTTTCATCCTCTTTCAATTACTTTGTGGTGCATTCTCATTGCACCTCATGTTTTTATTGTATCATAAACCATAAATTTTTTCCCAGTGTATGGGTTGGAAAACCAACTCATTCATTTTTTCAATGTTTTTGTTCATTAATTTTGCATTGAATATTTACCTATCAGAAATTGTGATCTTAAAATAGGTGTCTTGCAGCCTGGGGTCTACGGTTTCCATTGCTGGATTCAAAAGGGGAATTCTAACATTTGATTGCCTTCCTATAAAATTTCTACTTTTTAATTTATATAATTACTATATATTCATCTTTTGTATTCTTATTGTATCTTCCTGGAATATTTACAAGGTCACGGTTTATTTCAAGAACCATTTTTACCGGAGGGGGAGGGGGGTTTGTTGAGGGGGTCCAGGAGGGGTGTCCATGGGGTGGAGGGGGTGTCCAGGATGGAGGGGGGATCCCGTGGAGTGTCCATGAGGGGGGGGGGGGTGTCGGTGAGGGAGGGGGTTTCTGGGGATGTCCAGGAGGGAGGGGATGTCTCGGGGAGTGTCTGGGGAGGGGGGGTTCTAGGGCTATCGAGGAGGAAGGTGGTGTTTGGTGTGGGGGGGGGGGGGGTGGTCCAGGATGGCGGGGGGCCTGTCAGGGGGGGTCCAGGGGAGTTTCCAAGAGAGAGGGTGTGTGTAGGGGGAGGGTGCATGGGGCATGGGAGGGGTGTATGGTGGGGAGTGTGTTTGTTTGGGGTAGGTGGGGGTGAAGGGGTTGGGGGGCAGGGTGGGTTGAAAGTTCTTCAATATAAAAAAACCAAAAAAACATCATGAGTTTTTAAGAATAATATAGATGAAGTGGATTCGATGCTTGGGTTATTCATCATAGATTAAATCATTGTGAGTTTAACTGAATGAGTGATGTCTGAAATATAAAGAGATTTATTAATGATCTTGTTTTTTAGTATTTGGATGTACATATCAATCTGACTATTATTTTTTCATTATGGGTTATGGATTCATGTAAGGTTAATTCCATGTTTATTCTTTAGCCCAATTTTAATTTGGTCTTTTTTGATTTTAGGGTCCCTATATTTTTGTAGTGCATTTTGGATTTCATTGAGGTGGATTTGAGTCGCGATTGACAAAGGATTTCATTTGTATGCACAAGTAGTCATATACACATCTATGTTCCCCTATTATATATATTCACTCATGGAAGTATGAATACATATATTGGGGAAAGGTGTGATTAAATATAGATATGAAAAATGCATACATGTGTGACTATACATGGGTATATTCAAGTATAAACATATATCTAAGTAACCCCTTGTGCATATTTGGACATGGAAATATTTACATAAGGGATAAGTGTACTTATATATATGCGAAGTTTCACATGCGTGAAATCAGAAAAAATGAATATTCGAGTTGTCGTTGCCAAATGAAAACGTGCCTTGTGGTTGAGGTTGGTTCCCTTAGCCTAAACCATTATTTTAAATTCTATAGTCGTTTGATTGATTTGAAAAATGGTTTCCATAATTTCTTTATTATTTTAGAAAATGGTTTTCTAATAAACATTATCTTTTTCATGGAATAATATGAGTATATCCCTTGAAAATATTTATAGACCTTGTTTTTTTGATGAATTAAGAGTTTACTTCAACTAAGAAAAAATTACGGTATCATCCATAAACATTAGTTGAGATTTTCCAGGAACGTTATTCTGGAACCAAAATGAAGAAACATTCCCTTCACGGATCTTCATATTAATAGTTCTATAATGGTTATCTTGAGATAGGATAAATAATATTAGGGATATAATATCTCCATTACTAGTCCCCAAAAATATTTCTAGAATATTAAGTTATTCCCCAAGAAATACATTGAAATCCTTGGTAAACTAAAGCACAGAAAAGAGTTTCAAAAAATCCACTATAAAAACCCAAGCATGATAACACCTTTACAATAAAAGACCATTCTACTCGATCTTAGAAATTTCCTATGTATAACATAATGGAAATATTGGATCCCGACTCCCTTTGTTTCAAATCACCAATCATCTCTTGTGCAAACTGATAGCACCCTGGATTGTACAACCATTCACCAACCCATGGTGTTCATCTAAAATCCATAGGTAGAAGCTGGAATAGTGGCATGTTAAACACTCTATCCTAAACATTATACGAAATGAGGGAAATACTGATTGGTCTCTATTGACTCAAAGAATAATGATCTATAACATTAGGGATATTATTTAGGGAGGTGGATATGTTCATGCATAGGATGCTTCAACCCTAGAAGATGTCATGGACCACTACCACTAGATATTTCATAACTAGTTTGCGTTAGAAAACATAGAATAAACCATGATAACATTTGGGATAGGGTGCTCTAGAATGGTAATGAAAATGCACTAACTCATGTATCTCATGTTCCTCTGAAACTAAAAAAGATGAAATTATCAATAATAGTCACTACTCTAGGTAAGGCTTCAAAGAGCTCTTCCTGACAAATCAGATAGCCCCTAAGAAGTCATGAATGGTCCTTGTAATAGGAAACATAGATACTCATTAGAAATAACTATGACTTCTTTATGATCAATAGAGATTGAAAAATCTTCTCACAGAAAATTCGGTGTGGTAATTATCTACTTCACTTTGAGTAAATCATGAAAAAATATGTTGTTTTGTCTCTATTTTCAAGATAGGTGACCCAAGACTGCTTGGGAGTTGGGGAGTCATGATCTAGGAGCCCTCCAAACAATATATTCTTATTGGGAACCAGGTATTTAGAAATAACTTCATCACATCCTTTCATGGTAGGGGGCAGGAAGGTGGATGGAAAATTGGCAAGGGGTTGTCTAAAGAATGGTCTATAGGGGTGGTCCACATGGCAGGTGGAGGGGGAGAGGGGGAGGGTGGGGGCAGAGGTTAGGGGATGGGGGAGGTCTGCAGGGCAGGGGAGAGGGGGAGGGTGGGTGGGGGTTGGTGGAGGGGCAGGCGGCAGGGGGGTGGTGAGTGGGGAGTTCAGTAGGGAAGGGGGCTTGGGGGTCTGTAGGGGGTCTATAGGGTACTAGAAAGGGGGAGGGTGCGGATGGGATGCAAGGGGGGATGAGGGATGATCTGTATGGTAGGGGTGCAAGGGGGTGTGGCAGGGTGCAAGGGGGGAAGTGGGGGAGGAAAACATAGGGGGATGGTGTAGGGGGGAGGGGGTATAATGGTCTGCAGGGGGTGGGGAGGGTATAGGTGTAGTTCAAGGGGGAGGGGGTGGGGTAGGGTGTGCAAGGGGGTGGGGCAGTGGGATGGAAAACTGGCGGTGGGGGTGCATGGGGGAGGGGTAGGGGTGGTTTACAAGGGGTCTGCAGTGCAGTGGGGAGGGTGTAGGTGTGGTGCAAGGGGGGAGGGGTGGGGTAGGGGGAGGGGTTTTAGGGGGATGGGCATTGGGGCATGGGGAAGGGGTGCCAAGGGTGGGGCATTAGGGAAGGGGTTGTAGTTAATATTTATAGGTTTTTTAACCTTAGATGAGGTTGAATAACCATTACAATCCATATTTAACTCCCCCATTTCATTATCATTAGGATTCTTCAAATATTCAATCCTATTTACAACATATTTCTTTCCTAAAATCATGGCATGATATCACTTGAAACAAATAAGATTTTGTATGATACTAATTGTTGTTATTGGAATGGATTGGAAACATTTTATTTTAAAAATCATGGCCCTCATGTCAACTTTTTTTCATTATTGATTATCAGGATAGATTTAGATCGTGAAATCTATCCTCCTTTTGGGTGGTTGAGTCCACTACCTCATTGAAAGAATATAACTGTACGTAGTTGGATTCAATATGATATTATTAATTACATTATATATTTCCAAATACACCACATTTCATAAATAATCTGTAAATAGATATTTCATTCTTCTACATTTAGGTAAACACTGAACAATGAACAACCTCTTTTTTATCTTTATTTTACTAAAAATAACACGCTGTCATGTTTTCAATGTAGGAACAACTTACAAGAGAGAATATTGATGAAGAAAATAACATCACATATTACTATATCTTCCAACACTCAACGTTCTTAATTTATTTTTTTATACAATAAATTTAATTTATTTCGATATTTATGTTGTTGTTATACTATAATATTGTCGATGAATTAACCAAATCTTTTTGTGCAAGGTATGGATAACTGTTTGGATCAATCATACATGAATGTCCCTACTCTCTATCCATGCATTAACATTATTGATAATGAAAATATTACAATACCATATAATAGAATAAAAATTACATTTGACAAGACCATTCCCTAAAACAAAACCTCCTCATAGCTTTGACAATATGTCCATGAAACTGGGGTGGGTTTTCTATGGTGTGTGGCGGGGGGTCCATGAGAGGGATTATAGTGGGTGAATGGTGGGTTTTTAGGTGGGGGTGAAAGGGGGTCAGTAGGAAGGAGGGGTGGGGGTCTGTCTAGGAAGGAGGGGGGTCTATCCAGGAGAGCGAGGGGGAGGGGGGGTTATCTAGGTAGGGGATGGGGGGTCTGTCTAGGGGGGTTTATCCATGGAGGGGGTCGGGGTATTTAATGAATTTATGTCATTTTGAGTATTAATTTATTTTCATTTAACTCTATATTATATTTCATGACTTGTAAGCTTCATTTCGCTTGGACAAAGTGCTGGGTTTTGATCATGGATACTAGGTTACAGTGTTTTTCATAACTTGATTTTAGATAAATATAGCATCTTGGAACACATAATCTCTGGAATATTTTGGAGTACTAGATCATTTTATTCTATCTCTGTTATTAGTTTCTTTTACTTGTACTATATCACTTTGGATGCATGTTATAGAAAACTGGAATATGTACTCTGTTTAACTAGTCGATGAGGTGTTTAATTTGGCCAGTGATTTTTTTATATCACAGGAATTTGTATTTTAGGGGTCTCCATATATGTTATAGGGTTAGGGAGGGGTTCTTCTAGTAGAGGTGAAAGGGGGGTCTGTAGTAGGTGTGTGAAAAGGGGGGTCTGTAGGGGGAGGGAAGGGGATCTATCCAGGGGGGTCTATCCAGGGGTTCAAGGGGGGTCTCCAAGGGGAAGGTGGAGGGGACATAGGGTTGTGCATGTGGGAGGGGTAAGGGTGTATTCAGGGTATAAGGGGGTTTTGTCAGGGGTTCACTGGTGGTTCTATCCTGGGGTGTAAGGGGGTCTGCATGGGTAAAAGGGGGGTCTGCCCAGTGGTGCAAGGGGGGTCTGGCCAAGGTGCAAGGGGGTTTGTCCAGGGGTGTAAGGAGGGTCTGTCCAGCATTCAACGGGGTCTGTCTAGGGTGCAATCTAGGGTGTAAAGGGTCTGTTCGAAGTTTCAAGGGGGTCTGTAGTGGTGCAAGGGGGGTATATCCAGGGTGTAAGGGGGGTCTGTCCAGAGGTGCAAGGGGGGTTTGTCCAGTGCTGCAAGGGGGTCTGACCCGGGTTTAGGGGGGTCTCCTGGGGTCTATGTGGTGTGTGTCTAGGGTGGAAAGGGGTTTGTCCAGGGATGAATGGGGGTCTGCAGGGGTCTAAGGGGTTTTGTCCATGGGTTCAGGGGGCTAAGTCTCGGATGGAGGGGGTTTGTCCGGGGGGGTCTGTCGAGGGGTGCAAGGGGGGCTTTAGGGGGAAAGGGGTTTCTAGGGGGAGGGGTGTGCAAGGGGGGTCAGTCCATGGATATTATGAAATGGGAAGGTTTATTGCCATAGTTTCAAACTGTTTCTATAACCCTATATCCATGGTTTGAACTGTGGATTAAAGCCCTATAGCCACATTTTTAATCGTGGGTAAAGCACTATATCCATGGTTCAATGAACTGTGGCAGGTATTGGCATGGCTATAGGGACATTGCCATGGTTCAAACTCTGTCAATAAGGTTCTCTCTATAGCCACACAAATACCATCCATGGTTAAATAAGCCATGTATATAACCAATAGCCATGGTTTTTGGGCTTGTATCCATGAATGCAATCCATTTCTATAGCCTAAATTTTTAGTAGTGATTCATCATTTCAATAAGAAGTAGTTCGTCATACACATAAACAATCTGTTCATTTATTTTAGATGGAGGTGTGTGTAAGTGTAGTTAAAATCCTTATAATAACAAAATCCTAGTTTATTGTTGATAATAGTGTTATTATGTAATCAATTGCTAAGACTAGAATACGGAGTGAAGATGTAAAATAATGGAATGGAACTTTAGAAAATATGTTACATCTAAAATGTGTAACTCTCATTGGATTTGAGCCAAAATGATTTATTGAATTGTATTAAGCCTAATGTAAGGCTAATAAGAGAAAGATATGGATATTATGATATTATTTTTCTAGAATTTGGATGAGAATAGGGTCTTTATTGGTGTGAGTAAATGGGTATAGGTGATTCCCTTTTATAAGAGGGATAAGGGATACTTTATGATTATTTTGAAGTATTATTTTGGTATTTTTTTCAAATGGTCCCAAACCCATTTATTTCAATGATAATATTCCATTTAGTCGAAAAACTCTCAACTAATAGGTTTTATACAAGTATTGGTCACAAAATTAACCCTATATTTCAGCTTTAACCCTTAGTTAAAAACATTACCTCTTACCATGCCTTCTTGAATTTTCAAAATATATTGTTACTATAGATACAATAAAATTCCAGGAGAAACATAATTGGATCGTTAATGACATGTTTTTTATTATATGTGTTTTTTGGATGAATCTAATAATTTTAGGAATATTATATCATTTAATAAAATAGTATTTTTTTTAAAACTCATTTATGTCAAATTTGATACTATAAATTAATTAAAATTTTCAAGTCATAAAAGTTTTATTTCTTCAAAAAAAATGCATTAAATCAAAGATAATATGTCACTTTCATCAATAAAATTTATGTATGTCATAAAGATATTAATTTTACATTAAATTTAATATTTATAATATCATTTATTTGAATCCTTTATTATTGAAGTAATCAATACATAAACATCGTGTCATAATTAAAATTACTTATTTAGTGTCTAAATATTATAAATAAACTACTCTGATATAAGAAGTCATTTAATTTTTCTAATGATTATTTATAGACGAAGATATCACTTATATAATTCCATATAATTTTTTTGAAAAAGATACATGTTTTTGTTATATTTCTCTTTATTTAAAAATAATTAATATAACATGTCATTATCACTCCCAAATAGAAAAATGGGGTCCTACAATCGACCCTAGGATTCACATGGTTGGAAATATCTAATCAAATAGTATTAAAACATGTGTTAGTCTAGTTTTATATTATTATAATATTATTTTTTACCCGTATTTAGCATATTTACCCTATAACCATGGTAAATAAAATAATTACTAATGTTACTATTCATAATGTCTAAAAATTAAAGTTACCTATTTAAATAATTTGGACCTCTTAATTCATAATATGGAATCAATTTTTCAAGTTTTCAAAACGCTAAATTTTCAGATGTTAATTTAAAATTAATTCCTCTTGTCAAAACCAATAATCATGTTTTTAAGAATTAAAAACTATCAAAATATTGACATGTGTTTATGTCCAATTTCAAAGTGAAATTACTTCAAAGGACTAAAATTTTATTAAATGACAAAAATATAATCCAATTAAACTTTAAAACCAATTAAATGTAAAATCTAACGGTAAAAATAAATTAGATGAAAAGGCGGTTTTGACTTAAAATGCGGTGTTTTTCACTATTCATTTAAAAACTGATCTTTATCAGAAAATTACCAAAAATTTGAACAAAATAAATTTTGATGTCCCAATTATATTGAAGAATATTATTTTGTGTAATAGAATCTTTATAAAAGTGACAAATAATCTATTTAAAAAGTGTTTTCCATCAAATGGCGGTAAAATGACCTTTTGAAAATATTAGAGTATTTCATGCTTAAAATAAGATTAATTCAAATTTTAAACCTTTAAAATATATAAAATAAATGTAAATACATTTGAAAAACATGTATAATCATATTTTGGTTAGTTTTATTCATTACCTCCAATACAATTTCTATAAATTAGCTGCCATTTAAAATAATAATAATAATATATTATTTTTCGGTATAACCCAATGTTCTGTGCAACATAAGATTTCAAAGAAACCTATTGCTTCATGTTGAGTAAGCTATCAGACAAAGAATCCACTTTACTATAAAAATAATATTGTATTAATAAATATTAATATAAATGAAAAATTATTATTCTATAAATATCTGGGTTGTTACATTATTCCCCCTCTTGGGAATTGTGTCCTCGCAATTGTATTCACTTATCAAATAAGTGGGGGTGTGTATCCCTCCAAGAATTTTTATATTCCCTTATTTCCTCTTCAAATATATTTTTTTTTTCACAAAACCATCACCTAATGACTTACCATATTCTACAACACTTTCCCTCTGCTGTTAAGAATCTAGACTAGTTGTTCCTTATAAGAAACGTTCTCTTCCAACTAAACTATCTATAGACTCAAAACATTAGATGGATTTGGTATATAATTTCTCAACATTGAAACATGAAAAACATTTTGTACCTGGGATAAATGTGGAGTTAAATCCACTATTTAGACAACTAATAAGAATTTATCTAGGATTTCATAATTTATAATGAACCTCAGACTTAGCTTTACCTTCTTACGAAAACACATGACATATTACCATGGAGAAACTTTGAGAAAGGAATGATCAACTAACTCAAAAGAAAGATCTTTTCTATAGTTATCCATGTAAAATTTTGGCCATACTTTAAGCTGTTCGAATGTGCAAATAAACCAACTGACTTTTTTTGTCATCCCTTATACCAAATCTGGTCCCATCATCTTTATTTCACCTACTTCATCCCAAAAAGATATATTTCAACACCACTTTCCATATAATTCCTCAAATGGAGCCATATGTATAATAGAATTTAAACTATTATTATAAGAAAAAAAAATAAAAAGAATGATTTTGGTCCCAACTTCCCTGGTAATCCATTGAAGAAGCAAGTAGCATATCCTCCAATGTCTGAATTGTTCGTTATGACTGTCCATCTAATTAAGGATGAAAATTTGTAATAAAATTTAATTCAATACCCAATTAATTCTTAAGGCCCTTTGAAAAGTTATAACTGAACATTGTATCATGATTAGATACAATGGATAGGGTAACTCTATGTAACCTGACTATCTATTTGATATACATTCGAGAAATTTTACCTAGATATATATTACCTCAAATAGGAGGAAAATGAAAATATTTAGTCAATTGATCAATTATAACCCTATTGAATTATTACATAGATAAGTCTTTGGTGATCCCACTATGAAATCTATGGAAACATTTTCAAGTTTCCACTCTGGCATTGGAAATGTTTGAATAATCCCTTTCGGTAAATGTCCTTCTCCTTTAACCTATTGACAAGTTAAACACTTCACAGTAATGTCAGCAATACCTCTTTTTATTCAATTCCACAATTAATACTCCCAAAGATCTTTGTACATTTTACTTCTACTAGTATGAACTAAAAATAGAGAACTATGAACTTCACATAACAACTCTTTCTTCAAATGTGATTCATAAGGCACACATAACCTCCTTCCCAACCTCAAAAAACAATCTTTATCAATGTTAAAATTAGATAACTTACCCTTCTAAAATAATTCTATATTTTTTGGAAACTCACATCCTTCTTTATTTTCATTCTTAATTATGTGTTATAGATATGATTTCACTGCCACCTAAAACAAAATAGAGGAATTTTATGCACCGACAAAATCCAATCCAAAATTCATCAAATCAAAAACCAAAGGATCTCATTCCAAATGTAGAATGGTTAATGTAGCATTAATTTTCTGAATCAAATCATCAAACACTTTATTTTCATTTCCTAGATTGTAATGGATCATGAATTCATAATCCTTGATTAATTTTATCCATATCTTCTATATCATGTTTAATTATGTCTAAGTGAATATATACTTTAATGTTTTGTGATCAGTATATATTTAACACTTTACGCAATACAAATAATGCCTCCAAATTTTTAATTCAAAAAAACAGAACATATTTCCAAATTATGTGCATGGTAATTTAACTCATTATTTTCAACTGACGTTAACTATAAGAAATTACCTGATCATTCTCAATAAGGACACATCCAACTCCTTTCAACGAAACCTCACTATAGATAAAAAATTCATCCTTCATGGAAGGTAGTTCCAAAACTAGAGCAATGCTCAATATTATTTAAATTTCTTGAAAACATTCAGAAAATTATTTTTTCCAAATGAACTTAACACCTTTTCGAGCTTAAGTAGTTAGTGGGATAGAGAACCATGAATTTTTTTCAACAATCCTCTTTTAATAACCTATTAAACCAAGAAAACTATGAATCTCGATTATATTTTTTGGTATTTTCCTATCATTAACGAATTTTGTTTTAGCATAATCAATATTTATGACATATTTAGATATAATATAACCAAGGAATGGAATTATTTGTTACAAAAACTCACACTTACTGAATTTACCGCACAGTTTATTTTCATTATGGTTTTAATGATGGACCTTAAATTACTTTCATTATCCTATTTACATTTATAATATACCAAGATATCATCAATAAACACAACCATAAACTTATCCAAGAACTCATGGAAAGTTATACTCATAAGATACATGAATATAGTAGGATCATTCATTTTCCCAAAAAGAAGAACTAAAAATTCATAATGGCTATATCTAATACGAAATGCGGTCTTTGGAATGTATTCATCCTTTACATTCAGCTAATACAACCCTGACCTCAAGTCAATCTTCAAAAAATACTGAGCTCCCAGGAGCTAATCAAACAAATCATCGATATGATTCATAAGATACTTGTTCTTAAAAGTTATGTTATTCAAGGGTATATAATCAAACAAAAGTCTCATTGAACTATCATTATTTTTAACAAATAATATTGGAGAACCCCATGGTGATGTACAAGATTAAATGAAACCGTTATCTAATAACTCCAGCAGTTGCTTATTTAACTCTAAAAGTTAAATATGAGAAATTAGATATGGGGTTTTAGAAATTGTATTAGCACCAAGAACTAAGTAAACAGTAAATTCAACTCCCTGACCAGGCATTATACCAAGAAACTCATTAGAAAAATCATCAAGATACTCATTTACAACTGGTGAATTTTTAAACCAAACAGTTCCTTCATTTTCAAAAATATGTTCAAGGTAACATTCATTTCTAGCTTTTACTAGATTATCATAATCTCGATATGTTTTCAAAACATGGGGTTCATTATTTTATAAAAACTGAAATAATTTCTGAAATGAAACCTCTATAGCTCTACAGTCAATCTCATCATGAAAAAGTGAAATCCAATCCTTACCCAAACTAACATAAAACTCTACTATAGGAAAAACAATAAGATTTTCTAGTGGATTCTTTCTGTATAAAAGTACAAGAAGGTTATTATAATTTCATTTTGTCTTAACATTTCCTCCATTTTTTACCATAAGTTTAGGATTCATATCTTGAGATGAAATTCCTAATTTACTAGACAATTTCTCAGAAATGAAAGAATGTATAGAACCTGAATCAAAAAACACATTGGCATAATATGAATAAACAAAGAGTGGACCTGATACTACCTCATTTTATGGCCCGACATATGCTTAAGTAGTTACAATGTATTTCACCACCCCTTTCTGATTGTAGTCCATCTACTTTCCCATAGTTTAGTTCTTCATTGTACACTCATTTTTATTATGAATTATTTCTTTTCATATAAATAATTTTACTGACTCTCAATAATTTTTGTCTTACCATTACCCAGATCCTTTTTAGTGAAATTATGATCCTTATGTCCCATTTTACCACATCAGAAGCAATTACGAGAATTCAGAAGGCATTGCCTAGTGTTCTTTTTACCAAAATTTTCATAAACTGTAAACATAAGTTTCTTACCATCAGGATTTTTTGAAGAGTTATTCCCTGTTGTCTACCAAAATGAATTCTTATTCTGTATTTTTTCAAAGAAAACATTGTCTTCAACATAATATATTTCCATATTCTCCACACATCAAACAAGTTTTTCATAACTTTTGAACTCATGAGAAACTAAATCCCTTCAATGCTTTGGATTTAATCCTGAGTAAAAATGATTGATTTTACTATCAAAATCCCATATGAAATTTAGAGCATACCATTCTAGGTGAGTGAGTTTTTCTTCATAAGTAGCCAATGATTCATACTCCTACCTTAATTACAAGAATAGTTTTTAAATCCTATGTTGAATTACATTAGGAAAATATTTCTCAAGAAACATACACTTGAATTCATCTCAATCAATAGCATCAATATCTTCACAATCCCTAATATTTTTATCCATTCACCACCACTGATTAGATTGACCTTCATAATGGTAAATAACAAGACAAACCTTTTGATGTTCTGAACACACCATGACATCGAAAATCTTTTCTAGTTCATTAATCTACCCTTCATCTAGCACAGGGTCAGATGATTCTCTAAACGATGGAAGATGGTGCCTCATGAAATTCTCCACAACTGACATGTTCTTTTCGAGTAGATCTAGAAAATCTCATGCATGGATACCACCACCATTTAAATCCAGCTTCAACTATTCCATCACTGCATCAAACTGTTTAGTTCTGATTCCGACCATCTCAGGTTGTTGAGTTAGAAAGTTGTTTTCCTCTTGATTTTGTACCATCATAGCTGGCATGTTTCCTCTATGGAAACTTATTCTGAACACATAAATATATTAGGAAAATATATATGTTAATCTTCAAATGCTATGTCATTTCATACTTACCATAATGAAATTTATGGATATTAATTTAATAATATCCTATCTTTTAAAGATGTATAAACCAACCTTTGATGCCAACTATAAGGCCCCAGCCATAAACAGTACATAATCTTGATTTATGTGAAGAATTCAATTTTTAGGATCGTTTCAGGTTTAGAATGTTAGAGAATTAGGTTGTAACTATTACATTACATATCAAACATTATTAACTAGAAACTTCTAATATATCCAATTTTTATGACAATAATAAAACTCAATAAATAAAACAAGAATTAATTTCTTGATAGAAATATTCTTGAATTATTCCTTTCTTTTACCCTTCCTTATACCCTGTAAAAACATTTCAAAAAATTGGGACGAGCATTAAAAAATCAGTAAGGGATATAAAAAAATTAAATAAAACATTTGTCCAAGAATACATACAAATCAATAGAATCATAATATTCACTCATAAAACATAATCTCTAATCATTCCTCATGAAATCATAATATTTATGAATATTACATAGAAATCAGAAATCATAAAGGAAACTTGTCGTATCCATAACATACATAAATTATAGATTTCATAGAAATATAGGGAGTTCTGTTTGGAATACCCTTCACAATATATTACCTAAATCTCTTTGGAAAAAAATTAACGTTTACCATATTCACGTAACCTAATGAATTAGGGAGCTATCTCAGGCTCACCCACCCTTGGTTTATCACAAAACCACCTATTTGTAAACACTTCCCAAAAACAATTACATATTAATAACACATAAAAAATGCATAAAAGAAAATACAAAATTTCCATATTGCAATAAAAATATAAAATTTCAATATATTGTCATAATAAAGGATTTCTAAAAACCATTTTCAGTACCAAAATATGTAAAAAGGGTATATAGTATTTATTTTCCTTTTCAAAACATTACATCTTGTTAAGCAAGCCAAACATCAAATAATAGTCGCATCATGGGAATGGTCATTTTCACCATGTACCTTAAACAAACATTCCCTTTGTAATTTAGTAAAATTATTTGTAAAATAAAATATTATGTTTTAAAATAATTTAATGAAATTAAAAGAAAAATGGTATAATTATTCACCATATAAAATAGGGTCTTGTGTAAACCAAAATATTCCTCAATGAAAGAAGATTTATACGAAGCCCCTTACAGAGAAAATTTTGAAAATAAAATAGATCTATTTGGTGTATTCACTATAAATACACATAAAGAAATTATAAATACAATATTGGATATCAAAATTTATTTTTCACACAATCATATCATGAAATAATCACAAATTAGAAGATTAACCCAAAGAATGGAAATTATATTAAGAAGTTCTCTTACCTTGAGTCTGAATCATCACATATGTTCCTTGTTTTCCAAAATAATAAAATTAAGTTAATTTATAGATGATATAGAACGTTTTTCAAGTTTATTATTCCTTTTATATCACTTATTACCACTATATAAACAATACATAATTATTTAAGTTAATATCGACCGTTTTGTCGATATTCAATACTTGAGTGAAAAATGGAATTGTTATAATTACATGTTGTCCATGTGGTAAAAAGTCTATTATCTACATAATTATATTCATGATATCAATATCATATGTATCCATTGTATATATGTATTTATAATATTATATAACATTTGGATATATGAAATTAAATGCACCGTTCATGGAGACGGTAAGTCGTACGTACGCATGAACGCCACTTTCATTTATGTTTTGTATATAATAGAAATGAAAACTAAATGATGAATATGTATATTATAACTCCAGTATAATATAATATTTTATATATGTTACATATGTTCATTAACTCAATCCTTTATATGTTCCATGTATAGCATGAACGTGTCATATCACTTTGAGGGGGAGGTAGTCCATTCTTCCTCATATGAAATTATCATATTTACACATTATGGAAAGCATAAAGGTGTGATTTAAATAAAAAAATAAGAATAGAAAAAATATAAATATAAATATAATATATATAAATATAGTTCTATCATAATGGAAACCATGAGAGGTGGTAGGGGAAAATTTAAAATCATCCTTTCGTGAGGCAGTTGTTTGCCGTACACTAAAACAGTATGTTTGTATCCATTAGATAGAGTTGTGTGTATGTTTATTCCGAATAAATATCATGAAAACATCATATTATATTGAAGATACTAGTATTTTTATCTAATAAAATACTATTAATAGAATAGGGAGTGAATAAGTAATATAATGGAATGGAACATTAGAGAAGATGTTACCTCTAAAACATGTAACTCCCTTTTTATTTGAGCCAAACTGATTTATTGAATTTCTTTATAACTAAGGAATGTATAATAGGATGGAGAGAGGTAAATTTTGAGCTTATTTGATTATAATGTGGATGATCCAAGGTGTTTGAGAGGTTTGAGTTAATAGGTAGAGGTTATGCCCCTTTATAAGAGGGACAAGGGGCACTTTAGGAATGTTTTGAAGTATTATTTTATTATAAAACAATTTTCGGTTTCAAATGGTCCCAAAAACCATTTCCATAAAATATAATATGCTTTTGGGTCTAAAACCTCTCAAATAATAGGTTTTATACAAGTTTAGGTCATGAAATTAACCTTATGCTTTAGCTTTAACCCTATGTTAAAAACATTAACTCTTACAATTTCATCATTCATTTTCACAATATATGGTTACTATAGTTAATATAAATTGTCAATAGAAACATAATTGGATAATTAATGACATTTATAACATTATATAAGTAATTTGGACGAATATCATATTTTTAGGACTATTATATCATTTAATAAAATAGTATTTGTTTTTAAAACTCATTTATGTCAATTTTGACAATATAAAGTAATTTTTTTTAGTTAAAGTCATAAAAACCTGATTCCTTAGGAAAAAAATGAATTAAATAAAATATAATATGTCAATATAATCTATATAATTCTTTAATGGCATAAAAATAGTCAATTAACATTTATTTTAATATTTATAATATCATTTTGTTGAATCATTTATTAATGAAGAAATCATTGCATCATAATTAGGTCATAATTAAAATTATTCATTTAGTGACTAAAATTTAAAAATAAAATAACCTGATGAAGGAAATATTTTTATATTTATAATGATCTTTTATAGTCGAATATATCACTTATATAACCCCATATAAATTTTTTAGTAAAAGATACATGTTTATGTTATATTTCTCTTTACATAAAAGTAATTAATATAACATGTCATTATCACTCCCAAGGGCATCAATGGGGACCCAAAATTGACCCTATGATACCCATAGTTATAAATTTCTCATAAAATAGGATTATGATATGTTTTAAGGTAGTTTTATATTATTATATTATTATCTTTTACCCTTATTTATCAGATTTACTCTTTAACCATGGTAAATAAAATAATTAGTGAAGTGATTATTCATAATGTCAAAAAAATAAAAGGTATCTATTTAAACATTTTTTAACTTGTGATTCAAAATATGGAAATAATTTTTCCAAATTCAAAACACATAATTGGCAGAAATTAATTTAAAATTAATTATCATTTTCAAATCCAAAAAGCGTGTTTTTATGATATGAAAACTACCAAAATATTGACATGTGTTTATGCCCAATTTCAAAGTGAAATTACATCCAATTAAGAAAATTATATTAAATTATAATTATATAATCCAATTAAACTTTAAAAATAATTAAAAATGAAATCTATCTATATAAATAAAATAATATGAAAAGGCAATTTTTACTTAAAAAGCGGTATTTTTGAATATTCATTTAAAATGAAATTTATCAGAAAATAACCTGAATTTTATCCCAATTAAATTTCGATGACCCTATTCTATATAAGAAGTTAATTTTGACAAATATAATATATAAAAGTTACCAGAAATATATTTAAAATGGGTTTTCCATCAAAAGGCGGTAAAACATCCTTCAAAAAATATTAGAGTATTTAATGATTAAAATCAGATTCATTATTATTTATTCCTCTAAAATTTATCGGATAAATGTTATTATATTTAAAAAAACATGTATAATAATATTGTGGTTATTTTATTTCATTCCCACCAGTAAAATGACTAAGCGTTAACTACCATTTAAAATAATAATATTATTATATTATTTTTTGGTATTACTCAAAGTTGTGTTCAACGTAACATTACAATAAAACCCATTGTTGCGTGTTGAGTAAGATATCAGAAATAAATCCACATTAATATAAAAATAATATCCCATTAATAAATATTAATAGAAATGAAAATGTATTTTTCTATAAATACTTGGGTTGTTACAAAGAGGTCCCAACCTCAAACTGAACCGAGCCAGATCCACAAATCATGTCGTCGTCATCATTGCCGCTAGAAGATACAAAAAAATATCCCCCCAAAGCACTAACATCCAACACAGATAATGCCGAGGAAACCCTCATACCATAGCAGATTGTATCTTGATCACTTGAACTTCAATGCACCACCATGGATATGGCTGATCCTATAATGGAAAACCCTTGAATCTTCTATAGAAAGAGTAATTTCATCCCATGATCTCACGGAGAAAAATTTCTGAGGATTGGAGCCACAACCATACATGGACTAAGGATATGGTGGAGGTGACAGACGAAACCCTAACGAAGATGTGACACATAGAGGATCATCTGATTCAAAGTAATTTTGATAAGAATACTCAACAAGAGGAAGGTTTTGATCCCAACTACCTTTAAAATTCAATGAGAAAATTCTCAACATATCCTCTAGATTTTGAAATTTTCTATTAGAATTACAATATGCTTGAGGCTGATAAGCAGTGATAAAACTCAATTACATATCAAGGGAATACTAAAAACATCTCCATAAATTTTAGGTAATCCTCGAATATTGATCAGATATAATGGAATATGGTACTCTATGTAACCTTACAACTTCCATAATGTATATCCTAGAAAATCATCCAATGAGAGGTATTATCTAATAGAAATGAAGTGTATTGAATTAGTCGGGTAATATACTACCACCCATGAAACATTATGGTCTTTAATGGTTTTGGTGAGGCCAATGAAAAAATACATAGTGATGTTTTTAAATTTTTATTCTAGTGTGGGTAATGGATGTAAAACCCCCATATATGTTTATATTTTAACCATAACATTATATCATACCAAGAAGAAAGATACAAATTTTGTGATAACTATTTTCATTCCATCCCACTAAAAGTTTTATTTAAAATCTTTAAACATCAATTTACGTCCAAGATGAATAGAAAATGAAGAACTATGAGCTTCCTCTAATAGATCCTGAATAAAATATGTTATGGACGAAACATATACATGATTATTTAACCTTATCATTCCATCATGATCAGGGTTAATCTCTGGAATGTTTCTAACATTCTTCTTCAGTTCAACATCTTCCATATGTAACTCTTTAATCTTAACATGAATAGAGGGATGAACATTAAATTTATGAAGCTAATATTTTTCCCATTCCTTTAGGATTTCTAGGCCTTCCATCTACAAATCCAAAAATATTGGATATTTTTTTATCCTCATCATGGATAAGATAGCATGATCCTTTTGACTAAAAGCATATGTCACCTTATTCACTTTCATTGGGTGGTAATGTTTTGATAATTCATATTCATTTATCAGATCTAAGAATCTTCTCATAAATATGTTCAAGACCTTCTGTGTGAGTATATAATTCAAACTTTTATAATCGATATATACATCACACTTTTCTCCATAATGATAATGCATCCATATCTTTAATGAATAAAAAGCCACAAAAAAATCTAAATCATGATATGGCTAATTTTTCCCATTAATATTTAATTTTATTTAGGCAGAGGCTATAAACACGTTATTATGCGTAAGAACACATCACAATCCCTTCTTAGATTCATCGCTATAGATAAGAAACCCTTCTCCACTCAATTGTAATGTATGAATAGGTGTAATGAATAACCATCAATTTAGATCCTTTAAATTTTCCACACATTCATCTATCTAGAGAAACATGGAACCCTTTCGAGTTAACTTGGTCAAAGGATTGGATAGTTATGATAATATTTCCATAACTTTTTGATAATATATAGTTAAACCAAGAAAACTATAGATCCCAATCATCATGGTTGGACTTACCCGACATTCAATAGCATCCATCATTGATGGATCTACTATTATACCCCCTCTTGAGATTATATGGGCCAAAAATGAAACCTTTTGCAGCAAAAATTCACACTTTGTAAATTTTTCAAACATTTTCTCCTTCTTTATGTTCTTTAGTACATTTCTAATGTGGTCTTCATTCTCTTCATTACTCTTTTAATATATAATAATATAATCTAAAAATACTACCACAAACTGATCAACGTAATATCTAAGGACTCTATTCATCAAATTATTGAAGATATCATGGGAATTAGTAATACCAAAGGGCATCAGTATATATTCATAGTTTATATACCTTGTAAAAAATTCTATCTTGGGTATATCATCATTATTAAACCTCAATTGATGATATTGAGAAAGAAGGTAAATATTATAAAGGTATTGATATCCACATAGTTTATCAAATAAGTCAGTAATATGTTGAAGGGGATACTTATCTTGATCATGATCTGGTTAAAATACCGATAATAAATTCAAAGTTACATTGATCTATATTTCTTCTTAAAAAATGGATAAGTGCATACTATGGTGAAAAACATAGCTAAGTAAATACCTTATCATGGTTTTCTTTTAGTTTATAATTCAATTCATGGAACTAAATTAGGGATATTCTATAGGGAGTATTTTAAATTTGTGTGGTACCAGATGTGAGTTTTATTGAGAACTCAACTTCATGTTTTGGTGGAAGTCTAGGAAACTTAACTAAAAAGACAAAAAAAAATTATACAAAATTTGTAATATAATATATGTCAAGTTTCGCTCCAACCATTGGAGTTAAATAGTCCTTCTAAATGGGAATTAAGACCCATACACAGTATGTAATCTTCATATGAATTTCATACATATCGTCATATTGATAAATGATCATAGGTTGTTTTAAAATATCAAATGTAACTTCCCTTACTAAAAAATTGATGTGAACATTATTCATAGAAATATAATCCATTGATAAGATAACATTACATACAACCATGGGAAGAATGAAAATATTTTTAGGAATACAATTTTCAAAAACATAAACCAGAGAGGAATCATACACTTGAGATACAATCACAATACAATTAGGGGATTTTACTGTTAATTCCAAATCAAATAATTTCAGAGGATTATTGATACCATTAAAAAATTATATAGATATTATTGTGTGGTTAGATCCAGAAACAAATAAGACATTAGTAGTTCTATATTGGATGCTATGTGTACCTTTCACCATGTCGTTGTCTCACCCCTCATCAAAAATAGTGATCACATGATTTTTATTCTTTTCCCTTAGATTAAAAGGTTGTTGACATCGATAATCATCATTAAAATTATACTTTTGGATCTAGTTAGAATAATTTCTATTCTCCTTACACTTGAAGCATTGAAGTGTGGGAGGATCATTCTGTGTAACATTATCTCCATTCTCATTGTTGACTAAGTGTTTCCCATCACTTCAGAATTCCCATTCATGAATCCTTTCCCTTCAACACATAAAATATTTATTAGAAAACATAAGATAATTTCCAATATACTTCTTCCCACACATATAACATAAAGGAAATATCATACTCTTCTCTCCATAGTATTTATATTTTCTTTCATCTCCATAATCCTTTTATTGTCAAAACTATGAGATTGATACGAAACTCCAACCATGATTTTAACCATGATTTCACAACACACAATCTCTTCATATATATTATAACCTATTATGGATAATTCCATTTTGAGACTTGTATTTAATACACTGAAGAATCAGTCAACCAAAAATTCAGTTTGGATGGTAATACTATATGTGTGCCTCAAATGTCTTGTAAAATTATCCTCAAAAGTGCTGACAGATTCATTATCCCTTTGAATTAACTCTGGGAACACTTTTTCCATCGTCGTACGAAGAACATGAGTATTATACTTATTGAATAATATGTTCTTGATATCATCCCAAACCATTGATCCAATTTATTCAGTATTTCTCATATTCTTGATTAGATCCCACTATTTATCTGATTCTCCTTCTAAATGATAAATGCCCAAAATTAATTCTTCATGTTCCAAAATTAAAGAATGGAAAAAATATTTTTAGTAAAATTGGTCCATTTCATAGAAAAAAGCGGATCAGAAGACCCACTAAAACAAGGTCTTCATTTCCTCATGAATAACTCAATAGATTTTTTTCCCTCTTTTGATCATTAGGATGTTCACCATGATTCATTATTTGAGAATCATGTGTGATCATAGCAATGAGATTTTTAATTCCAGTTCCCATATCATTTAAATTCACATGAGAACAATCTTTTAATTTTCCATAACACATAGAATTAATGTAGTTCCTTCGAATTCCATCCATAAACTAAAATGAGAAATCATATAGTTGGAAACAATAATCATAGAGGGTAACCACATAATTATGAAAACCCAATTGTCAGATGTATAAGTTATAAAAAAATTTATTATATGATACCTTAGGTTTATCTTATGTTATTCATATGTAACTTATATTTAAATCCTCAATGATGATTTGAAAAGATTTTCTGAATTCCCAAATAATATCCTAAGGGATTTTCATACCATGTGTGCTATAAGGTATATTATTAAGCACTAGTTCCTGATTGAGTCTGGGTCAATACGGGGTTTTGAGGTTCTTACCCCTATATACATCTATTCCAAATCCACATCCACTTGTAGTGACCAGATAGATATGTATTAATATGAAGCCACTCACTCTATCCTTTACCTAAATTAAAGGACATTTTCCTATACTTTTCTTCAATCTTAGACACATCCTTAAACATGTCCATAGTGTTCATAGTAAAGTTTTCTCATCCATGTTTTCAAAAGTCAAATATTATTTTATGATACCAATTACAGTGACTCATTCTTATCATACATTGGCATTACATTACATTTTGAGTCACAGTTAATACATTACAGAAACATATTACCAGTGATTGTATTTGTTTAGTTCCTTCGGAAACATAGAAACATAAACAGTTGAACATATGTGAGTGAAATTATCTCCCAATAGGTTCTCCATGACTATCACCCTTCATAGAAACATCATACATAATGCATATATTCAAAACCCAGTGAAAGAAAACATAAGAAAATTTGATCTCGAATGATCAGTATGGGTACTAAAGCAAAATACATATTCATAATCCTGATCATAAGGGTATGAGAACATGATGAAAAAAATATAAGATCATACCCTACATTTTAAAGTTAATAAAAAAGAGACCTGAAATAAATATTAGTAGTCAATAAGACAAGAATCATAAGGGAATCAAGAGCATAAGTAATGAATTCATAACATAAAAATAATCATGGAATTTTTGAAGTCACATAAGCATATAAAATTATTTCCATAGTTGTAATGGATTAATTCCAAGGATATCTTATTGAAATGGGTCCACTTCCCATACCATCTTGGCAGTAATGGGCCTCTCCCATGACCATATTAATAGTCAAATTTCACTCCTATGACCATCTTAGTGAACAAATTCCCATTAATGAACCAAGTACACTCCCCATTCTAGTAATGTTGATATCATGAGATATAAATCATTACCCAATGAATTGGAGGGAGATATAGGTCTCACGTGTCTCATAATGAAATAATACAGACTTATTTCGCAAGATCATAAACAATTATATCATAACCAATGAAATGAAATGTGTATCATAAACATGTCATCATATCCTAACATTTGTAAAAGGGAGATGTTTCTTAATCATTTCGTCAATTCCTAACTTATGAAAAAGAAGTAGGTTTACAAAGAATATAACCCATGAATGATAATTGGATATAATAGAAATTTCCTCCTAAAAACATACACCATTTTAAAAAAGTAATATGAATGGTTCCCATGGATAATATCCCTATAAAGTCATGAGTAACACCAATATATGTCATCTTAGATGGAAAATAATTTTGAAAGATCTTTTCAAAAAAGTTCTTGAGTAAAATACCCTTTTATCTTTGAAAAAAAATATAAAACATAATTTTTTTTAAAAACATTTATTTGACATTTTCCTTAAAAAATATAAGGAATATTTTAATACCATAAAAAATAAAATCCATTTTCAATGAAAATAATATTAACAGTTCATTTTTTAGAAAAAATTATGGAAAAAAGTTTAAAAAAAATTGAAACCAAAGAGAGAAATAAGGTCATATTTTCTTAAAAACGCATTACTAATTATCTTAAGTACCAAATAGTGTAAAATTTTACCAATACATGAAGATATCATTAAAAAGTAGTGTAACATCCCAAGTCTATAATGAATAATTGATATTTTTATCTATGTCTATTTATGAATTAGATAGTGTTTTAGAGGCTTAAAATGAGAATTAATCCAATCTTAAGCATGGAATACACTAATATTTTTAAAAGATTGTTTTAATGCATTTTGATGGAAAACCATTTTTAAATAAAAATTTTGACAATATTATAAGCTCTATTTTTCAAAATAAACTTATTATCTATTATTGTGACTTTGAAATTTAAAATGTATAATTTTTTGGTATTTTTCTCACAATGTTCATTTTTTAATGAGTAGTTAAAAATACTGCATTTTACATCAAAACTGCTTTTTCATCTAATTTAATTATATGGTTAGATTATCTTTTAAATTGGTTTTAAAGTTTAAATAGAATATATTTTTACCATGTAATCCAATGGTGGTCATTGGGATTAATTTCAATTTGGAATTGGGCATAAACAAGTGCCAAACGTTTCATAGATATTGTTTCAAAAAAACCCACTTTTTGTTTTGACAACGGGAATTATTTTTAAATTAATTATTGAAATTTATGTGTTTGGAATTTGGTAGAATGGATTAATTATTTTGAATCATAAGGTCCAAATTATGTAATCAAGACTCTTTTGTTTTGGACATTATGAATAGTAATTACGGTAATTATCTTTAATTATCTTGATTAATGAGTAATCAGGTAGTTAAGGATAATAAAATAATATCATAATAATAAAAAATTACACTAACATCTGTCATAATTATATTTTTTGTCTCATGGCAGACCATGGGATGCCTTGTTCCAATCTTGGGGACCCCATGGAAACACATTTGGGAGAATGTGACTTTTTATCTTTTTATTTTTTAAAGAATGTATATATAACAAAGAATGTATCACCTGAGTAAAAAAAATTTAATGTTGTCTACATAGATGATATTATGGACTAGAAATATTAATTGGTAAGCTAATAAGATTTACTACATCATAGATTTTTTTTATAATTTTTACACATTATATAAATTAAATTATTTATGACATCATGATGATGCATCAATTACCTCATTATTTAACGATTTAAATAAAATGACAGGATAATGTAAAATCTAAGTCCTACACTAGTAAAAAACCTATTTTATGTGTATATTTAAAACTATTATCACCTTATACTCGAATTATAACAATGAGGGACCTTTTAAATCTGAAACTCATTTTGAAATAAAGTATCATTTATTTAATTTCCAAGAGCGCCCCTCCTCTCCTCTTATAAAAGGCCCCCATCTCTACCACCTAACCCACACTTCCAAAGCCTTTGGGTCGGCCAACCCCTAACCATTTTTTCTCTACAAATCCCTCTATAACTCTTAGAAGCATCACTTTGTGCAGAAGTCATCCCAAGGAAGCCTTTGAGCTCAAATCAAAAATAGTTACCAGTTTTAAAGGTAGTGTTTTCTCTCGTGTTCTTATGTTTTTTTTTTCTTCTCCAACCGCCTAAACTATTTTTATTAATTTCTTTTGTAACAACCCCAGTATATTACATATACTAGGATGTTTTTATAATAAGGATTCGAGCTACACTTACACACACCTACATCTAATGGTTAAAGAACATATTGTTTCCGTGGATGGCAAATTTCTGCCTCACGAAACGATGATTGTTCAATATTCTTCTAACACCTTCAATGGTGGCCATTAAGATGAAACTATATTTATATATGATATATAATATGTTTATGTTTTACTTAATCTTCTGTATTTTTCATTTATGGCATACCTTTATGGTTTCCATTATGGGTAAACGCGATATCTTCATTTTAGGAAGTGCGGACTACCGCCCCCTCAAAGTGATTTGATTCACTAATACCATATGTGGGATGTATAAAGGATGGAATTAATGATATTATATATGATAATATATTGTAATTATATTATACCTTTATATCATTATGATTCCATTCCATAAAATATGAAATAGAAATGAAAGTAGAGTTCATGCGTACTTACGGCTTACCGTCTCCATAAACGGTGCATTTCATTTCTTACCTCTAAACATTATGTAATATTATAAATGCATGTATATACTAGATATATATGATATATATGATATCTAAATCATGAGTAAAACTCTTGATATAAGGTATACATGAACAACTTGTAATTATAAAGAGTTTATTTTTGACTCAAGTACCAATGATCGTTAAAACGACCGTTATTAACTTAAATAATTTCATAGTGTTCATGACATGGTAATAAGTGATATAAAAGGAATAATTAACTTGAAAAAGGTTCTTAACAAAGTAGAAATTAACTCATGTTTATAATTTAGGAGGTTAAAGAACGATCGAGTCTTGTCAGACATGAGGTAAGGGAACTTCTTAACCCAATTCCCATTCTTTGGGTTGAACCTATTGTTCTTATTTATGTTGTTCATTGATTATGCGAGAAATGAATTTTTATATCTTATCATGTATTTATACTTTCTTTATGTGAGCTTATAGTGAATACACATGAGTGATCTATTTTATTTACAAAATGATCTTTATAAGGGACCTCGTCTCCTTTCATTGAGGCATATATAGTTTTATACACAACTTTCTTTTATACGGTGTATAAACCCCTTTTACATTTACGTTTATCCAAAAGGAATCTTTTTTATACGAAGCGTTTTACTAAAGGAAAAAAGGGAATGTTTTTGTCGTACGTATGTGGCAACAATGACTTCTACGCCACCATGACCATTATTTGAGTTTCAGATTCCTCTACAAGCTATACCTTTTTATTAAAATTAAAAATAAATACCATGTTTTACTTTTATTTTATTTTGGTATTGAAAATGGTTTTCATAATATTTTTATTATATCAATGTGTTTATTGATATCTTATGATTGAAAAGTGGAAATGTTATCTTTACTTTATGCATGTTTTATATGATACGATTATGTTATGGTTCTTGGTAATTGTTATGAAGACGGGTGGTTTCGTGATAAACTAAGGGCGGGTGAGCCCGATATAGATCTCCAATGCATTGGGTAACGTGAAGGTGTTAAACGTTAAGGTTTATCCGAAAAGATTTATGGAATATACTATGATGGGTATTCCAAACATAACCAAGAGGGTTACTCCCTACATAAGAATGTTATGAATGCCTCAAGTTACCTTTATGTCTTATGATTTCTATGATTTATTCATGATTTGATGAGGTATGGTAAAGCGATTATGTTTTATGGGTAAAGTATGATTTCATTGTTATGTATAAATGAACTCGTGTTTCCTTAAAATAATTTTATATCCCTTACTGAGATTTTTATGCTCATCCCAAGTTTTTGAAATGTTTTTCACAGGTCAATGGAATGGTACGTGATGTGTTGATAATGTCAAGGAAGTGTCATGAAAGAATCCATGTTTTATTTTAAATATGTTTCCGCTGATGGGAAAAATGAATACTATCTTTTATGTAACCACATTGTTTAAATGTAGAATGTAATGCATGTTTTATGATCTAATTATCTAAAACTATAAACCTGAAAAGATCCTCAATGTGTAATCTTGTAATAACTCAAGATTAAGTAAGGTTTAAGGCTGGGGCCTTATAGTTGGTATCAGAGGTCGTTTTAGATAACTTTAAAAGTTAGAATTCTATTAAATGATTATCCAAAAATATTTTTTTATAGTATGATTGAAATTATATACCATTTGAATATTACCATGTTGCTTCTTCTAAGACATGTTTCTTCAGAATGCTTTTTCACAGAGGAAACATGGAAGTAGTGCTAGGAAGGCATACAGAAGGAAATGACCTTCCGAATCAGCATCTTGAGATAGTCGGAATTGTAACTAAACAGTTTTTTACAGTAATGGCGCAGTTGACTTAAGGGATAAATGGTGGTGGTATCCATGCACGAGATCTGCCAGATCAACCGTAGAGGAACATGTCAGTGGTGGAACATTTAATAAGGCAACATCCCCCATCATTCAGAGGATCATCTGGACCTGTGCTAGCTGAAGGGTGGATTAAAGCACTGGAGAAGATTTTTGATGTCATGGGGTGTTCAGGAAATCAAAAGGTTAGTCTTGCTATTTACCGTTTGGAGGGTGAAACAGATCAGTGGTGGCCGATGGTTAAAAATATCAGGGATGCTGATGAAATTGATGCTCTTGACTAGAATGAATTCAATGGTATGTTTCGGGAGAAGTATTTTTCTAAGGCTGTTCAACTTAGGATGGGAAACAAATTCCTGGAATTGAGGCAAGAGGAAGACTCAGTGGCCGCCTATGAAGAAAGGTTCACTCGATTGGCAAGGTATGCTCCAAATTTTATCCAAGACCTTGATAGTAAAATCAATCGTTTTTACTCAGGATTAATGCCAAAATATCGAAGGGCATTGGCTTCTTGTGAGTTTAAAAGTTATAAAAAGCTTGTTTGATGTTCTGAGAAGGTGGAAATGGAGTTTTTTGATAATAAAGTGTTCTATAACAACCAGAAGAAGAAGAGACCGAGGTGGCATGAGAAAGGAAAGAACTATTCAAAAAGGTCTGATGGTAAGAAAACTAAGTTTCCAGTTTGTCATAAATGTGGTAAAAGGCATGCTGGGGAATGTCTTCTGAATTTTGGAATGTGCTACAGATGTGGTAAGATGGGATATAAGGCTCGTGATTGCACTGAAAAATATTAGGGTGATGTTAAGACCCAATTTGATTTGTAGTTAGTGAAATGTTTTAAGTGCAATGAGATGGGTCACTATGCAAACGAGTATCCGACAAAGAGCTTGAGTGATGGGAAGCAGTTAGACTACAAGCAGAAAGGGGTGGTGAAATCCTTGGTGACTACTTCAGTAGATGTCAGGCCATCAAATGACGTTGTATCAGGTACTTTGTTTGTTTTTTCATATTATGCCAGTGTGTTGTTTGATTCGGGGTCTACACATTCTTTAATCTCTGAATACTTTTATAGTAAAATGAGAATACCATCTCAAGAAATGACTCCTGAACTTGTGGTAAAAACACCTAGGGGAAATGTTGAGGTAAAAAGAATTTATAAGAATCTTCATATCCTTATCCGTGGGAAGAACCTACTTGAAAACCTTATAGTTTTACCTCTAGTAGAGTTTGATGTTATCCTGGGTATGGATGGGATCTCTATTTACCATGGTAAGATTGACTGTAGAGATAAAGAAGTTTATTTTCAGAAAGACTTTATGTTTGTGTACAAGAATGAACCCTTACTGTTGATAACATATCAAGAGGCTGAGAAACTTGTAAAATATTGAAATGAATGTTACCTTGCACACATTTTTGAAAATAAAGGAACTGTTCAGATTAATGATGTGCCAGTGGTAAATGAGTATCCTGATATTTTTCCTGATGAGTTTCTTGGAATAATACCGGATCGGGAAGTTGAATTTACTGTTGACTTAGTTCCTGATGCTAAGCCAATTCCAAAACCCCCTTATAGAATGGGTCAAACTGGACTTTTATAGTTGATGGAGCAATTGCAAGATTTATTAGAGAAAGGTTTCATTCGACCTAGAACATCACCATGGGGTGCTCCTATTTTATTTTTTAAAAACAAATATGGTTCTATGAGACGTTGAATTGATTATAGAGCCTTGAATAACATTACTATTAAGAACAAATATCCTTTGCCTCATATCGATGATTTGTTTGATCAGCTCCTGGGAGATCAGTTTTTTTTAAAGATTGACCTGAGATCGGGGTACCATTTGTTGAAGGTAAAGGAAGCTGATATTCTGAATACCACGTTTCATACAAGATTTGGCCATTATGAATTTGTAGTAATGCCTTTTAGCTTAACCAATACACCTGTTGTATTCATGGACTTAATTAATAGAATTTTCCATGATTTCTTGGATAAGTTTTTGGTGGTTTTCATTGATGATATTTTGGTGTTTTATAAAAGTAAAGAGGAGCATGACAAAAATTTAAGGGTTATTTTGCAAACCTTAAAAGAAAATAAATTGTATGGGAAATTCAGCAAGTGTGAGTTTTGGTTGCAACAAATTTTTTCCCTGGTCACATTGTTTCTAAAGATGAGATAACTGTTGATCTGGCAAAAACACAGGTTGTTGAAGAATAGCCAAGACCCACAAATGTAACTGAGATTTTTAGCTTCCTTGGTTTGGAAGGCTATTACCAAAGCTTTGTTAGAAATTTTTCACGGTTATCTAGTCTAATGACGAAGCTAACTCAGAAGGGTGTTAAGTTTATCTGGACAAAATAATGTGATGATTGTTTTTAGGAACTAAAAAGAAGATTGGTGAATGCTCCAGTTTTGGAAATACCTTCCAGGAATGGTGAGTTTGTTATCTACAGTGATGATTCATTGAAAGGACTTGGTTGTGTTTTAATGAAGAATGATCAGGTAATTGCATATGCTTCACGATAGTTGAAAACTCATGAGGTAAATTACCCTACCCATGATTTGGAATTAGCTGCTGTTGTTTTCGCTTTAAAAATTTGGCGGCATCATTTGTATGGAGTAAATTGTGAAATATATACCGATCACAAAAGTTTAAAGTATATATTCACTCAGAAAGAATTGAACATGAGACAGAGGAGATGGCTAGAATTAATCAAGTATTATGATTGTACAATTCATTACCATCTGGGAAAAGTAAATAAAGTGGCTAATTCTTTGAGTTGAAAAAGTAATGATTCTTTAACAATGTTGCGTTTGGAATGTGATCCTTTGTTTAAGGATTTTATGAACATTGGCATAGAAGTTTTTGGTGTAGGATGTTATTCTGTTTTGTTTCAGGTATCAGTGAAATCTTCTCTATCAGACAGAATCAAGCCAGCACAGAAGCAAGACAGTGAGTTGCAGAAAAAGGTAGATCTGGTTCAGAAGGGTATGTTGCCTAAATTCAACATTGATAATGATTGTGTTTTGAGATTTGGGAAGAGGTTGTTTGTGCCTTGTGATTCATAGTTGAAGAGAGAGTTGTTATGTAAAGCTCATAGTTCTCCGTTTTCAGTTCATCCTGGAAGTACTAAGATGTACAAGGATCTGCAGGTGTATTACTGGTGGGAAGGGATGAAAAGAGATATTGTTGATTTTACTGTGAAGTGTTTGACTTGTCAACAGGTTAAGGCAGAGTGACAGTTACCTAAAGGGATGCTTCAGCCTTTACCTGTGCCAGAGTGGAAATTGGAAAATATATACATGGACTTTGTTGTGGGATTTCCAAAGACACCTCGAGGTAATAATGAAATATGGGTTATTGTTGATCGCTTGACAAAATCTGCTTATTTCCTTGTTATACGAGATACTTTTTCCCTAGATCAAATTTACCGTTTGTATCTTAAAGAGATTTTAAGGTTACATGGATTTCCTCTCTCCATTGTATCTGATTGTGATCCCTGGTATACTTCTAACTTGTGGTAAGGCCTTCGGAAGTCATTGGATACTGAATTAAATTTTAGTAGAACCTTTCATCCTCAATAATATGGGTATTCAGAACGAAAAATTCAGATGTTAGAAGATATGATACATGCTTGTTCAATGGATTATCAGGGATTTTGGGACCAACATCTTTCTTTGGTGGAATTTTCATATAAAAACAGTTTTCATTCAAGTATACAGATGGCACCATTTGAGGCGTTATATGGTAAGCGGTGTTGAACTCTAGCTTTCTGGGATGAAGTGGGTGAAAGGAAGCAGATGAGACCATAATTTGTAGAAGAGTTGGCAGAAAAAGTTCAGCTGATACAGAAACACATGAGAACAGCACAGAGCAGGCAGAAGAGTTATGCTGATAACCGGAGGAAGGATATATCTTTCGAAGTAGGTGATCATGTTTTTCTCAAAGTTTCACCGTGGAAAAGTGTGATGCGATTTGGTAAGAAAGGGCAGCTGAGTCCAAGGTTCATTGGACCATATGAAATTCTGGAGAGAGTTAGATCAGTTTCATACCGAGTGGCTTTACCTCCGAGTTTATCTCATGTACACAATGTTTTTCATGTTTCTATGTTGAGAAAGTACATGCCAGATCCATCTCATGTTTTGAGCCCAGAGGTAGTTCAGTTGGAAGAGAATCTCTCTTATGAAGAACAACCAGTCCAGATACTTGACTGTAGAGATAAAGTGTTGCGGAATAAGGTAATTTACCAGGTAAAGGTTTTATGGAAAAACCATATGGTTGAAGAGGCAACATGGGAATCTGAAATTGCTATGAGGGATAAATACCCCTACTTATTCGATAAGTAAATAAATTGCGGGGACGAAATTTTATAAAGGGGGGAAGGATGTAACATCCCAAGTAATTAATGAATAATGGATATTTTTATCTATGTCTATTTATGAATTAGATAGTGTTTTAGAGGCTTAAAATGAGAATATATCCAATCTTAAGCATGAAATACACTAATATTTTTAAAAGAGTGTTTTACTGCCTTTTGATGGAAAACCATTTTTAAATCAAAATTTTGACAATTTTATAAGCTCTATTTGTAAAAATAAACTTATTTTTTATGATTGGGACTTTGAAATTTACAATGGATAATTTTTTGGTATTTTTCTGACAATGTTCATTTTTTAATGAATAGTGAAAAATACTGCATTTTACATCAAAACTGCTTTTTCATCTAATTTAATTATATGAATAGATTATATTTTTAATTGGTTTTAAAGTGTAAATAGAATATATTTTTACCATGTAATCCAATGGTGGTAATTGGTATTAATTTCACTTTGTAATTGGGCATAAACAAGTGCCAAACTTTTCATAGATATTGTTTCAAAAAAACCCGCTATTTGTTTTGACAATGGGAATTATTTTTAAATTAATTATTGCAATTTATGTTTTTGTAATTTGATAAAATGTATTACATATTTGGAATCATACGGTCCAAATTATGTAATCAAGACTCTTTTTTTTGGACATTATGAATACTAACGACGGTAATTATCTTTAATTATCTTGATTAATGAGTAATCGGGTAGTTAAGGATAATAAAATAATATCATAATAATAAAAAATGACACAAACATGTGTCCTAATGCAATTGGTTGTCTCATGGCCGACTTTGGGATGCCTTGTGCCAATCCTGGGGACCCCATGGAATCACTTTTGGGTGAAAGTGACTT
Source organism: Viscum album (assembly GCA_963277665.1). NCBI lineage: Eukaryota > Viridiplantae > Streptophyta > Magnoliopsida > Santalales > Viscaceae > Viscum > Viscum album. The sequence continues at coordinate 1,629,704,124 of OY728130.1, forward strand.
TTTATCTTTTTATTTTTTAAAGAATATAAATATAACAAAGAATGTATCACCTGAGTAAAACATTTTTAATTTTGTCTACATAGATGATATTATGGACTACAAATATTAATTGGAAATATGAAAAGATTTAATACATCATAGTATTTTTTTATAATTTTTAGACATTAAATAAATAAAATTATTTATGACATCATGATGATGCATCGATTACCTCATTATTTAACGATTTAAATAAAATGAAAAGATAATGTAAAATCTAAGACCTACACTTGTAAAAAACCTATTGGATGGGTATATTTAGAACCCTTATCACCTTATCCTCGAATTAAATCAATGTGGGACCTTTTAAATCTTATAATCATTTTAATATAAAGTAACATTTCTTTACTTTCCAAGAGTGCCTCTCCTCTCCTCTTATAAAAGGCCCCCACCTCTACCACCTTACCCACACTTCCAAAGCCTTTGGCTCAGCCAAACCCTGCCCATTTTGTCTCTACACATCCCTATCTAACTCTTAGTAGCCTCACTTTGGGCAGAAGTCTTCTGAAGGAAGCCTTTGAGCTCAAATCAAAAAGAGTTACCTGTTTTAAAGGTACTGTTTTCTCTCGTGTTCTTATGTTTTATTTTTGCTTCTCCAACCCCATAAACTCTTTTTATTCAATTATTTTGTAACAACACCAGTATATTCCATATACTGGGATGTTTTTATAAGAAGGATTTGAGCTACAATTACACACACCTACATCTAATGGTTAAAGAACATAATGTTTCCGTGGATGGCGAATTTCTGCCTCACGAAACGATGATTGTTCAATATTCTTCTAACACCTTCAAAGGTGGAAATTAAGATGACACTATATTTATATATGATATATAATATGTTTATGTTTTACTTAAGCTTCTGTATTTTTCATTTATGGCATACCTTTATGGTTTCCATTATGGGTAAACGCGATATCATTATTTTAGGAAGTGCGGACTACCGCCCCCTCAAAGTGATTTGATTCGTTAATACCACATGTGGGATGTATAAAGGATATAATTAATGATATTATATATTATATTATAATGGAATTATAATATACCTTTATATTATTATTATTCCATTCCATAAAATACGAAATAGAAATGAAAGTACTGTTCATGCATACGTACGGCTTACCGTCTCCATGAACGGTGCATTTCATTTCCTACCTCTAAACGTTATGTAATATTATAAATGCGTGTATATAATGGATATATATGATATATATGATATCTAAATCATGAGTATAACTCTAGATATAATGGATTCATGAACAACTTGTAATTATAAAGAGTTTATTTTTGACTCAAGTACCAATGATCGTAAAAACGACCATTATTGACTTAAATAATTACACAGTATTCATGACATGGTAATAAGTAATATAAAAGGAATAATGACCTTGAAAAAGGTTTTTATGAAAGTAGAAATTAACTCCAGTTTATTATTCAGGAGGTTAAAGAACAATCGAGTCATGTCAGACACAAGGTAAGGGAACTTCTTAACCCAATTCTCATTCTTTGGGTTGAACCTATCATTCTTATTTATGTTGTTCTTTGATTATGTGAGAAATTAATTTTTATATCTTATCATTTATTTATACTTTCTTTATGTGAGCTTATATTGAATACACATGAGTGATCTATTTTATTTACAAAATTATCTTTGTAAGGGACTTCCTCTCCTTTCATTGAGGTATATTTAGTTTTATACACAAATTTCTTTTATACAGTGTATAAACACCTTTTACATTTACATTTATCCAGAAGGAATCTTTTTAATACGAAGCGTTTTACTAAACGATAAAAGGGAATGTTTTTGTCATACGTATGCGGCGACAATGACTTGTCCACCACCGTGGCCATTATTTGAGTTTCGGCTTCTCTACAAGCCATACCATTTTTTTAAAATGAAAAATAAATACCATGTTTTACTTTTATTTTATTTTGGTACTGAAAATGGTTTTCAAAATGTTTTTATTATATGAATGTGTTTATTGATATCTTGTGATTGAAAAGTGGAATTGTTATGTTTCCTTTATGCATGTTTTATGTGATACGATTATGTTATGGTTCTTGGGCATTGTTATGAAGACGAGTGGTTCCATGATAAACTAAGGGCGGGTTAGCCTGATATAGCTCTCCACTGCATTGAGTAACGTGAAGGAGTGAAACGTCAAGGTTTCTCCGAAGAGATTTAGGGAATATACTGTGTTGGGTATTCCAAACGTAACCAAGAGGGTTACTCCCTACGTAACAATGTTATAAATGCATCAAATTACCTTTATGTCTTATGATTCTATGATTTATTCATGATTTTATGAGGTATATTAATGTACTTATGTTTTATGGGTAAAGTTTGATTTCATTCTTATGTATATATGAACTCATGTTTCCTTACTATATTTTTATATCCCTTACTGAGATTTTTATGCTCATCCCAAGTTTTTGAAATGTTTTTCACAGGTCAAGGGAAAGGTACATGATGTGATGATAATGTCAAGGAAGTGTCAAGAAAGAATCCATGTTTTATTTTAAATATGTTTTCGTTGATGGAAAAAATGAATACTATCTTTTAAGTAACTACTTTGTTTAAATGTTGAATGTAATGCCAGTTTTATGATCTAATTCTCTAAAACTCTAATCCTGAAAAGATCCTCAATGTGCAATCTTGTAATAACTAAAGATTAAGTAAGGTTTACGGCTGGGGCCTTATAAGTAGATTATAATAATTTCATGATAATTAATGATATGTGGATGATAATATTTCATAAATAGAATGATAATCATAAAAAATACTGATTAACGGTTAGATTATAAAAATAAACTGTTACCACTTTAGAAACATTGATTCAACGTTCCAATGAAATAATAAAATTACATGGAGATTAAAATATCATAATATATATATATATACACACCATGTTAATGAATATAGGTTCTTAATCAAAATATGTGTCTCATAGAAGGCAAATCGAGACAAAATTACCTTACTGATTGGGTAACTTTTGAATTGTAAAACCCTATAAAATAGATATAATAAAATAGATATGTAAATACTGATAAATTTAAGGGTAGTAATCAGATAAATCATTCATGGTAATTATATACATCACAAAAAAGAAATCAGTGTTGAATAAGTCGTAAGTCTTGCACAAATAAGTTGGACTAGAAAACCCATTACCATATGTCTTGAATCTCAATGTACATGTACCAACCTATTGTATAATAAATTTATTATCAATCCATATTCTATTATATAATACCATATATTATTTTATTAGGACATTTATCAACCATTTGTTAATAATTTCATGTTAATGATACATTTCAGGTAATAAATGCTTTGTTTTTCACATTGTTTTGATTTGTTATATTTTGTTCCTCTTACATAGAACATAATTTAATAATATAATGACTGATAAAAATGATATATATATATATATAATATTTATTCAGTATATATATATTTATATTAATCTTTTAAATATAGAAATTAGAAATAAAATACATTGTTCATAGAGATGGTAGAGCGAACGTATAAATGAACGTTGTTTCTATTTTCCTATAGTATTTTTAAAAAAGGAAAAGTAAATGATATATATATATATATTATCATTGAATTATAATTATTATTTAATATATATAAGATACATATTTTAAAATAAAACATTATAAATTCTAGTTAAAGCATGATTGAATCACATCTCTTCCAGGATCCGGTTGTTCACACATCCACAAATAAAGTTTTTGTATTCTCAAAAATGAAAAGAATGAATGTATTAGTTATATAATAATTCAATAATTTTAAATAAATCATAAATATAATATATTTAATATAAAAAAAGATATTAAATCATCATTCCCAACCTTGAAAGGTGGTAATGAAATAATGAATGACATCAGTTTATGAGGTGGTAGTATAACGTACAAACGAACAATGATTGTGTATCCCATTTGATAGAAGTTTGTATCAGTATTGGTCATTCCATTAACTTAAAATCATATAATTATATTTTTGATTATTTTGTTATTATATAAACAAATAATATGAATAATTGATGTGGTGGATAAAGATATAAAAAAGTGCATGTTGAAACATGTTACCTCTTCTTTATATAACTCCTTTTGTTTTCCACTAAAGGGATTTTTTGGTTGGATTTCGGTAGTGATCCAAAATCTTATCAATGGAAATTTAATTATTATAAATATTTGATATATTATAAACAACATAAAATCACTTTGATAACACAATAAAAACTTCATAAATAATGAATGAATTAAATAATAGTTATTCCAATAAATTAATGAAACTATATTGATGGAATAGTTATCTGACCTTTCGAATAGTAATGTGACCATTAGAAATAGTAAATTTAAAAATAGAATATTAACATCATCTATGAAATTATAAATAAAATTTTTTATTCTTATAGATGATAATATGATATAATTATATCAGGGTATTAGTAAATGATGTTTTTAAAATTATTAACTAAGTGTTGCTATTTTTATAAAACATTAATATTTATTTACAATTTTATAATTAATATAATGATTTAAAAGAAATTTTATTTTTAAAAAATATATTAATTAATAAATTTTTTGTTGTATTATGATTAGAATATAATTTTATGAGAACTCAATTAAATTTTCCAAGTGTTGTAAAATAAGTGATAGTTTTAAAATCAATATTTTCCATGTAAAAGATGATTTTAATTAAAAATCAAATTTTTCATATTTAAAAAATTTATTTTCAAAAAATATAGTTCAATATTTAATTAAACATATTTAAAAATGGTTTTGGGTGAATTCTTTTGTATGTTTCAAAAATAGTGGACTTTTTGGTGAGAAGTGAAATACGGTAATTTATGGTATATAACAATATAAGTTTTAATACCTTTTTCTTGAGTCATGGTTGATGCAATCACCATAATATATTATAATCCATATTTATTTAATACTAGTACTCCCCCGTACGATGCATGACACTATAAAATAATTCTTATTATTAACTATAGATTACTATTTATTAAAAATAATAGTTTATATTAATATTGAATATATTTGAAAAGAAAATGACATATATAATGAGGAATAAAAGTTCCTTAAATTGAGGAAGAAAATTTATATACTGGGAAGCCTTCTTTATAAAATTAATAATGAAGGAACCAACTGTAGGAAGTAATGAAAATTAATAAATAAAATATTGAAATTATAAATTTATTCATAGAAACAAAGTATGAAATTATAATTTTCACGGATTAATCAATTTTATTTTGAAATCATCTTTCAATGAAAAATTATGGTTCTACATAATTTTAATAAATATAATGTGATTGTACTCAATGCATTGAATTTTTTTTCCATGTTACTGAAAATTCATTATCGTAGTAAAAAGAAAAAATTAATATTTTATTAAATATAAGAAAGTTCATATGCAAAAGAATAATAATATATTATCAACAAAGAGAAATAAGATAAATGATGTATTATTTAGATAAATTTTGAAGAAGTAATATAAACAGTGAAACATTCAAACTGAAATAACAATTGTTTCAGAGTTAATTTTCAATGGAACACATGGAAACAAAAACAGATTGTTTGGACACATTGTTTATTTAGAAAAGATTTGGGTGAAAAATATTACAGTAACAGGATACTGTAATAGTATATGGTGTACCCTTTGAAATGAAGCTAAATTCAATAAATTTTGGTAGTAAAAACCTTCCAAAATTTCATTCATGTGGCGCTACAGTAGACAAGTAATGGTGGTTTCTGGTTAGTAGTAATCTGGTACCTGCACATGTTTGTAGAAATAAGTTACCAATGCGGAAAACATTTTTAGATATAATACATACACAATAGCAGCACTTTCTGCCTCTATTATGCTTGAAAAATCACACGACCATGCAAACAGAGATAGGGAAAATGATCCAAAAAATTAAACAAAGCAAACCATTCAGCCATTTGAATCTTACCATAATTTCAATTAGCCTCATTTCGAATATAACCTGAAAAATCTAAAAGATAACTAAAGTAGTTCTAATTGTAGGAGCAGTAAAACACCAAGAAAAAAATATGTAATACACAACTCTAGCAATGAGTAAAAATGAAGGCAATGACAAACCAGCTTAACCAAAAGTACCCATCCATCCATTAGATCTCTTCAGTTGTAATTTAGTGGACTCCTGAAATGTACCCACATATAAAAGGAGGGTGACTGTAAAATACCAAGGATGTTTTTCTACATTTTAAAAAAACAATCATTAATAAATCATAGGAAAAAAAATTAAAACACAATCAACAGTTGGGTAGAAAATAGAAAATAAATAATATTTTGAATGTGTAATATGAAATATACAATGGTCAGTTATTATGAACATGAAATTAATGGCAGATTAATCTGATGCATTACCGTTATGAAAAAGAGAGTTGGTCTATCTTCCACGACTCCATTTTACTTGAAATGGAGGAAGATGCCCTACCACATCCCCCACCAGCCCCTCCCCCTGCCGAGCCCCATCCCCCTCCCCCCTGCCCAGTTCTTCCCCTCTCATCCCCTCCCCCTGCCCAGCCCCTTCCCCAACCAGGCCCCCTACCCAGCCCCATCCCCCACCAGCCCACTCCCCTTACCCAGTTCTTCCCCTCTCATCCCTCCCCCTACCCAGCCCCTTCCCCCACCAGCCCCTCCCCCCTGCCCAGCCCCATCCCCCACCAGCCCCCTCCCCCCGGCCCAATTCTTCTGCTCTCATCCCCTCCCCCCTGCCCAGCCCCTCCCCTCCCAGCCCCTCCCCCATGCCTAGCCCCATCCCCACTTCCCAACCCCATCCCCCCTACCTAGCCCCATACCCCACCACCCCCTCCTCCCTACCCAGTTCTTCCAAATAAATAAAATTATGAATGGTATTAAGTATTAACCGAAATCACTCTAATAGTAATCACTCATTTTGAGGGATGTATTGATAATTAGATATATAAACACATACCCACCAATAATAGGTTCAACTAATGCATGGACACAAAATCCCGCAACATTAAATTCAATCCCATCTAAATAACACATCCATTCAAATCATGATGACATGAGATATAAATATCAAACATACTAATTATGAGACGTGAATTAATGATCAAAAAATTCCTAAAAAAACTATAAAAAATATGTTATAAAATGGAAATTGTAATATAATGCCAGGATTAAGAAACTTGATTAATGATATTACCTTCAAAAATATCATGCTTTACATGTCTTAATGACATTAAACATTTCACCATGGGTTATTCTATGGGATTTTTGAATCCCATCCCCTCCCCCCTGCCCAACCCCATCCCCCACTAACCCCCCCTTCCAAGTTCTTCCCCTCTCATCCCCTCCCACTTGCCCATCCCCTCCGCTCCCAGCCCCTCCCCCTGCCCAGCCCCATCCCCGACCTGCCCCCTCCCCCCTGCCCAGTTCTTCCCCTCTCATCCCCTTCCCTGCCCAGCCCTATTGTAACACCCCGAGATTTTATGAAAAATATTCTTTCTAATTTCATTAATGTCTTGTGTTGTATTCTACACCAAGAAAATCTTTCACAACACGCATCCTTGACTTTCTTTTCATTACACACAATCACGACCTTCCTCGATAGCGTGTGTAGTACGCAATTTTGAGTTTCACAAAATAACGATATGCTATTAAAATATTATTAAAACTAGCCGTTATGAATAGTAATAACCACATTTTGAAATTTTGTAAATTTAATTTTCAAAATGGACTTCATTTTTGGATTGGGAATATTGAAATTAGCTTAGTGTGAAATTTTGGTAGTTTTCGGATAACATTCATTTTCTGATTAATAGGTTAAATTACTAAATTTTAATTAAAAACAGCCTTTTTAATAGAAATAATAAATAGTGATAAATTATTAATTCGAGTGATTTTAAAGTATATTTAGAATATATGTTTACAATTTAATACAATGTTGGTTATTGGATGTAATTTCACATTTAAACCAGACATAAACAATTGTCAATCATTTGATAGTTATTATCTCTTAAGAACACGATATTTATTTTGACGACGAGAATTAATTTTTCAATTAAATAATGCAACTGATATGTTTTGAATTTGGTAAAATAGAAATAATTTTTTAATTCATAATATCAAATATAGATTAGGCCTAATTTTTATATTTTTTTAGAAACATTCAATTTGTTTGATGAATAGTGAAACCACTAAGTGGTAGTTAAAAAAATGAATTTTTCGTAAAACTTAATTTTACCGCTTCTATGAGTTAAATTTCAAAATTGCGAGAGACACGGTTGATGTCAGTAAGTAAAATGTGGTTCAATGAGATGAAAATAATTTTTGATGAATAGTAACTTTTTACTTTTTTACCACGGTTAAAAGCAAATAGGGTAATTAAGGGTAAAAATGATATTGTTATTACCCTAACACATGTCCTAATTATATTGCATAAGTGTAATTCGACCAAAAACAACCTTAGGAATAAAATATGACCATTTAGGCCCACTTGGATTAGATTAGGACATTTATTATAAATTTATTTAAAGAAGGGTTAAAATAGTTAAAATCAATGTTTAATAAGTATATAATTTTTAATATAGGGTTATTCATAAGATAAATTCGACTATTAATTTTCAATAGAAAGCTAAAAATATTTCCTACATAATTGTATTTTATTTGTAATTTTTAGACATTAAATGATTTAATTTATTTATGACACAACAATGATGCAGTAATTATCTTATTAATGAAATATTGACATAATTGATGTTATAAATACCCAAAAAAATGTAATTTGAGACTTTTTATGAATTACACTAATTTTATAGGTTAATATGACATGTTAGTATTGATTTAATTAATTTTTTTCGAACTAATCATTCTATTATGAGTTTTACAAAAATCAATTACTAAATAGTGTCAAAATTGACATAAAAATGTTTTTAAAACAAATATTATATTATTAATCGATATTTTATTTATAAAAATATAATGTTCGGCCCAATGACTTATATAAGGTTATATAAATTAATAATAAACAACTTGGGGTTCTTTTTTCTTGTTATAGTATTTTTATTAACCTTATAGTGTAAGAACACAAAAAGACACGATAAAAGTAAAATTATCTAACTTAAAGTTATATATAAATGATAAGGTTGAAATAGGAACCTAAACTTATCTAAATTATATTGTATGAGAGTATTTGGACCCATACCCACCTTATCTTATAAATAAATCAAATTGGAGCTATTTAAAACCGAATTTGGCTTTATAATAAAATAATATTTTTAGTTATTCCAAAGAAGCCCCTCTCCTCCCTTATAAAAGGGCACCTCCTCCCTCTCTTCCTCACACCACTTTTAGCCTTCATGATCGGCCAAACCTTGCCAAATTATCTTCTCCAATTCCCTAGAAACATCCTAGAGGTTCTGATCTTCTTCAAAGACCAATTGTAGTGCCCTAAAAGGAGATCTCAAAGAGGCGCTTCAAACAAGAGGTAATGTTTGTTACCGATTCTTTCAACTTTATTTCTTCATCCACTTATTCTTATTAGGTTGTTTCATTATGAAGTAATGACATCAGTATCACTCATATACTGATATGTTATTATAAGTATAAAACAACCCTATTTCACCATCTATCCATCCTACGGAAAACGAAATCACCGCGCGTGCGTACATACGGAATACCGTCTCTACGTCGTGGTGTAATCTATTTTCCACCACCACCTTACTTGGATGGGTATAATGGTGTAAATAATGACTATATATGACTATTATACAGTTATATTGATTCTTAAATAGTATACATACACTCCAATACAATTCAAAGATCATGAGAATGATATCATCGCTTGTGCGTACGTACGGACTACCGTCTCCACGACGCGATGAGATTCATTCTCCACGTTAACCATTCATGAATGATTATAAAGTATATATAATAAGTAATCACGAAATTTATGACATAATAACGATACTGGATTTATGTGTATATATATGTATGTCATCTACTTAATTCCATTCAACTCAATAAGGTAACGAAAACAGCATTCATGCGTACGTACGACCTACTGTCTCCATGAATGGTGTATTTATTTCCATTTACTGATCTATTATATATTTGTATATTATGAATATATATTATATATAAATCATGTTTTATATTCTGGAATTATGTAATCATGATCTAAGTAATCATATGAATAATTACAAGTCAAGACACGGATGACAAATAAAACGATTTTACCCAAAACGCTCTTTAACATGTAATTTACTAAAGAACGGGTAAAATAAATTCATAAGTGAACCATATATGATATCATAACATTGAGTATGATTCTGGAATAATTCAATGACATTATTTAAATCATTATACAGGAGGTTCGGACACTTATGAAGCAAATCAGACCTAAGGTAAGGGGAAATATCACAATCTCATTTTTATTCGAGATTGTTTATACTTTGGAATTTACTAGGGTGTATTTTATCATCCACATTCATGTTTCCTCAATAGGTAATATTTATATCCTTATACAATAGTTTATATCCAATTTTACCCTTCGGTGAGTTTTTTGTAAAATATACGAAAGGAATCATTTGTCATTTTCCGTACGAGGTACTTTTTGACTTTTCCGACAAAAGTACGAGAAGAATGTTTTTTTAACTTATACGGCATGAATGGATTTTTAAAACATTATTTCCAAGAAGCTTCCTTTAAAAGTTTTCAAGTTTATTTTTAATCAAAATCTTTTAGTTTAAAATTGTATGACATGTTAAATAAAGGAAAATGTTTTTGAAGTAGAAAGGATATTTTCCTCAAGAATGGAGTTCAAGTGATTTATCAAAATTATTTTCCATCTAAGATAATATAGGGTTCTATTTCTATCCATATTATTACATTGATTTGATTATGTTGTGATGGAATTATTTTTATCAATTCATTTATCTTATATAAATTGTTTTATGATGTCATGTAGTCATAGAATCCCATTTTTACTACATGGGTTTTGCAATGATGTATGATTTATGATTTTGTGGCACACATAAGAATGGTATAATTATGAGATGGGTGGGACCTATATCTCCATCCAATGAATTTGACAAAGATTTTATATCTCATGACATAGACATGGCTGGAATGGAAGCTTAAACCGGTTCAGTGAAAGAGGACTGAAACGAGGAGTGAACTCGGTTCAGAAATGTACTTTGTCCACTAAGATAGTCTTGGCAATGAGTCTTGACTAATAGGAAATGATTCTCTATGATTATGTGTGTATGACACAATGTTTCATGTTTTATGTAATGATTATTGGGATTAAATTTCACTACTATGATTTATCCCATGTTATGATATTATAATCTCTTTTGTAGGTTAAGATTTCCAAAATGTTATGTTCTTATGAATATGATGTGATTGATATTTCTTTTGTTTACCCTTACTGAGCATTTGAGCTCACCCTTCTATGTTTTCTTATCCCCAGGATATAAAGAAAGGTTTTAGGTAAAAAAGGGAGATCATTATGGGAGATGTTGAAGATCTTTCACCATTATTAGAAGATTATATTCCATGTTTCCAAAGAAACTAAACTATTACGGTCCTTGTGTGTGTTTTTGTTATGTACTAAGTATTCGGCAAATGTAATGTAATTTCCATGTACGTTAAGCTTAGGGTCTCTATAGTTGGTATCAGAGGAATGGTTTAGTCAACCTTTGGAAACTAGGATGCGGGAACTTTAGTGAGATCCCTATATATATTTCTAATGTATGTATAGGGATGTCCCTAAGGTTAAGTATAAGTATAGGTTATAATACTAGAATTACGGTAACCTAAGATGTTAGATATTGAAGGTACTCCCCCTTTATTATGTTGTTTTCCCTTGTGTGATTTCGGCCTCTCACACTATTCTTTTTGGGTTTTAGATGATGGCTGGAACCCGAAGGAACAGTGTTGATCAATATAATGGACAATGCAATGATTGTCCTCCTGAACAAACAAATGTCATGGGAGATGGAGTTCAAAATCTTATTGCTATACTTACACCAGCTATGAATCATTATGGACATCAAAATGAGCAGAAAAGGGAACAATATTCTATTGAGTCCTTCATGAGGCAACGTCCACCTTCTTTAAGTGGGTCTTCTGATCCACTTGTTACTGAACAGTGGATCAGTACTACTGAAAAGATATTTTCAGTTCTTCAATGTTCTGAACATGATAAATTCATCTTAGCAGTATATCGTCTAGAAGGTGAAGCTGATCAGTGGTGGAATCTTATCAAGAATATGAGGCCAAGAGATAAAATTGATTCCATGGAATGGGACGAGTTCAAGAACTTATTTTTCAATAAGTACTTCCCTATTATTCTTCGAACAAATATAGATAAGGAGTTTCTTGAAATAAAGAAAAAGGATGATGAATCTGTTTGTATATATGAAGCAAATTTTACAAGGCTTTCAAGGTATGCATCTGGCTTTATCATCCAACCTGAAAGTAAAGTTGATCGATTCTTTAGTGGCTTAAAACCAAATCTTCGAAAGGAATTAGCTATAAGGGACTTTAGTTGCTATGAAGAAATTGTGCGTTGTGCTATCAAGGTAGAAATGGAATTTGGTGTTACTAATCCATCTCATAGTTTTGACAAGAAACGAAAGATGGAGTTCAAGGAGAAATCTCAGAATAATGTTGAAAAGAAGATGAATGTTTCCTTATGCTCAAATTGTGGAAAGAAGCATGGTGGAGATTGTCTTAATGGAACTAGAAAATGTTTTAAGTGTGGAAAAGAAGGCCATCGAGCAGCTGAGTGTCGAAGTAATAGAAAAAGGGTTTCTAATGATGTGAATAAAGAAAAGACTGTAGAGAACGCACCACCAACACTTCAATGCTTCAAGTGAAAGGAAATGGGGAATTATGCTAATAAATTCCCTAATCCAAGGGTTAGTGATGATCGACATGAGCAACCACTTAAGGCAATGGACAAAGGGAAGTCACATGCAATCACTATTGGCGATGTTGAATATGACAATGATGTGGTGGAATGATTAAGTGTTTATGTAATGGGATTCCAAAATAATGTTGTATATAGTATCGTGGAATATTAGAATATTTTTGTATTGGTCTATTGTGGTTTTCAATAATTTTATGGTACCGATAACCATGGAAATTGACTGAGATATTTTTGTTAAGCAGATGATATGCGCATAATGAAGGGATAAGAAGATAATGAGATGTTTGATTGTATTCATGAGCTCATGATTGATATAAGGACTAAGTGATATCATGGTTTGAGTATAAACAATTTTTAGGATTTTGTTTTGTGGAAAGTGTTAACTTTTAACTCCATTCATGTTTCCACTAAGGTTTAATGGGTATTCATTCTTTAAGAGAATAAATGATTAAGGTATTCACATGTTTGTAATTTGACCAAAAAGATATAACTTATGATATATGGGGGATAAATGATTGCATTCACATGATTCTTATGTGACATTTCAAGTAATCATTTTCTTTATACTATGAGATTGGACCGAAATATTTTAGATAAGCCTAAATATTGGAATGGATTATGTTGGACATAAGTTAGTATTTTTTAAGGATAGAACTTTTCTTTTGATGTTATAGTAATGTAGTTTTAAAAATAGGACAACCTGCAGGACGGGCGACAGCCCATTGTGTCAGACAAGGCTGTGGGAATCGAACCCACAACCGAAGTGCGACTGGCCTTTATCGCCTACCACTGGCCTACAGGAAGTCACTGGTTAATAGAAACAAGTTTTATTTTATTATGCGGTTTGATATATGAAGTATAAGTTCATTTTTGGAATCGTATATGATTAACCTCACCATAGATGGACTTATGTATATTTGATAACTTTTGATAACCTTTTGTTTGAAATAGATGGAATGACACATCATTCTATCACATGATCTATTAAAACTTCATGAATAACATATTCAACTTCATTTCTTTAAGAGATGAAGTTGAAATTGTTCAAAGCACGAACAACAGTGAGATTGTACCAAAATAAAGTAAGTATTTATTCTAATTCAAAATCTTCAACTTTTGGGAAATGATCTTGAAAACCAAAAAATGTTGTCCTAGTGCCCTTATATCTGATGAATCAGATGGTACCCTAGATCATCAGAAATTTATGGCTTTGTGATTGCTGGCTTTTCTATAGCCATGTTCTCTACCACTCTCCATCAGAACATGATGATTATATTTCTCTTCCATATCCATATTTTCACCTATGTGGAAACCCAGTGATTAGTTTATTTGGGTAATCCTTACGTTTCATAATTTTGTTTTTAAAGATTGGTTTTGGTATTGCTTTTTACGATGTGGGTTTCTATTAAATAATCTTTCGAGTAGTAAATCATTTATAACCCCGACAGATTTCGAGGGTGAAATTCATTTTAAGGGGGGTAGAATGTAACACCCCGAGATTTTATGAAAAATATTATTTTTAATTTCATTAATGTCTTGTGCTGTACACTGCACCAAAAGAATCTTGCAAAACACACATCCTTGACTTGCCTTACATTACACACAATCGCGACCTTCCTCGATAGCGTGTGTAGTACGCAATACTGAGTTTCACTAAACAACGATATGCTATTAAAATATTATTAAAACTAGCCGATATGAATAGTAATAACCACTTTTTGAAATTTTTTAAATCTTATTTTCAAAATGGACTTCATTTTTGGATTCGGCATATCTAAATTAGCATAGGGTGAAATTTTGGTACTTTTTGGATAACTTTCATTTTCTGATGAATAGTGAAAATTACTAAATTTTAATTACAAACATCCTTTTTAATAGAAATAATTAATAGTGATAAATTATTAATTTGAGTGGTTTTAAAGTACATTTATAATATATTTTTACAATTTAATACAATGTTGGTTATTGTATGTAATTTTACATTTAAACCAGACATAAACAACTATCAATCTTTTGATAGTTATTATCTCTTAAGAACACGCTATTTGTTTTGACGACGGGAATGAATTTTTAAATTAATTAATGAAACTGATATGTTTTGCATTTGGTAAAATAGAAATCAATTTTGAATTCATAATATCAAATATAAATTAGGCCTAATTTATGATATTTTTCTGGAAACTTTCTTTTTTTTGATAAATAGTGAAACCACTAAGTGGAAGTTAAAAAAATGAACTTTTCATAAAACATAATTTTACCACTTCTATGAGTGGAATTTAAAAACTTCGAGAGACACGGTTGATGTCAGTATGTAAAATATGGTTCAATGAGATGAAAATATTTTTTGGTGAATAGTAACTTTTTACTTTTTTTTACCACGGTTAAAAGTATATAGGGTAATTAAGTGTAAAAATGATATTATTATTACCCTAAAACATGTCCTAATTCTATTGGATAAGTTTAATGCTACCAAAACCAACTTTAGGAATACAATATGACCATTTAGCCCCACTTGGATTAGATTAGGACATTTATTATTAATTTATTTAAAGAAGGGTAAAAATAGTTAAAATCAAAGTTTAATAAGTATACCATTTTTAATATAGGGTTATACATAAGATAAATTCGACTATAAATATTCATTAGAAATATAAATCTATTTCCTACATAATGGTATTTTATTTTTAATTTTTAGACCTTAAATAATGTAATTTATTTATGACACAATGATGACGTAGTAATTATCTTATTAATGAAATATTTACATAATTGATGTTATAAATACCCAAAAAAATGTAATTTGAGACTTTTTATGAATTCCACTAATTTTTAAGGTTAATATGACATGTTATTATTGATTTAATTAATTTTTTTCGAACTAATCATTCTGTTATGATTTTTTTAAAAATCAATTACTAAATAGTTTCAAAATTGACATAAAATAGTTTTTAAAACAAATATTATATTATTAATTGTTATTTTATTCCTAAAAATCTAATGTTTGGGAAAATGACTTATATAAGATTATATATATTAATAATAAACAACTTGGGGTTTTTTTGGCTTGTTATAGTAAGTTTATTAACCTTATAGTGTGGGAACACAAAAAGACACGATAAAATTAAAATTATCTAACTTAAAGTTAAATATAAATGATTAGGTTAAAATAAGAACCTAAACTTGTCTAAATTCTATTGAATGAGAGGATTTGGAACCATCCCCACCTTATCTTCGAAATAAATCAATTTTTAGCTATTTAAAACCGAATTTGGCTTTATAATAAAATAATATTTTTAGTTATTCCAAAGGAGCCCCTCTCCTCCCTTATAAAAGGGCACCTCCTCCATCTCTTCCTCACACCACTTTGAGCCTTCAATCTCAACCAAACCCTGCCAAATTCTCTTATCCACTTCCCTAGAAATATCCTAGAGGTTCTGGTATTCTTCAAAGACCAATTTTAGTGCCCTAAAAGGAGATCTCAAAGAGGCGCTTCAAAGAAGAGGTAATGTCCGTTACTGATTCTTTCAACTTTATTTCTTCTTCCACTTCTTCTTCATAGGTTGTTTCATTATGAAGTAATAAAATAAGTATCACTAATATACTGATATGTTATTATAATTATGAATCAACCATATTTCTCCATCTATCCATCCTACGAAAAATGAAATCACTGCGCGTGCGTACGTACAGAATACTGTCTCCACGCCGTGGTGTAATCTATTTTCCACCACCACCTTACATGGATGGGTATAATGGTGTAAATAATGACTATATATGACTACTGTGAAGTGATATTGATTCTAAAATTATATACATACACTCCAATACAATTCAATGATCATGAGAACGATATCATCGTTCGTGCGTACGTACGGACTACCGTCTCCACGACCCGATGAGATTCATTCTCCACGTTAACCATTCATGAATGATTATAAAGTATATATAATAATTAATCATGAAATATATGACATAATAATGATACTGGATTTATGTGTATATATATGTATGTCATCAACTTAATTCCATTCAACTCTATAAGGAAACGAAAACAGCATTAATGCGTACGTACGGCCTACCATCTCCATGAACGGTGTATTTCCTTCCATTTACTGATCTATTATATATATGTATATTATGAATAAATATTATATATAAATAATTTTTTATATTCTGTAATTTAGTAATCATGATCTATGTAATCATATGAATAATTACAAGTCAAAACACGGACAACATATAAAACGATTTTACCCAAAACGCTCATTAACATGGAATTTACAAAAGAACGGGTAAAATAAAGTCATAAGTGAACCATATATGATATCATAACAATGATTATGATTCTGGAATAAGTCAATTACATTATTTAAATCATTATACAGGATGTTCGGACACTTATGAAGCAAATCAGACCTAGGGTAAGGGGAAATATCACAATCTCATTTTTATCTGAGATTGTTTATACTTTGGAATTTACTAGGGTGAATTTTATAATCCACATCCATGTTTCCTCAATACGTAATATTTATATCATTCTAAAATAGTTTATATCCAATTTTACCCTTCGGTGAGTTTTTAGTAAAATATACAAAAGGAATCTTTTGTCATTTTCCGTATGAGTTACTTTTTGACTTTTCCGACAAAAGTACGAGAAGAATGTTTTTTAACTTATAGAGCATGAATGGATTTTTAAAACATTACTTCCAAGAAGCTTCCTTTACAAGTTTTCATGTTTATTTTTAATCAACTTCTTTTAGTTTAAAATTGTATGACATGTTAAAGAAAGGAAAATGTTTTTGAAGTAGAAAGGATATTTTCCTCAAGAATGGAGTTCAAGTAATTTATCAAAATTATTTTCCATCTAAGATAATATAGGGTTCTGTTTCTATGTCTATTATTACATTTATTTGATTATTTTGTGATGGAATTATTTTTATGAATTCCTTTATCTTATATTAATTGTTTTATGATGTTATGTTGTCAAAGAATCCCGTTTTTACTACATGGGTTATGCAATTATGTATGATTTATAATTTTGTGGCACACATAAGAATGGTATCATTATGAGATGGGTGGGACCTATATCTACCACCAATGCATTGGGTAAAGATTTTATATCTCATGAGATAGACATGGCTGGAATGGTAGGTTAAACCGGTTCAGTGAAACAGGACTGAAATGAGGAGTGAACTCGGTTCAGAAATTGACTTTGTCCACTATGATAGTCTTGGAAATGAGTCTTGACTAATAAGAAATGATTCTCTATGATTATGTGTGTATGAAACTAAGATTCATGTTTTATGTTATGATTATTGGGATTATATATCTCTACTATGATTTATCCCATGTTATAATATTATGTTCTCTTTTGCAGCTTAAGATTTCCAAAATGTTATGTTCTTATAAATATGATGTGATTGATATTTCTTTTGTTTTCCCTTATTGAGCATTTGAGCTCACCCTTTTATGTTTTCCTTTCTCCAGGATATAAAGAAAGGTTTTAGGTAAAGAAAAGGGAGATCTTTATGGGAGTTGTTGAATATATTTCACCATGATTAGAAGAATATATTCAATGTTTCCAAAGACACTAAACTATTACGGTCCTTGTGTGTGTTTTTTGTTATGTACTTTGTATTCTGCAAAAGTAAAGTAATGTCCATGTACGTTAAGCTTAGGGTCTCTATACCCATCCCCCACCAGCCCCTCCCCCCTGCCCAGTATCACCCCCTACCAAGCCCCATCCCCCACCATCCCCCTCCCCCTGCCCAGTTCTTCCCCTCTCATCCCCTCGCCCCTGCCCAACCCCTTCCCCCCACCAGCCCCTCCCCCATGCCCAGCCCCTCCCCCATGCCCAGCCCCATCCCCCACAAGCCCCCTCCCCCTGCCCAGTTCCTCCCCGCATGCTCCCTCCCCACTTCCCAGCTCCTCCCCTCCCATCCCCCCCAAACTAGATTCGACCATAATCGATTCCACCAGGCTATAGAGTACCCTGCAACCAAACTTAAACAATTAAATCTTTATGTTATAATTTTTTGTTACAAGTATGGAAAATATATGATCATCCAACTATAAAATATATATTTAATCTTTATATGGATTTCTATGAACTGTAGTCTTCAATAAACTAAAAATGGTTAAAAAATGTACAGATTACATGATACACGTGATTGTCGAAAATCACAATAATCAGCAGATTTCAAGATAGACGTGTTAAACATGTTTACAAAAAAAATTACATATTTTGATAAAAAATGTTAACAAAAATTGTCATAAAATTATAAAAATGTTAAGAATGTATGGCTTATAGATCACATAAAGAGTTGTCATGCCTTTAAACAATGAGCGGAATCAGCTATAATAAGATGTGCCAAAAGAGTTGAATGTGTACATAATCTTCCTTCAACTGTCATCTCATTTCTTCCACCTACTAGAACATCCCAGTGTACTCCTTCCATAAGAGTTGAATCTGTACATAATGCTTAATAAATAATTTATAGAACTTGAAGAACCATAATTTAATGGCCAATAAAAATGTATTATGTTACCTTACATGATTCATAGTAATTGTGCCTAAAGCACACTAATCCACAGATATTGTTTCAATGAAAACCAGTTTATATATACTGGGTAAAAATATACCTACAAATTTTAAAAAACCACCCATTATAAAGATAATATAGATGCACATAATGTAGAATAATGAGCTGCTGATAGTGGTGTTTTTGTCATTATAAATAGTAGATCAATAAACATATTAAATTGAAAACTCAAAACAAATTGAATTCCAAAAGTTAGTTTCTTTAGTTGGTTAACAAAGATAACGACCTTGTTTATTTCTTTATTAGAATAAATTAAACGAAAAAATAGAGAGTTCATAATAAGTAAAAAATATGAATGAATGAAGCATGAAAATAAATTGTATCATTATAAATAATTGGAAAATATTAAATAGTTTCCATTATGAAGGGATGAGTCCAGACTGAAGTGTCAACCATGGCTTATGAATACTACTAATCCCTATAATACTAAAATATGGAATCCTAATGGTAATTTATGTCATAATTAAAAGGCATAGATGAGTATTGAACATTAAATTTCCTATTTATATTAGTCGAAATAAAGAAAACCTAATTCATTATAATTTTCAATTCATGATAATAAATATACAAATTAATCTAAACATTCAGCATGCAAGAAAACCTGAATTGAGCCTTTGAAGCAGCTCAATAGTGTTGTGTTGTTGTAGTGAAGATCTCATGAATAGAGACATGTAATGGGGAAGAAAATATTCTTCCATATTTGTTCTGACTATTGTAGACATTCACTCATACCATGAATGTGCAACATAGAGCTTTCAACCACTTCAGAAGACCTGATAACATGAAATTGAATTAAAAAAATATATTTGAAGACTATTGTTGTAGTGTGATAATCAACATCACCATTCAATTCAACTTTAAAGCCATATAAATAATAAGTACATGTAGAATATGAAAAGAAACATAAGACCAAGTATGTATAAATAATGGAATAATTATGCTAATATAACCTCTATTGGAGGGCCTAGTACCAAAACCTGCTTAAGTACCACCTTTTTATAGACTCACATGCTTTAGCAGATCTATTATGAACAACTGGGCGTTGAAAAAACACCAAATCAGTCAAAAATATTTACCCATAGTGAATCAGTTGACTATCATACTATAGCCATGAAATATACATTGTCGAAGAAAACAATGGAGGTACCGTAGATGGTGAAGATAATAAGGATTCCCTTGATCTCTTCATGTGGATGGTGAGTCACCTGAAATTTATAAATAAAAATAATCAATATTCATCTTAAAAGATGAAGTGCATAATTAAAACATTATGAGATGAATATACCATAATGGAGACAAAACTCATTTAATCACAACATAATCATACTAAAATACTACCTTGTCAATATACATTGAAGTCGATAGTGAAAACGTAATTGTATTAAAGCATTATAATAATTTGTTTCATATGTTTTTTGTTCAAAAAAATCAATATAGATTGGAGTGAATAGTGAATACAGATTACCTGCATTCATATTTTAGATGGAGGAGAGGTTAACTCCATGATATTATGACTAATAACCTGCATTCACATAGTTTGTGCCTCCAAATAAAAAATGATGCATGGTAGTAAGCATTAATAGTAACCACTCTAAAAGTAATCACTCATTCTGTGGGATGCATTGATAATTAGATATATAAACACATATCCACCAATAATAGGTTCAACTAATTCATGGACACAATATCTTGCAAATTATATTCAATACCATCTAAATAACACATTAATTCAAATGATTATGACATGAGATAGAAATATCAAACATACTAATTATAAGGCGTGCACTAATGATCCAAAAATACTGGAAAAAGCTATAAACAATACATTATAAAATGAAAATTGTAATATAATTCCAGGATTAAGAAACTTGATTAATGATATTACCATAAAAAATAGCATGATTTACATGTCTTAATGACATTAAACATCTCCGCCATGTGATATGCCATGGGTATTTTGAAGCCCAGAGAGAACATAAGAATGGTTAGAAATACATTCACACTTTTGTAACAATCAAATAGATTGGAATATAAATATAACATAAGCTATAAATAAAATCAATGTTACCATGATTTTAAAATCATTTATATAATTTTATGTTCTAATGAAAATACAGGAATTCGAAGTTTAATTTAATATGTTGTATAGTTGTAAGTAAGAGAAGTAAAGGCGCATTATCATTGTAATCCAATGTCTAAAAAGTGAAAAGCTACAGAAATATTGTTTATTTAGATATTACGAATTTTGAAATCTTCAAAACCCAAAAACTACACTTGTTCTCAGTATTATAATATATCTAGGAATAATCCTTTCAGGTAATGTAGTACAATAAAACTGAACCACATCATGTGTCAATAATGAATCATAAGGGGAAAATGATTTTTAAAAACTATATATATAGGTTATGATAGTGTAAAAGAAAAGTTACCTTAGATACCGATGACGCAAATCACTATCTGATGTTGTGTCGAAGTAATGGCTTGAAATCATTTGAAATGGATAGATGCTGAAGGTAATCGTTTAGAGTAGACAGTCGGAGCTCGACCACCACTGTGTTATATACAACTGTGTAGGCCAGATTACTCTTTCCTCCCAAATAATAGAGAAACATATAACCAGCGATGTTATATACTAAATAATAATAAAATTTGGGAAACAACAATAAAACAATGAATCACTATAGAACCAGAATTACACAAGAGGAAGAACCCCAATACTTAGAAAACAAATCTATGAACATGGGGGGAGAAAATTAGAAAGAAGAATAAAAAATGGTATATAAGAATTTGAAAAATCATGTCTTGAAACCGTGTTATTATATATCACTGAATATTTATGCTCAATAAATATAGAATGTTCTAAATAATTGTTGATCGAATGAAAGAAGTAGATACTTAATTCCTGAAACATGAAATAATGTGGAATTGAAACAGAATATGCGAAATTATATTTAATATATTTAATATAAAAGGTGAATACTGGAGAAAAGTTTGATAGTAGAGATAAGGAGATGAAATTACTTTATTAGCAATGCATCTCGTAATGGGATGATGCTTCAAAATGAGTAAATCCTAACCCATATTCGATATTTGCAAATAAAAAGAAATATGTATTTTCAATATAGGGTTCGTTTGTGGGTGTTGAAGCTTACATCGGTTTGGGTAGGCGATGAAGATTGAATGAATACTTTCTTTAAGAGAAAGGGATAGTGGTATCCAATGGCAAGGAAGTTCACGCAACTTATTGCGGGACCAGGAGTCGATGATAGTCGTAGGTGAGGAAGATCGTCTGATTATATGTGGGTGAGGATTTCTAGTGCATTCTACGGATAGTATGATACACCAACATCTGGAGGTGAGGCAGTGACGAGGTATTCCATGGGTGGAGAATGAGGCATGGAAACCCCAATAGGTAGGGAAGAGTGGTGGCAGCCGAGGGCGGAGGAGATGGAGCATTCGGAGGCGGCAGTGGGACTGGAGAGGATTGTTGAGAATGGGAGTAGGATAGGGGAGTCGGGGAATGGAGGGAAATGGTAACCCTAGCTGATCTAGAAGAAATTCCCGATCAAGGCGGGATACCGCGAATTTTTGTGGATTTAGAGGTGGAATTTGATGGTTTTCAGTGACGTGGAACATTGAAAGGGTGAAACGTTATCTAGAAATAAGCTATGTTTAGTATAGATAATTGATAATTGATATTTAGTGATTAGGTTCAAAATATTCATAGTCCTGTTCCAAAATAATAAACTAATGAACAAGATAATAAAAAAACACAACTCTCCTCCCCTATCAATACCACCCTCACACCTCTAATGCCTTTGAAATTACCCAATTTCTGCCCAATTATATTCCCAAGGATCTCCCACAATTAAATGATCATTTGGTATCAGGAAAAGACGAAAAACAATTTCCCGAATTTATTTCTCAAGCAGATGAGTTTAAGAGGTAAATCCTCTTCTATTTTCTTTTAATTTCTTTTCAAGTAATTTTCTTTTATTTTCTTATTATCTCCTCACCTCCCCAAATCCAAGTTAAATTATAATGATATTATATATATATATATATTAATTTTATTATATTAATGTAATCATTCATTATCAAACCACTTCTATGATCCCTTTTATTGTAAAAAATGAAATCATTGTTCGTGATGTGTTGATTTACCGCCATCGTGGATGATGCATTTTCATTTTCATTTGACACATTTAATGTTGGTCATAAAATTATTATAATGGTTTTTAAATGCTATAAAACATATTTTATAACCTTTTTTATTTTATTGAACTAAATTATATACATAATATTAAATAATAAAAGAAAAATGAGTTCTTTGTGATCAAAAACCTCCAAAATTAATCTAAATGGTAGTTATTAAAATGGAATCTATTGAATCATCATAATATATAGAATATATATTATATAATAAAAATTATACTTATTGAATTTAATTATTAACATTTCATATTAATTTTGGAATATTGACCCCATTTTACATGATCTTCCATTAATGTATACAAGTGAACCGATCATGAAAACCAGGAAAAAGAACACTCTCAGAATGACGGAATTGAACTCTACAACACATAAAAATGGCCATAAAAAAACTTAATGAAATTATGATGAATAAAATACATGAAAAAATGGTTCCAGATTTAGTTATTATAGAATATAATTTTAATATCACTAATATTAATGTAAATAAAGAATTCAGACATAAGGAAAGGGGGTTCTTGAAACCAATTCCCTTCAATAGGTTATTCTATCTTTCATGTTATGAATATTCATATTATTTTTTTAAAAATTAATTTAATAATTATTTTTGAGGATATTCATATTTCCAATCTTATTTTATTACAAAATCAAATATATTTCCTAATTAAATCTTCTTAAAAAAATCACATTTTTAGTTCTGTTGGAATTTTATTTCCTTCACTAAAGATTGATGATTCTTATATTAAGTATGTTCTTCAATTTTTAATTTGGGAACCCAAATTTTTATTCATGAATGTATGATTTATGAAATTCTGATGAAACCCATTTCCATTTCCTTGGTTATTTTATGTCCATGATTGATATATGTTATATATGGAAAACCTGATTATGTAAATGTTATGATGTGACGGTTGGGCCCAAAATTATATAGTGATACAATACATTGGGTAATATGATGTATCTCATGAGATAAAGTGAAATATCTCTAATCATAATGATAAAATAGTTCACAATGATGATGTTACGATTATGCATATATGTTATATATGTACAATATGCTTGTTTTGTTCACAACTATGTGTGATAGTCGACTACAAAGATATGATGTTTCATGAATGTGCCTTGACAAATCAATTCATTTATTGAATTTATCATATCATGATTATGATGATGATCCACAAATTATTTTATGATGATAAAGATAATTCTCACCCATGTTATATTGATTCATGTTCATATCTATCATCTTACACTGCTTTTAGAAAACACCCTTCTTCGGTGTATATCCTCTAGTGACTACTTATACTAATGTGTACATAAGGTCCAATAAGAAGCTAAAACAAGGAATTAAATAATTTTTATATTTTATTATGTAAATATTATGTTTGGTTCTATTTTTCCCAAGACACTAATCGTTTGGATCTTGGGTTTTTAATGATTCTATTTTTTTATATTTAGAATGATATAATAGTAATATAAAGAATATTAGGGTGTCTATAGTTAGTATTAGTGAATAGTTTTGTTAATTTTGGAAATATGAATATAAAACATTACTGAAACTCCTTGGTATGAGAACATGTTTATGAAATTAGCCACGAATATTTCTTTTAGAAAAATTATAAACATTGAGATCCCACTCGATATGCCTTTAGTGTTAATTTCTGAAAGAAGTAAATTATTTATTCATGACTTTTTTAATTATATTTTTTTCAAAGGTTTTATATTTTATAAAATAGTGAGAACTTGGAGAAAACATGCCAAAACCCCATGTGAGGGACAATTCAACAAATTCTTGAATGATATCCTTAATTCCATGGGAGGTGGAGTTCAAAATTTTATGGCGATGCTTACCCAACTATCACATGATATAAACAATAACATAAATGATATGTAATTTCAGACTCTGCCTAAGAGGGTGAAATGATATATAAATTATTTTTATTAGGAAATGAACACTGAAGATTAGTAGACCTTCAGATCCACTAGTCTTAGAATAGTGGGTCAAATCAATAGAGAATATATTTTATGTACTTCAACATTTTGAGATGGAGAATGTTACTCTGGTTTTTTATCATTTAGATAGAGAGGTCATTCAATAGTTTGTGTTGAATAATAAAACAAAGTTGAAGGGTGATGTTTAACAGATGGAGTGGAAATACACTGTGAAAATATTTCTTAACAAGTATTTCCAATGAAATGTTGGTACAATGATGGAGAAAAAATTCTTAATGATAAGGAAAAAATAATTTGAATCTTTAATAGCATACAAAGAATATTTCCGAATTATTTTATATTACACCTCGAGTTTTGTAATAGAAAATGATGAAAAACTGAATGATTTATTGGTGGTTTAAAACCACACCTTTGGAAAGCTTTAGAAATTTGAGATTTGGGAAATTTAAAGAGGTTGTTTGATGTGATCTCTAAGTGGAGTTGGAGTTTGGATAATGGGACCATGGTTATGGATTTAATAATAAAAAGATAGAGTTTAAAGCTGGACAATTTAATGAAAAAGGTAGAAAAAATTATCAATCACTCACATGTGAAAAAGGTGAGAAAAAACATCATGAGAATTTTATCAAAGGGATGGGGAAACGCATCAAGTTTTCTAGAGAAGGAAACCAAGATATGGAATGTTGAAGAGGCATGATGGATCTTGTTAATGTAGTTAAGAAAAGGATAGCACCACCCATGGTTCAATGTTTCAACTATAGGGAGTGAGGTCACTATGAAATCCAGTGCACTAAACCCTGAGTCCACAAGGTTAAACAGCATCAACATCCACCAAATCAAATGGATAATGGGAAATATTATTCCATAACTAATTATAAGGTGGTTGCAGATGATATTTTGGTGCAAGGTATTCTAGATATTCAACAAATGATAAATAATATACTATTTTATTCTGGTTCTTCGCATTTTTTCATATCATTCAAATTTATTAGGAAAATTCAATCACCACCTCAAAATATGGAGGTATGGTTATCTTTGAGATTAGAAAATGAGGAAATTATTTCATCCAAAGTATATAAATCTTCCCCATTTAATTCTTGTATACTAAATCAACAAGAAACTTTGATCCTACTTCCCTCAGTGGATTTTTATGTAATATTGGGTTTGTATTGGATATATTTATACAAAGCTAACATCAATTGTTGGGAAATGGATATCACTCCTCATAACCCTATGAAAACTCCAATTATTAACAAGTGTAAGGAAGAGGATGAATATACATCAGAATCATTGTCTCAATTGTTGATTTTATTTCCTCATGATCAAGAATATAGTAGCTCAAATTATTTAGATAAATGAGTGAATCATGCTCAAGGACTTGCCCATTATATAGGAAAATATTAATGTGTTCCCTAAAAAATTTGATGGACATCGTATTGACTGGTAGGTTGATTTATTAGTTAATCTTATTCCTAGATCTCGACAATTATAAAAAAACACATTATAGAATGGCCACTATTGAGTTGGAGGGACTGGAGAAGCAGTTATAGGAGAATCTAGACAATGGTTTTATAAACTTAAGTACTTCACCATGGGGTGTTACAGTCCTCTACGTTAATATGAAGGATGGTTCTATTCACCTCATCATATATTATCATGACCTTAACTATAATTTCCTGGCTATAATCATTATATAATCCTGAATTATGTTAATAATTCACATTGAGGATCATTTCATGTTTAGAGTCTTAGAGAATTAGTTCATAACATAAACATAACAACTTGAGTATTACATGTATACAATTCTATTTAGTATCCATTTGTAAAAAAAATAAAAACTATTTGAAAAAAAGAGACTTGTCTAGTGCCATGTTTTAGACATCATGACTTTTCCTTGATCCCATGCCCATCCCTATTCTAAATTATGTCTAGTTAAAAACATTTCAAAAACTGTGGATGAGAATAAAAAGATCAGTAAAGGATACACAAAGAAGAAAATCCGTTAGTTTTTTCAATACATCATGTAAACCATAAATTCCATATCATAAGTACTAATTTTCACCTTTATGAAGTATTAAATAAAATTCACTGAATAAAAGATCATTTCATACCATTTTGTAACCAAAAGATTACCATAAAGCCCATAGAAAGAACACATAACATATAAAGGTAACAAGGGATATAAAAATACATAGATGGAACAACCATATGGTAAACTTTCACACATATCACTAAATGGAATATTCGTACGGCCGACTTCCATACTCAATGAATTAGAGGTCGTAAAGTAACCACCCTTCTTGGTTTATCATGACAACACCCGTGAAATGTCCATGTACAATTATAAAATCATAAAATATTGAAAATATAAATATTTCACTAATAAAATTTCATTTTCAATCAAAATAAATCATTTCAAGATATTGAAATAATAAATCATTATCAAAAAACATTTTAAATAACAAACACTGAGAAACCGAATAATGGGTTTCTTTTTCATTTTAAAAACATCAATGCTTATAGAGGAAGCCAGCTAATGATTACACCGGTGGAGAGGTCATTATCGACGCAAACGTTCAAAACATTACTTTTGTCGTTTAGTAAAATTATTTGTATAAAAACATTTCTTTTGAATAAAATTAAATGTCAATGAGGTTTATACACCATAAAAAATAAAGTCGTGTATAAATCAAAATATGCCTCAATGAAAAGAGATTGAGACGAAGTCCCTTACCACGTGTCTGACTTGATTCATTTATTCTTTAATATCATGAATAAGAAACTAAGGCCAATTTATACTTTCTGAAGAACCTTTATGATGTTTATTATTTATTTTATACCACTTATTACCTTTCCATTACAATTAGTTAATTATTTGAGTTCATATCGAACATTTTGTCAATGTTAGAAAGTTGAGTTAAAAATGAACTTGGTATAAATAAAAATTGTCCATGTGGATGAAATTTAATTATATAAAAAATGATATTCATGATTTAGATAACATATATAACATATATATTCAATATATATATGTATTTTTAATAGTACATTACATTTGGAGTTAAGAAATTAAATGCACCGTTCACGGAGATGGTAAGTCGTACCTATGCATGAACACTACTTTCATTTCTATTTCATATTTAATGGAATGAAAACATAATGTTTCATAAGTATATAATAATTATAGTATAATATAATATATAATTTAATTAACTCCATCCATTATTTATTCCACGTACGGCATGAACGAGTCAAATCACATTGAGGGGCGGTAGTCCGCACTTCATCAAAAGAGCTAATCGTATTTACCCACAATGGAAACCATAAATGTATTCAATAAATTAAAAAAATTAATAATAATAGAAACAATGTATATATATATATATAATATATCAATTATAAATACAGTTCCATCTTAAGGTCTGCCATGAGAGGTGGTAGGATATAATTGAACAATCATCGTTTTGTGAGGTGTTAGTTTTCCATCCACAGAAACAATATGTTTTTCACCCATTAGATGGAGGTGTGTGTAATTATAGTTTGAATAATTTTCATAAAAACTACCTAGTATATTTAGGATACTTTTTTTGTTATAAATGAAAGGTATAAAAAGATTTTAGGGTGTTGGAGAAGGAAAATAAAACTATAGAACTTAAGAGAAGAGGTTGCCTTTAAATTGGTCAACTCCCTTTGGTTTAAACCAAAAGGATTTCATGAAGTGACTTATGACTAAGGTAAGGCTTATAGGTGAAATAGTAGAATATTAGGAGCTTATTTAGGTAGTTTTTGGACGATACAAAGGGCTTGAAAGGTGTGATTAATGGTTTAGAGGTGAGGGCTTTTTATAAGGGGGATGAAGGGCGCTTTAGGATAGTTTGAAAATATTATTTTATTATATAATGATTTCCGCTTTATAATGGTCTAAAAATCATTAAATTAGAATATAAGATAACACTTGTTCAAAATATAATAATCCAATTCTAATTGTAGAGGTTTTCGATATTTTTTTAATCTTTATAATCTTATTTATTTAAAACATTTATTAATGAGGTAAACACTGCATCATTATAATGTCATAAATTATTTTATTTTTTTGATGTCTAAAAATTACATAAAAATACAATGATGTTGGAAATATTTTTATCTTTCCAATTAATTTTTATTGTCTAAATGATAATTTATATAAGCTCATGTAAAAGTTTATTTACTTAAAGATATATGTTTATGTTAGTTTTGTCTTTACTTTTAATAAATTAATATAAAGTGTCATTATCACTCTTAAGTGGCTCCATGAGGTCCCAAAATCGACCCATGGAAGAAAATTGTGATAAATTGATCAGCCAATAAGATTTGGATGAGTGTTAAGATAATTTTATATTATTATAATACTCCTTTTACTTTGATTTACCCTATTTACCTTTAACTGCAGTAAATAAAAGCCAAATGTTACTATTCACCAAAAATATTTTCATCTACTTGAACCAGATTTTACTTAAAAATAAAAACCATGTATGTAGGATTTTCTAAATTCAATTCACTGAAGTGGTAAAATTTCATTCAAATGAAAAATTCGGTTTTTTAACAACTACTCAGTGTCTTCAATATTCAAAAAAAATTAATGGTTTTCAGAAAAATACAAAAATTTCAGCCTAAGAAATATTTGATATTACGAATTAAAAAATGATGTATATTATAAAAAATTCAAAACTTTGAAGTTTCATTACATAATTTAAAATTAATTCTTGTTTTCAAAATAAAAAGCATGTTTTATAGAAATAATAACCATCAAAAGATTAACACTTGTTTATGTCCAATTTTAAAGTGAAATCACTTATAATGACCAACAGTGAATTAAATTTTTTAAACTGAATCCAATTATAATTTTTAACTAATTAAAAAGATAATTTAACCATATAAATAAATTCTATTAAAAGGTATTTTTGAATTAAAATACAGTATTTTCACTATTTATTAAAAAATGAATTTTATCAGAAAAATACAAAAATTTTCCCAAAGTAAATTTTTATGTCCCGATTATAAAGAGGCATACTATTTTTTCAAATAAAACATATTAAAGTGAAAAGACTATATTTAAAGAGGGTTTTCCATTAAAAGGCGGTAAATCGACCTTTTAATGAATATTAGAGTTTTTATGCTTAAAAATAGATTCATTCACATTTTAAGACTCTAAATTTTATTGAATAAATAAAAAAACATATAATAAACATGTATAACTATATTGTAGTTAGTTATATTCATTCCTACTAATAAGAGGTCTAGGATTTAACTACCAATTAAAAAAATAATATTTTTATATTATTTTTCAGTATAACTCAGCGTTGTGTGAAACGTAAGATTTCAAATAAACTCGTAGTTGTGTATCGGGTATGCCATCAAACATATCATCCCCTTTAACATAAAATTAATATATAATTTATAAATATTAATATATATTTAAACTTCATATTCTTTATTTACCTGGGATGTTACATCCTTCCCCCATTTTGGTAATTGCATCCCAGTAATTCTATATACTTATGAAATAAATGGGGATATTTATCCCTCATAGCATTTTCAGATACCCATGTTGCCTCTTAAACCATATGGGTTTTCCACAAAACCATTACCTGATTAATTTCTTTATTCTACAACACTCGCTCTCTTCAGTCAAGAATCTGGACTTGTTCTTCCACAACAGAGAGATTGTCTTCCAACTAAACTACCTCTTGGCTCAAAACATGAGTTGGATCCGGCATATAGTTTCTCAACATTAAAACAAGAAAAACATTGTGTAGCTAGGATGAACATGGAGGTAAAGTCACTCTATACATAACAGATCTAACATTCTCTAGGATTTCATAAGGTTCAATGAACCTCATACTCATCATTCCCTTCATACTAGAAGGAATCACACTTTTCCATGTAGAAACACTGAGAAATACATAATAACATACCTCAAAATAAATATCATTCCTTTGGTTATCTTCATAACATTTCATCCTGCTCTGATATGCTGTCATGTTCTTCTGAATCAACTAAAATTTTTCTACCATCTCTTCCACCAATTCTGGTCCTTTCAGCTTCCTTTCACTGACTTCATCCCAAACAGCTAGAGTTCGACACTACTTCCCATATAATTCCTAAAACAAAGCCATAAGTATACTGGAATGAAAACAGGTATTATTAGATAATTAAACCAAAGAAAGATGTTGGTCCCAACTTTCCTTGTAATCTATTGAGTAAGAACTTAGAATATACTCCAATGTCTGAATTGTTCATTCTGACTTCCCATCTGATTGAGGATGAAAAACAGTACTGAAAATTAATTCAGTACCCAACAAATTCTGATGATCTTTCAAAAAGTTAGAAGTAAACTTGAGATTAGTATCAGATACAATAGAGAGGGGAAATCCATGTAACCAGACTATCTCTTTAACATAAAACTGAGATTGTTTATCTAAAGACAAATTATCTCGAATAAGAATAAATGAGAAGATTTAGTCAATTGATCAATAATAACCCAGATTGCTTATTACCTTGAGATATATTTCGTTATCCCACAATGATGTCCATGGATATATATTCCCATTTCCACTCTAGCATCAGAAAATACTGAATCATCCCTTTCGGTAACTTTCTCTTCACTTTAACCAACTGATAAGTCAAACACTTCAATGTAAAGTCATCAATATCTATTTTCATCACATCCCACCAGTAGTACTCCCAATGATATCTGTACATATTAGTACTGCCAGGATGAACTGAAAATGAAGATCTATGATCTTGACATAGAAACTCATTCTTCAATTGTGTATCACAAGGAATGCATAATCTATTTCCAAATCTCAAAATACAATTACTATCAACATTAAAATCAGGAAACATACCCTTATGAACCAACTCTACAATTTTCTGCAACTCGCTATCTTCTTTCTATGATTTCTTAATTCTTTCAGATAGAGATGATTTCACTAACACCTGATAAAAAAACAGAGGAATTTTATGTACCAACAACTTCTATGCCAATGTTCATCAAATATTTAATTAGGGGATCTTGTTCCAACATACCAAGGTTAATGTGGCATTACTTTTTTGACTCAATGAATCCATCAATTTATTTTTCGTTCCTAGATAGTAATCAGTCGTGAAGTCATAATCATTGATTAATTTTATCCATATCTGTTATCTCATGTTCAATTATTTCTGAGTGAATATATACTTCCATCATTTTTGGTTAGATTATATTTCACATTTTACTCCATACTGATGACGCCACCAAATATTTAATGCAAAAACAATAGTAGCTAATTCCAAATCATGTGTATGGTACTTTAACCCATGATATTTCAACTAACATGAAGAATAAGAAATTACTTGATCATTCTTCATAATGGCACAACCAAGTCCTTTCAATGAAGCATAACTGTAGATAACAAGCTCACCATATCGGGACGGTAGTGCCGAAACTAGAGAATTCACCATTCTAATTTTCAATTCCTGAAAAAAATCATCAGATTCCTTTGCCAAAATGAACTTAGCACCATTTAGAGTTAACATTGTCAATGCACTAGATAACCATGCATAATTTTAAAAAAACCTCAGGTAATAACCTACTAGGCCAAGAAAACTAAATATCTCAGTTATATTTGTGGGACTTGGACAATATTCAACAACTATTGTTTTAGAAGGATCAACAGTTATTCTATTTTTTGAAAAAATGTGACCAAGGAAAGAAATTTATTATAACCAAAACTCACACTTACTGGATTTTCCATACAGATTCATTTCTTTTATGTTTTTCAAGACAACCCTTAAATGACATTCATTCTCTTCTTTACTTTTAAAAAAACAAAATATCATCAATGAAAACAAGAAAAAACTTATCCTAGAACTCATGAAAAAATTATATTCGTAAGATCCATGAATAAAGCATGTGCATTGGATAAACCAAAAGGCATAACTACAAATTCCTAATGGCCATATCTAGTATGAAACACGGTCTTTAGAATGTCAATTTCATTTACTTTAAATAGATGTTACCCCGACCTTTAATCAATCTTTGAAAAATGCTGAGCTCCCTGGAGCTGATCAAACAAATCACCGATATAAGGCAAAGGATACCTGTTCATAACAATGATGTTATTAAGTTCTATATATTCAATGAAAACACTCATTGAACCGTCATTCCTTTTAAAAAATAATACAGTATCATCCCATGGTGATATTCTAGGCCAAATGAAACCTTTATCTAATAACTCCTACTATTACTTCATTAACTCTAAAGGTTCAATTTTATCCATTTGATGAAGGGGTTTTGAAATTGTCTTAGAATCAGAAACTAAGTCAACACTAAATTCAACATCTTGGTTAGGTATTATAAAAGGAAATTCATTAGAAAAAAACATCATGGTACTCATTTACCACTGGCACATCGTTAATCTAAATAGTTTCTTTGTTTTCAACAATATGGTCAAGGTAACATTAATTTATATATTTTACTAGTTTCTCAGTTTCCTGATATGTTAATAAAGTAAGGGTTCATTCTGGTACATAAACTGAAATTCATTCTGAAAAGAAAAAACTTTATATCTACAGTCAATCTTAGCATGATAAATAGAAAGCCAATCTGTACCCAAAATAACATAAAAATCTATAATAGAAAAAACAATAATGTTTGCAGGTATATTCTTTCCACACACAAGTATAAGAATGTTTTTATGTTTTATTTTTTTTCTCAACATATCTTCTAGGTTTTTTTACCATAAATTCATGATTCAAATCATGAGATGGTATTGCCAATTTACAATGAAATATCTCAGAAATGAACGATTGTGTTGACTGTGAATAAAATAACACATTGGCATAATCTGAATTAAAAAATAGTGTACCTAATACTACTTCATTCGATGGGACAACTTATACTGAAGTAGTTGCAAATGATTTCACCACCCCTTTTGTTCATGTAGAATGGATGCTTTCCCTCAATTATATTCTTTTCAGGACACTCATTTGCATAATGACCCATTTCATTTCACTTAAAACATCTTATCGTTGGCTTTTCATTTCCTACTTGATCATAGTCCTTATAATTACGTGTAATATGAACAGAATTACCACACCAATATCACTTTATAGATTATGAAAATCATTCCACAGGATTCTTTTTACCACACATGTCATAATATGGATATTTAATTTTCTTACCTCCAGGAATCGTTGATTGATTCTTTCCCTTGGCCTGCCAACTGGACCTCTTCCTTTGTTTTCTCTCTTGGAACACCAGAAAATAAAAAAACTCCATTTCTACATTCTCAGCACATCTGACAAGTTTTTTATAACTTTTTAGCTCACGAGAAGCTAAAGCCTTTCGATACTTTGGATTTTATTTTTGATTAAAATCTATTTATCTTTATATAAATATATCAGATGAAATTTAGATCATTCATTGATAGTCGAGTGAACATTTTATCATTAGAATCCATTGATTCATCATCCTTCCTCAATTCCAATAATTTTTTTCCAACCAAATTCTAAACACCTTAGGAAAATATATCTCAAGAAACATACATTTTAATTAATCTCAACTAAGAGCATCAATCTCCTCACTATCCCTGATATTTTTCACCATCGACCACCACTGATCAGCTTCACCTTCAAACTATTAAACAACAATACTAACCATTTGATATTTTGAACACCCCATGACAACAAAAATCTTCTTTAGTGCTTTAACCCACTCTTAATATAGCAGAGGGTCAGATGATCTTCTGAATGATGGGGGACATTGCCTCATGAAATGATCTACAACTGACATGTTCCTTTGAGGTTTAACTGGCTAATTTTGTGCATCAATATTACCACCATTTATATCCTGAGTCAACTATGAAATCACAGCAAAAAAACTATTTAGTTCTAATTCCAATGATATCAGGTTGCTAATTTGGAAGGTTATTATCCTCTCTATGCCTTCCCAATATAGCTGCCATGTTTCCTCTACGGAAAACCATTCTGAACCTAGAAATATCTTAGGCAATGCAACATGGTAATATGTAAATGATATATCATTTATATCTTACCATAAATTATTTTAAGGATATTAATTTAACAATATTATAAATCCTAATGTTGTCTCAACCAACCTCTGATTCCAACTATAAGTACCCAAACGTAAACATAACATAATATTGAATTATCTTAATAATTCACATTGGAGATATTTTTAGGGTTATAGATTTAGATAATTATTTCATAAAATAAACATAAAAACTTGAATATTCCATATAGACACTTCTACTCAGTGTCCATTTTTATGATAAAATTAAAACTCCTTGAAAAAAAGAGTCATGTCAAGTTCCACGTTTTAGACATCATGACTTTTCCATGATCTCATCCATGACCCTATTCCACTTTATTTCTTATTAAAAAAATTTCAAAAACTTGGGATGAGCATAAAAAGCTCAGTAAAGATACAAAAAGAAGGAAAAATATTAGTTTTTTTAAACTAAATAAAAACAATGAATACCTTATCATAAGTAATACTTTTCACCTTTATGAAGTAGTAAATACACTTCGATGAATAGAATATAATTGCTTACCATTTTGTAACAAAAATACTACCATTAAACCCTTATAAAGAACTCATAACATATAAAGGTAACTTGGGATGTAAACATACTTAGGTGGAATAGCCATATGGTTGACTTACACACATATCACTAAATGGAATATCCATACGGCTGACATCCATACCTAATGAAATAGAGGTTTTAATGTATTCACATATCCTAGTTTATCATGACACCACCTGCCATTTGTTTTTTCACATAACCACTTGTCAAATTTCTATGTACCATTATAAAATAATAAAATATTTCCAATATGAATATTTCAATAATAACATTTCATTTGGAATAAAAAAATCATTTCAAGATGCTTAAATAACAAATCATTTTCATAAAACATTTTCAATTCCAAAACACCCAAAAAAAGAATAAGGGGTTTCTTTTTCATCTTAAAAACATTGAGTCTTATAAAGGAATCCAACTAAGGATTACGAAGATAAAGATGTAATGTTTTCCGCAAACATTAAAAAATTTCTTTTTTCATTTAGTAAAAAGATTCATAGAAAAATATTCCTTTTGAATTAGCATAAATAGAAATAGGGTTTATACACAGTATAAATGAATGTTGTGTATAAATCATAATATTTATCAATGAAATTAGGTTAAGATGATCTCCCTTACCTCGTGTCTGACTTGATTCATTAATTAATTAATATTATGAATAATAAACTAAATTAATTTCAACTAGATATAGAATATATTTTAATTTTATTATTCCTTTTATATCACTTATTACCTCACTATAAAAATTAGTTAATTATTTGTGTTCATATCAGACATTTTTGTCGATGTTTGGAACTTGAGTTAAAAATGAACTTTTTATAATTATAAATTGTCCATGTGGTAAAAAATTTATTATCTCAATAATTATATTAATGGTTTACATATCATATATATCATATATATCCTATATATATATGTATTTATAATAGCACATACCATTTGGATGTGAGAAATGAAATGCATCGTTTATAGAGATGGTAAGTCGTACACATGCATGAGTGATGATTTTACTTATATTTCGTATTTAATGGAATGAAAACTTAATGATACATAAGTATATTATAATTTCAGTATATAATATCATATATAAATTAATTATTTCCTTCCTTTATAAATTCCACAAATGTCATGAATGAGTCATATCACATTTAGGGTGTGGTAATCCGCACTTACTCAAATGAGATTATCATATTTACCCTCTATGGAAACCATAAAGGTATTATATAAGTGAAAAAAATACTGAAGAATAGAAAAAATATAAATATAATATATATCACATATAAATGAAGTGTAATCTTAATGGCCACCATGAGGGGTGGTAGGAGATAATTAAACAATCATCGTTTCGTGAGGTGTTAGTTTTCCGTCCACTGAAACAATATATTCTTCACCAATTAGATGGAGTTGTGTGTAAATTTAGTTTGAATCCTTCTCATAACAACTACTTAGTATATTTAGGATACTAGTGTAGTTATAAATGAAAGTAATAAACAGAGTTTAGGGGGTTGGAGAAGGAAAATAATACAAAATAACTTAAGAGAAGACATTACCTTTAAATCGGGTAACTCTCTTTGGTTTGACCCAAAAGGATTTCATGAAGTGACTTATACATAATTTAAGGATCCTAAGTGGAAGAGAGGGATCTTGAGAGCTAATTTGAGCTGGGTTTGGATGAGCTAAGGGGCCTGAGAGGTGTCAGTAATGGGTTAGAGGTGAGTTCTTTTCATAAGGGGGAGGAGGGGCTCTTTAGGAACATTTGAAAATATTATTTTATTATATAATGATTTTCATTTTTTAAAAGTCCAAAACTCATTAAAGTCAAAGTTAGGATTAATATTGTTCTAAATAAAAACATCAAATAAAAATTGGACAGGTTGTGGATATTTGTTTAATCTTTATTATCTTATTTATTTAAATCATTTATTAATGAGGTAAACATTTCATCATTATTGTGTCATAAATAATTTTATTTATTTGATGTATAAAAATTATAAAACAAATACCATGATGTAGTAAATATTTTTAGATTTACAATGAATATTTATAGTCGAAATGATAACTTATATAACCCCATGTAAAAATTCAATTACTAAAAGATATATGTTTATGTCATTTTTGAATTTACTTTAAATTAATTAATATAAAGTGTCATTATCACGCTTATGTGGATTCATGGGGTCCCGAAATAGATCCAAGGATTCCCATGGTCATAATGTACTCAAAAAATATGGTTAGGACAATTTTTAAAGTAATTTCATATTATTATTATACACTTTTTTACCTTAAATTGCCATATTTAACTTTAACCATGGTAAATAAAAGTCAAAAGTTCCAATTTAGAAAAAAATATTTTCATCTTATTGAACCAAATTTTATTTACTAATAACAACCATGTCTTTCTAATTTTCGAAATTCAATTCACAGAAGCGGAAAAATTTCATTTAAATGAAAAAGTCAGTTTTTTAACTACTACTAAGTGTTTCTACTATTCATCAAAAATTGAAGGTTTTCAGAAAAATACAAAAATTTCAGCCTAATCTATATTTTATATTCCAAATTCAAAAATTATGTATATTTCACCAAATTCAAAATAATATAATTTTCATTTAATAATTTAAAATTATTTCCCGTTGTGAAAACAAAAAAGCATGTTTTTAAGAAATAATAACTATCAAAAGATCGACACTTGTTTATGTCCTATTTCAAAGTTAATTACTTCGAATGAAAAAAATTGAATTAAATGGTAAAAATATAATACAATTATACTCTAAAACCAATTAAAATCATAATTTAACAATATAAATAAATTATATTAAAAGGTAGTTTTGATTTAGAATACATTATTTTTCAGTATTCATTAAAAAATGAGTTTTCGCAGAAAAATATCATAAATTTACCCAAAGTAAATTTTGTTGTCCCGATTCTGAATAAGAATATTATTTTGTCAAATAGAACATATTAAGGTGATAAAAACTACATGAAATGATGGTTCTCCATTAAAAGGAATTAAATCATCATTTTAATGAATATTAAATTATTTATGATTAAAATTAGATTCATTCAAATTTTAATCCTATATCTTTTAATGGATAAATGAAAATAATTTAATAAACATTTATAATTATATTTTAGTTAGTTTTATTCATTCCCGCCATTACAATGGATAAGAGGTAACCAC
Organism: Viscum album; assembly: GCA_963277665.1. Taxonomy (NCBI): domain Eukaryota; kingdom Viridiplantae; phylum Streptophyta; class Magnoliopsida; order Santalales; family Viscaceae; genus Viscum; species Viscum album. The sequence goes on from OY728130.1 coordinate 1,629,743,677, forward strand.
CAATTGAAATAATAATACTAATATGTTATTTTTCGGCAAAACTCAACATTGTGTGCAATGTAAGATTTCAAAGAAACCCATTGTTGGGTATCAGGTATGTCTTCAAAAATAGAATCCCCTATACAGTTAAATTAATTTTTAATTAAAAAATACTAATAAATATGAAAATTTTATATTTTTTATTTACTTGGGATATTACATTAACATAATCACAATAAAGAACAATTGTCACCTTCCTTGGATAGATGACTTGTGCAATCAACTTTGTGGGGCCAAGTATTTCTCTAAGGTGGTTCCTCTATCGGGATATCATCAATTAAAGGTGAGGAAGGATGATATTACTAAGATTACCTTTTTAATGTAGTATGAACACTATGAGTTCATAGTGATTCCTTTCAGACCCACTAATTCTCCATCAATATTCATGAACTTAATGAATAGAGTAATTAGAGATTACCTTGACATGTTTTTTGTAGTATTTATTGAGGATATTATAATATTATCCAAGATTAAGGAGTAACATGATGGGGATTTTGAATACAATTGCAAACACTTTGTGATGGGAGAAAATTTATGAAAAGTACAATAAATATGAGTTCTAGATGGAGGATGTATCATTATTGGTGCATGTTATCACCCCCAAAGGTATATCTGTGGACCCATCCAAGATAATGAGAATCAAATAGTGGCTTAGGAAATCATATGTAATAGAGATCCATAGTTTTATTTGTCTATATGGATATTACTCTCAATTTTTTAAGAACTCTTCATGATTTTCAAACCCACTAAAAAAGGTTACTAAGAAGAGAGAAAAGTTTTTCTAGACCAGTGAATGTGAATAATGCTTCAGTAAGAGAAAAAACAGGCTTATCATCATGCTCGTACTCACATATAGGATAAGTATAGACCTTTTTGCAGTATACAATTATTCATCAAAGTATATTTTTGGTTGTGTACTACTGAAAAATGTTAATGTGATATCCAACTCCTCAGGGAAGATTAGAATTCATGATAAAAACTATCGCACACGTTATTTGGAGTAGGTGGACATGATATTTACATGTAAAATAGGGAGGCATTATCTCTATTAAGATAAGTTTGAGATAATTACAGGTCATAAGAGAATCAAATACATATTCCCATAGAAAAGCGAATAAAATTTTCTAGAGAGGATGGTCAGAGATCTATAATGATTATGGTCGCTCAATCCATCATCATCATAGTAAGGAAAATAATGTGGTGAAGGATCTAAGTAGAAAGGATCCTATAACATTTTAAATGTTGATAATTGAGAAGGATCCAATCTTGTTATATTTTCAAATTATGGACATGTGAATAATTAAGGAAGGAACATCATAAATATTTTCTCAAATAATCTTCCAACCACCCCTCATGGAGAAAAAAATATTCTTAAAGAAATAATGAGGAAATTTAGAATATGTTGGAAGCTCTCATAAAATAAAAAACCTCATAGTTCTAAATTTATAAGGAAGGAGTTGTACGATTTTGATCATGACTATGTCTACCATCCAATCCTGAGATAAATAAAGATCTTCTGAGTGACGCACATAGCTCGACCTTCTTTATTCACCTATAGTGAATAAAGATGTATCGAGGTCTACGAGAGAACTATTAGTGGGAAAATATAAATAAAAATATTGATGAATATTCATCAAAGTGTCTAGTATGTCAGAAAGGGAAGACTTAAAGATATATTCTAAGGTGTTGATGCATCCATTTCCCATACCAACATAGAAATGAGAAAAAATAACCATTGACTTTTTTAATGGACATCTAAATACATCCAATGGAAACAATTTTATATGGGTTTTTGTGGATCATCTTAAAAATACATATCACTTTATTGAAATTCTAGAAGACTTATCATTGGATAAACATGTATAGATATAAATTAGATAAGTGTTAAGGCTATATGGAGTAACAATATCGATTGTGTCTGATCAACATACAAGATTCTTCTACAAGTTCTGGAAAATTATCCATTGTGGTCTAAACACTTAGTTGAACTTAATTTTGGATTATAATCCTCAATGTGATGGAAAATCTTAAAAAACCATTCACACTCTAGAAGACATGTTGAGAGCATGTTTTATTGAATTCAATGGAGAATTGAACCAACATCTACCTCTGGTTGATTTCTATTAAAATAACAGTTTCAACCCAAAAATCCAAATGGATCCATATGAAAAACTATTTGGGAAAAGATGTCGAACACTTGAATGTTGGGATGATATCGATGAACATATGTTGTAAGGGTTACAAATGGTCATTGAAATGGAAGAAAAGTTAAAAAATATTTATTATCACATCAGGGTAGCCCAAAATTGAAAAAATAGGTATGTAGATTATTTATGATGAAACATCAAGTTTAAGGATAGCGATAAGTTATTCCTCTATATATCTTCATGGAGGAGGATCATGAAATTTTGGAAGAAAGGAAAGTTATGTCTTAGGTATATCAGTACCATCAATATTATTATTCATGTAAAATATATGGCCTATAGACTATCACTTCAAACAACCATGACTCAAGTACATGAAATATTATATGAATCCCTATTAATGAATTACATACTAGAACCCATGCCTGTAATGAATCTATAGGTGGTACAGTTGAAAAATGATCTCTATTATGAGGAGCTTCTCGTGAATATCCATGACCATAGAGATACAGTTATACACAACAAGACTACTCACTTGGTCAATGTACTATAGAAAAACCATAAGTATGAAGAGTCAAAATGAGAACCTGAGGAAATGATGAAGGATAATTACCCTCACTTGTTTTTGACTTTGAGTGTAAAATAAAATTTCGAGGGAAAGGGGGGGAGAATGTAACAACCCAAAAAAAATAAATTTAGATTCCCATATTATATGTTTGTTATATATTATAAATCACATAAAATATCTTTGAGAACACAATATAAAAATTATAAATGAATAATTAATGAAATGATATGCATTTCTAGAAATTAAGGGACATATACTGAGAAAATAGTAACTTGACCATTGGAATAGTAATGTGACCATTAAAAATAGAAAACATGACAATAGAATAGTAACATACTATATTAAATTATAACTAAAATTTATTAATATTATAAATGATAATATGATATAATTATATTATAATATATGTAAATAAAAGTTTTAAAAATTATTAATTAACTATTGGTATTTTTATAAATCATAAATGTCCATTTACAATTTCATAATTTATTTAATGGTTAATGAAAATTTATTTCCATAAAATAGAACCACAAAGTAATATATATTTTTATGATTATAATATAATTTTATGATACCTCAATTAATTTTTCTAAAGGGTTATAAAATTAGTTTTAATTTACAATTTGTATTTTCCAAGTAAATGAAGGTTTTAATTAAAAATTAAATTTCTCATATTTAGATAAATATTTTTATAAAATGGAGTTCATTTTTTAATTCTACACATTGAAAAATTGTTAGGGTTAATATTTTTTATTTTAAAAAAATTGTAAAAATTTTTGTGAATAGTGAAATACAATAATTTATAGTATATAACAGTATAAGTTAAAATCACTATTTATTGACTCATGTATGATATAAGAACCATAATATAGAATATTCCTTCATTATTTAATATATTTATTTATTAGATTCAAATTATTCATATTCTTGGCCCAAAAAATTAAACTAATGAATAAGATAATCAAAAAACACATCTATCCACCCCTATAAATACCACCCCTCAAAATCTCTTCTCCTCACACCTCCAAATCCTTTAATCTTGTCCAAATTATTCCCAATATTCTCCCCAAACCTCTCCTCCATTTCCAAGATACATTGGTATAAAAAATATACCATGACTAATTTCATTAATGATGTTCCCAAGGAGAAGAGTTAAAGAGGTAAAATCCTCTACAGTTTTCTTTTATTTTATTTTCAAGTTATTTTTATCTTTTATTATTATATATTCACCTAAAATTATGCAAGTGACATGATAAATCATGTAAATTATCTATATTGTAATTTTAATATGATAATGGAATAATTCATCGTCAAACCACTTATATTACCCCTTTTATTCTAAAAAATGAAATCATCATTCGTGAAGTGTTGATTTACTACCATCATGGATGATGCATTTTAATTTTATTTTATAGAATTCAAGGTTGATATAAAACCATTAAAATGGTTGATACGTATTTTAAAATATATTTTATATCAAATTTTTAAAATAACTTATATACATAATATTAAATAATTAAACAAAACGAGTTTGTTAAGATGGAAAACTTCCAAAATTCATCTAAACGGTTATCATTAAAATTTTATCAAATGAATCATCCACATATCTAAAAAACATATATAAGACCAATTAAAATTATATAATTTGACTAATAACAAATAATTTCAATTTTTTATAATTATCCTCATTTTAAATGATGTTTTATACATGTATACATGTGAAACGATCAAGAAAACCAAGAAAACGAACACTCTAAGAATGAAAGAATTGAACTATAAAAATCATAAATATAGTAATAAAAAACATAATAAAATTATAATTACTAAAATAAAGGTAAAATATGTTCCTTATTTAGTAATTAATGAATCTAATTTAATTATATTGGATATTAATGTGAATAAATCATTCGAACTTAAGGTAATGTGATTCACAAACCCAATTCCTTTCTATGGTTTATTATCTCTTACATAGTATAAATGTATATATTATGTTCTTAAAATATCATTTTACTTTTAATTTTTAAGATATAGATGTTTATAATTTTTTTATTAAAAATTTTAATATTTTTCCTTAATAAATCTTCTTCCAAAAAAACACATTGTTTTCTTTTCTTTAGATAGTTTCTCCTTCACACAAGATTTATGATTCTTGTACCCAATATTTTATTCCTTTTTTATTTTGGGAACCCAAATTTTTATTCATAAATCTATTATTTATGAAATTATTATTAAACCCATTTCCTTTCCATTCATTATTTTTTGTCCACAATTAATATATGTTCTATGTGTCAAACAGGGTTGTGTAAATATTATAATGGGATGGGTTCACACAAAATGATATAGCACTCCAATGCATTAGGTAATGTGATGTAACTCATGAGATAATGTGAAATATGTGTGAACATGATGAAATATTTTTTCACAATGACAATGTTGTGATTATTCACATATGTTATGCATGAACATGATGTTATCTTTGTTTATAACTATGTGTGGTAGTTGACCACTAAAATATGATGTTTCATTTTTATGCATTATCGCATCCCATGACTTTATATAAGGCTTCCAATCATTATTATGATGATTATACGATAATTTTTATGATGGTTATTATTATTGTCACCCATATTATGTTGATTTATGTTCCCATATATCATTTTACTGGGCTTTTATCTCACCGATTTCATTGATGTATATTCTAAAGTGGATATTAATACTAAAGAGTAATCACGGGGAATTAAGAAACAAAAGAACAAGGGATTAAATAATTTTTCTTTTTTATTATATAAATTTTATGTTTTTTCATAAATTTTCCAAGACATAAATCCATGGGATTCATAGTTTTTTAAATTTTTTATATTTTTTATCTCCGAAATGATGTAACGGTATTGTGAGAATATATAGGGTCACTATATTTTCTCCCCAAATAGAGGATTCTAGTTTGAAGTGATGGAATGTTGGAGGATATATTTATTGGATTTGGATGATCCAAATGTCTTGAGAGATGTGAAGATATGGGGGTGAGAGGAGACCTTTTATAAGTGGAGGAAAGGATACGCATGGCATTTTTTGAATAGAATTGTGTGTTCCCCACATTTTTTCCTACCTATAGGCTTCAGTAACAGGAAAAATTACTTTAATGAATGGTTAAGGTCTAAATATGTACATAAAATGTATTTTTGAGATGTGTAGGTTAATTTTTTTACCTTATATTCTAAATTACATTTTTAAGTACACTAATTTTTACATTAATCACTCTAATTAAATTTAACTAATTTCACTAATCAAGTTGGTAAAAAAGTAAGTTGGAATTATTAAATATTATAAATTATTTTGATTCCAAATATTTAATATATTTTTTTTAAAAATAAACCATATAAATGGATGAAAATAATTTAGAATTAATCATGTATACTCGATGAGATGACATGTTTTTAAAGTAAAAAAGTATAACAGTTTGAAATGTTTTAATATCAAAATTAAATTTTATATTGATTCCATTAACCTACATTGGATTAGTTTATGTAAATTTTTTCTAATTACACTTTAAATCAAAATTAAAATATAATCTAACTATATGAATAAATTATTTCAAAATAAAATTCTCAATTATAATTCAGTGTTTTTCACAAAACGCAAACAATTTACCATAAGATAATGTAGAAATTATAAATTTAATAAAGTTTATTTTATCAAATTATGTTTATAAAATTTTAAAAAATTAATATATTTATTTTTCATAGAAGAACCTAAAAAGCTGTTATTTTAAGAAAATTGTATTTTCATATATATAAACACTTTAAAAAATATATATTTTTATTAAAAATATGTTTTAATTATATGAAACCATTATTAAATAATATTTAAAAATTAGTTATTAATATTCATATTTCTATGTTGAACAACTTTGTTATAGTAGTCTTGTTTAAAATAATATAATAATAAAATGTTGTTTCATAGAATCCGAGTATTGTGTTTAATGATAGCTACATCAATGTTGAATGTATCACATGATTAAATTAGTGTATTTTATAATTAATGTTTAAATTAGTCTATATTAAAAAATTAGACATCAAATAAATTAAATTTATTTTAAATAAAATTTCCTAGAATCCTAGGGGTTTACACTTTTACTTCCTACAATTGACTAAAATCAAAAAGCATTGTGATAGTAACAATAATCATAGAGGGGAACCAAATTGTCATGAAAATTACTTATAAGTTGTCTAAATAATGACACCTTATTTTAAATCTATAACTCATTAGGCTTAAAATAGTTTATTCATGTTCATTATCTATTTGAATCCATCATGATGATTTATAAAGAGTTTGTAAATATCTAAAGCCTATCCCAAGATAGTGGGAAACTAGGTGTGAATCAAAGACATTTTTTGTGCACCAAGTGACTATTGAGTCTATCTCAATGAAAAAATTTTATAATTTTTACCCCTTGGTACCTATGGTGTCACCCAAATTTACCAAAGATTTTAGGGTTAAGCGGTCTCTTGTAGTTTAGCTTGGGTTATCAAATCTTCAAAGTCCTAAGAAGTAACCTACATAAATCTAAATTCTATTGATTTTTATCAATAAAGTGGAAAAATATGTGTTTGATTTTATATAGGTTTAATAGTAAAATAATATAATTAAGTGAATTGAATTTAATAGAATGAGTTGATCCTTGGTTATCTCTTAGGGTGGATTGGATGAATTACTTTTTAACGATCTTAATTTCTTATATTTGAGGTGGGATCATAAAAAGATCAAAAAAAATTATCACTTACTGGTTCAATACCAAAAAACCCTAATAATAATAACCTATACATGTAAAGGATATTATTTATGAGAACTCTATGGAAATATTTCATATTATCATTTGATGTGTGTTTCCTTAAAATTGAACAAGGACCAAGAAGTTTTAAAATGGTCAAATAAAAATATAAATTAAAATAAGTAATTAGAAATTAATGAAATGTTAAATAAAATCCAATTCATCACCTTTCTACTCCATTGGATCAACATATAGAAGGGTTAGCCCTTCATTAATGACATGTTCTCAATGGAAGTGGAAAGTATACTTACGAGGGTGGAATTGAAGTTGTAAAAATAACAAAATAACAATCAATCTACCATTGTGCGATAAATTTCACAAGGTATCGTGTGATTAAATACAAAAAAGTAGTAAAATTTATCAATGTGACATATAGAATAACATAATAAGAGTAAATGAGTAACTTTTATTAATAAACTATGGTTAATTGACCAACTTACATGAGAAATAAATGCAATTCCAAACACAAATTGGAAGCATAACACTACCATGAAACCAAGCATAAAAGATCATAAACTCCACAACAAACACTACCTTAAATAGATATTTCAAGAGGCTTGGGTCAATATCCAAACATTAGAAAGGATCCCACATGATTATGGTAGGCCTAAGGTGGTGGAATGTAAGGGAGATAAGACTTTTCCACCCATAACCCGAAGTTGAAACCAGCTTGCATCCACAAAATATAGGAAACTAGATGACCTTATAGATAGTCGAATTGGATTGGTTCATAGAATAAAAACATGTAGCTACAGACGTTCCATATCTCTATAAAATTTCAGCCTAATGGAATTTTTGGTTGTTGATATATGATTAAATTGGTGAGATTTTATTCTAGGCCATAGAATCTAGACCGGAATTTTATATCCGAATTAGGCTGCATAGAAATCCAGTTAACACTCATAATTATCTCTTGTATGTGCTGGAAGAAATTTTTACCATGATTTCCTCTAACATCAATTCAATTTTCATAATTATTGGGCTTGGACTTGGCCTCTACAGTAGTTTTATTCGGATTCCTTCTAGTTTACTTCACCCCAAATGTTGTTTGTTCATGGCCTACTTTGGGGGTCTTCCAATTTTAATATTCAAGTACTCCAAAATTATGAATTTTTCCCAATGTAATAAAAAAAATTAATATTAATTATGAAAATAAAATAAAGATCATTTTGTACTTTATTTGGTTTTCAAAAGAGAACCATGTAATAGTGAATTTTAAGAAAGAATTACAATTATAATATGAAATAATGATCAAAGTGTAAAATTCACTAAATATGATGTTTATGATTAATAAACCACATGAATATTATAATAGAAATAATTAATATTATCATCCTTTATTTGCTAATCACACCCCTAACATGAGTTTTTCTAGTCCCAAGAAAAATATATTTCAAAAATGTAAAATTCAAATTCCATTTTACAATACATTTTAATATACAATGAAAACATAGAACACTTATACCAAAAAATCATGATCCCCATCAAGATTTTATTAATAAAATATAGTTTCATAAGAATATCCTAATAAAAATCCCATTCCTTTTTTTCAAATTCATTTCCATATTTCATCCAATATCAATTAAGTATGATGATACATTTTTTATCACAATAGACATGGGGGTTCATCTTAATTCAATGGGAAATGATGGAAGAGCTATGTGGAATCACATTTCAATATTAAGATGAGTATTAATTTTTTTTAATTTTTCCATGGTAAATAAATTTTAACTTAATAGATTCAACCCATGTAGCGAGACATTGCCGATGAAACTCATGCTCAAAAACCTTTGGGCACGAAGTGAAGCCCACATACTCTAGAATCCTTTGAAGTTAAATCAATAAAAAAAGTCAAATTACCAGAAATAGAGATAAAATTACTAACTATGGGCCATAAAACAATGGAGTCATGATCCCCATGTGATGAAATTCACGCATTATGATATTTAATTACTCTACGTGAAAATTTAATATTTATTTTTTATTTATTTCTTTATTTATTGAATATCAATATTATAATGAAAATGATCACCAATCCAATGGTATTTTTTTTGATACCCCATTAACATAAACTAATACCCCACAATATAGAGTATGTGCATTGTGTTTTGTTTTGTTTTTAAATTGATGAAAATATAAATGGTGAAAAATTATATCGGACAACCACACTTTCCAAAATCAATTCACATGAACCTAAACATGAAATAAAATAAGAATCAAGGAATAAAAAATTATTTAATATTCAATTTCAAAGTGTTTAATGTGTATTATTATTTTCACGTATAAAAGAACTATTCCTTCCATTGAGGCACACATTTTTTTCAAATCATTTTTTTCACCCAAAAGAAAAAAAAATTAATTTTTTTTATTTCAACTCCCCCAAAATTAAAATAACATTTTCCCTAGTGTTTGAAGAAATGAAAATTTATAAGGGGGTAGAGGTAGAGAAGGGGAGTTCAAGGAGGAAATTGAAAATGAGGATCATGGAATTAAATCACCTGGTGGTTGAAGTGGAAGTTCGTACTGCTCCAATTTAGTCTTTCGATATCCTTGTCACTCGCAATGTTCCCTAGTGGAAAAAGGAAAACCAAATAAACAAAAAAAAAAATATTTATATATACATATAATAAAAAAGTAAAATAGAAGTATATAGATAAAAATTATATAATAAAGAATCAATATATGTCATAGGTCAGTGGTAAGCACGTGCCCTCATCTCCCTTTGGTCCCGAGTTTGATTCCATCTGGATTCACCAGTTGTGATGGGGTTTTCCCCATGACCTACGATGTGTCCTTTTAATTTTTTTTTTATTTTAACCTTCAGACACATAAAAATAATAATAAACTGATGATACATTGTCTTGTTTTTAAATTTTTGTGTAAGGTATTACTTAAGGATCACACCACGTGACATGGATGAATTTGACACTCCCCTTTCATACCAATACATACTCACAATATAAGAACCTGTTAATAGTCTATGATATTATCATATTCAAAGTTAATTATTTTTTTAAAATATTGAATTGATTTATTAATCCTATTTTAAAAATAATGATTATTCCCAATGATTGGAACCATGAAAACCACTTATTCCCTCTCGTGCAACACTTTTGTTTAACGTCTCTAGGTCTACATAGACCCCTAATTGTTTAGGTATTTTCCTCATCTAAGGTTGGTTGAAACAATTTTTCATCATATTCATTTTTTTAATGGTTCAATGAATGGTTTGAATGTATGACCATTAACATTAAAGGTTTGACCATTGGTGGGTTCTTGAATTTCTACAGCCCGTGGGTGGTACACCTTATGCACTATATATAGACCTGACCATCTGGAACTCATCTTCACCGAGTGTAAATGAAATTTATAACTATAAAAATGAATAAGTTTTCCTGGTACAATGTGTTTGGTTTTTAGATTTTGAGATTGGTAGGCATTTACTTTACCTTTATTGATCCTTGAATTTTCATAATCCTTCATCTCAAGTTCCTCAAGTTCATTGAGATATAATTTCCTTTTTTACAGTAAATGATAGGTCATAATTAATTTTCATAACTTCAAAAAAGCCCTTATGATCAATCCCCACTAAAAATGTCATTCTTTACCATAATCCAACCTATATGGTTTAATTCATAAAATGGTTTTAAATGGGGATCCATATTCACAAAGAGCATCTAAAAGTTTGATCTACCAATCTTTCTTAGATGGATTAATAGTTTTATCAAGATTTTTTAGACTTTTTGATTGGCTAACTCAGCTTGATCATTGGCCAATGGGTGGTAAGAAGAGGAAGCATTGTGAGAAATTTCATACTATCCCATGAAGGCTTAGAATGGATGATTTCAAAAATAAGTTCCACAGTCACTAATGATAGACCTTGGAATTACAAATCTATAGATGATGTTTTCATTGAGAAATCTAATAATAGTTATATGGTCATTGTATTTTAGTGGAATGTACTCGACAAATTTTGTTAGATAATCAATAGCTAAAAGGATGTACAGATATCCCCTAGAGTATGAGAAAGGACCCATGAAATCAATTCCATAGCAGTCAATGATTTCAATCACTAAGATTAGAGTGAGTGGAATTTGATTCCTTTTTGTAATCGAACCTACCTTATGACACCTAGGATAAATTTGAAAAATTTGTATGATTCCCTTGAGAGGGTGGGACAGAATCAACCATACGAAAGAACCTTAGAAGATGTTTTCTTATAGGAAATTTTACCTCCACATTCCTCACTATGACAAAATTTATGAATGGGATCTTGTTCAGCTTCAGGGACACACCTCCTAATATATTGATCAGGGCGTAACATATAGTGTTATGGATCATCAAACATCAATTTCATAACATAAGAAAGGAATTTCCTTTGAGCGTGAGTCCCTATGAATTTTTGAATGGATCATGTAACTAAGAAGTTGGACATGTCGGGATTCTAAGGGAAGTCACTCATAGAGTATAGGTGTTCATCATGGAAGGAATCAGACAAATAAAGGTGAGATAATTTATCATTAAATTATATCCTATATAGATGAACAGAAATAACATTTTAAATACCCTTTTCCCTTTATTGTTAGGTCAAATTCTTGTAATAGAAATAACTGCCTAATCAATCTATCCTTGGAATATTGTTTTTGGAAAAGGTTTTACAAGGATAAATGGTCGCTGAAGACAATGATGGGTGATCCTAAGATATAGGACCTAAATTATTATAAGGAAAAAAATAGAACAAAACTCTTTCTCAGTGGTGGTGTAGTTTATTTTTGAATCACTTAACGATTTTTTTTTGAATAAGAAATGACACATGGAGTCCTCTCACACTCTTGTCCTCAGACTTCTCCTATAGTGAAGTCACTCACATTACACATGAGATCAAAAGGAAGATTTTAATTTTGAGATTTCATAATAGGTGGAGAGATGATAGTTTACTTGAGTGAAAGTAATGATTCCTCACAGCTTTATGTCCATAAAAAAGAGAATATTTCACCAATAGAGATTAAAGTGGATGATAAAAAGTGCTTAAATTCTTAATGAACCTTCTATATATTCCAGTATTTCCTAATAAGGACCTCACATCCTTAAACGTTTTAGGAGAGGGATGGTGACAAGTGATGTCGATCATATCTTTATCAACTCTAATACCACTACAAGAGATGAGATGACCTAGAACACATCCTCCTATTACCATGAAATGGGTTTTTTCCCCTATTTAGGATGAGATTCTTAGCCTCGGATCTTCAAAAACCCTTTCAACATTCAGAAGGAATCCCATAAAAGTTTCCCGAAATTTGTATAAGTCATCCATGATGACCTCTAAACAATCCCTCACCATGTCTGATAAGATTCCAATCATACACCACTAAAAGGTACTAGGGGAATTACTTAACTCAAAGGGTGTGAGAATGAATGCAAAAAGCCAAATGGACAAGTTCTGTTTGTTTTCCTTTGATCCCCTAAGGATACTTAGATTTTATTATACCCTATGAATCCATCTAGGAAGCAATATAATTAATGACTAGCCACTCGCTTGAGGACTTGATCAATAAAGGGAATGTGGAAATGGTCTTTCTTGGTACAAGATTTGAGCTTCCTATAGTCAATACAGACTCTCCATACACTACTAACCCTTGTGGGGATAAGGTCACCATCCTCATTGGTGATCATAGTTATTCCATATTTCATTTCAACAACATGAATTGGGATTACCCACTCACTCTCATCAATGGGGTAGATGATATCCACTTTCAAAAACATAATAAGTTATTTCCTTACCTCATCTTTGTGATTTCCATTGAGTCTCTTAAGAGATTTACGACATGGATTGGATTTAGATTCAATAACAATCTTATGAGTTCTAATGAGTGGGTGAATAACAAGAATATTATAAAGGATATTTCCAATTTCTTTTTTATACATTCCTAGGACATCCAAAATAATCATCTCTTGATTGGATTCAAGAGTGTTAGAAATGAAAATTGAAAAGGATCAATTTTCCACTAAGAACACATACATGATTGATTAAGGCAGTACCATAAATTTGATATCAGATTGGTTACCACTTTCCAAGAATGGATGGGTGTTTCTATTGAAAATAATTTCATTTTTCATATTTCAAGACAGAATTTGTTCCTTGTGAACATAATTTTTATCCACTAAATTTACCATATAATTCTCATTGATGGGATGGAATCAATTTTATTGATTTCACGATTATTATCATTGATTGGTGATTCATGAAAATCGTCAATAGAGCTATCTGAAATAGATTCATGATAACGAGACAAATTTACCTAATGTGAACAAATAAAATAAATCTTTTCTTATCATAAACATCCTTCAGTAATTCCTTGATGTTCCTTGAGTATAATAAAAAAACTACCAATCCAATTATACTCATGGATATCTTCATCATCCCTAATTTGATAGTTTACATTTTATATGTTCAATTCTAAAGTCATGTTTCCAAAACTGAAGGTCATTCTCCCATTTTGGACTTGGATAAAAGAGTTGATTGTTTCAAGGAAGGGACAACCAAGTATGTTTGGGATTTACTCACTAGGACCTAAGCTTGGGTGATTGTCAAGGACAATGATGTTAACTGGGTAAATGAAATTTTCAACATTCACTAAAACATCCTTTAAAATCCTCTTAGGAACTCGAACAATACGATCATCAAGTTAAAGAGTGATAGATGTGGGTTGGAGTTATTTGATCACTAACTAACAATACATGACATAATGAATGAGGTTCACACTAGCTTCTATATCACAAAGGGATTTGAAAACATTGTTCTCTCCTAACACAACATTGATGTATGGACCTCCTAGATCTTTCAACATTGGATGAATGGTCCCATAAATGATTGTACTCACATTATAAACCAAAAGAACTTTCTTTTTATGTAAAAATTTTATTTTAAAAGTGAACAAGTCCTTAAGTTACTTTTAGTATACAGGAATGGTTTTGATTTCCTTGATATGTTTAATGTTCAACTTAACTTGAGAGAATATTTCCCTCAATGTTTAATTGAGTTATGGTCTATATTTTCTTCTCATCCATTGAGTGAAGGGAGCAGGTTGTTTGATTGTTTAGTGTGGTTGTAGTTCCTTAACATTCTCATTGTGTTTTTTAGAATCTCTATGTGGTTATTTATCATTTTCATGCATTGGTGAATCTTTTAATGGTTTTGGAATTTCTTGTTCAGTTTTCTCAATGGATTTACAACCTTTTAAATTAGTCACTACTTTGAGTTATTCAAGAGAGGTTTGTGTGTAAATATATTCTCCTATTAATGTTAAGGGTGGAACCGCCTGAGTATGCATGAGTGACATCTTGGTTTTAGTTTTTTAAGGTTCATGGTTAAGGGATGAGACTTTTATGTTCATTTTATCTATTTTTCTACACAACTAGTCAAGGATTGGAAGAGGGAGAGATTTAGTAGGGGCTTGTGATGGATGGTTTGTCACAGGAGGCTAATTTTGTTGTTGGTATTGGATAGGAATGTGTTTGAATTAGATAGGTTATGGTTGGAAATGGTAATGATTTAGAAATGTTTTTGTAGGGTAGGGGTTTGGTCCTTGTGGTTGGCAAGGTTTTTGGTTATCTTTCCAGTGGATGCCTCAGTAGTCATTCTACCTTGGGTTGAAAGTGTTTTGGTATTGGGGATTTTAGATGTTTTGGGATTTTACTTTAGCTGGTGGTCCACCTAGAAGAAAATCCTTGATGGAAGGAACGGTTGGGCAGTTGTCTGTTTTTGGTCAAGTTTGTCACAAATTTTGAAAACAGCATCTATAGTTTGGAATTCATGGATTTTCCTAAGTATTATCTCTTCAACCTACCTAGTGAGTGCTGCGAGTTCATACCCATAGATTTCCTCTTACCTAAATGAATGAATTCTAGAAGTTTGTTGTGGTTATTTATAATTTGGTGATGTTCGGCATGTTTGTTTTTGTTTGGCCAGTCCCTCTAGATACTCATTAGCATCATTTGGGGCATTGTGTTTGAAGGTTCCATTACACATCATGTCAATGAATAGTTTTTTCCCATACCCAACCATTCATAGATAATTTGATCTTGTTCTGGGATTGAAAATATGTGGTGAGGTACCATGTTGAGTGTGTCTTTGAACCTTACCCATGTTTCATAAAATGAATCCCCTACATTTCTCAAAAAAAAAATTGGATGGTATTTTTATGTGCATTTTTTTTGTGATGGGGCAAGTATGTTTTTTTGAAGTATCTTTGAAATTATTCCTAGGAGT
Source organism: Viscum album (assembly GCA_963277665.1). NCBI lineage: Eukaryota > Viridiplantae > Streptophyta > Magnoliopsida > Santalales > Viscaceae > Viscum > Viscum album. The sequence goes on from OY728130.1 coordinate 1,629,759,525, forward strand.
GGATTGATGTTTGTCTTAGATTTCTTAACCAATTCATTTCTCAATCCTTTAGTGAAAATGAATGATCCTCATCATAGCTGACTCAAGTTTATGTGGTGGGCACATGGTTTCAATAATGCTGTTAACCTCTTTTACATGAATGTATGGAATTTTAGACTCCATCCCATGGAAGGTTGGAAGGTGGTTTTAGACATGAAGTTTGAAAACATATTGGGATTATCCTATGGTATCATGCCTAATGAAATAGGGTTAATTTGTCCAACTGGGTGTGAGGTAGTCAATCATGATTTGATTAACTTCATTTTTTAATTCATGATGTCAAATTTATATTAGATAAATATTTACGATATTTTTCAAATGGATATTTTTTATTGAATACTAAAAAATAATTTTTTATTAATACTATAAATTTGATGACATAAATATGAAAAATGCTTGAATTAAAAAAAATTTGAAAACATTTAACGAAGGAGGGGCTTCCCTCCTGTGTTTATAAAAAAGATATTTCAATCCTTTGTACTTACCAAATATATGTTAAAAGAGTAAAATAATTCATTTAAAAATATTATATTGAATTTTTAAACTCATTATTATCTTTTTGAATCCAAAGTTATATTTTATTCTAATTAAAACCTTATTTTTGTTCTTTAAATTTAATGTTGTGTTTTAATAATCCCATTTATATTTTTAAAGGTTCTAATGTAAAATTACCTTTATTTATTTTATAATACATCAATAAACTCATTATAATGACTGTTACTCAATATTCATTTTCCTATAAAAGTATAAATTCATTTCCTAAAATTAAAATGAATTTTCATTAAAAACATTTCTTTAAATTTTGTGTGTTGATATTAGAATTATTTTATGCCATTTCTAAATATTATATCTTGTAAAATTCATTCCACATTTTACATCAGAATCATTAAAATTAGTTAATATGGTTTACTTATTTTTTCAATAATTCAATGTTACCACGGTATTAATATTCACCACGGTTAAAGAAAAAAATGCATGAAATACTTAAAATAATTGAATAAAGCTTCAATAGAACAGAATAATCATTCTTAAATCGCATTGCTTGAGTGTATTTTGAACACCCTCCACATATAGTTGAAAATTATATGTTTTGGATCCACATTCCTATGTGATTGACATTATTATAATTTAATGTTTTTAATTTTCAATCGGGTTCCACTCCCCTCACATATAAAAGGGAACCACTACTTCTCACTTCTCTACAATACTAGAGCACCTTAAGTTAACCATGATTTATATAAATAACTTCTAAACACTCCTGCCTCATCCTAGAGATTTCAATATCCCCTAAATACCCACCCAATAAGCCTTAAGGTTTATGAACTCGGAAGATTCCTTAGAAATATTATTTTAGAGCACATTAGAAGCAATCAAGTATTTGAGGTAATAATTTATGTAACAATATCATTTTTATCCAGATTGCTTATTCGTCAACATTCATTGTGAGTAATTAGTTGTTCTAATTCTCTTAAGCCTAATTTATTTTCAAATAATTTAGTAATTTCTAGGGTTATCATGTATTACTATCATTTTCATCTCTTTCGTACTCAAAATGACCGAAATGACATTTTTATGAAAAGTCGAATTTATTTATTCTCTTTAGAGAGGAATATTTCTCTTCCATATCCAGGTTCATAAAAAATTAATAGTTGGTTATCCTATAATAAATTTTTTTATAAATGTATTTCTTACTACCTTTTACTTTTTTTAAAAATGATTTACAATAATATATATTCAATTGTTTTTTATATGACTCACTTTTTACTTTCTACAAAAGTGTAAAAAATTGTTTTCTTTTTTAAATATACAAAATATATAAAATTTCCCTTCATGAAATTGTTTCTTCATCATGAATATTACATTACAAATACCATTTTAATTTAAATGAAAACTCAATTTTTTTATTATAATTTTTTTTTAAAATTCTAAAAAAGGATGTTTCTTTTATTTTTTAAATCATAGATATACAGAATTTATAAATCTGTGTTTTCATCTACAAAAACATCCTATAAGGATTATTATACTTTCCTAGGGATATGATCTTATGATATCATCTACTTCATTTAAATGGATAGTTAATGATAATAATATTACCATGACTTTTTCATGAAACCATTCTTTCTAATGATCTAATTAATATATGAAGGATTGATGAATGCTCTTATATTCTTATCTAATATATTGGAATGGATTATTATTATGTGAAGGGGTGGTCTGTTATATCCCTAAAATATATTGGTTAATATTTTATTTCCTACGATCTCAAAGGGTACATGGGTGGTTAGGCCAATATCAAGTGGGTATATGTGTGTTTATTCCAATCCCAAGAAGGTACACGGATGGTTAGCCCAATCCTTCTCTGTGATAAATTTCATTGTGGGTATCCTCAACATATGATTTCTATTCTCATGTTTATACCATAATATTATTACATATTCATATGATTATGTTATTCATTCATTGATTATTATTGTTTTATGTTTCTAACTTTTAATAAATAAGTCTTATGTTATGACAATGAGGTATACCATGACTCACAATTTCAAATTTTTGTCTTTGGGTATGATCTTCATATACATTTTAATGTTATCATACCCTTATAGACATATTATGATCACTTTTGATATTTTAATTGATTTAACCCGTGTTTACCCTTACAAGGAATTTGTGCTCGCCACTTCTTATGTTTCCATTTCCCTATGAAATGATGAAGGGTATTAAGTATGATAAGTTTAGAAGGGTATAATATGAGAAGGATGTTTATGGGATATTTTGAAGATCATTCCTGATATATGATTAATATGTATATATACTCTTCAAAAATATCAAACATTTATGTTTTTAGGAAATGTATTAATGTTAAATGTATTGAATATTCATAAAAAATGATGTAATAATCATATATGTGATATTTAGGTCACCATGATAATCAAACCCAGAGTGTTCATATGAAACTATATACTGGACCATGATGATTCTTGTTCACCATACCTAATTTATATGTCCAATAAATCAACATGACGCCTCTATAAGCCAATCCTCCAAATTGTGAATTCATATGATCATCAATATGAAATAGCCCCTCCACTATACAATTCATATATAAGAAAACCACACAAAACAACTCGCTAAAACAAAAAAATAATCTTAGTGGAAATAACCTATGTAGAAAAACAAGTATCATCAAAATTAGGGTGAAACACCACTAACATAATTTGCGGGTAATCAAGAGAACCAACATTCAAAGAAAAATGAAGGATCGAAGCCTATACATGATACACTCTCAGAACACCATAATTTACCCAATCAACACATCAAATTGATTTATTAATACCATTGAATCATACCAACTAGAATATAGAAATGTTGGATGAATGTTTAGAATAGTTAAGAATCCATGCATCAAGTAGGAATGGTAAATGTTGAATCACATGTATTGGTTTATGGTAAAAAGAGGTTCCATACATGAAATTAATATCCGTGTACCTGATAATTTTTGGATTTTCAAAATTAAAAACTAAAATAAGGATTTTGAAAATCATGATTAAATTTTAATTAAACAATTGGTCGAATTAAATTAGCCATGTTAATAGGAAATTTATCTTGTCATAGTTCTAGATGTAAATTTTAATGATGATAAACAATAGAGATAATATATGTTTAAAAAAGGATTCATTTTAAGTTTTAAAATTTCTAATTAAGAGTGGTCGTGTTCGATGTGGATGAGGGTGAGAAGTGATAGAATTTTATACTATAAACTTATATCTAATGGTAATGGATTCTACCCTATAAATAATCCCATTTAACACTATATAATATATTTTTGAGAATTTACTGATAAAAAGTGATTTTTGAAATATATAAAATCCTTTTTCAGAATAGACCATCATTAATTTCCTTTAGTTGAATCCAAAGAGTAATATTCTTCAAAAAAATAAATATATACAAAATATGTGTAGATCTATTAGGTGTTTAAAGAACAAATTGTGATCATTAACCTATAAGAAATTCTAAACTGAAATACCAATAACTTTAAGAATCAAGGGTGTTTTGGAATTGAATAGGGAGTCCTAAAAAATGAAACCTTTATTTGGATATCCTTGAATTCAGTCACATATTGAATTCTATAATCCTAAAAAAATAAAAGAATCACTAATTTTTTAATTCTTCTATTTACATTACCATTCCCACATAAAATCATTATCTTAAAATGGGTTTATATTGAAAGAGAAATGGTACAGTAAGAGCACGAGTATCGAAATCATAAAAACTCCAGTCTAAGATCCTTTAATGACAGGTAAAATTGATGAGACTTTTATATTTAAGAGACCTCATGAAATAAATTTAAAATGGGTCATGAAATGTTCTCAATTTAGAGATGGTGAATCTAGTATCGATCTTTACATTAAAATTTGTAGATATATTAAAAAATTATATCCTATGGTATGGTGTTTAGATATCTTCTATATTGGTAAAATGCTATGTTTTTTATATATAAAATTCATTCATGTGTTTGGAGGGTAGTTTGATATTTAATTTATTGAAAACTTGTTCATGGATAAGTACAAAATTGATTAGATTTGAGTTATTAGTAATGGAATATTGAATTATTGATTTTTAAAAACCATGGCATGAAACAATGCAGTATTCTATGAAACATTATAAAATAAGGAGCATTTTACCAATAAATGGGAATCAAACCATATTTATTATATATTTAACTATAATTTTCTTCTATGTAACCATTGGTTCTATATTACATGGGTATTGAATCATGATAGTGAGCTGTGATTTAAGTGTGAGGGGATATTTGGTATAAATTGGATAATCTCACTGCATATTGGTGTGTTATGTTTTATAATAATACCCATGTAATAATACATTACAATTTTTAAAATTCATGATAAAATAGAATGATTTTCATGCCTTAATCTATCTTATCACACCATAATATATACATGGGGTGTGTGGAATTGTTAGATCACTATAAGGATTTTAAAAGTTAAAATCTTAGTTAAAATAAAAATATTTCATATCTAATGAGCATTCCATAGTGCACAAAATCACCCTAAGAGTTGTTTGGAGTTATTAAACAGAGGGGTTTTCTTAGAAAAGTAGAGATAAAACTTTTATATAGTTAAACATACATTCAAACAAAAATTCTACAGATCTTTTTGTTAGGATTGTGGAGAATAAAAATGGGCATAGTTTATCCAATATCATGAAGCACTAGCAAAAGAATAAGAATATTGGTAAAAAATTTGATGAACATAATGATATTTCTTTTTCAAGGGGTTAAACTTCATCTTACCACTCCATTAATTTTTTTTTTGTAATAATATAATAATATGGACAAATATATAACAACAATTGGACACTAAGGACTAGATACATTATAACAACTGTGTGTGAACTTTTTAAAAATATGTTACGTCGTCTACGCTATATCCCTCTCTATCGTATTTCATAACATTTTTTCATGGATCCTATGTAATAAATGGGAATGATAACAATCACTTGAATGTTTTTGTTTCAGTAACCAATGATCCCCCCATTATTAGTGGTTATGTATCTCTCAATAGGGATTGAAAATTGGTATCAAAGAATGATATTATAAGGATTATATCCTCTTCTTGTATGATAATCCCTCTTAATTTTTGTTTGATAGGGATTATACTTTTATTGTAGTATCAATGTAATATATTCTTATGGATCATCATGTTTTTATCTAGGTATTTCCAATTATCTGAGTTTATTATTTTCTATTTATATATTTTTATTAATTAGATATAAATATAGTATGAATTTCATCTACAAAAAGGGTGTTCCCATACTTAATGTAAAAGTACTTAATCTATAGAAAGCGAGAATTATTTCAAATATTCTATTTCTTATCTTCAAAATTATTTTCATCACTAATACTGGTATTTATATTCTCAAGGATTGGATATCTAACATACTCAATGATAAAAAGATTATTGAATCTGGTGGGAGAACACATAATGTGTAAATCATATTCCTCTATGATATGTAATTGATTTGGGTAGTGGGATCCAAAATAGTGAACATAGTTTGTATAAAGTTACATGATATCCATGTGGGAGATAATAAATTTAAGGATTCATGATTAAAAAAATGCCAGTATTAATTTTAGGATATTTTTATGATTGTGGGAAAATCTATGTATGGGTTTGTTTTATAGGTGAGAAAAATATTGAGATAAATATAAATTTACATTTAATTTCATTATTATTTTACCTTGGTGAATAAATTTTTAAGAATTTAGTAAGACAAGTTCATTTCCAAAATCTCATCATTAAATGATCAATACATGGATGAGTATAGAATTTTTAAGTTACAATATTTATTGATATCCTATTATACAAGTATAATTCCATATGTAAAAATTTAACTTAAATCAAATAATGGGATTATATTCAATGACTCAAAAACATTTTATGAACATTCTCTTATTGAGGAATCTAAAGATGGGGATACTTCCATAAATTTTGATGACCTCATATCAGTATTCTATAAATAAAAGGTTAATTATAACACATCAATTAAAAGAAATATTCTCTCAAATAATCATTAACTATCTTTTGAGGATGAATGTGAAAGAGATAAATATGACTCGTAGGAAGAATGAATGTATACATTTGGGGAAAATCAAATTAATCTAATGATTTCATATGTGAAAAAATAGATATGTAATAAATATAAAAGTGTAGAAGAGGAGGTAAAATGGATTATTTTTTATGTTAAATAATTTGGTCAGATTAAAAGAAATTAATAATCTAGAGAATAAAATTAATACATTGAATAATTATAATGGTTCATTAAATGAATCTCATGATGAACCAAATGATAAGGACAAATCTGAGATAGAAATTGAGCATTCATGGTAAATGAGTTATATTATTATAATTCTTGAGGAAATATATATTAAGATTGAAATTACTATAAATATTTTTCTCACTAAAAATGAATAAGTTAATGTTATTATAGAAATATTATTTAAAATTGAAAATTAATTTAAAAAACTCTAAATTAGGGTTTTAAATTTTCATAAATAAAATTTCAAAATCATAAAAATCAAGGGATAACATCTTAAAACCTACTAATAAAAATTAATATTTTTCTATTGTTCCATAAAATATAATATTTTACACTTAATATTTAAATAAAAAAGGTAAAAATGGTGGAAATAAGGGGAAGAATATGATTACTTTATAAAAAATAATGAAACATAAATTTCTGATTGTAATGGTGGTACTAAAATATGAAAATTCAATGAGGTTTAAAATAAGAATATCTTTGACTCCAATACGAAGGGAAAATCTATGATAAATAAGGCTTCCTATATCCACAATAATGAAAACAAATATTGAATTTCACATTGGAAGAAAAATATAAGAGTGGGATTTGAAGAAAAAAATTATAATCCTAGATATTTTTCATTGAATGATGATTTTAATGTTGTGAAAGTTACAAAAAAAATCTTAAAGGTTAAAATATATTTTTTCACTCCCTCAATTTAATGTGTGGTGTTAATGAGTGTGATTCAAATTTAATTTTAAGAGGGTATAAGAAAGATAATATCCAAAAGAGAAGATAAAACTATATAATTATTTAAATTATTTTTTATAAAAAAAAAATTTAGAGGTGTGATAAAACTACAAAAACATACAAGAATTATCTCATAATACATTCATAGAAGCTAAAAAGGAATAACTCAAAATATATCAAGGGGAGGAGTAACCAAGAGAAATTAATAGTGATTAAGGTTGCTTACAAATAAGGAAAGGTGATTGGTATTAAATAAATAATAGTTTATTCTTTTAACATGTGACTGAAAGAAAAAAACTCTTTAAGGATATATAATGGTATGATGGAAGAGTTTTTAGTTTCAGAAACAATAGATCCATTAATTTAAATATATTTGGAAGCACAAAAATTAGTTAAAATAAGTCTAAATCCAATGATGTTATTTTTATTGATTGAATGAGGTGTAACATATTGATTAATTTTACAGAATATGATTATAAAAATGAAGTGATCCATTAAATGTATATATTTATTATAATGATAATGAATTAAGTCACAATTATTTTAAAGTAACTGTGAACATGAGGAAATCTATTTTAGATTTTAAATGTTTAAAACACATATTATATGAGTTTGAAAGAAGTTAATGGTATTTTACATTTAATAAATTTCCATTTAGGAAAAATAATGTGGTTAAAATTGTTAAATATGAATCATTTATATTTTGATCGATGCTATTTCATGATATCAGAAACACATGTGATTTTTGTCATAAAATAATGAAGGTGAACCCCCCCCCCCCCCCCCCAATGAAAGGGAAATTAAAACAAAAAACCCATAAAATTGATATACATAGATGTGTATGGTTTTATGACCAAAAATAATAATAAATTATATTTAAAATTATAATGTTTCATAATTATTAAATTCATATGACATATATTAAATTTATATCAATTAAATCACAAAGACATGAGATGTTAAAAAACTTTTGCAGGTGTATTGAAAATAAAAATCTATGTTTTATCCAAATGATTTAGCTCAAAAATGGGGTGAAATGTTAGAATTAAGTGTTTGAGGCATATATTGAGAAGAACGTAATATTTCAATAATGTAGTTATCTATATGTAATACCCTGAAAGTTTATATTATTTTATCTTTAATAATTATGATGTGTTTGGTAGCCTGTAATGCACAAAAAAAAAATTTGTCCATTATGATTAATACAATTTTAAAATGAAATAAATAATTAATTAGGTATATAAAATTGATAAAATAATTGAATTTGTAAAAAAGGGTCAAATTAATTTTAGGAAATATCATTCCTTGTATAGAAAGTAATTTTGAATTTTTTTTATTGAATTGGGAATTTTTTTTAAATTTAATACTTTTGAAGAATGATATAAATAAAATTAATTGATAAATTTAAGTTATACTTAATAATTTATATTAATTATTTAATTAAATGGTTAATTATTGATAAGAAATACCAGTCTAATAATTATTTGTTAAATGGGAATGTTTTATTTTAGATGGTTATTTATTTATATATATTTTTCATGGAAATATAATTTTTATTGTTTTTAATAATAAGAATATGGAATATTATTTTTTATAAATATATAAAAATAAATTATCACTATTTAATATATTATCTATTGGTATGAAATACTAAAAAAATCATTTGAAGGTAAAATGTGATATTTTTTTGGAAAAAGTTTTTATTTATGCAAGGTCTTTTAGAAATTAAGAAATTAAATTCATAACTATTTAGGAATGGGTTTAATGAAAATTCTATAAATTATATTTAATCATATAAATTAACATTCATTAATTGGGTTTTACTATGCATGGAATGAGAATAAAATAATTTTTATTCTTAAAGATAATTTTTTTCAATAAATGGGTTTTATGTGTTTTGTGCATAAATATTTGAATTATTTTATTTAACATATTTTAATTGAATATTATAAAATATATTCCATATTTTTAATCATCATAATTAATGTTAGTTTACAATATCAACTTAATTTTTATCCATAATGGATAGATACATCGGTAAAAATATTGTTACTGTGGTTAAGGTTGACATGGGTTAAAATGAATTAAATTAACGAATAAGATTTATAAAATCACAAAAAATTATTTTATAGTATTGGTTGATTATATTTAGATCTACTCATACCTTATTTTCCAAATATCATTAAATTTAACATAATTGACATGGGGAATTTTTTAATATATTTAAATGTTCTGGATATTTATAAGGGTGCCACTCCCCTAACTTATAAATAGTCACCCCTCTTATCACTTATCCACACCACATTAGAACATTATCTATACCCAAATAACATACCAAATCTCCATAAAATATTATATATGTTATAATTTTCCAAAATAATAATTTATGAATCATTAAGATGTTTTTAAATGGATATTATCCAAGGAAGTTGAATTTGTTCTTTCAAACCTTTTTCATGTTTCCTTCTTCATAAAACTCATAGAAATATTATATACCCATAAAATAATAGAATAAATAAATATAATGAACATATAAGTTTATTTATTTATGGTATACTTTTTTTATCTACTTTCTATCTAATGAAAAATGAAAACATCTCTCATTAGTACGTTAGGAATACCATCTCCAAGTAGTGATGTATTTAATTTTTCATCACCAGTTATCAAGGCTTGTTATATAGATGTATTTTATGAATTTAAATGATATTTTAAATAATATTTTATTATATAATGATAAATTATCATTTAACTTTATATCTTTCCATCTAATGAAAAATTTAAACATCACTTGTGCATACATATATACTATATTATCCACAAAGTGATGCAATTCATTTTTCATAATCATCTAACCAGGATGGTTATAAATTTTTTTACAATCGATTAATATGATATTTAAAATATGGTTAATATTTTATTGGTGATTAAACCATGAGCATGCTTATTGATCCAGAATTTTTTAAAAATATATATATGGAAAACATAACCATTGACACCTAAATATTGATTTTAATGTGTAATTTTTAATAAATGCTAACTGTAAATTTATAATGTAATTTTATATAGTAATATAAGTATTAATTTGGTTAAAGTATTGATTTATAATATTCATATATATATTATATAGGATTTTATAGTATATATGAATAATATCAGTACTTGATATAAGTGTTTATATTATAAATTCGTTTTTATGAGGATGGTCTATGTTTCAATTTTCATTATTAGATATTTTATAGTGTTTGTCTATATAACCTCTATATTTTCTTATAATTTGGTTATTTATGTGGGTTTTAATTATTTACACCAATTTCTCTCTATTCAGTGCTAAAAAATACAGAGAGGGTGTTTCAAAAATAAATCGTACTTGTTTCTCCTCTTTTGGTCCAGAATCTTTGTATTATATCTCCATATTCATAAAATATATTTTTAAAATGTTATTATTAACATTAAAAAAGTTTAAAAGATATTTTTTTACTATATTTCAAATTATTTACAAGAAATATAAATAAATATTTCGTTTCATTTTGAAATGGGGCAATGTCTAATTTTTTAAATAAAGTATAAAAAAAATGTTTTTTACATTTTTACTTTATGAACGGATTTTCCTATCATCATGTCCTTTATTAATTATCCACATGAATTTATAAGTTTTAATTATTTTATAAATAAAATCATAAAAAAAATTTATAAATTTTTAGTTTTTTAATGTTATAAATGCAAAATGATATTTTCTATTTTTTTCAAAGAATATTTTGAAAGATTTTATAATATATTTTTTAATATATGTCAACATACTTTAAGAAAATTCTTATTAACTTACAATATTATATTATAATTCCTTCCACTTAATTTATTTGAATATTTAATAGTGATAAAGTTTTTATGATGTTTTAATGTAAACTATATCTTCCTTATATATTAATTGAATTATAAAGACTTTTTATTGCTATTATGTTCTTGTAGAATGTATATAGATGATTTATTATTATCTGGTTGGGGGATTCATTATATCTCTCCAATTAAATATGTAATTTTTTACATCTCATGATATCAAATGGTATATGGGAGGTTTTCCTATGCCTCAAAGGTTATACAAGAGGTTTTCCCATGCCCATGAGTGTACAAAAGAGATTAGACTAGGATAAAGACGGTAAAAGGGTGGTTGGTCCAAGCCCAAGAAGTTATATGGGTGGATAAACAAAGCCTATTATACGATGAATGTTAGGGTGAGGAGCCTTGAAATCTAATTTCTATGCTTATTGGAATTGGGAGTGAACCCAATCTCTTATGGTTCTCTATATACTATGATAGTCTTGGTCGTGACACTTGTTGAAGGAAATGATTTTATATGAATATGTTCATAAAAAAACATATGAATTATTCTTGTGATATTCTCTCATGTATCATGATTAATTATTAATGATTCCTCACTCTTATGACTCATGTGTTTTGGTAGGATAATGATTTGTTCCATGAATCATGTTTCAAAGTCTATAACTTGTTGGGTATGATATTATCTGTTATGATAACTTTATAATACACCTAATATTATCTTAATATCACTTATTATCATGGATTGATATCTCCCCTTTTTACCGTTACTTCTCATATGATCTCACAATTTCTTATGTCTCTATTTCACTAGGTTTTTAAGATTCATTTTATATGTGAAATGTCTCTAAATGGTGCTATATGAGAAGAACATTTGTCGTTGTATTGAAGATCTTATATGAAATAAACTGATTATAAATATAGTAATAAACAAAATTAGACCTATATAGTTTATATACATGTATTATTGTGAGAAATATTGATTATTCATCTAATATGGTGTAATATTTATAAATGTGATTATTTGGTTACTATGGTTGGTATGATAGTTGGAATTAGTTATTTTTTTATATTAAGTTATGCAAAATTTTAGGATGAAACCTATTAAAACCTATAATAAACCAAAGTTGTATATGATGAGCCTTTAGTTTCATGGGTTGATAAGAGGGTGAAATAATTTAGGAAATATTATGAATGATTTCAATATCATATGATTCCTCAATTTTATTACTAATTCTTGATATTCAAACTAATATTTTTTGTTTTTTAAATGGTTGGAACTAGATGTAATTATAAAAACCCTAACCCCAATAGTCGTGATTTGGTTGTTATTTTATTACAATGTCGTAGATACAAGAGATCATTTTAGTAGTTTTGAACAACTAGATACATACATGGTTCCCTTATTAAATTTTTAACTAAACATATAATATAAAAAATGTAAATAAACTGTATCCTTTACACTTAAACAAATATATCATCTTCTTAACCATGGGAATGAACAAAAATGATGAGATTAAATGATAATTATGGGTTAAATATAGAATAAAGATGAATCAATATGTGAATTATAATCAATAAGGAATAATAAATATATTATAACTAAAAAATACATGTTATTTAATCAATAAAATGAAAATGAAAATTAATCCATAGATTTTTTCATAGTGAAAATATCATTGATGGTAATAATTGAATACTGAATGAAAAAAATTATTAATTATATGATGTCATATATCTATAACATAAACCACCACCATCAGGACCCTTCACAATATGCTTCTTTTCTATGGGTAGAAATGTGTATGATTCTTCTTTGAAACTAAAGTGAAGGAATTTTCACAAACCATCTTGTCTCATTAGACCTGTCGCTGCATTGAGAGGCTATATATAAACAGGCCCCACCCATGTCTATATATCCAAATAATTCCTCAAATATTAAAATGATAAATGAATCAATTTTCTTTATCAAAAAATTTGTATTTATTAGAGGATACATATTTATCAATATTTCACCTGTTAAAACTAGATTAAAAGTAAAAACTATATATAAAAATGGTATAAAACATAGATAATAACCATATCAATGATAAAAGAAATATATATATATATATATATATTTAATTATATCTTCAATTATTAATGTTCATAAATAAAAGGTTTGATACAAAAGTTAAATAAATGATGGATATGGAATATGTCCAATAGAAATTAAAGTGAGAAGAAACAGCCTTACCACTTTTAAATCAGTTGAATTGCATGCACCTAGAAATAATAAAATTTAAAAAAAATTTAAATACTATAAATATAAATGTATTGATGATATATTTTATCCAAGGTGTATTACATAAGTCACACAATGGATGAAAGTGATGAATAAGTCATATCTAATAGAAGTAAAAGTGAGATAAGAAACTCCTTACCTTATAGCCAAGGGAATTCTATGCTTGTAAATAATATCCTAGATACTAAAATTAGATTATATAATTACATTTTTCATAAAATATTAAAATTTATTTTATTTATTATTATTTTATTAAGTTCATTTATGTCTATTTTGATGAGGTATAATGTTTAATTTTGTTGTTTCAGGAGCATTCGTTTCCTGGTTTCATGATCAGTTTTCTTATGTATAATTATTAAGTTATTATAAAATGTGAATAATTCAAATGAAATGAAATTATATGGTATTAATTAATTTCCAGAAATTTAAATGGTCCCATGCATCATTTTCTTTTTTTACATGAGGATTATTCATTAGATAAAATGTTAATGAAAAATGATTTGTTTATTTTGGTAGTTTTTTGACCATCACAAGCTAGTATTGTTTTATTTAATATTATATTTATATACCAGTTATAAAACATTAAATAATTTTTAATGCACTTATTATAATATTATATTATAAAAAAATGGTTTTATGACCACCATTGAAGGTAGTAATGAATAATGAAAACTCATCATCCATGAAAGCGGTGAATCAACACCTCACAGACAATGTTTTCATTTTTAGAATTAAATGATATAGAGAAGAGATTTTTTCATGTATATTATATTAACACAAAAACATTACATTGTATATATAATAATTTAGTTACCACCCCCCCCCCCCTTGGATAGGGTAGGTGATGAGAGGATAAACAATGTAAATAAATTAAAAGAGAAAGAATGAGGATTTTACCTCTCGAATATCGTCTACATGGGAACCTCATTAAGAAACGTGAATTTGGTCTTTTGATAATAACATTATGTATTATATGTGTGTAACAGGATTGGGAAGGTAGTTGGGATGATTTTTATTCTTCATGGCTTAATTTGTGTGTGGAAAAGGGGTGGTATTTATAATGGAGGAGAGGGGTGTTTTTGAATTATTTTATTCATTTGTTTATTATTTTAGTTCAAGACTATAGATAATGCTTCTTATTATGCCTAATTATAATAACTATTTCTTGTGTGCTCTAAATTATGGTTTATTAAAATATCCATGACTCAAAAAATTCATGTATTTTTCTTAAAATGTTGAATACCGTAAATTATTGTATTTCACTACTCACAAAAAATTCAACTATCATAAAAAATCCCAAAAATTCACCCCAAACATTTATTATGTATATATTTATACATGGGGATAAATTTTAAGAACATAATTTTCTATATAGTATAAAACTATATTTTTAATTATGATCATCATTTATTTGAAAAAATTCATTTTTATTATTATATCTGATTTTACGATACTTTAAAAAAGTAATTATGGTCTCATAATTTTTTCTTTAAATTATAATAAAAAAATTATTTTATGAGTCTATTTTATGAGAATAAATTTTATTTTCAATCATTCAATTAAGTATTAAATTGTGAATAAACATTTACGTTCCAAAAAAAATAGTAACACTTAATTTATCATTTTAAAACGTTTATTTACTTATTCTAGGATATAAATATATCATATTCTAATTTATGAGATACCTAAATTTTATTTATAATTTCACATGTGATGTTATTATTCTAATTTCCACATTATTTCATAGTACATCATGGTTAGTTTAATATCGATGTTTCATGCAACATAAGTTATCCAATAAATTGAATTTATTTAAGATTATACATATCATAAAATCTTGTGGTGTTATTTTTTAATATATGTAAATACACACCCCTAAAAAAATTTCTTAAATATTGTATTCTAAATTGATTAGGGTGGTTATTCTTTATAATATCCCCAGGTTCACACATTGCTTCTTCAATTTTATGGTTTCTCTATAGAACATTTACCAGTCAAGTCATCTGATTTATTAATACATTCACTCTATTGTAATGAATATCGATAGGATGATCATAGAAATACAAATCTGGTTATAGTTTTGTTTCATCATCTATGAGTATATGTGTTGGGTCTTGCATGTATATTATTAACAACGATATATGGAACACATCATGAATTTTGGAGATACTTGGTGGTATTCCTCAATTGTAATCTACAGATCCAATTCATTCCAAAATTTTAAATGATCCAATGTTCCTAGGGATTAGATTCCCATTCTTATCAAACCATATCACACCCTTCCATGGAGAAAAGTTCAGAAATACATGATCTCCCACTAGAAATTCCAAATTAACTCTCTGGTTGTTATCATAATTTTTTTCCCTAATTTGAGCTGCTTAAAAATAATCTAGAATAGTGTTTAGATTTATCAATGTTTGTTAAATAAGTTATAATCATATTTCTTCTAAGTAAATATTATGGAAGCTAACTAAAGATCATGAGTTGGATATTTTTTCCATTATTCATCAACATACTTGATTCATATAGAATAACTTTATCATTTTTTATAAGGACACAACCAGTCATTTCATTGTTGCATCACTATATATCACAGATCCATTATTTCCTAACGGAAGAGTAATAATAAGAGAATTTAATAATCTTATCTTCGACTCAAAAAAAATTATTCACATTCTTTTATTGATACAAACTTAACCCCTTTACATGTGTTCTTTTTTAATGGTTTAGTTAATCCTGAAAAATTCTGAATAAAACTCCAATAGTAACCTGCAAAACCAATGAAACTATACACCTCAATTTTTTTGTTGGTGTATAAAATTCATGGATTTAATTTTTCATTATAGTAGAATCTAATATTCCATCCTTAGAGACAATATGGATAAGAAAAATGCTAGGTCCACAAGGATGAATACCCTAAGAGGGGGGGTGAATCAGGGAATGACTAATTAAAAATTATAGCCAGTTCTGATCTTGTTTTTTTGTTAAGAAAAACACTCTTCTCTCTCTTTCCCATTGCATAAAATGAAAAGAAAGTAAAGCATTCATAGGACACAACAATTTTTACATGGTTCACCCTCACTAGGCTACTTCCAAGGAGCATACAACGATGATGTGCTTCTATACCAAATTCACTGAAGCACACTGCTATTTACAAGGTTCGGGATAGATTACTTTTATGCCCAGTCTCACGACCTTTACAAGATTTATGGTCAGCTCACTACTTTCGGAAGGGTCACTTCTTGTTTCTCTCTCTCTGGCTCACTACTGGTGGAGAGGATCACCTTCTTCCTCTTACTTTTCTCACTACTCTGGAAAGAATCCACTCACAATTTATAGACCTGTAGGTCTCTTCATTATCACTAATGAATAAATCCTCTTTTTTATGTGGATTTGCTGTTGAAGTCCACTTTTGAACCGTAAATGAATCTCACTTTTCACCGAAGGAATCAGGAAAACATCTAGCTTTCACACAGCCCTGAATTGCTACCAGTGACCAACCTTACATGGCGCCCTATTCTAAGGCAGCGCGCAATTATCGCCGCACAAGTTATAACTGGCACGCAAGTCTCCCTCAACCACTTGCGTGACTCAAGCTTCTTCAACCCCAAACTTGCAAGACTTACGTCCCTTTACGCCCAAACCAATATTGGCACGCAACAACCACCAGGCGCGCAGCTTCCACCGGGCGCACAACTTCTACTTGCACGACCCACCACCAATTGTTTGACCACCAATCATGTTCAACGAGAGATCTGAATTTTTCTAAGTTCTACTCTCGTGCAGAATGAGGAGGGTGGTCCTTTATTTATAGTCATTTTCGCAACATGCGCGACGGCACACAAGTCTTACCTCGGTGTGCAAGTTTCGGCGTGAAAGTCTTCTTTTCCCCTAGACAATTGCACAAACAACTCAAAAACATGGGCAACCCAACTTCATTTGCCATATTTTGAGGATTTAATAATCAAGAACATATGGTGAACATGTTTCCAATCCTTTTAGGAATCGTTGCACAAGTCCTTTCTCAGCGCGCAAGTCACTTGCGTGACCTACCCAATACTTGGGCTCCCTTTTTTCCCTTTGCCATATTTGGATGTTCTAATCATGAAAAATATATGGCACGCAAGTTTCCTCTCACTCAAGTACACGACACAGAAGTCCCTTTTCCAAAAACAAATTTTCTTTATTTGTCAATTTTTTGGCCAAAAAATTTGTCAAACACTGGAAAATGATGCCACCTTATATATACTATTTTTGTACTGCCTCCAGATCATTCATTCCTTTGTCGATGTTATTGAATGAAAAAATGGATCGTTAACCACAACCCTTGAACATGACATGCCACAGAGAAGTCCCCTTTGTCAAAAAAATATGATCGTCATGGTTTGCTTTGTCAACAAACACAACACAGATATTCACTTTTTCAATAAACACAATCACCTCAAAAATGTTTCAATGATACCTTGAGGGATTTTTTCCCAACAAAAAAATTTATGAATCCATAATTCACACTTTCAATATTTAACATATATATCTTTCCTTCTTAGAGTCTTAAGATTGATCCATAAGTGATTAATAATGTCATCATAACATTTATAATATACCAAGACAGTATATATTAATAATAAAAAAATCATCAACACATTCCTTGATATTTTTTCATTAGATCCATTAAAAATTTGTGTGCATTAGTCAATCCAAATGGCATTACTATAAACTTATATAGACCATTACATGTGTGAAAAGTTTTCATTGGAATGTATTCTTTATTTAATCAAAATTGATGATATCCAAAACAAATTTCTATCTTAAAAATTTTTTTCACCATGAATTTAATCAAATAAATCATCAATGAGAGGCAGAGGATTCATTTTCTTTATTATAATAGCAATGATTTCCCTAAAATCAATGCACAACCTCATGTATTTATCTTTTTTCAACATAAAAATATTAGGGGATCCCCATGTTGAAACACTAGGGAGAATAAATATATTATTAATGAACTCATATAATTGTTTCTTAATCTCAAATTATTCCATAGTTTCCATTAAATAGGGAGCCTTCGATATTTGTTTTTCATTAGGGGTTAAATTAATAGAAAACACAAATTTTTTTGGGTGTCCAGGTAATTCCTCAAGAAATACATCCATATATTTTTATTCAATAAGTACATAATTAATTTTATGATTACCTTCTTCATAAATAGATTTTTTTTCTCTTCCTAAGAATTTAATTTCATATAGCTACTAGGGGTGGAAGTACATCATAGTCATATGATGTTTTTTTATCTATAAAAAAATTAAATTCTATATCTTCCTCAAAAATTTTAATTTCATTTTTATTGCAATAATTATTTTATTATATTTTGAAATGTAATATGTACCAAGGATTATATCAAATTCCATCATTGTTATGATGATAAAGTTAGAAAATAATGAACATTTTTATTCCATAATGGGGACTTCCTGACACATATTTATTATAATGAGACTTCTATTCAGAGTTTTTAATGACAACTCCTATATTAAATCCAAAGAAAAATATCTAATTTTCATGAAAAATAGGTTTTACATAAAAGTGTGTAATGATCAGGTATCAAATAAATTATTAGATAAATTTTATGATATGATTAACATACATACCACCACATCATTGGGTACTTCTACTTTAGATTCTTTGATCGTATAATCTTGGTCATCTCCCCTTTTCATATGTTGTGCTAGATTCCCATAACATGTGGAAATTGGTTTCAATAATGATGGATTTACTTATAGTTCAATAATTTAATATCATTGATTTTTTTCTTCCCCATTCATTAATAAGCTCGATGAAACTTTTCCCCACACTTATATGAAACTCTCATGTCTTTCAATCATTTCCTTGGAAGATTCATTCCACAATTTTTTTTATAATGGGAATTTATTCATTACCCTATTCTTATTTGAGGATTTACCTTTTTCATGGTTATCAGAACCCTCTTCTTCTCCTAATTTCCCATGAACAGATATTATCTTTCAAATTACACATCTATTTTTATGGAACAAAATATTATTTCATCATATGATGAAAATGATTGAGAATCCAGTTCCCTTTGGATACAAGGCTTAATACGTTATAATAAATGGCCAATATTGTTTTCAAAATCACATATGTGATCTATATAATACCTAGATAGTGTTGTGAAGGTAGTAGCATACTCTTAAACACACTCTTCTTCCTTTTTCATTATGTTAAATAATTTTTTCTTCATTTCATTTTTTTTATAGTGAATGAAAATATTGGTCGAAAAAAAATTATTTAACATTTATCCATTCCATTTATTCTATTTCATCTCCCTCCATAGTATTTTGGATAAATGACCAACAATGATATGCATATCCATTTAGACAATACACTTCTAGTATTACTTTTTCATTTCCATTATATCCCATTGAAAGAAATATCTTTTCAAGGGACTTGATTCATTACTCAGCTACCACTGGATTAGTAGTCCCATTAAAGGATTGGGGATTCTACCACATGAAATGATACAAAATAAGTGTAATATGGTTATTGTCCATATCTTTAGTATGTTTTTCTAACATGGTCATGATCTTCTTAGCTCCAATACTAAACATGGTAACATGGTTAATGGGGAAGTCCCTACATTTTTTGTGGGTGTTGATTCCATTTCTTCTATTTGTAACCATCACTAAATAATGGAACACATTGAGTTATCTCATAAACATCATAAGTATTGATGTCACGACCTGTCCAAACGGGGCCCGCACCACGACTCCCCTGGACCGCCTCCAAAAGCCCTAGGGCTGGTTACTAGCACCGGCTGGGCATATCACCAACATGGGGGCATTGCCTATGTACCTATACACAAGCACACATCTCTAATCCCACAAATGATGAAATGTAAAAACCACTAAGGAACAAAATTCATTCGTAAAACTAAACCCAAGCAATCGAGTACAAGAAATGTAATTTACAGAATGTAAACTAGGCCTGAATGAAAGCCCAAAAAAACAAGAGTCTTCAAACTAAAAAGTCCAACCTATAAACACAGATAGGTACTTAGACTACCACTAATAGCCCTAGGAACACCATGTCTTGTAGGGAACTCAGAAATCTCAGTCCAGTCCTGGTCCACCCTGGACTCCGTCAAAAGGCCGCTCATCTGCACAAGAAATGACAGGTGTGGGAAAAGCCCATTTAGGGGTGAGTGTTGAGTCAATAAGGTTTTCCTTATGACTTTTACATTACTTATTGTTTTGAAAATCACAAACACCTTATCTTTAAAGAAAATTTCTTTCTTAAGGAAAATTGATTTTTTAAGGAAAATTTATTTCTTAAGGAAAAACTCTTTTATAAGAAAAATTATCCTTATCATATTTTCATCCATATTTTTCTTAAGTATGAGATTCGGATTCATTTTCTCGGAATCATTAAAACTTTGATATAAATCATTCTGTTTAGTATTCGGATTCTGGATAAAGAACTATAAGGAAGTCTCATTCTGAATTCCGGATATGATCTATGACTAAGTTCTATTACAGGTTCAGGATACGAATTCTGAAGAAGAATTCTCATTACGAATTCTGAAGAAGAATTCTCATTACGAATTCTAATGAACAAATCTCATTCCGAATTCCCATTACGAATTCTCATTACGAATTCTAATGAAGAAATCTCATTCCGAATTATCATTACGAATTCTGGTGATGAATTCTCATTACGAATCCTTATAATGAATTCTCATTACGATTTCTGATGACGAATTCCTATTCAAAATTCACATTCCGAATTCACCTATTAAACAGAATTTGAGTATCTTTTTTTTATACTCTCTAAATTAATTTAGACTCCGAAAAATATCTTTGTTATACTCTGAACTTTTATATTGTTTATATTTCTATAATTTGTCTACTCTTTATTATTTTCATTACACTCCGAACCTTCACTCCGAAGTTTTCATTCCGAACTTTTATGATAGAGTTTAAAACGATGTCGTACATTCTGTTACACTTGTTTTGTTATAAAACGATGTCGTCCATTTTGTTATAAACTAACCATTGTCTAAGTGACACGTGTACAGGTCCCTCCGATCTTTAAGGAAAATATGACCGTTAGAGAAGGAGACGACCTTACCTATAAATAGGAACTCATTTGAAAAAGCTCGCAACGGATGGATGAACAATTTGGACCTTTTGCATACATGTTGTTGAAGTGATTTCTAGAGAGAGAGACTCTTATTAACTCTAAAAGCTTTGTGCGACTCCGAATGTTGGTGATTACATTCAAGGGCTTCCGGGGATAGGAAGACAGAGGTGCCGACTACCTTAAAGATCGAGGGCTTTCTTGCTGAGGAAGACAGAGGTTGCCAACTACCTTGAAGTTGAGGGCTTGCGGGGATAGCAAGACAGAGACACCGATCTTCGTATCGAGGGCTTACCCTGGTGTGGGTAAGACATACATTCTTGAAAGTATAAATCAAGGGACCTTTATCAAAGGTTGTTGGATACCCTTCTCTTTGGGTTAAAAGACTTATATCTTGTTACTAGTAGTTTTACTACTTGTTTTTATTCCGCTTTATTTTGTAATATAAGGAAAGTATAACATTCTTATACTTCCTTACTTGTACTCTGATTAGTTTAGATTCTATACGCTTTAAGGTAGAATCTCATATTGTAATCTTTTGTTAAGATTCAACTTCCGGAACCATATATCCGGAACCTACATTCGGAATCTATCTCCAAGTTTGCTTTTGGAATTAGAGGTGTTGTGAATCTACTAAGTTTAACTTTGTTAAACTTAGACCTTTCCTTTTCTTAAGGAAAACATAGTTATTCTTAACTAACTTTAAATGTTCCAAAGGAATTTTTAAAGTATACAATTCACCCCCCCCCCTCTTGTATATTGAGCATCTCATATTATATTTCGATCCTACAATTGGTATTAGAGGTTGGAAACCTCTTACTCTATACCATTCTTACATTTGGTATCAGAGTCGGTCTCTGAAATACTTATACTCACGAATAAGTTTTTCTTGCTCACTTTTCCATTCCGAACATTTCTCATTCCGAACTTTTTCATTATGATTCTTTGCTACTAACAAGTTTGTGTGCAAAGTTATTTTTAGTATGGCAGGAATTAATGTTGGATCTATTGACAATCTAAATCCTACAAGACCACCAATCTTTGATGGTAATGACTATGAATACTGGAGAGATCGTATGAATACATTTGTTATCAATACTGGAGTAGACAATTTTTTTATGCTTACTGGTGATTAAAAAATTCCTGACAAGGAAGTCAGATCTTTTACTAACCAGGAAAAGCAAGAATATCAACTCAACTATAAGGTACGCAATACTTTATTATGTTCAATGACAAGAAATATATATAGCCAAATTTCTTCTTCTGAAGCAGCTAATTGTATATGGAAGAAGTTAGAGGTTACACACTTTGGGACTTCAAAAGTGATTGAGACTAGAAGAGCTATGCTTAGAGCTGAATATCATGGTCTCAATTTTCCTTATGGAGAACCTATCTGTAAAGTTCAACAAAGATTTATGACTATTGTAAACAGTCTACAATCTATGGGAGAGAAAGGTTTAGATGATGAAGCTCTTGTGGACAAGATAATTGACATTATGCCCAATGAGTGGGAATCCAAGAGAACAGTTATAGATGAGAACAAGAAGGTTACTCAAATTACTCTTGATGAATTATTTGGAACTCTTCTACAACATGAAACAAGAATGAAGAGAGATGCTGACAACATCAAGAAAAAGAATGGAAATGGTACTGTTGCTTTTACTACAACTTCAAATCAGATTAAAGCTAAGACTCCTGAGAGAGTAACCAGATCCAAGTCTAAGAACGTCATTTTCCCATCCGAATCTAGTGAGAGTGAAGTCTCAGACAATGAATTAGCCAATCTTGCTCGAAGGATGAACAAGATAGCTGGACATAGAAACTTTCAATCCAAGTATAAGAAAAAGGATAGGAAAGATAAGAAAGATGGATAAGTTACTTGTTATGAATGTAAAAGAGCTGGACATATTAGACCAGATTGCCCTATGCTCAGAAAGAAAGAAAGAAAAGAAAGGCATTCAGACAGGAACAGGAAGAAGTTTTATAAATCCAAAGCTAAGAAAGTTCTGAAAGCTAATGACACCTGGAGTGCCAGTGGTGGTGACTCTTCAGATGAATCTTCTGATTATGAATCTTCAGGACAGAAGAATCTTGGTCTTATAGCCAGATTACCTATTTATAATCATTGTCTTATGGCTAAGGTACGAAATGCTGAATCATTGACCAATGTTTCCTTAAATTCTAATGATAGTAAGTATTATAACTCTTCTGATGAAGAATCATCTTCTGATGAGGAGAATACTTTACCTACTTATGAAGAAGTCTCTAGGTTTGCTGAACTTCTTGAGATTGAGAATTCCAAACTCAATAAGAAACTTGATAAGGAAAATTCTAGGAATTCTATTCTTACAAAAGAGATATCAGATCTTTCTAAAGATCTTGATAAGAAAAATGCTGATTTTCAAAGTATTTCAAAAAATCTTGAGGAAGTAATTTCTGAGAAGAACAAACTTTCTAAAGAGTTAGAAAAATTAATTTCTAATAAAAATGTTTTCGAGTCTAACTCTAGTTCTAAAACTAATGATTTTGAGGATAAAAATTTGGTTGTAAAACTCAAGTCCGAAATTTTTTCCTTAAAGAAGTGTTTATCAAACTTTACCCATGGTAAAGAAAATTTTGATAAGATGTATTCTCAAATACGACCTTTAAGAAATAAATCCGGATTTGGTTATACCCATGAAAAACCTATTTTCAGTAACAATTATTTTGTTCCTCAAAGTGCCCCATTTTGTACTAAGTGTCAATGTGGTGGTCACTGGGCAAAGAATTGTTCCTTAAACAAAACCCAATCTCTAGGATTTCACAAAGCTTACTTTTCTAAGAAGATGTGGGTTCCTAAAATTTTATTGTCTGGAAATCTCGGATCCAAACAAGTTTGGATTCTGAAAGTCTAATTCTCTTTTTGATTTCAGGATAATAAAGAAAGTACCAGCAACAATACATGGTACATGGACAGTGGATGTTCCCGGCACATGACTAGTAACAAAAGCTTTTTTGAAAAGATTATCAAAACCAAAGGAGGAAAGGTAACTTTCGGAGACAATGCTAAGGGAGAGATTGTTGGTATTGGTAATATTGTTCTTTTAGGTAAAACCTTGATTTCAAATGTTCTTTTTGTTAAAGGTCTTAAGCACAACCTCATTAGCATAAGTCAGTTATGTGATGAAGGTTACCTTGTGAATTTTAGGAATGATAAATGCTTAGTTCACAATTCCAAGGATGAATTTATTCTCTCAGCCAATAGGCAAGAGAATGTCTACAATTTGAACTTAGAAGATCTCAGAAGCCAATATTTACCTTGCCTAAGTGCAATGGAAGATCTTTCTTGGTTATGGCATAGAAGACTAGGACACTGTAATATTAGAAACCTATGTAAACTCTCTAAGAAGAAACTTGTTAAGGATCTACCGGAGCGTAGATTTGATTCTTCTAAAGTTTGTGATCCTTTTCAATATGGCAAGCAACATAAATCTAGTTTTAAGTCAATCGGTGAAGTCTCAACAACTGATGCATTACAGTTAGTGCACATGGATCTTTTTGGTCCAACACAAACTGGAAGTATTGGAGGCAAATACTATGTGTTTGTTCTAGTTGATGATTACACTAGATTTACTTGGGTCTATTTTCTAGCAAAGAAATCTGAAGCTTTTTCTTATTTCAAAAGTTTTAGAGCTCAAGGTAAAAATGAGAAAAACCTTCCATTGAAAACTATTCATAGTGATCATGGAGGAGAATTTCAAATTTCTGATTTTGAAACTTTTTGTAGTAAGAAAGGTATTACTCACAATTTTTCAGCACCTATAAATCCTCAACAAAATGGTGTTGTTGAAAGAAGAAATAGAATTCTTCAAGAGATAACTAGAACCATGTTGAGTGAATATTCTATTGCTAGACATTTCTGGGCTGAAGCTGTAAGTACTGCTTGTTATACTATAAATCGAGTTTTGATTAGACCTTTTCTTAATAAAACTCCTTATGAGTTATGGAATGGAAGAAAACCTAGACTTTCCTACTTCAAGGTTTTTGGTTGCAAAGTATTCATTTTGAATACTAAAGATAACCTACATAAATTCGCACCAAAATCTGATGAAGGAATTTTCATAGGTTATTCCACAACCTCTAAGGCTTATAGAGTTTTTAATAAAAATACTTGCAATGTTGAGGAAACAGTACATGAAAAATTTGATGAGTCAGATCCTTTTGTTTTTAAAACATCTCAACTTACATCTTCGGATGTATTTTCAAAAACTGATTATCAACCTTTGATAGAAGAACCTTCTGATAAGGAAATTATTCTAGAAGATACTTCTGAAACATTTACCCCAGAAGACTTTCTACCCTATGTTGATGAACAGGTTTTACAAAACCCAAATCAGGTGTTTCTGAAGAATCATCCCAGTGATAGTATCATTGGTGATGTAAATCAACCTGTAAGGACTAGAAGTTCCTTAAGAAATGAAGTAGAACATCTAGCATTTCTTTCCCAATTAGAACCTAAAAGCATTGATGAAGCTTTAGGTGATGATGATTGGATCAAAGCAATGCAAGATGAACTAAATGAATTCGAAAGGAATAAAGTCTGGACCTTGGTTGAAAGACCTAAGGAAACTTCTGTTATTGGAGTAAAATGGGTTTTCAGGAATAAATGTGATGAAAATGGAGTCATTGTTATAAATAAAGCTAGACTTGTTGCTAAAGGCTATAATCAGCAAGAAGGAATAGACTATGAAGAAACCTATGCTCCAGTAGCTAGACTTGAATCTATTCGTATTCAACTTGCCTTTGCAGAATTCTTTAATTTAAAAATTTTCCAAATGGATGTAAAATGTGCTTTTCTTAACGGTTATGTTCAAGAGGAAGTTTTTGTTGAACAACCTCCTGGCTTTGAAGATACAAAACATCCAGATCATGTTTTTAGACTTACCAAAGCTTTGTATGCTCTTAAACAAGCCCCACGAGCATGGTATGATAGACTTACTGGATTTTTGCTTCAAAATATCTATGTTAAGGGAAATGCAGATCCAACCCTTTTTATAAAGAAAGATAAGAAAAATGTTTTTATTGTTCAAATTTATGTTGATGATATTATATTTGGTTCAACTCAGCAATCTTTGACTGACTCTTTTGCAAGTCTAATGAAATCTGAGTTTTAAATGAGTATGATGGGTGAGTTAACATTTTTCCTTGGTTTTAAAATTTCTCAAAAACCAGAAGGAACCTACATATCTCAACATAAGTATATTAAAGATCTTCTTAAAAAGTATGGTTATGACAACACTAATAGTATAAGTACTCCCATTGGTACCTCAGACTCTTTAGATCTTGATGAAGCTGGGAAACCGGTAGATCAAACATCTTTTAGAGGTATGATAGGAAGTCTACTTTACTTAACAGCTAGTCGACCAGACTTAATGTTTTCAGTATGCTTATGTGCAAGATATCAATCCAATCCTAAGGAATCTCACTTAAAGGCAGTAAAAAGAATTTTTCGCTACCTTAAGGGAACCATGGATCTAGGATTATTTTATACTTCTGGAAATGATTTTGTTCTAAAAAGCTTTTCTGATGCTGACTTTTGTGGATGTAGAATGGATAGAAAAAGTACATCCGGAACTTGTCATTTCTTAGGAGATTCATTAGTTTCTTGGTCCTGCAAGAAGCAACATTCTGTAGCACTCTCCACTGCTGAAGCTAAATATGTAGCAGCTGGAAGTTGTTGTGCACAAGTGTTGTGGATGCCACACACACTCACAGACTATGGCTTGAGTTTTACAAAAACTCAAATTTTGTGTGATAACACAAGTTCCATTGCCCTCAGTAAGAACCCTGCACATCACTCCCGTGAAAAACACATAGATATTAGGCATCACTTTCTTAGGGATCACACACTTAAAGGAGATATTATTCTTCAGTTTATCGGAACGCAAGATCAACTTGCTGATATTTTCACAAAATCTTTGCCTTCTGATAGATTTGAATATATTAAACAGAAGTTAGGAATGATAACCGTAAGGTAATCTTCCTTAATTAACTTTCTGTTGAAAAATTCTCCTTACAGTAATAAACTCCTTTTCATAGGGGGAGTACATTTAATTGTTTGGTTAACAAAGTTTTTCAAAATTTGTTTTCAAACTTTTCGGAACGAAGATTTCCAGAATGGAACTTCCGGAACTACAATTTTCCAGAATGGATATTTTCGCACAGAATACTTCTGGAATGGAAGTATTCGTATTGAAAATTTCCGGAATGGAAAATTTTCGTACTGGTATTTTCATAAGGGAACTTTCACACTAAATCTTCCATAATAAGTTTTTCGTTTTCAAATTTTGTAATATATTTCTCGTACTAAGTTTTTCGTATTGATTTTTTTTAGTTTATTTTTCATACTGAGTTTTCCGTAATGAAAGTTTCTTAATGTGTTTTTCGTATTGAGTCTTTCGTACTAAATTTTTTTTATAATTTTTGCGAAATCTTCAATTACGAATAATCTCCTAAGCCAATCCGAAAGGTATGATTTCCTTACTCAAGTTTTCGTATTCATATTTTACTTGCTGGTAGTTTTTTGTATTATGTTTTTGAATTTCGGTTTTCTTTTTTTTCTCAATAAAAACCTCAAAAAGATCGGATTCAAGTTTTCAACCGTCAGATCTCATCTCAGCTTATTCTAACCGTTAGATCAACCGTGGAAGTTCAATCGTCATCTCGTTGCCTATATAAAGGGAACCCAATTACTCGTCCCACATCGATTTCAAAGCTCTCACGTCCCGAATCTCTATCTCTCTGATTTAAGGCCGTTCCGAACCTCAATCTTCTCCGTTCTGAACTTCCCAGAGAACTTCTAATCCGAATGTCTGCAGAGTTAGCATCTCAAGAAATGTCTTCAACCAAGCATATTTCTCAGTGGTTAGTTTACAGAGAAAGGTTAGTTCATCCGGTTTTCTTCAACAACTACGATTCTATCATCTCAAAGAACATCAAGTTGAATGGCTGGGAGGATATTGCGGTATCTAAAACCGGGAATCAAGATGAAGTATATTCTGCTTTACTTGTCGAATTTTATGAATCAGTTTCTTTCTTTAAGGAAGATGACAGAGAGAAGTTTTCTTTCAAATCGTATGGCAAGACATATAAACTTTCTTTCACCAAGGCTGCAATCTTGGTAGGATTATCTTATGAAGGAGAAGCCGAGTTTATTTCGCACGTGTTGCCAGACTCTATGGGTAGTTTCAACAAGGAAAAGGCCTTAGAAACTCTTGGATTGGCTGATGACAAGGCTCCGAAGATTGCAACTCTATCTACAAACTTCCGAATTCTGGAGTTATGGGTGCAAGGACTTATCGTACCAAGAAAAAGTGATAAATATAGCTTGAAGAAGAGTAAGATCTATATCTTATATTTCTTGATAAATCTAAGGAAGTTTAACTTGATGAAGAATAATCTTCTTAATATTGAAAATTTGAAGAAGGGGAATCTGAGAGCTCAGATTATTATGTATCCAGCAATCCTCTCCAAGTTGATTGTTCGATGCTTTGAGTCATTCAAGGAGGCTTGAAAATCTATACTGAGATTTTGCAAGATCATGCTGCTCAGTGATGGCACTCTTAAAAGAATGAATGTAGCTTTTGACAAGAAGTCTGGAAAGTTTATTGATCTACCTCCTCAAGAAGAAGTGGCTCCGAAAGTTGCTGATCCGGAATCATCTAAGCCAGTAAGGAAGAGAAAGCTGAAAGAAGTGGAAGAACAAGCAGAAAATCCTAAGTCTAAGGAAGTCCATTCCTCACCTCCAAAGCCTAAGAAGAAGAAATCCTATCCTGAAGAGGTTGTTACAAAGTGGAGAGCTGATAAAGAGAAAAGGAAAGAAGGGGATCCGCAGTTCGGATTGGACCCTGCGGAAGTTAACGCTTTGAAGGAGAAAACTGCTGATGAGATCGAGAAACAAGCTAAAGAAAAGAAGCTTAAGAAAATGATGTTAGAAGCCGAGGCTGTTCAAGCGTTGTTAATGTTCAATGAAATGGTTTCAGCAACAATTCCAGTTCTGAGATCTTTCTCCCTGGAATCTCTACCTGAGACTCCAGGAAGAAATCTCGTTGCTCCGGAACAAGCGGTTGCTACTAATACTGAGGTAGTAGAGCAAGTGGAACAAGTTGAAGAGGCTGCTGAAGGAAGTGGTGAGACAGGAGATGTGCTAAAACAAGTAGATGAGTACAAGGGAACTCCTTCGGAACACTTATCACTCTGGACTTCAGAAGCTGAATCTTCGAAGCTAGTTACTCCTGCAATGGAAGAAGAGAAAGGAGAAGAAGAAGTTTCCTATCATGGAGAAGAAGAAAAACTTTTACATGATATTTCTCATATGAAAAACGTAGAGGATTCTATTCAGGAAGTTGCTGATGAGGAAGATTTTATTGTACAAGTTTCTGATAGTGAGAAGAAAACTCTGGAACAGGTTTCAATTCCAAAACAAGATAAGGGGAAACAAATTCTTGCTGATACCCCGAGTTCAGAAAAGAGGATGAGAAAGGCAGCTGGTAGTTCTTATAAGTTGAAGTTGGAGCTTATTGAGGAAGAAAACTCTCCGAGCAAGATTTCAGATTCGGAGTCATCTTCGTTGGGGCATGACTTTGTTGTTCAGTCTTTGAAGAAGTTGGTGGGAACCATTCCGACCTTCTCAAGTATTGATTCACGATGCCAGATGCTCCAACATGCGTTGAATCAGAAAACAGACTCTGTATCCATGGTTATGGATAAGTGTGTTGAGATTGAAGCCCAGTTCAAAAACTTCTTTATTGGTTACGAAGCTCATAAAAGATCTTGAAAGAGGATGACAAGATAGTCTAAGAAGACTGTGGAAGAGATGTGGCTTTTCGATGAGTTTCAAGATAATGTTAAGGATGCCTTTGAAACCGAGGACAAGAAGATTAATGAGCTGACTACATCCTTTGAAGAAAAGTTTACAGAGGAAAAGAACTTTCGGATTCAGGAAGTGAGAGATCTGAATGGGAAGCTCAATTCCGTTTCTCAAAATTGGAAATTTTAAAGAGATCATCGGATCGATTTTGAAGAGAGGATGGAGGCTCAGGAAGAGAAAATCAAAGCTCAGGAAGAAAATCTGAAGGCTCAGGAAGAAATAATTGAATCTCAATCTGCAAGAATAGTGGTCTTAGAGAAGCAAGCCGAAGAAGATCATAAAGACCTCAAGAAGATCAAGACTATTCTAAAGGGCCTCATGTCTAAGGAAAAAGATCCAAAATAACCCAATCCGATCTTTTTGTTGTAATTTTTTTGTTGTTGCTGAGATTAGAAATTTTAATGAAAATTGTGTCTCTTGTTTCTTTTTGTTGTCATTACTAATATCTCAGGTACTTTGTTAAGTTTTTCCATTCCTTCCAATTCTTTTTGAAAATCACAAAGGGGGAGAAGGAAAAGATCCTTAAGAAAAAGAAGAACTCTAATAAGAGTTTATCAAAGGGGGAGAAAGAAAGAATTCCCAAGGAAAAAGAACTCTAATAAGAGTTTGTTAAGGGGGAGCTTTTTCTTAATGAAGAAATTCTTTTCTATCACTACGGAAATCTGAATACGATCCTTAGAGTTTCAAAGCCTAAGGGGGAGTTAGTCGTATTCATCAATATCTCTAAAACAAATGGAGATAATCCTTAATGTTTTTTTCTTTCTTCTTAGAATAGCTTTTTCATAAGGATGTTTGTGATTTCCAAAAAGGGGGAGATTGTTGAGTCAATAAGGTTTTCCTTATGACTTTTCCATTCCTTCTTGTTTTGAAAATCACAAACACCTTATCTTTAAAGAAAATTTCTTTCTTAAGGAAAATTGATTTTATAAGGAAAATTGCTTTCTTAAGGAAAAACTCTTTTATAAGAAAAATTATCCTTATCATATTTTCATCCATATTTTTCTTAAGTATGAGATTCAGATTCATTTTCTTGGAATCATTAAAACTTTGATATAAAGCATTCTGTTTAGTATTCGGATTCTGGATAAAGAACTATGAGGTAGTCTCATTCCGAATTCCGGATATGATCTCTGACTAAGTTCTATTCCAGGTTCAGGGTACGAATTCTGAAGAAGAATTCTCATTACAAATTCTGAAGAAGAATTCTCATTACGAATTCTAATGAAGAAATCTCATTCCGAATTCCCATTACGAATTCTAATGAAGAATTGTCATTACGAATTCTAATGAAGAAAACTCATTCCGAATTCTCATTACGAATTCTGGTGATGAATTCTCATTACGAATCCTTATAATGAATTCTCATTACGATTTCTGATGACGAATTCCTATTCCGAATTCACATTCCGAATTCACCTATTAAACAGAATTTGAGTATCTTTGTTTTATACTCTCTGAATTAATTTAGACTCCGAAAAATATCTTTGTTAGACTCCGAACTTTTATATTGTTTATATTTCTATAATTTTTCTACTCTTTATTATTTTCATTACACTCCGAACCTTCACTCCGAAGTTTTCATTCCGAACTTTTATGTTAGAGTTTAAAACGATGTCGTACATTCTGTTACAATTCTTTTGTTATAAAACGATGTCGTCCATTTTGTTATAAACTAACCATTGTCTAAGTGACACGTGTATAGGTCCCTCCGATCTTTAAGGAAAATATGACCGTTAGAGAAGGAGCCGACCTTACCTATAAATAGGAGCTCATTTGAAAAAGCTCGCAACGAATGGATGAACAATTTGGACCTTGTGCATACATGCTGTTGAAGTGATTTCTAGAGAGAGAGACTCTTATTAACTCTCAAAGCTTTGTGCGACTCCGAATGTTGGTGATTACATTCGAGGGCTTCCAGGGATAGGAAGACAGAGGTGTCGACTACCTTAAAGATCAAGGGCTTTCTTGCTAAGGAAGACAGAGGTTGCCAACTACCTTGAAGTTGAGGGCTTGCGGGGATAGCAAGACAGAGACACCGATCTTCGTATCGATGTCTTACCATGGTGTGGGTAAGGCAGACTTTCTTGAAAGTATAAATCAAGGGACCTTTATCCAAGGTTGTTGTATACCCTTCTCTTTGGGTTAAAAGACTTATATCTTGTTACTAGTAGTTTTACTACTTGTTTTTATTCCGCTGTATTTTGTAATATAAGGAAAGTATAACTTTCTTATACTTCCTTACTTGTACTCTGATTATTTTAGATTCTATACGCTTTAAGGTAGAATCTCATATTGTAATCTTTTTTTAAGATTCAACTTCTGGAACCATATATCTGGAACCTACGTTCGGAATCTATCTCCAAGTTTTCTTTTGGAATTAGAGGTGTTGTGAATCTACTACGTTTAACTTTGTTAAACTTATCCCTTTCCTTTGCTTAAGGAAAACATAGTTATTCTGAACTAACTGTAAAGGTTCCAAAGGAATTTTTAAAGTATACAATTCACCCCCCCTCTTGTATATTGAGAATCTCATATTATATTTCGATCCTCCAGTGAGTATAACAATACATAGTAGAGGACCCAAAAAAACAAATTAATACATAAAGTAAAGAGTCCGCTCTATATGTTATATGTCTATTGAACATATAACAAGAGATATACAATCCAGATATACTTGAAACTCAGAACCGTAGTTTAGAGACAATTCACATGATTGCATAATGATGCTAGGGAATCAGTTTGAAGGTTCAAAGAAGCACTCATCTGAGATAAATCACTCAACATGTCAGATATTCTTAATAACACCTGTCAAATAAGTATCGTTCATCAGAAAAATCCATGAGAGATAGATGCACTCATTCCAGTAGAACATAATCCTGAGTAGGGAAAGATCACAATACACAGATGAGGATCACTTCTAGGGCCTTAGTGGATATCACGAATCATCTGGATTCACCTACTATGTAGAGGAATGGAGCCCTGTTGGAATAGTCATGTCGATACCTAGCTCTATTTAAGATTATGAATGGACAGAGGATCTCACCCTGGGCCTCTGGGAGGGATACCTAACTCTATCTCAGAATGTCCACCTGAAGGGATCATACTTATATGGATGGAAACAATACCTAACCATCTGGGGAATGAGAAAATAGGGTTATTATTTCAAGTTAACATGTCAATTTAATGGTGGACGAGAGGTTCAAGCAATTTTCTAGGATATACACAGCATGTATAAGGGTCACACGTCATGTCTCTCAACTCAAGGTACTATTCGTGTGAAATGACCCAAGATAGAAGGAACATTCCATGTCGAAAGGTATGTACATGGATTGTAGTATAGAACACACTCTGTATCTAGGTAATCGGGTTCCCCATGTCTACCCGGTCATGTGCCTATACATGGTTTCAACCTTTTTGTGCCATCCCGTGTAACCGGTACATGGGTTATCCCGTGAAACTGACTTGTTCAGGCTGTGTGGTGGAGTAAAAGACCATGTACCCACCCCATATATGTGTGCCTTCCGAGGTACGCGCTGAGTCTATGTGAGGACTCACATGCCATGTGACAATGGTCACATGGTGTGTTGGTGCTTCTGGTCACCCAGAACTACACCGCCACTAGGTGGGTACACACGCCATGTATCCCTGGAGGCATGTCGTGTTCTTAATCATGTCTCACATGCAAACCCTAGCCTCCATCACTCGTACAACATGGCTTGTTCTTCGGGATACACGATGTGTGTTATGAAGAAATCCAAAAACAAAAATGGACACCGCCAGTCCTCAGTGTCACTCTGATATTTGATCTGATGATCCTCTTCTAAAAAAAATCAACATTTAAGGTCACCCCGACATCTCGAAGTCGTCTCCATTGGTTTTGGGCCTCCCATCAGCCCCAAATACATGTATCAATCCACCCGCACTAAGAACACTCGAAGAACAATCACTCTCTATCCAAGATGATTCGTCATCCGCCATCGTCGTGGCACCTCTACTAGGTCGTCGCGATGTTGAATCTCCAGTTTGATATTTTTGTGTTTCAAATAGGATGATCAGTTATCCATTGTTCATAACCCCTCAAATAACGTGAAGAACATGAGGTTGAAAATGGAGGAATAAATCAACAAAAAAAGGAGGAATGCACCTTTACCATCATTCATCACATAGTTGATCCACTCCCGTTAATACATTTAACAGTAGAATCAATATTAAAATTAAAAAATTCTCATAAAATCTATCCCCCAATCAAAAACCCCAAAATTATTGGAAATTGAGACCCTCATGAAAAAAAATGATCCGCGAATCACCCTGTTTGTGGGCTGATCCACATTCATCACTTATTCCATGAACAAGGAAGAGAAGAATCAAAATAACAACCCCTACCTCAATTCAGTTGAAGAATGATCACATTGTTGTGTTCGTTGGCGAGGTTTTTCAAATTTGAGATGCGTCGATCGATCACATTTTTGTCGTCCGCTAACATGTTATCCTCCAAAGCTCTAATGGTAATCTTCAATTCGATGGGTTATGAAGCTAGCTCTATGGGATTTACGTAACTAAGTTTTTAAAGGGGATGAATTAGGCCGTTGATTAAAAGGAAATCATTTAAAATAAATTAATAGTCAATTAATTTTATTTCCCGTAAAAGTAAAAAAACTAACTTTTTCAGTCGATCCGCTCCGGTCGATGTTAGGTCCTTCTTAAGGTAAATTCACTAAATTGAATGTAACAGTGCCCTCATATTTATGATTTGGGAACCAATTTAAAATTTTTTTCACATTTTTAGGAAAACTGCTCGCACACGTTTTTTAAAATATTAATTTATTTCAAACATTAATTCCAGGAACAGTGGGACTCAAAATCACATGTCTTAAATATGACTAGTCTCTTAATAATTCCATATAATATTTAAAAATAATACATAGAAAATACGAGACATTTCAATTGATCCAAAAATATAATATAAAATATTATTACAATTTTTATATTTATTTAACATCTAATTCCCAATGTTTATACTAAACCTCCTTTGATGATAACTATAACAACCCCAACATTAGTAGCCTAGATTTGGTGGTTATTTGATTACAATTGAAAAAATACAAGTGATAAAATCAACAAGGATCAGTTAATTTAGTATTCTTTAATAACATAGATACATAAATAGTTTCATTATTTCATTGGTAATTAAATATAGAAAATAAAAATGGAAAATAAACTTCTTCCTTGACACTTATTAAAAGATTTAGTCATCGTTACCTTGGGAAAGAAAACAAATAAAATGGTGAGGTCAAATGATTAATATGGGTTACATAAGTATGAAACATGATTAAATAAGTGAAGCATAATCAATATGAAATAATCAATATTGAATAACTTAAAAACACATGTTATTTAATCAATAAACTGACAATGAAAATGCATCCATAGATTGTGTCATAGTGAAAATCCCATGGATAGGAATAAATAAATATTAAATGATGTAAATTCTTAATTATTAGTTGTCATGTATCTAGAACATGAACCAAAACCATCATGAAATATGAAAATAAGTGTTAAGATTGTGGGTAGAAAACCGTCTGATTTTTCTTGGAAACAAACGTGAAGGGTTTGTCACAAACTATTTTGTCTCATGAGAAATGCCAATGAATCGAGGGTATATTGATAAAAAAATCCCAACCATTCTTGAATGTCCAAATAATTCCACAAATATATAAATTATCGAAGAATCAATGTTCCTTAAAAATATATTTGTATTTAGTAGATGGTACAAATTTATTAATATTTCCCTCGTGAAAATAAAATTCAAAGTAAACAATGCACGTAAAAATGGTATATATATTAGACTATAACTATATCCATGATACAATAAATGTTTTTATTTAATGATATATTCAAGGATTAACGATAATAAATAAAATGGGTATTATAAAAAACAAATATGTGATGAATATGGCATATGTCCCATATAAATTAATGTTAGACAAAAAAAACTTTACAACTTTGTAATTAGTTGAATTGCATTCCCAAGAATGAATAAAATTTAATAAATATTTAAATACAATGAAAATAAATATATTATTTATATAATATAACAAAGGGTAATTAAATACATTACATAATACAAATATTTGCAGAATAAGGCATGTCTCGCAGTAAAAACAGTGTGATGAAAAATCCCTACCATATGTCAGAAAGTGTTCTGTACATATAATTAGTGTCATGGATAACCAAATAAGATTAATTAATTCCTTATTTCATAACATATTAAACATATATTTATTTTATTTTATGTTCATTAAGATAATTTACTGTTATTCTGATGAGTTGTATGGTTTAATTCAATTATTTCATGAGCGTTCCATTCATGGTTTGATGATCGGTTTTCTTGTGTATAGTTATGGAAGTACCTATACAATTATAATTATTCACCATAATTGAAATTATATGGTATTAATTCACATTAATAAATTCAAAATTTCCCCACATATTATTTTCTTTTTTTACGTGAGGGTGATATATTAGACAAAACGTTGATGCAAAATGATTAGTATATTTTTTCGGTTTTTACAACCATCATGAACGAGTATCGTTTTATTTAATATTATGTTTTTAACCTAGTTCCAGAACATTAAATAATTTTTAATACACATATTATAATATTTTTATGCATAAAAATGGTTTTAATGCCAGTGTTGTAGGATTTAATGAAAAATGAAAACTAGTCATCCACAAATGTGGCGAATCGACACCTCATAGAGAATGTTTTCATTTTTAGAATTAAAATGATAGGATAAGAGATTTTATTATATACATTCCATTAAGACAATGATAGTATAGTATATATATATGTTATTGGATTTACCATTCCACTTTGGATATGGTAGGTTAGAAGAGGGTAAGAAAAGAAAATAAATTAAAATTGAAAGGGGATTTTACCTCTCTAATATCATCTCCTTGTGAACCTCCTTAAGACACTTGGATTTGTTATTTTTGAAGGAGAAGAATGTATGAAACGTGGGAATGAGACTTAATAAGGTAAATGAGAAGAAATTTTACAATTTTTGTGGCTAATAAGGTTTGAGGAGAAGAGTTGGTGAGGGGCGATATTTATAAGAGAGGTGAGGGGTGTTTTTATATAATTTTATTCATTTTTTGTTATATTGGTTCAATAATATCAATATATTTGATTATTTGGAGTATATATAGTAATTAGTGCATTTTAGTTCAATATAATGGTTTCTTACATCATCTATGACTCAAAAATTCATGTATTTGGCTTAAAATGTTACATACTATAAATTACCGTATTTCACTATTCACCAAAACTTTAGCTATTTCCAAAAAAATACATGAAATTATCCCTGACCAATTATTAATCTGTAGATTTAAAAAATGGACTAAATTTTAGGAATATAATTATCTATATAATATAAATATTATTTTTAATTAAAATCTTCATTTATTTGATAAATACAGATTTTATTATTATAATCGATTTTATGACACTTTGAAAAATTAATTATGGTCTAATAAAATTATCTTATAATTATAATACAAAAAAATATTATTATATGAATCTATTTTTTGAGAATAAAATTTCTTTTAAATCATTATTTTAATTATACAATTGGAAATAAAAATTTTTGTTCCACAAATATACTATAACATAATATATCAGAATTAAAACATTTATTTAAATATTACAAAATATAAATATTTCATATTTTCATTTATGGGATACCTAAACATTGTTTCTAATTTTATAGGTGGGTTTATTATTCTAATGGTCACATTACTATTCATAATATTCACATTACAATTTAATAGTATATCACATTTCTTTAAGATCAGTGTTGCATGAAACCTATTTTATAGAATAAATAGAATTTTTTTAAGAAGATACATACCATAAAATATTGGGGTTTTATAGGATTCATTTGAAAAATGAATTTTATGGCCAATAAAATTATTGTCCTTATGAAAAACCATATAATATGGAATTTGGGGTGAAAAATATTATATATATGCTCACTCAACATAATCATGATATGAATGGTAACATGAATCCTATTTAACATCAAAATTTACAATGAAATTAACATATATCCATTTATTCATTTTGGTAGAAACACCCACATTTCATCAATGGGGCCTCTTATTACCATATTATTGAGAAATATATTAATTCTATAGAAAATATTTTCTCTATTCTCCACTTTTTATACCATGAGAATTTTTTTGGTTGTGTATCATTTTGATTGTGAAGATTATTAAATGTGGACTCTTATCAAGAATATAAATTGACACTATCATATGAGAAGAGTTTAAGAAGGTATTTTTTAATAAATATTTTCATTGAACTATTCACATGAATATTGAGAGTAAATTCCTTGAAATATTCTAGAATTATGATGAATCCATTGGTACATATGGAGAAAATATCGATAGAATTGTGAGGATCCCTTATGGTTTTATCATCGATCAGGGAAGAAATTTTGATTGATTATATAGTAACTTAAAAAGAGGCTCAGAAATGTATTGTCTAAAAGAGACTTTTATATCTATGAATAAGTCTTTCGATGTTCTATCAAGATATAAATGGAGAGTTGAAAATATAATTGTTGTAATATTTTTTGTGATAAGAAGAGAGAAATGTATTTTCATGGATATTCAAATAATAAACCCCATAGAGGATAAATTTTTATGTCCCTTTATAACAAAATTTCAAAAGAATCATAGTAAAAATCAAATCCAAGGGATAGATAAATTTTTTATGTTTAGAAGAGTACGTCATTGAGAACATGAATATCAAATTGATGTGAAGTGATCAGCCAAGGAATGATTAGAGAGAAAGATCAACCAAATTTTCAACCAACACAATAAGACTATAATTTAAAGAATTATAGACATTATTCTTAAAAATTAATGAATCTAAGGGTCAATGATGACATTCATGTTCAAAAACCTCCTAAGTCAAAGGGAAAAGGGAAGAATTAGTTAGTCACAACTACTGAAGTGGT
The DNA here is from genome assembly GCA_963277665.1 of Viscum album. Lineage (NCBI taxonomy): Eukaryota > Viridiplantae > Streptophyta > Magnoliopsida > Santalales > Viscaceae > Viscum > Viscum album. The sequence continues at coordinate 1,629,799,327 of OY728130.1, forward strand.
TCATGAGAACGAAGTAGGGAAAGGTACACTTATCATCCACTCTAGAACTATAAATGTTTAATTTTATTTATGTTCTACCCACAATTTTATATCTAATAATTTTATAAGAGTATCAAATCACCACCTCAACGGAAAGATATTAATTTTTTGGTGAAAACTTATGTTGGTAAAATTATTTTATTTCAAGTATATATCTCCACTCCGATATAAGTTTTTGGGAGCTTATATCAATTAAATCAAGTTATTAACTCCAGTTAAATTTTATGTAATTTTTATCATTGATTTTCTATATTTATATAAATAAAATATCAATTATTGAGGAATGAAATTTATGTTCCTAGATCAGTGTGAATAACTGAGAAGGGGAGGGTTAAATAAGTGATCCTTTTAAACTTTTTAATAATTGATTCTTTTCTATTAATCCTCTATGGATGGTTAAATCCTCAATCTACTCTTATTTTGTGTCTCATTCTTACCTCTATTGATTTTGTAAATGTAATGGAACCAAACTCAAGGATTTACAAGGTTCGGTTCAATGATATAATCCTTGCGGTGTTGGTTATTCACCCCAATAGAAGTTCTCTACTATAATTTAGTGAGTAATTCCAATGGTCAATACTGATTCACATTGTATCTCTCTTTAGTCCCACAAGAGGTTCGTTATACTACCTCACACGGTGTTACTAGAGTCCCCCTGTCCTACTTCATAGTCCCACATAAAACCTCGTCCCCTCCCTGAATCTCATAGTGGTATTTTAGATCTCGAGTCAAACGAGAAGCATCTTTATTTATGTTCTTTCTTGATTAATTATAGATGAAAATTTTCTCTCTCCACATAGTTTTTTTGAATCATACATTCCTATGTATCTATTCAAGAATCATCAATTTCCTTTGGTAAGGTCTGTTGGACTTGCTCGATAACTCTGATCACTTTTCAGATCATTCTTTAGTTCAACAATCATCAGGAAATTCTTTCTTCTTATGATGAAGACTAGGAATCATGAATATGATTTCCAGTGGTGCACAAAACGTCTTAAAGAATATAATTTCTAATAATGATCATGCATAATATCAGAATTGTCTTTCTTCTTATATTCTCAAAAACTGTAAACTCAGTTGAAACATCTTCTTTAATTCAGCCTCACATCAGTGTTAGTACTCATTCACTTCATTCATGGATTTCATGGGATAAATTAACTCTTGTATCTAGATTTCTCAATTATTTTCACACGTGCATGTGTTCATGCTTGTTTTCATTCATGGGTGTCTTGTTTTTGAACATTCAATGTCTTTTCTTCTTTTCTCAATATGCACAGTCTCTTTTGATTCTTTCATTACGTGTACATGTGAATGCATGCATGCATGCACTCTTCCTTTTTTTCATCCATGTGAGACAACATACATGGGTAAAACACTTTGAGAAAACAAAAAATCTCTTATCTTTATCCTTTTATATTTCCATCTTATTTAGTGTCTTAGAACACACACCAATTTTATTTTTAAATTAGGGTTTAAAGGGTGTGTTTTCTTTTTATTTCATCATTCTTCTTCACATGTGCACACACACTTGGTTCTTTTGTTTTAATAGCATGCACATGAACTCAACTATGTATTAAATCTTCTATTTCTTTTTCCTTTGACACAAAACCCGAATGTGTATATGGGTTATGTGTGTGTGAGTATTAATTCCCAAGAGGGTAGTTTATTTTTCTTATATGCAACCCCTGAATGCTTGGGTTCCTATTCTTCTCCAGGGGAGGTGTGTGTGTGTATGATTTCCCATTATGATCTCTACTTATTCTATTTGTGAAAACAAGAGGGATCACATGTTCTTATTCATTAAAGGAGTGTGCGTGTATCTCCTTAAGAGAACCGAGAAGGTTATTGGGTTCTGTCTTTACAAGAGCACAACAAGGGTATCAAGCACTGGTTGTTTACACGTGGGATTATTTACACAATGAATCGGTGAGGGTTCAATGGACCCAACACGATCTTGAGGGTATCTTTGAATAGAGGGTGAATATATCCTCTTCTGTGAACCAAGATGGTTCACAGTTCTCTTCCGTGCAGGGGAAGTGAAGAACTCTTTTTCATAGCTAGGCTGCGCGGAAACATGTTGTGCAGTGCTCTATTTCTCAGAAACGCGATCTTCCACAATGTTTTAAAAAACCTATCCTCGGTCAAGGGATATTTATTTATAAGTAAGAATCACTATGTACCTATGAGTTCAAATCTGCGTGGTTTAATGCTTTGAAATCCCATGATCTTCACGAATGAATTATTCAAACACGAGATCGAGATATGGTACATATCTTGGTTGTTTCCATTCAGCTAGGGACTTCTTCTCCTTGGTTTTATCCTCACTTTCATGCATTTATGAATGAAAAAAATCAGTTTCACCATGAAAGCTTGATGGAGGATTTTTTTAGCCTCGTCGTCTTTGCATTACCTCGAACTCTTTTGAACTCTTCATCTTGATGAATGCATGAAACATTTTTTTTAACTTAGTGGTGTCTCAATTAAGGACCGAGACACAAATTATTATTACAATGAGATAAAAAAGTGGGGTTACATGATTATTAAATAAGGGACTTATTTATAATACCTTTCATAAAGAGGAAAAGATCCACACGTAGATCTTCTTTTTAAGTGAGATCCTAGATGATACCCATATTATCCAGACTATCAGCAACCTTATTTTCCTCCAGAAATGTGTGTGTGGCAATGTAGTTAATATCCATGAGATAGGCCAAGCATCTCATCCAGAGAGTAATGAGAGGCCACGCTAGATTTAATTCACCATTCCAAATAGCTTGAAAAATAGTGGATGAGTCGCTTTCAATCCTAATGTTGTTCCAGCCCTTTTTCCTGATGAAATCCACAACTTGAATCAAACCCATCATTTCTGCCTGCAAGGACGAGGTTGTACCACAGTTACCAAAGAAGAATCAGTGGCACCTCCCATTTGAAACTCAGAATATCACTCCATAATCAGCAGGTGTAGGATTTTCTTTGGAAACTCCATCAACATTAACTTCAATCCAGCCCGGAAGCGGGTTTTTCCAGAAAACTTCAAAGGTTCACTTTAGTTGCTTGTAGATACCATCAACTCTGAGCAGACGAAGGATCTCGAAATCACCACCCAAGTTATCGCAATAGTATTTTTGAATAGAAGCTGTATCCTTGACGGAAATTCGGATTTTCGCATGACCTGCATTAATGTTGAATGAGTAGTTGTTGTAAATAATGGCATTCTGATCACACCAGATCACATATTGGAGCTCCGCCACTACTACTAAGAAGAGAATTTTGATTTACTGTGATGAATTTAGTTCCACACAGTACTTTTTTTGAGTGCTAATTGAGCTTGAATGTAACCATCTACAGCAAAACAAGTCAGTAATATAATTCCAAAGCACTGAAGCTATAGCACAAGACAAAAATAGATGGATAGAATCTTCCTTATGCTGATTGAAAAAATGAAATTTAGAACAAAGTTGTATTCCAAAAGATTGGAGACAAACATCCATGGGAACACGATTATGGGCAATACGCCAGACAAGATTGAGCCTCGAGGGCTTAATCCAGTTCTTATTAAAGTAGTTTAACCAAGAAAAGCTATAATCTGGATTAGTAATGTTATGATTGTAAAAAAAATTGAATCAAGGATCCCATTTAGAGTAGGTTCCCAAATAAGAAAATCATCATTAACATAGGGGTAATTATAAACTATATGAGTGATGTTATCGGCCAGGTCATAAACATTGGATAGTATGATATAAGTGGTGGCTGGGAGCTCAATCAAAAGGGTGTGGGGGATTCTCCAGTGCACTGGTACATGACGGGTGGACGCGAGTGTCCAGAGTTTGAAGATAACCTTAGTGCCTCTCCTCTCCCATTGGATTGATCACAGATGACATAGATTATATCATGGAGTTTGGTATAGATTTTGCGGTTGAGATCTTGCATGAGATCTGATGGACGACCGATATTGCTTCTGTGTTTTCAAAAAACCCATCCCACATCAAAACGCAGTGTGGTTTGGTGATTCTTTAAATATCAAGATGCAGCATCATTGACTCATAATTATCTTCCCACCTCTATCGGGGCCACCCTACAACGGTGTTCTGGGGGCGTTCTCTTAGTGCCCACTCTGCCTCCTCCACACGTGCTCTTTGCGCCCAATATGCATACATTCATACACATGCTGATCATCGTGTGTGATCCAATGGGCATACACAAACTCCACTCCTGCATCATGTGTGGTTGGCCTTGAGGGCTTCTCTTCGGTGTGGTTGACCCTATGGTCCGACATGTGCTTGAGGTCGATTTCCTCGGTTGGCCTCTTTTGTTGGCCATATTTTTTGAAAAAGTCTCATAAAAAAATTTAAAACATAAAATAAAATGCATGGTCACCTTCAACTACCAAATCCCCTTCATTATTATATTCTTTTTCTTATTTTTTCTTCCAAACATCATCATTCTTCCTTAAGGTTTGGATCATGAATTCCAAACATCTTCATTAAGCTTCACTGTATCAATCAAGGATGATGTGTGTGTTTTCTAGTTCACCTCATACATTTAAAACATAATTCCAGGTAATATTATTGTGAGTGATGGGTAATCCTTTAAACACATATCTTTGAATTTTGGAGATCAGATCAATGATAGTATGAATTTTTCACAACCTTAATAGAATTAGAATCCTCTGGATGTATCTTCTTTATCATCATGCAATTGAGTATTGCATGGCCTTGTGTATGATGGTGTAAACTTGTATCTCATTAATACAAGTCTTTGGAACATTGTATAAGCTCAAAAATTGTCATAATTGATATGGAGAATGACCAAGCATGAAATCAAAATACATTTCATTATAATTCATCAAATATTGGTGGGATTTACTTCAGAACAAATTCCATTTTTCAATTATCATCAACACAACTTTTCCACTTTTCCATACACATATTAACACTTGACACCTTATTGAAATCTTATTGACAACAAATGCAACACCATTCTCAACAATCTCCCCCTTTGTATTTTGTTGTCAATATCACATGAGAACACTTTCAATGGGTCAATATGTGTTCCAATATTTTTTACCCATTATTGGAAACCAAATACAAAGGTGTGGTGGGGTCTGTAAAAAAAGATTTCATCCTCCCTTTAAGGATTATCTTCAGGAATATTTCTAAGAAAGGGATGGGGTCACATGGTTCACTTATAAAAGATCCTTTAGAAATTCAACTATATGTTTACCAAGGATAACCCGGTATAGAAAACAAGAGAGATATGACCCAGTTATTCAATGTTTTCTATAAACAATCATACATGTGAAATGATGCTCAAAATGATTCAATTCTTAACCAAGGGATTGAAAATAATCAGATTTATCCATGAAATGATAAATCACACACACACATCAACAAATATATTAAAAAGTTCAAGTGTAAAGATAAAACTCCCCCTTCATCCCATCTTTTCATCAATCCAGAACTCCCCATTAATTGATATGATAAATACAGTTAAGAATAAGGGATTAAAGTTTGATTGGAATACCTAAACTTCATTTTCTTGAGATGATATGAATTTCAAGGTTTTTCATGAAGTAATCCTTGATATAATCTCCATCATTTTACTCCCCATTAAAGAGTTAACTACATTTTATTTTCCTTGGTGTAAAATAAATATTAGATGAACTTCAAGATATTGATATTGATAATCTTCCACTACGGAACACTTCTAGTAATTATACAATCCTGAATAATGAGTCCAACTTGTAGTTATCCAATTTGTTCATTCAATTAAAATTTTTATAAGGACCTTCATCTTCAATTACCTACAATTTAAGAACACATATACAAAAAAATATAAGGGAATAAATGAAACACTTGTGAGCTTCTTAATTGAAGAACCAGGGATGAGAATATTCCCTCAACCTGATATCTCATTTTCATGCAGCTCTAATGTGTTTTGTATTATTCATGATAATTTCTCCTCTAGATTTGGAATTTTTATTTTTCATTTTCATCATTGATTATTTACTTCCATTCACCTTTAACTTGTGTGGATTGTTTTTCATCTCATTTATCTGTAGTGAAGTAGCTTTTACTAGTTCATGTTTTTCACTTTTTTCTCTATTTTTCCTGGTAAAATAGTTATACATTTGTTTCAATGATGTTAACCATTCTTGGACCATCCACACAATAGTTTTGAGACACTTGGGTTATTATTTTCTGACAACCTCTCATGAAATTAAAACTTTTCTTTATGTTGAATGAGTTGTTTCCATTTTTCCATTGCATTATCTAGCACTTAATCTTTTTCATTTTGCATTTTTCTAGAAATTTGTAATTGATTAAGACAAATAACTAAAAACTCATTATTAATAGTTTATGGTTTGGAGCTTCCACATGGATTCTTAATTGTCTTCAAGTTACCTTTCATAGTGAACATATTAAGATTACCTTCATGAATGTCTTCACTCAATCCCATCTTCTTCTGTATTGATTCACCTTTTAGTTTCAGCTTGCTTCCATTTATTTCCATGGAATGTTTTCAGTGATCCATGGTATGTCTTTATATCCACAATAGAATCATCTTTTCTTTGTTGAGATTACATTATTGGAATCCACCTTTAACGTCTTCTTGGGAATTATTTATTTCACTGTTTTCATGACATTATTGATTTTCATATTCCTAATGGAATACTTTTCAACTCTTTTTTCCATTTTTCTACCTTTTTAGTTGTCTATGATTCTTATCAATATATTAATGATGAATGATGGTAATAAATTAGAATTCCTAATAACTATGACCCCATTTATTGCACACATCACATAAGTCTTCATGAATATTCAAATCTATTTTTAGTAGACAGATTCTTCTTCATTTGTGCATTCTTACATAGCATTGCAGGTTGCTTCATTTCTTGACATCTACATTCCCTAAATATAGGCCTTATATAATTTTTATATGCTGAAATATTATTCCATAAATCATTTTCTGGATAACCAAACATCCAACAACACCAATAATAGCCAAAAAATATCCTTATTTTATTTGTAGTATCAGTCTAGCTGGAGTTATTGCATTTTTGTTTCTGGAATTGTCTTTTTTTTATTTGGAGCATGCTTTTGGGGGTCTTTATTATTAATCATTTTAGTATCCACTCATGTATTTTTGATGTATTTATTGAAATTTTATCAATCTAAATCTTCCCAGCCTTTAGCTTTGAACTTGTACTTACATATGAAACTACATTAGTAGAAATAGAAATAACTGGTTTATGAGATATGTTCATCTTGTAGGATATTTACATTGGAATAGAGGATAAACTAATGTTACTTTTGGAATAATATTCCTCAATGAAATCTTGAGTGGCAACATCTTTTCATTCATCTATTTGTGAAGTTCCATATTGCAGGGATTTCATATTCTTCAATTTCGCCTCTAGCTCTAAATACTTATTGACGAGGAAGTTATTCTCGTCCTACACTAATCTTAGATTTCATTCCTAATTCTGTTTCACCTTTAATATTTTTTCTTCATGCATATTTTATAATTTTTGAAAAGATATGTTATTCTCTGTTACCTTGTTGGCTCTGTCTTCATGTTTATCAGCTTTCAAAACCTTTGAGAATTTTTTCAATTTTTCAATTGCATAAAATTGTTCTACAAATAAACATTCAATGAATTATTTGTAAAAAATAATCCCCTCCAATTATTTAGTAACTTTAGCATTTCATTCATTCCAAAGAGAATTTTTTATTCCTTTTCCTTTACTACTTTTGTGAGAGTGTTGGATATGCCAACCCTTTTAGCCAATGATTCTTCTATGGTGTTAGCTTCTTATTCCAGTTGTAATTTTTCATCTTGAGGATAAATAATGCTTGCTGCAATGTATCTTGACACTTGTCTAGTGATTTTTTTTAGATGATCTTTGAGTGATGTCTGAATATCACTAATTTATCTATCATCATCATCATTGGAACATGCTTCATCAGAAGAGTCATACTAATAAAAGGAATTATCACATGTTTTACCTTTCAAATTTCCTTCAGTGCAAGTTTTCTCCACATTATAAGTAATATTATTCTTCATCATCCTTGCATGTTTCTTTTTATTTCATCTTCATCTTGGATGATATCTCAATTTGAGGTTGTTTACTCATCTCCAAAAATATACACATCATAAAGACATCCTTGGATCTTATAGAGATAACCCCTATTTGATACCAATTGAAGTGCCCAAATCAGTGTAAATCACTTAGAGGAGGAGGGGGTGAATCAGTGATCCATTTAAAAATTTTAATATTTGATTCTTTTCAATTAAACCTCTATGGCTGGTTAAAGCCTCGATCCACTATTCTTGTTTTTATCAGCCTTACCTCGAGTGATGCTGTAAATGTAAAGGCACTGAACACATAGATTTACATGGTTCAATTCAAAGACCTACTCTTTTCTCTGTTGGTTATTCACACCAACACGGATTCTCCACTATAATTTGGTGAGTAATTACAATGGTCGATACAGAGTCACACTGTATCTCTCCTATGTCCCACATGATATTCTTTATAATTTTTCACACAGTGTTACTAGAGTCCCACTGGCCTACTTCAGATTCCCATTGAAGACTTCTTCTCCTCCCTAAATTTCATAGGGGTCTTCTAGCTCTCAAGTCACATGAGAGGCTTCCTTCTTTATTTTGATTCTTGATACACTGTAGAAGATCTATTTATCTCTCCACACAGGATTTTTGAATCACACTTTCTTGTGTATCTCTTCATGAATCTTCAATAGCCTTTGGTATGGTATGTTGGACTTGTTCAATGACTCAGATCACTTTTATGATCAGTCCCCAGTTCAATAATGCTCAGGCAATTCTTTCTTATTATGATAAAGACCTAGCCTCACAGAGATGTGTGCCGATGATGCACACAAAATCTTCATGAATATAATATGAAATAATTATATTGCACAATATCAGTACTGTCTTTCTTCTTGGATTCTAAAACATTGTAAACTCAGATAAAATATCTTCTTAAATTCAGTCTGGCTACATTCATAGTACTAATTCACATCATGCATGGATTTCATGGGATACAATACCTCTTGTATATGGATATCTCATTAATTTTCACACTTTCATGTGTTCATGCATGTTTTCATAAATGGGTGTATTGATTTTGAACATGCATTATCTTCTCTTCTTTTCTAAATTTTCACACAAACATTATATTCATTCACTAAATGTGCTTGTGCATGAATGAATTCATGCACTCTTCTTTTTATTATTTCTTGTGTGAAATCCTCTATGGGTAAAACACATTGATCACACCCACAATATATTCCCTCTCCCTTTTTTTCTTTCTCTTATTCTTTGGTATATTAGCACACACACTTGTTCTTTTTAAATTATTGTTCAAAGGGTGTGTTTTTTATTTATTTATTACTATTTCTTCACATGTGCACACAAACATTTTTATTTTGTTTTCATTGCATGCACATGAACTCAACCATGTATGTACTCCCTATTTTCTTTTTTACTTTCAAAAACAACCTGAATGGGTATATGGGTGTCATGTGTGCAAGTTTTACTTTTCAAAATGGTGGTGTATGTGTCATTTATGCAACACCTGAATACTTGGTTTACTCTTCTTCTCCAAGGGTAGTTTATTCATACACTTTCCCTTTTTGAGATCTCCTTTTTTTCTTTGTGAAACCAAGAGGGATCATCGGTTCTTCTTAAAACAAATATTGTGCATGTATCTCCTTTATAAAACCGAGGAAGTTCATTGGTTATGTCACCACAAAATCAAAAAAAGGTTATTAGGCATAGATTTTTTAGCTGTGGGATTACTTACACAAAGACGCGGCTAGGGTTCAAAGAACATATCACGTTCTTGTAGGAAGTTTTTTACAGTGGGTAAAGATATCTTCTTTCATGAACAAAGATTTTTCGCGGTTTTCCTTCATCCAAGGGAAGCGCGAAACTACTTCGCGTAGCTAGATTGCATGGAAACATATTGTGAAATGCTCTGTTTCACTTAAAAAAGATCATCATCAATGTTTTCATCAACTGAGACTTGGTTAATGGATCTTTATTTATAAGAATGAATCATCACGTATCTATTTGTTAAAATCCATGGGGTTAAATTCTTTGAAATCCCATTATCTTCGGGATAGAATTAGTCAAACATGGGATCTAGATATGGCACATATCTTTGTTGCTTCCATTCAACAAGGGAATTCTTCTTACTATTTTTATCCTCAAGTGCATGCGTTTTCGAATGCCTGAAAATAATATGCCCAATGAAAGCTTGTTCAAGGACCTTTCTTCCTAGCCTTGACTGCTTCATATTTCCTCATACTCATTCCATATCTCCACTTCAATGCATGAAAGAAACATTTAATGCATCTATGAGTTCAGTTATATCAAAAAATCACCATGCACTAAATTTTTGCTTCAACGGTTGCTGGGAGCACAATTAAGGGGGTTTCGGGGGATTCTTTGGTTCACTGGTTCATGTCGAGTGGTCGCGGGTGTCCATAGGTCGGCAACAACATAAGTGACTCTCCTCGGCCATTGGATCGATCACAGATGGTAAAGATTATATTGCAGAGCACTAGATAGAGCATGCGGTTCAGATCTTGCGCGAGATCTGATGGAAAACTGCAATTGTGTCCACAATTTTAAAAAACCATCCCACATCGAAATGGGTCGTGGTTTGAAGCTTCATGAAATATCAAGATGCAACATCTTCATCATAGAAATCCATTCCCCATCTCCAAGTGCTTCCCCTCACCGGTGTTCTTCGGGTATGCTCTTAGCTCCCACTCTACCTCCTATAGGCATGATCCTAGGGCCAACTATGAATGCTTGTGTGCACGGTTTGATCAACATGCATGATCCTACAGGATAATATATGGCCTGATCCTACCTCATGCATGGCTGGCCTTGAGAGATTCCCTCATGCATGGTTGAACCTTTGGTCCCGCATGTGCTTGAGGTCGAGGTCCTCAGCTGGCCTCTATGGTTGGCCATATTTTTTGAAAAAGTCTCATAAAAAATGTTAAAACACAAAATAAAATGCATGGGAACTTTTAAATACAAATTCACCTTCTTATTATCTTCCCTTTCTTATTTTTTCTTCAAAAAATAATCATTCTTCCTTATGGTTTGAATCATGAATTACAAACCCCATCATCAAGATTCTTTGAATCAATCAATGATGACGTGTCAATTTTCTACCTCACCTCATGAATTAAAAACATAATTCATGATAATCTTGTTTTGAGTGATGTGTCATCTTTTAAACACATGTCTTCGATGTTTGGAGATCTTCTCATCAGTCGACGGAATTGTTCACAGTATTCCTCCAATTAGAAGCCATTGGATGGATATTCATTATCTTAATGAAATTCCAGACTTCATGGTATTCTTTATGATGGTGTAAACATGTATCAATTCGATACAAGTCTTTGGAACTTTGGATCAGCTGAACAATATATAGTCATAATTGATATGGATAATTTCCAAGCATGAAAATGTAATTACATACTTATTCCCAAAATATCAGTGGCATTGTCATTGGAAAAACATCCCCTTTTCAATCATCATCACCACCACTTTTCCACTTTTCCATATAAATAATGACTCTTGACACCTTATTTAAATCTTATTTACAAAAAATGAAACACCATGTTCATCAAAAAGTAAAATTTTATTTTCTGAATAGACATATAATCATTTATCGGTATGAGGATGAATGTGAAAGTTCAATAGAAATTACCTCACTTTTATGGGGAAAAATACTAATTTATAGGTTTTTTTTATCTCCAATGGTTAGGGAGAAACTCAATATTGAAGATATTTCATTTATAAAAACAAATTATAATGTATTTTCGAGAGTGTTTCATAGTATTCCCCAGAATCGTGATGTTGAGTTTTCAATAGAACGTATTCCAAATGTTGTAACTATTTCAATGTTTCCATATTGAATATAACAAACTGAGTTTCATTAATATAAGATGTAACTCTAAGAGAATCAGGAAAAGGGATTGATATGCCCTGGTGTATCATAATGGGGTTCACCTATTCTTTTTGGTAATGAAAATGATTGTTCAATACGTCATAGAATTTATTATCAAAAACAGAACAAGAGTATTATCATGGACATGTATCTTCTACCCAATATTAATGACTTGTTTGATCATATATATATATATATATATATATATATGTATATAATTACTTTTAAAAGACTGATAATTAATATTAATATCTCTTATTAAGGGTTAAAATGGACGATATACCCAAGAAATCCTTCTGTATAGTGTAAGGAAATGATGATTTATAGTGAATCCATTTGGACTTATTAAGTCACTTACTATTTTCATGAATCTAAGGAATATATTCTTTACATAAAATATTTATTAGTTTGTGGTAGTATTTGTAGATGTTATTCTCATAAATTATGAAAAATTAAGATCATAGAGATCATTTTGGGATTGTGTTGAAGTCCTTGATAAAGAATAAGTTTTTTTTCAACATTTAGTAAGTGTAAATTCTGGTTACATAAAGTATCATTATTTTTTTACCTAATTAAATGTGATGGTATATTGTTTGATCCTTAAATATAGTTATCATGTGCTGGACCAAATCTACCATGGTGACCATGATCTATAATTTTCTTGGATTGAATAGATATGCTCGATGGTTTAGGAGTAATTTCTCACTATTATCAATTCTAATAATTGAGTTGTGGTATAAGGGGTCAAAGGTATTTTATATAAATGAATGTGAAGATAATTTTGAGGAGCTAATGATATGGTTGGTTAGTGCACCTATACTCACACAAGAATGTAGAGGATAAGGGTTTTTGTTACACAATGATTCATCAAAAATTATACCGGTATGTGTTTATAGGTAGATTGATGTGGTTGCAATATAAGCCTCATGAAAATTAAAGGTTCTTGAGAAAAACTAACGACATCCTGACTTAGAGTTTGTAGTGGTACTTATTCATTCAAAATATCTATACATTATCATTATAGTGAAAGGTTTGGTATATATATATATGTATATAAATCATAAAATCATCAAGTATATATACACATCAAAAGAGTTGGATATGAACCAAAGGATATGGTCTAGGATGATTATAGATTATGACTTCTCATTACATTACAACCATAGGAAGGAGATAAAGGTGAATGATGATCTAAGATAGAAATTAAATGCTAGTTTTTCTTCAATTTGGGTTTGAAGAGATTCATTACTTATTAATTTCTAAGGGATAGAGCTTGAAATCATGTGGGAAGGGGAGAAATTCTATATTATTCAAATGAATTTTCAACCATAAATTCACGAATATTTTAAAGAGGTGTATAAGGGGGAAGTTGAGCTAAAAAATAAGTTATTATATTGAGATTAATGGAAAAATATACTATATAGGGTGAATAGTAATATAAAAATTTTAAAACAAATAAAAAATTACTGTAATTTATTATATTAATAAATAGTACAGTGCTATGAATAGGATATAGTACAATATAAATAAAAATTACACAATATTTTTTTAGTAGTTTGGATCACCAAGATCCTAATATACTCTTCAACTTTATCTTCATTATGAGAAGATTTTACCTTCTAAGGAGAACTCTCATTAAAAAGAGTGGTATCATTTTACACACACTACCATTTACAATACCGAGGTACACAACCCTAACTTTTGTTGGGAGTCCCATTCAAGACTGGACCAGATGCTTCCTTAGTAGTCACAACTCAATAACCATCATTTTGGGTGGTATAGTAACCCATAATGGCCTTCTTTTGATTTGGAAAATCATAAACTAATACTATTATAAGAAATAGATTAATTAAAGATAACATGAAAAAGAATATGACATAATTTAAACCAGCAGAGATCAGAAGATAAGTAACATGTTACTCAATGTTCTTTTATCACTTCAGTAAAAATGGATGATATTGTTGGAGTGGATTTGTGATCACAAAAATATAATAGTGGTTATCGATACTCTCAATCATATGTGCAGCAAAATTGTGTATCACCAGTGTATTGGGAAAATTGTATAAAGTTTATCTTATTTTTTTCTCCCTTGATCACAATTCAAAAGATTAATCTTTTTGTATTAATTCTGAGATATTATAGGATCATCTAATTAACCAATCACTACATGTAATGAGTTCACTACTACAATACAGGTTTATATCACCGCTAAAAGATGCCTTTATCAGTGCTAAAAAGCATTGATAATCTAGTCGCTATGAAAAGGGGTCCGTTTTATCAAGGATAAAATACGTTGATAAATGACCCTTTAATAGAGCTACAAAATCATTGATAAAAGGTGTCTTTTATTAGTGCTAAAAAATTATGATAAAAGGAAAACAACTAAATAAATTAAAAAAATATATGTAAATCGGAGTGTGCCCCTTTTAATCGAGGCTAACCCCCCCCCCCCCCCCCCCCCGACAGCACTAGAAAGCATCACCTGCATGTGCACCGACCAGCCCCTTAACAGTACTATGCACCCCGCCCTCCGCTCATTAATAGCGCTTTCCCCCATTCACTCATCTATGCACCCTTTCCTCCACGTGGATTCGAAATCGAGACCTCTCTCTTGCACGTATGTACCTTTATAACATGTCTATCTTGTTTTGTTTCCCATTTAATGATATTTCTATATATATATATAGTTATACTTATTCATGTATTAATATATATTTATATTAATATATATATATATATGTTTAGTTATATTAATATATTAATATATATATATATATGTATATTAATATATATATATCTATCTATTATATATATATATATATATATTTAATTATATTTTTTTATCCGTATATTTAGTCTTAAATTAATATATATTTATAATATTAGTTTTATATAAATTTATAAAACATGTTTCTTGTGTGTGTTTATAAATAATTAAATACATACATACATATATACAACAAACATACACATGTATATATATTGTATATATGTGTATCTCTAAGTATAATTATACATATTCATATATATTTATATATATATATTCATATATTATATATTAATATGTATATTCATATGTTAGAATATATACATAATATATATCAGTTTGTTAATTCAACCACATTATATAGGTATATAAATATTTATATATTTTTATTTTAAATAAAACAAATATTAGTATTTATTTAGGTAAGGTTTATATATTGAGAAATATATTTTATATATAAATGTGTTTAATTATATATTTATAAAATTACAAATTTATGTGTGAATATATAACAAGTTTGTATATATTATTATATATTTTAATGTAAATAATAGTACATTGTGAAAAATGATAAAATTTAAAAGCTATGATATAAATATTAATGTAAGACAACGGAATAAATTTAATCCCCACCGAAAAAGGGAATAATAGAACTCCTTAAACAATGTATAAAATCCAAAAAAATGTTAAAAAATTGAGGTACCCAAACTAAAAAGTCAATTTTGGACGCATTCTGGGTATTTTCGTATAAGGCCCCAGCCTTAAAACTTACTTAAACTTGAGTTATTACAAGATTACACATTGGGGATCTTTTCAGGTTTAGAGTTTTAGAGAATTAGATTATGAAACTTTCATTACATTCCACATTTAAACAAGGTGGTTACATAAAAGACAATATTCATTCTTCCCATCAATGGAAACCTATTTAAAATAAAACACGGATTCTTTCTTGACACACCCTTGACACTATCGTCACATCATGTACCTTTCCCTTGACCTGTGAAAAGCATTTCAAAAACTTGGGATGAGCATAAAAAGCTCAGTAAGGGTTATAAAAATATGGAAAGGAAACATGAGTTCATATATACATAAGAATGAAATCATACTTTACCCATAAAACATAGGCATATCAAATCATGAATAAATCATAGAAAACATAAGACATAAAGGTAACTTGAGGTATTCATAACATTCTTACGTAGGGAGTAACCCTCTTGGTTACGTTTGGAATACCCATCACAGTATATTCCCTAAATCTCTTCAGAGAAACCTTAACGTTTCACTCCATCTCGTTACCCAATGCATTGGAGAGCTATATCGGGCTCACCCGCCCTTAGTTTATCACGGAACCACCCGTTCTTCATAACAATGCCCAAGAACCATAACATAATCATATCACATAAACATGAATAAATGAAACATAACATTTCCACATTTCAATCACAATATAACATTTTAGGATATTGAAATAATGAATCCATTCAAAAAGAAACCATTTCCAAAACCATTTAAAACATTTAATAAAGAGATTTTTGAATCAAAGTGTCTCATACCACCTTGAAGATTTTAACATTTTAAACCATTAATATCCATATAAATAAATCCTTAAAACCATATTGAAAACATGGATATTAATAAGAACAAATAATTAAAACATTTAAAACGATATTTTGGTTAAAGGGGTTTTACCAAAATTAGAGACACTTGAATACAATAATCGAGGAATAACATTTAGTCAAAACTTTATAATATCATGAGAATAAAAGGATTCATGATATAATACTCCAAAGGACAATATATACACCATATAAGAGTGAATTGGTGCATAACAACAATGAACCCTCAATAGAAATGTCAAATGTGATGAAATCCCTTATAAAGAAGGTATCCTTAAATTAAGGACAAATAAATCTCAAAAATATGTGTGAAAAATATATATACACCCAATATAAGTGGATATTAAGTGTAAAACAATAATAGGTCATTCACACATATTCAATGGATGACATATTCAATGACTACAAGTTGAACCCAAAGAAATCGAAATTGGGTTAAAAAGTTCCCTTGACAGCCTAACGGCATCACATTAAAATGAGTTGATGAGAGATAAAAGTGTATCTCATAACTTGGACATAAAATTTACATCAATAAGGATGTATGAGAACATATCCCAACATAAAAATATGTAAATTAAAAGACCCAATAAAAGAAGTATTTTAAAAAAGAGGAGGGTGAAATGTTCCCTTACCGACTTGGGTATCTTTCAAAACAAACACCCCATGAAAGAAAGACAATAGGTCATTGATGTAAATACTCATAAACGAAATTATATTACACAAAGAGTAGAATAATGGGCAGTACATACACCACTCAATGGAATTTGTGGCAAATGTAGCATAAATCTCACGGGAATAAAAGTGAGATGAAAAATCCCTTACAAAAACTCGGCAGCCTAACGGCGCCACATAAAACTTCCGAATATGGATTGATGAGATCAAATAGAGTATCCCATAATATTACAATATAATTTACAGAAAGTTTAATATAAAAGAAAATCCCCCAACATTGCAAGGAGGAGTTTAAAAGAAGTGACATAAAGGAGAGTACTTAAAAAGAAAGAGAGAGATAAGATCTCTTACGAAAGTTCGGCAGCCTAACGGTGCCACTCAAAACTTAAAAAAATGAATTGATTAGAGATAATAGGGTCTCTCATCACATGAACATAAAAATTACAGTAAATGTAATATAAAATATCATCCCAATAACAAGAAATATGAGCTTTAAAAGGAATGACATAAAAGAGTGTACTTAAAAAGAAAGAGAGGTGTAGGATCCCTTACCTCGGGTCCGACTTGACTTGATCGTTCATTAATCTCCTGAATAATAAACTTGAGTTAATTTCTAATTCCTTAAGAACCTTTTTCAAGTTCATTATTACTTTTATACCACTTATTACCATGTCATAAACATTATGTAATCATTTAAGTTAATAATATTTGTTTTGCCGATATTTGGTTCTTAAGTCGAAAGTGGACTTCTTACAATTACATGTTGTTCGTGTGGCCAAATTTTTATTATATCTAGAATTGTATTCATTATTTAGATATCATATATTTCATATATATCCAGTACATGCATGCATTTATAACATTACATAATCATTTAGAGGTAAGAAATGAAATGCACCGTTCATGGAGACGGTAAGTCGTACGTACGCATGAACGCTACTTTCATTTCTATTTCGTATTTTATAGAATGGAATAATAATGATATATAGGTATATTATAATTCCAGTATAATATCATATATAATATCATATTTCCATCCTTTATACATCCCACATATGGTATTTAACGAATCAAATCACTTTGAGGGGGCGGTAGTCCGCACTTCCTTAAATGAAGATATCGCGTATACCCATAATGGAAGCCATAAAGGTAAGACAAAAATGAAAAATACAGAAGCATAAATATAACTTAATCATATTATATATCATATATAAAAATAGTGACATCATAATGGCCACCTTTGAAGGTGTTAAATGAGTATTGAACAATCATCATTTCGGGAGGCAGAATTTCACCATCCACGGAAACCGTATGTTCTTTAACCATTTGATGTAGTTGTGTGAGAGTGTAGCTCCAATAAATCTTATAACAACATCCTAGTATATTTAAGATACTGGTGTTGTTACAAAATAAGTAAATAAAAAGAGTTTAGGGGGTTGGAGAAGAAAAATAAAACAAATAAATATGAGAGAATGAATTACCTTTAAAAGTGTAACTCCTTTTGATTTGAGCCTAAAGGATTCCTTTGAAAGGATTCTGCCCAAAGGGAATCCTCTAGGATGAGGATAGGGATGTGGATAGAGTAAATGGTCAGGGGTTGGCCGATCCAAAGGCTTGAGGAGTGTGTTAAATGAGGTAGAGGTGGGGGCCTTTTATAAGAGGAGAGGAGGGGCACTTTTGGAAAGTAAAGAAATATTACTTTATTTGAAAATGTGTTTAGGTTTCAAAAGGTCCCACATAGATATAATTAGTGGATAAGGTGATAAGGCTTCTAAATCCACTCATCCAATAAGTTTTTGACATGTGTAGTTCATAGATTTTACATTATGTTTCCATTTTATTTAAATCGTCAAATAATGATGTCATCGCTGCATCATTATTATGTCATAAATAATTTAATTTATTTAATGTCTAAAAATTATAAAAAAAATACTATTATGTAGGAAATCTTTTTATCTTTCCAATTAATATTTATAATAAAAAAATATGACTTGTATAACCCCACTTAAAAATTGTTTTAGTAAAATATATCATGTTTGTGTCAATTTTACTTTTACATTAAATAAAAATGTTATTTATGTCATTTCCCAACCAAAGTGGATCCATGGGGTCCCCAAGTTGGCCCATGGCTTCTCTTGGTCGGCCATGACTCACCCAATAGGTGTAGGACAAGTGTCATGGTGTTTTCACATTCTTATAATATCATTTTTACCTTAAATTACACTAATTACCACTAATCGCGATTAAAAACTTAATAAGTTACTATTCACCAAAAAATTATTTTCATCCCATTGAACCACATTTTACATACTAATGACAACCATGTATGTCGGATTTTAAAAATTCAAAACACAATGATGGAAAAATTTCATTTAAACAGAAAAATCAGTTTTTATAAGTACCACTTAGTGGTTTCACTATTCATCAAAAATTGAAGTTTTTCAGAAAAATCCCAAAAATTCACCCTAAGATATATTTGATATTCTGAATTCAAAAATGAAGTCCATTTTACAAAATTCCAAACATATAAGTCACATTAATTAATTTAATAATTAATTCCCGTTGTCATGACAAATAGCGTGTTTTTATGAAACAATAAGTATCAAAAGATTGACACTAGTTTAAGTCTGATTTCAAAGTGAAATTGATTCCAACGACCACTATTGGATTTAATGGTAAAAATATTTTCTAATTTCACTTTAAAACCAATTCAAAATATAATCTAATCATATAAATAAATTAGATTAAAAAGTGGTTTTGAATTAAAATACAACATTTTACACTATTCATTAAAAAAATGAACTTTATCGGAAAGATACCAAAAATTTACACAAAGTAAATTTTGATGTCCCGATTCTTAATAAGAGTTTTATTTGGTCCAAAAGAATGTTTAAGAGTGAACAAAACTATATTTAATGACGGTTCTCCATCAAACGGTGATAAGTGAACCTTTAGTGAAAACTAGGGCATATACACCTAAAATTGAATTCTTTCCGTATTTTAAGCCTTTATCTTTTATTGTATAAATGTAAAAACATTTAAGAACATATATAATCATATTTTAGTTATTTCTATCCATTCCCTCCATTACAACGGCTACATGTTAACTACCATTTAAAATATTATTATTTTATTATTAGAGTGCAACGTAAGATTCCCAAGAAACTCGTTGTTGCGTGTTGGGTACGCCATCGAGCATAGAATCCCCTTTAAAGTCATATTAATATTTTATTCACAAATATGGATAAATATGAAAATGTCATATTCTTTATTTACCTGGGGTGTTACATCCTTCCCCCCTTTTGAGAATTGCGTCCTCGCAATTTTAAAATTGCGCTTGGAAACATCCTTGAATGTCCCACATCGGAACAAGAGTCGGTAAAACAATCACTTTAAAATAAGGAAAGATAAGCACAGAGGTCACCCGAGTTAACCCATACTAGGATTCTATGTATGAAAATATGGACATGGAGGAGAAAACATAGGGTCATGTTCCGATGGAGAGTGATAGAAAACATGTTTAGGATAAAGTTAACAATAAGAAAATCACAAACTTGTGATGGGTTAAACGGTGTTGGGTTCCCCAGTAGGAAAAGTTAATAGACAACATTTTTGTTTTAAGTTACTTTTTATTGAGGAATTTATTCATAAGGAATCATAATCACATATCATGTTGACTTTCAACTTTTATTAGATTCCTTACACAAACTCATATTTTTTCCAAAAGACGAGTATTTAGGGAGACTTGTTCGCATTAAGAGTACTATAATCAACTTCTAAAGAATCACCTAATCCAAAAAAAAGAACCATATACTTCCCATTTCTTTAGGCTTTAACCAAAACCAAAACCAAAAGGTTAGTACAAGATCAGATAATTCAGAAAAGGATAACCCTTTATAAAAAGAAAATCTATTCTTAACATCCAAAATTTGTCCAACAAAACCCAAAGTTCAACGAGGACCATTCTATAATCAATTTGTCCATAAAATTCTTCAAATTAAACCAATATAAGATTGAAACCCAAATATTTGAAGGATTTATTCGCATAGTCTTCCAAGTAAAATCGTAACATTTATCTCCAAACAACATCAGTTGCTCTTAAAGTCTCGTATTAAAAAGTAATTAACCTAATCACATATTCTCCATGATAGGTTATTCATTTTCATAAATAACCCAAAATCAAATTACTCTTAATTCATAAAATCATATAACTAGAATGAATCAGTCAAACTAACCAGGGACTTCATGTAGTCCAGTGGTAGGCGATAAATACCAGTCGCACATTGGTTGTGGGTTCGATTCCCGCATCTTTGTCCGACGCGACGGGATGTCACACGGTCTACGTGTTGTCCTTTTTCCAAAACTATATAATTCTTAAAACATTCCCCAAAATGAGATAAAATCTTCAAGAATAATCATAACATATTTTAACCTCAAGTTTATCTCATTCCTTTCATTTTCCATCATATCATAGAGTAACCCATAATTACCTAAAAATTAAGTATCATATAAACCCTAATGGTTACCTTAATAATTATTACCTGAACTTCCACATGGATTAGACATCTCATACATGATACATTACAGAACATACCAAGGTTCAAGTGGTTGATCATGACTCCTTGATATTTGGTTTAGGAAAACCATGAGTTTCCTCATTGAATCCTCCATTTTATCTAGTATCTTAATCAGAGAACCACCACAGTTTCCTTCAAACCTGTTGTCTCTTTGGTGCCTGCTAGATCCATCCATTCACTTAAAACAGAAATGTCAGTGTGAGTATATCAACAAAACCATCATGTACTAATGTGGAAGGTAAACACTAAGATACACTTACTCATTCACTTTATCTAAAACTAGGACTCTTTCTGAAATCCTAACCATTTTGGTAATGTCACTTATGCTTAAAGAATACCCTAACCTCTAAAGTTATCTAAACCGACCTTTGATACCAACTATAAGGCCCCAACCTTAAACCTTACTTAAAATTGAGTTATTACAAGATTACACATTGGGGATCTTTTCGGGTTTAGAGTTTTAGAGAATTAGATTATGAAACTTGCATTACATTCCACATTTAAACAAGGTGGTTACATAAAAGACAATATTCATTCTTCCCATCAATGGAAACCTATTTAAAATAAAACACGGATTCTTTCTTGACACACCCTTGACATTATCGTCACATCATGTACCTTTCCCTTGACCTGTGAAAAGCATTTCAAAAACTTGGGATGAGCATAAAAATCATAGTAAGGGTTACAAAAATATGGAAAGGAAACATGAGTTCATATATACATAATAATGAAATCATACTTTACCCATAAAACATAGGCATATCAAATCATGAATAAATCATAGAAAACATAAGACATAAAGGTAACTTGAGGTATTCATAACATTCTTACGTAGGGAGTAACCCTCTTGGTTACGTTTGGAATACCCATCACAGTATATTCCCTAAATCTCTTCGGAGAAACCTTAACGTTTCACTCCTTCGCGTTACCCAATGCATTGGAGAGCTATATCGGGCTCACCCGCCCTTAGTTTATCACGGAACCACCCGTTCTTCGTAACAATGCCCAAGAACCATAACATAATCATATCACATAAACATGAATAAAGGAAACATAACATTTCCACATTTCAATCACAATATAACATTTTAGGATATTGAAATAATGAATCCATTCAAAAAGAAACCATTTCCAAAACCATTTAAAACATTTAATAAAGAGATCTTTGAATCAAAGTGTCCCATACCACCTTGAAGATTTTAACATTTTAAACCATTAATATCCATATAAATAAATCCTTAAAACCATTTTGAAAACATGGATATTAATAAGAACAAATAATTAAAACATTTAAAACGATATTTTGGTTAAAGGGGTTTTACCAAAATTAGAGACACTTGAATACAATAATCGAGGAATAACATTTAGTCATAACTTTATAATATCATGAGAATAAAAGGATTCATGATATAATACTCCAAAGGATAGTATATACACCATATAAGAGTGAATTGGTGCATAACAACAATGAACCCTCAATAGAAATGTCAAATGTGATGAAATCCCTTATAAAGAAGGTATCCTTAAATTAAGGACAAATAAATCTCAAAAATATGTGTGACAAATATATATACACCCAATATAAGTGGATATTAAGTGTAAAACAATAAAAGGTCATTCACACATATTCAATGGATGACATATTCAATGACTACAAGTTGAACCCAACGAAATCGAAATTGGGTTAAAACGTTCCCTTGACAGCCTAACGGCATCACATTAAAATGAGTTGATGAGAGATAAAATTGTATCTCATCACTTGGACATAAAATTTACATCAATAAGGATGTATGAGAACATATCCCAACATAAAAATATGTAAATTAAAAGACCCAATAAAAGAAGTCTTTAAAAAGAGGAGGGTGAAATGTTCCCTTACCGACTTGGGTATCTTTCAAAACAAACACCCCATGAAAGAAAGACAATAGGAAATTGATGTAAATACTCATAAACGAAATTCTATTACACAAAGAGTAGAATAATGGGCTGTACATACACCACTCAATGGAATTTGTGGCAAATGTAGCATAAATCTCATGGGAATAAAAGTGAGATGAAAAATCCCTTACGAAAACTCGGCAGCCTAACGGCGCCACATTAAACTTCCGAATATGGATTGATGAGATCAAATAGAGTATCCCATCATATTACAATAGAATTTACAGCAAGTGTAATATAAAATAATATCCCCCAACATTGCAAGGAGGAGTTTAAAAAAAGTGACATAAAGGAGAGTACTTAAAAAGAAAGAGAGAGGTTAGATCTCTTACGAAAGTTCGGCAGCCTAACAGTGCCACTCAAAACTTCAAAAAATGAATTGATGAGAGAGAATAGGGTCTCTCATCACATAAACATAAAAATTACAGTAAATTTAATATAAAATATAATCCCAATAACAAGAAATATGAGCTTTAAAAGGAATGACATAAAAGAGTGTACTTAAAAAGAAAGAGAGGTGTAGGATCCCTTACCTCGGGTCCGACTTGACTCGATCGTTCTTTAATCTCCTGAATAATAAACTTGAGTTAATTTATAATTCCTTAAGAACCTTTTTCAAGTTCATTATTACTTTTATACCACTTATTACCATGTCATAAACATTATGTAATCATTTAAGTTAATAATATTTGTTTTGCCGATATTTGGTTCTTAAGTCGAAAGTGGACTTCTTACAATTACATGTTGTTCGTGTGGCCAAATGTTTATTATATACAGAATTGTATTCATTATGTAGATATCATATATGTCATATATATCCAGTACATTCATGCATTTATAACATTACATAATCATTTAGAGGTAAGAAATGAAATGCACCGTTCATGGAGACGGTAAGCCGTACGTACGCATGAACGCTACTTTCATTTCTATTTCGTATTTTATAGAATGGAATAATAATGATATAAAGGTATATTATAATTCCAGTATAATATCATATATAATATCATATTTCCATCCTTTATACATCCCACATATGGTATTTAACGAATCAAATCACTTTGAGGGGGCGGTAGTCCGCACTTCCTTAAATGAAGATATCGCGTATACCCATAATGGAAGCCATAAAGGTAAGACAAAAATGAAAAATACAGAAGCATAAATAAACCTTAAACATATTATATATCATATATAAAAATAGTTACATCATAATGGCCACCTTTGAAGGTGTTAAATGAGTATTGAACAATCATCGTTTCGAGAGGCAGAATTTCACCATCCACAGAAACGGTATGTTCTTTAACCATTTGATGTAGTTGTGTGAGAGTGTAGCTTGAATAAATCTTATACAAACATCCTAGTATATTGAAGATACTGGTGTTGTTACAAAAGAAGTAAATAAAAAGAGTTTAGGGGGTTGGAGAATCAAAATAAAACAAATGAACATGAGAGAATGAATTACCTTTAAAAGTGTAACTCCTTTTGATTTGAGCCTAAAGGCTTCCTTTGAAAGGATTCTTGCCAAAGGGAATCCTCTAGGATGAGGAGAGGGATGTGGAGAGAGTAAATGGGCAGGGGTTGGCCGAGCCAAAGGCTTGAGGAGTGTGTTAAATGAGGTAGAGGTGGGGGCCTTTTATAAGAGGAGAGGAGGGGCACTTTTGGAAAGTAAAGAAATATTACTTTATTTGAAAATGTGTTTCGGTTTCAAAAGGTCCCACATTGATATAATTCGTGGATAAGGTGATAAGGCTTCGAAATCCACTAATCCAATAAGTTTTGGACATGTGTAGTTCATAGAATTTACATTATGTTTCCATTTTATTTAAATCGTCAAATAATGATGTCATCGCTGCATCATTATTATGTCATAAATAATTTAATTTATTTAATGTCTAAAAATTATACAAAAAATACTATGATGTAGGAAATCTTTTTATATTTACAATAAATATTTATAATCAAAAATATGACTTGTATAACCCCACTTAAAAATTGTTTTAGTAAAACATATCATGTTTGTGTCAATTTTACTTTTACATTAAATAAAAATGTTATTTATGTCATTTCCAAACCAAAGTGGATCCATGGGGTCCCCAAGTTGGCCCATGGCTTGTCTTGGTCGGCCATGACTCACCCAATAGGTGTAGGACAAGTTTCATGGTGTTTTCACATTCTTATAATATCATTTTTACCTTAAATTACACTAATTACCACTAATCGCGATTAAAAACTTAATAAGTTACTATTCACC
Organism: Viscum album; assembly: GCA_963277665.1. Lineage (NCBI taxonomy): Eukaryota > Viridiplantae > Streptophyta > Magnoliopsida > Santalales > Viscaceae > Viscum > Viscum album. The sequence goes on from OY728130.1 coordinate 1,629,825,185, forward strand.
AAAAAATTATTTTCATCCCATTGAACCACATTTTACATACTAATGACAACCATGTATGTCGGATTTTCAAAATTCAAAACACAATGATGGAAAAATTTCATTTAAACAGAAAAATCAGTTTTTATAAGTACCACTTAGTGGTTTCACTATTCATCAAAAATTGAAGTTTTTCAGAAAAATCCCAAAAATTCACCCTAAGATATATTTGATATTCTGAATTCAAAAATGAATTCCATTTTACAAAATTCAAAACATATAAGTAACAGTAATTAATTTAATAATTAATTCCCGATGTCATGACAAATAGCGTGTTTTTATGAAACAATAAGTATCAAAAGATTGACACTAGTTTAAGTCTGATTTCAAAGTGAAATTGATTCCAACGACCACTATTGGATTTAATGGTAAAAATATTTTCTAATTTCACTTTAAAACCAATTCAAAATATAATCTAATCATATAAATAAATTAGATTAAAAAGTGGTTTTGAATTAAAATACATCATTTTACACTATTCATTAAAAAAATGAACTTTATCGGAAAGATACCAAAAATTTACACAAAGTAAATTTTGATGTCCCGATTCTTAATAAGAGTTTTATTTGGTCCAAAAGAATGTTTAAGAGTGAACAAAACTATATTTAATGACGGTTCTCCATCAAAAGGTGATAAGTGAACCTTTAGTGAAAACTTGGGCATATACGCCTAAAATTGAATTCTTTCCGTATTTTAAGCCTTTATCTTTTATTGTATAAATGTAAAAACATTTAAGAACATATATAATCATATTTTAGTTATTTCTATCCATTCCCGCCATTACAACGGCTACATGTTAACTACCATTTAAAATAATATTATTTTATTATTAGAGTGCAACGTAAGATTCCCAAGAAACTCGTTGTTGCGTGTTGGGTACGCCATCGAGCATAGCATCCCCTTTAAAGTCATATTAATATTTTATTCACAAATATAGATAAATATGAAAATTTCATATTCTTTATTTACCTGGGGTGTTACATCTCGTCCTAAAAAAATGGGACTGAGGGTTACGTAACTCATTAAGGCCATAGAGCTTGTTAAAGGATTTGATTTTATATGTGGTTGCTCTCAAATGGACACTCGGATCAAAAGTTATGACCAATTGAATATTGAGTTGTGTTTTCAACTTATTTTAGATATTTTACTGATTTTTTGATTTATTATTTCATCAAATTGTTATTAAATGATTATTACTTGGTAATAATTATCAAATTATTATTCAATATTATTTTTCCAAATATTTTATAAGTTGATTTCACTAAAAATTTTATATTAAGTGTGAATGTCTATTTATACTTATCTAAAACTTATTTAAAATATATATATTACATTTATATCAATATAAATATATTTATATATTTATAAATTAATTTATTTTTTTGATATTTTTTTGAAATATATCCTTTATCAAGGCTAGTAAAAAAATGTTGATAAAGACCCCCTTTATTAGCTCTACTAAAAAACGCTGATAGAGGGGATCCCTGGAATAACACTAAACAATGGATTTATAAAGGTGTAACTTTTAAGAGCTAAAAAATGTTGATAAAAAGGTACTTTAATAAAAATTAGTATTGTTAAAAGAACCCTTTATAACCACTTTTTTAGAGTTGATAAAGGAACACTTTTATTAGTGCTTTTTTAGCGTTGGTAAAGGGTGGCGTTGTGAAAAAAAATTATTTGGTAGTGGTTGGATAATAATAATTTATAAAATAATTACATTTCTTGCATTTTAAAACAACACGCTCAATAATGGAGAGTTTTACCACTTTTTTATTCCTTCAAAAAATAGCGTTAAAACACATCCAATGTGATCAGGAATTCAAATATGTATATTTTATATTAATAAAACAATTAAAATATTGTGAATAATCTTTTATTTTAACGAAATATCAAATTGTATCAAAATAGAACATCACAATGAATATATAGAATATATTTATGTATAAAACAATTTCCCCAAAATGTTAAATCAATCGTGTAATTACATTTTCAGAAAATTATAATGAAATAGTAAATAATAAAATTCTTTCAAATACATTAATTAAAATAATGAAATTATATTTATAGAAAAATATAATTAGTTACATTTTTTATAACTGATGGTACTATTTTTTTAACTCGAAAAAGGGTAGTGGTTGATCTACATGCATGCTTGATCCATATAGAGGTGGTCAGACAGGTGTTGACCCCGCACATTGTAGTTGAAAGAGGAAAGTTGAGAGTCCAACTGTTGCACTAAATCTCTACTATGGAGATATACTGGTGCTGAGAATAATGAAGGATCCTCTGTGCATGGTATGCACATACATGGAAGAGTTTTGTCATGAAAGGATAAGCACGCACAGACAGATGAAGATAAATAGCCATGGAGCATCGCTGGGTGTTATACTGGTTTCTCAGATAAGATAAATTTTATATCAGTGCAATATATATATAAAGAAATGACAAATATTTCCAATTATTAAGTCAATTAAAAAATGATTACATTATACATATCACTAACAGGAAGAATAAGAATGAGTTATTAAAATATTTTAACCATTTAACATATATCAATTAAAAATATGAAATTGTAAATGTTTGAAAATGTTTAATTTAATTAAATGTGATCAAATTGTAATATAAAGAAACAAAAATATTATATTATTAACATACAAGTTCAATCACTAATAATCTATTACTCTGTGTAATTAATAAAATTTAATATTTTGTATATTTTGTGAAACATTCTCCTCCTTTTTTAAAATTATCAAATATAAAAAAAACTCCACAATGTTATCCCTATTAAGAAAAATTATAGTAGAAAATTATATATAAAATTAATAAAAATTATAATGTTAGAATATATATATATAATTGTATCTATTTTTAAAAAAGTAGTAATTATCATAAAAAAATATAAAGCTTCTAACATACCCAGTCAAAACATCATTTTCTCAAATTTGATAGAATATTAAGGTTTAATGAATATGTCAACAAGCTATGTTTCTGTGGGAATAAATTCTAAAATTATATATCTTTTATTTATATAATCTTATGGAAAATTAAAGCTATCATCTATAATTTTTTATCTAGAGTGTTACATAGGGTTTTTAGAAATTGAAATTACGCTGTAATTATCATATTTAATCATAATTTTATCAAATCTGGCATTAAAATCACATTATGTTTCTCTAATACAAATACTATGAGAAAAATAGCTAGTAACAACAATATTCTCGGCCTCAATTTTATATAGTACAACTTATTTTTTCATCTTTAAACTTCATGAAATTAAACTTTTACCAATAAAATGAAATATAGTTGTTGTTCTTTTCGATTAAGCCTATAACCTCCAAATTCAAAATCAAAATAAGATATGAAATCAAAAAATATCTCATTTGAATAAAATAAACCAGTATCTAAAGTTCCATTAATATATATAATAATTCTTTTCACAGATTTAAAATTAATTTTTTTAGGATTTGAAAAAACAATCTATCACATAAATATACTGAAAACATTATATCTATTCTAGATACAATCAAATACAATAAACATCATATCATGACTCTATTTATTTTATTATCAACAGACATTACAACTTCATCCATGTCGAATTTGGAATTATTATTAATAGGATTATTCATATACATTAAATAATAAATTGTAAACCTTTTAAAAAATTCTTAAACATACATAGACTAGTTTTTGAAAATAATTAGTTTTCTTTGAATAATTTGTATGCCAAGAATGAATATCAACTCTATCATTAAATCTATATTATATTTTTTAATATGTATTATATTTTGAAAAAAAATTATCTAATTGTATAATATTGTAATACTTTTAAAATTTTCTATGATAGTTCTTTAAGGATTCATATTAATCATAGAAGATAATGAAATAATTATATTATTCGTCATAAAATAATTTTTCATAAATAAAATATTTAGAGTAAGAAGATTGTACATCATCAGTATGAGTCATATGCCATTACATTTTTTTTATTCTCAATATCAGAATATGTAAAAGATTCCTCATGTGAACCAAAAGTATTTCTATATATAACATTATAATGGTTTCCCTTTCTCTTATAATTACCTATCCTTTGAGCTTTCGACAAATAAACAGATATCATTTATATGGAATTTTTTCTAGAATTCAATGTAACTATTTTCTTAACTTCCATTCATTCAATTGAAGTTAAAATATTCAAATCTCATAGGATGATCTAATACATCCCTATCCTAATCTGGATGAAATGAATCAGATGATTCATCCAAAGTATTTTTGAGTGAAGCTTTTTTGTGTAATGTATGATTTTCAGCTTCATCCTGCATCTCAAAATCATACACATTAAAGTCTCAATCAATTATTTCATAGAAACTTTTTTCACTAGTTTATATTGACGTATAGATATAGATATTACGTTCCACATAGAAGGTAGTATTATGAGTAATTTTAATGTTTGATCTTATTTTGAAATTGTATCTCCCAAAGTAGAAAAATTATTGACATTCTCTGTCAATATTCCATTCATTTGAGTGATTGATTCATCCTCACACATTCGGAATATATTAAACTGTAGTTTTAAAATAGTGTACCTTCGTTATCAAACATTATCTGTTCCATCATAATTAATAATGATTTTCAAACAAAATTCATAAGAAGTTGTACATTTAGATACTCTATTAAATTCATCAGTTCCAAAACAATAAACAATAGGATTCATGGTTTGTTAATTGAGATCATATTCTATTTCTTGATCATTATTCAAATTTTCCAAATCCTCTTTAGAAATATCACAAGGTTTAATAGATTTCATATAAACCGTTATTCTAATATTTTTCAAATAAATAATCATACAATGTAACGATTTTGGCCTCAGTATCCTGGAGTCGGTGCCTGAAACATGGTATGTAATTTTTTTCATAGAAGCATGCATAAAAAAATTACACATCTCGATCCAATATAGATGATCGTTTTGGTTTAGGTTCTCGAAACTCAGATGTTGTGGATATATTTTATAGGAAACATGACAAATTAAATTCAGATTGATACCATCACTTTAGGGTAGTCAAAGATTCATAATTTACCAATCCCTATAAAATAAATTGAATACATAGGGTGTGAATAAGAATGGCTAGTAAGGGATTAATTTTTTTTAAGAACATCCGTTTTAAAAACAACAACCTTAGAAATAATCACCAAACATTTTTTAATAGGAAACATCACTTCCTGAGCCATGTCAACATAATTTTTCAAAGGATACTTGATAATATCTTCAGAAAAACATCTTACAGATTTATTATAAGTTTTTACATATTTACTACAGGTAAAACATAAATCAGAGTGTGCATTCATGTACAGGAATGTATGAAGGATACATAATTCATATATTGATCAAAGAAACTCTAAAAGTGACAAGCCAAGTTGAAAAATAGTATCACATAATTAATCATGTTATGATTCATTATCACTAAATATGAAATACATGTAACCTTATCTTTAGATACCCCTTCCTTGGATAACATCATATTTTCATAATTAATCATTCAATATGCATTCATTACCTTTATCAAAGAATATTCTTAACTAAGGAGTATTTTATTAGTCAAATAATCACTTGGATGGTCATATTCCAATATATAATGAGGGAATGTATAATATTAGACTTCATCAAGGCCATGTTTCAAGACCATAGTGGTAAAAATCTGTCATAATTTGTGGTCAACTACCACACATAATTGTTAAAAAATATAGCATCATGTCCATGAATCATTTCACTTAACTCGTAAGATTAATCATTGTATCCAATGCATTGGAGCGCTGTATTGTTCCATGAACATTTCTCACATCATTTAAGTCCAATAAATTCCTCATATGTCTTAGTATGGTATAATTTTTATAGTGTCTCATAACACAATAGAGCTTACAATTTTAATCCATAATATTTTTCATACATAATCATACTGAAATGAATTATGTAATAAATGTAAATAGGACTAGATTTGTTAGTTTTAGGGTATGGATGCATTAGTGACATGCATGGCCTAAAATTACAGACATTTTCACTTGTGGTAAGAATTAGTACACCTAAAATAATGGGTTAGAATATAAAATAATAACACTTACATTAAACCCTTATGAATGTGAACATTTTCACTCCATGGTTTACATATTTTGACAATGATATACTTATTTTAAACAATGCAATATTATTTATATCAAAATATATTAAATCATAAACTTAAATAATCATAGTAAAACCTTTTTGAAATTTGATATACAATGTATGGATGTAGAAATCATTATTTTATGTGGAGAATTATTGTAAGAAGAAGAAGTAATTAATCACATGTTCTCATGCATGTATGCATGTATTTTTGTGCCTAGAAATGAAAACAATTATACAAATTATTAACATAGATAGCACTATATAGAACAATAGAAGTCAAAAGTGAAATACATATATGAATATATAAGGGTTTTGAAAATTATATAAACCCTATTTGCACAAGGTATATACGTGGGATTTTCCCAACCTAAAGCAAGGTTTAATAAATTATTTTAATTATTGTACCCTTCAAAATATAATTTAATCAACAAAATTAGGATTTATTAAAACCCAATTATGATTTGTAACACAATCATATATATATATATATATATATATTTATTTATATTTATACATAACCATTGAAAACAAGGGTTTTTTATATTAAAACAAGAATAAATAAACCCATATTATGTGTTTCATGTTTTATGAACATCATATAAAAATAAAATATCATCATTGAAAATCATTAAAACCTAACCTATTTTTTGTTTAATATATAAAATTATAAATATATATATATAGTCCATACAACTCAAAATAAGACTACCCCTTACAAGTGTTTCACATTATAAAACATCATTGTATAATTGTTAATCATATTTAGAAAACTCAAAACAAGGTAGGATTGGAGTTATATGAAATTTTATACATATATATATAACTATGAAACAAAATAGAAAAAGGTTTCACATAAATAAATTGAAGCATAATAATCCCTTACATGTGTCATACACATCAAAATACACATTTAAAAGCCTAACGTGACTTAATATTTAGAGGTGGTATAAATCTATATAAATAAATATATACATAGAACCATAAATACAAATAGGTATATGAGTTTTAAAAAATAAAAATGTAGAAAAATGATCCCTTACCTTACTACAAGAGAGAGGGAGGGTGGTACAGTGGTCTTTTTCTTGCTGAGGAGAGGAATCCCGGCAGAATATAAGTACAAACTAGGGTTTATATAGGCAGTTCAAATATATTTTATATATAATGAGTCATACAATAATTATAAATAAAGTATCAAAAAAACTGACTCAAACAAACTAATTCTAGTATCTTACATTAAAATAAACCCAAAATCAAATGGGTTTTTTAATATATATATATATATAAATATATATTTATTGATGAATCTAAAACTGAAATCTATAGAAAATAAATAAAATGAAAAGAAGAATGTGGATAGAAGAAGGATTATTGGAAGAATTTAGTGGCTGGTCCGATGAGAGGTGGGGGATCCTAAGGGAGAAGAAAAAGAAGAAAACAATGAGAATAAAACTGTTGTCAGCCAATAGTTTGGAATGAGGAAGAAGAATAAAAAGTGAGGTAAAGATGTGGAGTAAAAACGGACAGTCCATATCACACGGGGTTCGATCAGACACCTAAAGGAATTTTGAAAGCTGTAAAAATCAATGTAGGAACAGGATTAATCCTCGTATTGATCGAACATATTAGGTGAGACGCGATATTTAAAAACAGATGAAGGTATGAGATTAACTGCACCAGTGATTGGACAGTACAAAGAAACGTAGTGTTAATACAACGGTGGTGTAGATTTGAAGGACGGACTGATTGAACGGTCTAGATCCTACACGGTGAGATCGGATGGCTAAGATTAGATATACAGATAATAAGTTCTCCCCACATCGAATCAGGAGGGTTTCCTAGCTTGATTTATAAGAATAACACTCCCATTGCTTCACCATAAATTCCCCTCCCCTCCTTGTACCACCCCGTACCGGTCCTCTACGGGCGCACTTCTACACCCACCCATGTCGTTGTGCCACCCTGCACTATGGCACACTACTTAGTTTCTCCATGCATTCCGGTAGGCTCCCCCATACACACACACCGATAGCTATCCTGTGTTGTGGTTGAATGGCCCATGTTCGGCTGCCTACTCTTAATGGAGTAGTGTGAGTTGCATCCTTTAGCCCAGCCAGAGGGCTGGCCATATGAGTGATATTTTTTGATAAACCCAAATTTCAAAAATAAACTATACCCAACACCATGCACCTTGAAATATTAAAATAAATAATTTCATTATTTTTATGATTTCAACAATATATTAGAATTTAGAAAATTAAAATTACACCAAAAAACATATAAACATTATCCCTTAACAAAAAGAATATTTTTTTAATTAATAACTGTATAAAAATATGTTTTCAAATTAAAATGCATCATTTTTGTATCAAAACAATATGCATCCTTCTCTTTGTACATAGGTACTTCTCTTTTTATTAAAATACAAAATTTGTCATACATTAAAACACTCAACATATGTTCTATTAAAACATGTAGAAAGATACAACTTTAAAGAACACAAAAACGTAGAATATTTAAAATGATTTTATACTAAAAATACATAAAAAATTCCTAAATACCATAGATAATAAAAATTCTTTAAAGTACCCGATGGTTATAACATTTTGTGACTGTTATAAAACCAACAATAACCTAAGGACAATAATGACTACTTACAGTCACAAAAGCCTTATAAAAAGTTTTTAGGGTATTCAAAACACTAGAAACGACTGAGTGAAGATTGTGCTTTACATACCCTTAATAATTATTTCTATCTTCATAGCACTTTCTATAATGTTCTTTGTTGTAATAGACCCGAATGATGATCATTATCTTTTTGGTTTATTTTTGATGTTTGGAGGTCTCCTGGTAATTTTGATTGGACTACTAGTAAGAATTATAGGTTAGATATTGGCCTTTGGACTTGTTGAAATGTAATGATTCAGTGTTTAATTAAATAAAAATGTCTTGTATTTTTTTTAAATCATTTCTTTGGATAAAAAAGACATTAAGCCATGTAAAACAATTATAAAACATAAAATATTTTCTGAATATTACATTATACCCTCCTTTAATGAATCACATACTTGAAAATCTATTAATCCCAAATCCTTCAGACATATTCCCCAACATCCATTCACCAGTACCACATGAGCTGGTGGTTATTTGATGACATGGTATCCATGGGAGATTTAAATTCTTCAATTTCTTTGGTCTAGACACACATCATATAGTTGGAGTTATACTCATGTATGCAGTGATTAGATGTCACATAAATGTAATGGGAGATGAAAAGCTCTGAGACATCAGAAATGATTCCATTCCAATAAACTAGCCAAACCTCCTTTTTTTATAAAATTTTGAAATAATAAAGAATCATATAACCCCTAATGTTTAGGAGTTGAAAAAGGTAGGTTTTGAGAAGGTGACCTACATCATTGGATTCCCCCAATTTTTATATAGCTTGGTACATTTGAAATAAGGTGAAACATTTGAAGATTCCCTCCAAATAGCATTCTTTTTGTGCATAGAATGAAAGTTGTTCATGTACAAAGAGGAAATAAACAAAACCTGATCCTTGAAAGAATAAGAGCATATTGGAACTGTTGGATAACTGATAAAGATATTTTCATGATAACCACATTTAAGGTGTTCAAACACATTAGAGAATGACATTAACATTAATGTTTTTAGTATCACTATTGGTAGATACAGAAGGTTTGTTGGTGACCTTTCATCTTCCATCTGAAAATTTTATGAATAATGTATACTTAGTGAATCATAACCACATTAAAACAAATATTTTATTTTGAAAATACAAATGAAAGTATCAAAATATAAAATCATTCATTTAAGACAAGTTTCATGAAATTCACGGTGATACACATTCATTTGTTCCCTTACAAACTCATAAGGTAGAGATCTCCTCACTTCCACAATTATGTCCTTTCACAGGTACCACCAGTGTTGGCGATTTCCCCAGTTCCAGGTTTAACAGATCCCTAAAATGGTTCCAAAATCATCAGTCTCTTTGGTTCATATGCAGCATGGGCAACTTGGATCAACCACATGTGGACATTTATTGTTCCATGTTAGAAAAGCATGACTTGTATGAAGATGGGTGGCATATTCAAAAACATTTATGTCTATAAAAAAAACATTAAGACTTGTCCCCACGAATTTTTATGTCCATAACTTGACCATTGAGACTGTAGGTCAAGAGTTGACAATGATATAACTCTTAGAGGTCACCCTCCTGTGCGGCCTCTTGGAAGTCCTCTAGTGAAGAGAATTTATTGGCTAGGTTAATTCATTTAAATAGACCATCAATTTTATTTCCTTTACATTCATTGAATGGAAAATTATAAATCATCATAAAGAAATATTCAAAGCCTAATCCTTGGTGAAGATGAAGTACATGTGGAGAGTTTGACATAAAAATAGAAAAGTTTACATAACAGACGAAGGTTTTCAAATGTCTCCTAGCATTCAATATAGGATTTTGAAACTATAGTATCTAGTATTTCGGTTGGAAGAGACAAAAGTCATTTTCCCTCTTCCATCTAAAAATTTAATGAAATAATTCTACATAGTAGGATATAATTAAATTTTTTTGTTGGTCAAATTTTCCAGAGTTGTCGAAACCAATCCTCTAATACCAACTGTAATGAAACTGGACCAATAGACCAGAGTTTATTCCCAAAACATAGTGTGTAATATTTAACATACAAACATGCATACAAAAATTACACATCTCATTCCAATACAGATGATCTTTTTTGGTTTAGGTTCTATAAAACCAGATGTTGCTGATACATTTTATCCAATACTTTACAAATAGACTTCAAATTTTTGCCATCACTTAAGGGTACTCAAAGCATGATAATCTACTAAGCCATGTAAAATAAATTAAAAACATAGGGTGAGTATAAGAATTCCCATTAAGGGGTTAAAAAACTATTTTATGAACATCCCCTTTAAAAACAAAAACCTTAGAACTAAACAAAAAAACATTTTCTAAAGAGAAAACATCACTTCATAGGAACATCAACATCATTTTTCAAAGGTTACATGATAATAATTTCAGAAAAAACTCTTAATGAAAAATCATATGTGTTTATATAAATACTGTAGGTAATACATAAATCAGAGTGCACATACATGTACAAGAATGCATATTTCATAAATTGATCAAACCAACAGTAAATGTGACGTGAAATGTTATAAATTGTATTACATTAGTAATCATGTTATGATTTATTGGAACTTAAAATGAAAATCATGTAATATTATCTTTATATAACCTTTCCATGTATAAAATTGAATTTGGATACTTAATCATGCCATATGCATTCATTACCACTGTCATAGAGGATTGTTAACTAAGGGGAATTCTATTAGTCGAATAATATCTTGGATTTTTATATACCAATATATTATGAAGAAATGTATAATTCCAGACATTATCAAGGCCTTATTCCAAGACCGTATGGGTAAAAACCTAACATAATTATGGTCAAATACCACAAATAAGTGTTACTAACGATATCATCATGTTGATGCATCATTTCACTTAACTCATGAGATTCATCACTTTCCCCAATACGTTGAAGTGATGTATAATTCTGGGCACACTCGTTACATCATTTAAGTCCAATGCATTCCTCATATGTCTTAGTATGGTCTTATTTCTATAGTGTCCCATACTACAATAGAGCTTAAATCCATAATCCATTATATTTTTCATAATTACTCATACTAAAATAAATTACATAATATATGTAAGAAGGACTAGATTTGATAGTTTTAGTCTATTGTCGCAGTAGTGACATGAATGGACTAAAAGAAACTAATTTTACACATGTGGTAGGAATTTATACACACAATATAGTGGGTTGTCACATAAAATAATAACACTTTAATTAAACCCTTGTGAATGTGAAACTTTTCAGGCCATAGTTTACATGTTTTGACTTATATATTGATATTTTAAACCTTACAATGTTTATTATATAAATAGTGATTAAAAAATAATCTAAAATAATCATAGCAAAACCTTGTGGAAAATTGGAATACAAAAAATCATTATTTTTTGTAGAGTGTTCATGTGAGAAGATGAAGTAATTAATCACATGTTCTCATGCATGTATACATGTATTTTTGTGCCAAAGAATGAAAAGAATTATATAAATTATTAACATAGCTAGCACTATTTACAACTTGAGAAGGCAAAATTTAAATACATATATATATATATTGGTTTTTAAAAGTATATAAATCCTATTCACACAAGGTGTATACTTGGAGTTTTCACAACCTAATACAAGTTTTAATAAATTCTTGTAATTGTTAATCCCTTCAAAATACAATTTAATAATAAATAATAGGTTTTATAAAATCCGAATTTGGATTTCATAAATAATAAAATAAATATAGACGTTTAAACATAATTATTGTAAATAAGGGTTTTGAATATTAAAACATGATGAAATAAAAACATTTTATGTGTTTCAGGTTTTAGGAACATAATTTAAAAACAAAAGATCATCAATTAAAATCATAAAAACTCAAAATAGTTTTTTTTTCTTATATACAATTATAAGTACATATATATATATAGTCCATACAACTCAAAATAAGACTAACCCTTATAAGTGTTTCACATTATAAATCATTATTGCAACATTGTTAATAATATTTAGAAAACTAAAACCCAGGTAGAATTGGAGGAATAATATATTTTATACATATATATATATATATATAACCGTGAAACACAATAAACAATGGTTTCACATAAAAAATTTATGCATAATAATCCCTTTCATGTGTTATACAATTCAAAAAAGACATTTAAAAAGGATTACATGAGTTAAGATTTAGAATTAGTATAATATATATATATACATACAAAGATCTGTAGATACACATCGGTATAGAAGTTTTACGAAATAAAAATGTAGCTAAATGATCCCTTACCTAACTTCAAGATAGAGGGAGGGTTGGGCAGTTGTATTTTTCTTGATGGTGAGTGGAAAATCGGTAGAATACAAGTGAAAAATTAGGTTTATATATTCTATTTATATATATTTTATATATAACGACTCATACACACATTATAAATAAAGACTCAACAAAATTTTCTCAAACAAACTAAGTATAGTATCTTACATTACAATAAACCTGAAATTAAATAGTTAATTTAATATATATATATATATATATATATATATATAATCTGAAACTAAAACTGAAATCCAAATAAAATAAATAAAAATAAAAGAAGAAAGGAGACCAAAGAAGGCTTATGGGTAGAATTCGGTGGCTAGTCCGATGAGAGGTAGAGGATCCCGAAGGAGAATAAAAAGAAGAAAATGAGGTGAAGATACCAATGGGAAGACACTAGTTTGGTGCAAGGAAAATGAAAAAGTGAGGTGAATATGTCGAAGAAAAAAGGATGGTACAGATCACACGAGGTTCAATCGGAAAACTAAGGGCGTTTGAGCAGTTTAAAAAAGAAATGGTGGGGCGAGATTAATTATCAGAATGATCAGACAACTATGGTGAGACGTGGGATTTAATAACAGTCGAAGGGTTGAGATTAACTGTGACTATGATCGGAAGGTCTAATGAAATGTGGCGTTAATGCCGTGGTTGTGGATATTCGATGGCCGAACTAATCTAACATTCCAGATCTTGCACAGTGAGATCGGATAGTTGAGATTCTATCTTCACATAAAAATTTTGTCCCACATCAAATCTGGAGGGTTTCTCAGCTGGCTTTATAATCCCATCACTTCAAATTCATTTCCAGAAATCCCCCACCCCTCCCAGTATCGCCCCGTACTAGCCCTCTACGGGTTCTCTTATATGCCCACCACTACCACCGTTCCACCCCACACATGGGCACACAACTCGTTTCCTCCATGCATGCCTGTAGGTGCGCACATAGACCCATGGATGGCTTGTGTTATGCCTGAAGTACCCATGCTCGGCCGCCTACTCCCGAAGGAGTAGCACGAGCTTCTTCCATTGTACAAGTAAGAGGGATGTCCCTATGAGTTATATTATTTTTTATAAACCCAACATTCAAAGATAATATATACCTAATACCATGAACCTTGAAATATTAAAATCAATTATGTAATTTGTTATGATTTAAAAATAATTTCAGACTTTGGAACAATTAAAGTACACCAAACAATATATAACCATTATCTATTTTTTAAAAGAATAATTTTTTAATTAATAAGAGTATAAAAACATGTTTTCAAATTAAAATACATCATTTTTGTCTCGAAACAATATGTATAATTATCTTCAAATATATGTACTTATCTTATTATAAAAATAAAAATCCATCATTCTTTCAAATACTAAATATTAGTTCAATTAAAATATGTAAAAACATTCAACTCTAAAGCACGCAAATATGAAGAACATTTAAAATTCTTTTATACGTAAAATATTTAAAATATCCCAAATACCTTATATAATATAATTTCCTAAAATTAACCCACGATTATAAGATTTTGTAACTGTTAAAAAACAAGAATCACCTATGGACTGGAATGGAAACATACAATTACAAAATCCTTATACAAATTTGATTAGGGTATTCAAAACATTAGAAATGACTCTATAAAGATGGTTCTTTACATAGCCTTAATTCTTAGTTCGATCTCCATAGCTCTAGATATAATGTCATTCTTTGTAATAGACCCTAATGATCCACATTATCTTATTAGATTATATGTGACGTTTGGGGGTCTCCCGGTAATTTTTTTTGTCTACCAGTATGAATTCTATGTTAGTTATGGTCCTTTTGCCTTGTTTAAATCCAACGATTCAGTGTTTAATTGAATAAAAATGTCTTCTATTTATTTTGAAAACATTATAATGGATAAAACAAAAATTAAACCAAGTAAAAAAATTAACACACAAAAAATATGTTCGAGGTACTATATATATGCTTTCCAATACCAATAATTATCTCCATCAAAATAGAGAGTATAGGTCATTGACATACCTTATTTAGAATCAACTATTTCAAGAAGACTATGTCAGAATATTTAGATCAGGCTCGTTAAAACAAAAAAAAATTCAATTGATCCTTCTCATACCACTTGTTAGTATCAGATAGGAAAAATAATTTCTCAAGAAGAAAACATACTGGTAGAGCTCTACCTTTAATACCATTTTTTAGTTTGGAATGATTATAATGAATTAAAATATAGAAGTTGTGGGAGGGGTTGAGTTGTGTTCCTCAAAAACATTAATAGATTCATTAATCTTCTGTTGTTTGTGCAGTGGACCTTTTATTCTATCGAAAAGATGTGCAATAAGTGAAAATAAATAAAGTAAATGAACACATTTATGTATAGTTGTTAAAGGAACAATGATTCCTTAGCTCACTCCATCGATGCTAAAATCCCTGAGCATGGTGGTTTTACTAGAAAGTTATATTATCATAATACATTCAAAATAACAATTATGTGTATAAAGTTGATAGCTTATGATAAGACTTTGCAAATCCTTTTGATTCTTTTACAGGGAACCATAAATTTACAACTTAGTTCAAGAAGCTGGAACTTAACTATGACCGAGTACAAGTAGTTGAAACTATAAGATATAAATAGAGTTTGATTCTATTGATAAAAAAGGTTAAACATTATAGTTACAGTAGAAACTAACAAAAGTATTTAGATCTTCAACAACACGTGACAACAAATTGATCTAAAACTTTGCGCACTTTTTTCTTAAAACAAAGATAAGGAAAACACTATATATATGTATAAATATGATTTTCTCCTATGTGTATCTCTAGAAAATGATTCTTCAATCATATAGAAGAATATGTAATAATAATGTGAAGTAGTAGCGACACCAAAAACAGTGACTTTATCAGACATATAAAAACATGTATATATACAATGTGCATCTTTGAAGGCAATAGAATGCATTTTTTCTTTCTGTATATATCCTCTTCATAGTCAAAGGAATAATGTCTTCATCTTTATAAGGATGGCCACATAACTCTATGTCAAATAGATCCATAAAAATCACAAAATAAATCATAATTATTTGAATTCAAAAACAATTGAGAGAGTAATAACATCCCATAATAATAAAAAGGATTTGCACAATTTAATATGACCATTTAAACCAATCATAATGAGACTTTGAATCAGTCATAAAAGAGCGTGGAATAGATCATTAATTCCATCAATATCATTGTGTAAATCATAGATAATATTGTAGATTTAAACCCCTATCGTTGAATAGTTAAATATAGTGTTCCTTCATTTGATGAAAAAAATCCAAACGTAGTGCTGAAGACATTTGGTTGATCACAAAAATAGGGTTTTTGTACCATATGTTTGTTTTCTCAATCAAAGGGTTCTTGACAATAATTTCCTATCAATGTAGGGTAAATGATCCACATGTGCTCTTCGAAATGTAGGTTTTTTGAACAATATGTTATGCTTATTAACATATGGTATGAATAATGTTTCCAGAATATACCTGAACACATCACGAATACTTTATGAAATATTCCCCATAGATCAATTACTTGAATATAATTCCAAAATAAATATTCTGATAATAATAATTTCATGAAATTCACATAAAAAATAAATTAGTAAAAAAAATGTCAGTGTTTGTGAGCAGTAAAACCAAAAATAAATTAACTAAATTGTTGAATCAAAACATTCTCAACACAAAATATACATGTATAATTAGAATATCATTTGAAACTCTCTTTACAAAAAAGGTAGGATTGACCTTTCCTTTAACAAAATCATTTTGAAATTAAACCTGAGTTGGTCTCTCATACTATGATGTATAATATTTCTTAAGCCCATA
Source organism: Viscum album (assembly GCA_963277665.1). Classification (NCBI taxonomy): domain Eukaryota; kingdom Viridiplantae; phylum Streptophyta; class Magnoliopsida; order Santalales; family Viscaceae; genus Viscum; species Viscum album. The sequence goes on from OY728130.1 coordinate 1,629,842,229, forward strand.
GAAATCTTTATTAATATTTTAAAAATAACTTGAAATTTTTTATTTTCAAATCCATGGATTGTTTAATAAAAACATCCTTATAAATTATACCCTTAAAAATCATTTTTTACCTCCATTTCAAATATTCTGATAGTATTAAAATAATAAAAAGCTAATAACATTTTAATAGATTCCATTCTAAAAATGGGAGAAAAGTATATTCAAAGTAAATTACCTCCCATTGAGAAAAAACATAAGTAACTAATCATTATTTATTTTATTATTATTCTTCCATCCTCATCAAGATTATTTTAGAAAATCCATTTACTTCAAATAATTTATTTATATTTTGGTAGTTAATAAAAATTATACACTTTATTTAATAAAAAATAGTGTAATTCATCATGCACAGATTTAATATTGTTTGAATCAATTTAAACATCATTAATGTTAACATGTACAAAATCATTAACAAAAGAAGAATTATCACAATAATGTTAAAAAGATTTTCTGGTTTGTATATGAGATCCAACATTTTCAGTTACATTTTAAATAAGAAAATCTTTATGTGTTTTCAGTTATTTAGGATCAGTTTGAGAAGAAATATTCTCACCCTAAAGTGATGCATTATCATTTTTTTGTTATCATCATCAAAATTTAATTCCTTTAATTAATCATCATCTTTATTTGAATCATAATTCTACTTATTATTAATATTTTCATTAAACATAACATAGAAAGAATCTATATCAATTAATTTTTCTTATTAAAAACTCTATATTCCATTATATAATTAGAATATTAAAAAATATTCCTTTATCAATTTTATAAAATAATTATTATTATATTTCTTCTTTATTTAAAATGAAAACATTAAAACCAAACACCCTAAAATATACAATATTGGGATTAACACCATTAAACAGTTCATAATTGGTCTTATTTAAAAATATTCTAATATATATTCTATGTAAAACATTTATATTTTTATTAAAAACAATTTCCTAAAAATATTTAGGCACTTTATATTCCATAAGAAATGATCTATCTATTTCATATATTTATATATTCTTTCTTTGAACCATGCTATTTTATTGCGTTTTCCTAGGGGAAGAAAATAAATTCTTATAGTAATTATCTTCAGAATACTTATCAAACTATAAATTAGAAAAAAAAATCACCACCTGTATTACTTCTATTATGTATGATTGGATGATTTTTTGAAATTTTGAATTAGTTTACATAAAACAAAATATCGGGTAAAATATTAATTTTCATATGATAAGAAATAAATCTAGATGAATCTACTATAATCATATAACATTACAAATACATATTTATTTCCACAAAAATTAGTTTTTTTATATAGGACCAAACAATTCAATACGTGATAATTAAGAAGATATAATAGTAAGAACATCATTCATATATTTCATTATCTTTATATGTTGTTTACCATTGAAACATAAATCATACATAAAGTACTTACTTGTATGTAACTTTAGAAATTGCAGGACATGTATATTTTTTGAAAATTTCTGTAATAGTCTAAACATTTCATGTCTAAGTCTCCTACCCCACATAATATTATCTTATTATATAACATTCAAACACTTATCCTTTTGTTTAGTTAGTTTAGAAAATTCAAGAGTATAAACTTCATCTTTTCTATTAGTAGGGGAAAAATAAATTTATTTTTCAAAACTATACATTTATCAATTTCAAAAATTAAATTTAATAAATCCTTACAAAGATATGATATACTTATTAAATTATGTTTTAAATCATATACAAATAATATTGTGGAAGTAATAACAGTTTTAGTATAATCATATTCTATAATACCTTTAATTTTACATTTATTGTCATCTCCAAATGTGACTAGGACAATATCACATGTATTATATGATAGAAATTAAGAAATATCATCTATAATTTGCATGAATCATCCATTATAGAAATACCATGAATCTTTGATACTTTTATGAATGATTTCATGAAATTAAAAAAACAAGTAGATCATTTTGGTACCCATACTAAATTCTGTCCAATCAAATTAGCAATTGATAATTTTAGAATACAAATAGATTCACAAAATATTTTTGTTGGGTGTTTAGAAAACAAATATTCTAAAATAACTATTTACTATGCCTAAACGATTTTTTTAATTTAGTAAATATTCATTTTCATAATTCCATTTCATTATACATTTATGAGATATCACACTTTAAATATATCCTTTTAATATTTTAAAATGGTTACGGTTATTTATCATTTGTGATAAAATATTATAACAAACATCATTCTTTGTATAGTTTGGTTTCATTATTGAAATAATTTTGTCATATTTCTTTTTTCCTTGAATAAAATTAGATGATATTTCATTATGATTGAAAACTTCATTTTTCAAATCCATATTTTACTTTTATTTATTATTATCTAAATTATTATAAGATGTCACATTTGAATCAGAATCTATATTTATAATTTTATTAATTTCATTAATAATATTATTTTTTATAATATTTATATCAGTGCATTTTAAAATTATCTTGACACCAATATTTTTTAAATATTCATTTTAATTAAGAAGTTTCTTAATGTTATAATTAAGAGAATAATAATAAAAACCAAAAAACAAAAATCAGTTTCCTTCTCATCATTAGATATAAAATTTTTATCAACATTAAAAAGTGTAAATAATTGTGTAAAAAATCAATCAATATCCACATAATTTTTATCCATCAAAAAAATGTTTCGTTTTTGTTGTTCACTTCCTAAGTTAGTACTTGAGTCTAGACTATCAGAATAGTCACATCCTCCTAACCATGATTTATTTTCCTTTCTTATTTTGTCTTTAGAATTTATTTTATGTTTGAGTTTGGGTAAATTAGTACTTATATGACATTTATTCCTACACTTATAACATGTAAATTCTAAAACATTTCAATTATTAATGGAATTGCCTTTATTTTACTCCTTTTTGAACATTATTTTGAACTAACTTCTACCACCCTTGTTTTTTACAAACCTGAGACACTTCTCACGAAAGTTTTCCATATATTTTTCATATTCTTGGTACTAAAATTTATATTAATTAGATGAATAATTATCATTAGATTTAAAATCGATACATTTTTTTGTAGTCTTCTAATCATCAATGTTTTTCAACTCAAGCTCATTCTGCATCATATTATAGATGAGTTCACCTAAATTATATTAATTAAAATTATTATTTTCATAGATTTAAAATTCATTTTTATATAATATTTTAGGTATACATCTTAATACTATTTTAACAAAATATGTATTGTCCACTACTTCACCAAGTGAACTTATACAACTTGTAATGATTACAAAATGGTGGAAGATCTGGTTCATGAACTCATATTCATCAATATTAAAAGCTAAGTATTTTTTTTCATATCATTTATAGGTTGGTTCATTTAATATTTTATGTTTCTTATTTAGAGAATTGAAGGATTATCCAGATGTCACAGGCCATCTTGCAGGCTAAACCATGACTATACACACTTCTACTAATTGCACAGTAAAACAAAATTCAACTTATAATTAAAAACATACATTATAATATCATTACTGATAAGTGTATCTGGATCATCCTTAGGCAATTAACATGAATTTCCCATTATAATCTAATGATCTACACTAAACTATTGCAGGTAATCTTCCATTCGATCTTTCCAGTACCCGTAATCACATCCATTTGAAAAGGGGGATTTTTGGAATAAACTAATATTTGGAATTTATACCTTCCATGTTTAAGAACTAATCGTATATTCTATATAATATTATGTATATAATCAGGTTGATTTTTTTAAATAAAAAACAATAATATACTATATATTAGGTCATATGCTTCAGATACCAATTATTTTGTATTAGATTAAAACAATCATATGTTCTTACTGTACATTAAGGGAAGAACCCACTAATACTAATTGTTGGATTGATATTGATGAGAAAATATAATATAGGGGGGGTGAATAATAATTTTAATATTTTAAATCAAATAAAAAATCAAAGTATTTTATTATATTAATGAATAGACCAATGTTGTGTTCAAGATATTGTGTAGAGTAAATAAAAAAAATTAACATAGAATTTTTATAGTCGTTTAGATAACCAGGATCCTACAGTACTCATCAACCCTATCTAATCCATGAGAAATGTTTTACCCACTATAAAGAGCTCACTTTTAATGGTGTGATAACCTATTACAGACACAACATTTTATAATACTCGAAGGTATAACCCCATATTTTTTAGGAGTCCCAAATCATTCAGAACCTGACTATTATTTTGAAGTCACAACCCAACAATATTCATTTTTTGTGGCAGGATGATCAAGACTGACCTACTGTTTTTAAGAAAATCATAAACGGATGCTACTATTGAAAATTGATTAAAGAAAGATAACACAATGAAAAGTAGAAAATATTTTTTTACTCTAAGTGATCATATGATGAAGATGATGTCACCGGATTATCTTTGATCACTTCAATAGTAGTGGATATAATTGATGAAGTCACTTTTTTATCACAATAATGGAATAGTGGGTGTAGAAGTACTCAATCATATGTGCGGTAAAATCAAGTATCACTAGTGTATTGAGTAAACTGTATGATGTTTTTATTATTATATTATCCCTTTATCACATTCCAATGGATAAATATCATAATATTAATTCCACAATATTTTAGAATCATCTAATTTACCAACCATTTCATGAAATGTGTTAGAAAATAATAATACATATAATAATTTTGTTACATATATTTTGAAATAACACAATAAATATCATAGAGTTTTATAGATATTTTATTCGTGTATAAAATATAATTGAACCACATCCAATATGATAATTAATAAAATTATGTATATTTCATATTAATAAAAAAAATTAAAATTTTATGAATAAACTTGTAGTTTATTGAAATATCAAAGTGGCACAAAACTGAGGATCACAAAGAATATACTTCATGTATATATGTATACACAATATTTTGCTCTGGATATTTAATCAAACATGTCATTATATATTTAGAAACATATAATAAAATAATAATTTAAAAAATTATTTTCAAATGTATATATTAAAATAATAGAAATTATATTTTTAGACAAATATAATCAGACCCATGTTTTAATACCGATGAACAATTTTTTTATAACTAACAGTAGTTATATATTTTTATCTAGTGTTAACAAGTGGTTTTTACCACTACCATTATGGAGAGTGATACTATGAAATGTCGAGCTTATAGTTACCATCACAAGCTAATACCATTGAAAAGCGTGTCACTGCTAACGTAGAGCACATGATGGATGATATTACTGTGATGTAATGTTGTCGTTACAGTCACAGTGCTATAATCGAATAGTACTACTGATGATGGAATGTGACATTGTTTTAAATAGTAATTATTACTAGCACTATACAAAATGATGCTTCTAAGGGTGATATTGTGATGTCACTTGGCTAGCTAGCATGTAGGGAGGGAACGAGAAATACTATCATCGACTGGTTTGGAGTGGTACTGCTACCTTCAATGAATAAGGTGATAGATACCACTATAGTGTCTCACTTCTATTATTAGGATGTCGAAGGGTGATACCATGGAGGATTTAGTAGTGGAACCACTGGGTGCTGATGTTTCACAAATAGGTGATGGACATGGACAGGGCTCCATGAATTATGTTGTATAAGATGAGCTGGTTGAGTAGATGAAGGGGTATGAAGGTCCCCTAACTTGGAGTAGTGCTGGTATGAGGTTTTGAGTGTCACCATTGAAAATATTGGAAATGAAAACCAGAAAGGCATTCATGTTTTTTTCAAAGCATCCCATGTTTTCCATACAACATGTATTCTCTATACATGACTTTTCCTCTAGTTTGTCTCCCCACATGTCTGTTAAATGTGGCTGTTTCATTTAATTAATGTGGCTATTTAATGAGGATGTTTTATTTATTTAATATTTCCAATTAATTTTTTTGTTTCATTTCATTATAAATTCCTATAAATTTTTGGAAATTGTAGTTAGAATAATATGTGAAATATTATATTGAAATATACTTTTGTGTTCTCTAACATTTTTCTTCCTCTCATTTTTTCCCAACATGTATAGACAACAAACTAGTATTAGAGGCCAAGGTTCCAAGGCATCCTTTAATTTCCAAGCCTTTATTTATTTGAAAATGGCCACCACAATCACGTAAGTTCATAAGTTGTCTAAGGACTACTATGAAGGGTGGTGCATCTAACTGAATATGTTGTTCAAATCACAAGAATTATGGATGATCATCACCAATGGGTATATTTTATCTTCTATAGAGGAAGAATCTACCTTCATGAATGAAGAAAATATGAGTTTAAAAAATCAATGAAAAAAGACAACAAAGCATTAATCCTCATCTATGAAGGGTTGGGTGAATCAGCATTCAAAAAGAATGTTGAAGAAACTTCAAGCAAGAATGTATGCAATACCCTTTGTACCATCTTCATGGGTGTTTATCAGGTGCAGTAGTTATGTCTTCAAACATTAATAATAGAGTTCTAAGAGACAAACGTAAATCAATGTGAGAGTATATATGAATACTTCTCATGCTTGATTGTTATTGTTAACAGTTTGAAAAGGAATAATGAAAAAGTAGAGGATATTTGATTTATTAAAAACCACTTTGATCTCTCACAACCAAGTTTGTTCATGTGGTTGTTCAATCGAATAATCAAAGATTTTTAGAAATTTTCCATTGAAAAACTAATGGGTTCATTTTTTGTGCATGAGAAATGAATGAAAAGGAATGCAGGTTCAACACTAGAGCATGTCTTAGAGTCCAAGTTTACTATACAAGAACAAAATAATGGACAAATGCAATGAGGTGGTCATCGTTAAAGAGGAATAGGGTGTGGATATCATATAAGATATCAAAAAGAAAAATAAAATTATACCCATTTCCATGGAAGAGGAAATGGTAGAGCCTGATTAATGTGTGGTCGTGGAAACATAAAGAACATCCAAAGATGCAATTGAAAAAATGGCCATTATTCTTCAGAGTGTTGGATAAAAAAGGATCATGATGAATGATCTAACTATGACTAAGAATCACCTTTTGAAGAAGAAGGTACCACACTCCTCCTCACGTAATAAAAGTCATGTGAATATCCTGATGTGTGTTATCTTGACACAGGTGTAAGCAACCAAATGATTGCTAATAAATAATTGTTAAAGAAACTCATGGAAGAAGTTCATGACGACGTGAGCTTTTGTGACTCATCAATGATACCCATGATTGGAAAAGGTAAAATAAAAACCTATTTGCATACATGTGAGTCAAATTAAATTTCTAATGTATATTATGTACCAATCATGAAAAATAATATCATCAGTCTTGGACAACTCCATAATAAGGGGTATTTCATACATTTGGAAAACTCTTCTTTTTCTATAAGGTATTCTCAAAAGAGTCTTGTTTCTTATGTCCAAATGGTGAATAATCACATGTTTCCGCTATATATTAACACAAACATTGAGGGGTGTCTCTTGGGACTCATGAAGAATGACTCAAGGAGATGACATATGATCTTTGGTTATATGCATTTTAGGACCCTTAAGCATCTATCCCCATTATGAATGGTTAATGGCTTGCTGAAGAGTGAAGATCTAAATAATGTTTCTGAGGCATGTATTGTCGAAAATCAATAGAGGAACTCCATCCTAAGTTGGGTGTCAATAAGAGAAAATGAACCACATTAGTTGATCCATAATGATATCTTGGGACCACGTGAAACATCATCACTTGAAGGTAATATGTATTTGATTACCCTAATTGATGATTTTAGTATGAATCTCTAGGTTTATTGCATCAAAGAAAAAAATTCTGCATTTACGATCTTTAAAATGTTCAATGCTACTTTTGAAGATAAGAGTTGTTATAGATTCAAAGTTCTCATATCTTAAAGAGGTGGGGAATACAATTCAAATGTATTTAAATATTTTTTTTTGGGATCATGGTGTTATGAAGAAATACACTATAGCCTATAATCCACAATAGAATAGAATAGTAGAATGAAATAATTGAACCATATTTGATATAATGAGGACCATGATGAAGGGGAAAGAGCTTCAAAAGAGATACCTGGAAGAGGTAATGGAGTGTATTTCCTACCTCCTCAATTAGTGTCCAACCAAGAGCATCAGAAATTTAATACCACAAGAGGCATGGAGTGACAAAAAACTGATCATGGTGCACCTATGATTCGTGGGATGTGACACATATTCTCAAGTTCCATAAGAAAGTAGAAGGGGGATTTAGGATCATGGAAGAAAGACCATATTCATCAGCTACTTAGGAGTATCAAAAGCCTACAAGCTCTAAAATACACTAACCAAGAAAGTAGTGGTGAGAATAGATGAGTAAATTTGTGGGGAAGAAACATGAATATTTAATGATGAAGAATCAATCAATGATATTCCAGTCGAAACAAATGATCTTGAAGAATTGAATGATCATCAGGAGAAAACACTATCCACACCTTCTCTGGGCATATCATCAGACCACAAAAATTCAACAGTATGTTCCATCATGCCTGAGAGGACTCTATCATGCCAAAATTTGGAGAGCTAATCCTCACCAATGGAACCCATAAAAATAAAATGATTTAGCGACATCTACGATAAAACCGAAGAAGTAAATATTTTTTCCATATATGCAGATCACAAGCCTCTAACATTTTTTGAATGATATGGGAGAAGAATGTTGGAAAATCGCTATTGAAGAAGAAATATATTCCATAGTGAAAAATGGACCATGTGAGCTAACTAGAACTCGTAATAGTCATAAGAGCATCAGCATCAAATTTGTGTACAAGTTCAATCAATGTGTTGATGGTGAGATCGATAGATACAAGGAAAGGCTACTAGAGATGGGGTAAAAATAGAAGTATGGGGTCGACTACAATTAATTCTTTTCTCTTGTTTCTATATTTGACATTTTGAGGATGATTTTCAACCATGTTTTTCATCACAGTTCAATGATCAACCAATTGTATGTGAAGTATGTGTTTCTGAATGGAATTATTGAAGAAGAGTTCTATGTTTCCCGTCCTGAAGTCCTTGTTATAAAAGGGCAAGAAGTCAAGGTGTATCATCTGCGGAATGATATCTATGGGTTGAAGAATGCTCCATGTTCTTGGAATGCACATATCAAAAACTATCTTCAAGAGAATGGTTTTTCCCAATTTCCATATGAGCATGCAGTTTACATCAACAAGAATGACTGTGGTGATATACTTATTTCATTCTTGAATGTTGATGATTTTCTGTTTATAAGGATCAATTGACTGATGTTTGATTAATTAAAGGGGTTCATGTTCAAGAAATTTGATATGACTGAAAGAGGTCTCATGTCATTTTTCATGGGCATATAATTAATGCAACAACATGGAAGAATATACATATCGCAAAATAGGTATGCTAAGGAGTTGTTTGAAATGTTCAAGATAACAAATTACAACACTGTAAAAACTCATGTAGCAACGACCTTTAAATTGGCCAAATATGGATAAGGAAGAAGCATTGTCATGACAGTGTTCAAAATTATAATTGGAATCCTGAGGTATCTCACAATCACAAGGCTGTCTATTTTATATAGTGTTGGGATTCTAAGAAGGTGGATGGAAGCACCACAAGAGTCACACTACCTAGCTACAAAATGAATCCTCAAGTATATAAAAGAAATAGTGGATTTTGGTTTGTTTTATCAATAAAATGATGAACAAAATCTATAAGGATACTCACTGAATTATTGGGGAGGTGACTAATGTGAATGAAAAAGAACCACTGGGTATGTATTTTTTCTTGGATTGACTGTTTTCACGTGGAATTCAAGTAAGCATAGTGTGGTTTTTCTTATCCACATTTTAAGTAGAGTACATGGTGTCATTATCCAATGTTTATGAAGGAATATGGTTGCAAAATCTATTAAAGTATATGAATCATTTTTAGTATATATCCATAGTGATATATGTGGATAACAATTTGGCAATTGAACTTGCTGAAAATCCAGTGTTTCATGGAAGAAGCAAACATATTGATACCTGATTCCATTTTTCGATAGATCATGTGCCATAGAAAATAATAAAATTGTAATATTGTAATACTACAGAACAGGTGGATAAAATTTTCTTCAAATTCATTACCGAGAGATTCTTTTAAAAAACTCAGAACGATGCTGGGGATGAATTCAGTTTTAGTTTTAAGGGGAGTGTTGGAAGTGAAAACCATAAAGGCATCCACTTTTTTCCCAAGCAGTAAGTGTATTACATGAAGTGTGTATTCTATATACACATCTTATCCCCATGTTTTTTCTCCCCAAATGTATTTTTAATTTGGTTTTTTAATTTCATTAATGTGTCCATTTAATGTGGCTGTTTTATTTCGTTAATGTTTCCATTTAATTTGGTTGTTTCATTTCATTATAAATGCCAATAAATTTATGGAAATTGTAGTCTGAATAATATGTGCAATATAATATTGAAATATCCTTTTGTGTTATCTTCCATTTTTCATAATCTCTTTTTTTCCGACTTGTATAGATAACAGAAAGCCTGTTGATTTGATTATATGGATGAACCATGTACATGTGGTTAAACTGCTGTAGATGCTACACTGCATTTTCAAAATAGGATCGTGAAGAGGATGAGTGTAACACTAGATCACTACTATAGAGATATGTTGGTAATGAGAATAATGCAGGATCCACTATACATGGGATGTGCATACATGGATGTGCATTGTTGTGAATAGAGAAGCATGCATGTATAGATGAAGATGAAGAACTATGGAGCTTCGATGGGTGTTACAATGGTAACTCCTAGAAGATAAACATTATAATAGTGAAATATATATATATATATATATAACCATTTAAAAAATATAAAATATGTATTTCTAAATTGTAAATTTTCCAACAGATGAAGTATATATTTTAAAACTATAATACTAAATAAAACAATAATAAAATAATATTAAAAATTTAAAGAAGAATTAATATTTCAAATTATAAACATATGTAAAAAATATTTATGTTATATTGATCATTAAATAAAGACTAATAATGAGTGTAAAATATTTTTAATCATCTAACATATATCAATTAAATATACTGACATGTTATTGTTTGAACAATTTGAATTCAATTAAATGTCAAAAATTTGTAATTTAATAAAATAAAAAATTAAAGTATTAACATATAAGTTCAATAACTAAAAAAAGGTAAGTGATATTATGGATTTAAACTATAACACCCTAAAATTTTATAAGAAATATTCTTTTTAATTTCTTTCATATCTTCTATTTTATGCTACACCAAGATTATCTTGTGCTATATGCAACATCGTATTAGCTTGCAATATATGCAACACTAATCTTGGATCGTGTTACACACAATTTCAAGTTTGTTTGATAGTAATTATTCTACACAACATTGAGTGTATATATATATATATATATTCAATGTATAAATGAAATATGGTTTGATTTTGTTATATGCAATAACAAATGAGTCTTTCACTACACGCAACTCTGACTTGTCTTGCATTACACGTAATTGCGACCTTCCTCGATAGCGTGTGTTGGACATAATACCAGGTTTCACTAAACAATGATATATGGTTATAATATTATTATAAACTAGATGTTATGAATAGTATTAACTAAATTTTTAATTTAATAACATTATTATTCATCTTAATCATTTTCTCAAACATGGTATGAGAACAAAATAAAATTTTCGGGTAAAATAAGTATTATTCAAAAAATGCAGTTTTGCCGCCATTTGATGGTGCACCCACATTAAATACAGTTTTTGACATGTTTATAAGTTCAATTTGACAAAATAAAATTCTTCTTTTGAATCATGATATATAACTTTACTTTGGATAAATTTTTCATATTATTTTGATAACTTCAATATTTTAATGAATAGTAAAAACATACTATATTTTAATTAAATTTTTTTTTCATCGCAATAATATATGTGGATAACTTATAATATAGAATGGTTTTAAAGTATAAATATAATATAATTTTACCATTTAATATAATTTTTGTGATTACAAATAATTTTTTTGTTGAATTCATAGGTAAAAACATTTCAATCTTTGGGAATGTTTTAAATTTTAAAACTCGTTTTCATAACAATAGGATTAATTTTAAATTAATTACTGAAACTTATGTGTTTTGAATTTTTTAAAAATGGATTCCATATTTGGATTAATTGGGTCCAAATTATGTTAATAGGTTACTTGTATTTTTTTTATGAATAGTAACTACGGTAATTTTTATTTACTACAGTTAAAGGTAAATTGGGTAATTAAGGGTAAAAATTAGATTATAAAATTACCCTAACACATTATAAAATTATATTTGATAACTAAAAGTAGACTCATATCACCTTAGGATCGGAATAGATTCATTTTATGGACTTTTGACCATGGAAATAATTAAATTATTATTAAAACCAAACAAAGCGACAACATGTCACTCTCTTAAATCTTATAAGTATATTAATTTTAATTTAGAGATAAACTTCCTGAAACATAGAACATGAATAGTATACAGAAATAAAATAAAATTATCTACATCAAGTGACTTTATTTAAAATTTTTAGGTAATAAACAATTATCATTAAAGGTGACACAATAATGATGTTGAAATTATTTTATTGACGACTATATCAAATAAATGGTTTTAAAAATAGTAAAATAAATATTATATGAACTATTTAATTTGATCCATGAATTTTATAGATAAATATGATATGTTATTATTCTATTAAATCTTTTATTTCGAATATATCTCAAGTGTGTATTTTATTTAAATTCAAATAATGAATAGTATTAAAATTGGGACTATTGTTATTTTATAAAAATAACATAATTTAAAATTGTTTAAAAATCACAAAAATATTTAAAAATTATAAATTAAAATTTATATGGTAGAAAATGTTATAAATTATCCAATTATGGTCAATTAATAACACATAATTAATTATTTATAATGATTTAAAATTTAGAATATTTTTACCACAAATAAAATTAAATAGATTAAATAAGGATAAATCATATTGATAATGTTTAAAATAAATTCCCAAAATGCCTAATTTTTTTTGGATGATGATATTATAACCCCATATCATATAATCTTATAATATGGGTCATTATTGGATGTTTTTAAGTGGGGTTAGATTTATTATTAATTAATATTTTTTTGGTTTCCAAAGGTGCCCCTCTCCTCCCTTATAAAAGGGAACCTCCTCCCTCTCCTCTACATAGCACTTTGAGCCTTAAAGCTCGGCCAAACCCTGCCCATTTCTTTTATAATCTTCCCTAAAAAACATTCTTTAGGTTCTGGTCTTCTCAAAAGACCAACTCTAGTCCCTTAAGATGAAGCTTAAAAGAGGTGTGTCAAAGAAGAGGTAATCTCTTCTGCCGATTCTTGAAATTTTCATTCTTCTTAAAATTCTTATCCTTTAGTTATTTCATTATAAAGTAATAACATAAGTATCACCAATGTACATATATGTTATTATAAATATTATACAACCCCATTTCACCTTTTATCCATCTTACGGAAAATGAAATCACCACGTGTGCGTACGTACGTAATACCATCTCCATGCTGTGATGTAATCTGTTTTTCCCCACCACCTTACATGGATGCGTATAATGGTTTAAATAATAACTATATATGGTTATTATGAAATGATACTAATTCTGATATATTCTATCATTCTCTTCAATAAAATTCCACAAACATGAAAATGATATCATCGCTCGTGCGTACGTACGGACTATCGTCTCTACGAATGCGAGGCGATTCATTCTCTATGTTATCCATTAAATAATTATTATAAAGTATATATATAATTATTAAATTTATGAAATAATAATTCTAATGGATTTATATATATATTTGTACTCTACTTACTTCTATTCTATTCAATAAGGAAATGAAAACAGTGTTCATGCGTACGTACGGTCTACCGTGTCCATGAACGGTGTATTTCATTTCATTTATCTATCTATTATATACATATATATATCCTGAATATATATGATATATAAATCATATTTTACATTATGTATGTAAGTACATCATGAAATACATAACAATATCAAGAATAACAAATCAAAACACGTATGATAAATGAAACGATTCTACCCAAAACGTTGTGTTAACATTAAATTTACAAAAGAAATGGTAATATAAAGTCATAAGTGAACCATATATGATATCATAATAATGAATATGATTTTGTAATAATTCAGTGACATTATTTATATCCTTATAGAGTAGTTTTAGTTACATACAAAGCATACCAGACATAAGGTAAGGGATAATTTTTCAAATCAAATTTTTATCTGAGATTTCTTATACGTAAGTATTTACTGGGGTTATAGTTATCATCCATATCCATGATTTCTAAAAAAAATTATAAAATGTTTACTATTCTTAAATGTATCTTTAAATTCCTTTTTACCCATCTGTTACATTTACTATATGGTATGTATAGAATCATTCTTTTGTTTACCATATTAGGTAATTTTTTACTTTTCTGGCAAAAGTATGAGAAGAATGTTTTATAAATTATACGGCAAGAAGGGATTTTTACGGTTTCATAATGCCTTATTTTAATAAATATTCCTCTATAATATTTCATGATTATTTTCAACAAAAATACTTTTCTTTTATGATTTCATGGCATTTTGTGAAAATGAAAATGTTTTCAAAGAAGAAAGGATATTTTCCTCAGGAACTCATTTCAAGTGTTTTTATCAAAACTATTATCCATCTAAGATGGAATTATTTAATATTTTTATTTTTCAAATATAATGTCTCTATTATGTTCATGGTTTGATTTTTCTTAGGATTAAATGATATCCAATTGTTTTATATGGGTAATTTTATGACGGGATGATGTTTAGGAAACCCATTTTATTTATTGGGTTATGATGAATGATTTATGTTTATTTTGTGGCACACGTAAAATGATTTATATATGATATGGGTGGGACCTATATCTCCCTCCAATGAATTGGGTAAAGATTTATATCTCATGAGATAGGAATGGCTGCAATGGTAAGTTAATCCGGTTTAGTGATATATGACTAGAACGAGGAGTGAACACGACTCAGAAATGGACTTTGTCCACTAAGATGGTCTTGGCAGCAATGCCTTGGCTTCTATGGAATTCGTATCATGTTCGTAATGGTTTTCCATAATTAAATGTTTTATTCCCATGATATTTTGTCATGATTGATGTTCCTTTATGATATATGCCTTACGTACTTCGAAGATTTATGTCTTTGCTCATGATTTTGATGTTTAGAATTTATGTTCAAGTATTTGAATTCAAATGTTTGTGGATTGTTTTATGTTATCTATGTTTATCCTTACCCAGCATTTGAGCTCACACTTTTTATGTTTTCTATTCACCGGAATATAAAGAATGGTTTTAGGTAAGAAAACAAAAGGGGAGGATCTTTATGGGAGATGTTGAAGATCTTTCACCACGATTAGAATATTTTGATCCAAGTTTCCAAAGAAACTAAACTATAACACTCCTTGTGTGTTTTAATTAATTATTCCGCAAAAGTAATGTAATGTCCATGTATATCAAGTATGGGTCTCTATGGTTGGTATCAGAGGAAAGGTTTAGTAAACCTTTGGGAACCAGGATGCTAAAACTTTAGTGAGATCCCTAGAGATATTTCTATGGTATTTCTAGGGATGTCCCTAAGGTTAAGTATAAGTATAGGTTATAGTCTTAAAATTATGGTAACAATATTAGAATTATTCCTAAGATGTTATATATTGAAGGTACTCCCCCTTTATTATGTTGTTTTCCTAGCATGATTTTGCCTCTCACACTATTCTTTTTGGGTTTTAGACGATGGTTAGAACCCGAAGAAACCTTGTTGATCAATGTAATGGATGACACAGTGATTGTCCTCCTGAAGAAACCAACGTTATGGGATATGGAGTGGAAAATATTATTTTTATACTTATACAGTCTATGAATCATTCTGGACTTCCAAATGAGTAGAGAAGAGAACAATATTCTATGGAGTCCTTCATGAGGTAAGTTCCACCTTATTTCAATGGGTCTTCTGATCCACTTGTTGCTGAACAATGGATCAATACCATTGAAAAGATGTTTTCCACACTTCACTGTTCCGAACATGAAAAAGTCATTTTAGTTGTCTACCATTTAGAAGGTAAAGTAGACTAGTGGTGGACTCTAATTAAGAATACAAGGCCCCAAGATAAAATTGAATCCATGGAATGGAACGAGTTCATGAACTTGTTTTTAAATAAGTACTTCCCTTTTATTCTTCGAACAAAGATAGAGAAGGAGTTCCTCGAGCTTAAGAAAAAGTATGATTAATCTGTTGGTATATACGAAGTGAATTTTATAAGGCTTCCAAGGTATGCATCTGGATTTATCATCCAACCTGAAAGTAATGTTGGTGAATTCTTCAGTGTCATAAAACCAAGTCTTCAAAGGGCATTAGTGATAAGAGAGTTCAGTAGCTATGGTGAAATTGTGCATTGTGCTATCAAGGTAGAATTGGAAGTTGGTGTTATATATCCATCTCATGGTTTTGACAAGAAATAAAAGATAGAGTTCAAGGAGAAATCTCAGAACAATGGTGAAAAGAAGATGAATGTTAATTTATGATCAAAGTGTGGAAAAAAGAACGGAGGAGATTGTATAAAAGGTACTAGAAAATGTTTTATGTGTGGAAAAGAAGGTCATCGAGCTGTTGAGTGTTGAAGTAATGGGAAAAAAGTTGCTAACGATTTGAATAGATAAAAGACTATAGAGAACGCTCCACCAACACTTCAATGGTACAATTGCAAGAAAATGGAGAATTATGCTAACCAATTCCTTAATCCAGGGGTTAATGATGATTGACATCAACAATCTCTTAAGTAAAAGGACAAAGGGAAGTCACATGCGATCACTATTAGCATTGTTGAGTATGAAAATGATGTAGTGGAATGATTATGTGTTTATGTAAATGGTTTCCAAAATAATGTTGTGGAATGTCATTTATAGTATTGTGGAATATTGGAATATCTATGTAATGTTTTATTGTGGTTTTTGATAATTATATTGTACAGGTAACCATGAAAAGTGATTGAAATATTTTTGAAAAGTTTATGATATGCACATATTGAAGGGATAAGTAGAAAATAATATGTTTCATAGTATTCATGAGATCATTACTGATATCAGAACAAAGTGATATCATGGTTTGAGTAAATTAAATTTTTTGGGATTATGGTAAGTGGAAAGAGTTAACTTTTAACAGCATTCATGTTTTCAATAAGGTTCTATGGAAACTCATATTTTAATAGAATACATGATTAAGTAATTCACATGTCTCGAATGTGACCAACAAGATATATCTTATGATATACGGGCGATAAATGATTGTATTCAATGCTTGGTAGATGACCGTTATAGCAATTTCTTTGATTATACTATGAGATTGGATAAAAGTATTTTGGATTAACCTAACGATTGGAATTGATTAAGTTAGATATCAGATAATATTGATTTAGGATAGAAATTTTTGTTATGTTATAATATTATAGTTTTAGAAAAAGGACAACCCATAGGACGGGCGACAACCCGTCGCTTTGGACAAAGATTTAGGAATCAAACCCAAAACCAAAGTGTGACACGACTTTATCACCTACCACTGGCCTATAGTAAGTCCCTTGTTAGTAATAACTAGTTTTATTTTATTAATCAGTATGATAGATGAACTATAAGTCCATTTTTGCAACCGCATACAATTAATCTCAGCATAGATGGACTTATGTATATTTAATAAATTGTGCAACAAATTTTGTGATAGAAAAAGATGGAATGACCTATCATTCTATTGCATGATCTGCTGACAAGTTCAACTCCATTTTGTTAAGAGATGAAGTGGAAATTGTTCAAGCCATGAACAATGGTGAGATTGTACCAAAATCAAGTATGTATATCTACTAATAAAAAAAAATTCTTCAACATTTGGGAAATGATCTTGAGAACTAAAAACGTTATCCTAGTACCCTCATGAATGATGAATTAGATGGTACTTTAGATAATCCCAAATTTATGGCTTTGTTATTGTTGGCTCTTTCATAGCCATGTTCTCTACCACTCTCCATCAAAACTTGATGGTTAGATTTCTCTTTTATATCCATATTTTCACCAATGCTTTCCTATATGGAAACCCAGTGATTAGTTAATTTGGGTAGCAATTACGTTTCATAAATCAGTTTTTAAATATAAGTTTTTTTATTTTTTTTACCATGTACGTTTCTATGAAAGAAAATCTCATGTAATAAACCATTTATAACCCTGGCGAATTTCGAGGGCGAAATTCCTTTTAAGGGGGGTAGAATGTAACACCCCGAGATTTTATAAGATATATTCTTTTTAATTTCGTTCATATCTTCTATTTTACACCACCAATATTATCTTTCGCTATACGCAACACAATATTAGCTTGCAGTATGCACAACACTAATCTTGGATCGTGTTACACACAATTTCATGTTTGTTTGATAGTAGTTATTCTACGCATTATTGAGTGTATATATATATATATTCAATGTATAAATGAAATATGGTTGGATTTCATTATACACAACAATAAATGTGTCTTGAACTACATGCAACCCTGACTTGGCTTGCATTACACGCAATCGTGGCCTTCCTCGATAGTGTGTGTTGTACGTAATACTAGGTTTCACTAAACAACAATATATGGTAATAATATTTTTATAAACTAGATGTTATGAATATTATTAACTATATTTTTAATTTTATAACATTTTTATTCATCTTACACATTTTCTCAAACACGGTATGAGAACAAAATAAATGTTTCGGGTAAAATAAGTATTATTAAAAAAATGTGGTTTTATCACCTTTTGATGGCGCACCCACTTTAAATATATTTTTTGACATGTTTATAAGTTCAATTTGATAAAATAAAATTCTTCATTGAAATAAATATATAAAAATTTACTTTGGAAAAAATTTTCATATTATTCTGATAACTTTTTTATTTTAATGAATAGTAAAAACACGATATATTTTAATTAAAAACAACTTTATTCATTGCAATAATTTTTGTGGTTATATTTTAATATTTAATGGTTATAAACAATAAATAGAATATATTTTTACCATTTAATATAATGTATATCATTACCATTAATTTTACATTGAATTCATGGGTAAAAACATTTCAATCTTTGGCAAAGTTTTAACATTTAGACCCCGTTTTCATAACAATGGGATTAATTTTAATTTAATTAATTAAACTTTTGTGTTTTGAATTTTGAAAAATTTATTCCATATTTTTATTCAGTGGTTCCAAATTATGTTAATAGGTTACTTTTATTTTTTTTATTTTATGAATAGTAACTACGGTAATTTTTATTTACTGTAGTTAAAGGTAAATCGAGTAATTAAGGGTAAAAATAAGATTATAAAATTACCGCAACACTTGCCAAAATTATATTGGATAACTAAATGTCGACCCATATCACCTAAGGGTCGAAATAGATTCATTTTATGGACTTTTTACTGTGGAAATCATTTAATTATTATTAAAACCAAAGAAAGTGACAACATGGAACTCTCTTAAATGTTATAAGTATAATAATTTTAATTTAGTGATAAACTTCATGAAACATCAAACATGAATAGTCTCCCAAATGATAATATAATTATCTACATGATGTGAATTTATTTATAATTTTTATGGGTTAAATAATTATCATTAAGGGTGACACAATAATGATGTTGAAATTATTTTATTGACTAAAATATCAAATAAATGATTTTAAAATTATTAAAATAAATTTTATATGAACTATTTTATGTTCTCCACTAATTTAATATATAAATATGACATTATACAAATCTATTAACTCTTTTATTTTGAAAATATCTCTTGTGTGGATTTTATTTAAATTCAAATAAATGAATTGTGTCAAAATTGACACTATTGTTATTTTATAAAAATAACATAATATAAAATTATTTAAAAATCACAAAAATATTTAAAAATTATAAATTAAAATTTATATGGTCTAAAATGTTATTAATTGTCCAATTATGGACAACTAACAAAACATAAGTAATTATTCATAATGATTTAATATTTATAATATTATTACAACAAATAAAATTAAATAGATTAAATAAGGATAAATCAAGTTGATAATCTTTAAAATAAATTCCCAACATGTATAAATTTTATTTTTTGATGACATTACAACCATATATCATCTAATATTCTAACATGGGTCATTTCCGAAGGTTTCTAAGTGGGGTTAAATTTATTATAAATTAATATTGTTTAGGTTTCCAATGGTTCCCCTTTCCTCCCTTATAAAGGGCACCTCCTCCCTCTCCTATACACAACACTTTGAGCCTTCATGATCAGCCAAACCCTGAAAATTTTTCTTCTCCACTTCCCTAGAAACATTCTGGAGGTTTTGGTCTTCTAAAAAGAAAAACTCTAGTCCATTACGTGGAATCTTAAAAGAGGTTCGTCGAAGAAGAGGTAATCTCTTCTACCGATTCTTTCAATTTTATTTCTTCTTAAACATATTACTCTTTAGTTATTTCATTATAAAGTAATAACATCAGTATCAACAATATAATGATATGTTATTATAAATATGAAACAACCCCATTTCACCTTCTATCCATTCTACGGAAAGAGAAATCACCGCGCGTGCGTATGTACGGAATACCGTCTCCACACCATGGTGTAATTGATTTTTCCACCACCACCTTACATGGATGGGTATAATGGTGTAAATAATAACTATATATGGTTATTATTAAATGGATATTATATCATTCACTTCAATAAAATTCCACAAACATGGGAATGATATCATCGATTGTGCTTACGTACGGACTACAGTCTCCATGAACGCGATGTGATTCAATCTCCATGTTATCCATTAAAGAATGATTATAAAAGTTAATATATAATGATTAAATTTATGAAATAATAATTATACTGGATTTATATATATATGTACTCTACTTACTTCCATTCAATTCAATAATGAAATGAAAACAGCGTTCATGCGTACGTACGGTCTACCGTCTCCATGAACGGTGTATTTCATTTCATTTATCTCCCTATTATATACATATATATCCTATATATATATGATATATATAAATCATGTTTTACATTCTGGAATTAAGTATATAATGAAATAAGTAACAATATAAAGAACAACAAATCAAAACACGTACGATAAATGAAACGATTCTACCCCAAATGCTGCTTTAGCATGGAATTTAAAAAAGAAAGAGTAATATAAAGTGATAACGGAACCATATATGATATCATAACAATCAATATGATTCTATAATAAGTCAATGACATTATTTAAATCATTATATAGTAGGTTCATATACATACGAAGCATATCAGACCTTAGGTAAGGTATAATTTTGCAAATCTCATTTTTATCTGAGATTGCTTATACGTAAGTATTTACTAGGGTTATAGTTATCATCCATGTCCATGATTTCTAAAAAAAATTTCATAAAATTTTTACTATTATTACATGTATGTTTAAAGACCTTTTCACCCATCTATTACTTTTACTACATGATATGTAATTAATCATTCTTTTGTTTACCTTACGAGGTACTTTTTGACTTTTCTGGAAAAAGTACGAGAAGACTGTTTTTATTAACTTATACGGAAAGAACGGATTTTTACAATTTCGTAACCCCTTATTTTAATAAATATTCCTCTACAAGATTTCGTGATTATTTTCAACAAAAATCCTTTTCTTTTAAAATTTCATGGCATTTTGTGAAAAAGAAATTGTTTTCAAAGAAGAAAGGATATTTTCCTTAGGAATTCATTTCAAGTGTTTTTTTCAAAAATATTTTCCATCTAAGATGACTGTAGTTCAGAGTGGATACTCAAGAGAGGGTTGAATTGACTTCCAATTAAAATTTCTATTTTAAAATATTTTTATTAATATTCCCCAATTTATAAAACAAGTTAAACTGTAGTGATTTTATACAGACTGTAAATGTTCAATTAGCTTCACAAAGATTGATTAGGTCTCAGTTAATTTAATCACAAGATTAAATTAGGTTTTGAAACTAACTTACTGTTTCACAATAAGTACATAAAATTGCTAGATTAACTATCAAAGTAACATTAAAATAGTTTTGTATTTCAAAGTAATAGTAGCGGAATAAAAAAAATATAGTATACTTTAGACTTAAACTAAGAAAGCACAGCAGATATAACCCAGAGGTTCAGTCTCAAGACGAGGCTTAGTCCTCTCAAACAATTTATATAAGTTCGACTCACACCCTGGATCAAGGTAAACAACAGTACAAGACTATCCATGTCCTAAGAACTCTACTACTATTCTTCATGGGAAAACAAAGACAACATCACATAAGCTGTCCAGGTCTTACTCGACCTCTACCACTATCCTTAGTGGGATACAAAAAGATGTAAACAGTTTGAAGTGAGGATTTTGTATCCTCCAGTTCAGCACAGGAGACAGTGTGTGTAAACAGAGCACACACTACTCAAAATGTAAATGAATGAAACACAATAGAGCTAAACAGATAGGAGAAAGTTTAGAGTGCTCTATGTGCTGTGAGTGAAGCTAGGGACTCCTTGGTTTGATGTGAATGAATCTATGAGTCCTTCTCTGTTTTTTGGCAAGAAAATAAAGTGTAGTGGTTCTCCTTCTTCCACTTCGAGTAAGAGTGTTCAGCGCGAGTATGAGTAGTCAGTGTGGCACTTGAACTTCCTCCATTAACTTCTGTTCTTGGTGAGTATGAGTATTTCTTGAGTTTCTCATGTGTTCTTATTTTCATGTATGTGCGTCCATGAAAGAAATCCCTTTTTCCTCTCTTTTTTGTAAACATATTTTTTGCAGCTCGATCTTCCTTATATTCCATGAGCTCCGGCAATAGGAATGATTACCTTCTCATAGGTATGAGGTATGGTCCACTGACATGCCAAAAACTAACATTAAATATCATTAATAACATTAAAAACATAAAATATGACCGTTGGAATTAAATATGAGTTAATAGAAATTGAAACAGTTTTTATGACTATCAGGGAGTCATGAGATCAGTGAGTCATTTTGAATCTGCATCGGTTTCGGTAGGTCCTTGATCATCGGTATTGGTAGCTTCTTATATAGTCAGTATCAGTAAACCATGATCGGTAGCTCATTATCATCAAAATCTCTGAGACATGATCGGTAGATTTTGATATCGACGGTGAGATCATTGTCATCAGTGAATTTTTCTTCATCGGTGTGATCATTCATCATTAGTACGACCATTAATGATCAGTGCAACCATTCATCATCGGTGCGACCATTCATCATCGGTGTGACCGCTCATCATCGGTGTGACCGTTCATCATCGGTGACTGAGGAAAATAACTAACGGTGAATCAGATAATGGAATTTTCACAAAGTGTCTGTTCAATCCAGAATAGTTCTAGATCACCATTAAAACATAAATTAACATAGATAAAAAAATTTAGACATGATTTAACATATATAAACACAAGTAGAATAATTTTAACAAAAGACCAAATTTTCATAGATAAAAAAGTTATTTGGCATTATTAAAATAACCATATCACAGAGAGTTCAACAATCTCCCCCTTTTTGATAATCCCATATCAACATCATAAATGAAGAGTGAAGATAATATTTCATTCAGTATTATCCCCCTATATAAAAATAATATATTCCAAAATATAAGACAAGGTTAGAATAGAAAATAGAACTTATATATAAATAATTCATTCACCCATATAATATAAATCAGATAAAATAATTCATTCTCCCCCTTTGTATATTCATTTCACCCATTCATATTCATGATATATCCCACATACTTATAGGCATGATTTCTCTCATTCAAAAGTATGCATGAATTATTTCTCCCACTTTGGAATTCTCAAAAAGAAAAGAGAAGGATGATAGGCAATAATATTCCACTTGATTAATAAGTTGTGACAATGAGTATAAAAAACACATATAAAAGTTAAAAGTACATGACATAGGCTGCCTATCAAAAATTAATAGAAACAACTATTTGTCAGGATGCAATGGAGAATTGCCTTTGGTAGATAGAGAAATGGATGGTCCAGAAGGTGGCTTGGTGGAAGGTTGATCTGGACGGATGGAAAGAGGTGGCAGGATAACTCTAGTTGGATGGAGTGTGGGTGCTAATGTCACTTGCTGAGGGGTAGCAGATCTTTCTGAAGGAGCTTGGAGAATGACTAGCCTTATACTGGAGAGATCTTGAGATACCGACATATGACCAGGGGAAACATCGGAGGGATTAAGAGGCTCATCAGTAGGAAAGACAATGGCCTTTGCCTGCACATGAAGGTAGGGTTTTAGAAAATTTATGAAGTCATGAATGACTACTCCACTGTACTTCATAGCCTTTTCAAAGTCATCTTTGTTTTGCGTAAAACATTCAAGAGTATGATTGAATTCTTTCAACTGCTACACTTGAGCCTTAAAGGCTTGAGTAACTGGAGGGAGTCTCAAATTATCAGCCAATACTTTTAATTGATGATTCAATTCATTCTTGGTGCAAATCTTAGAGAAGTAATGATCTGCTTTCTCCTTAATCTATTTTTGAGCCTTTGTAGCATCTTTTGAATACAATTGTACCTTTTTATGAATATGATCATTATGCTCTTTCATATTTTTCAAAGAATCTAAATCCAAAATCATTCCAAGAGCTTCCAGCTCTTCCTTAACAACATCCTTCAAATTGTTCAGCATATGACCAGTAGTTTTGGTCACCTTTGAGGAACTATCCTGAACAATAACTTGTGTGATCTCAGCATTCAACATTCTCAAATCTACCTTCTTCAAATGTTCTATCAGATTTATTAATACTTCCATCATACCTGAGATGGTTGATCTGAACTCTCCTGACAGAGAAACTAAGTTGATTCCTAAATCCATGAGGGTTTGATTCAAAGAGGTATTGTGTATTCCAATCAACTCACTATAGTTGGCCAGGTCTGGCTTGATAAGGCTTACCACTCATTGAGCCAATTCATCCATGGAAACATCAGATAAAGTCATAGGAGCAGGTGTAGGAGCATTTGACAATTCCACCTTCATAGTATTTGTAACTTCTTGAACCAACTCATCCTCAAATCTGGAAAAATAAGATTGGGCAACTACAACAACATGTTGAGCTTGAGAAACAGAAGTAACAGGTCTAGATTGGGAACCTGAAGGTTCAGATCTGACATTTTCTCTTTCCATATACTTAGCAACTAATTGATCTTTGATAGAATCACTTATTTGGGAAATAACCACTTCTACTCCTTCCTCTTCCTAAGGATAGTCTAAACCCAGAACTGCAAGACCAGGGTGTTCTTCCCATGCAGCTTTACATGAAGGATAGAGAGGTTTCACAAACTGAGCTCTTCTAGAATTTTCAGTAGGGACTTCCTCATCCTTATAAGCCTCTGACTATTCTGTCCAGTCAGCCTCAGGAACATTTTCTTCTTCAACATGTTGAGGTTGTGGATCATCTTGGATCTAATTTTAACCTTCTACAGGTCGCGCATTAGCATCATCAGCATCACCACTACCTCCATCACTTCCACTATCATCATCATCACCATCATTATCATCATTTCCTTCAACATCATCATCACTAATAGATTTCTCACTTGAATTATCTATACTACTGGATTCATACTGCTCAGGATTTGATTCTTCAGTCTCATCTTCTTCTTCATCATTAACTAAAATATGTTCAATCTCTGGTAAGATTAAAGGTGGACTAGCTGGTCCAAATTCCATTCTTTATTTCTCCGGGATAACAGTATCAGGATCACTCCTATCATTAGGAGATGATTTAGCCTCCTATTCAGCATTTAGATTATCACCATCTTCTTCTTCTTCTATTCTCTTCATACTGGACTCAACAGTTTCCTTAGGAACTACAGCTTCCTCTTGTTCCTTGGAAAAAACCACTTTCTCACCAGGTTTTAAACCAGGATCTCTTATCCCCTATGGTCTCCTTGGATGATCAGTAGGATTGAAGGACTTATAAAACATTTACTCATCAGCAACCCAAGAATTCTTCCATGGGTTCCAACTTATTTTCATCCTCTTACAGATAACCTTGCCGAAACAAAATCTAATTGATGAGAAACACTCATCTCCATCATCCACACAGCCCCCAAATTTTAGCATGGAAGAAATTTGGATAGAATAAAACAATTTAGTATCTTTATTTGATGGTTTTATCATCTCATCAATATACTCAACAAAATATCTTCATAGATTGATCTTTTCACAAGTCAACAAAATAAATAACAGAAAGGCATCTTGATACTTTACTGAAGCAGAGTCACCTTTTCTAGGACAAACATGATGCTGGATAAACTTAAACAGAAATCTACATTCACCATCTAATTCCGTAGTAGATATTCTCCATGACTTAGACATCCCAGTCATAATTTTTAGAGCAAGCTTATACGAAATGTAATCAATTGTAGGAGTGATATTACTAGAGTAGTCTTCAAATCTTCCACTGTGAGGTACTCTTAGACATTCAGCCCACTTCTTTGATGAAAAAGTAATCTTTTCCCCTTTTACTATCAAAGAAAATCTAGCAGCCTCAACTCCATCCAAAACTAAACTCAAGTTTAAATAGAACTCATGAACCAGCTTCGGGTAAAAGACTCGACTATTATCGCAGAACAAATTCTTCCAACATTGAATTTCTAACAAATTCAATAGATAATACTTGCTCGATAAAACCCATTATGAACAAAATTCTTTTTCAGCTATAACATGTTGTTTTTCTAGCTCCAGGTTCACAGAGCTATGCTTCATACATCTCGACTCACCTCGTGCTCGCTTTACAGGTGAAGAAACTTCAGATTCCTTACTCTGTCTCTTTTGCATGGCCATTTGAGGTTCAAGACGATTGGGAGGTTTAAAAAGGTTCAAAATTCTTGGGTCGCAGGAAAGAGAAGAGAGAGTTCGGCGAGAGACGGAATGTCAATAGTATTTAGAAAAATAAATATACATGGGTCATTATTTGTATCATTTTGGGTTACAAGACAATAAAATATCGATTAAGTAAAACGACGTCATTTTAAACATACAATAATGATTTTAGAAACACTACAACCCAATCGGAAGCACTAGTTGGTATCACAGATCGTTTTCACAGATCGGTTACATAGATCGGTTTAACAGATCGGTTTCAAAGATCAGTTTCAGAGATCGGTTTCATAGATTGGTTTCACAGATCTGTTTCACAGATCTGTTTGACAGATCAGTTTCATAGATCTTTTATACCTAACTCTTGTTTAATACAGTATAACCTTTCAGAACTTAAAGGCTTTGTGAAAATATCAGCTAATTGATGTTCAGAGTCAGTAAATTCTAGAGAAATATCACCCTTTTAATAATGATCTCTCAAGAAGTGAAGTCTGACATCAATATGCTTAGTCCTTGAGTGAGACACAGGATTCTTAGAAATACTAATTGCCCTAGTGTTATCACAGTTTATTGTAACATGCTTAAAAACATATCAGTAGGCTTAGAGAGTGTGTTTCATCCACATAATTTGTGCACAACAACTACCAGCAGTAATGTGTTCTGCTTCAGCGGTAGATAATGCAACACAGTTCTGTTTCTTTCTACACCAAGATACAAAGGACTTTCCCAAATGATGACATATTACAGATGTTCTCTTCCATTATAACTTACAACTTGCAAAGTCAGCATCTGAATAACTCATTAAGTCAAAGGATTGTCTTTTTGGATAAAACAAACCTAATTTTGCAGTGTTTTTAAGATATTTGAAAATTCTTTTAATAGTATGAAAATGAGATTCTTTAGGATTAGCTTGAAATATTTCACACATACATACACAAAACATAACATCTGGTTGACTAGCAGTAAGATAATGTAGACCTCCAATCATACCTATATAATTGGTTTGATCAACTGATTTCCCAGTTTCATCATTATTCAGTTTACAGGTGGTACTCATATGAGTATCACTTCCCTTTTTACTATTCCAAACACAATGTTTTAAAAGATCTTTTGTAAATTTACTTTGATTCAAAATAATACCATATTTCTTTTGAAAAATCTGAAATCTAAGAAAATAATTGAGTTCTCCCATTAAACTCATTTCATGTTAATTTAGCATAATCTTTGAAAAATCAGTACATGAATAATGTTTTGAGATCACAAAATAATATCATCAACATAGATTTGTAAAATAAAAATATCTATAGAAATTATTTTAACAAAAAGAGTGGGATCATCTTTTCCCTTAGTAAATCCTTTTGAAATAAGAAAATTTGTATGTCTATCATACCAAGCTCTTGGAGCTTGTTTTAAACCATATAAAGCTTTAGAAAGTTTAAAAACATGATTTGGAAAATGGGGGTTTGTAAATCCAGGTGGTTGTTCAACAAAAACATCCTCAATTATAAAACCATTTAGAAAATCACTTTTGACATCCATTTGATATAACTTGAAATCCAGATGAGCAGCATAGGAAAGTAAGATCCTAATGGCTGCTAATCTAGCAACAGGGGAAAAGGTTTCCTCATAGTTTATTCCTTCCTCTTGACTATATCCTTGTGAAACTAGACTAGCTTTGTTTCTAATTATATTTCCATACTCATCAACATTGTTTCTAAAAACCCTTTTAGTTCCCATGGTCAAAGTTTCCTTAGTTCTTTCTACTAATTCAGAGACATTATTCCTTTCAAATTTATTTAACTCTTCTTGCATAGCCATTACCCAAAATTCATCATTGATTGCATCATTGATATTATTAGGTTCTTACTGTGAAAGAAAGGCTTGATGTTCAACCTGATTTCAAAGAGAATCTCTAGTCTGTGTTACTCTATAAAAATTACCAACAACTGCATATAAAGGATGATTATTTTGAATCCTAGTTGATCTAGTAATGGTAGGGCAAGAAATTTCAGGTTCTTCTCTAGGTTTAGGTTCCCTAGGAATAGATTCTAAGATATTTCTAGAGATGGTTATATTTAATGTAGGTTTATTGATTTTATCACTAAGTTTCAGAATAGGAAAATCTTTTTCAAGATTTTCAAGAGAAGGTTTAGGTTCATGTGGATCAGTTTCATCAAATTTTATGTGAACAGATTCTTCCACACATTTGTATTTCTTGTTGAAAACTATATAGGATTTTCTAGAGATATAATATCTTAAAATGATTCCTGCATCGCTTTTTGAATCAAAAATGTCAATATTATCCTTAGTATAGAGAATAAAGACTTTATAGCCAAAGACTCTAAAGTAACTAACTTTATGTTTTCTATTGTTCCACAATTCATAAGGGTTCTTCTTAAGAACAGGTCTAATCAAGACTCTATTGATAATAAAAGAAGTTGTATTTATAGTTTCAGCCCAAAAATAAATAGGTAGGCCATATTCATTAAGCATTGTTATTGTAATTTCTTGTAGGGTTCTATTTCTTGTTTTTACTACACCATTCTGCTGAGCTGTCCTTGGTGCAGAAATGTTATGATTATATCCAATGTGTGAGAAATAAGATTAAAATTCATGATTTTCAAACTCACGACAATGATCACTTCTCAAGGTCTTAATCTTAAGTCCACTAAGGTTCTGTACAGACATTGAGTATTTAACAAAGTAAGAACATGCTTCATTTTTGTGAGCTAAGAAGAATACCCAAATATATCTAGAAAATTCATCTACTAGAACATATACATAGTGCTTCCCATTTAAACTAGAAAATCTTGAAGGTCGAAACAAGTCCATGTGATTTAACTTGAGAGGTTGAGAAGTTGGAACTTCTTTATTTGATTTAAAGGATACTTTGTGTTGTTTTCCCTTTTGACAGGGATTACAAACTTTGTCATTTGGGAATTCAAGTTTGGTTAGGTCTCTAACTAAGTTCTTTTTGGTTAGTTTTCTAAGTGAATGAACATTTTAGTGTCCTAATATTCTATTCGAAAGCCATGATTATTTATGAAAAGCATTTAACCAAGTATCATTTTTTTTGGCTAATGAATTTAAATCAACCGTATAAACATTTTAATTTATTAAAGCAGAAAATACAAAAACATTTTTAGAATTAAAAAAATTACAAGAATCATTTTCAAACATAACATTAAAGACATCATCACATAATTGATTAATACTTAGCAGATTATATTAATGTCCATCAACAAATAAAACTTTAGAAATTAAAATTGAATTAGTGTTACCAATCTGGCCTAGGCCGATGATCTTTCCTTTAGAATTATCACCAAAGGTGAAATGGCCTCCATCAATATTGATTAATATTTTAAAACAGGAGTATTCCCATGTCATATGCCTTGGACATCCACTGTCCAAGTACCATATCTTCTTATGGGAAATCTTCAAGCAGGTCTCCTACAAAACAGATTTAGATAGGAAATGATTTTGGTACCTAG
This sequence comes from Viscum album, assembly GCA_963277665.1. NCBI lineage: Eukaryota > Viridiplantae > Streptophyta > Magnoliopsida > Santalales > Viscaceae > Viscum > Viscum album. Next base: position 1,629,872,833 of record OY728130.1, read on the forward strand.
ATTTTCTTGGGTCTAGATAGGTTAGCAATCAAAAATTTTTGTACCCAAATTTTCCTTATGGGTCTCACAAAATTTACAAAATCAAAATATATTTACAAATAAACTCTTTTTGATCTGTAGAAATGTGAATAACTAGTAGAGGCATATGAGTTTCCAGAACTAGAACTAGCATTATTTTTTCCAAATTTTGGAATAAAACTAGTTTTAGTGATCTATCTCTTTCCAGAATTATAGCCTATGCTAGCAGCATAATTTTGTGCTACTTTCCTACCTAGAATTTTTTTTATTTTATATTTTCCATTTGTGAACTTTTCTAGGTCCTTTCTATGTTACTCATTAGACATTTTCAGTTTTGTATTTTCCTTTAACAGTTGTGCATTATTTTCCTTTTCTACATCAAGGGTAGATTTAACATTTGAAGTGAGAGAATGATGTTTATTCAAGGATTTATACTTTTCCTTATGTTCATTACATGTTTCTTAAAGCATACTGCAGTATTCAAACAATTATTCACTAGACATATTTTTAGATTTAGAATCAGAATCCGTTCTAGAATAGTATGAATTTAAAGAAGTAGTGTCTAAGGTTACCTCAGATGTTTTTTGTCATGAAACACATGTTAGCTTTATGATAATACTCATACTTGGAAGAATCATAATCACTTGAAGTGCCTTATGAAGCACTCCATGTTTCATTCATTTCTTTCATTTATTTATTTTCATTGTAGTAATGTTTCTTTCTGGACATTAATTTTGGACAGTCATCATTAATGTGTCCTTTTCTTTTACATTCGTATCAGACCACCTCATCACTCTTGTCAGGATTTTTCCGGTCCTTTTTCCAATGACCCTTGTTGTCATACTTACCTTTATAGTTTGAGTTTCTCAAGAATTTCTTCTTTCTATAGAACTTATTGAATCTTCTGGATATTTGAGCCATCTCAGCATCAGAGTGAGAGTCTGAACTTTCACTATTTGAGCTGTCAGTTGGCATGTGAACTTTTTCTTTTTCCTTTCCCATAAAGTAAGTAGACTTGAAAGACAATGCATTCCTTTTTGGTTTATCATCTTCTTCCTTGTTCAATTTGAGTTCTTCCTCATACATCATAAGCTTACCAATAATCACTTTGACAGGTAGAGCAGTAATGTCACAAGACTCTCTTATTGAAATAGATGTGCCTATCCATCTATCTGGAAAACATCTCTGTATCCTCATGATTTGTTCCTTTTCTAGAACAGCCTTTCCAAGGGAGTTCATAGTATTGACTTTCTTGTTGAACCTGAGATACATATCAGAAATAGGTTTATCACTCTTCATTTTAAAATTGTCATAATTAATAGTATATGTATTTAATCTTATTTCTTTAAAATTAGTTGTTCCTTCATGAGAAACACCTAAAGTACCCCATATTTCATAGGCAGTTTTACATGCAGATATTCTATTGAATTCAGCATCTTCTAATGCACAATGCAATGCATTCATAGATTTAAAATTATTATTATAAGAAATCATTGTAGGTTCATACCAAGTTGTTCTTTATGTTTCTGGAATTTTATATTGATACTTTATAGCAGTCCAGATATCAAATCCCATACTCTCTATGTGAAATTTCATTTTAATCATCCACTGGGCATAATTTGTACCATTGAAGAAAGGTGGCCTGTTAGTAGCAGCACCTTCTAGCCTATTGTCCATAGCAAGATTTTAGAAAATACATTTAATGATTTAAAATTTAGAAGTAACAGAAATTTAAGATCTTTAAGGATGAAACTAAAATCACAGTTAAAAAACAGAGTATTTTGAAATCCTTTAACAAAAACAACACATTTGATACCAAATGTTGGTCGAAGTGGATACTCAAGAGGGAGGTGAATTGAGTTCCAATTAAAATTTCTGTTTTAAAATATTTCTATTAAAATCCCACAATTTATAAAACAAGTTAAACTGTAATGAATTTATATAGACATTAAATGTTCAATTAGCTTCTCAAAGATTGATTAGGCCTTAGTTAATTTAACCACAAGATTAAATTAGATTTGGAGAGTAACATAATGGTTCACAATATGTATAAACACTAGCTATATTAACTATCAAAATAACATTAAAATAGTTTTAATATATTAAAGTAATTGCAGCTGAATATACAAAATATATATAGTATACTTTAGACTTAAACTAATAATGAACAATAGATATAACCAAGAGGTTCAGTATCAAGCTAATACTTAGTCCTCTCAAACAATATATATAATTCTGTTCTACACCCTGGATCATGGTAAACAAAAGTACATGACTTTCCCGGTCTTAGGACCTCTACCGCTGTTTTTCGTGGGAAAACAAAGACAATAGCACACAGGCTGTCCGGGTCCTACTCGACCACTACCAAAATCCTTAGTGGGATACAAAAAGATGTAAACAGTTTGGAGTGAGGATTTAGTATCCTCCAGTTCAGCACAAGAGACAGTGTGTGTAAACAGGGTACAGACTGCTCAAAATGTAAATGAAAGAAACACAATAGAGCTAAACAGATAAAATAAAGTTTAGAGTGCTCTATATGTTGTGAGTGAAACTCGGGACTCCTTGGTTTGATTTGAATGAAGCTCTGAGTCCTTCTCTAGTTTTTTTCAAGAAAACAGAGTGTAGTGGTTCTCCTTTTTCCACTTCCAATAAGTGTGTTCAGCTCGAGTATGAGTAGTAACTGTGGCACTTGAACTTCCTCCTTGAAATTCTGTTCTTATTGATTATGAGTATTTCTTTAGTTCCTCTTGTGTTCTTTTTTTCATGTATGTTTGTGCATGGAATAAATCCCTTTTTTCCTCTCTTTTTTCTACACTTATTTTCTACAGCTCGATCTTCATTATATTCCATGAGCTCCGACAGTAGAAATTTTTACCTTTTCAAAGGTATGAGGTACGGTACCCTGACATGCCAAAAACTAACATTAAATATCATTAATTGCATTAAAAACATCAAATATGACCGTTGGAATTAAATATGAGTCAATATAAATTCAAACAGTTTTTATAACTATCGGTGAGTCATGAGATCGGTGAGTCATTTTGAATCTGCATCGGTTTCGGTAGGTCCTTGATCATCAATATTGGTAGCTTCTTATATAGTCGGTTTCAGTGACTCATGATCAGTATCTCATTATCATCAGTATCAGTGAGACATGATTGGTAGCTTCTGAGATCGTCGGTGAGACCGTTGTCATCGGTGACTTGTTCATCATCGGTGCGATCACTCATCCTTGGTGCGACCATTCATCATCGGTGCGACCTTTCATCATCAGTGTGACCGTTCAACATCGGTACGACCGTTCATCATTGGTGTGACCATTCATCATCGATGACTCAGGAAAATAACTAACGGTGAGTCAGATAATGGAATTTTCACAAATGGTATGTTCAATCCAGAATACTTCCAAATCACCAGTAAAACATAAATTAACATAGATAAACATTTATAGAAATGATTTAACATATATAAACACATGTAGAATAATTTGAACAAAAGACTAAATTTTCATATAAAAAATAGTGATTTGGGATTATTAAAATAACCATCTCATAGAGAGTTCAACAATGACATTATCTAATATGTTTATGTTTCAATTATGATTTCTCTGTTATGTTCATGGTTTGATTTTTCTTATGATTAAATTATATCTATTTTTTTATATGGATAATGTTATGATGGGATAATTTTTATGAAACCCATTTTATTTTTTGGGTTATGATGAATGATTAATGTTTATTTTGTGGCACACGTATGAATGATTTCAATATGAGATGGGTGGGACCTATATCTACCTCCAATGCATTGGATAAAGATTTATATCTCATGAGATATACATTTCTAGAATGGTAAGATAATCTGTTTTAGTGATACAGGACTGGAACGAGGAGTGAACTCGATTCAGAAAGGGACTTTGTCCACTAAGATGGTCTGGGCAGCAATGCCTTGGCTACTATGGAAATCAAATCATGTTATTAAGGGTTTTCCACAATTACATGTTTCATTCCCATGATATTTTATCATGAATGATGTTCCTTTATGATATATTCCTTATGCACTTCCATGATTTATGGCTTTGCTCTTGATTTTGAGGTTTAGATTTTATGTTCATGTTTTTTGCATTCAAATGTCTGTGGATTGTTTTATGTTCTCTATGTTTACCCTTACTAGTCATTTGAGAACACCCTTTTTATGTTTTCTTTTCCCTAGGATATAAAGAATGGTTTTAGGTAAGAAAACAAAAGGGGAATATCTTTAGGGGAGATATTGAAGATCTTTCACCATGATTAAAAGATTTTGATCTGAGTTTCCAAAGACACTAAACTATTATGGTCCTTGTGTGTTTGTATTAAGTATTCCGCAAAAGTATTGTAATGAACATGTATATAAAGTATGGGTATCTACATAAACTATAACAATAATGGGATGATATGATTCAGGATAAAGTTATTTTTTCCTTCAATACTAGAATTCAAGAATGAGATATTGGATGAAGAACATTTCTCAACATTCTCTATCAAGTCTGGAAGTACAAAGATGTATATCGGTCACGAATAAAAATTTGTGCGGGACAATATAATGAGGGATATTTCAGAGTATGTGTATTGATCTCTCTTATTTCTACAAGTTAAGGATACATATTATAAGTCAAAGGGAATGATGCAACTATTACCCATACCTGTATGGAAATCAGAAAACATCCCCATGGATCTCATCCTAAAAATATTAAATACATATAATGGCCAAAATGTTATTTGGGTTATAATTGTCCTCATTAAAAAGTCAACACATTTCATTACTATCAGGAAGATTTCTCACTTGACCAACTTAACATGATATGCATTAAATCAGTGATAAGGTTTCATAATATACCTATATAAATCTATTTTGGTATTGATATGAGGTTTACCTCAATTGTTTCGACCCATAAAGCTTCGACTCCTTTAGTGTCAGCAACCAATTCCCCCTTATTCAGTTATTGATAATACTATACTTTCCATATCAGCCAAAATACCATGAATCACATATATAAATGAATTCATTCCTAAAGATTGAATGCAATGTTGCATCCAATTATTCCATAATTGAAAATTTTTCCATCGATGATTAGAATCCCTTTATGATTGACAACCTCCATTGAAACCCATTAGATAGAAATAATGAAATTAACTTTTCACTATGATACTAATTATTAGCTCAAGTTTGTTAAATACCTTAATAGTGTGGTGAATCAGGGTTTTAATGATTAAAATATCTACCGACTAAAATTTTATTTAGTCGTTAAAAAACACCATTCTATCCCTTTCTCATTGTAATGTATGAATAGAATTTAATTCATGCATGAGACATAATAACTTTAGCTGTTTTACGCTAAATGGGATACATCCAAGGAGTATACAAAAGAAATTCATTGATGTACCAAATAAACTAAGGCTCAATTAAAAAATACAGTTTGGGATAGATTTCTTTTATGTCTAGGTTCACTGCCTTTGCAAAGTTTAGAGCAGACTCACTATCTCTCGTAGTTTACAACCAATCACAATTTGATATCTCACTTCTCTGTCAACTGAAGTGTGCTCACTGGTCCATTAGAAGATTCATCTTTTGATCACTTGAATCAATATGTTTTACACCTCATTTGGTGAAACATTATGTTCCACTTTCATGCACTTGATAAATACCACTTTACCACATATTTACTGGGAAATCCCTTTTCAATACTTTTCCTGTGACAACCCTACTTTTATTACAAACATAAACATGATTTCATACATAAAACATCACTTGATAAAACAAATATGATCGAGTGGTTTAGTGTCATTGGGGATTTGGATCATTACATAAAAACTTAAAACATGAAATACAACATCTTTATTGAAAACTTCCATTACATGACCACTACATTACTTTGTACTTAGCATTGCATGGGATAACTAGAGGACATGCATAAGAAAAGGGTGAGCTATAAAGCCCAGTAAGGGAATACACATGGGATAACATGAGGAGTAAAATAAATGTTATACATTAGGAATATCAATAGAGCACAAGAGAAACCTGAACATAAAGTCATGATAAAGAATGATAATCATAACATGGAAGTGTGGTAACAACACTTAACATGGAATTTGTATGAGCCAAGGCTCATTGCACTTGAAGCATGAGTAAACCCTCATTGCACATGAAGCACGAGTAAACCCTCGTTGCACTTGAAGTAGCACGAGTCAAAACTCATTGCACATGACGTATCATGACACTATACTTTACCCAATTCATTGGAGCGCTATAAGGGTGCACCCTTCTTAAACATTTCATTTCATGAATACGTGTGCCACATGGATCATAAAACATGGATTCATAAAACATAATCATTTATTCCATGATAAATAAATGTTGAATTCATACCTGAAACATTATAATAAATAATTAAATGTGTATAAAGGTGAATACCCTTGATGGAGAAATGGGCATGGTATTCACTACACAATGACATTGGCTATGAAAATCGGTGCGATTTCGGCAGCATAATGGCATGACATAAGAACTCAAAAAAATGGTTGATGAGAGAAAATAGGGTTCCTAATCATATTTAAATGTAATTCATAGTAAGGAGTTCATATAGATACATGTCCCAAAAATTTTAATGTAATTTAGATTCATGATACAAAAATATTGCTTGAATGTAAACGAGGAGAGAGAAGTTCCTTTTGGAATTTTGGCATAGTAATGGGTGTACGTGGGAGGAATTTAATGAGTGAGAAAGGGGTCTCCCATCATTAAAACATAAAGAGGGCATTATGAGGGAGGTGAAAAACCATACCCTAACATTCGTAATTGAAATTAAAATGGAAAAACAACTTAATGCAAATTGGACAAAAATGAGAAAGGAAGAAAAACCCTTACTTCGAAGTGTGCTTCCAAAGGCTAGAGAGAGGCTTGTGAGAGGCTTCTTGGGAGATTGGTCCACCTTGGGAGCATTCTAGAGAGAGTATGGTAGAGGATGGGAAAATCCAAGGGCTTTGAGTGAGGAGGAAGTGGGAGCATGGGTGGGTTTATATAGGAAAGGTGAGGAAATTCTTTATTATTTATGTTTAGGACCACTTATATTAAATTAATCCAAACCACAAAGCATACCATGATTTTTGCCCATAGTTTTTGGAAAAGGGAAGAGGAAAAAAATATTTTATAATTCTAATGTCCGAACATCTTAAAATAATATGGTTGCTTATGTGGAGGTGAGTCACACTCCCATGGAAAATAATTTAAAAAGACAAGATGTTTAATAAGTCTTGAGGCGTCCATTAATGCATTGAAAAGTAGGTCAAACAAACCTAGAATCACATTATATAAATTAAAGAACATATATTGGCCGAACATAAAGCTTATAGTATTTTATTACATCACTATTGGGTCATTATGATGTCATAAAACACATTATATATTTAAACTGTATTTAATTTTTACCCAAAAATTTGACTATCTCAGAAAATTATGAAAAATTTACCATTGGATAATTTAGACATCCTGATTCCATAAATAACATTTATTTTATCTATATAATTTTACAAATATGTTAATTTTCACTTTTAAAATAAAAACCAATATTTATCAAAAAATCACGGGTTTTCACAAAAAAAGATTTCAAACCTTAAAAAAATTACAATTGCATTCATAAAATTATATGATCATTTATTTATAATAAAATTAATTTATATATTAATAATAATAATATCTTATTAAAATATTATTTAATTCAAAAATCCCTTAATTTAATAAAATATAATTCTTAATTAAATAATATCTAAAAACACTATTTGCACTTTAAAAACTATTTACAATGTATCAATAATGACAAGAAAGTATATTCATTATTATTACAAAAAAATAATGTACATGAATATAATACTAGATATTTGTTACATAACCCCTTAAAATAGCCGCATTAGACCTAAGGATAAGGTTTGGAATGGTGACAGACTCTTGGGGTGGCTCAGATAACATTGCTTGAGTGGTAATCTCTATCAACTTAAACTTTTCCCGTAGACGGTCTTGTTCGAGCTTGAAATGATGAATCTCAGCTTGGGCTTGGTCAAGAATGAAGCCCAAGGAATCCACCTCTTTTCCGATCTCTGACAAATGGGCTTCGTATGGAGCAATTCTACTGGATGAGGTCATCGCTTCTTTTGTCTGAGTAAATAGGATTTGTGATATCCCTATATTTATACTAATCATGTGATAATTCTTCAACGAATATATTAGAAACGATCAAAATTCATAACAGAAAATCAATGAAGTTAACATTTTATATAAACATACGGATACATTTAATTAGATCGAGAGGGATTTCTATTAATGAAACATTGGGTCATTACAATATTCCACCCTTAAGAAATTTCGCCCTCATAATTTTCCTTTTCCCACACAAAAACAGATGTGGGTAACCCAACTTCATCATTTCTTCTAATTCCCAAGTCGCTTATTTAAACTTTTGTTTTCTCCACAACACCTTGACGAGGGGCATTGTCTTATTTCATAGAACTTTTTCTCTATGATCTATGTAATTCATTGGTTTCTCCTCATAAGAAAGATCATCTTCCAATTGTACCACCTCAGAAGAGAATACATGTGAAGGGTCTGATATGTATTTCCTTAAGAGGGATACATGAAAGACATCATGTAATTTGGCCATGGCTGGTGGATGTGCTAGTCGATCGGCCACAACCCCAACACGATCACGAATCTCGAAAGGGCTGATGTACCTTGGACATATCTTCCCTTCCTTTCCAAACCTCATGACCTTCTTCCATGGAGATATGCATAGAAAAACCATGTATCCAACTTTAAACTCAAGGTCTCGTCGACGATTATCTGCGTAAATCTTTTGTTGACTCTGGGCTGCCTTGAAATGTTGTTGAATGGTATTCACCTTCTCCACCATTTCCTTGACCATTTCTGGTCCAAACAGCTTACGTTCACCGACCTCATCCCAACATGCCGGTGTTTTGCATCTTTTCCCATACAGAGCTTTATATGGTTCCATTTTGATGCTCGAGTGGAAACTGTTATTATAAGAGAACTCAACCAGAGGAAGATGTTGATCTGGTACACCTTCAAAGTGAGAACACCCTCAACATTTCATCAAGTGTTTGGATAGTCCGCTCAGATTGGACATCAGTTTGAGGATGATAGGCTGTACTGAAGTTCAGTTCAGTATTCAGAGAATGTTGAATACTCTTACAAAACATATAGGTGAATCTTGGATCTCGGTCAGACACAATAGATAGTGGTACTCCATGAAACCTTACCAATTCCCTGATATATATCTGTGCCAATTGATCCAAAAAGAAATCCCCCCGAATAGAAATGAAGTGTGCAGTCTTTGTAAGATGATCCACAACAACCCAGATTGCATTGTTTCCTTTAGATGTCCTTGGAAGTCTGGTGACAAAGTCCATGGTGATGTTCTCCCATTTCAATTCTGATATGGTCAATGGTTGCATCATCCCCTTAGACTTCTACCTCTCTTCTTTCACTTGCTGACACACCAGGCAATTTGATGTATATTCAGTGATATCCTTATTAAAATTATCCCACCAAAGGTTTTCTCAGAGATCTCGATATATCTTTGTTCTCCCTAGATGAATAAAGAAATTTCAACTATATGCATCATCCAAAAGTTCCTTCTTCAGCTCTGGACTCGATGGAACACAAAGTCTTTTCCCATACCACACAATTCCTTCTTCATTAACATTAAACTACAAGGATTTCCCTTTTTCGATAGCTTCTAATTTTTCTCGAATTCCCACATCATCCTTTTGAGAATTTATTATCCTTTCCAAAAGAGACGGTTGAGCAATCATTTGTGAAATGATTTACGATGTTCTCTTCTCTATGATTACCATTTCCATATTCATCATGTCTATGAAGATTGGATCCCTCTCAATTCTCATCATTGATAGAATTGCTGGGTCATTTCTACATAGGGCATCTGCCACCTTGTTTGCTTTCCTAGGGTGGTGATTTATTGAACAGTCATAATCCTTGATGAGCTCTATCCATATTCTATGGCGCATAATAAGCTCTTTCTGTGTGAATATATATTTAAGACTCTTGTGGTCATTATATATCTCACATTTCTCCCCATAGAGATAATGCCAACCGATTTTCAAGGAAAATATTACCTCTGCCAACTCCAGATCATGTGTTGGATAGTTTCTCTCATGGATTTTCAACTGCCTTGAGGCATAGGATATCACTTTATTAATCTGCATCAGCACACAACCTAAGCACTTCTTCGAAGCATCGCTGAAAACCACAAAAGGTTCCCCACTTGTGGATAAAGTGAGCACAGACGTAGTGATAAGACTCCTTTTCAACTCCTTGAAGCTTTCTTCGCATTCATCACTCCAATAAAACATTACTCCCTTTTGAGTTAGCTTGGTAAGAGGGTTGGACAATCGTGAGAAATATCTTACAAATCATCGATAATATCCAACTAACCCCAAGAAGCTACGGATATCGGTTAACAATTTTGGCCTCGACCATCCCCCAATTGCATCTATTTTGGAGGGATCCATAGATATCCAATTTCTTGTGATGATATGGCCCACGAATGAGACCTCCTTCAACCAGAAATCACACTTGTTGTACTTTTCATAGAGATTCTCCTTGCGCAAAGTCTCTAGTATAGTTCTTAAATGCTCCTCCTGATCCTTCGTGGTTTTAGAGTATATTAGAATATCATCTATGAAGACTACCAAAAATTTCTCAAGGTAATCTCTAAAGACTCTATTCATTAAGTCCATGAAGATTTTTGGAGCATTAGTGTGTCCGAAAGGCATTACTATGAATTCATAATGCCCGTATCTTGTGCGAAAAGTAGTCTTGGGGATATCTTCCTTCTTCACCCTTACTTGATAATATTCTAACCACAAGTCCACCTTGGATAAGTATTGTGCTCCACATAGCTGATCAAACAAGTCATCATTTCGCGGGAGAGGATACTTGTTCTTTATCATGATTTTGTTAAGTTCATGATAATCGATTCAAAGCCGCATTGACGCGTCCTTCCTCTTGACGAAGAGGACTGGTTCACCCCATGGTGAAGCACTTGGGCATATAAACCCTTTATCCAGATTCTCCTATAGTTGTTTCTTCAATTATTCAAGCTCTACAATAGCCATTCTATATGGAGTCTTGGATATTGGTAATGACCCGGGTATAAGTTCAATTGAGAATTCAACATCTCTTCTAGGAGGAAGACCATGTAGTTCCTCGGGAAACACTTCAGCGAATTCCCTCACAATTGGCATTTCTTCAAGGATGGTTTCTTCCTTTGAATCAATCATCTGAGCCAAATACGCATGCTCATAGGGCAGTAATATCCATGATTGAGATGATGGAGCTAAAGGGGATTCATCTTCCTTCGTAAACTTGTAAAGAATCAGGGGTCAATTTTCCATATGGAGTGTGATTTCCCTCTCTCGAAAATTTATGTTGGATTTATATAAGGAAAGTCAATCCACGACAAGAATTTCATAAAATTACACCAGAGGGAGTTTGACATGGTTCTACAGGAAATTAAATCCACAGATTATAATAGGGGAGGACTTATATTCATCGGTTGCAATGATTTCCCCATTTTCCGTACTCACCAACATCTTCACTTCCATGATTTTTGGTGGTACAGGGATTTTTATACTAAACGTTTGAGATATAAAAGAATTCATAGAACCTGCATCAAAAAGTAAATTCACTATTCTTGAATTAATAACTAGCGTACCTGTCACCACTTTGTTTTCGAGGTTCACTTCGATAGAAGTGATGGAAAAATATCTTCATTGCTGCCTTGGAGGTTGTTGGTTACCTCTAAAAACCCCTGGATTAGGGCACTGATTTACAAAATTCCCCGGTTCATTACATTTGTAGCATTGAACAATGCATTGAGGTTCGAATGGACCGTTCCTATCCTCTGTCGCGTCCATGGGTCTTTCTTGCCGACAGTTAACAGCTAGGTGCCCTTCTCTTCCACACCTAAAGCATTTCCTCCTTCCGTTAAGGCAATTTTTAGGGTGCTTCTTTCCGCAGTTTTGGCAAGTGGGGTGCTGGATCTTCTTAGAACCATTGGATTTATCCATTAGACCACCAACATTGAAGTCCACCTTACACTTCTTATCCCCATGATACCCCTATGATTCTACAATCTCCATTTCAACCTTGAGGGCACATCGGACAATTTCCTCATACCTGTCGAAGTCACGGATCACCAATTCTTTTCGCAGGCTAGGCTTCATCCCACCAAGAAGCGGTCAACTTTTCATTCAGGGGTAATGAAAAATTCGGAAGTGTATCATGCAAGCCTTGTGAAGTTTTCCTCGTACGCTCCAATAGATTCTTCGTCTTTTTTCTTGAGGGAAAGGAAGTCCCTTTCCATCTTAAGCCGGAGGGTGCACGGAAAATATTTATTGAAAAACATCTTTCGGAAATCCTTCCATTCCAATGCTTTGATATCCTCATCTAGCTTCGTGTTTATGATCAATGTCCACCATTCATCAGCTTCACCCTCCATACGATAAGCTTCTAGGAGAACCTTCTCTTGTTCAGAACATTGAAGGATGGAGAAGATCTTTTCAATGCAGTTAATCCATTGTTTAGCGATCGTGGGATCAGATGATCCACTAAAATTATGAGGCATTTTCTAATGAATCTCTCGATAGAGACTTGTTATTTATTAGGGGTGTTTAAACATTCCTCTTGACCCGTGTTTCCATTCAAAACTTGAGTAAGCTGAGAGAGATGCGTGACAAAGTTCGTGATTCCCACTCTGATTGGATTGGGCATCTCATTAGTACAATCATCACACTGGTCTTCACATCAGTTGTTAGCCCGAGTCCTCCTATTACCAGCCATTGGATGGAATAAAGGGAAAGTTAGGGGTAACACAAAAAGGGTAATCCAAAGACAAAATGTTGATGACTTAAAAATAAACTTTTATTTCCTTAAATAATGAGTCTATATGCTTCAATCTATGATTTTCATGATCTACCTTCTAACATATATTCTTAGGGGATTTTTTTTTATTCCCATAATAAGGGTTCATACTATGCTTGTGAATTTTTCAAAACATATCCCCCGGGAGTGTCGTAACCAAGAGTGCAGTAAGGCCCGTTGTCATGCACCAGTTCCCATTCGAGTTTAGCTCAAAGCGGTGTTTTCGGGTTTTACCCCTAGGATACATATGTGCCAGAGACACCTCTACAAGATTGTATCCAGACCAGGATGTATTTTCTTGATAACCAACATACTCATTACTCACCGAAACTTAGGGATGATTTTATTATACATAGTCTTGTCTCTAAGGCTTTACTAGGGTTTCCTAATCCTAATCCCAAAAATAACTAAACCTATCCTCTGATTCCAACTATGACAACCCTGCTTTTATTACAAACATAAACATGATTTATTACATAAAACATCACTTGATACAAGAAATAAGATCAAGAGGTTAGGTGTCTTTGGGGCTTAGGATCATTACATAAAAACTTTAAACCAGAAATATAACATCTTTATTGAAAACATCCTTTACATGACCACTATAATCCTTCGTACTTAGCATTGCATGGGATAACCAGAGTACATGCATAAGAAAATGGTGAGCTATAAATGTCAGTAAGGGAATACACATGGAATAACATGTGGAGTAAAATAAATGTTATACATTAGGCATTTCAATATAGCACAAGAGAAACATGAACATAAAGGCATGATAAAGCATGATAATCATAACATGGAAATGTGGCAACAACACTTAACATGAAATTAGCATGAGCCAAGACTCATTGCACATGAAGCATGAGTAAACTCTCATTTCACATGAATCACGAGTGAACACTCATTTCACTTGAATTATCATGAATCAAAACTCATTGCACATTTCGTATCATGATACTATACTTTACCCAGTGCATTGGAGTGCTATAAGGTCGCACCCTTCTTAAACATTTCATTTCATGCATAAGTGTGCCACATGGATCATAAAACATGGATTCACAAAACATAATAATTTATTCCATGATAATGGAATGTGGAATTCATACATGAAACCTTATAATCAATATGTAATTGTGCATAAAGGTGAATTCCATTGATGGAGAAATGGGTATGGTATTCACCACACAATGGCATTGGCTTAGAAAATCAGTGTGATTTCGGCTGCGTAACGGCGTGACATAAGAACTCTAAAAAATGGTTGATTAGAGTGAAAGGGGTTCCTCAACATATTTACATGTAATGGATATTATGTAGTTCATATAGATATATTTCCCAACAATTGTAATGGAATTTAGATTCATGATACAAAAATTATTGCTTGAATGTAAACGAGGAGAGAGAAGTTCCTTTCCGAATTTCGGCATAGTTACAGGTGTAAATGGGAGGCATTTAATAAGAGAGAAAGGGGTCTCCCATCATTCAAAAATAAATCGGGCAGTATGAGGGAGGTGAGAAACCATACCCCGACATTCATAATTGAAATTAAAAGGGAAAAACAACTTAAATAAAATTGTACAAAAATGAGAAAGGAAGAAAAATCCTTACTTGGAAGTGTGCTCCCAAAGGCAAGAGAGAGGCTTGTGAGAGGCTTCTATTGAGCTTGGCGCACCATGGTAGGATTATAGAGAGATTAGGGATGAGGTTGGACGAACTCCAAAGTCTTTGTGTGAGGAGGAAGTGGGAGCTTGGGTGGGTTTATATAAGAAAGGTGAGGGAATTATTTATTATTTAGGTTTGCGACCCCTTACATTAAATTAATCCAAACCACAAACCATCCCATGGTTTGTGCCCATGGTTTTTGGCAAAGGGAATATTAAAAAAATATTTTGTATGTCCAAAGTCCTAACTTCTTAAAATAATAGGGTTGCTTATGTGGAGGTGAGTCACACTCCCATGGAAAATAATTTTAAAAGACAAGATGTTTAATAAGTCTTTAGGGGTCCATTAATGATTTGAAAAGTAGGTCAAACAAACCAAAAATCACATTATTTAAATGAAATAACATATATTGGCCTAATATAAAGCTTATAGTTTTTTATTACATCACTATTGGGTCATTATGATGTCATAAAACATATTATATATTTAAACGGTATTTAATTTTTACCCAAATATTTGACTATCTCAGAAAATTATGAAAAAATATTCATTGGATAATTTAGACATCCTGATTCCATATATAACATTTATTTTATCTAAGTAATTTTCTAAATATGTTAATTTTCACTTTTAAAATAAAAACTGACATTTATCGAAAATTCACGGGTTTTGACAAAAATGGATTTCAAACGATAATAAAAATTACAATTTCATTCATAAAATTATATGATCATTTACTAATAATAATAATAATATTTTATTAAAATATTATTTAATTCAAAAATCCCTTAATTTAATAAAATATTATTCTTAATTAAATAATATCTAAAAACACTATTTGAACTTTAAAAACTATTTTCAATCTATCAATAATGACAAGAAAGTATATTCATTATTATATACAAAAAATAATGTACATGAATATAGTACTAGTTATTTGTTATATAACCCCTTAAAACAGCCACATAAGACCTAAGGGTAAGGAGTGCGATGGTGACAGACTCTGGGGGTGGCTCAGATAACATTGCTCGAGTGGAAATCTCTATCATCTTTCACTTCCCATAGATGGTCTAACTCGAGCTTAACATGATGAAGATCAGATTGGGCTTGGTCAAGAGCGAATCCCAAGGATGCCACCTCTTTTTTGAGCTCCGATAAATGGGCTTCGTATGGAGCAATTCCACTTGATGAGGCCATCGCTTCTTTTATCTGAGTAAATTGGATTTGTTAAAGCACTATATCTATACTAATCATGTGATCACTGTTCAACAGCTATATTAGAAATGGTCAAAATACATAACATAAAACCAAAGTAGTTGACATTTTATATAAACATACAGAGACATTTAATTAGATCACGGGGGATTTCCATTAATGAAACTTTGGGTCGTTACATTTCCATTGCTGACTACTTTTGAGAAACTCATAAGCCATCTCAAAACTATCTAATTATTCATAAGAATATACTTCTTTAACTAACCACACATCTTTTGTGGAGATCACCTCTTTCGTGAATCTCATACATCCTTCTTGAAAAACTCTACTTTTGGAAATCTCATTTTCCCTTCGCAATTATCAACACTTTATCAAATCACACTAAGTCTTAATGAAGCTCAGCACTTTAGTCAACTTTTATAACTTTTGATAAATTTAATACTTTATAAATGGTTAAATCATTCAGTTTGTTTTCATAGCCATCCCTAAAATCCTTTCATCACAATTTGTTTATCAAGAACAAACTTTAAAAATCACCTTCAGCAAATCAATGCCTTTGGATTTTCATTAAGAATTTATTTTCTCAAATGAGGGGATAGAGGTCTATTTATAGACATTTTATCCCATCATGGAATCTTCCATCCCCAAAAATTCCTTTTCACAATGCTCTCCAGTCATGTTCCTAAATATACCTATTTTTGAGAAGCACTAGAGAAATTTCCCATTCATGAAGTTTCTTGTAGTGGTAGAGATATACCATTTTTCATCCCACATTCTCAAATATTCAATCCTTGATGAAACCATCTACTTTGTGAAGTTCAATATATTTATGGAACTACAATATTCTCAAAACTCATCCATTTTACATATTTTTATAAGGAACTCATGGAAATCCAACATTCACGATGATTGTGCCATCCTCTAAATTCTAGACCCAATTTTTTTTTCAAAGGCTAGGAAACAGCTCCACTATGTATATGCAACGTTTTGTACCACATTCAGAGTATCCATTAATTTTTCATGTATCTTTTTCAAAATACAGAGTCAAAAATATCTCTAAAACCCCACAACTGACCTCAAAAACCTACTTTGTAGATAAACACACTCAACCAAAAAGAACTACAATGTTACATTAATGGATTTATCTCAACATTCATAAATCTTGATCTATTAATTTTATTGGTGATTGGGATCAATAGCTTCCTTTGGATGAACTTTCATACAATAATATATTTATGTATGTTACTAAAAAGGATCCATATGAAGCCTAATACAGAATGAAATTAAAAACTTCACATGTTAGGATGAAGTTTGAGAATTAAATCTATAGGGATCCCAGAAATCTAGGTAGTTTGAAAATAAGGTAAGTGATATTTAGTAGCACATTCGAAAATCTCAAAATCATTAAGAATTTATAATGAAAATAAATAGAGAAATATAGAGTTCAAATCTAGTGCCAAGGAATTCCAATAAATATATCATTGGAATAATGTTATTAGATTTGGAATGATGTGGAATTTTAGCCCTAGATAAATCAATCCATATGAGATCATTAATAGTATCGTGTTGGTATCATATCGCTTAGAGTTTCCAATAAACATCTGTTTAGTTTAAAATAAATTCCAAATGTCATTTATATTGAAGTACATATCTAATCTTTCATATTTACAAAAATCATAGGAAATATAGGGGGAGAATTGTAAATTTTTATAAATAATGACTGGTATATGTTTTTTTACCAAAGAGATAAAGTGATGGTAAACACGACCACTCACTTGGTCAATCTTTTTTGGAATTCCAATAAACTATAAGAAAATACCTAGGAACTTAAGGATATAATTAGAAATAATTATAATCATCTATTTCCATTAAAATAAAATAATTCTAAATGATATGTTTTTTAAGTTGGGTAGAATGTATTATCTAGAGATTATAGAATATTTACTCTTTAATAATATTGATGTTTTTGATAGCTAGTAATGCACAGAGCACTGAAATTAATTGAATAATGCTTTATTAAAGTAAAAAAATAATGAAATTATTAGAGTGTTAAATGAGATATATAAAATAAATCACTTTTTTAAATAGGGGAAAATTAACATAAGAAAATACCATTATTTTCTTAGAAACAATTTTTAAATTGTTTAATTGATTTTTGTACTATTTTGAATTTGATTCATTTAAGGAATGATATAAATAAAATTTATTGATAAATTAAATTAATAATTAATAAAATAAATTAATGTTATTGGCGATATAGTTAAGTTATTAAAATTAATACTAGTCTAATAATTCAGATTTAATGGAAAAGTTTTATTTAAAGAAAATGTTTTTTTATATATGATTTTATTTAAAATATAATTTCACTTATTTAAAGTATTAATACTATGGAATTATATTTTTATAAATATTTAAAAATTAATTATTATTCATATATTTTTGATTTATTGATTATAGATGAAGATAAAATCATTTTAAGGAAAATGAGATATTTTTCTAAAAACTTTATTTATCTATATAATGTATTTTCATTTTAATAAATTTATTTAATCATTAATTATGAATGGTATTAATGAAACATGTATATTATAAATTAATTCAGGCAACTTACAATTCATATAATGTTTTTAACTATGTAATTAATTGTAATAAATTCATTTTATACTTAATGAAACACTTTTTTAAAAATGTTTTTTCACGCATTTTGTATGCAGATATTAAAATTAATTTCTTCCAGATCAAGGAATTGAATATTCTAAAATGAATTACATATTAGAATTAATATAATAAATATTAGGTAGTAATTTTATGTAAATTTTCTCCACATTTAATAGTTACCCATGTAAAAATCTTGTTACAATGACTAAGGTTAACATCAGTTAAAAGGGATTAAACTAAGGTATTATACATCTAATATCACAAAAATATTACCTTAAACCTATTGGATTAGATTATTAGAAACAACCTCAATGTATATTCATAATTGGGATAATTTATATTTACTTTATATGAGAAATAATTTTAATATATTTAAAGGTTCTTAATATTTAAAAGGTTACCACTCCCCTCAATTATAAAAGTGCACATCCTCTTCTCACATATCTACACAACATAAGTACCTAAAATTAAAAACTATCTACCCAAATAACTTTGAAAATATTATACAAATTTACATGAGTTTCTTTTCATCCCAATATACCCACCCAAGATTCCTTAAGGTTTTTTTCAAAGTAGATTATCCATGGAAGAGTTATATATTCTCACCAACCTTTTTCCAATTTCATTCTTCTTAAACATCATCCCAATATTATATAACCATATTAACAAAAATAATTCAATATATTTACTATATTAAATAAATTTGTGTTAATTTAATAACCATTTTCAATCTCCTTTAAATCTAATGTAAAATGAAAACATCCCTCAACAATATATACGGATTACCATCTCTATGGAGCGATGTGTTTTATTTTTCATCACTAGATATTATTAATAGTTTTATATATGGATTTATTTAATATATATCATATTTATGCTATATTTATCATTATTTTTAGATAAATTATTTTTTATCATTATTCATTTTCAACCATTGAAAAATGGAAACATCACTTGTGTGTATGTGTGGACTATCATTTCCACAAAGTGATGTAATATATTTTTCATCACCATATTACATGAATGGTTATAAAAGCATATATAATGGATAAATATATTATTTATTACATGATTAATATTCTATATATGATGAAAAAATGACCATGTTTAAAGGTACAATATCCCTGAACTAAATCAAACATGGAAAATATAACAATTTACATATAAATATTGATTTTAATTAGGAATTGTTAGTAAATTACCAATTTGATATTTAAGGAGAATTATATAGAGTAATATATTTATTAATATTGTCATTAAATTTATATATAGTATGGTTAAAGTTATTATAAACATGGTTAGAGTGTCTGCTAAGCATGTTGGGACATAAGGAAACAGCTTATATTAAAATCCAACCTTTTAAGGGGATTGTTTATGTTTGAATTTTAGTTATTGGAAAAGTATTGTTATTTCTCATACAAAATTCATCTATTATAATATATTGTGGTTATTTATAGGTTTTTAAAGTATTATTACTATTTTACCTCTCTTTGGTAGTCAAAAATACCCAAAGGATATTTTTAAGAAAATTAAACCATGTTTCTCTACTTTTGATCGAGATTATTTATATTCCATATCCATGTTCTTGAAGAATGTTTTATATAAGTTATTATATACATTAAAATTATATAAAAATATTTTTTTTACTATATTTAATTTTATTTCCAAAAATTTAAAAAGAATATTTTTTTTATTTTTTATGTTGGTAATTTTTAACATTCATTAAAAATGTGTGTAAAGAATGATTTTTTAAATGTTTTTGGAATGAAAAGATATTCCCATTATCATGTAATTTATTAATGTTTTAAACTAATTTATAATTTTCAGGTCTTTAAAATGAAAATAAAATTCCCATTTTCTATAAATATTTATTTTATAAAATTCATTAAAAAATGGATGTTTTCTCTTGTTTTTTCAAATTAAGATTCTGAGGGCTTTATAAACTCGTTTTTCCTATTTATCAACATACATTACAAATTTTTATAATTCACTAGGAATATGATCTTATTATACCTAGGAATAAAATTTTATGATAACATCAAATTCTTTTTTCTAGATGGTTTATGAGGATGAGGTTTTAATTTATTCATGAAACTGATTTCTTTCTCATGGGTATATATAACATTAAAATAATAATGGATTATATTATGTTCTTTTAGAATATATATTAATTATTTTTAATTTTTGATATATAATTATATTATATCCCTCTAATTTACTAGGTAATTTTTTATATTTCATGAGATTAAAGGGTACATAAGATGTTTTCCCGAGTCTAATAGGGTAAATATGAGTAGTTCCAAATCCCAAGAGGGTACATAAGAGATTATTCCAAGACCAATAGGGAATATAGGTTGTTGTTATAAGATGAAAAAGATATATATGTGGATAGATAAAAACTAAAATTTTATGAATTTCTTGGTGAGAAGCCTTGACATATGATTTTTGTGTTTATGGTAATGAGGATTGAACTTTACCCGTTATGGGTCTCCTTATACTATGATAGTCTTCATAGTTATCCTTGACTATGGAAATTATTTTCTATTCATATTTTCATGAAAAAATATTTTCTATTATGCTTATGATAATATATCATGAATAATTTATTTATTATTTCACACTATTAAAACTCATTATTTTTTAATGAAAATTCATTATTCCATGACTCATGTTTTATGGTTTGTGGATTGTATGTTATGATCTCATATGTTATGATCATGTTTTCATAAACTTATGATTATATTATTCTCACTTGTGATATTTTATTGATATCTCCCATGTTTACCCTTACTAAATATCTGAGATCACCCTTTCTTATGTTATTATTTACCACAGTTATGAAGAAAATTATTTCTAAGAAATGAATAAGAAGGGTATAATATGAGAATAACTTTATTGTATATATTCCATATAATTCATGAAATATACTGATAATGTTAATAGTATTTCAATATTCTAAATTTTTTACATTCTTTTGTATATATTATTTTGATATGTGTTGAATATTATTATAAAATTATGCAAAATTTATGTATGTGGTGCTCGAGTATCTATAGTTGGTATTGCATAATTTTCTAGCTATTTTTAGAGATTAGGTTATGGTAAATGAGGTCATAGAATCCATGATAACCTATGATAAACCAAAGTGATATAAGATGAACCAACAATGTCATGGGTTGAAACAAATGTGTTTTAATTTAGGACATATTATGAATGATATTCATTATCAAATGATTGTTGACGTTGATTTTTGATGTTTGATACTCAAACTAATATTTTTCTTCATTAATAGACCAACCAAGAAGGAACTATTTAGATAATGAATATGATAAAAAATGAAATGAACATATTCTTTAGAAACCAAATTAGATGGGGTATGGGATGAAAAATATTTTGGATATTCTCACCCAACTCTCTCAAGATATGTTTTTCAACATGAATAAGGTTTAACATCCAAATATCCAAAAGATGGACTAACTCTCCATTGATTATTTTATATCAAAACGTCCACCAAACATAATTTTTTCTTTTGTTCTATGTAGATATAATATATGGATCAAGTATATAGAAATTATGTTATCCATTATCTAGTGCTCGGATCATAAGAAGGTTGTTTATCATTTGGAATGTGAAGGTGATCAATGGGGGAATCATATTAAATACAAGAAAGTGGAGGTAATTGGATCCATTTTATGGGAAGAGTTTAGGATGGTATTTTTAATAAGTATTTTCATAGAACTCTTCATACTATAATATAGAGGAAATTCCTAGTACTGAAGTAGAAGGATGATAAACCCATTGGTGCCTATAAGGAATATGTTACAAGACTTATGAGGTACACTTCTAGTTTTATCAATAACCATGAAAACAAATTTGATTGATTATTTAGTGGATTTAAACTAATTCTATAAAATCAATTGACTATAATAAAATTTAATATCTATGAAGTAGTCATATAATGTTCTCTCATGGTAGAATTAAATTGTGAAACTGTTATTGTTCTCATGGTTTTAGTAACAAGAAGAGAAAAAAGATTTTCACGAAGATTGAAATTATAAATCACAAGGAGGAAAGTAAATTTACATTTGGTTATTAAAAAAATATATAAAGAAGCACTGGGTTATTTATTTGAATAGGCTAGGTAAATTCCCCAAAATTGGATGATAGGGCCATTGAGCACATAAAAGTATAAGTGATGTTAAGAGATCTTTTAATAAAATAAATAGAGAGAAATCTCAACCAAATGTGCCAGCCATTCTCAAATTATACGATTTCAAAAAGTATTGATATTATTATAACTAATAGATGAATATAAGAGTTAATGATGGAAATAAGAATCAATAAACTCATAATTCAAAGGAAAATGGGATGGATTATGAAATCAAAACTATTAAAGTGTATCATGAGAATTAAGTGGGTAAAGGTGAACTTATCATACACTATATAATGAAAATTTTAATTTTTAATATATCTTCTAGAAAATAATTTATATATAAATAATTTTCTAAGAGTATCGCATCACTAATTTAATGGTTAGATATTTATTTATCACTAAAAACCTATAATGATGTGATGATTCAACCACATTTCTGTATCTTATCTATGATAGAATTTGGTGGGATTGTTCTTCCTATAAATATTGTTACCATATAGTAGAATTTGATGTGATTTTTGGAAAGGGTTGGATCAATTAATGTAGTTACCAAATTAATTATCAAGGAATGGAAACCATATTTGATATTCTGAATCAACCTATGATCATTTATTAATGTGAGGATTAATATGATCTTACAATGGAAATTGTTTCTATTATATGGGTTTTCCAAGCTATTCATGGGGGGTATTTATCTCAAATATTTGGGGAGGAACTCAAAAATAAATATATAAATAGTATGGTTAATATATCAATGTATTTCTAGAATATTATGGCATTCATATCCCGAATTTTGAAGTTGATATATCAAGATAACTCATACCTTGTATTATACATATTTAAAAGACTCTATATAGAATGACATCAATTGGGTTGTAGGAATTGAAGATGTAACTCTAATAGAATATCAAAAAGGGATTCATATGCCCTATTTCCTCACTATGGGGTGCACCTATTTTTTATTAATAAGAAATATGGTTCAATATATATTTTCATTGATTATCAGAAATATAAAAAAATCACTATTAAGAAAGACTATCATCTAACTTGTGTTGATGTCTTTTTTGATAAATTATATTGAGATCAATAATTTTACGAAATTTTTATATATGATCTGGATATCATCAGTTAAGGGTAAAAAGTGAGGATATACCCAAGACAATCCTTCATATGATGTATGGAAATTATGAATTAATTGTGATGCTATATGGACTTACCAATTCCCTCATTATCATATTGGATATAATTAACAGAGACTTTAGAGAGTACCTTCAACAATATGTGGTTCTCCTTATAGGTGAGATTATAAAATATTCTATGATCACGTAAATGAACTATGATCATTTTAGAATTTTTTGACACCAAAATATTTTATAATGTATTTATTTAAATAACACCATGTTTGATAGTTTGTGGTATAATCAATACTAAGATTAAATAATGGAAAATATATTATAAAAATATAATTATTCAAATATGATCGTTCTAACCTAGTCAATGTTATGGTAGGTATAAATATGTATAAAATTATTAAGAAATATATCTAGGAAATTTTTCTTTAATAAAACAAATAATAAATGATACATTAATTTTCAATTTGTTATAAATGAAGATAAAATCTTTTGAGGCTAAAAGATATATTTCACCAAAAACTGTTTTATGTGTGGAATGCATTTTTTGAATTAATAGATTGAATTAATAACTATTAAAAAATAACACTAATTAAATGAGAATATTATATATCCAATATAGTTAATTAATATTTAATTAATTAAGGTTATTAGTAAAGGAATGATAATAAAGTCATTTTATGGTTCAAAAATACATTTTCATCAAAAATGGGTTTTATTTCATTTTTTTTGCGAGTATCATAATTAACTTCTAAAACTTTTAGAGAGTGTATTTGAAAAAAATGACATAATTTTCTAAATAATAATTTCAAAATTTTTATAGGATGAATTTTTTGAATTTTTCTAAAGATATTATTATTTGAGTGAATAATGAATGATATCAATTTTTGAATATTCTCATTTATTTTATTTTAAAAAATAAATTTAACAGACCCATTATTTATTTCATTTGTTTTTAATGTAAAATAATATCAATTTTATAAAAAATTATGTAAATAAATCCATATGAATCAAAATAATATATTTTCCTTGTAATAGGAAAATTTAGTTCTTAACAATGCAATATTTTAATAATTGTTTTTCATTTCATTTTCCACACATATATTAAATGTAATTTCTTCTATATGTACTAATTGAATCTTGAAAAATGGATTCCATATTTGGAATTAATATTTATAAATTTATTGAAGAATTTAATTTCATTTTTTGATTTTGAATAGTAACCATGATAAAAATGTGTTACCATGGTAAAGGTTAAATAATGTTAATTTAGTTAGAAACTAAGTGATAAGGCCACAAAATATTATATTAATTCTCATTGTATGATGGTATTTTGAGAATATCACCATATATTTTATATTGGATCATTTTAAATCCAATTTACTGTGATTAATAATTTATAATATTTAATGTTTTATAAACATTTCAAGTTTTCTACTCCCTAAATTCTAAAAGGGAAACTCATATACTCTCTTTCTCGTAACTTTTGAACACTATTGTTCAGCAATGTCATGCCCAAAACTCTCCCAAATATTCATATCCTTGCCTTATATGCGTTTGTCTTCTCTAAATACCAACCCTATAAGGATTACGATGTAAGATAAATGGTGATATATGGGGACAATGAGTTGAAGAATTTACTAGGAAAGTAAAGAGATGAGCTATGGGATTTCACATCTCAATTTCCTTTTACTGATACTTCTTTCATTTTTACAAAATTTATTATTTTTAAGGTATTATAAACTATCTTATGGATTTATTTTATGATCAATTTATTTAAATTAAACTGGTTTATAAGTCTCTTTCAAGCTCTCATCTTTAACAACTTTTTATTTAAAAAGTTACAAATGTTGCAAGGATTTTTATTCAAAACCATATTATAGAGTATTATTTAAAATTATTTTTCAAACATGTTATTTAAAAGGTTTCATGAACCGTCTTATTTTTACTTTAAATCATTTTAGATTTAATTTCCAACTACTTATTACTTTCTTTAATTTTTTTTTAAAAATTAATGATTTTAATTCTTTCTGGGTTAATTTAGAATTTTTTAAAAAGTACAAAATGATCCTTTTTAACTTATTCAGCATGAATAATTATTCCCTCAATCATATAAACAGTTAATTATCAATGTTCATTTAAAAATTTCAATGGATATTTTGTATGAATATTCTTTCTCAATTTTCATGGGATTTTTAGTTTTAAAAAGCTTTTCTAAGGATACAGAAACATGTTCTCATATTTACGACATAACAAAGGTGTTTTTCTTATGGATTAAAATTATTTTTCAAGATTTTTATGACAAAAATGTAATATATTATAAATTTTCTTCATAATATGAAACATTATCATTATAGATTATGATAGGTTTCTCAATATTGATCTTGACAATGGGTGAACCCTAGATAACTCTCCAGTGCATTGGGTAATGAATATTATTCAAAGGTAAAAAATGAGGGAGATAACCAAGATTGTTACTCTTATAGATGTAACATGGATTTAGTTATTCGGACATGGATTTTAAATGATTGAACATAAGTTATGAATATGATGCTCAAAATTACCCATATTTTTTTTAAAATAAATTTTTTTAACGAAATAATTTTATTTCGTAAAGTAAGGAATGGTTATTAACATTTAATGGGGAAATTTTTGTTTTTAAATGAAATATTTCCATTAGTTATCAAATTCCATAGGTTGACTATGATTTATAATATTTTCATGTTTATTATTTTATAAAATATTTATTTTAACTTATTTAAATGTTTTATATTTACTCAATGTTCTATTTTTAAAAGGTAAATTTCTTTATAGTATTTCTTGTTATTTACTAGACTAATCGGACTAATTTATTCTTATATCCCGTAATGAGCTTTGTTTTTATCTTTCCATATTTACAATAACAAATCATAAGGAATAAATATGGGTAGGAAATATAATGAATTCTATATCTAGAAAAAGAAAATTATCCATGAATGAAGGAAGTGTGTCAAGAATGAAACATGAGTGTGAACATAAGAATCATATTTTTTAAAACAATTTATGTATTAAATGTGTTATTATTCCCTAGGAATTTTAATGGTTCATTAGAATTATCTTAAAATATAAATATAATATACTATAATAATGTAATAAAATAAAACCCCTTTCTTAAATCATGTAATTATGGGTTTATTAAGGTATGTGGTGTTATAGTTGGTATTACAGTCGAGTTCTAGATAAAATTAATTATTAGGATGAATCATATGAGGATATGTTATGAGTTTTATATACCATTATGGTTTAATAATTAGATGGTGTATCATATGTTTAAATACATATATACCCCTTTTGAGGTTTTATGTGATATGAGTTCGTTGTGAGACATTTATTGATTTTTAATAAATGTTTGAGGTATATGTATCCCTTATTCCTAGTATGGGTTTTCATGAAATGTTTATTTGATGAATAATTATTTTATATATTTAATTCATAAATGTAAATGAATTTATATCCATTTGGGTTAATATGATATTTTATGTTAGGTTAATTATGGTAAAATTTGGTAAACGTGATATTACATTTTGAGAGTATATAATTTATTGTGTCGATAATCATGGGATTGAAAAGTAATTTGGTGACTAATGATTAATGTTATTTTAAAAAAAGTTCACTATATTGGGAAAGTTATATGATCAGTGAAATGAAATTTTTTTATCTAGGTTGAAATTTTATTTGAAGAGTAATTTTTGAGACATCTATTTGGAGCATATATGATTTTATTATATATTTATTATGATTCAAGTTATTTATGTAAATGAATAGACTGTATCTAAGATTGTATGATTAGGGAAAATACATTTTGAGTAAAAAAAATTATAATTTTTTATTATATAGAGATAATTGTTGTGTTGTTGATGGAAGAATATGTGATCAAATAATTCTATTATTTATGTTTTAATTTTGGTTGAGATTACTTTGAAAATTTTTAGAGATATTTATTCATAGAATGTTTAAAGATTAACTTTGGGTTTTATTATTTAGTATTTATAGATTGATGTATATTTATTCATATGATGTTTTATTCATATTGGATATTAACTTATCATGCGATAACCATTTTTTGTTTTGGTTAATCCATTGAAATTGGAGAAATAACTTTTCATCATTTTGTGGATCTTTTGGCCCCTTGAAATTTAATTTTTGTGCTTCAAGCATGATAATTAATCTTTAATGTTAATTTATTATAGTAAGAGATTATATAGAAGTTTAAGTTGGTTAAATCAAAATAAAATATTGAAATTATTCTTTTGAAATACAAAGAAACCAAGAAAGTACATTTTTTGTTCTCTATTTTCATAGTAAAATAATCCATCAAATCTTGAAAACTAATATTGAGATAAAAATGATATAATTTTACCTTTATTTATAGTTAATTATCTGTTTTATTTATCCTCTACTAATTTATGGGTTTTTGGTCGTTAAATGCATAATTTTCATGGTCTCTATCACTCTTTCGTTTTCCTTGGACAATATTTTTTTTATTCATGTCCATATTTTCACTTCCCATCAATGTCTTCATTATATCATAACTCGATTATGTGTTATTCTAGGTGACGTTCAAATTTAAATTTTCCACATTTTAGAAGGATGTTTAATTATCCATTTTTATGATGTGGGCTTTCAACAAAGGTATTTTTAAATATTGAAAAGTGTTTTCTTTCCATGATCATATATTTTATTCCACACCTTGGAATTAATTATGATAATATTTTAAACCCATTAATCATCAGAAATGAGATAACATATTGAGGTAATAATTTCATTAAAGGGTATAATTTAACCTCAAAATATTATATTATATTATATTTAAATAATAAATTGTTTTAAAGTGTGTGGTATATATACCACCATGTATAAAAAACAACAATATACTATATAAATTTGATTATTTAAAAATCACTGTTATAAACTAGCTATTCATTTGGAAGGTATGAAAAAAAGTATCTATATTTGAAAATATTTGTAGATAATTTTCCCTTAATAAAACTAATAATAAATAATAAATTGATTACAAATTGGTTTTAAATTAAGAAAAACTCTTTTGAAGGTAAATGATATATTTTTAATAAAACAGGTTTTATGTATAGGATGAATTTTTTTCTTAATAGATTTAATTAATAAATATTTATAAATGAACCTAATGAAATTATAAAATTATATATCTAATAAACTGAACTAATAATTATTTAATTATGGTTATTTCTAAATTAATGATAACAAATTCATTTTAGGCTTCAAAAATATATTTTATTTAAATATACCTTTTATTACATTTTGAGTGAGGATATTATAATTAATTTATTCCAATTATAGTAATATTATTTGAAGAAATGGTGATCAAGTTTTTACATCATAATTTCATAATATTCCTGGGATTAATTTTTGGTATATTTCTGAAAAGATTGATTTTTGAGTGAATAGTGAAAATGCCATTTTTGGAAAAACTGTCATTTATTTTCTGTAAATAAAGAAATTTTAAAGTATAATTATATTTTGGATTTGATTTCAAAGTAAAATAAGATCAATTTTATTAATTCCATTGTAACTATCATAATATTTTCTTCTTTTAAAATTTTATATTTATTCTTAAAAACTAAATTTTCTAAAAAAATCGTTCTCCTTGTGTATTGTGAATTTATATTAAAAGTAATCTATTCAACTTCTACAAATTAAATCTTGAAAAATTGAATCCATATTTATAATCTGGAGTATAATATTTATTAATTTGGTCAATTTCATTTATGTTCATTATGAATAGTAGTAATGGGAAAAATGTGTTACCACAGTAAAGGGTAAATCGGGTTAATTAAGTTAAAAACAAAGTGATAAGGCCAAAAAAATATTATCTTAATTCATTTTTATTGATGGTATTTAATCCCTTATCATGTTATATTTTAAAATATTTCGTTTTTAGACACATTTCCATGATTAATACTATATAATATTTAAATGTTTACAAAAATTATAAGTGTTCCACTCCAGTCACATATAAAAGGGTGCCTCCTCTCCTCACATCAACACACAGATTAAGACCTCAAGTTCATCAAATATCTACAAAAACACCTCCACAAAACCTTAAAAATGTCTTAGAGGTTTTTTTATTCTCAAAAGATCAGTCATATTATGATTACTATTTTTGAAAAAAACGATATATCTAAGGAGAAGGAGTTAAAGAACATATATATCAAATTAGGAGATATGGTAAGGGATTTCACATCTCAATTTCATTTGATTGAGACATTTTACAATTTCAACACATGTTTTAATGTGGTTTATGAAAAATAATATGTATATATTTAATCATTAATTTACTAAAATTAATGGGGTTTACAAATACATTCAAAATGTCTTATTCAACATCCTTTTGTATCATATTTTATGAAAGATGCAAAGGATATTTTGACAAAACTATATTTTAATGTATTCCATTAAAATACTTTCCCTCTATATCTCTGTTATTTAAAATGTTTCAGAAATACTATTATATATTCTGAAAAGTATTTTATATTTTGTTATCAACTTCATGTGATTTTCTTTACAAGGGGGCATAAAATAAATATTTTTATCATTTTTCTTATGGGTTAATTTAGAATTTTTTAAAAAGTGAAAAATAATGTTTATTTAATATACAAATATTAAACTCCTTTTACCATCATAATATACATTATTCCTTCTCAATGATACTTTAAAATATTCCATGGATATTTTTAAATGAAATATTTTTCTCAATATTCTATTAATTTTTAGTTTTTAAATTTTTTTGTTTAGAAATAGAAACATTTTCTTATCTTTTTGATATAAACAAAAATGTGTTTCTTACCGGTTTTAAATGATATAATTTGGGGTTTTTATGATGAAAATGTACACTATTGTGTATATTATATTAATTACATGGTACATGATCATTATATATGATAACGTGTGATCCCGATATAGATCATGATGTTAGGTGATCCATATATATCTCTCCAATGCATTGGTTAATGAATACTATTAAAAGGTGAAAATGGGGGAGATAACCATGTAGGTTAATTTTATATAATTATCTATGATATAGATATTTAGACATATGTTAAAAATGAGTGATCATTGGTTATCAATATAATGCTCTAAATTACCTAGATTTGGATTTTAAAAAGGATTTTTATTGGAATCCTTTGATTTCATGGGGTATAAAATTTTATGAATTTATAATGGTGAAAATTTTGTATTAAAAATAAATATTTTCAATAGTTCCTATATTCTATACTTTATTATGGATTTTGTGGATTTTTTTCGAGAAGAAATTAATTTTCACTTGTAGAAATATTTTATTTATGTGTTCAACGTTTTATTCTAAAAATCAAAATATCGTCATGGGTTTTGATATTTTATACTAGAATAATTGGAATAATTTATTCTTATATACTTTAATTTTTATTTCGCATTCTGTTTTTTGAAATGATTTTTATTGGGATTAAAGATGATTAGGAACTATTGTTATTCCTATCTCTAATAAAGAATGTTTCCCTTGAATGAAGAAAGTGTGTCATGAATGAAACACGGTTGTAAAATTAAGAATCCTATATTTTTAGAAAAAATGGATATTTTATGTCAGTATTACCAATGTAATGTAACGGTTTTATGTAATTTTTGATAATCAAAACCTAAAAGATCATTAGAATATAAGAAAGTACAAATTTTTTCAAAGATCATGTAATTATGGGTTTATTATGATTTGAGGAATTATAGATTTTACTGAATACCTTTATAAGGAGAATATGTTTTCCAAATTTTGAATGTGTAAATTATGGATACATAATGTAACATTATTTGGTTACATAATTACAAGATAGGTTATTCTAGTAGTGTAAAATCACAGGTAATTATAGAATTAATCTTTTCCATATTTATTATAATTAATTAATTTTATTGTAATTTTACCCTAAAAGAGAAGCTGTGCATAATAACTTACCCCATATTCAATAATTAATTTCTTCTAAATCTTATGTTTCACACAAGACTAAGTTATACAAAACAATAATATACTATTAAAATTATTTTTTAATTTGGTTATTTTTCCACCTTTTAATAGAATACTAGCATTGAAACTAAATTTTTACACTTTTATTATTATTATATTAAAAATGAAACTTTATTTTAGAACTATATATATCAAAATTTATATTGGGTGAATTTTTCATGTTTTTCTGAGAACTTTCTTATTTTGATTAATAGTGAATAATACTGAATTTTAATTCAAAACAGAATTTTCATCCAATTTATTTATATAGTTCAATAAAGTTTTTAATTGGTTTTATAATATAATTAGATCAATTTTATATCAATTAAACCAATTTAGGTAATTTGAAACAATTTTACAATGAATTTAGATATAAAAACGTAGAAAACCATTGATCACTTATACTTTAAATACCCACTTTGTTGTCAAATATGCGGAATTAATTTCAAATTAATTTATGCCACATATGTCATTGGAATTTAGAAAAAATTATTCCATATTTTAAATTATAATTATTTATAATTTGAAATTGGTTCAACTTTTTTTTTACCAAAAATATTTGAGATAGTAATTATAATTAATTACAGTGATTGTGGTTAAAATGTGGTACTTAGTAGTTAAACATTAAATTTAAGAGTCTAAATGACCTATAAAATTTTAAAAAATCATTTATATAGACTTAATTTGAAGATATGACATCTTTCATATAATTGGGATCTTTATTGGAGGCACGGGATGTAAGAAAGACCTCTCAATAGTGTTTACCATTTTATATTTACAAGAATGTCATTCCCCCTCCATTATAAAAATACATTCATCCTATCCACATCATTACACACATCGATCCCTTTTCTCTCATCCAATACCTACCCAAATAATCTCCAAAAATCCCCCCCTTAACCCTAGAGTCCTAAATTTGGGCATAAATTAAACCAAGGAATCTTTTTAGGGCCAACCAAAAGGAGCTATCTGAAACAGAGGTAACATTCTTCAATGTGCATTTATGTTTTATTTCTTTCTCCAAAAATCAAATTATTCTTTTTTACATAATTACATAATAAAGCAATTATCATAAATATATTTATACTTTTTATGTTATGGTTTTTACCAACACCTACACACACTTCCATCAAATGGGTAATGAAATCACTATTTGTGTATAGTGAACTATCGTCTCATGAAATGATATCATTTGTTTTTCCTCTATCAATTATCATTATCAGAAATTATGATGGAAAAAATATTTATATGATATATATGATATATATGTTGTATAAATACTTTATTAATTATTATATAACACATACCTCAATGTTTTCTATTTTTGTTACTACGATAATATCGTTTATGGATGTATGGACTACCAGCTCCTCAAAGCGATGTGATACGTTCACACATTACATGAAATATATTATGTATGGATTTAATAAAAACATTTGACATAAATAATATATATATATTTATGATATTAATTACATAATTACCTTTATATTAATATAATATATCATTTTCTTTATTACTCTTTCACACACTAAAAAGGTGAAAACATCATTTGTGGACATGTGGACGACCACCTCCTCGATGCGATGTAATTAATTTTACATAACAATAATTATATATATAATTACATATGACTAAATAACATGGTATTTATAATATAATGTAAACTATTGAAATATAAATTTTACTTACCTTATTTCCATAATGATTGATGAGAAATGAGAACGTTGTTCATGTGTACGTATGACCTACTAACTCCATGATCACGACGTTGGGTCATTTTTCATAATGATAATTCATGATTGGTCTAAAAATTATAATTGATTTGTAAATATGATAATTATTTATGGATTATTATTATGTATATGTTTATATGATGACTCCACTGACCCTAGTTGGCCTACCAATGTCATTTTTGACACACAAACCGAATATGGGGAAAACACCCAATGTAAACATAATTGTTTTAGTAGTTGTTCAAAAAATTGTAATAAGTTTAATAAAATTAATTAAAATCATGAAAAATATTTTTAACCATGTAAATAATTAATATAAGTTTATTATTTTGGGAGATAAATACAAACATGACTAGTCAAACTCAAGGTATTGGATTTGGTCTCAATCTCCTTTTATTGAGGCATATCATGATGTTGTACACCATTATTCTTTTATAATGTGTATATACAGACCCTTTGACATGTTATATCATTAAGACATTCTATTATAATGATATTTCATGTTTTTAAAATTTTATTCATTATTTATTTTTATGATTCATTATTTAAAAATGGTATGGGACACTTTGACTTTAATGAAATATATTTTCATTGTTTTAAGATTTAATTTCAAAATATTTTCCTCCTTGAATATATTGTTTATATTATTTTATGTGTTTATTTATATATATTTATTATAATTGAAATGTTATATCAATTTATAATTTCATTCAAATTTTTTTCAAAAAATAATCTTTTTACTTGTTTTATATATAATGTTTTGATAAACGACAAAAGAAATGTTTTATTCTTAATTACATGACGAAAATGACTTTTCCTCTTTCATGGTCATTATTTTATTGTATTATTACATTGCAAGGTTTCATTTTTATTAAATGAAAAACATTATTTCTTTTTTTGGGTATTTTTTTATTGAATTTTGTTTTTCATAATAAATGTGTATTTTGTATTTAAAATTGGAATTATAAAAGAGAAATTTATTTTAATATTTTAAAGTGACATTAATATGTGTTTAAAAACGTTTTTAAAAGAAGAAATATTTTATTTCAGGTTGTAGATCTTAGAAATTATAAATGATGTGTGCGTCTAGATAGCACCAGGTGATCTCGTTATATATTAAATGATGGGTGTGCCCAGATAACACTATAATGCATTGGGTAATGATTATATTCTCTAGATAATTATATTAGAAGTTGTACATATTGTTATTATAGTATCTAAGGGTTCTATAAAGGTTCAATGTGATGATTTCCCAAGGTAAAGACATGATTTTTCCTTGTATTATAATGAGTTTTCTTGAAATTGATATGTTTTAAGAAGGTAAAATAAATGGTATTTATTAAATAATTGTATTTAATGTTTGGGGGAAAATTTTAAGTTTTCAAAAAATGGTTTATAATGAGTTTTAATGTTTATAAATGGATTAATGGTTTCCTTCTTTTTATATCCCTTACTGATATTTTAATAATCATCCCACATTTCAAAAAATAATTATAGGATTTAATGATAAGTATTGGATTTGAATAGGTAACTTTTAAATTCATGTATAGTTTTCATACGGGAGATCATGATTTATTTTTTTAGAATGTTTACATGGTGGAAAAAATGGATAATGTTCAGAAGTGCTCACTATGTATTATATGTTTTTTATATATTAAATATAGATGATTTATTTAAAACTCTAAAACCTAAAAGATCTTCAATGTGAGAGAAAGTAAATTCTTGACTAAAAATCAAGATTATTTAATGTTTAAGGTCATGGCCTTATAGTTCATATTAGAGGTCATTTTAGATAACATTATATTATAGGTAAATTTTTGTAGCATTCCCTGAAAATATTTCACCTTATGGTTAATGTGAATTTATATAGAATTTGAAGATTTACATGTTTCATTATTTAAATAATGTTTATTAAAAATGGTTTTCTATAGATAAATTAAGGATGATTTATTGGGTATGAACTAAGAGGAAAATATATTTCTGAATTAACACTTATGGATCGATTTAATTGATATAGAATAGTTTGTTATAGTAATTTCTCAGTTGAAATAGGCTATAATTATTTTGGTTTCCATACTTGAGAGGAACCAGATCTACAATTAAGTAACATGAGGATAGTGGATCATATTATGAGACAAAATCTAGCATCATTCAGACGATCATGTGACCATGTTCTAGATGAAGGATGCATTAAACATATAGAATATATATTCGATAGCATCGGTTGTTCAGATCAACAAAAGGTAACTCTTTCAATTTATTATTTTGTATATGAATCTGATTAGTGGTGTTCAATGGATTTGAATATTAGAGAATTTAAAAATATTAATTCCTTGGAATATTATAAATTTAGGAATATTTTCCAAAGGTTTCTCAAATTATGATTGAAAAAAATTGGATAATTTTTTGTTATGTTTATAGATTATATTTGGTATATTCTAAAATCTTGGTGGAATATGAATGGAATGTGATGATTGTTTTTCATACCTTAAAAGAAAAGAAACGATATGGAATGTTTTGTAAGATTGAATTTTGGTTCAAAAAATTTCATTCCTTAGACATGTTGATTCTAATGATAGCATAACTGTTGACCCTACTAAAAAAAGTCATTGAAGAGTGTCAAATACCTACCAATGTCATATTTATTCATAGTTTTCTGGATTCATTGAAGGATTGATTAAAGTGTTTCTCATTAATCTATCTCACGAACATAGTTAACATTAAACATAGTTTTGATTATCTATATTTGAGAATGTGATTTTTGTTTTTAGTAATTTAAAAGAAGATTGGTCAATGCCCCAGATTTATCCCTTCCCTCTAGAAATAGTGATTTTTATATCTATAATGATGCTTCAGTAGAAGGACTTCATTGTTTTCTATTTCATAATTACAAGGTAATTTGTATGGTTCACTTTAGTTGAAAACCCATGAGTTAAATTACCATAAAAATTATTTAGAATTAATTTTTTTTCATTACAAATTAAAGGAATTATTTTTATGAAAGGAAGTTTGAAATAAATTCTAATAAAAATGATTGAAGTATATATTCATTAATAAAAAATTTTACCGAAGAAAAATAAGATGGTTGTAATTGATTGAAAATTATGATTACATGATTCATTACCATCTTGGAAAAGTAAAAAAATTGGGAAATGCTTTGAGTCGATAATGTAATTCTATATTAACCGTGTTACATTTGGAACATAACCCTTTGGTTAATGATTTGATGAATTTTGGACTAAAATATATGGGTGTAGGGACATACTCTATTTTATTTTTGGGTTTTAGTGCAACCAACTTTGTCAAAAAGAATTAAGAGGGGTCATAAGGTGGATAAATATTTCTAATAAAAGATATACGATGTTTTTGAATTGCATGTTTCTTGATTTTAATATTGATGAAGAAGTTGTTTTATGACTTTGAAAAATATTATGCATTCCTTATGATTCTCAATTAAGGAAAGAGTTATTGATTGAAGCTCATAGTTGTTCTTATTTCCCTTCATTCAGGAAACACTAAGATGTATAGAGACCTATCGGTTTATTACTTATGGGTTTGCATGAAAAGATACATTGTTAACTTTACCATGAAGTGTTTGAATTATTAGTATGTTAAATCATAATAACAGTTATCGAAGGGGATGGTTCAACCGTTTAGAGTGTCGATGTGGGAATGTAATAATATATCAATGGAGTTAATGGTAGTATTTCTAAATACTTCTCAAGGTAATAATGTGATTTGGGGTATTATTAATCGATTAACTAAATCTTTACATTTTCTTCCCATTCGAGATATGATGCCTTTAAAGAATATTTCTAGACTATATCTAAAAAGGAATTTTTAGGTAACATGGACTGCTTCTCTCAACTATATCATACGGTGATCCCAGGTTCACATTCAATTTTTGTATAGAACTTATGATGTTTTTAGATAATTAATTAAATTTTAATACATCTTTCTATCCTCAATATGATGGATAGTCTGAGTAGAAAATTCAATCCTTGTAAGATATTATTCATTCCTTCTCAATGGATTACCATGGAATTTGAGATTGACATCATTCTTTTATTTATTGTTCTTATAATAATAGATTTCAATCTAGTATATAGATGATTTTATTTAAGTCATTATATAGAAAGAGGTGTTGGACATTGGCTTTTTGAGATGATGTAGGATAAAGAAAGTTGATGGGACCAGATTTTGTCGTGGAAACAATAGAGAATGTTCAGTTGATTCATTGATAGATGATGGAAGATCAATAGAGGAAGAATATTTATGAGGATAACTGAAGGAATGATATTTATTTACGGGTAATTGATCATGTCTTTCTCAAATTTTCACTATGGAAAAGTGTGATGTGTTTTGGTAAGAAGGGGATCTTGAGTCCATGGTTCATTAGGCTGTATGAAATCCAGGAGAAAGTTAGATCTATTTACAACCAAGTGTATTTAACTATATTTTTTATCCTAGTTTCATAATGTATTTCATGTATTAATGTTAAGGAAGTATGTACCGGATTCATCTCATGTTTTCATACCTAAAGTAGTTCTGTTGGAAAATAGTCATTCTTATGAAGAACAACCAGCCCAGGTTCGTGACCATTGAGAGAAAGTTTTTGCATAATTAAGTGATTTATTAGCAAAGTATTTAATATAAAAACAATATTATTAAATAATAAACATAGGAATATAGAATATCTATAAGGAAAAAATCACCCAAATTACTTGAAAAGTGAATAAAATTGTGAGGATGCAATTTTGAAAAAAGGGAATGATGTAATATCCCAGGATGTGATAGAATAACTCCATTTCATATTTATTAATATTTATGAATTAGATAGTGATTTTACCTTAAAAGTGACACTATTTCTAATATCATAATTGACACACAATAATGTGATCCTCAAAAATCTTACAATTCATGCAAGGCTGAGTTATATCAAACAATAATATATTGTTAATATTATTATTTAACATGGTTGTCTTCCACATATTAATGGTAGACATTAATTGTAAATTATAAAACATTTATAATTTTTATATGAAAAAATAAAACGTATTTTTTAAATATAAATTTCAAAATATTGTTTTGGTGAATTTTTGATATTTTTCTTTAAACTTTTATATTTTGATGAATAGTGAATAATACTAAATCTTAGTTCAAAAAATCATTTTCTTTAAATTTATTTACATATAAAAACAATGTTTCTAATTATGTTTAAAGTATAATTAGTTCAATTTTATATCATTTAAACCAGTTTAGGTCAATTAAATGAATTTTACATTGAATTTATAAATAAAAATACAGAAATCTTTAATACATTTTTACTTTAAAAACATGCATTATCATCATGTCTATGGCTCTAATTTTATCTTAATTTCATCCACTTATGTGATTGTAATTTATAAAAATGGATTCCATATTTTGAATCAAAATAATTTATAATTTCAAAAAAAAATCAATTTGTACCAAAAATATTAGTGAAAGTAATTAAATTTATTTATATTGATTAAGGTAAAAATGTTGTAACTTCATGGTTAAAAATTAATATTAAGCACTTAAATGACCTGGAAATTTTTATAAAACCCAATTTACAGACATCATTCAACCATATCACATATTTTCTCAAATTTGTATCATTATTGGAAGAACATGATCTAAGGGAGACCTCTCAATAGTGTTTACCTTTTCATGTTTATAAGAATGTCACTCCCCCTCCATTGTAAAAAGTAATTCAAACTCCCCACTTATTCAAACCTATCAATATAATTTTCCAATCCAAATCCGGAAAACATAATCTACTTAAACCCCTTCATTCACCCTAGATTCATCACTTTGGGTATAAATCCATGTAAGGAATCCCCTTGGGGAAAAAATGGAGTTACATGAAATGAGGTACATTATTCAATGTGAATTTATGTTTTATTTCATTATCCACCGATTCAATTATTATTTTAACATTATTATATAATAAAATACATATCCTCAATATATTCATAAGTTCTTATGTTATGGTTTAAATCTAAACCTAAACACACTTCCAATAAATGGGTTATGAAATTATCATTAGTGTACAGTGAACTACAACCTCGTGAAATGATGTCATTCGTTTTTCTATTAACACATATCAGGTTTGGGAATTATTATGAATATAATATTTTTATATGATATTTATGATATTTATGTTTTATTTATACTTTCTTAATATTTTTATAGCGCATACCTTCATTCTTTCCATTTTTTGTAATTATGATAACATCGTTTGTGGATGTTTGGGCTACCGCCTCCTAAAAGTGTTGTGATAATTTCATAGATTACATGGAATGTATTAAGGTTGGTTTTAATAAAATAATGAAATAAATAACATATATATGATATTAATTAAATAATTACCTCTCTGGGTAATATAATATATCATTTTCATTACGACTCTTTGACGCACTGAAAATGGGATAACGTCATTCATGGATGAGTGGACTACGACCACCTCGATGCATTTTGATTCATTTTACATCACATGAATTCTATATATAAGTATATATGATAAAATAAAATTTTATTTATAATATTTTTATCATTATGGAAAGATAAGTGTTATTTATCTTACTTCAATAATTATCTTTGAAAAATTGGAACATTACTCATGTGAATGTACAGCCTACAGTCTCTATAATCTTAACATTGGTTCATTTTTCATAGCCATTATTCCTGATTGGTTTTAAATGTATAAATTATTTTTAAATATAATAATAATGATATTATTTTCATTTTGGGTATGTTTATATAATAACCCCTTTGGAAATAGTTGTCCTACCAAAGTCATTTTTAACACACAAACCGAATATGGGAAAAACATTTGAATTAAAATTGATTTTTAAAGAAATTGTTTAAAACATTGCGATAAGTGAAATAAAAGAAATGATAATCTTGAATAAGGTTTTGAAGAATGTAAATAATTAACATAATTTTATTATTTAATATTATAAAGACACACATGGAAAGTCAGACTCGAGATAAGGGATTTCATCTTAATATCTTCTCATTGAGGCATATCTTGATGTTATATACCTATATTCTTTTATAAGGTGTATATACATACCCTTTGACATGTTATGTCATAATATTTAAATTATTATGAAATTAATTTTTTTATTATTTTTATTTTATAATTATTTTTATGATTAAAATATTTTAAAGTTGTATGGGGCTCTTTGAGTTTTAAAAAAATCTTTCTTACAAGTTTTAATACTTAATTTTAAAATATTTTCCTCCATGTAAATTTTCTTGATAATATTTTATATTTTTATGTATATAAAGTTATTATAAAGTATTTTTTCTATATTTTATATTTAATTCAAATGTTTTTAAAAAGGGTCTTTTTATGTCTCTTGTACAAAATATTTAGACAAATGACAAAAGGAATGTTCTTTTATTAATGTGTATGATGACATTGAATTTTCTACCACTATGGCCATAATTTTATTTTTTATTTCCTTTACACGATTTCAAGTTTTATTAAATGAAAATACTTCTATATTTTTTTTTGTATATTGGTATTAAAAAAAAATTTCAAAAGAAAGGTGTATTTTTTAATTAAATTGGTTTTTTTAAAGGTAAACGTATTTTAATATTTGAAATTGATTTTTGTATGATTTGGAAAGAGTTTTTAAAATGTTGAAATGTTTTATTTAATTTTTTGGTTCTTGTATATTATTAATGATGAGTGCCCCCAAATAGAATATGGATCTCGTTATAGCTTAAATGATAGGATCATCCAAATATTTCTCCAATACATTGAGTAATAATTATATTATATAGAAAATTATATTGGAAGTTGTCGGTGTGGTTATTAGATTCTATAATGGTTATGTAAGGATTCCCTAAGGGTCCTATTTGATGATATCCCAAGGCACTTACAAGAATTTTCTATTTTTTCTATTGAGTGTTCATGGAAATAAATTGTCTTCAAAAGATAAAATTAATTATATTAATTAAATAATGAAATTTACATTTTCTATAGAATGTGAGGATTTAAAGAAATATATATTCATGAGTTTTTTTATTTATCAATAGACTAATGGGTTCATTTGTTTATATCCCTTACTAAGCTTCTTATGTTCGTACCATGGATTTAAATGATTTTTCACAGGATTTAATGATGAGTAATGGGTTGGAATAGGTTAATTTTAATGTCGTGAAGAGTATTCATAGAAGATCTCATGATTTATATTTTAAAAGTTTTACATGGTGATAAAAATAGATACTATTTGTAAGTGTCTACTCTGTATTATATGATTTTTATGTATTAAATATTTCCTAATTATTTAAAAATCTAAACCTAGAAATGTTCTCAATTTAAAGAATGTAAATTATTGAATAAAACTCAATATTATGTAATGTTTAAGCCCAGGGCCATATATGTAGATCCTTTGAAGCTGACAGTTTTTTAAAAATAGAATATAAAAAAACATTGTGTTTGAGATCTATAGTTTTCTTAGATATTCTAGATATTTCCTTTTTTTAATTAATTACATTTGGATATAATATATAATAACCATGATGACATAGATATGATTCATGTTGTGATAATCATGACTCCAGTAACCCCGAATTGATGTCTAATTTATTACATTGGTGCAGATAGAAGGATAATATACTAAAGGACCAATTAGTTTACTAATAATAGAGAGCATGATATTTATATGATACCCATATTACACTAGGGATAAAATTTAAATGATAGTGACAGAAAAATTCAGCATCCTTGAATTCATTCAAAGAATTATTATTTATATCCTGGGGAAAGGAAACAAAATAAGTGTGACATAAAATTATCAGTAAGGTTGAACTAAACTGTCATTGAAGCCGGTCAAAGTTTAATATTTATATTCCTACTAACTACAGTATATGTGGAAAGCAGGTTCAAACCCACATGGAAGGCTATTTTGGCCACTATTCTCAAAAAACAAACTAAATACTCCACTATTGTCAGTAGCATAGTTATTTTTTCTATTTTTTATCTTTTAAAATGTTTTTTATGTTTTTATGAGCTGTAATGTTAAACAACACATCTCTTGTAAATGTTTTCAACCTATATTAAAATAGAGAATAGTTGAAAATAAAATTCAACAAAGAAAATAAAATGTTGATCAAAGATAATGGAAATGAATGCTTAGGGATTACTCTAGTCTAATGGTTTAAATTGTTTCTCCTATTCATGTAAAATTATTGCATCGTACCACTTCATAAAGTCAACTTACTTATCTCTATGGGAGTTATGTTGAGGAAATTGTACAACTTCGAGTTCGCCACTCCAAAGAAGTACAACTCCAAAAAACAATGATTTCAAAGAGATCAACAGTATTAACTCACTGAAAGTACTGAAGTTTTACATTAAAAGTTGATTGTTTAAAATATGATTCCATAATCAAACTTGCAGAATGATTACAGAGTTTTAAAAATTTCAGTGTTTGTGGTACAAAGCATAAATGTGTAATTAGAATTGATCTCACCGATCAATCCTAATCAATGAAGAAATGTTTAATGAAGAAGATGAAAAAGATTACTAGTAGATCAAGAAATCTCCCCAAACTAAAAACTTAGCTAACTAA
This sequence comes from Viscum album, assembly GCA_963277665.1. Lineage (NCBI taxonomy): Eukaryota > Viridiplantae > Streptophyta > Magnoliopsida > Santalales > Viscaceae > Viscum > Viscum album. Next base: position 1,629,916,044 of record OY728130.1, read on the forward strand.
TATATTTTTCATTATCACTATCTTGAATACAAAGGTCATTCAATTACTAAGGATGATATTTTAATGATAACTGAGGAATAAAACTCCCTCTACTCGCATCAATCGCTGCTACTCTTGGCCCTCAGAACTCCAAGGATGGTTCTCCAAGAAGTGCTCCAGGTACTCTTCTCTCTCCAAGACTAGTGTGCTCATCGAATGAGTGTCATATCATGAATGATTTTTTTTTAAATATGTTGATTGTTCTGATTAAGTATCCTGCTATCATAAGCTAATTGTCACCAAACATCTTCCACTGACTTCAAAAGTTATTCTTTAATGCACTTTAAAATGTGCGTTTTTTCGCGAGAGCACCTCGCGCTAGTTTTACTCACATAACTAACTCCCGCAGAGTTAGTTGAATGCACCTGGACACATTTACGTCTCTTGAAAGAACCTATAAAGTTAAAAAATAAAAATAAATAACAACGAACATAAATAATGAAAAATGGTTATTATTGAAAGTTTAGTTTTATTTTTACTCATTAATAATTAACTATAATTAATTTATAATTATTTACTTTTATATTATTTATACAGTTATCCACTTAATATTTCAATGGTAATACATAATTTAATTAAAACGTTATTAATTTAAATATAGATAAAAAATAGTTACTAAAATTTTAATTTTATCATTTTTAAGTAAGTTGTTAATGTTTAAAAACATAAGAAAATAAGTAAATAAAATAAAAAGTAGTTTAGAAATTATTAATAATTTAATTGTCATTATTTTTATAACTTTTAAAAAAAAATTGATCGATTAAATGTTATTTTAATTTAGTAATTAGATTTAATACTTAAGTTTTAAATATTTTAAAATTAATAAGTATATGTTATAGCTTACTTATAATTATTATTGATTATATAATTTATACTATAATCAATAAATTAATTTATTATTAAAATTTATTATAAATTAGGTTTTATATTTTAATTTATAATTTATCTATGTATTAATATTATGATTGTTTTAAATTATAACTTTTATAAATTATTTTATATTTATTTGACTTTTTAATGTTTACTTTAACCAAAACTTTTACTTTTTTTCTTTTACTCTTTTAACTTTACATTAATTATAATTTAATTATTATATTTTTTTTACTTTACTTTTATATTACTTTATTATTTATTTTTTAAACTTTTTGTGTGTTATCTTCTTCCTCCTCCACCAGGCGGCACAATATATCCTTGAATCTAGCATATCCAGCACAACTCGGCTCCTCCGATATAAATACATTAGTGCGGAAGACTCCCTCAAAGCAGCTGGTCTGACGGCCCCTCGACTCCAGCACAGCTCTCGGCCTCCACCACCCAAGCAGCGGATAACGGTGTAGCGAAATCAGATCTTCTCGGCTTCAAGCAGGGTAGTGGCGGCGAACCAGCTTCAGCGTTGGACAACGATGTTCAGATAGTGCGGCAGACCTGCTGTACAAGGTGCGGTGAGACTCCTCACTCCATCAGATCGAGCATTGGGGCGGCTCCAAACTGGTGTCGTCTCCTTCAAGTGGCTATCAGCCTTGATTCACGCTTCCAGTGGTGCTTGGCTTGCCAACTTAGTCAATGGAGGTGGCTTGGTCCAGCTCAATCCTCCTCGGGCATTCTTTCTTCTCACGATGTCGGATGGATTTCAGAACTATAATGGAATACCTGCAATGATTCAACAACACTGACTGCGTCAATTATTCTTCGAAGTTCATCGAACTCATATGTGGATTTTTCAATCCTAAATAATGGTGGATCGATTGTGGATGCTCAAAAAGATCTCGAGCGCAACACTATATTTGATAGCAGCACGAATCTACTTGACTTACATGAAGGGCGAGTAGCTTGGATATGTTGCAATCTTCCTCGGGATGATTTGGTAGTGGTGCGAAAGGTTCGTGAAGTGAGGATGGAGGCATAGCAAAGGTAGGACACCGGTGGTGTCATGGTTACTTTGAAATCGTGAAGGAAACAGTGCGAGGTGGAGAATCGGTGAGATAGGTGAGGGAGAAGGAATTGAAGTATACCGGTGTGGTATAGAGGGGGTGCCACGGGCATTAATTGTGAGGTGCAGAATAAAGTGAAAAAAGAGCTAACCATGAGGATTATGTAGCACCCCGAGATTTTATCAGATTTATTCTTTTTAATTTCTTTCAAATATTCTGTTTTATGCTACACAAAGATTATATTATGCTATATGCAAGACCGTATAATCTTGCAGTATATGCAACAATATTCTTGGATCATGTTACACACAATTTCATGTTCGTTTTATAGTAGTTATTCTACGCAACATTGAGTATATATATATATATATTCAATGTATAAATGAAATGTGGTTGGATTCTGTTATACGCAACAACAAAGGAGTCTTGCACTACACGCAACCTTGACTTGTCTTACATTACACACAATCACGACCTTCGACGTTAGCGTGTGTTGTACGCAATATCATGTTTCACTAAACAACGATATGTTTTTAAAATATTACATAAACTTGCCGTTATGAATAGTAATACGCAATTTTTGGAAATTTAATAAATTTTATCTTTCAAAATGGACTTCTTTTTAGAATTCTTAATATCGAAATTAGCCTACGATAAATTTTTTGTATTTTTTTGAAATCATTCAATTTTTGATAAATAGTGAAAACACTGGGTCACTAATTAAAAAATGATTTCATTAAAATAATTATTTATTTTATTTAAATTTATTTTTGGTCAAAATTGATACACAATACCTATATAAGTTCAATTTAATTTACTGGTGTCATTTTATAAAAAAATTTGATATATAAAAATTTTGTTTAACTTTTCACCGTCTTTTACCCACGTCCTAAGAGAATTTGAAAATTTACATAAAACCTAATTTTACCTCTTCTGTGAGTAGAATTTCGAAAATCTGAGAGACATGCTTAATGTCAAGGAGTAAAATGTGGTTCAATAAGATAAAAATAATTTTAGGTGAATAGTAAATTTTTACTTTTATTTACCACGGTTACAAGTAAATAGGGAAATTAAGTTTAAAAATGATATTATTATTAGCCTAACACATGTTCTAATTCTATTGGATAAGTATAATTCGACCAAAAACAACCTTAGTAATATAATATTATCATTTAGGTTCACTTGGATTACATTAGGACATTTATAATTATTTTATTTAAAAAGAGTAAAAATAGTTAAAATCAAAGATTAATAGCTAAAACCTTTTTAATATAGGGTTATACATAAGCTAAATTCGACTATAAATATTCATTAGAAAAATAAAAATATTTCCTACATAATGGTATTTTATTTATAATTTTTAGACATTAAATAATGTAATTTATTTATGATACAATGATGATGCACTAATTACCTTATTAATGAAATATTAACAAAATTGATGTTATAAATACCAAAATACAAGTAACTTGAGACTTTTTATGAATTACACTAATTTTATAAATTAATATGACATTTTATTATTGATTTAATTAACTTTTTTAGAACTAATCATGTTGTTATGATTTTCACAAAAGTCAATTACCAAATAGTGTCAAAATTGACATAAAATAGTTTTTAAAACAAATATTATAATAATAATTGTTATTATATTCTTAAAAATCGATGGTTTGGCCAAATTAATTATATAATGTTATATATATTAATAATTAACCACTTGGGGTCCGTTTGGCGTGTTATAGTATGTTTATTATCCATATAGTGTAAGCAAACAAGAATCCACGGTAAAAGTTAAATTATTTAACTTAGAGTTAAATCTAAATGATAAGGTTAAAATAGTAACCTAAACATGTATAAAACCTATTGGTTGAGAGGATTTCGACCCATACCCACATTAGATTTGAAATAAATCAATTTGGAGCTATTATAAACCGAATATAACTTTATTATAAAATAATATTTTCAGTTTTTTCCAAAGGTTCCCCTCTCTTCCCTTATAAAAAGAGCACCCCTTCCCTCTTCTCTTCACACCCTTTTTAACCTTGAAGCTCGGCAAAAACATACCCATTTATCTTCTCCACTTCCCTAGCAACATTCAGGAGGTTTCTGGTCTTCTCAAAGGGCCAACTCTACTTCCTTAAGTGGAATCTTAAAGGAGGTGTGTCGAAGAAGAGATAATCTCTTCTTTCGATTCACTCAAGTTTCTTTATTCTTCTACTTCTTTTTATTTAGTTGTCTCATTATAAAGTAATAACATCAGTATTAATTATATACAGATATGTTATTATAAATATGAAACCAACCTATTTCACCTTCTATCCATCCTACAGAAAATGAAATCAGCACGCGTGCGTACGTACGGAATACCATCTCCACGCCGTGGTGTAATCTATTTTCAACAACCACCTTAATTGGATGGGTATAATGGTGTAAATAAATAAAAATATATGATTATTGTAAAGTGATATTGATTATGAAATATTATACATACACTTAAATACAAATCCACGATCATGGGAATGATATCATCGCTCGTGCATACGTACGGACTACCGTCTCCACGACGCGATGAGATTCATTCTCTATGTTAACCATTCATGAATGATTATAAAGTATATATAATGAATAATAATGAAATATATGACATATTAATGATACTGGATTTATGTATATATATATGTATGTCATCTACATAATTCCATTCAATTCAATAAGGAAACGAAAACAGCGTTCATGCGTATGTACATCCTACAGGTCTCTATGAACAGTGTATTTCATTCCATTTATTGATATATCATATATATATGAATATTATGAATATATATTATATATAAATCATTTTTTAAATTCTATAATTAATTAAATCCGGATATAAGTAATAATATCAAGAACAACAAGTCGAAACACGTACAATAAATGAAACGATTTTACCTAAATTACTGCTTTTACATCAAATTTACAAAAGAACAGGTAATATAAAGTCCTAAGTAAACCATATATGATATCATAACAATGAATATGATTCTGTAATAAGTCAATGAAATTATTTAAATCATTACACAGGAGGCTCAGATACATATGAAGCATACCGAACATAAGGTAATGGATAACTTTTCCAATCTCATTTTTGTCCGAGATTGTTTATTCGTATGTATTTACTGGGGTTATTGTTATCATCCATGCCCATGTTTTCTAAAAATTATTTCATGTATTTTTAAAGTCCTTTTTAACCTTTTTTGAATTTTACCACATGTTATGATAGGAATCTTACTTTTTTATACCACACCAAGAAGTTTTTGACTTTTCTGACAAAAGTACGATGAGAATGTTTTTTTAACTTATACGACATGAACAGATTTTTATGGTTTCATAAAGCCTTATTTTCATGAAGCTTACTCTACAAGATTTCATGACTATTTTCAACAAAATCATTTTCTTTTAAAATTACATGGAATTTTGTGCAAAGAAAATTTATTTTGAAGAAGAATGGATATTTTCTTCAAAAATTTCCTTTCAAGTGTTTCATCAAAACCATTTTCCATCTAAGATAACATTATTTAATATGTGTATGTTTCATGTATAATGTCTCTATTATTTACATGGTTTCACTTTTCATATGATTAAATGATATCCATTGGTTTTATATGGATTATGCTATGATGGGATGATGCTTATGAAACCCATTTTATAAGTTGGCTTATGATGAATGATTTATGTTTATATTGTGGAACACATAAGAATGATTTCATTATGAGATGGGTGGGACCTATATCTCCATCCAATGCATTGGGTAATGATTTATATCTCACTAGATATACATGGCTAGAACGGTAAGTTAATTTTGTTTAGTGATATAGGACTGGAATGAGTAGTGAACTCGATTCAGAAAAGGACTTTGTCAACTAAGATAGTCTTGGCAGCAATGCCTTGGCTACTATGGAAATCATATAATTTGCTTAATGGTTTCCACAATGACATGTTTTATTCCCATGCTATTTTATCGTGATTGATGTTACATTATGATCTATGTCTTACGTACCACCATGTTTTATGTCATTTCTCAAAAATTTGATGTTTAAACATTATGTTCATGTTTTTAAGTTCAAATGTGTAGGGTTTGTATTATTTTATCCATGCTAACCCTTACTGATAATTTTAGCTCACCATTTATATGTTTTATTTTCCCCAATATATAAATAAAAATTTTAGGTAAAAAAAGAAAAATATTTATGGTAGATGTTGAAGATCTTTAACCAAGATTAGAAGAGTATGTTCCATGTTTCCAAAGACACTAAACTGTTACGGTCCTTTGGTGTTTGTTTTGGTTATGTATTAAGTATTCCGAAAAGGTAATGTAATTTCCATGTACGTCAAGCTATGGTTCTCTACAGTTGGTATCAGAGAGAAGGTTTAGTTAGCCTTTGGAAACAAGGATACGAAAACTTCAGTGAAATCCCTAGAGATATTTCTAAGGTATGTATACAGATGTCTCTATGGTTAAGTATACGTATAGGTTATAGTCCTAGAATCACGGTAGCGATCATAGAATTAATATTAATATTTTATATATTGAAGTTACTCCTCATTTAATATGTTGTTTTCCCTGGCATGATTTTTTCCTCTCACACTATTCTTTTTGGGTTTTAGAAAATGGCTGGAAACAGGAAGATTCACGATAATTGAGGATATGATGGACAATGTAATGATATTCTTTATCAACAACCAAATGAAATGGGATTTGGAAGTCCAAACATCATTATTATGCTTAATCAGTAATCTCATAATATGATCAATAATATCAGCTTTGTTAAGTATCCCGACTCATCTAATAAGAGAAATATGGAGTTTCATGATGATCATAGAGGAATGAAAGTTCAATTTCCCTTATGTAAATCATGTGGGAAGAGACATCAGAGAGAATGTTTCAAAGGAACTGGAAGATGCTTTTGATGTGGAAAAGAAGGACACAAAGCTAATAATTGCAAATGAAAAGGTTCAGTTAACACAATGGACAAGGATAATGGTATTGCTAAGACATCAACAATGATTAGATGTTTTAAATGTGGAATGTATGGGCATTATGAAAACCAATTCCATAAGGGAAAGTCTCATGAATAGAATTAGCATAGTCATATGGGTAGTATTTATGTGGATGATGATAAGGAGACTACAAATGATATATGATATGAAAGAAGTGTTGAAGCCTGGTCAATTGTTTAAGAAGGTAGTGGAATGATTTATGTTTATCAAGAGTTATGTTTTATAGGTAATGATACTATAGAATAAAGACACATCTAAGGATTGTTACACTATTGTTTTTCCTAAATTATTTGAATGTATATATGGAATGGTACCGGTAACCATGAAAGGTTAATTCATATATTTTTGGAATGTGGATGATATGAACATAATGAATGGATAAGGAGATAATGAAATGTTTTATAGAATTGATGAGCTCATGGATGATATAAGGATAGTGTGATATCATGGTTTGAGTATATAAAATTTTGGGGATTTTGGTATGTGGAAAGAGTTAACTTTTGAAAGCATTAATTTTTTCACTAAGGTTCAGTGGGTATTCATTTTTCAAGAGAATACATGATTAAGGTATTCATATGTTTGTAATGTGACCTACAAGATATATCTCTTATGGGGGATAAATGATGGTATTCACAAGCTTGGTTGATAACATTTCTAGTAATCATTTTTTTATACTATAAGATTGGACAGAAGTATTTTCGATAAGCTTAAAGGTTGGAATGTATTAAGTTAGACATAAGATAGTATTGTTTAAGGCTAGAACGTTTTTTCGATACTATTTATGGAATGTTATAATAGTGTAGTTTTAGAAAAAGGACAACCCATAGGACGAGCGACAACCCATTGCGTCGGAAAAATTTGTGGGAATCGAACACACAATCGAAGTGCGACAAGCCTTTATCAAATACCACTGGCCTACAAGAAGTCATTGCTTTGTAAAAAATAGTTTTATTTTATTAATAAGGATGATAGATGAAGTATAAGTCCATTTTGGAACCATATCTAATTAATCTCACCATAGATGGACTTATGCATATAACTTTTTCTAACCCTATGTTTGAGACAAATGGAATGACTTACCAATCTATCGCATGATCTTCTAACACATCACAAAAGACAAATTCAACTTTGTTTCTTTAAGAGATGAAGTGGAAATTGTTTGAGGCACGAGAAATGTTGATATTGTACCAAAATCAAGTAAGTATTTCTTTTAATTCAAAAAATATTCAACTTTAGGGAAATGATCATGAAAACTAAAAATGTTGTCCTAGTTCCCTCATATCTGATGAATCAGATGGTACCTTAGATCATAAAAAATTTATGGATTTGTGATTGTTGGCTTTATCATAGCCATGTCCTCTACCAATCTCCATCAGAACTTGATGGTTAGATTTCTCTCCCATATCCATATTTTCACCTATGTTATCCTTTGTGGAAACCCAGTGATTAGATAATTTGGGTAACTGTTACGTTTCATACATTAGTTTTTTAAGATAAGTTTTGGTATTCCTTTTTATGATGTGGGTTTCTATGAAAGAAACTCTCATGTAATAAACCATTTATAACCCCGATGAATTTTGAGGGTGAAATTAATTTTAAGGGGGTAGAATGTAACACCCCGAGATTTTATGAGATTTATTCTTTTTAATTTCTTTTATATCTTCTGTTGTACGCTACACTAAGATTATATTTCACTATACGCAAGACCGTATTAGCTTTTAGTATATGAAACACTATTCTTGGATTTTGTTACACACAATTTCAAGTTTGTTTGATAGTTGTTATTCTACGCAACATTGAGTGTGTGTATATATATATATTCAATGTATAAATGAAATATTGTTGGATTCTGTTATACTCAACAAAAAATGAGTCTTGCATTACACTCAATCCTAACATGTCTTACATTACACGCAATCATGACCTTCGACGATAGCATGTGTTGTACGCAATATAGAGTTTCACTAAACAACGATATGTTATTAAAATATTATATAAACTAGCCGATATGAATAGTAATACCTACTTTGTGAAATTTTATATATTTTATCTTTAAAAATGGACTTCATTTTTGGATTCCTAATATCAAAATTATCCTAGGGTGAATTTTTTGTATTTTTCTGAAAAATTTCAATTTTTGATGAATAGTGAAAACACTGGGTTACTATTTAAAAACCGATTTTTTTTAAATAATTATTTAATTTATTTAAATTTATTTTAGGTAACAATTGAAACATAATACCTATATAAGTTCAATTTAATTTATTGGAGTCATTTTATAATAATATTAGATATATAAAAATTTTATTGAACTTTTCACTGTCTTTTACCCATGTCCTAGGAGAATTTGAAAATTTACATAAAACATAATTTTACCACTCTTGTGAGTGGAATTTTGAAAATCCAAGAGATATGGTTAATATAAAAGATTAAAATGTGGCTAAATAAGATAAAAATAATTTTGTGTGAATAGTAACTTTTTACTTTTATTTACCACGGTTAAAAGTAAATAGGTTAATTAAAGTTAAAAATGATATTATTATTACCCTAACACATGTTATAATTCTATTGGATAAGTATAATTCGACAAAAAACAACCTTAGGAATATAATATTATCATTTAGGTCCACTTGGATTAGATTAGGACATTTATTATTATTTTATTTAAAAAGTGTTAAAATAGTTAAAATCAAAGATTAATAAATAATATTTCATAATATAGGTTTATACATAAGATAAATTCGAATATAAATATTCATTAGAAAGATAAAATGATTTCCTACATAATGGTATTTTATATATAATTTTTAGGCATTAAATAATGTAATATATTTAAGAAATAATGATGATGTAGGAATTACCTTATTAAGGAAATATTAACATTATTGATGTTATAAATACCCAAATACATGTAATATGAGACTTTTTATGAATTATAATAATTTTATAGGTTAATTTGACATGTTATTATTTATTTAATTAACTTTATTAGAACTAATCTTGTTATTATTAGTTTTACAAAAAATCAATTACCAAATAGTTTTAAAATTGACATAAAATAGTATTTAAAACAAATATTATATTATAAATTGTTATTATATTCCTAAAGATCCAAGGTCCTGCCAAATGACATATATAATGTTATATATATTAATAATGAACCAATTTTGGTTCTATTAGCTTGTTATAGTATGTTTTTTTACCATATAGTGTAGGAAAACAAGAAGACACAGAAAAAGATAATTTATTCAACTTAGAGTTAAATCTTAATGATAAGGTTAAAATAGTAACCTAAACTTGTCTAAAATCTATTGGTTAAAAGTATTTATACCCATACCCACATTAGCTTCAAAATAAATCAAATTGGAGCTATTATAAACAGAATATTACTTTATTATAAAATAATATTTTAAGTTTTTTCAAAGGTGCCCCTCTCCTCCCTTATAAAAAGGGCACACCTTCCCTCTTATCATCACACCGTTTTGAGCCTTGATGCTCGTCCAACCCCTGTACATTACCCTTATCCACTTCCCTAGAAACATTTTGGAGGTTCTGGTCTTCTCAAAAGACCAACTCTACTTCCTTAAGAGGAAGCGTAAAGGAGGTGCGTTGAAGAAGAGGTAATCTATTCTTCCGATTCTCTCAAGTTTCTTTCTTCTTATACTTATTCTTCTTTAGTTTTATCATTATAAAGTAATAACTAGAGTATTTATTATATACTTATATGTTATTATAAATATTAAACAATCCTATTTCACCTTCTATCCATCCTACGGAAAACGAAATCATTGTGCGTGTGTACGTATGGAATACCGTCTCCACGCCATGGTGTAATCTATTTTCGACCACCACCTTACTTGGATGGGTATAATGGTGTAAATAAATAAATAAATATTATTATTGTAAAGTTATATTGATTCTAAAATATTATACATACACTTAAATACAATTCCACGATCATGGGAATGATATCATTTCTCATGCGTACGTACGGACTACCGTCTCCACGACGCGATGAGATTAATTCTCCATGTTGACCATTCATGAATGATTATAAAGTATATATGATTAATAATAATGAAATATATGACATAATAATGATACTGTATTTATATATATATATATATATATCTATCTATGTAATTTACTTCATTCCATTCAATTCAATAAGGAAACGAAAATAGTGTTCATGCATACGTACGACCTACCGTGTCCATTACGGTGTATTTCATTGCATTTATCGATATATCATATATATATGATTAAACTGAATATATATTATATATAAATTATGTTTTACATTATGGAATTAATTAAGTCAGGATATAAGTAATAATATCATGAACAACAAGTCGAAACACGTACAATAAATGAAACGATTTTACCTAAATCGCTGCTTTTACATCGAATTTAAAAATGAACAGGTAATATAAAGTCATAAGTAAACCATATATGATATCATAACAATGAATATGATTCTGTAATAATTCAATGAAATTATTTATATCATTATACAGGAGGTTCAGGTACATACGAAGCATATCAGTCATAAGGTAAGGGTTAACTTTTCCAATCTCATTTTTATCTGAGATTGTTTATTCGTATGTATTTACGGTGGTTATTGTTATCATCCATTCCCATGTTTTATAAAAATAATTTCATGTATGTTTAAATTCCTTTTTACCCGTTTTTGAATTTTACTACATGTTATGAAAGGAATCTTACTTTTGATTACCACACGAGGAACTTTTTGACTTTTCCGACAAAAGTACGATGATAATGTTTTTTAACTTATACGGCATGAATGGATTTTTATGGTTTCATAAATCCTTATTTTCATAAATCTTACTCTACAATATTTCATGAATATTTTCAAAAAAATCCTTTTCTTTTAAAATTTAATGGAATTTTGTGAAAATAAAATTGATATTGAAGAAGAAAGGATATTTTCCTCAAGAATTTCATTTCAAGTGTTTTATCAAAACTATTTTCCATCTAAGATGAAATTATTTAATATGTGAATGTTTCATGTAGAATGTCTCTATGATTTAAATGGTTTCACTTTTCTTATGATGAAATGATATCCATTTGTTTTATATGGATTATGTTATGATAGGATGATGTTTATGAAACCCATTTTATTAGTTGGGTTATGATGAATGATTTATGTTTATGTTGTGGCACACATAATAATGATTTCATTATGAGATGGGTGAGACCTATATCTCCCTCCAATGCATTTGGTAAAGATTTATATCTCATGAGATAGAAATTGATGTAACAGTAAGTTAATCCGGTTCAGTGATACATGACTGGAACGAGGAGTGAACTCGATTCAGAAAGGGACTTTGTCCACTAAGATGGTCTTGGAAGCAATGCCTATTTACTATGAAAATCATATCATGTGCTTAATGGTTTCCACAATGAAATGTTTTATTCCCATGCTATATTATCATGATTAATGTTCCATTATGATCTATTCCTTACGCACTACCATGTTTTATGTCATTGCTCATGAATTTGATGTTTAAACATTACGTTCAGGTTTTTAAGTTCAAATGTGTATTGTTTGTTTTATTTTTTCCATGCTTACCCTTACTAAGAATTTTAGGTCACCATTTATTTGTTTTCTTTTCCCCAGGATATAAATAATGGGTTTAGGTAAAAAAGGGATGATATTTATGGGAGATGTTGAAGATCATTCACCACGATTAGAATATTATGTTACGAGTTTCCAAAGACACTAAACTATTACGGTCCTTTGGTGTCTGTTTTTGTTATGTATTAAGTATTCCGAAAAAGTTATGTAATTTACATGTACATCAATCTTTGGGTCTCTACAGATTAATTATCAGTGAGAGTGAGGTAACAGTGAGGAAAGCAGGTGCTGTAACGGTGAGGGAAAAAAACAGCAGCATTGGGTCACCGTTACAGTTAATAAAAGAGGCCACTGGTATCAAAAATAGTTCACCGTTAGGCTAAAAACAAAGGTCGCTGCTACGATAAACAAAACATGTCTCTACTGGTATTAAATTAAGAGCTAATGGTAACCTAAAAAAAATTAAAATTAAATGTTAAGTAATCTAACTAAAAAAACTGAAAATAATTAATTAAGAGAATGTTAAGTACCAAAAATTTAAAACAAGATTTTTATTAAACATTAAAAACATTAAAATAATTAATTAGAAACACTTAAATTATAAAATTAATAATGTTTAAACTAAATTAATTAGAAGACTAAAATTAAAATAACTAAACACACTAATTACAAAGTAGTACCAAATGACAAAGAAAACCAACAGTGACACATATAAGTCACTGCTAGAGCTCGTCTACCTATTCGGTAGACTAAAACCAAATACAAATGAATTATTAACCAATATGCATACATAAAATAATATAATTAATGTTTATAAAAACCTAATTAATTAATTTAATAACTAATTTAATACATAAAATTAATAATCAAACTATTTAATTTAACTTAAAAACAAAAATTACTTACTTTGAATGATTGGCAGGACGAATGAACTTATTAATTAACAAAGTTAAAATATTTTAATGACACTAAATTAAAAGATAAAATATTAGAAAAAAGACTAACTTAATTAAATAAAATTACGTTGATTAAATAAAATAGTTATTAACTTATTTAAAAGTCAAGAAGAATTAAATTAACCAAATTAATTAAGAAATAATTAATGTTGAAAAATAAAGTAATATTACAATTATTATTTTAAAGACTAAAAAGACATAATTAATTATAAATATTGATTAATTAACAAAATTAATTATAAAAATACAAAAGTACACTATTATTAGTATAAAGTTATTAAATAATTAATAAAATCATTAAAAAATTAAGTAAAAAGATGTGGCAAAACTATGTAAAAATAGAGCCACATCAAATTCCACGACACTTAAGTATTGTTTTTCCTCAAAAAATCCCATGTTTTATTTTCTTTGGAAATAATATGTATTGTATTAATGATTTTTCACAAAAGGTAACATGTCCAGCACTCAAAATAGAAGACAATACATAATAGTAGGCTTTAAAAAAATGAGTTACTCATATGAGTCTTGCCTAAAACAAATACTCAAGGTTAATTAAGAACACAAAGACATTCCATCAAAGAATATGTCATGCCTCATATGTGATACAACTTAATAACCCACTTCAATACAATCTCATGTTCTGACTTCAAGAATGACAGGAGATAAAATATCAATGGAATTATGACCTTAACCAAGGAACTTTGTACATTGACTTTTTCACTTAGGTTCCAAAAATAAATAGTTTTTTGAGAATCACCTCAATGATATAACCTAAATGATTCCCAAATAAACCAATTGATCTCTTCTTCATCATGCATTCATCATTCCACTCACCTTAATGAGCTCATTTTTGACCCTAGACACTTTATTTATTTTTCCCAATCCATGTATTATTGGGCTGAGTACTGTGCAATGCACTTATTCAAAGTGTACAGAGGCCATATAGTAAACAGAAATGCTCCCAGAAACTTGGGTCTCAGAGACTCACCATGGGATCCCAGATGCCCAAATTACTCCAGTTTCAAAAGATTTATATAAAATTTATTTTCATTGGATCATTAAAGAAATTAAATTAATAATTAAAATATTAATGAGGGCCCTAGAATCAGAGCCAATATTCCAGTTCCTAGGGTATGATCATAACTCCACAAAAAGGGTATCCATATCACTTCCTGAAGTAGTTTCTAAACCGAATTTCCATTAAATCACTAAGTAAGATCACTCAACAATCCTCCAAACTCATTAATTTCATGTTCAAAGAAGTTCTTACTACCAGCAAGAAACTTTTCATAAGGAAATACCCAATTGTGTACAGTGTAAAGCCTAAAATTATGCAAGAATTTCAAAAACATTTAACCATTATTTACAAAAAGTTTGAAGTTGCAGTGAGAATTGATGGGCTCACAATTAAGCACAGTTAAGCACAGTCAAGAATTGACCCCCTCCCCCACACTTAAAACGCAACTTTGTCCCTAAAGTTGACTTCTAAATATGGAGAAGAAAAATTAATAAATTAAATTTCAAAACAAATTTTCAATTATATAGAATGATGACATGTTTTAAAGGGTCTCAATGAAGTTAAAAAATATTGTTTGCCACAATGAATAATTAATCAGCGGGTTCATATCCAGACAAGTACACCCATTAAAATTTATGTCCAGTGACAAAGATTCTCAATTCACCCGAAAAAAGGCATATAAGGTGTGGGTGCACAATGGATAGGGATGAAATCATGTATTAACAAAATTAACATATAAGTTTTTCAATAAAGTAGTAAGATGCATGATAAAAACCCTATAGTATAATCAGATTCAAAACCAAACTTAGTTTCTATACCTCACTATTAGATCATTTTTAATGTTCTAACGATGACCCTCTATTTCACCAATATTTTTTACACTGGTAGCTTATTCTCATTGTTACGACCTTCTACCAGTGACCTCCTCACTATTAGTTTCTTTTGATCTTAAGATTATGGTGAGCCATTTTTTTCTAACAGTGAATGATTATTTCAAAATTAATCAATTAATTCAAATTTAAGAAAGGGTATCATGCAAAATTTCTCAACAAGCATGAAGACATGCAGCAGGATTTCCTAAAACAAGCAGATTTTTTTAAGTAAGATGAATTTTACTAACAAAAATAGGAGCAGAAATAAATGTCGAAGTTGAAATACTTACCTGAATAGTTCTTGTCTAAAGACGATCATGGGAATTACACTCCTTTATTACACAGTAGTAGAAACCTGAAAACACAGAACCAAGAAACAAAGAAGAAACAGTAACACGTATTTCAAAAAAACATATCATAGAAACAACACTTTATTCAAGGTTAAAAAGAAACAACATAAAGTCAAAAAGAACCACGTGTTGCCTCCCAAGAAGCACTGGTTTTAAAGTCTTCATTTATAATTTATTTAATTAAAAAAATTTATTTATTAACAAGAGAAGAACCATGGGTTGCCTCCCATGCAGCGCTTGGTTTAAAGTCCCCAGCCAGACTTATTTCAAGAACAGTTTTCAAGCACAGTGAAGGCAGCCAAGCCCTTCAGATGTCCCTGAAAATAATGTTTCTATCTCTACCCATTGACCAACATGGGTTTATTCTCTTCACCTACAATTTCAACATCTCCATTTTTCAAAAATCTCCAACATTAAACAATCCAGATCATTTACACTTCATCTTTCTAGGAAAGAGTTTGAGTCTAGAATTAAAGAGAAAGACCTTATGTCCAGGTTTGAATTCTATGTTTTGAATGATAGAATCATGAATGATTTTAGTCCTCTGTTTATAAATTCTTGAATTATTATAACTTTCTCTCCTAATCTCATCATGTTCACTCAACTCAAGTAATATCCTCTCACCAGCACTCTTAAAGTCAATGTTTAGTGCCTTAACTACCAAATATGACTTATGTTGCAACTCCACAAGTAAATGAAAACATTTCCCAAACATCATCCTATAATGAGACATACCTATTGGGGTCTTGAAAGAAGTTCTATATGGCCATAAAGCTTCATCCAATTTAAGAGACCAGTCTTTACTAGAGTTTGACACTGTTTTATCAAGAATTTGTTTCAGTTACCTATTTGAAATTTCCACCTATCCACTGGATGGTGGTTGATAAGG
Organism: Viscum album; assembly: GCA_963277665.1. Taxonomy (NCBI): domain Eukaryota; kingdom Viridiplantae; phylum Streptophyta; class Magnoliopsida; order Santalales; family Viscaceae; genus Viscum; species Viscum album. Next base: position 1,629,932,738 of record OY728130.1, read on the forward strand.
AGTACCAGTTTTGTGAACACAGCCATACATTTCCATCAAAATTTTAAATTTATATTTATTAAATTGTGTTACATTATCAGTGATAAAAACTCTTGGGACTCCAAATCTTAAAAAAAAATTCTTCACAAATTTTAGTACAGACTTGGATTGATTGATGGGAAGAGATACTACCTCAACCCACTTTGACACATAGTCAACAACAACTAGAATGTACTCATTCCCATGAGATGGTGGAAATGGACCCATAATATCTAAACCTCGGTCATCAAAAACTTCAAATTCCAAAATTCCTTTTTGGGGTAACTCGTGTTTCCTACCCACAATACTGAGCCTCTTATATCAATCACAGCCATCCAAAAAATTACTAGCATCCTTAAAACATGTATTCCAATAAAAACCAGATTGTAAGACTTTTTGATCTGTCCATTCACCCCCATGGTGCCCTCCCTAAGATGAGGAATGAAAACTTTCTAAAATAGGCAACATCATCTCCTCAGGTACACATTTCCTAAGAATACCATCAGCACCCCTCCTAAATAGTATAGGGTCATCCCAAAGGTAGTATTTAAGTTCAGAAATTAATTTCTTTCTTTCATTATTAGATAGATTTTTTAGAAAAACACCTCCTTCAAGGAAGTTGGCAAATTTCGAAAACCAAGCAGATTGCCTGACTGAGACAGTGAGAAACTTCTCATCAAGAAAGGAAGAGTTAATCTACCTAGGATTTTGGGATTGGGTAAGTGGAAGCCTAGAAATATGATCAAAAACTAAATTTTTAGCTCCATGTTTATCCCTAATCTCTAAATCAAACTCTTGTAACAATAGAATCCATCTATTCATCCAAGGTTTAGTTTCCTTTTTAGACAGAAAGTATTTTAAGGCAGAATGATCAGGGAAAATGATGACTTTAGAACCTAACATGTACTGCCTAAACTTCTCCATAGGAAAAACAACAGTTAACAATTCTTTTTCAGTGGTGGTATAATTCTTTTGGTCATCATCTATCAACCTACTTGCATAATACACCACATGAAATTTCTTATCCCTCCTCTGTCCAAGGATTGCTCCTATAAACATATCACTAGCATCACATATAAGTTCAAAACATAGTTTCCAATTAGGTGTAGTAATGATTGGTGATGTAGTGAGTTTCTCTTTAAGAAGATTAAATGATTTTAAATAGTTTTTATTGAAATTGAAAGGTGCATCCTTATTCTGTAAAGAACACAAGGACTTTGTGATTTTAGAAAAATCTTTTATGAATCTCCAGTAGAAACCAGCATGCCCTAGAAAACTTTTAATACCCTTGACATTAACAGGAGGTGGAAATTTTTGAATAACTTATTTCTTAGCAGTATCAACTTCTAAACCTCTCTTAGACACCTTATGACCAAGCACAATACCTTCTGTCACCATGAACTAACATTTCTACAAATTAAGAACAAATTTGGTTTCAATGCATCTCTTTGAGACTAATTCTTGATTTCTAAGAAAAGTATCAAATGTACTACCCATAATGGAAAATTCATCCATGAACACCATAATGATTCTCTCAATCGTATCTGAAAAGATGTCCATCATACAGCTTTAAAATGCGGATGGAGCACCACACAACTCAAAGGGAATCTAACTATAGGAAAATGTTCCAAAGGGGAATGTGAAGGAGGTCTTTTCCTGATCCACTAGATCAACAGGAATCTGGTTGTAACAAGAATACCCATTCAGAAAATAGAAAAATTCATTTCCAGAAAGCCTCTCAAAAATTTGATCTAAGAAGGGCTTTCAAAAATGGTCCTTCCTAGTGGCTGCATTAAGATTCATATAACCTATATAGACTCTCCATTTTGTGGCTATCTTAACTTGGACTTCATCATTTTTTTCATTTTTAACTATAGTGAAACCTCCATTCTTGGGAAAAACCTGGATAGGGCTAATCCAAGCACTATCAGAGATGGGATATATCATTACAGTGTCTAGAATTTTAATTACTTCCTCTCTGAAAACTTCATTCATGTTAGGATTAAATATTCTTTGACATTATACCATAGGCTTATGATCGGGCTCCAAAGGAATCTTGTGGATATAGAATGAGGGAATAATGCCCTTAATATCAGATATTGTCCAGCCTATGGCAGATTTAAACTTCTTCAACACATTCAAAAATATTTCCTCTTGGTTTTCATTCAGTTCAGCAGAAATTATTACTGGCAAAGTAGTGTTCTCACCTAGAAATGAATATTTATGATGAGCAGGGATCATCTTCAGTTCAAGATCATGTTTTTCTTCACTAGAAGGATGACTCTTAGGCCTGGGAGGTCCAAGATCGTCAACATATTTCTTGTAAGGAGTATTAAAAAAGGAAATATTTTCAATTTCATGCTCAAATATAGAAATAACAGTCCTACTGTCCAAGTTGGGTAGTATGCTGTCTAGATTTTCTATATCAAATTTCATCATCTCAATGAAAGAATATTCATAAAGTTGTCTTGAATATTCTTCCTCATTAATATCAAAGTTCACAGAAGTGTTGGTGATAACAGAAACACACTCAAATTCACTTAGAATTGTCCTAAATTCAGAAATAGAGTTCTCTCCTGTAGCATAAACTAGAAAAATGTCCAGTTCTGGAAGATTTTCCAGTTTGGTTGTTATAGTAGAATTTTCAATTTCTATACTAACTTCAATAGGATTTTCAAATTCAAAAATTCTTTCTTCAATAGAGGATTGATTTTAAGATTTTTCAATGTGTTTAACTTGATTTTTATAGGAACATTCAGCTTCAAGGAACTCTATTTTTGAATAGTTTTTAGAATAAGTTGGTCCTTTAATATTTTTAAAAACATTGAACTCTTATTCTTGTTCACCAATTTTGAATATCAGCTGACCCTTGGAGACATCTATAATAGCACCACCTGTGGCCAAAAAGGGCCTACACAAGATGATAGGTACCTCTTGATCACATTCCATATCTAAGACAAGAAAGTCAGGTAGTAAAAACAACTTCCCATCCTTAACTAGTAAATCATATACCCTTCCCACAGGATGAGTGAATGATATATCAGCCCAATGAAGAATGACTATAGTGGGTTGAAGGTCAGCCAACCTCAACTATTGAAACAGTGACTATGGGAGAAAATAAATACTAGCACCTAGATCGCACTGACAGTTCAAATGACTATAATTTCCAAGAGTACAAGGGATGACAAAGCTTCCTGTATCATTAAGTTTAGGTGGGATTTTATTTTGAAACATAGCACTGCACTATTTAGTGAGGCTGTAGGTAGAAAATTCTTCTAAGGTCTTTTTGTTTGAAACAATTTTCGTCAGATATTTCAGATATTATGTAATTTCAATTAATTCTTAGAAAAATGATATATTCACTTGAAGTTTACAAAGGAGACCAAGGAACTGAAGAAGTTCAACCCTGGTGTTACTTTAAGGTTTCAGTTTCTCAGGGAAAAGGTTGGGTGGGGAAAAAATTAGTACAGTGAGAATATCCCTCACCTCTTCTACAACCTTTTCTTTTCCTTTATTCTTTTGATTTTTAGAAGAAATTTCAGCTTGAGTTTCAGGTAACAATTTCAGATTTATATCATTTTCATTACTTTTCTGTGAATTTCCAGCATGTGTATAATGTTGATTTTTATTTATAGATTGAAGCAGATTTTTATTTTGGGTATTTACAATTTCGTTTTCTGCTACAGTTTGATTATTAATTCCAGTCCTAGTGATTACAGCCCTGTAATTCTTTCTAGGGTTAAGTTCAGTGGTTCTAGGCAACCTACCTTTATCCATAGAAGTCAAATATCTAAATAATTGGCCAAGTTGTGTTTCAATATTCTATATTCTAACATCGGTTTGAATTTTGTCTGACTCATATATATTTTGATGTTTATTAAATTAATCCATGTACTTTCATCTTGTTAATTAATTATATTCAAGATTTGATCAAGTTTAGAAGACATTTTATTATCATTATTTCCTTGAGTGTTTGAAGACTCCCCACTTTGTTGATTTTGGAAGTTTGGTCGTGGTTGGTTCTGATAATTACTGGCAGTTGGTTTCTTAATAATTCCTTGGTCCTTCCATGATAGATTTGGATGGTTCTTATAGCCTTGATTATAATTTTTTGAAAATGTATCTTCTTTTTGAGGCATCCTTGGACCATAATTAACAATTTTTAAGGTTTCAAGTTATTGGGTTGTTAAATCAATATTATGACAAAAAAATTTAGAGTGCCCAAACATACCACATTGAGTGCACTATTTCCTTAGTGACTGGTACTGATTCTGATTTTCAATTTGATTTACATTTTTTTTAAATTCTGGTTCATTAAAGATTGAAGTTGATTGGTTATTTTGGCTAGTTGAGCTTGAGTTTCATTCATTGAACTAGTGTTTGAATTAACATTTCTATTGAATCTTTTTCTTCTTGAATTTTTATGTTGTGAATTCAGTGTAAGATTATTAAAGATCTGTCTACGTTCTTCATCAGTTTGATCATTGTAATTACCCCCAGCAGCTTGCTCCACTAAATTATGACTAGAGGAAGACAACCCTTCATAGAATGTATCCATCAGAAGGTGTGATGGGAGTTGATGATGAGGACACTGTCTAAGAAGATCCCTGAATCCCTAACAAGCTTCATGAAAAGATTCTCAATCCTCTTGATAAAAACTAGTGATTTTAGTTCTAAGCTCTCCTTTCAGTCTTTGAGGATATATTTTCATAATGAATGTGCTATAAATTTGATCCCAATTTTCAAAAATGTTTTCATCTAATCACAAAAATCAATTCCTAGCATTCCTTTTATGGAAAAAGGGAAAAACTCTCATCCTAATCTAATTTTCAGTGTGTCCTCATAAACTAAGTTTCTTCACAGTGTTATATAAGTCTCTAATGAAGGAAAGTGAGTCTTCATTAGAGAGCCCATTAAAAGCAGGAAACAGAGAAATATGTGACTGTTTCAATTCATAGTTTCTGGACCTATGAATTAATCAGATGGATGATGGGTTGCTTGCAACTTGAGGGAGTTGTAACTCCTTCAACCTAGGCCTTTCATGTTCATCTAAGAGTTCTAGATGGATATTTTGAAGGTTATTATGCTCAGGAACTCTATTATCTAAGTTTTTCATTTCAATTTTGTTCTTATTTCTTAGACTAGTAAGATGTTTTTCTAATTCAAGGTTTATGGGATCTAGTCTAGCACCAGATGTTATTGTGCTCATAAAAACAATGGTAACAGACACTACTTAACAGTGACAATTCAACAAGATGTAACACAATTTTCTTACAGTTTTTAAATATTTCAATTTTTTTAACGATTTTTATATACGTGTTTTTTTAGAATTTTTTTGTAATGGATTGTGCCTTCCCAAGAAATGGCCCCAAAAACATGACCTAAATTGTCATTGATACCAGTCAAAGTTTAATATTTATATTCATACTAACTATAGTATATGTAGCAAGTAGGTTCGAACCCACAGGGAAGGCTATTTTGGCCACTATTCTCTAAAAACTAACTAAAGACTCCACTATTGTCACCAGTAGAGTTAATTTTTCTATTTTTTTATGTTTTAATATTTTTTTATTTTTTTTTTGTTCTGTAATGTTAAAATACACATATCTTGTAAATTGTTTTCTACCTATACTAAAGTAGAGAACAACTAAAAATAATATGCAACAAAGAAAATAAAATGCTGATCAAAGATAACAGAAATGAATGCTCGGGGATTATTCTAGTCTACTGGTTTAAAATGTTTCTCATATTTATGTAAATGTACTTCATTATACCACTACATAAAAGAAACTTACTTCCCTCACCAGGAGTTAAGTTGTGGAAATTGTAAAACTTAGAGTTCACCACTCCAAAGAAGTACAACTCCAGAAAAATGATTTAAAAGAGATCAACAGTACAAACTCGCCATAAGTACTGAAGTTTTACATTAAAATTTGATTGTTTAAAATATGATTCCATAATAATACTCGCCGAATGATTACATAGTTTTAAGAATTTCTATTTTTGTGGTACAAATCATAAATGTGTAATTAGAATAATTTCATCGATCAATTCTAATCAAAGAAGAAATGTTTAATGAAGAGGATGAAAAAGATCACCAGTAGATCAAGAACTCTCCTCAAACTAACAATTCAGCTAACTAATATATTTTTCATTATCACTATCTCGAATACAAATGTCATTCAATTATAGAGGAATAAATTTGAATGAAAATAGAGGATGAAAACTCCCTCTGCTTGCATCAATTGATGTCGCTCCTGGCCCTCGGAACTCCTAGGATGGTTATCCCGGAAGTGCTCCGGGTACTCTGCTCTCTCCGAGTCTGGTGTGCTCATCTAATGAGTGTCCTCTCATGAATGAATTTTTTTAAAAAGTAATGCTTGTTCTGTTTATGTATCCAGTTGTCATAACCTGCTTGTCACCGAACATATTCCACCAACTTCAAAAGGTATTCACTCACGCACTGCAAAATGTTCGTTTTTTCGCGACATCACATCATGCTAGTTTTACTCACATAACTGACTACTGATGAGTAAGTCGAATGCAACTGGATGTATTTATGTCCCTTGAATGAACCTGCTATGATAGAAAAGAATAATAAATAAAAACGAACATAAAAAATAAAAAATTGTTATTTTTTAAAGTTAAGTGTTCTTTTTACTCATTAATAATTAACTAAAGTTAATTGATAATTATTTACTTTTATATTATTTAAACAATTATCCACTTAATATTACTATGGTAATAAATAATTTATTTAAAAAGTTATTAATTTAAATATAGTTCATAAAAATAGTTACTAAAATATTAATTTTATTATTTTTAAGTAAGTTATTAATGTTTAACAACATAAAAAAATAAGTAATTAAAATAACAAATAGTTTAGATAGTATTCATAATTTAATTTTCATTATTATTAATACTTTAAAATAAATAAATTGTTCGATTAAATTTTATTTTAATTTAGTAATTAGAATTAATACTTAAGTTTTATATATTTTAAAATTAATAAGTATGTTTTATAACTTACTTATAATTGTTATTAATTATATAATTTACACTATAATCAATAATTTAATTTATTTTTAACATTTATTATAAATTTAGTTTTATATTTTAATTTATAATTTATCTATGTATTACGATTATAATTGTTTAAAATTATAACTTTCATAAAATATTTTATAATGATTTGACGTTTAAAAGTTTACTTTAACTTAAACTTTTACTTTTTGAATTTTACTCTTTTTACTTTACTTTACTTATACTTTTATATTTATATTTTTTTTTACTTTAATATTATATTAATTTATACTATTTAATTTTTAATCTTCTTTTTGTGTTATATTCTTCCTCCTCCCCCAGGCGGCGCAAGAGCTCCTCGACTCCAGAACATCCAGCGCAGCTTGACTCCTCTGACATACATACAGCAGTGCGGCAGACTCCCTCGAAGTAGTTGGTCCGATGGCCCCTCAAATCTAGCACTGCTCTAAGCCTTCACCAGAACAAGAGGCGGACAACGGTGCAACAAAATTCGATCTCCTCAGCTTCATGAAGGGTAGTGGTAGCGAACCTCCTTCAGCGGCGGACAATGGTCTTCAGACAGTGCGGCGGGACTACTGTAGAAGGTGCAGTGAGACTCCTCACTCCGAAAAATCTAGCAGTGGCGTGGCTCCAAACTGGTGTTGTAAACTAAATAAAAAAATGAAAATAATTAATTAATAGAATGTTAAATACCATATATTTAAAACAAGATTTTTATTAAATTTAAAAACATTAAAATAATTAATTAACAACAATAAAATTATAAACTGAATAATTTTTTAACTAAATTAATTAAATGAATAAAATTAAAATAACTAAACACACTAATTACCAAGTAGCACCAAGTGACAATGAAAATCAACGGTGACCCCTATAAATCACCGCTAGTGCTCTTCTACCTCACCGGTAGACAAAACCAAATAAAAATGAATTATTAACCATTCTTGATACATAAAATAATATAATTAATGTTTAAAAACACATAATTAATTAATTTAATAACAAATTGAATACATGAAATTAATAAGCAAACTATTTAATTTAACTTAAAAACACAAATTACTTACTTTGAATGATTGGTAAGATGACTAAACTTATGAATTAACAAAGTTAAAATACTATAATGACATTAAATTAAAAGACAAAATATTATAAAAAATACTAACTTAATTAAATATAATTACGTTGATTAAATAAAATAGATATTAACTGATTAAAAATTCAAGAAGAATTAAATTAACCAAATTAATTAAGAAATGATTAAAGTTGAAAAATAAAGTAAGATTAAAATTATTATTTTAAAGACTAAAAACACATAATTAATTATAAAAATTGATTAATTAAAAAATTAATTATAAAAATACAAAAGTAAACTTATTAGTATAAAGTGATTAATAATTAATAAAATTGTTAAAAAAAAATTAGTAAAAAGATGTGGCAAAACTATATAAAAATAGGCCCACATCAAAGGGAAACGTACAATGTAATCTATCCTGAATCAATAAGTCACAATCAATATAGAAAGGGAAATAACTCATCACATATGTCATTTAATCAATAACATGACTGTCATAATTATATAATTAATAATCAATATAGAGAGGTACATAACTAAAAATACATGCCATTTAATCAAAAAATTGAGTACAAAATGAATCCATAGATAACATCAATGAAGTAATCACAAGGAAAAATATAGTTGATTTCACAATGAAGTAAATTTGTAATTTGGAAATCATGATATAAAACGTCACAATATCTATTCAATTAAGACTATTCATAAGAAAGATTAAACTAAGGATAAACCCCCATTTAATTTGACCAATTGATTTTTCTCATGAGACCTATCGATGAATCAAGGGGTTATATAATTCTAGGACCAACCAATAATTTCATTTCTAAAGAATTACTCATATATCTAATGATCAATTTAATTCATAAAAAATGTATTTATAAAAAATATCATTATTGTGTAAAAAATATTGATTTATTAATATTTCCATTATTAATCCAATTACATTAAAAGTAAAGACCAAATGTACAAATGGTATGTGGATTAGGAAATAATAATATCCATGATATAAATAATATTCATATTTAATAGAAATTTAATGTCCAATGAAAAATTATAACAAGAAAGTGATTGTTTGATCTGAAAGATAACAATCGCAAAATTAATCAAGAGATTATAAGTGACCATTGATTCATCGGGAATATAGGTTTTTACAACAAAATTGTGTCCTTTTTTAGAATAAAGGGAATGGAAGAGGTATATTAAAGTAATTTTTCATAAAAAAATTTCATTTATAACACCATTGTAATTGTGTTAAATAAACAACATTTTGTAAAATGGTTATGATGGTGGGTAGTCTGTTATCACCGTATACATTAACAAAGAACATTCACTTTTTGTATTTTAACGAAAAAATACCATTTTAAAAATAAAATATACATTACATTCAAACCCATTTTAAAATTCAACTATAATTTAATTTTTCCTCATCAAATCATTTGAGTAAATTAAAGGAATTTTTTAAATTATCTTTAGAAAACATGGACATAGAATACAAATATATCTGATTTAGCGAGAAATAAAATCATTCATGTAAACATTTATTTTATTTATTCAAGTAACAAATAAAGGATACATTTGAATAAAATGTATAAATCTATTAAATATAAATTGGAAAAGAAAATTAATAGATATTATGAAGGATAACTTTTGAAATACCTTAAATGAATGTAAATGAAATCTCAAGGTAATGTGAGATTGTAAAATAGATTCTTACATATTTAGTAACTTTTAAATTATAAACCAGTATAATAATAAAATTGAATTTGAAAATTAACCATCATGAGTAAATATTTATTAATTTCAAATACATCATATGTGCATTATATACACCTCATAAATGTGAATATGTGTATATTAAAAAAATATGTCTTAATAAAATGGACCACACAAATCCCTTTAGTTAAAAAGGATTTAAACGCATATATAATTGATTTAATCATGTTTTTAATTTAAATATAACCATATTAATATTTATAATAATATATATTATTCACATATAACATTTTACCACATATTTGTGAATAATATTTCATTATTTTCATTATTTGATGTTTTAATTGCCTTATTTTATAATGGGTGTTTTGTCATGATTATTTCAATTCTTGTATATAGGATATATTTACATAATATTATTAACTATATTTATGTTATATATATATAATATTTAATCATTATATAAAATTTTATAACTATTCTTGTAATTTAGAAATCAAAGATTAATTGTATCGCTTCGTGGAGATGGTAGGTTGAATAATGGAAAAAACTACAATATAATTCCATTAATGGGTAAACGGGTAAGAAATTGGTTCTCATATTAATTCTCAATAATTAATATAATTTCATATGTATCATATATATTCATTTTTTCACCATTAGTACTTTCCATGTGAGTTGGTGATGGAAAAAAATTACATCGGTTCATGAGGCGGTAGTATGTCGTGCACATGAGCAATGAATTTGGTTCCCATTTGGTGGAGAAGGGGATGGATAAATATTATTATAGAAACATAATAAAATAAATTTACATGTTATATACTTGTGTTTTTATATTTTAAGTGTTAATACATGATTTATAGTTGTAAAAGAATAATGACAACGAAAGAGCTTCATTAAGACGATTACCTTCTCTCAGAGAAACCTCCTCTAGATCAGCTCTTAATAACTCTAGGGTAGAAATTTTTGGAAGATAATAACCTATATAATATGTCTAAGAATTTTTGGGAGATATTTTATTTGGTTTTTATTGATCCAAGTGGATTGATAGGTGTACATAGAGGGGTGGGAGTTCCCTTTTTCAACGAGGAGTATCATTTTAGTGAATACTGAAAACTGCTCATTAATGGTAAGTCACTCTCACCCCAAGTGACTCCAAAATTTATAAATAATTGATTAAAGGGAATTTATGTTTTATAAAAACCTCCATAATATAAAAATCAACATTTTTTAAATAGGTTATTCAGTATCCTCTATGTTTACTTACTTTTACCATTTTTGTTTCGCCTACGGTAACTATTTTTTTATCTGTGTAATTTACCCATTAAGAAAAGAATAAAATAACCCATATAAAATAATTTAAAACTAATTATTCTAGATATTGAATCCCGATTTTCAAAAAAAAAATCTATGCGTGTGGAAAATTAATTTTATCACAAGCACATTAAATGCGGAAAACCTCATTTTAACCATAGCCACATTAATTAATTTATTACAATTTTTACGAATCATTATGATAGAAAATTAAGTGAAATTTATTATATAATATAAGTTATTATAATTCCAAATATTAAATCCATTTTATGAAATTCAATTTACATAAGTGTAAAATTTTAATTTAAATATAAAACCGAAAAATATGTTGAGAAATGATTTTTCAATAAATGCATTTTTCATGCATAATATGATCTTATATTAATTATATGACTAGTAATAATAATTAGATTGTTTTAAATTTAAATAATTATATATATAGTATATCTGCAATGTCCTAGAAATTTGGTATATAGTTTTTAATTATGTATAATTATTACAAGACTGTAAAATCTGACGGCACATGATTCCGAGTCCTGGAGTGCCCGGAATGATCCGTCAATGTTTTTAAGCTTTAATTAGTGTGCGTAATCATTTTTCCTAAAAAAAGGGGAATAAATCTTAAATGGTTGCCCGTATCAAAAATATGAGGGCATAGTTGCATTCATGATGACGGGTTTACCCAAGGCGCAACTTAAGATTGGTCGGTGCGGGCCTCCTAGGAGAAAACCCAAAAATGGCATTATCGTAAGTAAAATAATTAAATATATTATTTTATTTTTCATATTCTTATAACTCACAAATGGTAACTCGGATTGAAAATCCGAGAAAACCGCTAAACTAGAGAGGGTATTATTTATTTAGGATGAAACTAACATTGGTCGAAGGGGCCACCATCGAAAGTTATTTTTTGGCCGTAAATATAATAATTATGTGAAAATTATTTTATTGTAAAATCAATAAATTTTGTATGGAAACTCATATTGGAAATATGAGAGTGTCGTTGGGTTCATTAGGGCATTTTTCACATAGGTAGATCCTAACCTCGACCGGCGCGGGTCGAGGGTGACTGCTATTAATTTTCCGAACTTCTTTTCAGGTAAGTTCAGTAAACGTACAAGTGGCACTTTGTAGCTTTTGAACCGATGCTCAGAATTGAAATCCGATGACACATTTGAACTCGCAATGCTACTATTCACATAAAGAGACCTTCACTTCGACCATAGTAGGTCTATAGAAATAGTTGGTTTTTGGAATATTTAATAGAATAAATAAAATAACTTTCTTATTTTATATTTATTCTATTCTTCCAACGGACAAGAAGTAAGGTGGGACTGGTGACATGTCAAGACAATTAATAGCTTGACCTATCAATTCTATGTAACTGCACTATTGGATAATTAGAAAGGTTCCAAATTAATGGGACTCTATTAATTATAAGAACGTTGCACACCCTACCCCTCTCCAATTTATATCTAGCTTGGGGGAGGAATTGGCACAACATCACCAAGCGACGAAGCTCTGGTGATGTTCCGCAACGCATAAAACTTGGTGGATGGAGCCGGTTCTAGCAGGCGGTGACGAGCATCCCCAAAGCACGAACCGGAGAACGACGATTGAATGGCGTCGTTGGAGGTTTGTTGCGGGGACGACGAATGTTGACACTTCTTCAAACGTGGATGCTCTCCAATGAACATGAGTTCAGGGTTATTTCATTTGTGCATTTTTTAATACCTCTTCCCCATTCTTGTATTTATACGAATAACACAGGTCAATTGACTAACAGGTTGTGACGTGATTCTTTTGCCTTTGCGGGGGGGTTGTTTTGGGGTATCTTGTAGGGTTTTTGTCTTTTTCGTGGTTTGAGTGGAATTAATCCTCCTGACCTTCCTACTACCGATCTAATGTGGAGGGGGTGGGCCAAATGAACATGGTATGATCCCTCAGTTGTTCTTCATGGTTGTTGTATTTTCTATGGTGGAGAATGGTGGAGACTACCTCTCGGGCTAGCCACATGGAATCGGGCACGCCACGCATGCCCGCGCCACTGGTAGAGGAAGAGGGAACATGAAGGCCAGAGGGTGGTTTACTATTGCTAGCTGCGACTGTGGATAGAGGGTGGCCAGTGCTTCAGCCGGCTGCTGATGCATGGGCAGCGCGACCGCTATCGGAAAAAGAAGTCACGGCCCGCCTAGCCGTGACGGACGGTGTTAGGAGGCCGATGTCCGGACGACCACGGAGGGGAAGCACACGACGCGTCCCCGGGAGAAGCAATGGGCCAGCTGTTTCAGCCGGCCAAACTGTAACAAGGAGCACCCGCCGTGGGTCCCACATGCTGCCTAGCGACCGAACATCTTTGACCGTTCTGTGATTGGGAGAGGGAGCGCATGACCTCCCCCTGCATGTGGCCAGGCCGGGGCATCCTGGATGGGACACCAAGAGCGGGCCAGAACCAGTGGTCTGGGGTGGACCCAATAGACTGGGTCGACTTGGGAAGGGGGGGTCGGGTCGATCCGACTAGGTCGGACCGGACCCAAACCAACTTCGACCCATATTTTATCTTTTGTCCATAACATTTGCACCGAACGACCGTTTGATGATCCATCTATGACACTGAAAACCATGGAGTGTGATGGTCCTTTTGGTATACCCCACACGAGGTTTGGACAAAGTTGGTGTACGTTCGGGTTGGACCGAGCAGAAATCCAACCGGGCCCTCGAGACTAAAAGGCTAATAAACTGTAGACCCAACATATGATTGACACTCCGTATATTGTGTTGGGACCCCTATTTCATGGAGGTCCTTTGGGATACTTTTTCATGGGACTTTAAGGTAGTTAGGTATCAACCAGTTTCTTGAGGAGAGGACCCTTCCGAAGATAAGCCAGCTTATTGTGGGAACCCTGTAGCTAGATCTTACATGAGAAAGGGATCCTTTGAGGGTCATTGCTCAAGGATCCCACATGGATCCTCTCTAGGAATCCACGTGGGACTACTCTAGGATCTTCTGTGGGTCTGTTGTAATAGGATCATGTGTGGGTCTTATGATGTACTAGGATCCTATATGGGTCTGCTATACTAGGATCATGTGTGGGTCTGATGATGTACTAGGATCATGTGTGGGTCTGAGGATTTATAATCCCAAGTGGGTCTTCCACTTAACAGAGTAATATTATTCATTAGTTACATCTAATCTTATTTACTACTGTACCTAAGTTATACCTGGTGTGAGCTGAGTCCTTACCTTCATGGAGATACCTTTGATGTATTCTTCTGTGTGGCATACCTATGTGGTACTTGCCTTCATGATGAAACCTTGGTGGTATTTTTCTGTGTGGCATAAATGTGTGGTAGTTTCCTTCATGGTGATACCTTTTTGGTAATCTTCTATGTGGCGTACCAATGTTGTACTTACCTTCATGGTGATACCTTTGTGGTATTATTCTATGTGGCATAACTGTGTGGTACTTTCCTTCATGGTGATACCCTGGTGGTATTATTCTTTATGGCATACCTGTGTGTACTTACATTCATGCTGATACCTTTCTGGTATTATTTTGTGTGGCGTACCTGCATGGTACTTTTCTTTGTGGTGATACCTTGGTGGTATTCTTCTGTGTGGCGAACCTGTGTGGTACTTTCCTTTGTGGTGATACCTTTGTTGTATTCTTCTGGGTGGCGTTACCTTTTTGGTTCTTACCTTTGTGGTGTTACCTTCTGTTATTCTTTCCATCATGGAATAGTTGAGCTTTGGTCTAATGAGTTAGGCCTTGTGATTCCTCATGAATGATATGGGTATACTTAATAACTTAATTATATTTATGGGCATATAACTATGTAGGGTTTATTGTTGTTTCTATGAATTTTGGTTTACCCTTTGTGGTTTCCTTGTGAGACCTTGAGGGTCTTTAGGTCCCCACTGAGCATCGTTATACTCACCCCTACACGGGCTATGCCCGCAACTTGTTGTGTTTGGTGCATATGATAGACAGCGCTAACTAAGGACGATGGTATCAGGACTAGAGGTATCTCAAAGGAGGACATTAGACGAGGCGTACCACAGAGATTACTGTTTGAGAGCTATACCTACCCCTCAGGTAGGATCCTTGGCAGAGTTCACAAGAACTTTTTTTGTTTACTTGTTCTATTCAGTTTTCTTGTATATTCCAGTAGGGCTTCTATTATGGACTTGTGTTCTTGATGTACACACACATTTTTCTATATAGTTTATTGGGTTCGTATCATAATGGGTGCATGGTTTTGTGTGTATATAGGTTGTGAAGGAAATGCCTTCCCAGTTTTGGGGAATAGGCCTTTCGGTGTTAGTCGCCAGCCCCTGGCCTATGGAAGGTGGGATTGGGGTAGTCATAGCATGGTCCCCAGGGGACGAGTCATGAAAAATTGGTATCATAGGAGTCGGTTCTACTATAGAACATCGGACTTTGATCTTTTAACGGCAATAGTGTTAAGTGTTATGAGTGTCGTTATCAGTTTAGGGAATCCAGTGCTGGTACAACGGTTGATAGATCTATACACCAGGACCCTGCGTTCTGATTTCCGACTCAACACACAAAAACACTGATTGTGTGTGTTTTGAAAATACTTTCCTGTGTTTTCTTGAGTTAACTCACTAGGTATAACATAATGACCATGGCACACCTGTTCCTTACCAGGATTATTCTGCGTAGACAACCAGCTAGGTTACCCGATAGAGTACGCGATAATGGCCCACCGAGCGATGAGGCCTCGGTGCAGATCCCTCTTACGGCGTTAGCACCTTCAGGTGGTGTACCAGCAGCACCACTACCCGTTGGGTAGCCGTTACCACCAGTAGAGGATCCATGCCGATTGAGCACATTCCACAAGTTCCAACAGCAGATGCCTCTGAGGTTTCGAGGCGAGACAGATTCCCATGCAGCTGAGGTATGGATTGAGGCGGTTGCTAGAGTTTTCCACCTAGTTGAGACAACACTAGAGCAGATAGTGATCTTAGCTACTAGTCTTTTCCAGTGAGTGACCATGAGGATGGTCTGCATAGTGATGAGGCTTCGGTACGTAGACCATTTCCTAAGATGGTATGTTTGGGTAGTATGCCGGCTATATCACTACCCTTTGGTCAACAGATAAAACTGGTGGTACCAATATAGGTCACTTATAGGCTTAGTGCCTTACACGAGTTTCAGCATTAGATTCCCCTCAAGTTCCGAGGCGATCTCGACACATAGGCGGATGAAGATTGCCTTGAGGAGGTGGATTACAGTTCCCTAGAGCTTTGACAGATTCGACAGGATGACATGTCGGTAGCTGAGTGTTCATCGATTCATACCGACTATCCCAGGTTCTCAATGAATATAGTATGGAAAGTGCTTTGGAGAATGGAACTCTGACCAAGGTGTCTTTAGGGACATCCGTGCTAGCAGTATTCCTCTATGTGTTCCAACTTATGTCAGGGTTCTAGATAGTTACTTTGTGGTTGAATGTTCTATGGCTGAGCAGATATAGCAAGTGAATGTTTTTAGTGGGAAAACAGGAAACATGCGCTAGTCTCAGAGACTTGGGTGTGTAAACATGTTTCAGGAAGAAGACGTGTTAGGGATAGAGGAATCTGTAGGGCTGCAGACATGGAAGCAGATCTAGGGCAGTAACATGAGGTGGTGTACATTTCGACATGTTACAACCACCCCCCATTGTGGTTCCCACTAGGCTCAGGGAGCTGGAGGATACTGGAAGGGAGTAGCTTCATGCGGTCAAGGAGTGAGACCCAAGGGCTCTAGGAATGATTCGACGTATGGTCTATGTCTTCTACCAGCTTCCATAACAATATACATAGGAACCAATCATTATTTACTTCCACAAATCTTATCCAATACCTAGAGTTCTCGGTTAAACTGTTGACTTGAACGTCACATTTGGAGATACCTTTGGGAGGAGAATTGATGATCACACTTACACCAATGGTTTGATCTGGCCCATGAGGTGAGAGTTTCCGTTGGAACCTCTTGGTGGAAGCATCGAGTCCTTACAACATTAGTTTGGGTATGGAATGGGAATCCACAATTCATAATCAGATTGACTATATTAGGAAAAAAGGTTGTGGGTTATCAACAACCATGGAATGGGGTTTTCCTTGGTCAGTGAAAAAGGAAACCTAGGAAGCATAGGAGTGGCAATAGTTCCTCTTGGACTATGACTTTGAGATAGTCTATACTCCTGGGAAGGGGGACATGGTAGCAGACGCACTCATCAGGAGTCTTGGACTACAATTGCTGAGTGAGGCATCAGATCTGTTAGTCACACTATAGATATCCTTTTTCAATAAAGATAGAGCGTCTTACTTCATGTCTATGACTATCACTTCCCCAATTCATCAGTGAATTCGAGAGGCATAGCTTGAGACATCGAATGTGAGGCCCGACGTGCTCAGATATACTCAGGACACTCTCCTGGAGGAATTTTCAAAAGGTGGGAAGCACATCATCTTTTTCAGATGATGCACCATGGTACTAATGACGCTTAGGAAGGAGGTATTGAGGGAGTTCCATACATCCCATTTTAGTGGAATATCCTGGTGTGGTGAAGATGTACCAGGACCTTCGGCATCAGTACTATTGGTTAGAGATGAAGAAAGCAGTGGGGGAGTTTGTATCACGATGTCGAGTTGGCATAAATCTTATGCCGATAGGAGCTGGAGACCTCTGAAGTTCAAGGATGGTGACCACGTATTATTGCAAGTCTCTCCTAGATGGGGACTATGGAGATTTGGGTGAGGGGCCAAGTTATCACTAAGGTTTATCAGTTATTTTCTGATAATTTAGAGGATTGGAGAGGTAGCATTCCACTTGGATCTTCCACCATAGTTGGAGATGGTGTGAGACGTCTTCCATGTATCCCAGATGAGGAGATACATGCACGAACCACCTCACATCATCGACCACGATGTGCTGAACATCGATGATGGGGGTGACATTTACGGAGGTTACAGTAGAGATTGAGGATCGACAGTAGTGGGTTTTTTGTGGGTATTCAATACCTCTGGAGTGATTTTGTGGGCATCACAGGAACCTCTAGGAGATCACATGGTAGTGGAATGCTCATATTTGTGCTTAGTACCCACTTTTGGTTGTTTTTCCATTGTGTTAGCTTTTGAGGACATAAATCCCTAAGGCGGGGAGAATGTAATGTCCCATAAATTCCGTATAAAACATTTTTCTTATTAAATTTTGTGGGATTATTATGAGACCGCGAAATCTGACAGAACACGATACCGGGGCCCAGAGTGCCCAGAATGAACCGTCGAAGTTTTGTTACGCTTTAATTAATGCATGTAAGATGTTTTCCTAAAAAATGGAATAAATGTCCAACGGTTGCCTGAATATGAAATCTGAAGGCACCATTTCTTTCATAATTGTGGGTTTACCCTAGGCGTGACTTAATATTGGTCGGTGCGAGCCTCCTGTGAGAAACCCAAAAATGGAATAATCGTAAATAAAATAATTAAAGAAATTATTTTATTTTTCAAATGCTTGTAACTGACAAATGATAACATGGATTAAAAATATGAGACAACCAATGAACTCATGAGGGTATTCTTTATTTAGAATGATACTGAAATTAGATGGCGAGGGCCACCATCGAAAGTTATTTTTTGGCCGTAAATAAAATAATTAAGTGATAAATATTTTTATTGTAAAATCCATAACTTTTAAACGGTAACTTGGATTGGAAATCCAAGAGTACCGTTGGGTTCATTGGGGGAGTGTTCACGTAGGAAAAGCCTAACCATAACCGGCGCAAGTTGAGGGTGACTATTATTAATTTTCTATACTTTTTTTTATGTATGTTCTGTAAATGCAGAAGCATCGCTTTTTAACTTTTGAACCGGTGCTCAGATTTGAATTATAAGGACACTATTGAACTCACAGTGCCAATATTCAGTTAAGGAGACATTCACTTCGATTACAGTAGGTCCGGAGAAAATGTTTGTTTTTGGAACTTTTAATAGAATAAATAAAATAAATTTATTATTTTATTTGTATTCTATTCCTCCAATAGACATACGATAAGGTGGGATCGGAGACATGTCAAGACAATAAATGGCTTGACCTTTCAATTCTATGTGACTGCACCGTTGGCGAATAAGGAATGTTTTTAATTAATGGGACTCCATTAATTTTACAAATGTTACACCCCCCTCTCTTACTGATATATAGCTTGGAGGAGGAATTGGTATAGCTTCACCAAGCGACAAAGATCTGGTATAGTGTCGCATTGCCCAACACATGGAGGATGGAGCCGGTTCTAGAAGGCGGTGACGAGCAGCCCCGAACTACAAACCAAAGAACGAAGATCGAGCAGTGTCGTTGGAGGTTCGTTCTGGGGAAGACGAACACCGACACTTCCTCAAATGTAGACGTTGTCCAATGAACATGAGGTAGGGGGTTATTTCATTTATGCATTTTTTAATTCCTCTTCCCAATTCTTGAATTTATACGAAGAATTCAGGTCAACCAACAAATGGGTTGACCCACGATAATTTTATCAATGTGGGATATTTTTTTGGGGTATTGTTGTTTTTTGTGGTTTGAGTTGAATTTATCATCTTGATCCTCCTGCTACCGATCTAATGTGGAGGGTTCGGGCCAAATGAACACGACATGATCCCTCTATTGTTCTTCATGGTTGTTGTATTCTTCCTGACAGAGAAAGGTGGTGACTAACTCCCGGGCTAGCTGCACGGGACCGGGGCGGCATGAACCCATGCCGCCGTTAGAGGAAGAGGGTGCGTGGACGATGAAGGGTGGCTGGCTATTTTCGGCTGCTGTGCTGGATAGAGGGAAGACAATGCTTCGGTCGGCTACGGAAGCATGGGCGGTGCGACAGGAGCACTGCCATCAGAACAAGTGGTCACAGCCCTCCTGTCCACAACGGATTGTGGAAGGTGGCCGGAGTTTGGCCGGCCATGGAGGGGTGGTGCACGATGCACTGATGGAAGGGGAAAGGGGACGACCATTTCAGCCAAACAAACTGTATCGAGTGGGACCCTCCGTAGGCCCCGCGTGCTTCCTGGAAACTGAACAGATTCATCCATTCAGTGATTGGGAGCAGGGGGAGCACGACTCCCACCCATGATTGCAGCCAAGATGGGCCGTCCAACGCACGTTGTGTCGACCTGAACTGGGTAGGGTTGACCCAGGCCGGGTCGGGTCGGGTTGGTCAAATAGGGTCAGGCCGGACTCAGACAACCTTCGACCCATTTTAGCTCTTTTGACCATAACATTGGCACCCTACGACCGTTTGAAGAACCTTCTATGGTGACGAAAACCTTGGAGTGGGACAGTCAATTTGGTATACCCCACTTGAGGTTTGGAAAACGTTGGGGTATGGTTAGGTTGGATCAAGCACGAATCCAATTGGGCCCTTGGGACTAAAAGGCCCATAAACTATAGAATGGGCGTCTGATTGATGCACCATCTATTGCGTTGAGACCCCTATTTTGTGGTGGTCCATTGGGATACTTCTTCATGGGACTTCATGGAAGTTTGAGTATCGACTAGTGGCTTGATGAGCGGACCCTTCTGGAGATAAGTGAGCTTAGTGAAGGAACCCTATAATAGGCTATAACATGAGAAATGGATCCTTCTTGAGTCTGTGCTCGAGGATCACACATGTATACACTCTAGGATTCCATGTGAAACTACTCTAGGATCTTGTGTGGGTTTTCTATACTACGATCCTCTGTGGGTGTGATGATTTACAAGGATCCTGTGCGGGTCTACTGTACTAGGATCCTCTGTGGGTCTGAAGATGTAAAAGGATCATGTGTGGGTATGATGATTTAGGATCCTACATGAGCGTCCCTCTTAATAGAGTATGATGATTCATTAGTTACATATAATCATATATACTATTGTACCTAAGTTATACCAGGTGTGAGCTGAGTCCTTACCTTCTTGGTGATACCTTTGTGGTATTCTTCTGTATGGCATAACTATGTGGTACTTTCCTTTTTGGTGAAACCTTTGTGGTGTTCTTATGTGTGGAAAACCTATGTGGTACTTTCCTTCATGCTGATAACGTTTTGGTAATCTTCTTTGTGGTATACCTGTGTGGTGCGTACCTTCGAGGTGATACCTTTGTGGTATTCCTCTATGTTGTGTACATGCGTGTTACTTTACTTTGTCATGATACCTTGGTGGTATTATTTTTTTTGTGGCAAACCTATGTGGTACTTATCTTCGTGGTGACCCCTTTATGGTTTTCTTCTCTGTGGCGTACCTACATGGTAAATTCCTTCATTTTGATACCTTGGTGGTATTATTCTGTGTGGTGAACCTTTGTGGTACTTTCCTTTGTGGTGATAACTTTGTGGTGTTCTTCTATGTAGCATTACCTTTGAGGTACTTACCTTTGTGGAGTTACCTTCATGGTATTCTTTACTTTTTGGAACAGTTAAGCTTTGAGCTAATGAGTTGGGCCTTCTGTTTCCCCATGAATGAGATGGGTATACTTAAAAAACAATGGTATATTTATGAGAATATACCTATGTAGGGTTGAATTTTGTTTCCATGCTTTGTGGATTATCCTTTGTGGATTCTTTGTGAGACCATGAGGGCCATGTGGTCCCTACTGAGTATCGTTATACTCACCCCTGCACGGGCTACGCCCGCACCTTTTGTGTTTGGTGCAGACGACGGACAATGATGACTGAGGACGATGGTATTGGGACTAGAGTTAGCTTGGTGGTTGACATTAGATGAGGCATAATACATAGACAACCGTTCAAGAGCTGTACCTACCCATTAGGTATGATCCTTAGTGGAGTTCACATGAGCTATTTATGTTTACTTGTACTTTTTAGTTTTCATGTACTTTCCAGTTGGAGTTTTATTCTTGCCCCTTTATCGTGCTATACACACTATTTGTGTTATACATTTTACTTGTGATTGTATATTGTTGGGTGCTTGGTTGTGTGTGTATACAGGTTGTAAAAGAATTACCTTCCCAGTATTGGAGAATAAGCATTTCGGTGCTAGTCGCCAGCCCCTGGCCAATGGAAGGCAGGCTTGGGGAAGTCACGGAATGGGCCTCAGGAGATGGGTCATGAAAATATCCTTTGAAAGTAAATCATTAATTATTAAATACAATTTTAATTAAATTAAATGGACTTACATGATCCATTTTTTTAAAAAATATTTTTCTGGGAAAAATAGTTTTCTGAAAAATATCCCATTAACTCTAAATGTTCTTATCATTATTAAATTAAAATTGATAGTTAATATAATTTAAATTAAAAATATTATAATAAATTATTATAAATAAATTTAGTAATAGTTAAATTCTAAATTTTCAATTATTCATCATATCTTATTTCTTAGGGAAAATTGAGAAAATTTATTCTAGGCTTTTTTGAACAAGTAAGATCAAAATTGATATTGATAATATTAAATTATAATTTTTGTGACCTTGAATATGATTTTTTTTATTTTTTATAGTTTTATTAATTTATAATTTCTGGTTACTACAATTGAGGCTTAGGGTTGTGTGTATCACAAGATATTGAAGATGTAGAATTTATTTAAAATGAGATATATCACAAAGGCTTGATGTGTAACATTATTCCAAGCTATAAAAATTTCATTTTAAAATTTTCATGGATATTAACTTATAAAAAAAATAATGGTATTTCTTATTCATAACATCCTATGGTTCCCATGTTTCTTCCTCCATTTTATGATTTCTCCAATGTACCTTTACCAATCAAGTCTTCTGAATCTTCAATACTTTCTCTCTAGTACCATGAACCGGGATAGTCTCTTCAAAACAAGATAGATCATGATAAAATTAAATTTCCTTAGTGGTGAAAACATGTTCTAGGTCTCGAATGTACATCATTAACAACGATATATGAAATAAATTATTTTCTTAAGAGAAACTTGGTGACATTTCCAAGTTATAATCCATAGATCTGATTTATTCTATAATTTCAAAGGATCTAATGGAACTGGGGATCAATTTTTCCTTCTTATTGAACCTTATGATAACATTCCAAGGATATTCTTTTAAGAAAACCTGATTTTCAATATGAAAATATAAAAATTTCCTATGATTTTTGGTATATCTATTTTTCATTCTTTTAGCTTCTTTGATATGGGTTTGAATAGTCTTAATTTTTCCATTTTATCCTCTATAATTTTTTGTTCTACAAGCTTATTTTAAACAAATTTATCCAAAAATATTTGGAGTATGATATCTCGTTCCATATAATTCTTCATATAGTTTCATATGAATAATTAAGACTCCTCCAAAATATGACTCAATAAATTTAAAACCCATATATCTGAAAGATTGGATTAAAATTTTATCCCTAGATAATATAAATTGTCTCATAGCACCACATACCAAATCAATTAATAAATCGATTTTATATTATCTTAAAATATATTAATAACTCGAATTACCATAAAACCTTAATCAAAACATGCATGAATCAAAAAATTAACTCTCTCTTCATTCATTAAATAAAATAATATATTATTGAATATAGTCCATAAATCCATAAATGATGTAAACTCTATCAAAGATAATATAAACCTCTTCATCATTGAATCACTAATTAGTTCAAAGGTTGTGAATACTACAACATTTACTTTATCAACGTCAATAATCTTTTAATCCCAATTGAACATCATTAACTTAACATTAGGCATATTTATGGGTTATCATTCCCTTAATCATGTGTCCTACAAAAATAACACCTTACCACTAAATTACTTTTCTTGGTTATTAGTATCAGTAAACACATGATTTCAAATACTAAAACATTAGTAGTACAATATTTATATGTATCAGGTTTCTAATGACTAGAATATCATTGTTAAAATACTTACACAACATAATTATTTAATTAAAATACACAATCACTATAATCATTCCACATCAGTTATAGCAAGAACATAATATTGAAATTGATCCCTAAGCTTCTTCTGAGGTATATTCTCTTGATGATTGTGACATTTGTTTTCATAGTTCTCTATATCTTTAAATTTGAAACACTAAACATTACAAATTTCGTTCTAACCTTTTAATTCATAATCTTGATGGCATTTCTCTCTACAATTCAATCAAAATCCCATTCCTTTAAAGCATGTACCAGAGTGTTTCATTCCATAATTATCACATTTGGTAAAATAATTCATTCTCTTATTCTCATTATATATTTTTTATCTTTTTTACCCTTTTAATCTTGATTCCATTTGAATATATAGGTTCTAGATAAATAATTTTCTATTTATATAGAACATAATACCATTTAATTATACAACCAAAAGGTTTCAGATACCAAAACCCTTTAGTGACTTGGCTTATTCCCTTCAAATAAATGTTTAATTAGTTATTCTATATTGTGTTTGTAATATATACCATTACTGGATAGACTTGTAAAGGTATCACCACACTATTCAATACTTTCATCTTCTTTTTTATTTAAGATATGTAATTTTCTATTCATTTTAGTTCATTTCTCCTGAGGTAAATACATATCATGGAGTATTTCATTAAAATATTTTCATTCCATGTGTTCTAATTCCTATTCCTCCCTGGTATTATAGATTAATGACAACCATTGATAAATATATCCCTTGATGCAATAAATTATAAATAAAACATTTTCATTTTCATCACATCCTATGGCATGAAATATATTTTCAAGGGACTTAATCTATTTCACATCTAACACAAAATTATGTGTCCCACTAAATTATGGGGGATTCTATCTAATGAAGCAATCTAACATAGAAGAATCATGTTGTGGAATAATAGGTTGTTCCATATGGTAAAGGTTATTTTCCATAACCTAATTAAGATACCTTAATATAGTTATGATCTACTTAGTTCCAATTCAATCTTGATTAGATTTCTAAACAGGTAAATATCAATAATGACCACACATATTGATACCCTTCTTCTTTCTAGGGTCTATTTCTAAATAATTAAATACACAAGATTAATTTATAAAATAATTAATTTCAAATGATAATATATAATTCTAAATCTTGTGTAACACTTAATATCAATCAAAAATTTAAGTATTTTAAATATCATAATATTAAAATTGGTTTCTATGGAGATATATTTGTTTTACAATACTTTATAATGGTTTTTAATGAAAATGTAAATTATCATATGTATAACCCATGTGAGTGTCAAACAAATTGTGCAATAAGGGAAAACTCACATGAACCATAATCATGGCCAGATATACTCTACTAACACTTTTCAGGGTTATTACTCCTAGATACATATATTCCAATACCACATCTACTTATAGTATCCATAAAGGGATGTATTTATAGGAAAGAACACATAATATATTCTTTACCAAAACATTTGGATGCTCTTTAATATATATCCTCCAATTAAATAATAGAGTTATGTTTCCTAATATATGCATTACTTAATCTATTTCTCATGGTTTATACTGAACATTATTTAATACTAATGGTAATGAACCTGATTCCAATAACCAATAGATGATGCCTATTTTATTATATTGTCTTATATAAAGTGGTGAAATCCTGAAGGGCCGATCAATTTAATTGTTTTTTAGATCCAAATACATACATGATTCCCATTTTCTATTGGGGATAAACAAATTAGTAATGGAAAACATTTGACTTCCTTGTACTCATTCAATGAATAATTCATCATATACTGGGAGAAGGAAACAAAATTAGGGTGAGCTCAAATGATCCATATGGGTTACATACTATAGAAACTAGTAAGAATGAGTAAAGAATAATCAATACGGAATGATAAATAACTAAACACTCATTTTTTTTAATAAATTACTTGAATATAATAATTATATAAGGCATAATAAATATGGAAATTTAAATAACAATAAACACTTTCTATTTAATCAATTAATTGAGAAAAAAATGCATAAACTCATAATATAAATTGAATAATCACATGGATAATAATAATTAAAATCAAAATGAAGTAAAATTTTAATTTTGGATATTATGACCTCAAATATCATGATATATATATAGTCAATACCTTTCAA
Organism: Viscum album; assembly: GCA_963277665.1. Taxonomy (NCBI): domain Eukaryota; kingdom Viridiplantae; phylum Streptophyta; class Magnoliopsida; order Santalales; family Viscaceae; genus Viscum; species Viscum album. Next base: position 1,629,958,969 of record OY728130.1, read on the forward strand.
ATGACACTTTAAAACTATGGGTAAAACCCCATATAATTTGGGATCACTAATTTCTCTCATAAGACCCACTAATGCATCATAGGTCTATATAATTCTACGACCCACCCATATGTACATGTCCAAATCATTCCTCATATATCCACTGATTTATTTAATTCATAAATAATATGGTTCATCAATAAATATTTTTATTGATTTAAGAATATGTATTTATCAATATTCACAAGCTGATCATATAACTTTCAATGATAACACTATATATTCAAATGGTATATAGTTTAATAAATAAAATAATATCTTATGGAATAATAATGGGAATGAATCTAGAATATTAACTTAAGTTTTCATAAAATATATTTTATTTTAAAACTATTTAAAACATGTTAAATATGCTACATTTTTTATAATTTTTACGATGGTGGGAAGCTTATTATCACCATATACATTGAAAAAGTGCATTCATTTTAAATTTTATAGAAAACAATCTTTTGAAAAATAGTTGAGAGATTACTTTAAATCCATTTTTAAAAGTCAAGGACAACATAAAATATCCTTAATAATTAATTTTAGTAAATAAAAATACATTTTTAATTTTTTTATAGAAAACATGGATATAGAAAAAAAATTCGATTTAAAGAAAAATAAAATCAGTTTTTGTTTTAAATATTTCTTTTCTTGATTCAAGTAACAAAGATAGGAAATATATAATAAAATATGGAAAATCCATAAATATATGGTCTATAATTAAATTATTGGATCTTATGATGTATAAATGATAATATTCCTTCAATAAAAGTAAAATAAAACTAAAAACACAAGTGAGATTATAAAATAGTTTCTTACCTCCTCGACAACTATAAAATAATAACCCATTGAAAGAATAAAAATGAAATGAAAAATTATCTATGATGAATAAATATTTATTCATGTTAAATATATCAAGAATGCAGTATATACACCACATAAAATTGAATAGGTATATATTAACAAATGTTTCTCAATGAAATTCAAATTGAGATGAAATCTTGTACCCCACGCTTCCCATTGGTTGAATGTGATTTAACAACATGTATAATTATTTTAATCAAGTTATTAATTAATACCAGAACTATATTTTTATTTACAGTATCATATATCATCGTTGTATAACAATTTAACAACAATTCGTTAATATTACTTCATTATTTTCTTTCATTATGGTGTTAATTGTCTGGGTTTCTCATGCGTAATTTATAATGAATATTTTGGTATTGGTATATAGGATATAGTTACCTAATTTTAAAAATTATCCAATTTTATAAAAATAATATTTATTAATTATATATATTTATATATTTAGAACCATTTTTGAAATTTGGACATGGAAAATGAATCACATCGCTTTGTGGAGACGGTAGGCCATATAGACCCACGAGCGATGATATCATTCCCTTACTGGTGAAAGTGAAAGTAAGTGGATAAAATATTATTTTTACACAATTAATTCCATGTAATATTTATAATATATATTAATTATTTCTAAAATTATGACTATCTATGTTATTCTGTGATGGAACCAAATTTCATTGGTTCATGAGGCGGTAGTCCATTGTATAAAAAAAAGATGGATTTTCCCCATTTTATTTATTAAAAGATAGATAAATATTATTATACCAACATAATAACATCTAATTATATATGAGACACTATTTTTATTATATTATATGTGTTAATACATGATTTAAGGTTGTAAAATAAGAAGGATATAGCTTTTGGAGGATGATTACCTTATATTAGAAAAACGTCATCTGTATCTCAACATAAGGACCATAAGGTTAGTATTTTTGGAATAAAAAAATCTATAACTTTTATAATGATTTTTGGGAAACATTTTTTGTAGTGATTTTTTAAGTCATATGTCTTGATATGTGTGAATAAGTGAGGGAAGGGAGTTCCCTTTTATAATTATAGAGGACTAGAATTTTTGTAAATACCCAAAAATATTTAATAATGGGAAGTCACTATCACAAAATGTACATCTAAATTTGACAAATAATGGAGTGTAGGGAAGGTAAGTTTAAGAAACACCTCCACCCTATAAAAATAACCATTTTTTACAATTTATTCCCTAATCCTCAAAGTTTGTATACATTTACCATTTTAGTTTCCACCAAGGTAACTAGTTATTTTAACATAGGAAATTTATCCCTTAAGACTAAAATAAATTAACACTTATTAAAAAACAATTATCCAATAGTTTTAAATATTAAATCCAATTTTTCAAAAAAAATTCTATTTTTGTTTAAAATCAATTTTAACACAAACGCATGTAACGTGCAAACCCTAATTTTAACCTTAAATGTGTTAATTAATTTGTTACTATTTTTAAAAATAATTATAACCAAAAATTAAGTTTATTTTATTATATAATATTAATTATTATTATTAAAAATATTTAATTTATTTTACCCAATTCAATTTATATAAGTGGAAAATTTTAATTTAAAGATAATCCTCCAAAATGTGTCAATACATTTTTTTTCATGAAATGTATTTTTCAATAATTAGATGATCTTATATTAACTATATGAAAATTAATAATAATTATATGGTTCTAAATTAATATATTTAGGGATATATACTATAAATTTCAATTAAATCATTCATCATTAAAGATTATTTTAATTAATTTAAATCGATAGATATTAAAATACCTTATTATAAATAAATGGAGGAATATTTAAATGCCGTATTTTATTTTGTTCATAAAATCTTATTTATATGTGAAAAATTGAAAAATTACTTCTCTTCATATTTGACCTAGTATGTTAAAAATGAATATTTTTACTATTAAATTTGAATTTTCATCACCATGAAATATTAAAATGTTCATTGTATTATAGTTTTATTAAAATATAATGTTCACATACTATAATTAAGACTTCAGTTACATGTATCACATGACATAAAATAGATTTATTTCATTAAAGGAAATATATCAGAATATATTATCGTATTAAACATGTTCATTTTAATAAATAAATAAGAATATAATTTCTAGGGGATGGATAAAATGTTGGTCAATGCACCTATTGTTACAGTACCCTGTAATATAGAATGGTTTGTGATAGATAACTATGAATTAATAAATGGACTAGGACATGTTATCAGGAAAAATAAAATTCTAGTATCATATACCTCTTGATAATTGATGATTCATGAGAAAAATTACCTAAAATCAGTATTTGGATCTAGAAGTGGTAATTTTTTAATTAAAAATATGGATTCATTATATTTATGGTTAAAGGATTGATATATATACTAATCATAAAATTATAAATTATAAATTCATACATAAAAAAGTTGAATATTAACTAGAAGAGATGGTTGAAGTTGATTAATGTTTATAACAAAACAATAAATTAACAACCGGGGAGGCGAACATAGTGGTTGATGCTCTGAGTTGGAATGACCATTCTAGTTTGACCATGATTAGCATTAAATGGGATTTAATGCTTATGTATTTATAAAATATAGATGATAAAATCATACGGGAAGGGGAGAAATCACGTCCTTCTAAATTAAATGTTTAACCATTCATTCATATTAATATTAATGAGGTACAGAAGGATGATGTGGAGTTGAAAAAGAAGGTATGTAATATTCTAATGTTTAACCAAAACCATGATAGGATGGAAGGATTTAGTTACTTGATATGTTTCCATTCAATACCAAAATTATAGAAGGATCTATTTGATAATGCTCAAAACTCACCATTATCTATCAATTATAGATGTATAATGTTGTATAGATATATACAAAGATAATTTTTATGGTAAAATATAAATATGGATATAGTAGTGAATGTATCTTGATTCCTTATATGTCATTATATTAAGTCTTAACATTCGAAACCTAATGAAATGATGATACTATTAACCATACTTGTGTGTAAATTAGAAAACATCGATATATTTTTTATCATTATACACATTAAGTTATTTAAAGGAAATATGATATTTGGGTTTTTTTATTAACTCATTAATTTTTCGTATTTTATTTCAATTGAGGAAAATTTATCTCTTGATCAATTTTTTAGGATATACATCAAGAAGGTCGTTAGGTTTCATAGAGTACCACTTGTAAACATATCTGGTCAATATCATAGGTTTACCTTAATGTTTTGGATAAGTTTCGTGCAATAATTGAATATGAAGATGAGATTAAGCACTTAATATCATCCCCATATACATATCCAACCAGGGGGATCATTCAAACTCTATAATATATGTTTATTGCTAGAATTGTAGATTTAAAAATTAATTGGGATAAACATATTCGTCTAGTTAAATTTTATAAAAATAATATCATTCAATTTATTATTTATATGGATCCTTATGAATCCCTCTATATGAAAATGTGATGAAAATAAAAATTCTATAATGATGTTAGAAAATGAAAAAAATTCAGATCTAAGCTATATGAGGAAATAATAGATAAGGTTAGAGCTATTTGGAAACAAATAATATTAAATATGAATTGATGAAAAAGTTATGCTGAAAATTGGTAGAGAGATATAGAGATAGAATTTGGTGGCAAGGTATTTATATTAATACATCCTGTAATGAAAGATAAGATATTTGGAATAAACGTTATGTTAGTCCTGTAATATAATGGGCTATGTGGGATCCTTTGTAATATCAAGATAGTATCATATCTCTTGTATATTTAACTAAACATCTAAACTTTTATCATGAACTCAATGCATTTATTTGGATAAAGTACATATCTGATCCTTCACATGTACTAAAATTAGAGGTTTTATAGTTGTATCATGATCTTACATAAGAGAAATGATCAATGGAGATTCTGGATCAAAGATATAAAGTGATATGAAACAAGACCACTCAACATGTCAAAGCTTAATGGGGAACCATAAATTTGGGGCGGCTAAATCAGAACCTAAAGATGTAAGGAGGTATATTTATCCTCATCTATTTCTTTTAGGATAATAGAATTTCGAGGGATATATAATTATAAGGGGTTAGAATGTAACTCCCTACGGTTTTAAAATATTTTCTCTTCAATAATTTTGATGTGTTTGATATCTTTCCACGAACAGAAAACCAAACATAATTTAATAATTATTTATTAAAATATAAAATGAAATAAATTATTAGATAGTTGAATAAAATTGGTGAAATAAATTACATTTTACAAAAGGGATAAATTAACTTAAAGAAGTAACATTAATTATTTAAAAACTATTTTTGATTTTTTTACTGAATTATGCATTTTTATTAATTCAGCACATTGCAGGAATGGTATTACTAAATATTTTTGATAATTTAAATTAATAATTAATAAAATAAATTAATTATATCCATGATATTTTTTTTAATAATAAATAATAATAGTCTAATAATTATTGGATAAATTGAAATGTTTTGTTTGAAAACATCATTTTATTTATATATGTTTTTATTTAAATGATGATTTATATTATTTTCAATATTAAAACTATAAAATAAAATTTATTATACATATACAATAATTAATGATCATTCATTAATTTATTATCTATTGGTCATAAATGGAGTTAAAATCATTTGAAGGGAAAATGATATTTTTTCAGAAAATAATTGTTATGTTTGCAATATATTTTTCATTATAATAAATTAATTATTCTCTATTTATGAATGTTTTTAAGTATAATTTAATACAATATACTCAAAAATAAAAATTAACATTCATATAGTGGTTGTAACTAGAAAAGGAATGAGAATAAAATCATTTTTATGTTTAAAGATACATTTGTCTAAAAATGTTTTTTAAAAATTTTGTAAATATATATTAGAATTAATTTATGCCACATATAGTAATTGACTATTGTAAAATTTATTCCATATTTTGATTCATCATAATTAATATTATTAAATAATTTAATATAATATTTATTTATAATGAATATTTATCATAGTAAAAATCTTGTTACCATGGTTAAAGTTAACATGGGTTAAAAGGGATTAAACTAAGTAAAAAGGGTTTTAATGTCACAAAACGTTATATTTATATGATTAGTTGAGTGTATTTAGAACTATCCTTACCTTATATTTTAAATTTTACTATATTTGTCCCACTTTCCATGTGAAATATATTTATTATATTTAAAAGTTCTTTATATTTTTAAGTGTGAATCTCCCCTCACATATAAAATGGAACCTCTTCTTATCACTTCTCCACACTAATTGTGAACATTATATATTCCAATATCATACCAAATACCTTCCCAAATATCATACCCACATCATAGAGACTTTTTTATTCCAAAAATATCAATAAAATAATCCATAATGAGTTTTTAGATAAGATTATACAAGGAAAATGTATATGTTCTTATCAACCATTTTTAAGTTTATTTTTTCTTAAAACTCATCCAAATATTTCATATCCATATTATTATTATTATATTAATATATTTATAGTAAAATCATGTTTCTTTGATCTATATATTAGAGAAATTCATGCCCTGTAACTAGGTTACACATCATATAATGTTTGCTCGTTGTATGTTGTGAGAAGGATTCACGCTTTGAATGGTTACATGAAGTGATTGTGTTTTTACACATCATGAGTTAATTAAATATCATATTTTAATCCGTGGTTATGTGTTTTCAGTTTATTTTTACATCATGGATTAAATGACATGTAATTGAATTACACGTCATGTAATTTCTTGATCAGGTATTTGTAGGGCGTCGTACGGGTTTGAGTGCCCATTTTGTCACCTGTTTTCCCTTTCTCTTGACTGAGGGTCCCTCTTCGATGCTTTTTCGAGACTCCATTCCTTCCCAATCGATTATGTTGGCTTTATATATTCTTTGTGGTTGTGGGTTATCTTTCTTTGTAACGCCATGACCCCAGTTACCCAGATTCGGTGCATTATTACATAACATTGGCATGATCACAAAAAAGATCAAATCTCGAAAGACCGATTGGTTTAGTAGCCTTGGAAACACTAGATATATTCATAATGTTTTACATTACATAATAAAGTGAAAAACTACTACTAAAACATAATGTATCCATATTCCACACTATTATCCCCTCATAATATCCCTGCAGGTCATTCATAATTTACTTCTTCACATCCTAGGAAAAATAAGACATAGAAATGGGGTGAGATCAAATGCCCAGTAAGGATAACAATATAGTGGAAACTTTCATAAATAAGAATTAAACATTTAAGGAAGTGTATAACTAAAAAAATCCATTTAAACTTGAACTTCGACATATTATGGGAAAAATAAAATGAAATAATGCCGTTTACTTATTCACATGGATATTCTACTAATCAAATAATCACATGAAATATTAATAACCACTTTCATAATGATGGAATGCATAATTCCAGACTATCATAACCACATAGCCAAGGCCTCGTTCCATGACTACAAATAAGATTTTGTCAAGGCCTTGTGCCAAGACACTAGTTTGTCTCATGAGACCTACCGATGCATCGAGGAGCTATAGCGGTCTCCACCTGTCACTTACTAAGTCCAATGCATTCCTCATATGAAAAGTTTTAAACATAACATAAACATTCGTATTAAAACTAGCATACGAATTGTCAATACTTTATTTACAAACCATGAATGGTATAAAAATAGCACATCCATAGTCAAACATAACTCATTTGATACAATATGGAAGATTGTATTGTATCATATTAACCTCAATCGATAATGATGAAGTATATTGACATAGATGAAAATAACCATCAAAACTATTTGAGAGAAATATCCCCCTTTTCTTGAAATCATTTAAAAGTCACAATATTTGTCAAGAAGCCGTTTAAAAATATATTTTTGAATCAAAGTGTCCCATACCACTTTGAAACTTTTAAAAGTAGTTTTAATTTTAAAGCTTTTATGTCCATATAAATAAATCCTTAAAACCGTTTTTTAAAACATGGACATTAATGAGCACGATTTAGAAGAATAAGTCTTTAAAACATTTAAAATTGTATTTTTGTTAGAGTTTCTAACTAAAAGAGACACTTGAATACAAATATTTGAGGTAATAAAAACATTGTAATATCATGAGAATAAAGGTATTCATGATATACTATGTCAAAGTACATTATATACACCACATAAAAGTGATTTGGTGCATATCAACAAAGAAGTCTCAATGGAATGTAAATTGAGATGAAATCTCTCATCAAGGTCGTACCATTAGGTTAAAGATAAATCAATTACATAGTTATGTGTGACAAATATAAATACACTAAATATTATTGGATATTCATTGTAAATCAATAAAAGTACATTCACACATAATCTTGTAAAAACAACACCAATGAATTGGAAGTTTAACTCAACAAACGGAGAATGAGTTAAAATTACTCTTATCAAATCCATATCAATGACTTGAGAAATTATCAATGGAGTGATTATGTGTATCAAAAGTATATCCACAGAAAATGGTAGGGGAAATTATGACATAAGAAAATGAATAGTGATTCCAGACATAATCTCGGAGGAAAATAATCAATGAAGTTTGCGTAAAGCCGAATAAATGAAAATTGAAATTTAAAATTCCCTTATCGATTTGGTAACTTACGAAACATACACCCATGAAAGAAGTATAATAAAATTATGATTTAAATATCCATAAATTAAAGTATATTACACGATGAATACAATCATGGGCAGTACACACACCACATGCAATAAATAAGTGGTGAATAATGGAATTCTCATGTAATTAAAAGTGAGATAAGAAACCCCTTACTTTGTACTTTTTCGTTGATCAACTATAGGTTAACCTCATTTATAATGGTGAAATAATTGTTATTGAATTATAAAAGAATCATTTACATTAATATGATATCATATATGATCTTTTAACATTGATTTGTTAATAATATCATAGTATTATCGTTGTTTCGGGTGTCAACTTACTCGTTTTATTTTATATGTTTTTTTACGTAAGCCATGTTTTTCATGGATATATTTTATCTTATTCATATCCATAATGATATCAATTCCTTAAACATTATTTTTAAATAATAAAATAATAATTATACTTGAATGGATATGATGGAGAATGAATCTCATCGTGATCGTGGAGATGGTAGTCCGTACGTACGTATGAGGGAAAATATCATTATTTTGAAATTAAAATAATATATAATTAGATGTTATATCATATATAAAGAATAATTATAAGGTTAAATTTATTATTTACATGAATTACACATCATTATTATACCCATCCAAATAATATTTTATTGAATAACAATTACACCACGACATGGAGACGGTAAGCCGTACGTACGCACGTATGGTGAAATGTTATTAAAAGGATGGATAGAATAATGAATATGATTGTTCCATATTTATAATAACATAAAAGTATATATATGATACTGGATATAATGGTAATAACAAAAAATGAAGAAGTGGAAGAAGAAAGGAACTTGATAAAAGGTGGTGAAATCATTACCTCTTCTTCGGGTTCTTCCTTTTGATTTGATCAAGAGGGATCCTTGGTTGGATTTCTGACTAAAGTAATCCCTCTAGGATTAATTGATGGATGTTTAGAGAGTATGTGGGCAGAGTTTGGCCGAGCCAAAAGGCTTCTAAGGTGTGAGTTAATGAGAAGGGAGAGTGCCCTTTTATAAGAGGGGTGAGGGGCACCTTTGGAAAAGCTAGAAATATTATTTTATAATAAATTTATATTCAGTTTCTAATGGCTCCAAAGTAGATTATTTAAATTTTAATATGGTTATAGGTCAAAAACCATCTGACCAATATAATTTAGACAGGTTTGGGCCATTATAATAACCTTATCTTTATGTATTAACTCTTAGTTAATTAGTTTCACTTTTACAATGTCTCTTTGTATTTTTATATTATATAGTTAATAAACTTACTATATACATCCAAGATACCCTCAAGTGGTTCATTAATGATACACCTATCATGATATAAGTCTCTTGTCCAAACCTTATATTTTTAGGAATTTAATATCAATTAATAATATAATATTTGTTTTAAAAACTCTTTTATGTCAATTTTGTGACTATTCAATAGTTGATTTTTTAAAAAAACATAACAGTATTATTGCTTCAAAAAATTCAATTAAATAAATCCTAATATGTCATCGTATCCTATAAAATTAGTTTAATTCATTAAAAGTCTCAAATTATATTTATTTTGGTATTTATAATATCAATTATTGTAATTTTTCACTATTATGGTAATTACTGCATCATCATTGTGTCATCAATAAATTAAATTATTTAATGTCTAAAAATTATAAATAAATTATAATTATGTCGGAAATCTAATTATCTTTCTAATGAATATTTATAGTCAAAAATCCAACAAATATAACCCTATGTAAAAATTGTTTTTTTAAAAGAGATATGCTTTTGTCATTTTTGTATTCATTTTAACTTAATTAAAATAAAGTGTCCCTATCACTTACAAGTGCCACCATGGGATCCCAAAATCGACTCAAAGATGACCATGGTCGAACATGTATCAACCAATAAGTTTAGGAAACGTTTTAGGATAATTTTTTATTATTATAATATTATTTTTAACCCTTATTTACCGGTTTTACCCTTTAACCATGGTAAATAAAATATTTACCGAAGTAAATATTCAAAATATCTAAAAATAAAAGCTACCTATTTACACAATTTGAACATCCTGATTCCAAATTTGGAAGCTGTTTTTCAAAATTCAAAACACAGAAGTGGAAGAAATTAATTTAAAATTAATTCCCGCTGTCAAAACAAAAAACGTGTTTTTAAGATATAATAACTATCGAAAGATTGATACTTGTTTATGTTTGGTTTAATTGTGAAATTATGTCCAATGACCAACATTGTATTAAATGGTAAAAATATATTCTAAATATACTTTAAAACCACTCAAATTCATAATTTATCACTATTAATTATTTTTATTAAAAAAGTTGTTTTTAATTAAAATTTAGTAATTTTCACTATTCATCAAAATATGAAAGTTATCTGAAAAGTACGAAAATTTCACCCTATGCCAATTTCAATATTCCGAATCCAAAAATTAAGTCCATTTTGAGAGATATAATTTTTAAAGTTTCAAAAAGTAGGTATTACTATTCATAACGGCGAGTTTGATTGGTTGTGGTGTGTTAGAATCTCAAAGTTCCGTACAATGCACACCATTGCATTATTCAAACGGAAATGTACCGTAGAATCATGGAGTGTTACATTCTCCCCTACTTTAATAAATTGCTTCCTCGTAATTTTTTTTAAAATTGGGCTTGATAATATAATGGAAAGTCCCACATCTGAAAAAGAGATAATAAAACTATCACTTTAAAAGAAAGGAAGAGAGGTATAAAGGTCACCCAAGATTACCCATACTAGGATTCCATGTAGGAAAACATGGATATGGATGATAAAATAATTGTTCAGTTCTGATAAAGATGGATAGAAAACATGATCAAGATAAAGTTAACAATAAGAAAATCACAAACTTGTGTTGGAAAAAACGGTACTTAGTCTCTCAGTAGGAAAAGTAAACGAACAACATTTTTTGTTTTAAGTTACATTACATAAGGACAAGGAATTCATTTATGATATTTACTAAGAACATAAAGAGATATACTTACTTTTTATGTAGATTTTCATTCTTTAATAACTTTTTACCAGTAACTCATTTTTTTTGAAAAATGATTATTCAAGAAGACTTGGTCAAAATGGAAGAGCTAGAATACACATCTATAGAAATACATGATCCATGTAGGATAAACTATATATTTACCTTGTCATTAAGGATTAATCAAAACCAAAATGGTTAGTATAATATCTGATGATCCCCCAAATGGATATTCCATTAGTGAAAAAAAACACTAATCTTAATTTCTAAAATTAAACCATCAATACCCAAAAGTTAAATAAATATCATTCAATAATCAATTGTCCTTAAAATCATTCAATATAATCCAAACTAATATTGAAACCCAAAACTTATAAGAATGTAGTCTTCCATGTTAAATTGTATCTCCAAATGACATTAATTACTCTTAATGTCACATACTTAAAAGTAATTAACCAAATCATTTCCATAAATAACCCAAATCACTATAAATCCACAATAAAAACATTGATAAAAATCATCCATTAATACTCAAATGAAATCCCATAATATTATCTTTTCCTTGGGAATATAGTGTTCACAACAAAGTGAACAACTTCCAAAATAACATTTATCACTTAATCACCAAATCATTTTCCTATACTAAGGGTATTCATTTGATAAGACATAAGATCCCAAATCAAATTATCATTGATCAATAAAATCATTTAACTAAAAATAATAGTCACACTAACCAGGGACTTCACGTAGTCTAGTGGTATGAGATAAATCCCAATCGCACTTTGGTTGTGGGTTCAATTCCCACAGCTCTGTCTGACATGACGGGTTGTCACACGGTCTGCGTGTTGTCCTTTTTCAAAAACTATATTTTATAACATTACCAAAATGAGATAAATTCCTCAAAATAACCATAACATAATTTAACCACAAATCTTATCTCATACCTTTCATTTTCATCCCAAATTATAATAACTTATAATTTCCTCAAACCCACCGATCATATAAAACAAAATGGTTATTTATAACTATATCCACAAGAGAAAAGATAATTCTTCTTCAAATATCATTCTAACATGGAAAACTGCAGGGTTCAAAATAAAAGAGAAAATTATTCCAAAGTAAACCCATCAACAAGGAGCAATAATACTTTTTAAACATTTCTCTAACTATTTATTTCCACATAGCTTCTTCTTTGACCAAGAAAATATCCTATAGAATAGGGCATTCACTCGGGTAATGGCCAGGTCCCCTATATTTACGGAAAATGACTATAAATGGATTCTTGGGACCATTTTTATCTTCTTCCGTAGTACTCTTCTTTTTTATTTGGCAATTCTTCACTTTATGTCCTTCCTTCCCGCACGTAAAGCATTTCTTTGTCCCATTGAGACACTTTCCTGGGTGTCTCCTTCCACATTTCTTCCATAATGGAAATTGAGGATTTCTTTCTCCATGGTGTCCACTACTGGAGCTCTTATCATTCATCACCTTTCTCTTCTTTGTTGAGTCTGAGAATTGGTTAATATATATATTGTTGATCATATTTTTTGAAAATTGATTTGGTATAAAGACGATATCTTTTACGCCTATTACATTCCATTTTTTTGCTTGTTGCCACCACCGTTCCCACCTTGTACATCATTCTCAAAGTCACTATGACTTTCTTGGAATCAAGCCATTGACTAAAACCAGAAAGAATTGGGTGAGTAACAGTATTCATAAAATCATTTAGAGATTAACATGTCATCATATTCTAAATTTGAAACACATTAGGATTAACCAAGGTCATTTACTCTCATCTTATATATAATACTTCAAAACAGTTTGTAAAGAAAATGAAAATTATCCTAAGCATATCCCCCAGGAGTGTCGTAACCAAGAGTACAACAAGGACTGTTGTCGTGCACCAGTTCCCGTTTGAGTCTAGCTCAAAGCGGTGTTTTCGAGTTTTACCCCTAGGTACATCAGTGTCGGAGCTGCCTCTACCTGCTCGTATCCAGACAGGGATGTATTTCTCAGAAAACTCAAAAAATCTCTACAATACCAAAATTACAGGAAGTTCTTCTATACTAATCCTTAAAGTTCATCTTATGCCTACGTTCTCTAATCAGAGTTTATCTAAATATAGCTTCCAAGTTTTGTACTAAACTTCCTCTGATACCAACTGTAACACCCCGACCCTAGTTACCCAGAGTTGGTGCATTATTACATAACATTGGCATGATCACAAGAAATATCAAATCTCAAAAGACCGATTGATTTAGTAGCCTTGGAAACAGTAGATATATTCATAATGTTTTACATTACATCATAAAGTGAAAAACTACTACAAAAACATATTGTCTCCATAGTCCACACTATTATCCCCTCATAATATCCCTGCAGGTCATTCATAATTTACTTCTTCACATCCTGGAAAAAATAAGACATAGAAAAGGGGTGAGCTCAAATGCCCAGTATGGATAACAATATAGTGGAAACTTTCATAAATAATAATTAAACATTTAACGCAGTGTATAACTAAAACAAAAGCCTTTTAAACTTGAACTTCAACATAGTATGGAAAAAATAAAATGAAATAATGCCATTTACTTATTCACATGGATATTCAACTAATCTAATAATCACATGCAATATCAATAACCACTTTTATAATGATGGAATGCATAATTCCAGACTATCATAACCACGTATCCAAGGCCTCGTGCCAAGACTACAAATAAGATTTTGTCAAGGATTTGTTCCAAGACACTAGTTTGTCTCATGAGACCTACCGATGCATCGAGGAGCTATAGCGGGCTCCACCTGTCATTTACTAAGTCCAATGCATTCCCCATATAAAAAGCTTTAAATGTAACATAAACATTCGTATTAAAACATGCATACGAAATGTCAATACTTCATCCATAAACCATGAATGGTATAAAAATATCACATCCACAATCAAACATAACTCATTTGATAGAATATGTAAGATTGTATTGTATCATATTAACCCCAATGGAGAATGATAAAGGATATTGACATAGATGAAAATAACCATCAAAACTATTTGAGAGAAATTTCCCCCTTTTCTTGAAATCATTTAAAAGTCACATTATTTATCAAGAAGCCGTTTAAAAATAGATTTTTGAATCAAAGTGTCCCATACCACTTTGAAACTTTTAAAAGGAGTTTTAATTTTAAAAATTTTATGTCCATATAAATTAATCCTTAAAACTGTTTTTTAAAACATGGACATTAATGAGCAAGATTTAGAAGAATAAGTCTTTAAAACATTTAAATTGGTATTTTAGTTAGAGTTTCTAACCAAAAGAGAGACACTTGAATACAAATAATTGAGGTAATAAAAACATTGTAATATCATGAGAATAAAGTAATTCATGATATACTATGTTAAAGTAGATTATATAAACCACATAAAAGTGATTTGGTGTATATCAACAAAAAAGTCTCAATGGAATGTAAATTGAGATGAAATCTCTCATAAAGGTCATACCATTAGGTTAAGGATAAATTAATGACATAGTTATGTGTGAAAAATATAAGTACACTAAATATGATTGGATATTCAGTGTAAAACAATCAATGGACATTCACACATAATCTTGTAAAAAAAACACCAATTAATTGGAAGTTTAACTCAACAAATGGAGAATGAGATAAAATTACTCTTATAAAATCCACATAGATGACTTGAGAAATTATCAATGGAGTGATTATGTGTATCAAAATTATATCCACAGAAAAGGGGAGTGGAAATTATGACATAAGAAAATGAATAGTGATTCCACACATAATCTCGGAGTAAAATAATCAATGAAGTTTGCGTAAAGATGAATAAATGGAAGTTGAAATTTCAAATTCCCTTATCAATTTGGTAACTCACGAAACATACAACCATGAAAGAAGGATAATACAATGATGATGTAAATATCCATAAATTAATATATATTACGCAATGAATACAATCATGGGCAGTACACACACCACATGCAATAAATAAGTGGTGAAAAATGGAATTCTCACAGAATTAAAAGTGAGATATGAAACCCCTTACTTTGTACTTTTTCCTTGGTCAAAGATAGTTTAACCTCCTATATAATGGTGAAATAATTGTTATTGAATTATAAAAGAATAATTTACATTAATATTATATCATATATGATCTTTTAACATTGATTTGTTAATAATATCTTAGTATTATCGTTGTTTCGGGTGTGAACATACTCATTTTCTTTTATATGTTTTGTTACGTAAGCCATGTTTTTCATGGATAGGATGTATTTTTTTCATGTCCAGAATGATATCAAGTCCTTAAAAATTATTTTTAAATAATTAAATGATAATTATACTTGAATGGATACGATGGAGAATGAATCTCATCGTGTTCGTGGAGACGGTAGTCCGTACGTACGCACGAGCCACAATATCAAACTTTTGATATTAAAATAATATATAATTAGATGGTATATCATATATACAGAATCATTATCATGTTAAATTTATTATTTACATGAATTACACATCATTATTATAGCCATCCAAATAATATTTTATTGAATAACAATTACACCATGACGTGGAGACGGTAAGCCGTACGTACACACATATGGTGACATGTTATTCAAAGGATGGATAGAATAATGAATATAATTGTACCATATTTATAATAATGCCACAGTATATATAAGATACTGGAGTTATTATTTTATAATGGTAATAACAAAGAAAGAAGAAGTGGAAGAAGAAAGGAACTTGAAAAATGGTGGTGAAATCATTACCTCTTTTTCGGGTTCTTCTTTTTGATTTGATCAAAAGGGATCCTTGGTTGGATATATGACTAAAGGAATGCCTCTAGGATGAAGTTAGGGATGTTGAGAGAGTATTTGGGCAGAGTTTGGCCGAGCCAAAAGGCTTTGAAGGTGTGAGTTAATGAGAAGGAAGAGTGCCCTTTTATAAGAGGGGTGATGGGCACCTTTGGAAAAGCTAGAAATATTATTTTATAATAAATACATATTCGGTTTCTAATGGCTCCAAAGTGGATTATTTAAATGTAAATATGGGGATAGTTCGAAAACCACCAAACCAATAGAATTTAGACAGTTTTGAGTCATTATACTAATCTTGTCTTTAAGTATTAACTCTTATTTAATTAGTCTCACTTTTACAATGTCTCTTTGTATGTTTATATTATATAGTTAATAAACATACTATATACATCCAAGAGACCCCCAAGAGGTCCATTAGGGATACACCTATCAGGATATAAGTCTCTTGGCCTAACCTTAGATTTTTAGGAATTTAATATCAATTAATAATATAATATTTGTTTTAAAAACTCTTTTATGTCAATTTTGAGACTATTCAATAGTTGATTTTTTTTTAAAATCATAACATAATGATTTCTTCAAAAAAAATACAATTAAATCAATCTTAATATGTCATATTATTCTATAAAATTAGTGTAATTCATTAAAAGTCTCAAATTATATTTATTTTGGTATTTATAATATCAATTATTTTAAATTTTCACTATTATGGTAATTACTGCATCATCATTGTGTCATCAATAAATTAAATGTTTTAATGTCCAAAAATTATAAATAAATTATCATTATGTAGGAAATCGTTTTACTTTTCTAATGAATATTTATAGTCGAAAATACAACAAATATATCCCTATTTAAAAATTTTGTTTTTAAAAGATATATGCTTTTGTCATTTTTGTATTCATTTTAACTTCATTAAAATAAAGTGTCCCTGTCACTTACAAGTGGCACCATGGGGTCCCAAAATCGACCCAAATATGCCCATGGTCGAACATGTATCAACCAAAAATGTTAGGACACATTTTAGGGTAATGTTGTATTATTATAATATTATTTTTTAACCCTTATTTACTAGTTTCACCCGTTAACTATGGTAAATAAAATATTTACCGAAGTAATTATTCAAAATGTCTAAAAATAAAAGTTACCTATTTACCCAATTTTAACATCCTGATTCCAAATATGGAATCCATTTTTCCAAATTCAAAACATTGATGTGTCTGAAATTAATTTAAAATTAATTTCCGCTGTCAAAATAAAAAGCGTGTTTTTAAGATATAATAACTATCAAAAGATTGATACTTGTTTATGTTCGGTTTAATTGTGAAATTATGTCCAATGAACAACATTGTATTAAATAGTAAAAATAAATTCTAAATATACTTTAAAACCACTCAAATTCATAATTTATCACTATTAATTATTTTGATTAAAAAAGTTGTTTTAATTAAAATTTAGTAATTTTCACTATTCATCACAATATGAAAGTCATCCAAAAAGTACCAAAATTTCACCCTGTGATAATTTCGATATTCCGAATCCAAAAATTAAGTCCATTTTCAGAGATATAATTTTTAAAATTTCAAAAAGTATGTATTACTATTCATAACGGCTAGTTTGATTGGTTGTGGTGTGTTAAAATCTCAATGTTGCGTACAGTGCACGCCATTGCATTCTTCAAACGGAAACGTACCGTGGAATCTTGGGGTGTTAAATTCTCTCCTCCTTCAATAAATTGTGTCCTCGCAATTTTTTTAAAGTTGTGCATGATAATATAATGTAAAGTCCCACATCGGAAAAAGAGATAATAAAACTACCGCTTTAAAAGAACGAAAGAGAGGTATAAAGGTCACCCAAGATAACCCATACTAGGATTCCATGTAGGAAAACAAGGATATGGATGATAAAACAAGTGTTCATTTTGATGTAGAGGGATAGAAAACATGACCAGGAGACAATTAACAATAATAAAATCACAAACTTGTGTTGGAAAAAATGGTCCTTAGTGTCTCAGTAAGAAAAGTAAACGGACAACATTTTTTGTTTTAAGTTACATTACATAAGGACAAGGAATTCATTTATGATATTGAATAAGAAAATAAAGATATATACCTAATTTTTAAGTAGGTTTTCATTCTTTAATATCTTTTTACCACTAACTCATTTTTTTGAAAAATGAGTATTCAAGAAGACATGGTCACAATGGAAGAGCTAGAATAAACATCTATAGAAATACATGATCCACGTAGGATAAACTATATATTTACCTTGTCTTTAAGGATTAATCAAAAACAAAATGGTTAGTATAATATCTGATGATCTCCCAAATGGATATTCCATTATGGAAAAAAACACTAATCTTAATTTCTAAAATTAAACCATCAATACCCCAAAGTCAAATAAATATCATTCAATAATCAATTGTCCTTAAAATCCTTCAATATAATCTAAACTAATATTGAAACCCAAAACTTATAAGAATGTAGTCTTCCACGTTAAATTGTATCTCTAAATGAAATTAATTACTCTTAAAGTCACATACTTAAAAGTAATTAACCTAATCATTTCAATAAATAACCCAAATCACTATAAATCCACAATAAAAACATAGATAAAAATCCACCATTAGTCCTCAAATGAAATCCCATAATATTATATTTTCCTTGGGAATATAGTGTTCACAAAAAAGCAAACAATATCCAAAATAACATTTATCACTTAATCACCAAATCATTTTCCTATACTAAGGGTATTTATTTGATAAGACACAAGATCCCAAATCAAATTATTATTGATCAATAAAATAATTTAACTAAAAATAACAGTCACACTATCCAGGGACTTCACGTAGTCTAGTGTTAGGCGATAAATCACAATCACACTTTGGTTGTGGGTTAGATTCCGACAGCTTTGTCCGACGCGACGGGTTGTCACACTGTCTACGTATTGTCCTTTTTCAAAAAATATATTTTATAACATTACCAAAATGAGATAAATTCCTCAAAATAACCATAACATAATTTGACCACAAATCTTATCTCATACCTTGCATTTTCATCCCAATTTATAATAAATTATAATTTCCTCAAACCCAATGATCATATAAAACCAAATGGTTATTTATAACTATATCCAAAAGAGAAAAGATAATTCTTCCTCAAATATCATTCTAACATGGAAAACTGCAGGGTTCAAAATACAAGAGAAAATTATTCCAAAGTAAACCCATCAACAAGGAGCACTAATACTTTTTAAGCATTTCTCTAACCATTTATTTCCACATAGCTTCTTATTTGACCAAGAAAATATCCTATACAATAGGGCATTCACTCGGGTAATGGCCAGGTCCCCTACATTTACGGAAAATGACTGTAAATGGATTCTTGGGACCATTTTTCTCTTCTTCCATAGTACTCTTCATTTTTCTTTGGAAATTGATCACATTATGTCCTTCCTTCCCACATGTAAATCATTTCTTTGTCCCATTGAGACACTTTCCTGAGTGTCTCCTTTCACATTTCCTGCATGATGGAAATTGATGATTTCTTTCTCTATGGTCTCCACTACTGGAGATCTTATCATTCATCACCTTTCTCTTCATTGTTGAGTCCGGAAATTGGTTAATATATATATTGTTGATCATATTTTTGTAAAATTGATTTGGTATAAAGGCAATATCTTTTACACCTATCAACATTCCATTTTTTTCTTGTTGCCACCACCGTTCCCACCTTGTACATCATTCTCAAAGTCACTATGACTTCCTTGGAATCCAGCCATTGACTAAAACAAGAAAGCATTATGTGAGTAACAGTAGTCATAAAATCATTTAGAGATTAATATGTCACCATATTCTCAATTTGAAACACATTAGGATTAACCAAGGTCATTTACTCTCATCTTATATATAATACTTCAAACTGGTTTGTAAAGAAAATGTAAAGTATCCTAAGAATATCCACTGGGAGTGTCGTAACCAAGAGTGCAGCAAGACCCGTTGTCGTGCACCAGTTCCCATTCGAGTCTATCTCAAAGCGGTGTTTTCGAGTTTTACCCCTAGGTACATCTGTGCCAGAGCCGCCTCTACCTACTCGTATCCATACAGGGATGTATTGCTCGAAAAACTCACAAAATATCTACAATACAAAAATTATAGGAAGTTATTCTATACTAATCCTCAACGCTCATCTTAGTTCTACATGCTCTAATCAGAGTTTATCTAAATCTAGATTCCAAGGTTTGTACTAAACTTCATCTGATATCAACTGTAATGCCCCGACCCCAGTTACCCAGAGTCGGTGCATTATTACATAACATTGGCATGATCACAAGAAATATAAAATCTCAAAATACCGATTGGTTTAGTAGCCTCGGAAACACTAGATATATTCATAAAGTTTTACATTACATCATAAAGTGAAAAACTACTACAACAACATATTGTCTCCAGAGTCCACACTATTATCCCCTCATAATATCCCTGTAGGTCATTCATAATTTACTTCTTCACATCCTGGGAAAAATAAGACATAGAAAAGGGGTGAGCTCAAATGCCCAGTAAGGATGACAATATAGAGGAAACTTTCATAAATAAGAATTAAACATTTAAGGCAGTGTATAAATAAAGCAAAAGTATTTTAAACTTGAACTTTAACATAGTATGGAAAAAATAAAATGAAATAATTCTATTTACTTATTCACATGGATATTCTACTAATCTAATAATCACATGCAATATCAATAACCACTTTCATAATGATGGAATGCATAAATCCAGACTATCATAACCACATATCCAAGGCCTCGTGCCAAGACTACGAATAAGATTTTGTCAAGGCTTTGTGCCAAGACACTAGTTTGTCTCATGAGACCTACCGATGCATCGAGGAGCTATAGCGGGCTCCACCCATAACTTACTAAGTCCAATTCATTCCTCATATGAAAAGTTTTAATCATAACATAAACATTTGTATTAAAACTAGCATAAAAAATTTCAATACTTTATCCACAAACCATGAATGGTATAAAAATAGCACATCCACAATCAAACATAACTCATTTGATACAATATGGAATATTTTATTGTATCATATTAACCTCAATCGATAATGATGAAGGATATTGACATAGATGAAAATAACCATCAAAACTATTTGAGAGAAATATCCCCCATTTCTTGAAATCATTTAAAAGTCACACTATTTGTCAAGAAGCCGTTTAAAATTAGATTTTTGAATAAAAGTTTCCCATACCACCTTGAAACTTTTAAAAGGATTTTTAATTTTAAAACTTTTATGTCCATATAAATAAATCCTTATAACCGTTTTTTAAAACATGGACATTAATGAGCAAGATTTAGAAGAATAAGTCTTTAAAACATTTAAAATGGTATTTTTGTTAGAGTTTATAACCATAAGAGAGACACTTGAATACAAATAATTGAGGTAATCAAAACATTGTAATATCATTAGAATAAAGGTATTCATGATATACTATGTCAAATTACATTATATACACCACATAAAAGTGATTTGGTGTATATCAACAAAGAAGTCTCATTGGAAATTAAATTGAGATGAAATCTCTCATAATGGTCGTACCCTTAGTTTAAGGATATATCAATGAAATAGTTATGTGTGACAAATATAAATACACTAAATATGATTGGATATTTAGTGTAAAACAATCAAAGGACATTCACACATAATCTTGTAAAAACAACGCCAATGAATTGGAAGTTTAACTCAACAAATGGAGAATGAGTTAAAATTACTCTTATCAAATCCATATAGATGACTTGAGAAATTATCAATGGACTTATTATGTGTATCAAAAGTATATCCATAGAAAAGGGGAGTGGAAATTATGACATAAGTAAATGAATAGTGATTCCACACATAATCTCGGAGTAAAATAATCAATGAAGTTTGCGTAAAGCCGAATAAATGGAAATTGAAATTTCAAATTCCCTTATCGATTTGGTAACATACAAAACATAAACACATGAAAGAAGGATAGTACAATGATGATGTAAATATCCATAAATTAATGTATATTACAGAATGAATACAATCATGGGCAGTACACACACCACATGCAATAAATAAGTGGTGAACAATGGAAATCTCATAGAATTAAAAGTGAGATAAGAAACCCCTTACTTTGTACTTTTTCCTTGGTAAATGATAGTTTAACCTCATGTATAATTGTTAAATAATTTTTATTGAATTATAAAATAATCATTTACATTAATATGATATCATATATGATCTTTTAACATTGATTTGGTAATAATATCTTAGTATTATCGTTGTTTCGGGTGTTAACTTGCTCGTTTTCTTTTATATGTTTTGTTACGTAAGCCATGTTTGTCATGGATATATTGTATCTTATTCATATCCAGAATTATATCAAGTCCTTAAACATTATTTTTAAATTAGAAAATGATAATTATACTTGAAGGGAAATGATGGAGAATGAATCTCATCATGTTCGTGGAGACGGTAGTCTGTACGTACACACGAGCGGCAATATCATTCTTTTGATATCAAAATAATATATAATTTGATGGTATATAATATATAAAGAATCATTATCATGTTAAATTTATTATTTACATTAATTAAACATTATTATTATACCCATCCAAATAATATTTTATTGAATAACAATTACACCACGACGTGGAGACGGTAAGTCGTACGTACGCACGTATGGTGACATGTTATTCAAAGGATGGATAGAATACTGAATATGATTGTACCATATTTATAATAACATCACAGTATATATAAGATACTGGGGTTATTATTTTATAATGGTAATAACAAAGAAGGAAGAAGTGGAAGAAGAAAGGAACTTGAAAAAAGGTGGTGAAATCATTACCTCTTCTTCGGGTTCTTCCTTTTGATTTGATCAAAAGGGCTCTTTGGATGGATTTTTGACTAAAGGAAGGCCTCTGGGATGAATTTAGGGATGTTTAGAGAGTAGTTTGGCAGAGTTTGGATGAGCCAAAAGGCTTTGAAGGTGTGATTTAATGAGAAGGGAGAGTGCCATTTTATAAGAGGGGTGAGGGGAACCTTTGGAAAAGCTAGAAATATTATTTTATAATAAATTCCTATTCCATTTATAATAGCTCAAAAGTTTATTATTTAACTGTTAATATAGGGATAGGTCGAAAACCACCCAAAAAATAGAATTTAGACAGGGATGGGTCATTATACTAACCTTATCTTTAAGTATTAACTCTTAGTTAATTAGTTTCACTTTTACAATGTCTCTTTGTATTTTTATATTATATAGTTAATAAACATACTATACACATCCAAGAGACCCCCAAGTGGTCCTTTAATGATACAAATATAAGGATATATATATCTTGTCTGAACCTTATATTTTTAGGAATTTAATATCAATTAATAATATAATATTTGTTTTAAAACCTTTTTTATGTCAATTTTGAGACTATTCAATAGTTTATTTTTTAAAAACTCATAACAGAATGAATGCTTCGAAAAAAGTCAATTAAATAAATCCTAATATGTCATATTATCTTATAAAATTAGTTTAATTCATTAAAAGTCTCAAATTATATTTATTTTGGTATTTATAATATCAAATATTTTAATTTTTCACTATTATGGTAATTACTACATCATCATTGTGTCATCAATAAATTAAATTATTTAATGTATAAAAATTATAAATAAAATATAATTATGTATGAAATATTTTTATCTTTCTAATGAATATTTATAGTCGAAATTACAACATATATAACGCTATGTAAAAATTGATTTTCTAAAAGATATATGCTTTTGTCATATTTGTATTCATTTTAACATAATTAAAATAAAGTGTTCCTATAACTTACAAGTGGAACCATGTGGTCCCAAAATCAACCCAAAGATGCCCATGGTCGAACATGTATCAACTTAAAAGTTTAGGACTCGTTTTAGGGTAATTTATTATTATTATAATATTATTTTTAACCCTTATTTACCGGTTTTACCCTTTAACCATGGTAAATAAAATATTTACCGAAGTAATTATTCAAAATGTATAAAAATAAAAGTTACCTATTTACACAATTTGAACATCTTGATTCCAAATATGGAATACATTTTTCTAAATTCAAAACACAGAAGTGGCAGAAATTAATTTAAAATTAATTCCCGCTGTCAAAACAAAAAGCGTGTTTTTAAGATATAATAACTATCAAAAGATTGATACTTGTTTATGTTCGGTTTAATTGTGAAATTATGTTCAATGACCAACATTGTATTAAATGGTAAAAATATATTCTAAATATACTTTAAAACCACTCAAATTCATAATTTATCACTATTAGTTATTTTTATTAAAAAAGTTGTTTTTAATTAAAATTTAGTAATTTTCACTATTCATCAAAATATGAAAGTTATCCGAAAAGTACCAAAATTTCACCCTATGCTAATTTTGATATTCTGAATCCAAAAATGAAGTCCATGTTGAGGGATATAATTTTTAAAATTTCAAAAATTAGGTATTACAATTCATAACGGCTAGTTTGATTGGTTGTGGTGTGTTAGAATCTCAAAGTTTCCTACAATGCACGCCATTGCATTATTCAAATGGAAACGTACCGTGGAATCTTGGTGTGTTACACTCTGGGTGAGGTATAATTCTACTTCTTCATTGTCATTGATCATAGTAGTGCCCTTGAATTGCGTTATCAAATTCGTTGGTATGAAATTTTTGTTTCTTCATGTTTTCTTCCAAATTAGTTTAATGATCTTATTCCAGATGTTGTTACTTTGTTTTTTGTGGTACAGAGGGTTTTATTTCTTGATTCATTCGGTGTTTAATCTTCTATATTGACCCATTTTTTTCTATATTGAATCTATCTTGGGATGTGGATTTGATTCCAGGACCTTCTTTTATGTTGTTGAGAATTCATTATTGTTGGATACCATTATGGGCATGTGTGAACCAAGTTTCAAGGTAGGTGGTTTTGTTTCTAGCCTATCCTGATATACCTTATTGTTTCTATTTTATAAATATATTTATACATGGAAATGTTTTTATGGTTTTGTGTGTTTTAAAGAGAGTTTTTAAAAAAAGGGTTTTTCATGAAGGTTGATAAATGGAAATAAAATGGGTACTATAAAAGGATTGAAATGGATTTGTGAGATGGATTTGGAATGTTATTTAAAATAATTGGAATGAATTGTGAAAATGATAACAAGGGTTACCTTGGTTACTTAGTTATATTGTTTAGCTTCAAAAAATCCTCCATTTTGTGATGTATCGGGATATTTTCTCTTGGGGATTCCCTATTTTCCCTAGGATATTTGTTATAGGGTACTGATATTGACTTTTTGGGGGTTGGGGTACACATGGGGTAGTCCCTAGCTTCTTAGTATAGTGTTCTAGGAACTAGATTTTTCACTAGATTAATTGTGGTACGAGTAATCTGCTAGTCTGGCCTATAGTGATCCTTAGTGCTGATACTTATGCTTCTATTTTGTGTTGTCTGGTAGTGTTTTTTAGCTTTTATATACATATTTATGATTTTGAAAGATGATATGAAAAAATGTGCTTCGAAATATATATACATGTTTCTTTTTTAGAACTATGACAAGTGAAATGTTTTCCATGCTTTTTATAAAACTGCTCTACTACATATCATTCCATGTTATATTTGAAATGAGTATACATGAATTATTATATAAGGAATTTTTGTAGAACACCTAGGTGAGATCCTATTGATATTATTATCTAACACCTTGTGAACCTCTACATAGGTGTGAAGACCTATATATGTCTTCCAATGTAGGGAAAGGCAAGGCACCATAGTGAGGTGGCAAGGTTTCGTGTCTGCTAAGTTCAGTAGTTGTTGGTGAGATGGTGGGAGTTTTCCAAACTCTGATATGGCGTAGCTATTTGGTTTTGGTCATTTGTAGTAGGAATTGTCTCTTGGTGATTTTAGATACATTTTCAGTATTTTGTTTCAACTTTTTTCATATAGTTATGGCATATATTTATTATCTTTCTGTCTTTCTTCTTCTTTTGTGTATATAACTTTCATGTTTTTATTCAGGTTGGGAGGAATCATTCCCTCTGTTTATTTTTCGATGCCTGGGTTCTTTCCACCATCTCTTGGGGATCAATAATTGCATTTGTGAATGTGGTGGAATGGGTCGGGTTCCAGGTTTGACAATAACATGGTTCAGTTCCTTATAAAATGGTATCAATTGAGGTTTTACCTCAAGATTCCTTGTCTTTGGAGGTATATTAGACTAGAGATATCATAGACGGGACTTGAGAGGTATGTTTTGATAAGTTTATAGACCTATCTTATCGTGAAGAGACTCATGATTCCATGGAATGTTGGGATTTTTGTCTCTAGTATTGGATTTTGTTTTAAATATTAGTTTGTACTTGTGGGTTTTTCATTTTGAACTAGGATTTATATTTTTTATAAATGTTTCTTTTGTTTTGGTCTATAGTAGTATTTCATTGAGACGTCTTCCAAATGATCTTAAGGAGGGTTCGTTGATAATCCTCAAGGGAATATACTGATTGATCCGAAACTCATTGAGGCTATCGTTTGAGAAGTTCATATTATTGATTAGAATGTTCCACATATTCAAAATGATATTTTCAATGTACATCTTAGAGCTGGAGGATAGAGTGATAGATCACATGAATTCTTGAGTGAAAATCCACCATCCTTTAAAGGAATGAATGAACCTCAAGTGGCAACATATTGGATGGATATAATCGACAAAATCATCAATTATTAGGAGACACCTGAGAATATCAAGGTGAAGTGTGTAGAATTCAAGATTTAGGGTTCTGGTAAGATATGGTTGGATTCCATATTCTATGAAGATAGATATGTGGACTTGAATTGGAAGGGTTTCAAACCCCTGTTCATCCAGTAGTTTTTTCCAGAGTCACTAATATTGGAAATTTCTTTAGAGTTATAGTATTTATAGTAGAGAGTGATTTTGATGTTGTTATACACCAATTGGATTGTTGAGCATGTCCATTATTCTCAATATGTGGTAAATAATGACTAATTAATGACCCAAAAGTACCTGTATAGTTTTAGATTAGGTATCATATCACATATATTTATGTTAAATATTTCTACCTATCAAGAGACACTAGATAGACCTGTGATTGTTGAGATAATATGTCAATAATGGTTAGATTTTCTACCTCTTCTTTTCTATCCAATGGATGCATTAGTAGCACACATGGAAAGAAGAAGAACTGGAAAGACCATCACAAGAGAGGTGGAGGTGGGTCCCAATAACAAACCTCCTCCACACTGTCAGCTATAACTATCAATGCATCACTAAATTACTGTCAGTGTGGAAATTTTAGAGACAAAATACATTCTTTTCATATTCCCATGAAGAAGTTCAATAGTTTCGGAAACATTGGTCACTTATAGTGCTTCTGTCAGGTTATGATTATTCCTCATTATGATTAGGGTTTGTTGGCTCAAAAGGCTACTACAGGGCAGTTAGATGCTGAAAAGACGAATGATATATCGCCACAGGCCTCAGGAGTGAATCAATTTCACATAGTATATGATTTTCTAGAAGAGGTTTATGTAGGTCCAGTAACATCGAGTGATACTTTATTTATTGAATCTTCTGCGGCGATTCATTTATTTGATACTGGTGGCTCCAACTAATTTAGATCTATTTG
This sequence comes from Viscum album, assembly GCA_963277665.1. Taxonomy (NCBI): domain Eukaryota; kingdom Viridiplantae; phylum Streptophyta; class Magnoliopsida; order Santalales; family Viscaceae; genus Viscum; species Viscum album. The sequence goes on from OY728130.1 coordinate 1,629,987,146, forward strand.
TTTTTTGATATTATTAAACATCCAATAGAACATATTTCATTTTTAATGCAGTTATCAATGCCTCTTGGTAAGAGGAAATAGTATGGGTTTCAGTGTCCTTTTTTGTTAACGATAGCTGCTAGGGCGTTAGTATCGGATTTTCTCAATCTTGATCTTGATGTTTTTGATGTTATCATCATTGTGGATTGGATTGTTTTTCATCGAGTTGAGGTTAATTTTTATCATCATTTTGTTTCATTTCTTACTATTGATGGGAGACCTAATTTGTTTTAGGGGGAGTGGGACCTCAGTTCTGGTCGTGTAGAACCTTCATGTCCAGAGTTTATGAGTTTTGTTTTCTATTTTTGAATTTGAGCCTGATGAGGTTTCTTCTATTGTTGATATTCTAATTATTGTTCATAAATTTTATATCATTTTACCAAATGAATTCTCTAGTGTTTTTTTAGAGAGATAGGTCGAGTTTATGATTGACCTGGTTCCTAGTGAGAAATTTTTATCAAAACATTCTTTTCTTATGGAACCAGTAGAGATGAAAGACCTTATTATTCACTTGGATGAAATGTTGGAAAAAGATTTCATTCACTCTAGTGTTTTTCCTTTGCCATACCCTATAATATTTTCCAAGAAGGATGATGTTTCACTTCAATTGTGTGTGGACTATTGAAATTTGAATCAGGTAAACATTAAAAAAAAGTATCCTTTAACTCATGCAGATGATTTGTTTAACCAATTAAAGGGGGAAAATTGGTTTTCAAAGATTGGTCTTAGGTGAGATTACCATCAGCTAAGGGTTCAGGAGTATTTTATACCAATGAATCAATATAGGAGTATATATGGCCATTATGAATATCTTGTGATGCCTTTTGGTTTGACTAATTCTCCTATAGTTTTTATGGATTTGTTGAATCAGATATTCTATTAGTATCTTGAAGCTTTTGTAGTAGTATTCATGAATGATATTCTGGTTTATCTGTAATCAAATTGTGAGCACGAGCACCACATGAGTCTGGTTCTTGAAATTACGATAAGTCAACATTTGTATTTAAATATTTTGAAATGTAGTTTTTAGATTCAATAAGTGATGTTCTTAGGGAATTAAACTTCAAAACATGGCTTATCAGTTGATCCTGAGAAGGTGAAGGATATAATTTCATGTAAAGAACCACATAATTACAATAAGATATAGAGTCTCCTGAGTCTTTCTATATACTACCAATGGTTTGTTAAGGATTTAACTAAACATCCATCACCTTTGACTATACCTATGAGGAAAGCGGTGAAATAAACATGGGATGAAAAGTGTTAGTCTTATTTCGATGAACTTAAAAAAATTCTTACATCAGCTCCAATTATGATTATTCATGATCCTAGTAAGTGTTACATGGTGTTTTGTGATGATTCTAGTGCTAGCATGGGATGTATGGTTATGTATTATTACCACATGGTAGCTTACGAATCTCTTCAAATTTGGCCACATGATAAGAATTACCCCACTCACAATTTTGAACTATTTGTAGTTATGCATGTGCATAAATGTTGGAGATGATATTTTTTTGGGGAAAGGGTCATTATTTTATGATCATAAGAGTTTGAGTTTTATGTTTTCCAATAAACACATTAATATTAAGCATATATGATGGTTAGAATACCTTAAGATGTTTGGATTTGATATCACCAACACCCAAGGGAATGTGAATGTTGTTGTGGATGCTCTTAGTAGGAATGTACTGTCGCAGGATGTTCTGGAATTGAATGAGGAGTGCAGCCTTATTGGGATTTTCCCTCAGTGTCACATGGATGCTCAGGATGATGAGACATGTATAGTTTTGACTCATTTTTAGTTATCAGAATCCTTCATGGAGTCTATTTTTCATAGAAGCACTAGGACGACGAGTTTAGTAAAATTCGAGAAAGACTTTATAGTGGGGATAGAATTTCTGTTTGATTTCTCTCATCAAAAGGTATGCACCAATTTATGGAGTGATTTTTCATCCCAACATTTTTGAGTAGTTTTTTCTAGTTTAATTAAAAAAAACTTTTGTGGGTTGTTAATCTAGCACTACGAAGTTTTATTATTAAATGAAAAAATGATTCTAGTGGGTGGGTATGAAGCGTGACATTGTAGATTATGTATCTTGATGTTACACCAACCAATGGATAAAGGGAGGGCACTTGAAAACCTCTAGTTTTATTTTCCCACTTCAGGTTCTAGTTTGGAAATGTGATGAGGTATCAAAGGATTGTTTTTTTGGATAACCACATAATCCCCAAGCATGGAATTATATATGGGTATTTATTGATTGGTTGATGATGTCTTCTCATTTTATTCTGACCAATGATTCTGATAAGGTTGATGATCTGGTTAAATTGTATGTATAGCAGATTGTGTGCTTATGTGGGAGTCCATCTACAATTGTTTTGGATAAGGATCCTTGGTTTTCCTAGAGATTATAGAGGAGTCTCCAAGAGGTGAATTGAACTCAGGTGAAGTTAATAACAACTTAACATCCACTGAAAGATGGTCAGATGGAGACAGTGATTTGGATCCATGAGGATATGCTTTGTCCCAGTGTCTTGGATTTCAATGGATCATGGGACAACCATCCAGGATGGGTTGAGTCTGTTTATATCAAAATTCATCAGTCATAAATCATAATAGATACCATTGAGGTGTTTTATGGTTTCCTATATCAATCACCCCTTTGTTGGGATGAAGTGGGGGAAGTTGATTTGGTTCAACCAAGTTTAGTCTTGGAGACTTCCACGATGATTTAGGATATATATCGACATCTGGTTAGAGCCCTGAGATGACCGAAATTTTATGTGCATTGATGAGATCATCCTTTGGATTTTTCCATTAGTGAATGGGTTTTATTTAATGTTTTTACTTGATTGGATCACCATTATCTTGGAAAACAAGAAAAAATGGATCCAAGATATGTTGGACCATTTGAGGCCACTGAGTAGCTCAGACATGATTCTTTTCTGTTAGCATTTCTGGTTTATTTGATAGGTATTTGTGATGTTTCCCACATATCTCAGTTGAGTAGGTACCATCCTGATCTTACCCACGTTATGATTTTAGAATTAATTTAGTTAGATCTATATGTTTCTGTTTTGGAGAAACTAGTTTATATCATTGACTCTCAATTTAATGTCTTGCGTTGAAAGTCAATTCTATTGGTAAGAGTTTTATAAAAACACGGATCATATTCTCATGAGATTTTTGAACATTAGTCGTTGATGAGGGAGTAATGGAATCATATTTTTATAGAGGATAAATATTCCACATGACTTATAGGGTATGGAAAGTCTTTATGGTGGGGTGTTTATAACATCTCATTACCATGATTAGTCTGTAAGAGAATTTTACGCCATGTAACTAGGTGAAAAGTCATGTAATTCTTGCCGGGTTTATTCCATGAGAAGGGTTCATTATATAAAAGATTATATGATGTGATAAATTCTTACACATCATGAGTTAATTAAATATTGGATTTTAATCTGTGGTGATTGTTTTTTCTGAATATTTTGAAATTGTGGATTTCACCATATTTAATGGAATTACATGTACTACTACAAAACTGGAATTTAACAACACTGGTATTTATCAATGCTATAAAAAAGTACAGATAAATGGTATATTTATTAGAATAATAGAAAGAGTTGATAAATTTAACCCTTTATCATTGATTTATTTTTAGCGCTAATAATGGATACTATTTATCAGCGCTTTATTTTTAGAGCTCATAAAGGGTAACATTTATCAGCACTATATTTTTAGTGCTCATAAATGAATTCCTTATTAGTGCTTTTAGGGTGCTAATAATGGTTTGAATAAATAAAACCAAACAATTAAGTAAAAAAATAAAAAAAATAATTGAGTTTATTTTAAAAAATATTACAAATTTTATTAATTAAATAATTATTAATAAAAATGAATAAATTGATTATAAAACATATAAATTAGAAATACTAATAAATATTATGTATTAAAAATTTATATATATATATATATCTGTGTGTGTGTGTGTAAAATGAAAATTAATCAAATTAAAATTAAAAATAAGTATATCTTGAAAAATATTAAAAATTTAATTAATTAAATTATTATTAATAATGCTAATAAAAAGTATATATTTAATATGAATATTTATATTAATGTATATAAATATAATTTATATAATAAAAAAATATTATTTATGCTTTACATTAAATAATAATATATTTAGTGAATAATGGTTTGCAATTAAAAATTAATATGAATTAAAAATACAGACTAATTACATCGAGTAATAGATATAATTGAATTTCATGTGATTTTTCAATTTATAATCAAACGTATTATATTGATTTTACATATACATAATTAATGAATTTATACACACACAGACACACAGAAATAATTTTCTTTTTGAATTTGTTCAATTTTTTTATTAATTGTATATATATTTATTTACAATGTTTTAATATTTTCTATATTTTTATTCATATTTATTTAAAAATATATAATTTTTTTAATGATTCATATTAATAAAAATTATCTAAATTTTCAATATTGTGCACATGTATTTAATCATTTTTAATCATTTTTAATACACATGAACTTGGGATCAATTATTCATTACTAATGTTAAAGATAAATTTGTAAAAAAATATTTATAAATAAATATAATTTTAAAAGTATAATTACTATTTTATACATTTATAATTATAAATAAATAAATACTATTTGTTTAAAAAGTATTTATATAATTATAAATAAACTAATATAAAATTATGATAATTTTTTTTAAATAATGAATATATTTACTATGTTTATATATATAATTATGTAAATATATATAATGATATTAATATATATAATAATATAAATATAGTTCTTAAAATTTTTTTTATATAATTATAAATTAATACTTATACATTCAAATAATTATAAAATTATTATTTTATAAAAAGTATTATTATAATTATTATAATTTTATACAATAATTATACTTTTTTTAAAAAGTATTAATTTTTTTAAAAAATGTATTATAAGTATTTATCATATCCTTTTTAGAAATGATAGAGATTCATTTTATCATCACATATTAAATTAGGAATGATAAAGGGTATCTTTATTACCATTTTTTGAAGTGCTGATAAAAGTGTCAAAATCTTTTTTAAGAACCATAACCATCATGGACCAGTTTGTGATATCCAAACCTCTCAGCAAAAGTGACCTACTACCATCGCTCTTTATTGTCGAATCTAATCTTGAATCAATGCTATAATCAAGGCTCCAACCATTCAAAGGCTCGAATCTATGTGTTGACTGATTCAAGAGTTGAAACCAACCATAGCTCGAACAAAATCCAGGTTTTGCAATTTCTCTAATTTCCCTCAGTTAACCACTAAATGTTATCATCCCATATCAGTGTATCCCAACAAGTCTAGTTGCACTATACTACAATAAAAGAACCCAAAATTCATTATTTTTTTGATATATTGAGCTATCATCTTCCCTGATATCATGTGGGTATCCTTGGGAAAACATTTTTACTGTGTCACTTGAAATATATCAAACCCAATGTTGGGTCATGTTTTTTTGATATATAATAGGTTCCCAATACTTATATTATATGACCTCTACCTCTTTCAATTTTATAACTTTTAAAAAATTTGTCCATATAGCGGTCGGTCTTTTCATTGGTTAGGAATATTTCATTGCAAATCAGTTGGATGATAAAATATCTAACATCATTGGGGTGTTATATTATGTTGTGCATCAAATGGATAAACCTTATATATATTTTATTTTTTATCTTATTTATTTAACTACATCTTGATAAAATATAATTTTTTTAGTTTTTATTTTTGAAATATGTCAATTTGAATGCAATAATATGACTTAAATTCTATAAAAAGAAAAATAAAAGAGGTTTAAGGTTCTATAATCCTTGGACTATATTATACAGAAAAACTGATTTTGATATAAAATATAATTTATATTTTGATTTTGGTAGTTTAAATAAAGTCAAAAAATAAAAAATTAGAATGAGACATCTTCTAGGAAATACCTCAACATCATGGTGTTTTAAGAAACAAAATACTATTTCATTACGTGGTGCATAATAAGATTACAATTTTGATAGAATCTATTGTTTTCAATCCTTTTGGATTGGTCAGAAGTTTTCTAAATTTTATATTTCCTTTTGAAAGTAACTTATTTAATGAGAAGATTTTTCTATTACTTAAATTTTAAATATTATTTTAAATCAATCAAAAATAAATCATATACCACTAGATTAAACTAATTTTTATAAAATAAAATATTAACATTTATTGATGTAAATTTAATAAATACATTTTAATAGAATCAATTTTGTTGGAATAAAAATTATTTTTCATAGATAAATTCATTACAACTTTATAATCCCACTTCAAATCAACTTTATTAATTGGGATTTAATAATATAATGGCATGCTATGAAAACTATGGATTATTAATTGTATTTTATTTTATGGTTTATGACATAAAAATCAATCTATTTTTTAGGTCCTAGTGATAATATTCTACACTACAGATATGACCATCTCAATTATATGACATATAAAAATGTTTCATTACAATACATTACAAAGGCCTTTTATGTTAAGAGTTTTATAGAATTAGAAAAAAAATTAACAAAAAAATCATGTATTTTTAAAGTAGTGGACGTTTTTTGGAACAATATATACAAAAAAATGAATCATAAAAAATCCTTCATTGTTCTTATTCAAATCAAGCTTCTCATGTCACAGGGTTTTTATTTGGATCAATCTCCTCATGTGTATATTTAATCCAATTATCATAGTCATCAGCCTCTCCAAATGGTTTCGGATCTACTTGTGAAAAAATGAGGTTTATTTAGAGTCTCACTCCTTCAAGTTTTCACAGAAACATTTTCAATTAGTAGTGACATTTTATTCATAGATTCCAGCCTTTCATGTATTTTTTATATTTGATAAAAATATAGCCATTTTTGAAATGTTAACCAACTCATTAATAATTATTAAAAATATATTAATTTATTTCATCAAATATCTCGTAAACACTATGTATGTTTTACATTAATCTATCTAATAATATATCCTTCATTAACATTGCCTATTGGTTCCACCCTTAGGAATCTCTGATTACCATCTATGTAATTCTCACAAAAGGGAGACATTCACCATTAATAATGAATATATCATGTGTATTTATTTATTTATTATACAAAATGAATATTTCATGAACCCAATAGGACATATTTAATTTTTCTACGATGATTCATTTATTCAATCAAATGTATCTTATTTTCTCCTCATCATCCTCATTTATTGATTGATTGTTTCATGAGATATATTTTCATTTTTTATCATCATTCTTGCTTTATCATAGGAATATCCCATTCTTCAACAAATTTTCATAGTAAAATCATTATCTATATAATTAATTTATTTTCCCATATTTATGATTAATTTATTTATTTTTAGTATTACTCATAAAACGATTTTTTACTATTTAAGTGAATTATTTTATCCAAGCATATAACTCAGATAATGAAAACAAGGAAAAAAATTAAGAATGCATACAACAATTATGAAAGGTGATTTCCTAATAGTTATTTAATAGTTTTTTATCATTTTTATATAATTTATAATATAATTTCCATGTCATTTTTATGTAATACTTATTTTGTTTTTTTCACAGATCTTTTGGGAAGTCATATATTTTTTTCAATTGTCTACAAAAAGCCACAAAAGAGATAAAATGATTCTTTCTACCAATGTGACCATGATTTCTATTTTATTTTATTTTTTTGGAACTCCCAACAATATGTATTTATTATATGTTCTTAGTTGAAAAACCTTTCTCATTATTGAAATCCCATGCTCTTACGACTTTTAACAATAAGAAAGGTTTTTCGGCTAAGAACATTGAGTCAATATGCATTGTTGGAAGTTAGATATATAAATAAAATTTAAGATGTGGTAACAATGGGAGTTAGGATTTTTTGAGTCTTTAGGATGTGTAAGAATCATCTACACCTCAATCCAACATATAGTGTGACCAGTATGACTCTAAGTGGTTTTGTATTGAAAATTGACATTAAGTTTAGTAAAAAGGAAAACTATAATAATTAAAACCAAGAAAAAATATTCTTATTGTTTTGATACATTAGTGAAATGATTCTAATGTCATTTGAGACACTTAGGAATCTTCCATATCTTAATTTGACACATGGTGTGATTGCTATGACTCAATGTGTCCGTTATCATTTTAAAATCAATATTTTAGTTCAAAAGATGTCACTCTATAAAAACAAATAAAACACACTATTATTTTCTTGATAATTTAAAACATCAATTTAGAATTCCATTTTAATGTGTAGGAATCAACCTATCAATAAATTGATACACGATGTGATTAGTATAGGTAAAGGTGCATGTTTCAATTTAAGATGGCATTTTTTGTATAAAAAAACAAGTAATGTACTCAAAACCAAGAAAAAACTTTAATATCGTTTTGAAAAATTTTGAAAAGTATCCATAAGTCATTTAAGACTTGTAGGATTCATTTTTTACTTCAATCTGACATATGGTGTGACTGGTATGACTCCATGTGCGTATTTGTTTTTTGAAAAATGATATCGATTTTAATAAAAAGCATAAATGGCCTAATCAAATCTGAGAAAATTCATTCATATTATTTTGATACTTTAATAAAATGACCCATAAGTCATTAGAGATATATAAGAATCTGTTGTACCTCAATCCAATGCACAGTGTGACTGATAAGACTCAATGAAAAAAAATTATTAAAAAATGACATCAATTGTAATAAAAAGGCCAACTGGCCTCCTTAAAATCAAGTAAATGCATTCTGATTTTTTTTATACATTATAAATATGATCCATAAGAAATTTTATATGAGTAGTAATCATCCATACCTCAATCTGATCCACGGTGTGTCCAGTATGACTCAAAGTGAATATTTTTATTTAAAACACCACTAATTTTAATAAAAGGACAACTAACGTACTCAAAACTGATCATATACATTCAGATTGTTTTGATACTTTAGATAAATGATCCATATGTCATTTTTGATTTGTTGGAATAATTTTTACCTCAATCTGATGTATGGTGTGACCGGTATAACTCTATGTGAGTTTTTTTAAAATGACATCAATTTAAAAAAATGGAAATTGACCTACTCAAAACCAGGAAAAAGATTTTATATTGTATTGATTCTTTTGGAAAATGATCCATTTGTCATTTTTATCATTTTGTAATTATTCTCACCTCAATATGATACACGATGTTTCTGGTATGACTCAATGTGTCCATTATGATTTTAAAATTAACATTTTAGTTCAAAAGGTCTCACTAACTAAAAAATGAGAAAACATGCTCATATTGTCTTTATAGATTAGGACAACAATTCATAAGTCAGTTGTGACATGATGGAATTGGCATCATATAAAACCGAAACACTATATGAATGGTATTATTCAAATTATGTGTTTCCAGATTAAAATTATATTTTATAAATAAATAAAAGATATGTACTCAAAACCTTGAAAACACATTATTATTTATTTGATACATTAAGAAAGTGATCCATATGTAATTTTTGATGTGTAAGAATTAACATCACCTTAATTTGATGCATGGTGTGACCGATATGACTCCAAAAATTCTATTTTCTATATTTAAGTATCATTTTATTTCAAAATGTTCATCACATTTCCAAAACCGATCAAATTATTCGAGATTTTTTACTCTTTATTTAAATTATGTATTATTGCATTATTTGGCTGATTTAGTGGTGTTTTTGGTGTTGTGATGTGCTGTTAAAGCACATTTTTGTATAAACATGTAGCATTGCTTTAAAAGTAGTTATAAAGGGTACATTATAATTGCTTATAGAAATGCTAATAAAGGATATCATTTTCAATACTTATATAAGTGCTAATAAAAGGCATGGGATATTAATCTCGCTCCAGCAGTCAACATTTTAAAAGAACAGATAATGTTCATTTTTAGTGATATTAAAGGCCTATTTTATAGTAGTGAAATCGTGTAATTTCACGAGTAGGGATTTTTGAAGAATCATATGAGTTTGAGATCTCATTTTGGCTTCCATTTTTTCATTTTCTCTCAACTAAGGTTCCCTCTCTAATAATATTTAGAGACACCATTCCATCTTGATAGATCTGGTAGGTGTTTTATCATTATTTCGGTTGCGGTGTGTCTCTCTAGGTGAGTAGACATTCTAATTCGTCATTTCCAATGACTGAGGTAGAACCCTTGAGTTGTGTTATCATATTTTTAAGGTTAAAATTGGTGTTTCATCATGTATTCTTCTAGATCCATTGTGCAATCTTGTTTTGGAGGAAATTCCTTTGTTAGTTGTGGTGTAGGGTGTATTCGTTTCTGAGGTATGTGGTGTTTACTCTTCTTTTTTACTGCTTTTTTTAAAATTGAATCCATATTGAGATGTGAATTAGATTCTAGGGCCTTGGTTCATGTAGTTGAGTTTTTGTTGCCGGTGGATCCCCTTACGAGCGTGTGCAACCCATGTTTCGAGGTAGGTGGTTCCATATAAAGGCTATGCTGATGAACATTATTGTCACCATTTTAAAAACTTAATTATACATGGAATTAGAGTGACTGTTTTGTGTGTATTGAAAATATTTTATAATGATAAATTTCTTTTCTCTGGTTATTGATAAATTGTTAGAAAATGGGTATTTGCAAATAATTGGAATGGTTTTTTGAAATGGTTTTGAAATGGGTTTTCAATGAATTGTAATGAATATTGAAAACGAGTAAATGGGTTTCCTTGTGTGATTTGGTGGAAGGTTTAGCTTGAGTCTATCATCCATTTTTGTGATTTATTGAGAGGTTCTCTCATGGGGATTACCTCTATTTCGTTGGCCTATTATTCTAGGGGACTGTTATTGACTTTTTTAGGGGGGGATTTACTCATGGGGTATTCCTCTTCATCCTATGCCTATGTTATATGAATTGGATTGTGCACATGATTGATTATTGTATTATTAGTCTACTAGTCTATCCTATAGTGATCCTTGTTACTCATAAATGTGCTTCTGTTTTGTGGTACTTATATTTTGTTAGCCTTGATATTCATTTTATACTTGTGAAATATGATATGGAAAAATGTGATTTGAAATTGATATACCAACTTTTATTTTAGAAATATGAAAAAAGGAAATGTTTAGAATTTTTTCCAAAAAACTATTTAACTACATATTATTCCATTTTTAATTTGTATTGAGTATACATGAATTGTTATATAGAGACTTTTAATGGAATACCTAGGAGGGATCCTATTGAGCCGGTTAGCTCACACCATGTGTACCACTTTGGTGGTTTTCAGAGCTATATATGCCTTCTAATGTGGGGAATGGAATGGTTCCATAGTGATATGGTGAGGTTTCAGGCCAATTGAGTTGGGTATCAGGTGGTGAGATAGTGGTTGTTTGTCAACACTATCACATGGAGTCTCTTTTTGGTTTTGGCCCTTTACAGTTTGGACTTGTCTCTTGGATATTTTAGTTACTTTTGTAGTCATTTTGTTTTTCATTTTTTTATTACAGTTATGGAATATATTTATTATATTTCGAATATTACTTCTTACTCTGTGTATATATATGTCATGTGTTTTTTTCATGTTAGGAAACATCATTCCCTCTGGTTGTTGTTTGATACCTCGGTGCTTGCCACCAGCCCATGGGGATCGGTAATTCCCTTCAGGTATGTGACGTAACAGGTAAGGTTCGAGGTTCAAGGGAAACTCAGGTTGGTCCATTATATTTATCATATTTAAATTTTTTAATGTTAATTTTAAAACCATTTTATATTTCCTTTCAATTTAATGGAAACGAAAATGTCACTCATGTGTAAGTATGAACTGCCACCTATATGAAGCGATGTATTTTATTTCTCTCATTGGATCTCATGGATGGTCATATAGATGAAATTAATTAATATATATAATATAAATGATATGTTTATTATTATTCAATGATAAATTATTCTCTATCTTTCTTTATATCCAAACATTTAAAAATAAAAGCATCACTCATGCATAAGTATAGACTATTGTCTCCATGATGTGTTGTAGTTCATTTTTCATCACCACCTTATATAGATGGTTATAAATGTTTATATATTGGATATTAATTATACATATTACATGATTAATATTATTTATATGATGAAACCATGACAAAGGTTAATGGATCAGAATCATTGAACCCGGCCACATGTGGAAAACTAAACAGTCGACACCCAAATATTGATTTTAATTATTAATTGTTTAAGAATGGGTAATTTGAAATTTATAAAGTAATTATATATAGTAATATATGTTTTAATATAGTTCATATATATATTTATAATATTTTTGTTTTTATTATAATGATTTTATAGTGTTTCGGAATGAATTTCGTACTTGATACAAGGGTTTAAGTTAAAATCTAACTCTTTAATAGGGTTTTAATGTTAAAAATTACATTATAGGAAACTTTACATTTTTTTATTATATAACTCCTAAATTTTCTTGTCTTATGTTTATTTTGTGGGTTATTAAGTATTATTTCCATTTTCCCACTATTTGGTACTCAAAGATCGAAAGTAAATTTTTAAGAAAATTTGACGTAGTTTATTTCTCTTCCATATCCATGTTCATAAAAATTATTTTATAAAAATTATTACCCGGTTTTATATTCTTCTAAAAGACATTTTTATAAAATATTTCTCTTTGTTTTTTTAAAGGAATCAGCTTTTTTCCAAAATAGGCTATTTTTGACTTTCTTTATAGAAGGGTGAAAATAATATTTTTTAAAATATTTAAAACATGAATGGATTTTCTCATCATCATTTACCATATTAATTATTTATATTAAATAATCATATTTCATGGTTTTAAAAAGAAAATCCAATTCTCATATTTCTAGGAATTGTTAATTATTAAAAGTTACTAAAAGAGAATGATGTTTTCAATTTTTTTTGAAAGAATATTTCCAAGGATTGTATAAAATAGTTTTTCATCTATGTAACATTTATTCAGTAATTTTTATGATTCAATGGGGATATTATCTTATCATACCATCTAATTCCTTAATCTATATGGTTTATGATAAGGATGTTTTAATTATGTTTTTCATAAAACCAATTTATATATGATGAGTTAATTAAACTATGAAGGAATGAGGATTTCTCTTATGTTATTGTGGAATATTTACAAATGTTTTATTATTATATGAGGGATGGGTTCAATATATACATCTAATTAAATGGGTGATGTTTTATATCTCATGATCTCAAATGGTATATGGGTGGTTTTCCCAATCTACTATGAGACTTTATGCATTATGATAATCTTGGTAGAGATATTTGACTACGTAAATGATGTTCTATGATTATTATCATTCCAAAACATTGTGTATTATTTTTATTATATTATCTCATGGATCACGATTAATTGTTAATGATTCCACACTGTTACGATGTAAGTATTTTTTTTATAAAAATCCTTATTATTCTTTTTTCTCCATGTTACTATGAATGGTTTTATGTAATAAATTTATACTAAGGGTATATATAATAGAAGAAACTTATGGTAAATGTTGAATATATTTCATGAAATAAGTTGATTATGTATCAAGTCTCGAAATACACTAAACATTTATGGTTCATGGGAATTTATTATTTAGATATGTATTGAATATTCATCTAAAATTTGTAATTTTTTGTAAGTGATTCTTATGTTGATATAATATATACACTCTTAAAAAATAAAGTAGTTGAAAGAATGAAATTAATTTGTGTGGACATGTAAAGAACCATGTTATCAAGGCATGGTAATTAAAAATTATTTATCAGAAAAGCTATAATTATAATTATATACATTCTCAGTTGATGTTTTCTTCCACTAAATTTGATCAATATTCCTTTTGAGAAGTGGTTTCAGAAGAATTCCAACTTAAAGAATTTAATCATATTAAATTGTCCATTTTACAATAATATTAAATAGAGAAATTTTAGATGGTTTTATGTGATATTTTATTTGGGTATTTCCATATATATACACCAATTATAAGGCGTTATTAGTTCAATAAAATGAATAAAATGAATAAAATGAATATTTTAAATAAATTTAATGTTATTTTCATGAAAAATATAAATATATTATAAACATCATTTCTCATTGATGATGAGATTGAAGAATTTATATGAGAATGAGTTGGATGACATGGGATAATGTTTATTTTAAGAGAAAATGTTTATGAATTCCTATGATGATTTTGGAATTTTTAATGGAGAAGAAGGTTTAGAACAAGAAGGATATAAATTATCAATATTTAAATATTGGATACCAAAACCATTCTAAAAGTTGGTAACAATGGTGTTAAACCCTTAATAATATTAATAAATTCCAATTATAATAGTTTTCTTTTACAACATGAACCAAAATGTTTTAATAAATAATTGCGTCATGTGGATTGTATTAAATAAGTCGAGTAAGAGAAGAACTAAATTGATAAGAATAATAATTGGGAATTAGTTTCACATCCAAAATAAGAGAATATATTCAAGATTTATTTTCTAAAATAATATCGACTATGAAGGATAAGTATCATGAAACAAATATCATCTTGTATATAAGGGATACTATCAAATTAATTGTATAAAATTTATCAAAATTTTTATCCAGTTGCAAGGATTGAAATGGTTTGAATATTTCTTATGGTATGTTTTCAAAGAAATTAAAATGTGTTCTAAATATATTCATAGTTATAATTCATCAATGGTGATATTTAGGAATAAGGTCACATAGAATAACTAGAAGTGTGGTTCACATGTTTTATTTTTGAATATATTATTATATGGTCTTAAAAAAAACCTTGATCACAGAATTAAATGTTGGAAAACAACTTGAAGAGAATGGATTTCATGATAGGAATAGTTAATAATAATATTTATATCAAGGGAGATGACACAAATTCATTCATTATGATTCATTATATATATACATTTATTTTTATCTAAAATAAAGAGAAAACATAAGATAAATTTCCCAATAAAATGAGATGGCACCTTGAGAGGTAAATGATTGGTGATATGAAATTATGTTTCATTTTTCAAGTCATTAACATAAAAAGTTATATTTTCCTATAACAAGTGAATTATTATCATGAGTTGTTAAAAATGTTCAAAATAGAAGAATTGAGAGAATTCTCTATTCATATAGATCATGGAAACAAGTTTTCCTGAGATAAAAAAGGAAGGAGTGTGGATTCGAAGGATTTATAAATGATAATTAGAAGCCTTATCTACTTAAAAATATTTTTACTAGATATCATGTTCAACATTAGACTATTTGTAGGGTTTTAAAAGAAATACTAAGGAGTTATTTCTTTTAAAATTAAAACAAATCATATAATATTTTAAACGGAATATTGATTATCTCATGAGGTATGATAAAGATAAATCGATTAAAATTTATGGTAATTATAATGTGGATTATGTAGAATATTTTGGAGATCAAAATTCAAATTCATTAGGTGAATTACATTTTTATGTAAGGTGTGTTTCTTGGTACTCCATGAAGAAAATTTCAGTCAGATTGAGAATAATGGATGAAAAATATGATGTGGAATTACAATACACAACTCAAATGTTGTGTATGATGTAACAACTGTGAGGAATGAGGGTAAATTCTTCATACCCATTAGTGATTAGGGTTGAAAATAAACTTGAAATAACTCTTTAAATGAATCTAGTGAAATATAAAAATTTAAATCATATTTTTATTAAATTACATTTCATCATGTAAAAGGTGAAACTTCGAGAGATTTTATTAGAATATGTTTCTACAAATAATCAATTGGTTGATATCTTGAAAAATACTGTAACAAAATATTCCATATACCACATGATATTTTTTGGGGATTAAAATATCTCCAAAAATATGTGTAAACATTATAATTTATTTTCCCCCTTTTAATCAATTATATGTTGTCGATATAGGTTTATATTTTAAAATATATCATCTTATACAGGGGGCGAGATTCTAGATATTTTTTTTTCTAGTGATGCTAAAGGTAAAAAAAGCAGTTCTTCCATTAAAGGGGGGATACATAAGGTAGTAGTGTTTGGATATTGTAGAATAAATCATATATTTATGTCATGGAATGATAATTAGATAAGAAATCATATTATTTTTTATGTTTTTTGAAAATATAATGTGGTTAATTTAATATACCTTGATAACTGGGGAGATTAACAACTCTTAAAGATTAAAGATCCCTCCTGAAGTGATTTGAAAATGGCATAACTATGAGATGATATAAATTATGGTATGGTTAATATATTATATATATTTACAGCATGAGTTATAAAACCTAGAAAACACCATTTAATCATATAGTGTGATATTTACATATCTTCCACATTGGGAGTATTCTAAAAAATATTTCCGTAGATACTTCATATATGATTTTTGTATGTGATTTTAGACCCCAGAGAATGCGTCCCCAAAATTTTCCAAATGCCTCCATACATGATCCAAGATCGTAGTTCATCTCACATGCTTCGACTTGGTTGTTCGTAGGGCCCGAACGGAGTTACAGATTAGGAGTTATGGGCGTTTGAAGTTTGGCTGTGAATCTGGTCCGCGAAGCCCATTCGTGAAGCCCCCTCCGTGATCGCGGAGCGCCACCACGAAGCAATGAGGCGGGAAGCTCCGTGAACCTGTTTGATGTTCGAGATGCGCCGCGAAGACCCTCCGCGATGCTCCGGAGGCGGTAACTCTCCGCGAACGCATTTGACGTTCGCGAGCGTGCCGCGAAGCACCGGAGGCGGCACGTGAGTTATGTTTCACGACGCCCCTTGCCTATAAATACCCAGCTCACCCCCCTTCTCTGGAGGACGGCCACGGACACTTTGCCCCTTGGGAAGCTGAGCAGAGCTCCGTATTTCAGCTCTGCGAGGCCATGCTCCGCGAGCAGCTTCCTTCACGTTGCTGCTCCGCGAGACCAAGCTCCGCGAGACCCCTATGCTCCGTGAGCCTATGCTCCGCGATGCTGCTCCGCGAGACCAAGCTCCACGAGACCCCTTTGCTCCACGAGATCCTTATGCTCCATGATGCTACTCCGCGAGCCAAGCTCTGCGAGAGCCTTATGCTCCGCGATGCTGCTCCGCGAGCCAAGCTCCGCGAGACCCCTTTGCTCCGTGAGACCCCTTTGCTCTGCGGGACCCCTTTGCTCCGCGAGAGACCATTGCTTCGCGAGGCCATACTCTGCGAAGCTACTTCGCGAAGACCTATCCTTCGTGAGGATCCTACCTTCGCGCCCACCGGTCCATACCGCGGGGGCTGCGCCCCCGCACCCCCACTCGGGGTCACTGTAGGGCTGCGGTCTTGGCCCTCCGGGCCGGTCCCTTCGCTACCGTCACAGACCCCCATGAAAAATGGAGAGTCGCACTGTGAACTTTTTCAGGCCACGATGCCAGGATTTACCACTGCGCCCTTATGCTCACCCACCATCCACCTATGGAATACCATGATTAGAGATACTCCTCCACACACCATGAAACACCTTCAGTTGACTTATTCCTCTAGGTTTCATTCCATGTCGTGAGTTGAGATTCTCATCATCAATTCCCCGAGTACCTTGAGTCGAACCATTTCTTAGGAAACTCCTTCAAACCCTATCACTTGGCTCCTATGCCAGGTTGAACCAGAAAGGGCCGCCCTTGCATAAGTCCCAACACCAACCATTTCTAGGCACCTTCTGCCTAATAGTCTTTTCTACATGACTCTAAACTATAGTAATCCTTATGTGCCAAACATAGGATGCCTCTTTCCCTATACGAGAGATGGCTTATGCTCCTAGCATAAGATGCCAACAGTCCTATCTACATGAATATAAACTGTAGTACTCCCTATGTTCCTAACAAAGGATGCCTCTTTCTCCAAACAAGAGATTCCTCACACTCCAAGCATGAGATGCCAACAGTCCTACCAACATGACTCTAGACAGTACTATTCTCCCTATGATCCACACATAGGATGCCTCTTGCCCTATACGAGAGATGCCTTATGCTCCAAGAATGATATGCCAACAGTCCTATCTACATGACTCTAAAATGTAGTTCCCCCTATCTAACAAATGATAGGATGCCTTGTGCACCATGCATGAGATGCTAACAGTCCTATCTACATGACTTTAAACTGTAGTAATCCATATATTCCAAACATAGGATGCCTCTTCCATTAAACAAAAGATGCCTTATTCTCCAAGCATAAGATGCCTAATGCCATGACTATAGTGGCATGATTCCAATGCCCCTTGGTGTTATCCCGCTTGTGCACTAGCGCATAGGTGAAGGCCTCAACCCACCAGTGAGTTGGGATGCCCTCATGTCCTGACATGAGGAAGACATTATGGGCAGCTTCTTGCATAAGCCCCATTCACCATTGCTGCTCCATAGCGGCACCTGGGCAGCTCCTTGCATAAGCCCCATTCACCAGTGCCGCTCCTTAGCGGCACCCGGGCAGCTCCTTGCATAATCCCCATTCACCAGTGCCGCTCCTTAGCGGCACCCGGGCAGCTTCATTGCGTTAGCCCCATTCACCATTGCTGCTCCATAGCGGAACCCGGGCAGCTTCATTGCGTAAGCCCCATTCAAAATTTCCCCTCCATTGCGGCACCCGGGCAGCATCCTAGCGTAAGCCCCATTCACCATTGCCGCTCCATAGCGGCACCAGGGCAGCATCCTTGCGTAAGCCCCATCCGCAATTACTACTCCATAGCAGCACCCATGCAGCTTCCTAGCGTAAGCCCCATCCACTGTTGTTGACATCCTTTTCTAGAGGTAAGCCATTGTGACCTATCCAGTGGTAAGCCATTGTGACTCAATCCAACGGTATGCCGTTGAAACCAACCAATCGGCGGTAAGCCGTCATCAGAAGAACTACGTGGTCTTTGATCCATGTCAAGGCATGGTACGTAGGAAGCCTCTTCAAGGCTCAAGCCCGAAATTATCGTCATCCTTTTCCTCGGGCCTCCATCCTGGAGTAAGTCCCAGCACCATGGGCCGCATAACGCGTAAGCCCCTCTTCTCTTCTCAAGGACGCATCCTTCGCGACGTGATTTTCAGGTCCTTGCAACCTCTTTTTTCTCACACTGAGCATGACTCACGTGGGCTTAGAGTGAGCACCGACCCTGACCCCCACCCCTAGAGAACTACAAGGACTTTGATCCATGTTAAGGCATGGTACGTAGGAAGCCTACATGAGGTTCAATCCATAAGCCACATTACTCAGTCGTTCATTCACGTCGAGTTTCACCCCCCGTCCAGCATGATGTTAAACTGCACACCCCCGTCTAGCATGACGTTAAACTGTATGCCCCCTTGTCCCGCATGACATTAAACTGCACACCCATTCCATAGCGAAATACGAGGACTTTGATCCATGTCAAGGCATGGTACGTTGGAAACCTTCCCGAGGTTCAATCCCACCACAAGTGGACCAAGGTCCACCTTCACGTCGGTTCGCCGACAAATCCCCATTTGAACTACGAGGTCTTTGATCCATGTCAAGGAATGGTACGTAGGAAGCCTCCACGAGGTTCAAGCCCACCCATTATCCAATTCACGTTGAGTTCTACCTGCGTCTAGCACGACATTAAACTGAATTCCAGTCCGACGACAAGACGTTGTGACCAACCCGAACTACGAGGACTTTGATCCATGTCAAGGTGTGGTACGTAGGAAGCCTCTACGAGGTTCAAACCCACCATCCGGTCGTTCCGACCTCATTCACGTCGGTTCATCCCCATCCCGCATGACGTTAAACTGTATTCCACCCTTTGAACTATGAGGACTTTGACCCATGTCAAGACATGGTACGTAGGAAGCCTCCCCGAGGTTCAAGCCCAACAATCATTGGCCCAAACCGTATCCTTGTCGGTGTGACAAGCCCCCATTTTCACCCGAACTACGAGGACTTTGATCCATTTCAAGGCACGGTACGTAGGAATTCTCCCAGAGGTTCAAGCCCATATCTCATCAGACCAAGGTCCCTCATTTACGTCGGTTCACCGACACCCATCGCCCGTCGTTCATTCACGTCAAGTTTCACTACCGTCCCGCATGACGTTAAACTGTATTTCACCCAACCTAAACTATGAGGACATTGATCCATGTCAAGGCATGGTATGTAGGAAACCTTCCCAAGGTTCAAGCCCACCACTAGTGGACCCACGGGTCTACTTTCACGTCAGTTCACCGATGAAACCCCTCTGAACTACGTGGTCTTTGATCCATGTCAAGGCATGGTACGTAGGAAGCCTCCCTGAGATTCAAGCCCAACTCTCATTGGACCAAGGTCCACCTTCACGTCGGTTCACTGACGATGCCCATCGGACCAAGGTCCACCTTCACGTCGGTTCGCTGACAATGCCCATCGGACCAAGGTCCACCCTCATGCCGTTTTACCGACATCATCTTGAACTACGCGGACTTTGATTCCCTACCACGGGGATACGTAGGAAACCCCTTCAAGGCTCAAGCCCAACTTCACCGTCGCCCCTGCGATGGTCCCATTTCACTCCCCCTCTACTTCATTCATCCATCCATCAACCATCCTGATTCTCACTCGGGCCGCCACATCCCGGTGGGATCATGCCATCCACCTCCTCGCTGCTCCTAGCGGCACATTGGCCACTTTCTATGTGTAACCCCAGCATATCTCTGGGTCTTTGTCCTCTGTGTACACCCCGAATCGTCACCCCTTCGAACTACGTGGGTTTTGATCCCTTTCTTCTACACAGGGTATGTAGGAAACCTCCAAGAGGTTCAATCCCAACCAATGGTAATGTACCCAATCCTGGGGTGCACTTCCCCTGATCTGCCCTCAGTGGTGTTCAGATCAGCCATTACGGTGTGACATCTCCCCTCTACGGGGCACACCGCCATTGATACGTCTCCATGGGACGTTCTGATCACCCTTATTTTATCTCCTCAAGACGTTAAACTCGTGGCCTACCTTGTGATAAACACGAGATGCCTGAGGAAAACCACGGATGACACGCCTTTGGTCTAACCATCTCTGCCAGACGTTAATCTTGAAACATACCCTGTGTTAAACATAGGAAGCTGAGGAAAACCTCAGATGCATGCCTCAGGTTCTGCACCCTTGAGATGGCCTCTTATGAGGATGAATACATGTTCCCCAATGTCCATGCACCCAGAGATTCCCTGACACGCCTGATTTTTCTGTCTACTCCGAGCGAAGGTCGCTACCATGTCAAGACCCCATGGAATGTCTTGGCGGAAGTAGTGTAATTAACCGGCGTCCACGAAGATATGGCACTGGGAATGAGATTCACAAACAACGTATTAAATCTATGAGGGAGACCCGGACTAGGTGACGAGTTCCGAGGAGGAATCCATAGAAGGAAGAACCGACATCCCATTATCCTATTTCGATCAAGGAGAAGATGCCCCTGAATAAAGAGTGAATGCCTCCCGCCTTTGGAAAGAAGGAATGCGGGGCAACAGGCAGCACGTCCTCCACGGACGGAAGGATGTGCGCGCCCCGGCGAAAGCGTCAGAAATAGTGATTTCATATTATATTTATTAATAAATTTATATGGATGATTTTAAATTGAATTGGAGTTTAGTTGGCTGAAAATTAATAAATAGTTATTATGGTTTTCGGGATCATGGTATGAAGGCACACATTATGACGTGACACATTAGAGGAAGAGACATTTATTATTTTGTGAGAATCATTCCATAGTTCATATATATTTCATATTTATGTTATTTTAAGGAATAATAGGGTAAGATTATATAGTTATTACACCATGATATTGATCTATGATTTAATTTTGTATAGATTTTGGCAATGTGTTGGAGCATCACCCTATATGATGATATATCATTTTCAAACATGAACTCCCATATCCAATGTTAAAAACATGATATGTTCATATTTTGATTTGAAACAAATAAGCATGAACCATTTTTATCCATCAAAAACAAACAATAGTAAATAGAAAATATTGTATCACTTACATAAGCAATGATATTTTAGGTTTAGAATTTTAGATAATTAGGTCAAACACAAACATAATTATACACATGTCTTAAATTGAGAATTTTTCCTAATATACCCAAATTTAATTATTCCCCAACAACTATCCAAAATATCCCATAAAATTATTTACATATGAAAACTTTCTAGAAATAATTAATCTAACATAATTCTTCATAAATTATGGAAAATAAAAATAAGAAGAGTGAGTTTAAATTATTAGTAACAGTAAACCTAATCATTTAAAGATGAATTTTAGTAATAATTTTAAGATGAGAATAAGTGTATAATGAAAAAATCAAAGTTCATTAACATAAAATAATAAAATTCATTTCCATAAAAACACACTTCATTAAACATGAGACATAGAATAATGCTTTAACAAAGGCAAAAATTGTATGTATTAAAAATCATGATCCATGTTATGTCAATCTTGATCGAAGGATCCATTGGAAATTCATTTAAATCCTATAGAAAATGTCTTGGAATATTAAAAAATTATATTCATAACCCATTTTAAATCATGCATAAAATAGTTCGAACCCAGTTAAATCTATAGTATAAACCTCATCAATCAAGTCCCCCCTTCATTCCTTTAAGGACGTGGAACATTAACCAAAGTAATGGATGGCTATATCGTTCTCACCTATCACATAAGTAATATCAGGATCACCCATCATATAACTTATATAATTTTTAGGATCTCCTATAATCATCCATAATTTCCATGTTCCATACATGAACATAACACATGTAAGCTTTCATTTTCAATCTAAATATTTTAAAAATAAATTTCATTCTTTTATAACTTGATTTACCCATCAAAAAGAAACGAGTTTCATAAAAATATATATAAAATAATTATCATATGATATCCATAGAAATAATATTGAAGGTATCATAAGGTAATAACCCCATTTAATAATAATAATAATTAAATTATAATGAAATAGTACACAATACCTTTTAAAGACCATTTAAAACATTTCTTCGAAAATAAGGTAAATTACCCTTTTATTTTGGTAATATTTTATAAAAATTTCTAAAATATAGGGAGAAAGTTATTTTTTTAAAATGACCATGGAATCTTATAAAGGAATCATAAAATAAAATAGTGGTCATGACAGTTGGAAAATTGGTTTATGTCATAAATTTTAAAAATAAACATTCATTTCAATCTTTTATAAAGAGAGTCAAAAGTGACCCATGAAGAAAAAATTGAGAAATTAATTTTAAAACTTTTTAGACAAGGTAAAATAACATGAAAAAAATTAGTAAATAATTTATGCTTATAAAATAATTTTTTTGAAATAATTTAATGAAATTAGAGGATGATTTTAGTTAAACATCTTTAAAAACATTAATAGAATGTTTATTCAAGAAAACCGTGTATTCAACCTTTTAAAAGAAAAAACCATTTAAAATAGAGAACATAATAAGGAATATAAAATACCATAAGTATAAAATATGCATAATATTATATGTCAATATTCATTTTATACACCATGTAAATAAATATAGGTAATTCAATTAAACACATCTCAAAAAATGAAATTTAAGTTGAGAAACACTTGAAAATTGGGTAATGCTTGAATAAAAAACTATTTAATAAAGGAAAAAATCATTATTATGTAAAAAATAAAATTTCTATGAAATTATCTGATAAAAATAATTCATTGGAAAACCATTAAACCATAGATAAAAAACATGTTTCATAACAAGATTTATGACTCAAAAATTGAAATTGAGAACAAGAAAACCCTTACAATTTTTATAACAATTGAATCAATATATAATGAAAGATTGAAAATAAAAGAAACATTAAATATCATGATAAAATAGTAATTAGTGATATAATATCTCAATATGCATCATATATACTATGTAAAAGTAATTATGTGGATATTTCAAGACATGCCTCAAAGATACAATATTAAGATGAATAATCCTTAATAAAGATCATAAAATTGATGTTGGAATTAATAAATTAAGTGGTTATTTTTATAATTTTTAAAAATAAAATAACAATTTTAAATAAAAAATAACACAATTATTGGCCATTTCACACATAATATTTTCATACATACAAAATGAAGTAGAAGTATAAACCAATGAATGTAAATTTAATTAAGAAACTCATTACTTAAACTCCAAACATTACATATATATCCTTTAAATTCTATATAAATAACTAATATAAATTAATTAAATATTTACTAACATTTTATAGATTTATTAATTTATCATTAAACAATTTTTTATTGATTAAAATGAATATTTTAATTACTTAATCAGTTAATTCGATGTTATGCGTTTAGAGGTCATTCAGTTCATAGTTGTAAAACAACATTGGTATGTTGACCATTATCAAAGAGGTATTTATTCCATAATATTTAAAATATTAACCATGATATTAATATCGTTTATATACCTTAAATAAAATTTTATAAATATCCATTAAATACATACATTAAAAATGAATCACATCTTTTCATAGAGACGATAGTCCACATGTACGGACAAATGACATTATCATTCTTCAATAGATATAATGGTAATAAAATAGATGATATATTATATTTACATAATTATAATTATTTCATGAATATGATATATATATATATATATATATATATTAAATCCATCATAATAACCATACATTTGATGTGGTGATGAAAAAAATATCACTTAGTAGATTTGGTAATCCACACATATGCACGAGCAATGTTTTCATTTCTTATAGGATGAAGAAGGGGATGGAAACATGTTGTAACATAATAAAAATAACATGTTAGTATATGGAATTCATATATTTTATTATTTCAAGATTTCTAACTTACATTTTATATAGTTATAATAATAAATAAACATGAAATAGGTCAGTTATGACTTATACCTTCTCCTTGAACAACCTCTTTTCCAGACACCCAAAGACATATTGGAATGTTTTTTTGTCAGAACAAGACCTATAAGACATGAATAATTATGATTGGGATATACATTGGTATGTATTAGACTAAAAAAATGACTAAAATTGTGTGAGTAAAAGTGGAAATGAGGTTATATTTTATAAATAAGGGGTGGGGCACTCTTAAAAATACATAACGAATTAAATTAATATAAAATAAATTTCTTAGAAATGTAGAACCAAATTGATATATTTAAAATATAGTATGATTATGAGTCTAAATCATCACATAAAATATATTTTTTCAATTTTAGGTGATATTTTTATCCTTATCTCTTATTTGTAACCCCATACTAACCATTTTGACAATTACGGTGATATCCAATTTTTTACTCTTTAGGGGTCAAGAATGTTACTTTAAAAGGAACATCGACCCATAATTGGAACATGAATGATATTATATACATTAAAATGGATGAATATAATATTTTATTAATGTTAAATCCTTAAATTCAATATTATTTAACATAATATAACATTATAGTAATTTAAGGGACTATTCACATAGTTTGAATTTAATGATATCAAGATAGTAATTTAATATGAATATAAACTATTAAAAAAACCTAATATTTTAGATTTTCCTAAAAAATTCATGTGATACTAAATCAACTAAAAAAATTACTTTTATAGTTTTAAAAATCATTTACTTTATCTTTTTATTGCTTGGACATGGACTGTGATGGAGTTCATAGTCATTTAAAGTAATTATTTCATCACTAAAAGTTAAAAAATATTACCATGATAAAAACTAAGTTATATTAAGAATAAAAATTTATATCCAAACATATGATTTTTATCCCTGTCAAAAAATATTATAGATATTAAAATAAAGAGAGTTATATTTCTTACATTATCAATTACCTAAAATAATATATATGTTATAATCAAAGGAAAGTGGAAGTAAATTTCCAAATTTTTTAATAATGTATTTTAATTTTCTAAAAATTATTATAAAATAAAATAAAATAAATTTTAACTAATTGTTTAGGCATATCTGATAATTTTAACCCTATTTTTTCCTTTTTACGATTACAAAGATGAAAAATATTAACTATTATTACTCTTCATAATGATAAAAATAAAAAGGGAACTATTTAATAATTTTGAAAGTTATAATTCCATTTACAGAAACATTTTTTATGATTCAATTTTTAGAAGATTAATAAATCAATTTTAATATAAATGAACAAAATGCAATAAAAAGTATTATAAGAAAAATGTGTTTTTAGGCCTAAAATGATCTTATACCATAATAATGTATAATGGTGAGTAATATGAATTAAATTAAATTAAATATAATTAAATAATACTTATTTTACTTTAATATAAAATATGACTATTAAATTACATTATTTAATGAAAAGAGGTTATGGATTTATATATATTGATATTTTTCACTATTCACTAAAAATTCTATCTTTTCAAAAAAACCCAAATACCATCATTAGATAATTGTGATATTATGATTTAAAAAATTATACCCTTTTATGAAATAATATTTTTAAATCTTGTATAAATTAATTATACTATTCACTCACAAAAAGAAATAAAACCCAGTTTTAATAAAAATGTATTTTTGAAAAATAAAATTGTTTTACTAAAAACTGAATGATTATTTACTAATAATTAATCAATATATTTGTATTTATTATGAAATTTTTATATATATATTTCATACTTTAGTTACTCTTATTCATATCAACCAATTCAATGTCTAGGTCATAACATTCATATTTAAATAATAATATTTTATGGTTTCTTTAATCTTTCTATTGTTTTTCATGTATGCTTTTGAATATGGTGTTCTTTTTTAACATATTAGGGTATTACATACATCCCCATTAATAAATTAAATCCTTTAAATTTTATATTGATCTCATTGATAAAGGGTTTGAAATTTGAAAATACCTTTTTTTAAACACATATTGTAAAAAGGATTAATAAACATTCTTTTTGAAAAGAGAGAATGAGAAATATTAAGTTTATCTAGAATAACACATAACTATGTTTAAAAATATAATAAAATTAGTGGGAAGTGAATATATGGAAATTGAGGACAATTTAATGTCTAAATAATGATGGAGAGTGACAAAGAACATTGACTACAATAAATTAAAGGATCATGAGACGTCACTGGCCATAAAACAACAAACCAATGAGGTGTAAAAGAGACCATTAATTCATCATAAATGAAGGTTATAGATTAATTTTTGTTTCATCATCACTTTACAATAGTTTTTAAATATATTTTCTAACCAAACTAAGAGAAAAATAAAATATACCTTATTTTATTTCATTTCATAGTCACAATATCATCTTTTGGTTATTCTTTGATCATTTTCCACTACCATCGCATATCTTATTCCACGAAATAAATAATCAATGAAGAATTTTTCATGTCTAAAAAAAAATGAATAAATAACGGATTACATAATCTATAAATAGATAAATATTTATTCCTAATATCTTTATATAATAACCAAAACTAAATTTTTTATCACAAGGTAAAATAATATAATAATTTTATAAACCTTCATATGAAGAAATAATACAATTAACTCTAACATTTCCATAATAACACCAAAGGGTGAACATATATCATTACATACACAAATAATTATTTTTCCTAATTGACATCAATAACCTCTACATTAAATAATGATTTAACCTCAATTTTTATCACTTACATTTATGCTTACATCCAAAAAATGTAATAGTGTTATTCTGAAATAATCCTTTATGTTAAACCTATGGTTTTCATACACCACAACCCAAAAAAGTCTCTCAAAATATGATTAGTCACATTAAAATCCCATCTCTTAAAACCAAAAAAGGGACGTGTAATTCCTTAAAATTATGATTAAACTTAATATTATAAACTCATGATAAAATCCATAACTCTTAAGTTAACCTCTCATGAAAACATCTTAATCTCCAAAGTTATATAAACTCTTCTCTCATAAAAACTATAACAACCTCAAACCTAAACTCCCATATCCAGTGTAAAAAACAAAATATTAAAATTTATGGATTTTATAATGATATGAATGATCTAATTTTAGACATCCAAAACATAATACATAAAATGTAAAATATTGGATCACTAAAAACACCAAGGAAATTTCAGTTTTAGACTTTTAGATTATTAATAAAAACAAATTAATAATAATACCCATGTCTTTAAGTGATAATTTTTTCCACTATACCTAGCTTTTATTATTCCACATCAGGTATTTAGAATAACCAATAAAATTATTCACAAATGAAACCTTTCTATACAAAATTTATTTAACATTATTCATTACAACCTAGGGAAAAGAAACATAAGATGGGTGAACTCAAATTATCAGTAAGATTAAACATAAGAACTAACAATTAAATGTTACCAGTGAGCATAATATTAGTGTAAGATATAATGATATAATAAAATTACACGAGAATAACAAAAGGTAGTTTATACCCATCAAAACATGGATCATTAAAACATGGGACAAGTCATAAAGCTTTAACAAATGAAATAGTCATAAGAACCAATAATCGTGATCCATGTGATTCTAATATTGCTCAAAAGAACCATTGAAATATCATAAAATCCCTAGAGAATATATGTTGGCATCTTGGAACATTATCGTTATCACCAATGTTTGCTCATGTTAGAAATAAATTGATCCCTATTAAATCTATAGTAGAGACCTCCATAGTTAACTCCTTTATAATTTCCTTTAAAGACAAGGAACATTAACCAATTTATTGATGTGTTACATTGGGAACACCCATTTTATAAGTTATATCAGGATCAAAATTAATCATGAGGCGTATTGGGAAAACCCATAATCATCAGTAATTTACAAAAATAATTAATATATCATACTGAAGCTTTCATTTTCATCATCAACCTTTTAACAAAAACTTGTATTCCTTTATAACATGATTTATTCACAGAAAAGAAACCATTCAAATAACAATATCAATATAAAATAATAAAAATACATCTACATAAAAATATATATTATATCATAATACCATAATAATTGTGAAGTAAATGAATAATTAAAGGATAATGGAATATAAGAAAATACAATTAAAATAACATTTAAAATATTTCATTGAAAATAAGGTAAAATCATATTTTCTTTTGAAAATATTTTATAAAATATTTCATAATATTGGTATGACACTTTTTAATAAAAATATCCATGTAAAATTATAAAGGATTCATCAATGTATTTAATGGTCATGATGATGATAAATTCCGTTCATGTAATAAACGTTAAATATAAAAATTCTTTTCATGTATTTATAAAAAAAGAAGTCAAAAGTGACCCATGAAAGAAATGATAATAAATTTACATTATTTTTTTAAGTAGTTCAAAGATCGTATAAAATTATTTTATGATATTCTTTATGTTTAAAAAAGAACATTATTTATATAATTTAATGATCATGGAATAATAGTTTGGTTAAATTTCTTAAAAAAATTAAAATAATTTTTCTAAAGAAAACCCATTTTACAGCTTTTTAAAATCAAAACCCATTTGAAAGAAGTTAATAATACAGAATTTATAATACCATGATTATATCAAAGGAATGATATTATATGTCATGATTTAGTGTATACACCATGTAAATTAATATAGGTACATCAATGAATGAAAATCTCAAAGAAGGAAGTTTGAGACAAGAAACACTTTGAACATGAGAAATGGTTTAATAAAAAAGGAATTGAATGAAGGAACATAATATGATAATTTAAAAACCATAATTTATATAAAATAATATGTTTAAAAATTCAATTATTAATAAATACACCATATATAATAAAAATATGGTGCATAACTTGTTTTATTTCTTAAAGAATTAAAATTAAGAAAATGAAAACCCTTTTAATTTTTATAACATTAAATTCAATATATCATGATAGTTAAAACATTAAATGAACATTACATATCATGAAAAATTCATGATCTAATATCTCAATATGTATCATGTAAACCTAATAAAATAAATGAAGTTCATATTACATGACATGTCTCAAAGAAACGACATTGAGATAAATAATCCTTTATAAAGATCGTATCATTGATGCTAGAATTAATAAATGAGGTGATTATGTGAAATGATTTTAAATCCATATCTATAAGTTAAAATAAAAGATAATACAATAATATGTTATTTCACATATAATCTTGGAATAACATAGTTAATGAAGTAGAAATATAACCTAATGAATTGAAATTGAGTTATGAAACCCCTTACCATGAGTCCAGACTATAAATGCATGTCATTTAAATCCTATAAAATAAACTTATATCAATTAATTACATGTTTAAGAACCTTTTAAGAATCATTATTAGAATGGAGACCCGTGGACCGTTCCCGAAGATCCCAGCGTGAGATGAAAACCCTAGGGTAGATTCCCGATCCTTCGTAGATATAGTAGCTGGGAAATCAAGAGATGAGCATTCTGCTCAAGCTGAGGCGATTCCAGAAAGCCAGATTTTCCCTAAACCCTTTCGACATTGTGGGAAACCTGCAATTTCATTCTCAACAAGGGAGGTAAATATGATTTCTTCTGATTTAAGATTTGTTTTGGTTGGGAGATTCTTAAATCAAAGGCCATCATTGAAGTATCTTCACTCATCCCTTGATGTGATAGGCTTTACGGGTTTTCAGCTCGGTCTCCTGAACCCTTCTCACATTATTTTTCGGTTATCATCTGAGGAGGAATATTACAGGCTTTGGGTCAAGAGTTCATGGTCCTTCGGAGGTTGTTCTTTGAAAATTCTCAAGTGGACTCCGGATTTTGATGCTTATACTGAATCCCCCATTGTTCCAATCTGGGTGAGCTTCCCAGGGTTACCCCTTCACCTGTTTAAGCAGGTCGCACTGTTCCACATTGCAAAGCTTATTGAAACTCCACTGAAATTAGATGTGGCAACAAAAATGATTACAAGACCTTCAATTTCTAGGATTTGTATTGAGTTAGATGTTTCACAACATCTTCTATCCAGCATTTGGATTCAATCTGGAAATTTGGGATTTTCTCAAGATATTATCTATGATGATTTCCATACTACTGCTCTAAGTGCTTCAGATTGGGGCACCCTTCAAGCAATTGTGGCAAAGACAATGACCATCCTAAAAGCTTTAAACCTTTTTGGA
This sequence comes from Viscum album, assembly GCA_963277665.1. Lineage (NCBI taxonomy): Eukaryota > Viridiplantae > Streptophyta > Magnoliopsida > Santalales > Viscaceae > Viscum > Viscum album. Next base: position 1,630,018,429 of record OY728130.1, read on the forward strand.
TAGAAAATTGTAAATATAATCAAGAATGCCTTGTAGAACCTTCTAATTTAGTTAGTAAAAAAGTCTATCCTACGGTTAAGGATATCAAAAAACCCTCTGATTGTGTTATCAAGGAAAGTGATGAAGGAGAAAAGGGAGGTTTGAATTCTCAAGCAACTAGCTATCAACTTTCAGATTTTGTTAATGAAGTTCTTGCTGTTACCAAGCAGCAAGAAAATCATGAAGCTGAAAAGAATGATATCACATACCCTAACATGAAGGAAGTCTCAATATCTGAGGGTCATGTGATTAACAAAGATGACCATACAGATGAGCCTCTCCAGCCCAAGGATGGGGAGGGTTTTCATCTGAATGATCGAAAAGGTAAAAAATTCATCATGTATTCGGATGGTTTCATCACTCCAACCCCCAAGAAAACAAGAAAACATAAAGGCAACGTCAATTATGAGAGAAATATCATCACAAGATCTTTTGCGGCCAGAAGTCCTGGGCTTGAGGTGCCTCCACAACCAGTCTCTCTTGAGCCCCTGCCAGCCTATTCTGACTGTTCTAACTCAGACACTTCTTGAGGCCCTGGCGGTTGATTTAGAATATGGATGGCTGTATGATTTTCAATGGTTTTTTCTTTTTGGTTGATTTGGTCTCCCTGGAGGTTGCTGGTTTTGGCTGTTTCACACTCTGAGAAGTTATATTTTGGCTGTCTAGAATTCTTTTATTTCATTTCAGAATGATATCTGAAATTTCAATTTTCATTTTTGAAAAGATTAAAAATGTCTTCAATGGATTTTTGGAAGACTCTCAAAGACAGATGCAGAAAAGGAATTCTTTTTTGCTTCAAATGGACCTGCTTTCAATTCTGAAATTTCAGTTTCACTGCTCACTTCTGATCTCTTTGTTGCCTATTTTGCATTTCAATGGATTTTCTGTGCTGCGGAGCTTTTGAAGCAACCCAAGGATGAATCATATTCTTTATGTTCCACATATGAAAGGATCGTATCATGAATTTCTGTTTATCTTCTTACTTGGTTACTGAATGTATAAGGATTTCTTAGTCTGTTTTGAATGTTCTCTGCTTACTAGCCCTTGGGAGTGCCTATACTCACTTTGGTTGATGTTTGGTTTGTGCCATTATGATCTTTTATTTGGTGAACTCTTCTGAATTATCTTTGACTACGATTGCAGCCTAGTTCAGTTGAAACCCATGTTTTCTTTCCAGGTAATGCTGGAGAGCCAGTTCTCAATACATAAAGCAAGTCTCTGGGCTTCTGAAAAGTAGTGTGACTACTTTACGCAGCAGTTCCTCATTTTATGAAGTTGAAAAAGAATCATATTCCTTCCTGTTACGATTAAAGAGTTCACCTGAAGAGGATGTTATTCCTCCAAAGAGATCAGTTGACTTTGATGGAAATTTGTACTGAAACTTTCTATCTTTATTCTGGTTGCACCTTCTGTCCATCTGATTCTCTTCATACTAGTTTTGCTCTGATCGAAGGAAAGACTCTGCTAACCCTGATCCCTATAGTACTGAATTGTTATATCTTTTTCTTGCATCATGCTTTGCTTCTTTGATCTATGGAGGTGGTTGATGTTTCTCTGAAACTGGAGCATGTCTCGGTGATGCTCGAGGGAGGTTCCCAAATTTTGATGAAGAGTTCATGATGGAATGGAACATCATGCAAGATGACTATATTGTGAACCTCCTGAAACATTAGGAAGCGCTTAGATGCTGTAATGGAGTGAAGAATCACAACTGTGTTCACATTCTGAAGACCTGAAATTTTCCTCTGGTTTTTCTTTGGCATTTACTTGTTTTCTCTTTTATTCCCCGCTGGTGTAAATTCATTACACCTCACATCTGTACTGCATTCATTTTATTTTTAATAAATTCCTTTGGGGGGCATGAATTGGGAAACCAGTTCATGTCATCAACCTAAAAAAACCTTTTAAAATTTTATTAATTTATTTTTAACCTATTATATTCAATTATGTTAATTAGATATTTAATTACATTATTGGTTAAGTTTACGTCGACTATTTTGGGGACATTTAGTTCATATTTGAAAAATGATGTTGTTTTATAGGTTTTACTAAAAGTGAAAATTGTTAAATTATCTCCATAATTATAATCATGAATTTATTAAAATTTATTTAATTTAAATATAATTCTATTACCATCCCTTAATGACATTCATGAAAAATTAATTAAATCGCTTTGTGGAGGTGGTAGTCCATATGTTTTCATGAATGAAGTTATCATTTAAGAAATGGATAGAAAGGGATGTAAATATAAAATATACAATATTTTATTAATTATAGTTGTTTAATAAATATAATATATAAATATATAAATTAAATCTATCATAATAACCATACTTTTATAGGGGTAGTGAAATATGAAACTCATCACTTCTTAGAGGTTGTTAGCCACATCTATTCACGAGCGATGTTTTCATTTAACATATGATAGAAATTGATATAAATAAAATTTTAACATACTAATAATAACATTTATTTATATTTAAGATAATAATTTTATTATTTTATTATTTTAAAAAAATATTTTAAATAGGTAGAAGAAGAAGTAAACATGAAATAGTTCAGTTAGGACTTATGTCTTCTCCTCAAACATCTGCATTTCATTACACCTTAAATATTTTAGGATTGGTCTTTTTGTAAAACAACATCCACCAGAACATAATAGTGATGTTGGGGAGAAAATTGGGAAGGTATTTTATGTAAAATATTGCTCAAAAGGTGTGAGGAAGAGAGGATATGTGGTCCCCTTTTAAAAGTGATGGTTGGGTCACTCTTGGAATTACTAGAAGTAGTAAATTGATATAAATTAAATATCAATTAAAAGTTGAAAAAATTGTTAAATTTAAATTATAGGATTAATATGAGTCAAATTAATCTAATAAAATATAATTTGAACATTTTTAGGTAATTATTTCACATTTTTTCTCTTAGTTTTAACCCATATTAATGTTTTTGATGATTACCGTGACATTAATGTTTTCTACTCTTTATGGGTCAAAAAAGAAACTATAAAAGGAAAATTGACCCATAATAAGACCATTGTTAATATTATATACCATATCCAGTAAAATATTTTTAATTTAATATTTTTATGAATTTAAAATAATTAATTAAAATATTATTTAACAAATTACACCATTATAGTCATTTTCTGGTCTACTCATACTGTTTGACTTTGATGACATCACAATAGAAATTAAATTAGAATATAAAAATTTAAAATATATTAAATTCGTTATATCTATCTAAATAATTCAATTAAAACCTTAAATTACCCATGAAAATATTAATTTTAATGTTTTTAAAATTGATTACTTTATTTTTTTATTGATTTGACCTGCACTGTGTCGGCGTTGCATAAGCATTTTAAATGATTATTTCATAACTACAAACAAAAAATAAATTACCATGACACAAAAAAATATATTCAATTTAAAATAATAATTTATAACGAATATATGTTTTTATCCCTATCACAAAATAATATAGATATTAAAAGTAAGAGAGTGGCATTGTTGGATTTGTCCTTTATTTAAAATAATATAAATTTTATAATGAATTTTAAGTGGAAATAAATTTCAAAATTTCAAAATATTTATTTTCATTGGTCAAGAAAACATATAAAATAAAATAAATACAAGTTTTATGGGGGGGTTTTATGCATTTTCACATAGTTTTAACCCTATTTTTTCTATTTTATTATTACCGATGTGACAAATATTTACTACTATTATTATTCATAATAACATAAAATAAAAGATGCATATTTAGAAAATGTGATACTCCTGATTCAAAATATGGAATATATTTTTTAGGATAAAATTTATATAATTTTCAAAATTGGTTTTTTATATAAATGCATAAAAGGCAATGGAAAATAGTTTTTAGAAAAATGTGTTTTTAAGCCTAAAATTGAACAAATTCCATAATAAATTATATAGTTTCTTAAAATTTAATTAATTAGATTATATTTACTTAATGTAAAATTTTAATACTTTATGATCAAATAGGAATTTTAAATTATTTTATTTAATGAAATGAAATGATTATTTTATTAAAATCAGTATTTTTCACTAATCACTAGAAAAAGATTTTCAATGTAATCCAAAAATACATCTGAAGATAATGATATATGATTATTTTAAAAATAATATCATTTTTATTAAGAAGTATTTCTAAAAGTTTTATCAATTTATTATATAGTTTACTCCCAAAAATAACTAAACCCATTTTTGTAGGGAATATATTTTTGAAGAATAAATACAATTTATAAAAAATTCTTTGTTTATTAGCTATGAATAATTTTATAAATGTGTATTGAGTTGGAAATTTTTATATATACATTTAATAATTTTATTACTCAAATTTATATCTTCCAATTTTATGGAAAGGTTATAATAGACATATTTTAATAATAATACTTTTTGATTTATTAAAGATCAGTGTTCTGTGTCATGTATGCTATTAAACATAGTATTATTTTTTAAAATATAATATTTTTATGGATGATGTGTAAAATCATAGTATAAGAGGTTATTCCATAATTATTTATTCCAAAAATAATTTTTGATCCACTAGAATGATGGCCATGCTAAAACTCTTTTAGTCTAACCATAATGGTTACATGAATGGTGTGAATTTTTCAAATCAGATTTTGGATTTGGAATGTTAAATATTGAGATATAATCCAATTATTTTTTATATGAAGATCGGGTTTTAACAAACACTATGATGTTGTGATTCATTATTGTTCTTTAAATTGAAGATCCTAACTTTGAAAAATATGTGATGAAACATTATAATAACTGACCATGCATTATTTTAAGACTTCCAATGTGGTTTTGGATAGGGATACATAGATCAATGGAGAGGAACACTTCATCCATCATTTCGAAATAGTTGATAATGGGAGAAAAAAATCGATCAAATTATTGATACTTATCTACATATTTCTTATACCATGAGTTCATGATCATCTTTATTCTCTATTCATTATTCTTATTGATAATAATACAATAATGTAGATATTAAGATGACAACCATTGGACAACAAGGATTTGTGACATCGTAGCTGATACCCCCTCATTAAATTGAATTTATTCATTTATTCACGGGTAATTAAACTCTATAACAATATGTGATTTATATTTCTTATTATATATTGTTAGAATCATATTAATGATATGATCACACTACCTTAAAAATTTAATGATCAAAATTCACATTAGGGAGAAAAAATATAGATAATCATTTATTAAGTAATTTTTTTTCTATGAATTTTCTAATGATAAAATTTTAATAAACCACCGTAGTTAATGATTTCCCTTTATTAATTGAACATAATTTCATAATAATCGTGACGATACGATGCATGAATTTTGTGATATGGTAGAGATAATATTGAGTGAATAATATTTTCATCTCCAATTTTAAATCCCTAATGATTGAACCATGAAGAATTATTACAAATACATGTTTTAATTTTTTGGAGAAAATTGAATACACTTGGAATTTTATAGATCTAGTGTGTAGATTTCATGGAATCATATAGATGGTTTCCATGGATTATATTAATAAAATAGTGATAAATTATTCTTCTAGATAATCCATCGCATAAACCATATATCACCACAAATATAATGAAGATAATTTTCTGATGGAATTAGAATCGCAACAATTACACATATGGTTTAAAAGAAAAATGATAGAGAAATTTTATAAAATGTATATTCACTTCCAATTTTGGTGTACCAAGTAAATGAGTTTTGAAAAAATGAGACCATAATGATTATAATTTGATAGAGAAAACAGTCTTTGGTATAACCTTCTAGACATAAAAGATATTACATGTATATTAAAATCAGTTGCCCATATCTATCTAGGGGCGATGACAGTGTTTTGGTAGGTGTCCGATGGAGTGATGAGAATCATATGATCTGGGATCAAATAATTGTGACACACCCACATAGCCCTAAGAACTTAAATATCCCATGTAACACATGGGAAAGAGTATATTGATATAATATTATTAGTTAATTACAGTTTAGGGGATTCTTTTCTCTTTTTGGGTCTATGTCGTAGGTGTTACATGCTGCATGTTTGACCATTTGATCAAAAATATCATAAAATCATAATTCATTTTCATTTTCATATCTGCGACATGAAGTAATAGAATATGAGTGACCTCTTCAATTTCTTGTATGAATAAGATAAAAATAAGAAGATTATAAATGGGGTGTAGTTCCCCTCCACTAAGGTTATCCAATCGATTGATTGGATGGCGTGTGTTCAAAATAGGTCCATGGGGGAAGGGGTAGTGTGTGGAGGGGTTCCTTGTGGTAGCCCCTGGTTAGTTTGAATCACATTGGTGAATTCGACAAGGGTTTTTTGGGAAATAATTTTTTAAGATCCTCTAAATAACCAAGACATGTTTATATATTGTTTTGAAACTTTTGGAAATGTTTTGAAGCTCAATTTGGTTAAAAATTAGTTAATGATTTTTAATAACTTGAGATAAATGTGTTTTGAAAACAAATTCAAAAGGGAAACTCCGTTAGTGATTTAATCCAACGTGTCCTTATATTTAGTTGTATTTAGTGATAAATAGTTGTAATTAGAATATTTATATCTTGGAATAATAGAATTATATTTTATTTCTCTTAAATAATATCTAACAGAAAAAAAGATATGTATTTTTTCATTAGAGATGATGAGCATGAAAATGATAAATTCATCTTTATTTGTTGATTTATTTTTTAATGAATATATATAATATTAAAGTTAAATAATAACACATTCTGATCGATATAATGATTAAACAATGAATGAAGGATTATTGAGGTCATAAATAAAATAAAACAACAATGGTAATAATGTGAAATAGTAATAAATTATTTATAGAAATTACTTGTGTGTTTTTCCTTACACTCTATTTGATATATAATTATGTTTATTTTATTCAAATGATGCTATGTATAGGTTACTACACTTTATACTCACCTATTAGGTTGATATGTATAAAGATCGATACATTCAATCTTATACTCTCTCCCATCCACATATTTGGGATGTGGTTTAGGGTAACACATACAAATTGAAACTAAAATCAATTGTTGATATTAGTTTGAGTCTATAAATGTATTCACCTATGTACATATCCACCTCGTATTTAATATTTCTTGGATCAACGTAGATAATGATTCATATTGTAACCTTTATTTCTTACATAAAATATGTATTAGAATTAAATTTGATGTTAGTTATAGTCTGTCCCATAGTTCATGGTATGTGACAGGCACTTAATCAAATATTACCCTATTATGATATGGGTTTAGATTTAATTCTATAGAATCATATTATAATACATTATTGGTGAATATTTATGTGAAAACCTTTTAAGTATTGTGGTATGATAATTTTTCTTGGTACTGTAAACCTAGGGGTGGCTAATGTTTTATGATAGTCACCACTCTCTCAGCAGTAAAGGGTTGGATAATTCTATAGTGCTACTAGATCTTGTGTATGGAAATTAATCCTCTATAGGATCTAAGGGCTCGATAATAGCACAGTGGGGCTAGGAGCTTTGGTATCAGTGACCTCTAACATGACATAGTATATAGGGACCCTTATTATTCCAATATTATTTTTAATTTTACTTTTGTAAAGAATATGTAAATGAAGTTATTTGGTGAGTGTATTGAATTAGAGTTATTTGTATCTTGATAAGGATAATCATAAACTTCATTGTACCTAATGGTCGTGGTGTGTTTCATTTTTTATGTACATTTTTTTATTATTACATGGTGACACAATATGTTTAGGGATTCAAATCACTACTTGGGTGATCATACAATGTATTCAAAACCTAAACCATGTTGGGGCTCGATTCGCAACTACCCCAAGACTACCTATATAGGACAAAGGCCATTGACTATCGCTGAAGTTATAACTAACACATGGAGGCCTTTTCCTATGTACCTGTATGCAGAAAAATATCCATATCGATAAAAAAGTGAATAGGGAATGAGGAAAATATTCAACACAACTATAAATTAATCCAAGCATGCATAAACTCTAGATGGTAAAAGTGAAAGATAATGTAAACTGATAAGTAAACGGGTAAAATACATGCCCAACCAAAAAATATGCCCTGACCTAAAAAACTAGAAAAGTAAACTATTTTGAGATCCTAACTCCTAAATACCAAGCTAAGACCATTGTACATAGTCCAAAACACCTATTATCACAAAGCTCCTCTGAATTCATGGTCGACCTATTCATCACTTGTATAGAACATGAAACGTGCAGGAATATCCCATGCAGGGGTGAGTATATACATACCCAGTAGGACACCCCAAAAATTTATGTGGGGAGAAGTACGAGATAAAATAGGAATAGAAAGATATTAGATACAAGATACATTTAATGTGAATAGATCATCCCAAAAAGGGCGTGAAAGTAAGATCATCCAAACATTAGGGGATAAACATGGTGAGTAGATAAACTACCGGCCGATTTTTTTCCACCTATAGTAGGATAGTAGAATCATCCAACCTTGAGAAGCTAGACATGAAAAGAATATGGAATACCCCATGCATCTTCTCTTATTCTAGAAGGAGAGTAAGCAAATCCAAGTTTTCAATACATAAGGATATATATATACTTAGTCAAAGGAAACCCAAAAGAGAAAGTAATGGGATCTCCTTCTCACAAATTATCCCAAAAAATTAATGTGGGAGAAGTAATACATACAATATGAACAGAATGATATTAGATACAAGATACATTCAAAGATAATATCTCATCCAAAAAATAGAGTGAAATTAAGCTCATCAAAAAAATAAGGGGACAAACATTGTGAGTATATGAACTACCCATCAAGTCTTTTCCACCTATAGTATGAGAGTAGAATCATCCTACCAATATAATCTAGACATAGAAATCACATGGAATACTCCATGAAACGTCGCCTCTCTTAAAAGTAGAGTATCCAAATCCAAGGTGTTGACACATAAGGATATATATACACTCAGACCAAGGAATCCCAAAAGAGAGATTAATGGGATCTTATTCTCTCATATCATCCCAAAAAGAAGAGTATTCAATAGTTCCAAATTTTTTTCAATGATACCAAACATATCCTATATCTATTTTGGATGAGGATGATACTTCTTTCGCGTATTTGGTTTTCAGGAAGAGGGGGATGGGGCCGACATGCTTATGGTCTCCTCTGGTGTGGATGACTCTCCGTTCATGGAAATGATTCCTTCACATCAACATGGAGTGGGTGTTAGCCTTCCTCAGAACTGGATGGGACTCTCCTCCGGATGCCTTTGGGTTTTTGTGCTTCTTTTCTTTTTCAAAGAATCTCACCTTGTTCCTTCTTCGGGAGTTTGTGGAGGGTGTTTGTGGGCTGTGATCTGTTGCCCAGAACTCCTATTTTTCTGCTGTAGGGGTCAATATTTTCCCCAACTGGGAAACATATTTCTTCTATCCTGGGCATTGGTACGCGATGCGAAGAGACTCAAGAGGATGGTTTCCATGGGATGGGGTCACAGTTCCAATAATGTCCGAGAGAATTCCTCAATGGTTGCAATGTGAGGAGTCTGATTTGTTGGGATGGGAAGATGGGGTCTCTCTATTAAGACTCATCTACCGTCGTTAGATCCTTAAATCCTACTTCAAACTATTTCAATATCCTGTTACAGGTCCCATAAAATTTCTCTCTGGGGGAAGCCATGTCGTCCTCCCTTGTCAGTGGTGTTTTTACCTGATCTCGTGCCAAGATTTATCAGGCTTCTCCTTCAAGAAATTCTAAAGGCCAGATGTCGTTTGGGGCCAAGTCAAGGAGCCCACAGAAACAATGATATCACTCATTCTTTGGAATGTCCGGGGCCTGGGGGAACGGTCTAAGTCTTGTTTTATGGTTTTTGAAGTTCGACATACAAAGGCGTCTGTAGTTGTGATTCTTGAATATAAACATCACTGGTCAAAAATTTCCAGCTTCGCTGCAAGACGTGGCATGAGGGGTTATATTTACGATGATCCAGTTAATCATCATATTTGGGTCTTCTGGAGAGGTAATGTTTCAGTGGGCTTGTTGAAGCTTCTAACCAGCATCTGTCTGTGAAAATCACTGAGGGGAAACAGGGGTGCCTCTTCTCCCTTGTCTATGATAAGTGTGAGGCCAGGGAGAGGGAAGAGTTGTGGTAGAGTTTGGACAAATTTTATCAAGGGAATTCTACATGATTTGTGTTGGGGGGGGGATTTCAATGTCATTATGGATTTGTTGGAGAAGAAAAGAGCTGGTAGGGTCCCGATTTGGGATGGGAAAGCCTTTGCATCTTGTGCCTCCCAAAATGGTTTACTATATTTGGGTTTTGAGGGATGTATATTTACGTGGTGAAACAACAAAAGAGGGAATCACCGCACTTCGTGTAGATTGGATCGGTGTTTTTCAAATCATCAAGCAATCTCCTATTTTCTGAATGAAAGGGTGGAACACCTTGTGTGAGCTTTCTCAGACCATGCTCCCCTTCTCATCAAGCTGGATCATGGTTTTGGTGAACAACCAGTGGTTTTTCAATTCCAAACAATAGAAATCAGATAGCAGCTTCGGCTCAATGGTGCTTTCTTCTTGGGCGGAACCCATGTAGGATAGGCGTTGGATGGGTTTGCACAGTAAACTATGAGTTCTCAAGGAAGACTTGAAACATTGTTTCATTAACAGTCCCAATTTTTCGACCAATTTAGAATATTTTAAAGATGAAATTTTGCAGCTTGAGAGAAGGTTGGAGGATTCATGGGATGAGGAAAAAATTGGAACTCTTTTTGAAAATAATAACCTCATTATTGTCCTACGCTTGGAGTAAGAAAGAGCTATCCGAGAAAAATACCGAGCTACTTGTCTTAGATAGGGGGATAGAAACACGACCTTTTTTCAAGCATGCATCAAAGAAAGGAGGAATGAAACTGTTCCCAATATCTGAATGGGTGATTGGTCTTCGATCCAAGATATTGAGGCCGTGGAAGGTATGGCCATTGATTATTTAAAAATGTTATTGGCTGGTCCAAACCCATCTATGCAAGAAGGATATCCGTCTAAACAAACCAACTTATTTAGCTTCTTGTCTAGGTTGGTGTCCAGTGAGGTGAATCTGGCTTTGGAAAAAATGCATGATGTTGATGAGATTTGGGAGGCTATTAGGCCCTTATTGCGTAAAGTGCCCCAGGGTCGGATGGCTTTCCAGGATCCTTCTACATCGGTTTTTGGGAGTTTCTTAAAGGGGAGTTCGTTGAGGCCATCCAGGACATTTTCAGAGGGGGACACCTACCTAGGGTGGCTTGTGCATCGACACTTATTCTCATTCCAAAAGTGAATAATCCTTCTTTGCTCAATAAATATAGACTAATTAGTATGTGTAACTTCTCGTTCAAGATCCTGGAAAGCATTATCAATAGAAGGCTAGCGGTTCATCTTCCCCAATGGGTCTCTGAAAACCAACAAGGTTTTATCAAAGTTAGATCTACTCAATCGGCCATTGCCATGGTACATGAATTGGTGGGGGATAACAACACCAAGTCGCCTGGATCCAATGTGGTGATTAAAGTGGACATGCACAAATCCTAGGATAAAATGGAATGGATAATTATCATTAAAGTGTTGGGGAATATGGGATTTTCTAGAGGGGTTGTGGACTTATTGTTTATAATTTTCAGCTCTCCCTGGTTGGCTATTTCTTTCATGGGAAAGCAGTGTCGGTTTTTCAAGCCCAACTGTGGACTGCGACAGGGAGATCCCCTCTCTCCCAACCTCTTCAGTTTGTTGCAGGACGTCCATAGAAGATATATCGAGGGGAAAGTTCTTAGTGGAAGCCTTTGTCATCATTATGGTAGATTCAATACCACAGTATTTTACATATATTTTTAGCTGATGAAATTCTATTTTTCTTGATTGGTAACAGGTGTACCATTAGAGAATTTAACAAGGTAATGGAAACATACTGCAAGTGGAGTGTCCATACCATCAATAGAGAGAAAAGTAGTGTGTCTATCTTGAAATGTTGTTCAGACAATAGGGGGAAAAGATTATGGATGCGCTGGGCATGCAAAAAAAGTCTTTTCCAATGGAATATTTAGGATATCCTATTGCTCCAGGAAGGGTTTGGATTCACCAATTTGATGGGCTAGTCGGAAAAATCACAACCCATATTACAAACTGGAAGAATCGATTCTTGTCTTTTGGGGGGCGCATCACGTTGGTTAATTGTGTCTTTTCCTCGATCCCCAAGGATGTGATTTCCGTGCTAAATGCTCCAAAGGAAATGTTGAACAATATTTAAAAGGTGCTGACATGCTTCATATGGGACTCACACAATGAAGGAAGACAACACTGGACTTCGTGGGACATGATGGATAGGGAGATTTCTGATGGTGGTATTAAAATCTGAAGTGTCAAAGGGGAATTGAAGGGAATGAAAGCTAAACATGCATGGGATATTCTGGAAAATACATTGATGTGGGCAAGATTTATTAGTAATCGCTATGGAAAATAGATGGACAGTGGAAGAGGGACTTCATCATGACTCTGGCTCATGATTTCTAAAAATTTACCAGTGCTCCGCATGAATTCCATGTGCCTTGTGGGTTGTGGGAAAATAACTATCTGGTAGGATAACTGGGTTGGCTCACCATTGGGGTTCCCAGACTGTCCGGTACCAATGATCTCATTTTCTCAGGCAAGAAATTTTAGTCCATTTATTCAAGCTATCCTCACTCCCGACCAGCTGAAGGTGTTTGACGACATCACCTTTAATGAGGAACCAGACAAGCTCATCTTTACGGGGATGGATTCGGGTGCCTTCTTTGCTAAGGGGTACAGCTCGGTGTCTTCGGCCCATGGCATTCCTGACCGATTGAGTGGAACAGTTTGGTGCGGTGACATTCCGGTGAAATAAAACTTTCTTTTTTGGTGTCTTCGGAACAACGCTATTCCAATAGATGAACATGTGAGGAACAAAGGGATATCTTTGGAATCTAAATGTCTTTGCTGTATTGCTTCCAAGGATGAATCTGTCAATCATCTGTTCTTTTCTAGTGACTGGGCAGCCACGTTCTGGAGTTACCTAGTTGAGGATTTCTGGTGGGGAAGTCGGGTAGCCACACTTTCCACATTTCATCAACTTTGGTTCTTGGGATCTAAAGATAACGCTTCAGAGAAGAAGGCACAGGCAGTGTTTCATGTTGCGGGTTGTTGGAGCATCTTGAATACTCAAAACTAAAGCCGTCACGGGGGCACGTCCTGCTCGCGCCTGGTCATGATGGTTAGAACCAGGTGCATCACGATCGAATTGGTTTCTCTAATCAAAGGATGGGTGGATATTCCTACACTGAGAGTTTTCAGAGCTGGTAATTCTGCTGCTTGCAGCTTACAGGATGCTAAAAGGCGAGGCAGATGGGTGAAGTGGAATCCTCCAATAAGTTGGTTGAAGCTCAACATGGATGGGTCATGTGTGTCTGGTTTTATGAAGGGTGGGGGAGTGGTTCATGATCCCCAAGGGGTAGTGATTCTGGCCTTCAGTGATGGCTTTGGAGTGGGAGATTCCCTCATGGCAGAAGCTTCTGCGATGCTGAAAGGTATTGAGCTTTGTCACTCGCAGAACATTAAGTTAGAATCGGTCGAGACCAACTCTACTATCCTCCATGGTTCGCTGCAGGGGAAGTTCCAAATACCTTGGACCATTGTCTACATCATTCGTAAGTGAAAACATCTATTGGATCCACAGGTGATTATTAGTCACACATGGCATGAGGGGAACATGGTGGATGACTTCCTCACTTGAGAAATTACTAATGGTGATCATAATTTTTTTCTAGGCTGGGGTCTCTTCCACATGCATGTGGTAACATTGATAGGGAAGATGCATTGGGTATCCAATACTTTAGACCTCCTTAGGTTTGTTCTGTGTAGGACTTTTCCCATCTTGAAATAATAATAAAAATATATTGTTGGATGGATGGAAATTTCAGGAGTACACACCATGTACTCAGTTTCCACAGGTGATTGTGTACTGGTTGTGTAATGGCCGAGTACATGGGTGTGTGTGGTGACATAAAGACCACCTAAAGCTGAGGTCAGTTAAGGCAAGTACACACCATGTACTTATAATATATAGACCGTGTACTTTATTTTTATTTCATTAAAAGGTCTGAGGTCATGCCTTATTGACCGAACAAAATTCTTCTCAGCCTGGATCATCCAGGATTGAACGAGACTACCGATTCATCCATGAACTCTCGACTCACCATCTATTCCCTGAATTGAACTCTCTTGGTTGTGTTGGTATTGCATCGGTGTGTTCTTCATTCTTATTGAACTTCATCTATTGATTTCTCCTCTTTCACGAGTTATCATCGGTTGAGAATTTTTAAAAATTTTGTAGATCTATAGTGTTCAAGGGTGATTCAAGGCCCAAGGATCAGATATATCATCTTTTCAATGCCAAGGTAGGTGGTTTGTTCTAATTCGTAGATAGTCTTTGAGTTATACGTGCAAAAGTGCCCAATGCCCTTGAACAAGGTATTGTAGGTTTATGATTTTTAGCCCTGTTATTTCCTGATATGCCTTGTTGGTTTGTGTAGTGGTTAATTGTTGTGAATAGGGATAACCTTTCAATGCTATACATGTTTTTCCCATGTATTCTTGTTTTTTTCCGTTTGGTCTAGGTTTCCTTTTTGGCTTCTTTTTTTCCATTCCTAGTATCGTTAGGATGGAATGATTTTATCTGAAATGTTGTGATATATTGTAGACTATTTATCCAAGTAGTTATTGAGGATTACTTTTTCATCCATATATCATAGTGCACATTTGACGTACACAGGGTCATGAGAAGCTGGTTTATTAGACCATTTAGAGAATAGAAGTTGATGGTTTCTTCAGAGTGTCTATTTATTTTACGTTGCAATACTATAGGGGGTGGACAAAAGTTCTTCCTTACAATGTCTATAGTTCCACATTGCGATACCATATATGGAATTGAATGTTGAGTACTTCCTCAGAGTTTCCACAGTTACCGATATGAGACTACATGTGAAATTGATGGTGAGTGATTCCTCAGAGAGTGTTTTCTAAAGCTGAACCATAAGGGTTAGACTGTGTATACATCCAAGAGGGTTACTTGTGTTTTTTAACCAAATGGGATCAGATGTGAGAAATTACCAGAGGGAAACATATTTTTGTTTGGCTTATTTCTTGATATATGGAATTGAATTCAATTGAAACTATATGATTGTTATATTTTGAGTACTTCCTTGTTCACTGCTCTCTCTTTTTTCTTATTACCTTCCATATATATTCACTAACTATGAGGAACCGATCTTTGGGTGGTTGCCTATTGGGATTAGTCTCACAACCTGTTTAGGCCATGCTTTTGGGCCCAAATAGATTATATTGTTGCAGGTCTAGACAAGTGTAAGAACCATTCTACTTTAGGTACTTGACTGCTTTGGATCTGGAGAGCATAACACCAAGTTGAGGATTGCGAGGCTGAGGTGTTGTTTACATGTTTTCTTTGAACTTTTCATAGAATTGTATTCTATAATTGTGATTGTTTGGATTTTTTCCTATATGTCTGTTTCATGCATCATTTAAATATGTTCTCCAGTTGTTATTTACTTTTAGTCTTCCATTGTTCACTTTTGTATGGTATTATTACTAGTTCGGCTAATGATATATGTTTCTTTATACTATAGTACTCATCCAATGTGGGAATATTTTCCCCACTATCACACCCAAGGCCCTCACAACTAGTCGGTAGCCTCTAGCATTTTAGAAGAAGAGCTTGAGGCCATTTGACCAACCTAGTATTGGGAACCTCTGGGTGGAACCCACATCCGGGACGTTACAAAGTGGAATCAGAGGAATTATTTTCTTATTGACTTAATGGTTGGATCCTATAGGTCGAGATATGATGGAATAGGTTCTTGGTAATAATTTGTTCACGTGAGTAGTTAACCCATGTATAGGTAAAATCAAATTTACCTCATTATTGACTTCTCTAATTTTGAGAAATTATAGTTAATTTGATTTCAATATTGGGTGATTCACATGTATTGTGCTAATATGGTTGTTTTTCTTGAGGTTAAATTTCTATTGAAACCTGATGATATGAGGGAATTCCATCTCATTCATCATATAGTAAATTCCTAGAGATCACATGTCATGCATTCTTGCCCATCCATTTTAGGTGCATTAGAGATTTCATGTTATTGTTATAGATGTTGTTCTAGATATGCATGTTCCTGTGATAGATTCCTTGATATAATACCTTCTATTTGATAGGGTATTGGATTGGGTAATGTTTTGTTTGAATGAATGCCAAAATTTGGGTCTTGAGGTGTTATGGGCCCTCATGAATTGGAATTTGGCAGATCGTTGTATTTATATTCCTCGTATATGACATGTAAAAGATGGTAAGTCTTGATTTGCAGTGAGTATTGGCCATCACAGATTGGAATTTGGCACTTTAATGATCATTTTAGTGTATTTATGGGTTCTGGAATAGTTTTTGAAGATTATTGTCTGAAAAACTATAAAATACACGACATATAATAACGAATACACACCGAGTATCCTTATGTTCGATAAGGAAATTATTTTCATAAGTAAACATTGTGAACTATATGTACATGTTGTGTAGTCTCTATCCATTCCACTAGCTATGTGGGTAGAGACATGGGGTTTGGAAATCTTTGGGGGGAACATGTCGTGTACAGGTTGTACACACTGTGTTGTGTAGACCTTGTGTCTGCCCGTGTGACTAATGACAAAGATGGATAAAAACATAAGTTATACACATTGTGTCAAGATTGAACATGTCATTTAGTGTAACCAATGTATCTGAGCATGTAACAAACAATAGGGGTCGGTGAAATCCTTCATGTACACGTTGTGTCTATCTGGAACACACCATATAGAGTGAGCCTTGCAACTGGACGTGTGACTAAAAACACGGGTCGGTGAAGTTCTTCTAGTACATGTCGTGTATGGCACTAACATATCGTGTAGTCTTGTCAAAAGAAATCCATGTATCATAGTCGTGTAAGGGAACTCAGGCAGGGGAAGAAGATATAAGTATATATTGTTTTTTAGGACATCAAGTCGTGTGTATGGGATGTTACAAGACCAGTTTTTTCCGGAGTACATGCCCATGTGAAGGCTTAAGGGAACACACCGTGTAGGTGTAATACACATCGTGTATCCATGTTTTAAAAAACATGAATACCTTCTTTATCATGTTCCCTTGTTACACTTATAGTTTTATGTCCTTGATAATCTTGAGATATGGTGTACTCTTGAACTTGCAGAGTCATCCCAACGAGAAATCCTCCGGTTGTACGCCAGTTGCAAGGCAGTGATCAGACACTGGACACGGCGGATCAGGGGATACCAGTAGATCCTCATGCAGTGCCAGTCTTCACACTAGCCATCACTTTGGACACAAGTGCTGACACACAGTTCTGATACAACTTTATATGGATTATACATATCTTCCAGGGTATACCGCATCCTGCCCTGTCTATGGAAGAATGGACGTGGGTTTTCCAGTAGTAGCATCCTACCACTTTCTCAGGGGAAGGTGGACCTTGGGCTGTAGTGTCATGGTTGGAATCAATGCTATATATATTCAACCATCTAGATAATCCTCTAGAGAGGAGGTTCAAGCTCGCTAAGTACATGAAACTAAACTCTTACAATAGATGGTGGGATGTGATCTCACAGGCTAGATGCCAGCACTTTATGGATTGGGATGCATTCTATAATTCCTTCTAGAATTACATATACCCAGGGAATTTGAAGGCCGTTCGAGATCGGGAGTTCCTATGTCTAGAGCAGGGTACTCTTCCAGTTATGGAGTATTCATTTGGCTTGACAGATCTGCAGTGCTTCACACCAATTCCAGGAGGTGATGAGATAGTCATGGCAAGGATGTTTGAGGATGGTTTTAGGAACAACATATGATCTCAGGTGAACATATTTCGGTTGACTTCTATCACTTCTGTTGTCAATGAGGCACTAATCATGGAGCAGAATCTGAGGGATTATAAAGTTTTGAGTCAAGGAAACTCAACATCTGGGTTTGTTATACCTCCTACTGATAGCAGGAAGTGCCACAGGGATTCTATACATGGAGGTACAATGGGGAGAGAGGCATATTCTGGTATCCAGGTTGTGTGATACCATAGTGGGATGAGTGGTAATATGAGGCCACATTTCCCAACAGACCCAGTGGAGTTCCGATCTTATGGAAAGATGGTTCATATTCAGTGATTCTGTTAGATCTTTTCACCAACAGCTGGTGACATGGGTTTTTCTATGACCCCTCTTTCAAGATAAGCACCACTAAGTTATCATAAGTCAGGTAACTAGAGCTCTTCATGCTGTTCGGGCTGAGGTGGAGGTCATGGATGTAGAATCCATTCGCCAGCCTTTCAGCAACAACAGGTTGGATCAGCTTAGAGTGATCAGGCAGGGTCACAGGCCTACAGAGTAGGTCATACTTTTACAGTGGAGCAGACCCAGTAGTAGCAGGACCCAAGACCCTCTAAAGTTCGAGGTACAATCATAGTTTCCTCAGTTTTAGCTTATTCTCTTATTGATACAGGGGCTTCACATAGATTTATATAGGTTTCATTTGTGGAGATCCTTGGTCTCTGTATATTTTCTTTTTCTAATGAATTAATGTTGGACACTCCATTAGAGAAAATAACGGCTAGTGTACATTGGTACAAGAATTTCCCTCTTGAATTTGTTGGGTGTCACTTATTAGGGGACCTCTATGTCTTAGATATGATGTGCTATGATGTCGTTCTATTAATGTACTTCGAGTTCCCTTCCAAGTTTTTGTGGATTTATATCACCGTAGAGTTAGTTTTACGTCACTAGATGGAGGATTGTTTCTTCATAAGGGAAAATGGGATGTCCAGGAAAGCAGAGAAGGACCTGAACAACATGGTTTGGGTGGAGTTTCAACCCAGATTTGTAGTCTATACCTAGATGATCAGGGGACTTCACAGTTTCACTTTCTTCCAGCGGTGGATCATTTCAGGGATGTATTTATAGAATAATTTTCAGGTTTTCCATCGAAGCGAGAGGTAGACTTTTTATTGATCTCGTTCCAGGAGTGGCATCAGAGTCATTCCTCTTTATAGAATGGCTACACCAAAGTTACAAAAGCTCAAGAAGATGTTGGAGGAGTTTCACCCAAAGGGTTTCATCTGACCCAGTTTATCTCCTTGGAGTTCTCATACCCTGTTTGTGAAAAAGGAAGATGGTACCCTCATACTTTTTGTGGATTATCGGATGATTAACCAGTTGTCAGTCAGGAACTGATACCCCTTACCGAAGATTGATGATCTCTTTGATCAGTTTCGTGGAGCCTGGGTGTTCTCAAAGATTGACTTTAGATACAGTTATCATCATTTGTGCATTAGACCATCTGATATACACCTTGCAGCCTTTTGGATCAGGTATGGCCTATACGATTATGTGGTTATGTGGTTCGGTCTCAAGAACACGCCTGTAGTTTTCATGGCACTGTTGAACTGAGTGTTCCATCCATACTTGGATTCATTCATGGTAGTCTTCGTGGACGATATCTTGGAGTACTCACACACTCAATGTGACCATTCCACACATCTTGAGATCATTTTGAGTACACCGAGAGAGCATCGGTTATATGGTAATATCTCAAATTGACACTTTTGGATAGGCAAAATTCACTTCGTGGGTCATGTCATCTATGAGACAGAAGAATCAGAAGACCCATATAAAGTGCGAGCAGTATATTCCTGGGAGTAGCTGAAGATCATCTTTGAGGTACTTAGTTTTTTAAGAATGGATGGATACTACAAAAATTTCATACAAGACTTTTCATGCTTAGCAGCCCCACAAACAGACCTAACTAAGAAGGGTGAAATGTACCTGTGGATAGATTCTTGTGATTCTGCCTTTCAGGAGATGAAATGGAGGTTGAATTCAGCAACGATACTAGTTTTTTAAGATCTAGGAATGAGCTATACTGTGTACTATGTTTCATCAAGTATTAGGCTGGGAGATTTTCTTATGTAGGGAGAAGGATTTGTTGCGTACGGGTCTAGGAAGTTGAGGCCAAATGAGAGGAATTACCTAACAAATGATCTTGAGTTGGTTTCAGTTTTTCATGCCTTATTTTTTTGTAGAAATTATCTTTTGGGAGAGAATTTTGTGATTTTCACAGACCACAAAAGTCTCAATTATATCTTTACTCAGTGTGACCTGAATTTGACACATAGAAGGTGGGTTGAGTACCTTCATTTTTTTGATTTTGAGTTTGCCTATACGCCTTGGAAAGGCAACGATGTAGGTTATGTGTTGATTAGTAAGACTCATATATAAGCAGTTTAGGAGGCCATCAGTGAGTGGAAGCTCATGGCTCTGTTATATGAGATTCATTTGGAGATGCATGATAGATAGTGGTAGATGTTTCTTTCTTCTATGGTTGTTACCTATACTCTATGAGATCGAGTGCAAAGGTGGCATCTATCTTATTATGAAGGCCTAGTCCAATGGGAGAGAGTGTCAGGAGAGGAACCCACTCCTAGATGAAACATAGGTGAGGAAGAGATTTTTCATTTTCATGGGCATGCATGGGTGTCAGAAGACATACATGAGGAGCTGATGCGGTACATTCATTCCTCAGTTTGGGTAGTTCATCCTGGTGTCACCAACAAGTATCGTGATCCACACCACCAGTATTGTTGGCTAGGTATGAAGAGAGATTATACTGATTTCGTGATGATGTGTTCCACCTATTAGCAGGTGAAGGAGGAGCATCAACAACCATCAGGGCTTTTACAGTAGTTACTCATTACTGAGTGGAAGTGGAATGATGTCATGATGGATTTTGTGACAGGCATGCCGAGGTCACCTAGAGGAAATGATATTGTTTGGGATGTCATTAATAGATTCACAAAGGCTGCTCACTTCTTTCTAATCAAGGAGAACAACATTGTGGATGGGATTTGATGGCTATACATATGAGATATTGTACATTTATATAGAGTTCCTCACTCCATTGTTTCAGACAGAGAAACATGTTTTACTTCTCGTGTCTGGCAGGGATTACAGAAGGCTTTGGGTACACAGTTACTTCTGAGTACATATTACCACCCCTAGATAGATGGAAAATCAAAGCGTATGATACAAGTGTTGTAGTATATTGTATGAGAATTTGTTATAGATTTTTTAGGTTCTTAGGATAAGCAAATACATCTGGTAGAGTTTTCATACAATAATAGTTTTCAAGCAACTATTCAGATGACACCTTATGAGGCATTGTATAGTAGGCCATGCCGATCACCCTTATGCTATCTAGAGGTTGGAGAGGTAGCTATGATGGGACCTCGTCTTGTCCAAGAGACCACAGAATAGATAGAGTCGATTCGGAAGAGGATGGATACTGGACGGTCTTGATAGAAGTCTTTTGCTGATGGACATAGATGACCCTTGGAGTTCAAGGTCATAGATTAGGTTATCCTACGTGTCCCACTGATGTTGGGACACAAGAGGATTAGGAGGCAGGGTAATCTTTCACTGAGGTGCATTGGACCGTTTGAGATTTTGGAGGGATTTGGTCAAGTTACCTATCAGTTGCAGTTATCTCAGAGGTACTGGTTTATGCCTGGCATCTTCCACATTTCTTAACTATGTTGTTACTTCTCAGACCCTTCTGATGTCTTGCAACCCGAGAAGGTTGAGTTAGAGGTGGATTTTTCATTCAAGGATCTTCCTATCCATATTATTGATTGATGTACGAAGGTTATCTATGGACAGTCTATCCCTCTGGTACAAGTGATATGGTTGCACAGGCGAGTACAAGAAAAGACCTGGGGGAGGAATACTGATGTACGATCATAGTGGCTGGAGCTATTCGAGAATTATTCTTCTTGTTGCTTGGTTAGGGAAATTTGAGGAGGAATTTCTTGATGGTGGGAAGTTTGTAAGAACTGAGATCTTATTTTCAGTTATGTATTTATTTTATGGTTGTTTTTTAGAAAAATAGGAGTTTTTGGAAATTTCAGGAGTACATGCCATGTACTTGGTTTCCACGAGTGATCGTGTACTAGCCATGTAACGAACAAGTACATGGTCGTGTGTGGTGACCTGGAGACCACGTAATTAAGAGGTCAGTTAAGGTATGTACACGTTGTGTACTTGTAATGTACACACCATATACTTTCTATTTATTTTATTAAATGGATTGGGGTCGCATCTGATTGAAAGAACACACTTCTTCTCAGCATGTCTCTTTCAGGAGTGAACAAGACCATCAATTATTCTCAAAGCCCATGACTCTCCATCTCTTCTCCAAATCTACCACTGTCGGTTGTATTGGAATTACATCGATGAGTTCTTCATTCTATTGGAACATTATTTAACTCTTTCTCAAGTTATCCTCGGTTGAAATTTTTTAGTTTTTTTATAGATCTATTACATTTTATGGTGATTATAGGCATAAATATCAGGTATATCATCCGTGCAATACTGAGGTAGGTGGTTTGTGCCTTTCTGTAGATAGTCTTTCAGTTAAATGTGAAAAATTTCCCAATACCCTTGAACGAGTTATTTCATGTTTATGGTGTTTAGCCTTGTTATTTCATTTTATACATTTTTTTTGGATATAGGTTAATTGTTTTGAATAGGGTTAACTTTTCTATGCTCTGGATGTCCTACCCATGTATGCTTGTTTTTTGACCATTTGGTTTAGCATCTCTGTTAGGCTGCTTTGTTTTCCATGCCTTGTATTGTTATGGAATGATTTTATCTAACATGATGTGATATGTCGTAGAATATTTAGCCATGTAGTTTTTTAATATTACATGGGATTCCATATATTGTTGTGCACATTTGACTTACATAGGGTTGTGAGAACCTGGTGTAGTAGACCATAGGGGGAATAGACATTGAGGGCATCTCCAGAGTTTCTGTTTACTTTTACATTACATGACTATAGAGGGATGGATGTAAGTTCTCCCTAAGAGTGTTTGTAGTTCCACGATGCGAGACCACATGGGAAATTAGATGTTGCGTGCTTCCTTAGAGAGTCTATAGTTACCAATATGATACTATAAGGGAATTGGCAGTGAGTTATTCCTTAAAGAGTGTTTTATAAAGATAAAACAGAGGGGATAAACTGTGTGTACTTACTAGAGGATTTCTTGTGTTATTTGGTTGAACCAGAGGGGATAGGCTGTGAGTAAATCCCAGAGTGTTTCCTATTTGTTTTTGGTTTCTTTCTTGATATATGGGATTGAATGCAATTGAAACTATAGGATTGTTTACTTTTTAGTACTTCTTTATTTACTGCTATTTTTTATTATTATTGGAGGCCTTCTATAATCACTGACTGTTAGGAACAAATCACTGGGTGGTTGCCTACTGGTATTAGTTGTACACCTAGTTTGGGCCATACTTTTGGGCCCATACATAATATATAGTAACATGTCTAGATATGGTCACACACCCTTCTACTTCAGGTATTTGAATCCTTTGGATCTGGAGAGCATGGGACCAAGCTGAGGCTTGAGATGTTGAGGAGTTGTGTACTTATTTTCTTTGTCCTTAGATTAGTATTTTATTCCAGCATTGTGAATTTTTTGGCAATTTTGTTAGACATATTTATCATGTATCATTTATATATGTGATCCATTGGTTTTTTACTTTCATTCTTCCATTGTTCTCTATTGTATGGTATTATTACTTATTCTGCTAATGTTATCTATTTCTTTTCACTACATTACATTGCCAGTGAGGAAATAGTTTCCCCACTATCACACCCAAGGACCTCGCTACTAGTCAGCATCCTCTGGCGTTTGGGGAAATGCACTTGAGGACATGTGACATACTGCATACGAGGCACCTCTGTGTGGTATCCAGAACTGGGATGTTACAGCCTAGAAGTAACCATCCATGTCCAGGCATGCCTTGTCATAGTTGAGGTGCCATAAACATGATGTAAAGGACCCACACCCTTGTACGTTAGTTGGTTTCCACTCAAAATGTATTCGTAGAGGACTTGTAACTATGCCGATGGGGGGTTTCAGTATAATGTAATGACGACCTACACCCTATACTGATTGGGGATTCCACTCAGTATGGTAGATGATCCTCAACCATGATGATGTGGGGTCCCACTCTATAGGTCGAGGACCTACACCTTGGTTTGATAGGGGCATTCTACTCTGGTCATTGAGGACTTTCACCCTATCCGATAGGTAGGGTTCCACTCAGAAGTCAAGGACTCCTGAAAAAGTACCATAGGATGGGTTCCACTCTTTTCATTGAGGAAACAACCCCTAATATGTTGGGGATTCCAATCAGAAGGTAGTTGTAGAAGAAATGCACCTATGCTGATGGGGGGTTCCACTATAGTCTTCGAGGGGCCGTGAAATATATGATATGGGGCTTATACTTGGAAGAATCTTGTTGTGATCCTTCTTGATCACTGTCATCATCGAGCATCTCATAAATATGAATCATTGCTGGAAAGGGTCATATCGCATCTAGAAAGGAATCATTGAGGGAACCATTGAATTCTATGTATAAAAAAACTTAGGATAGGCTACTCGTGATCCAAAATCTAAGTTCAAGTGATGGAGATACAGAACATTGATGTTTCCTCAAAAGAGGTGAAGGGGTACATGATGTGTGAGGGGACCCACTCGGTGTGTGGTCTCACTCCATCTCTTAGTTGTGTCCCTGGATGACCCATATATCTACTTTTTGTAAGAGTATACACTATATAGGTGGACTACATGGTGTTTCTAGGATTCCCGGGGACTAGGCCATGTGTTTGTTGTCATGTCCATGTATCGTACCTCATGTCTATGTACTAGACCCTATGTC
Organism: Viscum album; assembly: GCA_963277665.1. NCBI lineage: Eukaryota > Viridiplantae > Streptophyta > Magnoliopsida > Santalales > Viscaceae > Viscum > Viscum album. The sequence goes on from OY728130.1 coordinate 1,630,043,408, forward strand.
CATGTATTCTGGTACATAATTGTGTACCTAGATATATACTTCCACATGAGTTCTTGTATGTGTGACCCATCAAATGGGTTCCCATATGAGGAAGGGGTATACAACATGTAGGAAATCTATGCGTCTTGTCATCCATAGCATTTCCAAAACCCTAGCTGCCACTGTTGATGGGGATACAAACTATGTGTTCATCCTTAAACACATCATGTAGTCTGTTTTTCATGAAAATATCTAGACTAATTCCCATTCCTTAATTTTTCTGTTCTACCATCAACTATGGACTCTCTCTTTCAAAAAATAGAATATTAGGATTCAGTTCATGGATTTTTGTCATTACTCACCAAAAAGAATCTTTATAGGTTCTTCGGATGTCCTTCACATGTCCCTCACACCATCACACCTTCAATATTAAATTAATTGTACTATAATAACAAAAAGAAACATAAAAAACTCACAAAAATGTTTAATCTATGTTAGGATCATTGATCCATTCCCCAATCATGAAACTGGTACAAATCTAGGGGTCCGACTAGGCTCAGTACAACCCTAAAATTGTCCAATATGGGCCTCAGGGTCCAAACGGTGATTAAAACAGAGAAAAAATGTGGGCAATCACAAGAAAAAAGGATTAATCATTTTTTGAAGTGTTCTGGTCCAACGAACAAGAATGAGCAATTAGGGTTAGAAAAATATCTCAATAATCAAATTAATCTATAATCAGGTGAATGTAATGGCTCCAATTTGGAATAGATCAATAGAAGGGGTCGATCCTCTCATACTATTTTATCTATAGGGGTAAAAATAAAAATTTATGAGTCTTACCTAGATAATGGATCATTATTTGATGAAGAATACGTCTTCCAACAATCTATAGAATTCATTGTGTTCAATGTGCCCTAATCTACTCTGGTCTTGAATTTCATCAGCATCCGATGAGATTATACAATGAATGAGAAAGAGAGAGATCTGTAATTATAACAAGGTTTTTTAGATAACCTTGGGGAATTTACCAAAGATATATTATTATAGAACATTTTTATTTTCCAAAAATAAAATAATTAATTATTTAAACAATTATTTATTTCACTAAACATACCGCCATTGAGAGAGGAGTCCAAATGTCCCACGTAGACCCATTTTATATCACACCTAGGTTAAACACCACATTACAGACTCAATCTTGGTCTTATATTTCTGATCTGAGCTTCTTTGTATGAGTTATCCCATTTTATTTAATAATATTCTCACACACGAAACAAAATATTTTTAATATTTTTATAAAATTAATTCTAGGCACAATATGCCCATGAATCACACATAATCTCAGCGCCTAGTTATGGAAATATATAAATAAAATTTTAAAAGTCATACAAGGAAAAAAAATGGGTCTCTAAATCATTATCTCCTTCAATATTTTAATCCCTAAAAATAAAAACCAAGCCGAAAACATGGGTTACAGAGCCCACACTTGTCTCCCGCACTCCCAAGAACCCTCTTTCATGATCCCATGCTACCACAACACATGGACCAAGAGGATCGTCCATTAACAAAAGTCCCTCTTCTATCAATCCACAATCACCATCAGGTTCTCTAAAATGGTATCCCCATCATCAAAGTCTGGATCACCCTAATTAATGACGTACATGGAATCATGAATGTACAATCCCAGTTGCGACACATGGAAGACATCGTGAACCTTCTATAGTTGTGGGGGTAAATAGAGGTGGTAAGAAACATTGAAAAACCTCTTCATAATCTCAAATGAAATGATGAACCTTGGGGATAGCTTTTATCCCCATAAAACATCTTAAATCCTCATTATAGAGAGACTCTTCAAAAAATGTGATCTCCCTACTCAAACTCCATGGGCCTACAACAACGTTTTTTTGTAATATTTTGGTTTTCTCCGGGCCTTCCTCATCCACTCAAGAATGATCTAAACTTTTCTATTGTCACATTCACCATCTATAGGACCACAAGATATGTCTTTCCAATCTCTATTCAGAACAAGGGTGACATGTAGGGTATCCCATATAGGGACTCAAAAGCTTTCATGTCGATGCTAGAGTGGTATATGTTGTTGTTCCCAAACACTACTAAGGGACGATGATCCTCCCATATCTAGCCAAAGTCTAACATGCAATCCCTAACATATCCTCCAACACATAAATAGTATTCCTGGTCTACCCATCATTATTGGTGTGAATGATTACACTCCTCCTTATATGGGTATTGAATTCTTCTAATAGGAATCTCCTCAATCATGATGTAAACCCTATGTCACAATGGGATAAAATCATCAAGGGAACCCAATGAAGGCAAACAATCTCACATATGTACACCTAACCCTAACTCTCTACCAATATCTACTTCCAGATAGTAAGGAAGTGTGCCAACTTTGTAAGTTTTTTAACTATCACCCTGATGGATTCATGTCCCTACAATGTGTAATGAATCCCTATCACCATGTATGTGGACATTCAATCCCATTACTACTTTAGGATCTCAAGGGGCTGGAACAAACCTTCCAGAACATGTTGCTAAGACTTAACATGACTAAAGGTGAGGAAAAAAGAGACAATTACAACTATGCATCATTTTATTTTAGACAAAACAAATTTCTATTTAAGGTCTCTATACATATTTCCCACACTGAGATGTAAAAATAAGGTTGATGTGTGGAATTCTCACATTACATCCTCCCATAGTGTCATTGGAACCATTATCCACCACTAGAATATGATAACATGATTACTTACTTAATAATATCCATCTAGTGAGTTTCTTGTGGATATATGATCATGTAAGACCTCATTGTAATGTTTCCTAGCTATGACTCCTTACACACTCAAGAAGAGGAGGAGTCAACACAATTGACATCAGAAAATCTATACCCTCCTACTCCACCAGGGTCCGCTATAGGGAAGTCTACTACTCGAAAGACTCATATACTATGTTAGAATGGGATATCCAGGTAAGGGAATATAATACAATGTTGACCTTACCTAGAGTATATACTATTTTGAAGTCATAGTCATAAAGACATACCTAAGACTCTACTAGTCTTTATAAACCACAAACCACTCTCCCTGAAGGTATTGCCTCTACAACATTTGGGAAAGGACATCCACTATCATCTCTAGGTCATGGGTGATATAGTTATACACATTGTGTCTCATATTACTTAACCCATATGTAATATTTGGTTTTCACCACACTAAAACACAACCAAGACCGACTCTTGATGCATCACAATACACTAAAAACTCCATGTCTTCCTCTGATAGTCTCAACATTAGAGAACATTTCTTCCTCAACCACTACTCCTCAACGACCCACCAGAACTAGTTAGACCCGGTAAAAGGATTCCATTTCCTTGTTAGGGAAGTCAATGGGTTGAAATTATAGAGAAGTCTTCCAAATACCACATATAGTACACACTAAACTAAGGAAGATCTCCACCTCTCACATGCTCTTGGGTGGTTCTAGAATGAACCACATCATTCTTCCCTGGCTCCAAGGATAAACTATGCAGAAATATTACATACCCTAGAAATTGATCCTCATGAATCCAGAATTGAAACTTTAAGTGTTTCACATAAAGTAGGTGCCATAGAAGAAAATATTAGACCATCCTCAAGTTCCATGAATTCTCCTCATATGATGCAGAGTATATGAGTATTTCATTAATGAAGATGAACATAAACTGCTCCAAAAACAGCTAGAAAACCTAGTTTATCAAATCCATAAATATAGTGGGGGGATTCATTACACCAAAGGGTATCAATATAAACTCATAGTGTCCATAATGAAATCAAAATTCCAAATTTGGAATACCAGCCTTGTGAACCCTCAACAGGAGGTATCTGGACCTAAGAACCATCTTGCACCATGAAATTGGTTAAAGGGGTCATCAATCCTCTACATGGGGTACTTTTTCATTATCATGTCCTAGTTCATGTGATGATAATCCATGTAATGATATAATCTCCCATCCATCTTTTTCTAAAACAACACTAGAGCTACCTAGAGGGACACACTGGACCTGATGAAACCTTTCTCTCAAAGGTACTCTAACTAAAACCAAAACTCACAGATCCCATTAGGGGTAATCTTATATTCCACAGAAGTTATCATAGTTGTTTTGGGTTAAACGTCAACGAAAAACTCCATCTATCACCTTGAAGGTATTCCTAGAACATCCTCTGGAAATACATCAATGAAATCCTCTACAATTGAAGGAATATATATTTTTGAAGAGCCCGCAACACCAATGGATACACTCTATAACTGATGGGTGATGGGCTGTAAGACCCTACTCACAGAACCCACTTGAACATCCATGAGATCTATCTCTCCTTAAAAGGAGAATCTCATCCCATCAATGCATAGTCATATGACTTGTATGTAGTGATTGGTAATCTAGGATCATACCATGGTCATCCCATCCTTACCTAAGATGATCTAATGGGTTTACATTTTGAAAACCAAATGGTCTCACATGAAACTATCTCTTCCATGAGATATGTCACACTTCCAGTACATAAAATATATAGAATAAACATTCCATCTATGAACCAAAAGACAATGCTATGGAGATATCACCTTAATGGGGATCTTCATATCTAACACCGGGAGTATATAGATAAAGGAATGTCTCGAAAATATTTCTAGTAATACTGAATCAAGAGTATAAAACACATAGATCATACCTCTAATTATCTCATATGTTATAGTATCATAATCATCCAAATCATGTAGTTGTTTTCGACCAAGACCTGTAGCTCCTTAATCCTTATGTGGTATGACTGGATGTGGGGGTGAAAGGATATCATAATGTCATCCACCACACATATCTCCTCCAATTCGTATTTCTACTCTGCCTCCCTTGGGACCACCCTATCATCATCTAGGAGATCCCTGATCACAAAGATGCCTTTTTCGTGGTGATCCATCATCTATCTGTCTGTGCCACTTGAAATTCCTAGTTAGAGGTATCGTGAATTGTGACCTCACACATCAAAATTAATGAAATTTCCCTCTATGAGATTCCTTGGTCATCTACACATCCCTTGACAGTGTGTTTTATTTTGATCATGGGGAGGTCTCATGCATCAAGATCGTGGTGTTTTTCATCTGTTAGTCACTGCAGATGACTCAGCTCAGTGGCACCCACTACCAACTCCAGCTATCTAAAGTCCTTATTACTAAAATCTCTCAACCACTAGTGTCTACTTTAGCATCCCAAAATAGGTGGAGATTCACAAGGTCACAATAGTGGCTCAGATATCTCTACGAAGTCCCTTCCAAATCTTTCCTGCTCGGAAGTATCCATTCTAAATCATGTTAAGTGAGTACTGTGTAAGATTTCTGAAAATCATTGTGTACTCATCCACCATTATCCCTCCCTACTATAGCTCCATAAGCTCCTAAATTTGAACTGAGCACAAATAGTAGGGGTAGTACTACTCACATCATAGTTGTTGGAAGTTGATCAATGAAAGTGTTGATTCATCATGCATCTATGTTCCAAGGTATCACTAGCATCCAGTTGCTTCGTTAAAATGGATATTTAACAATAAAGCCACCTGATCTATCAGTGCCTAGATGAGCCTCAATATTTAAACAACTGAATCTAGATAATATTCTACCACCTGAGGATATGACTCACTGTGGAACCTAGAAGACAATGGTGCTGAAATCACAGAGCATGATAAGCCTGTGTGCATACCCAACCTACTCTGATGAAATGATATGTTTCTCAACAGGTGTAGCTGTTTCTACCTACCCACCTAGAGGAAGGTGTTAGAATGATGGACCATAAACTGAGGCCCCACCACTCATCGAATCATCATTATGATCCAAAGTAGGTATCCTGGTTGGATGGTATTGTGGAGGCACCTGAGATTAATGAAGACATTCCATGATTAGATGAGAATATATATATATACATATATATGTGTATGTGTTTGTGTGTGTATGTGTGTGTCGGGATAAAAATGGTAAGCTTACTTGAAAAGGAAATTCAAAGTCTGAGTCATATATGATGCATGTACCATTGATCCGTATAACAATTGTCTCAACATGCTAATTCCACAAGCAGGTAGTTACGGTCCCAGTGAATGGATACATCAGCCACCCACACCATCACTAGACTCTGTGGTCTAAGAGACTCACTCAAGACAATCTGACATTGTTTCCCTAATCCCAATAAAAATCATTATAAGGGGATTAGTAGGAAAAAAATCCCAAGGATGTAACCACATCTGATACTAATCTTTCATAACCTGACGCAAGATAATGTTTGTGCCACAACTACCACAATCCCACCTCTATAGGCTAGGGACTGGAGATCAACACCGAAGGTATAACTAGCATGGGGAGTACTTTTCCTAAGTACATATATGCACAAAAATATCCATCTCTATGAAAAAGTGTAGAGGGAAATAGTAAAATATTCAACACAACTACAATGTAGACCAAGCATGCATAACCTCTAGCAGGTAAAAGAGAATGATGGTGTAAACCAAAAAGTAAAGGGGAAAAATAAATGCCTAACCTGAAATATATTCAAACATGACAAAATTGGAAAGGTAAACTATTGAGAGATCCTATCTCCCAGATCCCAAGCTACAACCACTATATACGGTCCAAAGCACCCAATATCCCTATGTTCTTCTAATGTCATGGTTCACATATCTGTCGTCTACATAAAACACAATACGTGCGGGAAAATACCATGACAAGGCTAATATATACATACCCAGTAGGACACCCCAAAAGATGAAGGGGTAGCAGTAAGAGATGCAATAAGAATATATTGATAGTATATGCAAGATATATTAAAATATAATAGCTCAACTAAAAAAAAGAGTGATAGTAAGCTTACAAAACCACAAGGGGCCAATAATGGTGGGTAGATGAACTACAGATCAAGACATTTCCACCTATAGCAGTAGAATATAATCATATAATCTTGAGAATCTAGACACAGGAAGAACATCGAATACCCAACATGTATTCGCCTCTCTTGGAAGGAGAGTAACCAAATCCAAGGCGTGGATGTAGAAGGATATATATATATATATATATATATATATATTCTCAGTCAAAAGTAACCAAAAAAAGATTACAGTTATGTACATATCACAAATCATCCCAATAAGAATGATATCCAAAAGTTTCAAAAGTTCATCAATGATGTCAGCTGTCTCACACATCTTTCCAGAAGTAATCTTCCATATCCAGCCACACCTTGTCATTATTTTGGATAGTCAAGTGGCCATAGGCTCGAAGTAGAGGACCCACAACAATGTACGTCATGGGGTTCCACTCTGAAAGATTTCATAGAGGACCGATGCCCATAATAATGGTGGTTTTCAATCTTGTTTCACATGGACATTCACTCTATGATGATAGGGTGTTCCACTCAGTAAGGTAATGGTCATGTGCCCATGATTATGGGGGGTTCCACTCTATAGGTTAAGGACTTGTTCCCTAGTGTGACATGGTGGTTCCACTCTGGTCATCCGGGACTCATGACTTATTCAATATGTGGGGATCAACTCGGACATTGAGAACTTGGTCCATGGTACTATTGGATAGGTTTAACTTTATTCATTGAGGACCCACCCCCTAATACATCAGGGGGGTTCCACTCGGAACTTTTTTGTAGAGGAACCAGTCCCATATGGATGGGGGTTCTACTCTACTCTTCGGGGACCTAATCCCTCTATAATAGGGTGGTTCCACTTGGATGAAACGTCTGGTAATTCGGTCTGATCACTGTCACCGTCATACATCACCTAATTAAGCGATCTGCCTATAAAAGTTTACATAAAATGTCAAAATACACATCTAAGTACACCATCAGGTTCTAAATGAAATGACCCTTAAGATAGACTACTCATGTTATAAAATCTTAGTTAAATCAAAGGAGATACAGAACCTTGAATTTTCCTCAAAAGAGTTTAATTGGTACCTAGCATGTGAGGGGACCAACACAATGCATGGTCCCACTCCACTGCTTGTTCGTTACAATAACCGTAACATGGATCTTGACCGTGTAGGATTAAATTCTGTGTAGGTGGACTACATAGTGTGTCAAATCTACTCATGAATCAGACCATGTGTTACTCACTATATCTGTGTACCAGACCTCGTGTCCATGTACCAGACCCCATGTCCTTGTATTTTGGTACACAACCATGCACCTGGAAATGTACTTCTACAAAGTTCACATCCATGTGATCCAACAAATGGGTTATTATATAGGGAAGTGGTACACAACATGTAAAAAGTCTACATGTCATGTCATATTTAACGTTTCCAAACCATAGCCGCCACTCCATAGAGTTCCACGTGTTGTGTGTTCATCCTTGAATAAGGTGTGTACTTGGGTTTTCTCTTAATACCCATATCAAATTCACACACCTGAATCTATCCATTCCACCTTTAATTTCATCATTTTTCTAGCTAAAAATGGTATTTTTATCCGGGTTTCATGGATTTTGGACATCACACACTGAAAATCAGAATCATGGGTTTATTTGATGTGTGTCATGCATCCCTTTGGCCACTACACCATCAATATTCAATTATTTGGTCTCGAATCACTGGAAAAAAACATCCATAACTTGTAAACACTCTAGATCTATACTGTGATTATTGATCTATTCCTCATTCTTAAAACCACTACGGATCAGGAGGTTCGATAGGCCTCAATACCACCCGACAATTGTCAAAACCGGGCCTGTAGGTTAAGTCGGTGATGAACACGAAGATACAAGTGGAAAAATCATTTGAAAAAAGGATTAAATTTTTTTTCCCCAATATTCATTTCCAATGATAAATATTGGGAAATCGAGGTTAGAAAATAACTAATATAATCAAAATAATCAGTAACCAAATGCATGTAAAGGCTGCAATTTGGAACAAATCAATAAAAGGGGTCGACCTGCTCACAATATTTAATAAATAGAACATAAAAATAGAAATTAATTATTCCTACCTTGATTATGGATTAAATTTTATGAAGAATACTTCTACTAATGATTGATATAATTCATTGCGTTCACTATATCCTAATCTGATCAGATCTGGTGTTTTTTTGTCGTCCAATGAGATTCACCAATGAAGGAGAAAGAGAGGTATCTGGAATTCTCCCATGGTTTGTGTGTCTAACCCTAGAGAATTCACCATGGATATATTCTTATATAATATTTCACAACATCAAAATAAAAAAATTATTAATTAAACGATTAATTATTTCACTAAACGTACCGTCAACGAATGAGGACTTTGAACACACCACATCGACCCATTTTATGTCATGCCCAGGGTAAACACCACATTCCAAACTCAACTTTAGTGTCTGATTTTTTATCAAATATTTCATTTATTAGTTATCTAATCTTCATTATGAATATTCATACATGAAATAGAAAATATATCTAATATTTTTATAAAATTAATTTTGAGAACACCAGGACATATAATAATACTTCATCTTAAAACTTTTATCTATAAATATATAAATAAATATTTCAATGTCTTACAAGGAAAAAATATGTCTCTACATGATTATTATTATTCACCCTTTTATATGTACTCAATCATTACTTATTCTTGTAACCATACAGATCATCATATTTATAAAGGGGTTGTTCTTTGATCTTTGGGATGAATATTGGATGAGGTAGAGGATAACATGAAAATTTTATTATATATAAAATTCCCTTTCCATCTATCTTCATGATTATATCTATTTAGGATATGTTTCATGTATATGGTAATTTATTTAATTATCCAAAATTATATTATGAATGATATATTATATATAGACAAGGTTGATAATTCATATTTATCATAGTGTATGATGATTCATTATAGCATGTGACATTTATATTTAGAGGTAATACTTCCCATAATTAATAGCATTGATTAGTGTTAGAACATATACCCTAGCCTATTGAAGGTGGGATTGGAGAGTTGACCTATCGGTATATCAGGATATGATAGATTGGAATTAGAGAGTTATGATGTAGTTGGGAGTTAGGCACATGTGAGTTTTGGTACATATAGTTTAGAATGAATTATATATATGAACACTAGTTCATTTATTTATAATATAGAACTTTATATATGTTAGGGAAAATTTATGTAATCTAGATAAAAACTTTTGTTGATTACTCATGACCAAGAAAACATAGTATATTATTTCTGAAGTTCAAATATGAGTTGAATACATCGTGTAGATTCATGTCATGATTTTATAAATATATTTTAGCTTGATTTGATTGAAATTATTTATATTTTATATAGATGGGACTAATGGAAGTTCTATTTATATTAAAAATAATATAATATGATCTCAAGATTGATATTTTTCATAGAGAGAGAGAGAGAGTAATGTGTCTTATGAGATTGAGATGTTTCATTTTACAGTAATTTCTATAACTGTAAATGATATTTTCTGGTATAACTCACCTTAGTGTTATTTAGAGTACCCATGTAGACTCACGTAGTAGTATTTCTAATTAGTAGTAATAAATTCTTATAGACAAATAAATAAATTCATATATGACTTTTAAATTTCTTTATTATTTGTAATATGTGTTGATAGTAATTTTTAATCCTTTCTTATTTTATTTCGAAAATTTTAAATAATTATGTGTGTTGTGGAGAGTTGATACCATTGAGTTGTAATAATTAAAGTGCCACAAATGGTTCATTATAGTATATTGAATTCGTTATGATCAGAGTATCAAATCTAAATATGATATTATGAACTATGAGTATATTTTGATGATATATACAGAAAATGAACATGATATTTTATCAGGAAGTAATTATTCATAATTAGTAAGAATGAAAATATTTTTGAAATAGAATCAAGTAGTCTATTATTTCACAATTTCCAAAGTTAAGGGACTATATAGGGTATATGGATTAATGATTCTTGTTTAGGCTAAGAATTTCTATTAATATAGAATTATATCATTATTTTGAATGCACCATGAATATTGTTGTGGTGTTTATAATATGGTATGTGAGGTTCCTTTTTATAGATTTTATAATGTTCCTCTACTATTATTTGGTGTTATTCGGGAGTTTAGACCAAATTTTTTATAGTCATATTAATATAAAAATGGTATCAAGTTTTAAATTTAGTTATATATGTATTGAAAAACTATTAAATTTTTTATATAATGTATGAATCTTGAAATATACAGATGTGAGGCTTCATTGAGAGTAGCTTTCGTACTGGAACGATAATGGGAAAATGAATTATTTCTAGGTTGTTGAGGAAATATTCATTGACTAACTTCAGGGTTAACTAAATTTTATATTTTCATAGAAAATATAATGTGATGAGATCATTAGTCATCGATAGTTAATGTGGTGATAGTGGTGAAATCATAAGGTCATGATTCACTTTAGATGAGCTTTGGAGATATTTATAAAATCATTCATACTAGTGCGTAGATGAATATAATAAATAGGAAGTAAAAGTATCATGATTTGAGTAATGTTAATGTTTAGTAACCTAGATTCATTATGAAATTATGATAGTTTTTATCAAAGTGGTGAAATTCCAGGTGCTATGATATATCTTTGTGTATCATGGGTTTTTCATATAGATAATATTGTGAGGATATGTAGAGTTTGGATTTATTAAATAACGATGATCATTGAATTTTTTATATTTCTATTGGGATATGTTAAAAAAGTATATTTTTCATGATAAAATATATTTATGTGGAAAATTTAGGACTCTCTATAAATATTGGGAGCTTAATTCTATTTCTTAGATATAAATAGATATCTTTGACATGATACGATGGAATGTATTGGAATTATCACACCTTCATTCAGTGATATTTAGGCATTGTAAATGGGAGTATCTAAAATTAATATGATTGAGAAATTAAAAAAGCGTGTTTTATCAGTCATTTATAAAATAGTACGATGATGATTTCCGAAAGATTTAATCTTATTACCACTCATATGTGAAGTATAGTTTGGATTTAAAATTGTATTAGATGTAGTTCCCATTCCTATGGTACTCTATCAGAAGACACCAGTGGAGCTCTGTGAGTTGAGTATATAGGTTGATGATTTTATCTCAATGGGATTTATATTCCCTATGTATTCACCATGGGTAACTATTATCCAATTTATGAAGATTATTGATGGGATTCTATGAATTTTATTTAATTATCAATAGTTGAACCAAGATACCTTAAAGAACAAGTACTCATCACATCATTTTGAGTACTTATTCGACTAGTTGAAAAAATAATAAGTATTCTCAAAAATTATTCTTTGGTATAAATATCATAAAATATTAGTGTATTAAGAAGATACCAAGAATAAATATTTTTAGTGTATTTATGATCATTATTATTTTACTGTTATACCATTTTTGGTGAATAATGTCCCAATAATGTTCACAGGTTTCATGTATCATGTATTCAAACTCTATTTAGATATATTATTATGTGTATTAATTTATTGAATATTGTTCTATTCTAGATAATATTATGAGAATGAGTAAAAAGATTTATATGGTCTTGGTGGTCTTAAGACATCACAAGATCCAATTTTTGGAGAATTTATATGTTCATTATCTTTTAATAGAGGTGGTGTTGGAAGAGTTTTTTCATTCTCCTTTGGCAGTCCACCGTAGTGTAAGAAATATGTATATTGATTTTTATTTTCAGTTTTGGTTGTTGATAAAGAATTATTTAGTGGTATATTTCATAGTTTAGTTCCTCACTGATTAGATAGGAAAGGTGGAGCTCCATGTCTCAACTGGTGTGTTGTGACCACTCAATATTCCATAGAGGAGGTGAAATGATATAAATTTATTTTTTGACATTGAAACCACTTACGACCAGAGTATCTGATGTTATATGTGTTTTTCTAGATAGAATAATGAAATTCACTTATTTTTCCATTCAATAATGAAATATATTGTATCTTCTTATAGTCAAGATACATTTTTTACATCGAGGTTATGATGTGGGTTATAACAAGAATTTAGTATTCTCTTACATCAAAGGAAATATTATTATCCCTAGATTGATGGTAAAACTAGGAGGAAATTTTAGATGTTATAGGACAAACTAAGTATATATTTTTTATATTTTGGATGTTCATGATCAGTGCATTTTATTTTAGTATATTTTATAGATAATAAAAAAATCTACTATTAGCATAGAACAATTTGAGTATTTATATAGAAGACCATACACATTTACCATGTATTATAAATAAAGGGTTTATTCATATCAAATAATATATTCTCAAGCAGTGTAAGACAAAAAAATCCCATAAAAATATCTTCATGCATTGAAACCCAAACCATGTATGAATATAAATGATGGACATTTGTACCTTACACTGATATTGGACAAATCTCCAAGATTCTACATAGTTTTGATGAAGGTAAAAATAGGTAACCAATAGACTCCTTCCACGTAGGTGTAACTATTTTATATTGAATCACTCAACACAGAGGCATGATCCTTCTTACACCAATAGTATGATAGTTCCCCTAAAGTAGAAAAATAATAAATAGGATAATTACCTTGGAGATAATTGACAAAATAATTTTAAAAAAACTATTCCAATTGTCACATTCCTTTTATATAGGTGTCATGGATACTCCCCCGACCATAATACATCTATATTAACATTTCATAATATTTTAGTAATGCGTGTGGTTACAATATTTGTTACCCTTATCCATTAATTTAACATTTACTTCTATTTGATTGTCCTTAATATTTTATCATTTTTAACATTATCATCAATGAGATCATACATGGATGATTCTGAGACCTTTATTTTTTAAATTTTGTTACTAAAATTAATCAAACATTACGATTGAAACATATATTATAACTATCAAGATATATCCATTTCCAAAAATATGATATGTCTTAGGTAGTGGGGTGATATCTCTTATACATCAGCTTACAATTTACTAGAATAAGAAATATAATATGACTTAGTTTCATATATATATCATACAATATGAAATATACCAAACTATATAGTATAATATAGCCAAAATATATCATATATATTATATGATTTATAATATATCTCTATTAGGAAATTGGTTGGAGAGTTGGCTATTTTGGGCCCCGATATAGTTTAGAGTATTATATAGATGATCCAATTGATTAGAGAGTGTATGATGACTACCCAAAGATGAATCAACTCATATATTTAATTTATAATAAAACTATTATATTTTTTGTGGTGTCCATGTTTTTTAATGTTTTAGCCCCATAAGGGGAAATAGAGGTTTTGAAAGATAAGAATGTTATCTTTATGGTCTCCGGGAAGCCACCAGATTCTCTAAATATTCAAATAGGGGCCCTAAAAATTGGTTTTATTACCACATCATAGGAATGAACACACTATTTTCAACTTCTCCCAATTAACTATATGTCTTCATAACAAATCACATATCACGAATTAGGGAGACTTGGATATATAGGATGGAAAAACCTATATATATAACCCTATATAAATATTATATGTATAGGATTAGGTGTTGTAAGGATGGAAATTTTCATTGGTCATGGTTTTATAGAAGCATAGAGGAGTGAAGGAGAGAACATGGGGGAAGAAGGATTTGATGCTTGATCAGTACCCCCACCTATTCACATGAGGTATGAATTTAATCAATTTTCATCATTATATGAATACACATTTTCAATGAAAATAAATTTTATGGTATTGGGGGCACAATATCCCTAGTTTATATTTAATGATCACTTTTATCATGACCCATCCTAGAGGGTCCTGTTTAGTGACTACCCTATTTCGGCCACCAATAATCTAGGGGCTAATTTCTAGAATTGAGTAGGAATATCCCAAAAATGGGAGGCATTTACCTAAGTACCTATACACACACACACACACACACACACACACATCTACAAGCCAAAAATGTATAAATTTAAAAGCTCTAAGTAAAAAATTCATGAAACCCACTATATCCCACAACCAGAGTACAATAGTGTGATTACTATAAAGTAAATATGGCCAAAACAAGACCATCAAAATAGAAGATTTTGTAGCCACAAGTCCAACCTATAATGTAAGAAGTGCTAGGAATGTCATTTGAAAAGCTTCTAGAACAGACCTCAGCCTATCCAGGCTCACATGGAACTGCCTAGTCTTAGTCTTCCTAGAACATTATCGATGACTCGATCATCTGCACAAGACGTGACACCTGTGGGAAAATCCAGTGCATGGGTGAGTAAAACAATACTCAGTATGACACCCCATAACCATACAAGAATACCATAAAGGAAATAACTAAAAGAAAATACCATGAAGTAACACCACAAAGGAAGACCACAATGAAATACCATGGAGTAATACCATAAAAGAAATACCATGAAGGAATACCGCCAAGGAATAAAAAAATGAATACCATAATGGAATACCACAAACGAATGAATAGTAATCTCCACACAAATATAAGTCTAGAAAAAATATATAAAAAACATCAAGATATACTCAATCCAATAAGACACATAGTCTCGACAAGAAACATAGTATTGATAAGACATATATTCTCTAAAAGACATTCAATCTCCATAAGACACACAGTCTCGATAAGACACATAGTCTCGATAATACACACAGTCCCTATAAGATACAAAATCTCTAGGTCATAGAAAGAAATAGAAATGTTTGATCAAAGCAAACTCATTATAGGAGAACTAAACCCTAAATCCATTAGGTCATATGCACACTCCCACAAAACCCACCTAGGATATATTGAAATTTCTGCCTTTTCATAAGGGTAACAATGCTACTGACGACTCGTTAAATGGATATTTAGTTTGAATGACATGGTTGTTTGAAATTTTTTGAAGGGGATTCACTAGGCCATAGACCGACCATGGAGGTTGAACTCCCAGTCCAAAAACCCCTCATGTGGTCAACCATGTCATGGCAGCTGGAGCTATTGTGGCAGTCGACCGTAATCCCTGTTGTCACGGTCGGGAAATAGCTCGGTCGACCGTAGCTCATGATCGACCACCATGGCCGATTTAATATCACTTTAGACCACCATGGATGACCGTGGCTCAGTATATTAGTCCTTGTTCTAGCCCTCATCTTCCTCAGACCAATGGATCTGAGCCGACTCTTCATTTTTAATCTGGTCCACTGGGTCGACCCATCCCGCCCCGACTAGTCCCGTTCCCCTACTCCTACCTGGTCCATCATTCCGGACCGGCCCACTCTCCCAAATTGGATTGCTTGTCGAGTCATTCCATGTAGAGTCCCAATATTGACATACATGGACATTAAATTAATTTTTCATTATACATAATACATAAAAAAAACAGACAGACAAGGACCATAATAGTTTAGTTTCTTTCGAAACATGGAACATAATCCTCTAATCATGGTGAAAGATATTCAACATCCCCCATAATGATATTAACCATTTTTTTCTTACATAATTCCTTTATTTATGTTTTGGAGAAAAGAAAACATAGAAATGGAGAGAACTCATTCTCAATAAGGGTAAACAAAGAGAACATAAAATAATCCATAAACATTTGAACGTAAAAACATGAACATAAAATCTAAACATCCAAATATTGAGCAATGACATAAAACATGGAAGTACATAAGGAATAGATAATAAAGAAATTTAACCATAATATAATAGCATTGGAATGAAACATGTAATTTTGGAAAACTAATAAACACATTTTATGATTTCCATAGTAGCAAAGTAATTTTTGTCATGGCCCTCATAGTGGACAAGGTCCATTACTGAACCGTGTTTACATGCCATTCAAGCCCTGTATTACTGAACCAAATTCACTTTCTGTTCCAGCCATATTTAAGTCCTATGATATAAATACTTACACAATTCATTATAGGGAGATATAGGTCCCACCCAACTCATAATGAAATCATTCTTTTGTGTGACACAAAATAAACCTAAATCATTCATCATAACCCTATGAATAAAATGGGTTTCATAAATATCATCCCATTTTAACATAATCCATATAGAACAAATGGATATAATTTCATCATAATAACATAAAACCATATAAATAATAAGACCATTATAATTGAAACATAAACATATTAAATAATTTCATTTAAATGGGAAATAGTTTTGATAAAACACTTGAAATGAATTCTTGAGGAAAATATCATTTCTTCTTCAAAATCATTTTATTTTCTCAAAATGACATGAAATTTTAAAAGTAAAGAATTTTGATGAAAATAATCCTGAAATCCTGTAGAGGAATTTTCATGAAAATAATTTGTTATGAGACTGTAAAAATCCGTTCATTCCATATATGTTAAAAAAACATTCTTCTCTTACTTCTGCCAGAAAAGTTAAAAAATACCTCATATGGTAAACAAAAGAAAGATTCGTTCCATACCACATAGTAAAAGTAAAAAATTGGAAAACACGACGTTAAACATACATGGAAGAATAGTAAAAAATTATGAAAATTATTATTATAAAACTTGGATATAGATGATAAATATAACCCCAGTAAATACTTACGAATAAATAATATCAGATAAGAACGAGATTGGAATAATTTTCCCTTACCTTATGTCCAATTTCTTCCATATGTGTCTGAGTCTCCTGTATAGTAGGTTTAAACATATTATTAACTTGTGTCAGAACCATAATAATATTTATGATATCATATATGATTCACTTACGAGTTTATATCACCAGTTCATTTGTCAATTCCATGTTTAAGCAGTGTTTTGTGTAAAATTGTTTCATTCATCATATGTATTTTGAGTTGTAATTATTCATATGAATACATAGATCATGATTAATTAATTATATAATGTAAAAAATAATTTATATATAATATATATTCCTAATATAATATATATATATATATAATAGATCGATAAATGGACTAAAATACACCGTTCATGGAGACATTAGGCTGTACGTATGCATGAACGTTGTTTTCATTTCCTTATTAAATTGAATGGATGTAAGTAAATAACATATAAATAAATATAGTATCACTATTATGTCATTTAAATTATGATTATTTATTATATATACTTTATAATCATTCTTGAATGGTTAACATGGAGAATGAATCTCATCACGTCGTGGAGACGGTAATCCGTACGTACGCACGAGTGATGATATCATTCCCATAATTATTGAATTGAATTGGAGTGGATGATATAATATATAAGAATTATTATGATGTTATAATAATCATATATAGTTATTATTTCAACCATTATACCCATCCAAGTAAGGTGATGGTGGAAAAACAGATTACACCACAACGTGGAGATTGTAAGTCGTACATACGCACACGTGGTGATTTTGTTTTTCGTAGGATGGGTGGAAGGTGAAACAGGGTTGTTTCATATTTATAATAACATATAAGTATTTTAGTGATACTTATGTTATTACTCTATAATTAATCTACTATATAATATGATGTATAAGAATATGGAATCTTGAAAGAATCGGTAGAAGAGATTACCTCTTCCTTGACGCACCTCTTCTAAACTTCCTCTTAAGGGACTAGAGATGGTATTTTGAGATGAACAGAACCTCAAGAATATTACTAGGTAAGTTGAGAGGAGTATTAATTAGGGGTTGGAAGATCTTTAAGTCTCAAAATGGTTTGAATAAGAGAGGGATGAGGTGCCATTTTATAAGAGAAGAGAGCGGCAGTTTTGGAAACCTCGAAAATAATAATTTTTAATAAACTCAAACCCCACCTAAAATCCTCCAAAATGACTCAAATTCAATGATAAGATAAGATAGGGTTGTAATCCAATATAAAAATAAAATTTAGACATGTTTTTATTTTATTTCAAACCATATCATTTTAATTTATCCTTATTTAATCTATTTGATTTTATTTGTGGTATTAATATTATAAATTTTAAAATGTTATAAATAATTACTTATATGTTGCGAATTGTCCATAATTAGATAAATTATGACATTTTAGAACATATAATTTTCTATTTGTAATTTTTCTATATTCTTGTGATTTTTAACTATTTAATAATATGTTATTTTTATAAAATATCAAGAGTGTCAATTTTGACACTATTTAATAATTTGAATTTAAATAAAATCTAAAACAATGATATAATCAAAAAATATATTTAATAGATTCCTAACATGTCATATTCATCTAAAAAATTCTTGGATAACATTAATTTGTTCATATATTATTTATTTTAATATTTTTAAAACTATTTATTCGATGTTTCTCTTAATAAAATAATTACTACATAATTTTTGTATAATTATTTAATAAACATATTTGTTGCATTAAAATAAAAAATAAAATACTATGATAAAGAAAAAAAATAAATTTCATAAGAACACTTTTAGTTGAATTTATCTTCCAATAAACCCAACTTTTAAAATGATATGTTTATTAAATTATGAAGGTGAATACTTTGACATCATTTAAAATAAAATATTATAAATGTCATGATCTGTTTTTAAGGCTCAAAATGGTCCACAATTCGACCCTTGTATTATTATGGTATAAATATACTCGACCAATAAGGTTTTTGAACGTTTATGTTCCTTTTGATGGGTATTATTATTTTAATAATAACTATATTATTGATTTTTCACTAAATAAATAATTTTTACATCATTAATGTATAAGATATTAATGTAATTATTTATTTCTTAAAAATTATAAATAAATTACCATGATAATGAAAAACATCTTAGATTTCAAATAAGTATTTATAATCAAATTTATATTCTATATAACCTTATATTAAAAATAATTTAATTATTAAAGTTTGAGTGAGACATATTTCACATTCCTTTAATTAAAATAAATAAAAGGTCTTAATCACCTCCAAGTGGGTTCCAAAAGATACCATTTCGTCCCAAATATATTTTAGGACAAAATATAATCATCCAATTATATTAATTCAAGTGTTAGGGCAATTATTTAATATTATTTTTACCCTTAATTACCTGATTTACCTTTAACTATGGTAAATAAAATTTACCATAGTTACTATTAATAATGCCCAAAAACAAAAAATATCCTATTAACATAATTTGACCCACTTATTCCAAAAATAGAATCCATTTTTCGAAATTAAAAACACAAAAGTTGTAGTAATTAATTTTAAATTAATCCTGTTATTGAGAAAATGGGTTTTAAAAGTTAAAACATTGCAAAAGATTGAAATGTTTTTACCTATGAATTCAATGTAAAATTAATGATAATGAAATAAATAATATTAAATGATAAAAATATATAATATTTATACTTTAAAATAATTCAATATTATAATTTATCCATATAAATAATCTTGATGAAAAATGTTGTTTTTAATAAAAATTTAGCCTATTTTTACTATTCATTAAAATATGAAAGCTAATAGAAAAATATTTAAAAAAATTCAAAATTTAATTTTTATATCCTTATTGAAATTAATAAGTTTATTTCATCAAATTGAACTTATAAACGTGTAAAAAACTATATTTAATGTCGGTGCGCCATCAAAAGGCGACAAAACTGCATTTTTTGAAAAACACTTATTTTACCCAAAAACATTATTTTGAATTCATACCATGTTCTAGAATGTGTAAGATTATTGATATTTTTATAAAATTAAAAATTCCATTAATACTATTCATAACGGCTAGTTCATAATAATTTTATAATAATATATTGTTGTTTAGTGAAACTCGATATTGCATACAACACACGCTATTGAGGAAGGTTGCTCTTACGTGTAACACAATCCAAGAATAATGTTTTCATATAATACAAGATAATATGGTGTTTCATACAACTAGCGTACTACAGAAGACATCAAAGAAATTAAAAAAAATATTGCACATAAAATCTCAGGGTGTTACAGTCCGGCTCACGCGGTCGCCCATGGTGGCCACCACCGATCACTGATGTCATTCCATCCGCAGTCCTCCATTGTTCCTCTAGTGCTACAATATCTAAAATGAAAACACCTTTGCGATCCTAGGGTCTCGAGCTACATTGTTATGACCTCTGTTTCATCTTCCCTCCAATCTGGGGGACATATCGTGTTTATAGCCTCCTAGTAAGTCAAGCCACAATCAAGAGGATCTAATGTCGACGAATGCCAATAACGGGGGATAGAAGTCGCAAGCACATTGGAGGAATGAACCGTGAACTTTGTTCATGTTAGACTTACTTTGTTCTTGTTATAAATATAAACAAAGAGGATAAACTAATCTCTTGATAATCCCATAATAATAACCCATCCCACAATAATGTCTGAACCACGGATTAATCAAATTTTGGATAGACCAATGTTCCTCATGGAAAATAAGATCAGGGAAAAGAAACAATGAAACACCAGCCCTACCTTGGAGATGTATTGTTCACTATTGTTTATTGGTTGCCATTGGTGATTTCTCATGAATGATCTCTAATGCCGGTGTTTGTTGTCGCTGCCGAGAAAATTCTATAAAGATTTTATCTAGAGAATCCATGGAATTTCCATGGTTATGAGCCTAACACTAGGTCCCTTCTTAGATATTTATTTAATATAAAATGTGGTGCTTCATTAAAATAATGTTATGATAAAATAAACTCATAGTTTATTTTATTCAATAAAACGTCCAAATCTGATTTTCACAACAGAACTTCGCTGACCTATGTTAGGCCTCACCTTGGGAAAACATCAAATTTTGAACTTAACATTGGTCTTAGATTTCCAATCCGAGTCACCATTCATGAGTTATTAGGATTTTAAAATAAAATAATTTTATTTAATAATTTATTTACGGTTATATCTTTGGTGACGTTTTCTTCAGATGACCCGCACTGACCAAATTTAGGTTGCACCTTTGGTAAAACCAACATTTTGGGACTAATGGTGACATTCAATTTCTGATCCGAGAACTCTTTTAAATTATATTCCTATTTATTAGTAACGCCTAATGCATGTGCTATTAAAAACATAACATTTTTCAACAAATTGTTTTGGGAACACCGGGCCTCAGTATCACAAGCCATCATAGTTTTTGGCCTCATAAATTTATGTAAATAATTTTTAAAAATAAAATCAGGAAAACTTAGACACATTAAATTCTACCCACGTTAGGGATTTACATCCCTAAAAATCCAAAACAAAGTTGACTCAGCCAAATGATGGTGTTGAACATGAATATGAGACTACTTTTCCCATATTCTCTCCGAGAGATTCATGTGCTACCACTGGACACATACCCAACGAATCAAAAAACCACAAAGGATCCCCTCTTGATGATCAAAATTCTCCACCAGGTACTATGCAAAGGTCACCCCTTCCTCAATTTTAAGCTCACCCTAGTAAATGATGTGTGATGGGTCAAGAACGTACCTCCTCACTTGTGACACATAGAAGACATCATGTACTCACTCTAACTGTATAAGTAGATCTAAGTGGTAGGCAACCTCACCAACTCAACTTAGTATCAGGAAAGGTCTAATGACCCTTGGAGATAGCTTGTCACCCTGACCAAGTCTCTATAATCTACATTGAGGTGGGACCTCAAAAAACACATTTCATTCTTCCTTGAACTCAAAAGGCCTTCATTTTCTATCATCATAAGACTTGTGATGGCTCTGTGTAGTCTTAATCTGCTCCTAGATGATTTACACCTTCTCTGTAGTTGCCTGCACTGACTCTGGGCCCATTAGTGTTGACTCTCTTAGGTCCATCTGGAAAAGTGGTGACCTATAGGGTCACCCATATAAGGCTTATAATAGTGTCATATTGATGGTGGAATGGTAGTTTTTGTTATACACAAACTCCACTAGGGGTAGGTGATCCTCCCAACAACAGCCAAAATCTAACATTCAAGCCCGTAGCATATCTTCCACAACCTGAATGCTCCGATCTATATAGAAATCCATATGTGGGTGAGATGTTGTGCTCAAGCTTAACTGAGTCACAAATTCATCCTGTAATACCTTCCATAACTAGGATGTAAATAGAGAATCTCGATATGATACAATCATAATTAGAAATCAATGGATTCAAACTATCTCTTGCATATAAGGGAATCCCATGCTCTCTACTAAACACCTACCCTAGATATCTAGGAAGTGGGCCGATGTGGTGAGTCAGTCAACTATCACCCATAGTGAATCATACCCCCTAGATGTATGTGGTAAAACCATCATGATGTCCACTGATATCCCATTCCACATCTATTCCGACACCTCATGGGGTTGATTGAAACTCGTTGTAACCTAGTTCCCAACCTTCACTTGCTGATAAGTGAGGCATTGAGAAACAAACTCTAAAACTCTCTTATGTATCCCTAGAAACCAAAAAAGACATCATAAGTCCTGGTAAATCTTTACCATACCTAGATGTACTTCCAAAGGGGATGTATGGAACTCTTTCAAAACCTCCTCCCACAATTCCACTGGTACTACTGTGCACTCTATAAAAAGAAAGACATGCTCCCCACCATTCAAATATCCATCAGGAGCATGCCATGTGGACATATGAGCAAGTATAGTCTCACAATCAGTATCCCCAAGTTATTCCTCCCTAAATCACTATATTAGTGGAAGGGTAAAAACTATCGACTATAGGTATGGTTCTCCAGACCCTTCCATAAAGGATATCTGTAACGTGGCTAACTACTCTGATATCTTGTTCCACAACTGCTAAATGGATCTCCTATTGAGAGAATCTTCCACCACATTCCCCTTTCCCGGAGTATAGAAAATTTCAAAGTCATTGTTTGGGAGGAACTCTAGACATCACCTCTATCTTAAGTTCATATTCTTATAATATTAGATATACTTGATATTTTTATAGTTAGATTAGATGGAAAACCACTTTCCCATCAAGTAGTGTGGGAAAATATTCAAAACAAATAATACCACTACTAACTGAAGGTCATGGGTCACAAATTTCTACTCATGTGGTCTCAAATGGTGTGAATGATATTCAATCACCAATTTCCCCTACATCAGGAAAAAACCAAGACCATTTCATGATGCATTGAAGAATACTATGTACTTGGTACCCTCCTCCAAAAATATCAAGATATGATTTCTTATTAATATTTTCCTCAACTGTTAAAAACTCTCTAAGAAGTTATACATCCACATGATAGGATATCCCTTTCATTTAAAATCAGTCAATGATACTGCCATTATGGAAACATTGGTGCAAACCACTTGTAGTACCCATCCAATCCAAGAAAACTATGCACCTCTGTAACACTCTTGGATGGCTCCCAATCAATTACAACCTCAATATTCTTGGGATCCACAATATCTATATCCTATGAAATATTATGTCCTGGAAAATGGTCCTCTTGAATCCATAACTGATACTTTGAGAGATTCACAGAAATATGGTGCTCTTAGAGTGTGTCCAGGACCATCTTCAAGTGACTTATGTGCTCCTCTTCAGATTCCATGTACAAAAGGATGTCATCAATAAAGACCACCATGAAACAGTTTAAGTAAGACTGAAATATCTGGTTTAAGAGTCCCATTAAATCTACTGGGTTTTTCATCACACCAAACTGCATCACCCAGAAATCATAGTGGTTTTAATGTCATCTGAAGGCATTCTTCGTTACATCCTCATCCCGTACTCATATATAGTGATAACCAAATATGGTTTAAATAATTTAGAACAACTGTTCCCCTTTAAACTAATCGAAGATGTCATCAAACCTTGGTAGTGGATACTTATTCATCATAGACACCTGGTTTAAGCACCAGAAGTCTACACAATACATCAAGATCCTATATTACTTCTTGGAAAATAAAAAAATGGATTCTCCTGGTGAAACCCTAGGTCTCACAAAATCAGTCCTCTATAAGTCCTATAACTGCACCCTCAGCTCACAAATCTCTATAGAATCCATCTAATATGCATGTGTATATATTGGTGATGTACTCATGTACATATCAATGATGAGGTCTATTTATCTATTTAGATGAAGACTTGGAACATCCTTAGGAAATATGTCCTCATACTGCACCACCACTGTATGGAACTGATGACTCAAATCATCCACTACAATGAGGGTGAGTCTAGCCAACTGATGAGTGACTGGATTCACCCTCTTATGTGCAAGTCAATCTGGTGATGCCTGCATTTCATTTTTACAAATATATGAAAACTTGGTTCCATCACTATAGACAAACCGCACATTAAACCTAAAACAGTCAATCTATGCATAAACTATGTATAATGAGTCCATAAAAAGAATGAAAAAATTAGGACTTGATTTTTCTACCAAGAGATACCAACCAAAACACTCATCTTCAAGAGTAAGGTCACACTATAGACACCAGTGTGTGATCATCTAATCTTATCCCATAAGATTCTCTAAGTGTAATGTTCTAGTCAATTATTCATCTGAAATCTCTGAGGGTCGAACAAGGTTTGTGGAAAGTATGGAATGAAAAGAAACTATTTCTTTAAAAACTACATATAAGTTGGAAAATATATAGATCGTTCCTTGAATTATGCCTGGAGAATAGGGGATATATGCTTCCATCACTTACAACATTCCTCATCCCTGTACACCAGCTCCCTGAGCATAGCATGGACCACATGGGGGTGGTGGTGGTAAAGGGTCAAACATCTGTCCACCTCCTACTTCACAGCCTACTCCTCTTCAATTTCCACCACCCAATGGACCACCCTTCTTCTCTCTATGACTCTGCATCGTTTGTCCCTCAACCATATCCTGATCATTCGTATGCCGGGTTGGGAAATCTTGTGTGAGATATCACTAGCCACTACATGAGTAACACCATCAATCCCTCAGCTAACTCCATCTACCATGGGATCTCTACGCTACTAATACTATGTCTTGGGATTGTCACCTGAAGTGCCTAACCTAATTGGGTCCCTATGACTGTCTTCGAATACCTACAGGCAAGGTCTTAGCTACCTGGTTCTTACTAGTAGCTTCCACTACTGATACCTAATCCTCTAGAAATCTATCCACTTGAAGGGCTTGATCATGTTCCCTAGCATAAGTTGGAATGCTAAGGGATATCATGGATACCCTGATCTCCCAGTGTAATCCTTTCTTGATGGTTCGATCCATAAATAATGGGCCTTATACCATATCCATGGATTTTCATGAAAGATTGGTAAATCTCGTTGAATACTCCAACACATTCTAACTTCCCTATGATAGTTACAAATGCTCTTGTATGCGTACTGATTGCCACATGGATATAAAGAACTCATATCTTAAGAGATGCATAAATTCTACCCAAGAGAGATCCATCTAATTGTGTTTCGGGGTTACTAAGCTCCACCATCACCCTGTTGATCCCTGAAAAAGGACACATGGAAAGTAATTCCATTTGGTTGGGAGGTGTCCTCAGAAGGTGAAAGACATTGGTAACTGCCTCCAGCCAATCCTCAGCTTCCTGAGGGTCTGGCTCACCTCGAAATGTGGGAGGTCACTTCCTTTTAAAATCATGAAAAAAATTAGTTTCCATGCATCCTCAGCTAGTAGTACTGGTTGTAGTTGTTGCCAATAGGTTGTGGTACAGCTGGTAAACAACATGGAGGTGTTATATCTAGTATATGACCCTAGACGGATGCATCACCACTAAGAGAATAATCATCATGATAACACAATGGAATCCTTGATGGTTGTTTTCATGGAATCATCCTGTAATAAAACATGATGTACCATCGTCACTAGAAGATATTTGGAAAGCTGTCTCAAGATGGACCTGGAAGGAACATCCCATTCCTATATGATTCATGTACCATTATATTCCATGAACCTAGTTTTTTCATTTACTGAGTCTAAAAGCAAGTTACCAGAGTCCCACTGTATTGATATTTCAGCCACCACACTAACACGTGAGTCCCTATCCCAAAAACCAAACTCAAAATACTTAACACTATTTCCCTAAACCAAACTCACATAATCCTCAACTAATGGTAGAACCAACCACCTCTGATACCACTTCATAACAACCCATATTAGAGGGTACCATGTTGTGATTACTCTAAGCCCACCTCTAATAGGATAGGGGCTAGAGACTAGCACCAAGTAGGCATATCACCGAAATGGGTAGAATGTTCATATGTTCTTGTATGCACGCTCACATATCAAAATCACAAATGATCAATTGTAAAAGAACCAATTAAATAATGTATGAAAACCACTATATCCCACAACCAGAGTACAACAATGAAAATACTAGAATGTAAACAAGGCAAAAAAGCCCCTCAAAATAAAAGATTATGTGGCCACAAGTCCAACATGTAAAGTAAGAGGTACCGGGATTGTCTTTTGAGAAGATTTCAGATAACACCTCGGCCTGTCCGGTCTCACAAGGAACTTCATGGTCCTAGTCTACATGGAACGCCATCAAATAGTCGATCATCTGCACAAAACACAACATGTGTTTGAAAATATCATTCCATGGTGAGTAAAACAATACTCTGTAGGACACCTATAAACCACAAAATAATTCCATAGAGGAAATACCATAAAGGAAGTACCATGAAGGAATACCAGAAAGGAATACCACAATGGAAATATTACCATGAAATAACAAAATGAAATACCATGAAGTAATACCATCGAGGAATACCACAAATTAATACCACAATGGAATTCATTGTTAGCTCTACATAGATATAAATCTATAAAAAATATATCACGAGCATTCATATATACTCATTCCATTAAGACACATAGACTCTATAAGACACACAACATCCTTAATACACATATTACTTATATGACATACATTATCTATCAGACACATAATCTCCAAAAGATACAAAATCTCTATATGACACACAGTCTCTATAAGAAACAAAATCTCTTGGTCATACCCAACCATGAAAATACTTTCTCAAAGAATGCTCGTTTTGGGATATCTCACACCTCAATTCATTATATATTTTTAACACACCCAAAAATCCCACATAGGATATTTTTAAATGACCGCCTCATCTTAAAGATCCCAACACAGCAGATGACTCATCAAAAAGATGTTTCGTTTGAATGTTATGGTTGATTCAAAATTTTAGATGGGGGTTCACTGGGCTGTGGACAGACTGTGGTGGTTGATTTCTGCAGTCGACCACCTAGTCTGACTGCCCCCAATGGTTAGATATGCGATGAAATATTGATCTATCATGGTGGTCAACCACACCAAGAGTATCCACAGTCGCACATTAGCTTTGTCGACTGCGGCTCACGGCCGACCGTTTCCTAGTCCGACCTCCCCAGGTCTGACATAGGTCCACCTCTACCGGTGGGGTCTGACCCAAACCACAAGGTTTGACCTGGTCTGATGGGTATACCTGGACCACTGGGCTTGGCCCACTTTGGTAGGGCCCAACCGACATCACTTTTTTATCCTATCATACCGGCCAGACCAGTCACACTGTCCCAACCCACTCATAGACCGGGTCCCCTTTTTGAGTCGGTCCGACTCACGTGGTTAACCATGAAGACCACCACTGGTCCACGCAACTGCACCACTTTATCCCACATAGAATTTCCAACATCCTTCCTTTTGTGGTCCATCTTTATTCCATACGTACTCTAATATCTATAACAAAAACACCTCTATGATGCTCGGGTCTCGAGAAAAATTGATCCATAATCTGTTTCATATTTCCTCCAATCCGGGGGTCTGATCGCATTTGGTGCCTCCTAGAAAGTAGAGCTGCATTGACGAGGATCCAGTAGTGAAGAACACCAAGAATATGAGAGATAAGGAAAAATAACACCTAAAGAAGAAACATTGGCCTTTGTTCATGTTGTCATCGATTCGTTCTCTTTATAATGATAAATGATGAGGATATAATCCCACATCAGAAACCCATCCCATAACAACGAAAAAGCCACGGATCAATTTCTTTGTGGATTTACTAACATTCCTCACGGAATTTAAGAACTTGGAAAATAAACAATGAAACAACCTCCCTACCTAGTATATTGATCATTTTCTATCGATGATTGATTTTTGTTTCGGATCCATCAAGAATGATCTCTGATCCCAGTGTTTGTAGTCGATTACAAGAAATTTATCTATGGATTCTCTCCAGAGCCTCCAGAGAATTTTTAGGGTTACGAGTCAAACATTGTGTCCCTACGTAACTCTTTATATGAAATAAACAACGTCATTGTGTTGATTTAACATTAAAAGAAAATAAAATCATATTTTATTTTATTCATTAAAACATCCAAAAACTATTTTTCATAGTTGACCCATGTCAGCTGATGTTAGGCCTCACCTAGGGAAAACATCACATTACAAACTCATCAATGGTCTCATATATCCAATCTGAGTAATCATTTATGAGACATTAAGATATTTAAATAAAATAATTTGAATTATTGACTTTATTTATGGTTACATCATTAGTGACTTTTTCTTCAGATGACCCACAACGATCATGGTTAGATCGAGCCTAGGGTGAAACTACCATTATGAGCTCAATGATGCCCCCATATTTCTGAACTTGTCACCCATTTAAAAGATAATTAACTTTTTCAGGAAAGTCACATGTGTGTGCTATTAAAAAACATATCATTTTCAACGAATGGTTCTAGGCACACCAGGTCTCAGAACAGCACGTCGTCTCAGTGCCAAGTCTCATATTTTTCCTAAATACTTTTTAAAAATAAAATCAGGAAAAATATGAGTAATTAAAACATTATATATCAGGTATAATTATATTTTATATAGGATTTTTATATTTAATAGCTAAATTTCAAAAAGGATAAAATTATAATTTTAATAGGTTTTGGGATCCCGTAATTTTAAATATATTTAATAATTAAATTCAAAGTGTGAGTTTTCTATTTTTTTTATGTTTGATAATGTTTAGAGATATATTAAATATTCTAGAATTATAATTGTAGTTAAAATAATAATAATATTATTATTCATTAAAACCAATTTTAATGCCTATATAAACTATATTATGTGGTTTCCAAGGACATAAACTCTATCTCCCTAGTGATATAGAGATATGGATCACCGATGAAGTATATTCTATAGAGAAATCAACGGATAACCAATTTTGATTTATGGTTATTTTATTTTGATCTTGATAAACCCCTGGTATGTTGAAATTATTAATATATGCTTAGGTGATTGAATCTTCTCATTCTATGTGATATATATATCATATTATTTGTTATTAGATTGGTATTAATAATTTGGACATAATTCTCTAAACTATTGATGTTCATAATTCCAATTATGGAGAAATTACACAGATAAGTTTCAATTAAATAAATTTATTTCTAATAATTTAAAATCATAATAATGTAATTTAAACCAACCCCGCAATCCTGATTTATCTTTTTAAACCAAACCTAACAGTGTATTAATCTTAATGATCTTGTGCCTATATTTTTAGAGATTGTAGAAAAAGGCTTGAGTGATCAAAATATTTCATGGAGAGTGGTTTTAGTGATTAAATCACTCTAAATGATTATAAATATATTTTCTATCAGTTATGTTAAAATAAATCACCTTGTTATTTTTTGAAATCTAATAAATTTATTTCAGGGAATCAAATAGATAATTATTAGAGACTATTTCAATAAAATTATGATAAATTAATAGTGTAATTAATCATGGAATGATCCATATATCACTAAAATTCAGTTTATGTGATGAATCTAATGAATTTATGATCCCAGAAATCGAATTTTTGGGATTGAATAAAATTTAGAGATAATTTTTTGGGATAATGTCTCTTTCAATCAACATTTTAGAATACCAAATAGACGGTTTTGGAAAAAATAAACCATATTCAAGATTAAAGGAATGAAAATATACTTATGATGATATTTTTTCACCATCACTCATGGTAAAAAGATGATCAATCATCATTCTTGGTGATCGGTTGCAGCAGGTATTTGACGTAGTGGTAAAAACAATCTAAATTTGGATCAAACAACTGAAAAACGTACACATAGCTCCAATCGGTGACATGAACTTTGTGACACATGGAAACATGTTCATTAATTCAATCTGTGGATCAAATAATAGGGCAGGGACCAGACCACCCTCCCAGATCCACATCATGGGTTTATTGTGGTTCACTTACCTACATCCTTTCATAAGATAGGAAGATAACCATTTAAATGTGTACATTGTTAGGATGTAATAATGTGTGGATTTAATTACATAATTGATTATATGGGAAACCAAGATATTCAATGGGAACACACACAGACAAGCATAAACTAGCTCCATCTATTTCATATGATGTGTGTAGAGGGGGAGATAGATAAAGGGGTGATATGTAGGGGTGGGGTGCTATATTGAAACCCACTAGTTTATTAGAATCCATTCAAGACATAAAGGGGTATATGGAAGGGGTGTTTTGGGAACCAAAAATTATATTTGACTCCTCTTAGTACACTAAACCCATTATTATATATTTTGGAAACCTTTGGAAATGTTATAACATTCAAATTGGTTAAACATTGGCCAATAAAGGTTTAAAGGTGTGAGACAAATATGTATTGGTACTGACCTAAAGCTGTTGATTCTTTAAAAATTTTGTTAGTCATGTACTTAACATTAGGGGACTTATGAGATGAATTATTAGACTCAAATTATTTATAGATTTTGATAAGAGATTTATAATTTAATTAACATTAAAAAACTAAGTGTTTCATTAGGTATTTAATGGAACCAAACACATGAGGCTGATAAAGGCCTTATTAGATAATGAGTTCTTTTGTTAAAGAGGATATGTGTTATAAAATTTAAGGAATAATATACTAGGATCTATGAAATTATTAATTTGTGAAGTGTAGATGAATAAGGATTCAATGGTATTAAAGAAATCCCAGTTATGATATATAAATTGTAATGTATCCCTTATGGAAATTGCTTATGTGTTTTCATAAATTTATTTTTAATGAAATATAGGTTTTAACATATTTTTATGACATTTGTAAAAGTTGACTCTTCTTAGTACACACTTACCAGGTTTATATGGATGCATGTGGTGACATCTGATCCTATACCCTTCCTCTTCCACTACTATCAGATGAGGTGAAGGATAGTACATAGTTTTAGAATCTATAGTAAACTACTAATCGATATTCATGTATAGTTATCTTTTCACCCATGTACTCATCCTCTTCTTCTTTATCACCATGAGGGTAAAGGTAGACAGAGTTTCACAATGTTACTATAGTTTCTTACCTAAAAATTGGGATTATACGTAGATTAGATATCATCCATGGTCACAGTCACGGTTATGGGTATGGGATGGATTCTTCTGATATGGGAATATAGGTGGTCCTCTCGAATCCCAATATAGAACATTTTGGGTGAATCATTTAGTGGGAAATTATAATTTGATGTGAGACGATAATGTTTTCTAGATTATTGGACCTAGGGGTGGATATAATTCTATGAATGTTACCCCTCATTGGGAATAAAAAGGCTGGATAATAGAATTGTGGGGATTAGATCATGTTTATTAACATAACTCTAGATATAGAGGTTTGCCTTGTAGTACAATTGAGCTGGGATTCAGGGTATCTGTGGCCTCTAATAGAACATAATTCATGATGGTCATTCATATTTTAATTTTATGTTTTATTCTTATGTTAAAAATAATGGATAAATATCCATTCATATATAAATTATTTCATATGGTGATGATGGTAAAAGTGAGTTATGGGTGTCTTAATAAATATTGATCATGAACTATTTTATAATTAATGATGGGGTTGTGTTGGTTTTGTATAAATTTTTTTTATTGATATTTTACATAGATATTAGTTTTTCATGGGGTTGGCTTATTAAATGGGATGACTATAATGAGTATTATTACATACATTTATATACACAATCATGAATTGTTCAATCTTATTTCTGTTTTGATAAGCTAATACATATACTAGATGGACTTGGAGAATAGAGACGGATGGTTGATTTCGTATTTTATGATGTGGAGCTTTTATTATGAGGACCATGTTCGCATCATTTATCTTGAAGATTGCATTTTTTAGCAATGTGTCACATGTTTGTCAAAAATTCATTTGACTACTCTACATTATATTAAAATGGGGATGTTATATATATGCTTGGTTAATTATTCATATTTATCATGGTGGGCGATATCACTAATAATATGTCAACATGTTATATTTTGAGGTAATACCTCATATTTTTGAGTTGATAACATAGAACTGGTCTCTAGTAAAAAATTATTGGAGAAAAAATTAGGGATTTCACTTACCAGTATGTTGGGACATCAAAAACACTATAAATATAGTTAATTAAAAATTATTATCATTTTCTTGAAAATAAACACTGAATGAAATAATAAAACCCATTTTTATACCAAACCAATATTTTATATTTACACCCATTATTATATATATATATATATATATATTTATTAAAATTTTAAACATATTTAAATTTTAATAAGGTAAATACCATTGTTAATTAATTTCAAAAACTATAATATACTATAAATTTTTAACATGTGTCTTATTAGAAAAGAATTTAAAATAATTTTTTAAAGAGATATTGAAAAACAAGATATTTTTTTACACATAAACCCCACTTGTCTCATATAAAGAATGATTTTCTAAATGTATCAGATATCCAATTAAAGTAGGTAAGAGACTCTAGATCTGGGGTGTGACCCATGAACCAAGTGATTAAAAATTTCATCACACAAACTAACTCACACAATTGGAGGACTTAAATCATAAGACATTTATTTATGAAGTTGAAACCCAACATTAAAAAATCAAACCCTCAGCCCTTCATACCAAAATAATAACCCTAATTATTGGGATATTAAAGAGGATATAAAATTAATAATTTTATATAAAAAATGATGTAATTTTGTTTTAAAAAATTAAATTTTTATAACTAAAGATTTTATAATTAAAAAAAATTAGTGAAGAATATCAAAAAATTGAGATCATTACTCGCAATGGGTTTTACATTAACAAAAATATAAATAATATATATAATATAAATAATATTTATTAATATGTTTTATAATGGAATCATCAATTTAAATGAATAAATTTCTTTCCATAAGAAGTTATTCAGTAATAAAAATAGACAGCCATTGGGACCAAACATCCACCCATTTGGGGACTTATTTCCAGAGTTGTATGTTATATGATACATGTTCTTATAAATAGAAATATCACACAATAATTATATGTGTTATCTTATATCTCATCTAATTTTATTGGTTGGAACATCGTACCCCTCTCTCCTTGTATATGTACCACAAACATCATAGTTTTTTCTCATAGAAAACTGGAAGCTTAGTGGGGAGCGATGAAAAGTGGTATGGATCCAGATCTCTAGGGAGACCAACAATTGGGGAAGTTTTATTTTTCTTTGTATTTGTACAAATTTTCTAATCCATACCAACTATTTTTCTACTAATCGTGACCAAATATGAGCTCTAATGTTAACTGAAATTGAAATTATTTGGGTTTTTATGTCTTAGATAAAGTATTAACCATGTATTCTATGGTTATATTGATAATACTAATTTTTATTTATTCTTAGATGATAGTTCATGAAATTATGGATTTATTATGAAGTATCCAGCTACCATGGGGGTTTTAAGGTTTTCAGTTTTTGCTAAAAAAATTTAGACGGGATATTGGAAGAAAAGGGAGTGTAAAAATATAGAGCACATAATATATCTATATTCCATATAAATCAATTTTATATTATTAAAATTAAAATGTAAATAATTTATATAGAAAATAAAATAATAAGTTTATGTCAATGTCATAATTTTCAAAAAATATTTAGGTCCCTTAATTTATGTATCATTAACTTACAAATATTATTGAATTGCATTAATGCCATTAATATTATGACATCCACTCCCACTAATTATTAAGTTTAATTATTTAAAACCATTTATTCTTGGCATAATATGGTCTAATTTCTTCCTTACTAAATGTCATTTCCCCTATAATCTATATGTGCTTCAAATTCATTCATTCTTGTAAACATCACTCCATTCAGGCTAGGGACTTCATCAAAACAACTACTTGGAGTTCTTTAGTGTTTCTTGTATCTTCGTGATCACTACCAATGTAATAATACATGTATCAAAACAATTATTATTCATAATTAATTCTAACAAAATTTATATCATGCTCATAATTTATAGAATCTACTAGATTAAATCATTCTCCATGATTCAAGGGATGCTCGATAGACTCTAACCCATTAAAAGTGGCTTGTTCCCACGCAGTCTCTCTATCTACATCAAGATAAGAAATCATCGCGTCATTATCTATAAGAAATATATCAATATATATATTCACATCTATTTAAATATTATGGAATTTATAAGACTGAATAACTTTCTCATTGGTACTTTATGTACTCATTGTTTCTGGTGAAACAGATTGAGTCCTTATTGTTAATAAAGTAGATAGAATACATAGGTTTGTCACTCCATGAATCATGGGAGTATTTATATCATATTAACCTTATGATACACATGGGAAACATTCCAAAAACTTTCATGGTCAATAGTTCTCCTCTCATTGTCTCATACTATAAGTATTCCAGTACGATGAACTCTGGTAGATTTTAAGAATATCCAACAACACCTGTTTCCCATTTATACTAAATTTTTTCATGGAAAAGAATCCATACATTAATGTATTTTTTTCAATAGGGACCATAAAAATGATGAGATATGTGACCTTCCTTCACACTTAGGTACACCATTGTATCATTATAATCATTAAGGTTTTCCTATGTTATACACACAAACACTTTCAGATAATCTAGGAGAGATTTTTAACTTTTTTAGGCTTCTAATAGAGTAAAATCTCCCAAAACCATTATCAGAGTATGGTTTAATAGGTACAATATTTGTCTCATAACCTAAACCTAAAATCTTATAGGTACGTTCATTATTTTGAGCAAAAAACCTCATTTTACCCATGATAGCATGATTCCTATTCATCGACACACCATTATATGATGTAATGTACGATGTGGAGAGATGTACCTAGATCCTGCATTCCTCACCAAATCATGTGAATTATTTTGAAAGAAATTCCCCATCATTTTTTATCCTTACAATCATCACATTGGGACTAGATTAATGTCCACAAAAAAGATTTAATTTCTTTAACATAAAGAAACTTTTACTCTTTTCTTCAATGATATAACCCACATACAACCTCAATAATCATAAATAATTAAAAATAAATAATTATTACCATAATTAGTGAAAGATTTTATTAGTCTATAAATATCAATGTGAAATAGCTCTAATACTCTTTTCACTCCAAATTTTGATTGGTATGGAAATGTTTATCCTATTTAATTAGATATCAGATATCATTCACACTACTTACTTAGATGTGTGATCATTGGGAGTTAAAAACCTCAAATTATTTTCCATCAAATTCAAATTGTGTAAATTTTAATGGTTGAGCCCCATGTACCAAATCCATATCGGGTTATCTAATATCATTATAATACATATTGGCATACAAATATACCACCAGATCATGTATAATCATCTCACTGAACACCTAACCATCAATAGATGTATACATATATATATATATATATATTCACAGAATTACTAAGAATCACCACCTCATAATATTATTTTATCAAATATCTAAAAATTATAATATCATTAAAAATATTTACTATATAATATACCTATGAAAAAACATGTCATTCACAAATATTTCACTGATAAATAATGGGATATTTTTCCATTATATATATAGTTGGGCCTTCACCAAATTTTACCCTACAGATGATGCTCTTATCTTGCTCCTGTAATGTTTTTTGGTGGCACATCATGTGTTTTATTTCCCTATTTTCTAGATATGAGGAATTATTTTGTATTTTCTCCTCCATTGTACCCTGTAATTTCTTCCCACATTTTATTCATTTAATAAAATATCACTGTGTAGTTCCTACCTACCTAATTTCTCCTCATAAGAATCCATTAACATTAAGTATGGATCTTCATTATAGGTTTATATGATATTTTTATCCTCTTCATATTTATTATTCCAACACTAGTTATCTATTTTGTTATATTTAAAACATGTTATTTGGATCTTTTTCACATTTATTCTGTCAATACCACCTTAGTGTGAAATATTTATATTTTAATTACCACCATTTTTATGAACATTATTTTTTACAAATCCTCTTCCTTGATAATTCCAATAAAGGTTGTCTACATTGTGATTTAACAACTCCTCAA
This sequence comes from Viscum album, assembly GCA_963277665.1. NCBI lineage: Eukaryota > Viridiplantae > Streptophyta > Magnoliopsida > Santalales > Viscaceae > Viscum > Viscum album. The sequence continues at coordinate 1,630,080,704 of OY728130.1, forward strand.
TGTATGTTTATATTCTTATAACCCACTCTACATAAGAGATAAATAGTGATTTTATGGACAATATTTTTTTTACATTCACTCCTTATACACATTAAACAAGTAGATATATTCCTCTAATGGTATAATATCTATATATAAGAGTTTCTTGAGTGAGGTCCCAACCTTTAAATTCTTATAAGGAGAATAAACAAAAAAATCTCGTACGCCATCTACTATAGTGGTTCTAATTTTTCAAAATTTTATTTTCAATCCACTAATATTTGTAAAAATATCATTAATGGACTATTTCACACTCATCCTAAGAGATTTGAATTATCTCTTAATTTTCTATCCTATTTACTTATTATCCTGATCGATTCTAAGATACTTAGTTTTGATACTATAACATGAATCATTCAAAGACTTATTATTGTAAATTTGTATCATTAAATCCTTTAGCATGACTTTGAAAATGTATACATGTGTTTTATTATCCTTTTTTGTTCCACCCCCACTTTGGTGGAAAGATCTATGGCTTTCCGAACCCCCTTGGGTCTTAATGTTGACTTCTATCTTGAATACCTAAATAGAATAATTTATGAATGTAAGTATTTTATATGCAAGAGAACTAAACCCTCATTAATTTCTTAATCTTTATTATTCACATTCTATTCAAAATATAGGTATTTGGATATTCAACCAAATAATGGATACCAAATTTCTGTATTTTATAAAAAATATTATTTTTTATAGATGGGAGATGGGAACAATATAGAGGTGTGGAAAATAGGGCACACCAACAATATTTTTAATCCATAAAAATAAATTTTATCTAATTAAAATAAATAAGTATCTAATTTATAGAGTAAAACCAATAATAAATTTAGGTCAATGTAGATAACTAGAAACAAATATTTATATCATTTAATTTAGGTTTCATTATCATGACATTTTTATGTGGTGTTATTAATTCCACTAATTTATTGACACATACTCCTACCAATTATAAGGTGTCACTATATAACACCATTTATTATTGTTCAAATAATAGTCCATATATTTATTACAAAATTTCAATGATTTTAATCTTATAAAATACCATTTTTTTTATATCATGAAGGACTGAACATGTCTTCTTATCTGTGTAGATACCTCATATTTCTTATAATCTAATTTCTTGATGAAGATATATCCTGAGGACTTTTTGAAATTTATTATTATGACAGATATTTTTCATATGAATTCTATCAAACAAAATTATATTTCCTGAAAAATGGAATAAAAAATTCATTTTATATTGATGATTTAATTTTTTTTAGTCCTCCTTCATATCATTTCATTTGATTAGATAAAGAGACTACTTTTTTTTAAAAAAATGTGACATTTTTCAGAATAATATGATTTTTTGGAGAATTAACTTGCTAGTTTTAAAAAGTTAAATGTTTTTTGATACTCCATTATGATCTTCTTCTACATAAAAAACAAAAGTATATTGAATCATTTGGGAAGTATGTAATAAGTTTGATTGAAACCAGAATTTTACATTAAAAAGATGTTGTTTTTGACCTTTTCCTTTTTTATTACATAAATAATGTATTAATCAAAAAGAATAAAATTTTTAGTGGACTATTTAAAGGTGTTATACACTATAAAAAATATGATTATAAGGCAATAATCAAGATTTATATTGGGATAGAAAATGAATGGATCATTAGTGTAGTAGGAGTAGTAAGAAAAAATAATGTTAAAATTTTAGAAAGTAAATACTAGTAAAATGTAATGAGGACCCCCACCCCAAATGATAGGGGTAAAAAATCATATTCATATAGAAGGATTAGTTTGAAAATGTGGATACGTATAAATTCTCCATAATATTCCCTCTTGAATAATTTTCAATACACCTCACAAATACAGACACTCACAACTAAAACAAGAATGATATTAATATTGAGGAAATAAAATTGAATCCACCAGGAGGCTTTCCTTTTATAGGATTATATACCCCTATTTCCTTATCCTCTATTGGTTGAGTTGATGGGGTTTAGAAACATCCACTATATAGGGGTTTAAATTTTTATTTATGGCCTAACAGCCTGCCTGACATAGCCAAAAGCTTGATTGGGCCCAGATTAGGTATATTTGAGCTTCTCCCATTATACATTTCCTTGGGATGGACTAGAAGACTAGTAAGAAGTCCTGGATTTTTATTCTACCCTATATAATTGGATCAAGCTGGGAAAACTTGTGGCAAGGGAAGCTCAAACCCCCTACCTCAAGCATTTAAAGGAACACCGAGAACAATTAGTCATGTTATTATGTAAATTATACTAATTTAATATTTATAAGTGTATATTAATTTTATTAAAAAATATAATTAATATTATACTGATAATTACATTTTAATATATATATATACATTTATATTAAAGTTTGGGTTATACAAGGCTTGTGGCTTGGTATAATAACCAATATTTTTATGGATTGGAGGATTTAGAGGGTTTTTTATTTTTGGTCCTAAATCTAGGTATATTTTGATAATTGTGTAATATATCATAATCTTGAGAGTTGAAACATCTTTGGAAGGTTCTATTATAACATTTTGGAGGCCCAAGAGGTTTCTTGGGTGATCCGGTGATTTTTAGATAATGATTTGGGAGTCCATTCTATAGTTTTTTACCGGAGGAGATAGATCCCATTAAAAATATAGGGTTTTGTGGCATGGTTTGTGTTGTGTGAGATTAACTTTTGTAGAAATGGAAAGAGTTTCACTATAAAGTGTGAGGATGAAATGGAAAACATCTATATAAAATTAAATTTGAAGACATAAGTAAGGGTCATGCCATATTGTATGGGATTATTCCCTGAAAATGGGTTTTATAATAATAAATTGGGATATAGTGAGGGAAGTATAATATTAACCCTTTTGGTGAAAGTATTTTTCCATGTCACAATGAATGTGTTTCACCCTAAAGGAATACTTGAGGGGTTAGGGACTTGATATAAGGAGTTCTCATAAGGGAAGGATCATACAACCGCCAAAGGGACTTATCATGAAGGGTAATCAAGTGGTAAGGCTCACAACATAGTGAGTGTGATGTTTTGTATAGGGTTATCAACAGGTGGCAGTATTAGGATACTCCAAGTAGTTCATTTCACTATGGATATTGTAGCTTTCCATAGCAGATGGCTAGGGGTATGTATTTCACCATAACCTAGTGGGACACACTATATTATAACCCCAAATGAGGGTCATTATGCCATGGACCTCTTAGATTATTCCAAAATAGAGAACCATTATAGTTTTTATAAATAAAGAAAAATACATATTTTCTAGAAAAATCCCTCTCATGATTTAAAAGAGAAATGGGGTTAATAAGGGAAATTTAGCCATATCCTTCCCTATTCATCTTTTTCTAGATAATCTTTGATATTTTTTGATTTTTATGTATTTTACATGGTTTTTTGGAGGTACGATTTCCTCATAATCCCTCCATTCTTCTTTCATTATGGATTCCACTAATTTTTTGTTTCCCTGAACATGGGATTGAGTGATGATTCCACTATATCATTGTTGAATCATACAATGAAATGTGGATGTTCTTTGGTGTAAATGGGGGAAATCTTGAGATAATTAATTGACATCATCACTCATTATTTGGATAGAGTTTTTTCACCAAATATATTCTTCCAGGATATTTATTTAGTTTATCTAAAAAATTATGACCTAATGGGTATTGAATGTGGACTCATTATATTTGAAAAAGGATTCTATGGTTGGTTAACACATTTTATCCTGATAATTCATCCATGGGATGTTTATTAGTGAGTTTTAATGATCTTACAATGTTGTTTAATATGTTTAAATTAATTATAAGTGTTTATTATTAATTATTTGGGGATTGTGGTTTAGTTATATGTTTATGTAATGGATGTGATTTGGCTCGGGCTTGGAAAAGGATTAGAGAGTTTATCTTGAGAATTTTAAATCCATATAGTGGTTGGTGGTTCCTAAAAATTTTCTCATTGGTTTATAGATCCTCCTTTATGACATGAAATGTGGTCACTTGTCGAGATATGAGTGATATTCCCCCTTTTATGTGATTTTCCAAGAGAATATTGCCTATGATCTTTAATAGATTATGATGTGAGTGTTGATATGTACAGGGATGCTATGTCTATTGAGAAATGAGCCTAAAGTACAATTTTTATATTCAGACTACGGGAAAAAATTAGGGTTTTACCAATTCTGATATGATATAGAAGACCATGTGATTATTTTGGTCATGTCCTAAAATCCTAGGGAATTAGAAAATTTGGATAACATGTCAGCATCCTTATATAGAATATATTTGGGAATAGTTTGTGTGCTTTAAAGGATAACCTATGTAGTTTATATCTGGTTCCAGAGAGTTTTAAACCCATATAACCCTCAGGATATAATTGTGTTCATTGATTCATTCCCCTAAATATGATCTTAATTGAAGAAATGGTTTATATTTTGTGAATGTGTGTGCTTTATATGGTAAATGGTTATAAATTGTTTAATGGTTTAATAATTTATGAAAAACAAGGATGAAATATGTATTATAATAGTGGGTTTAACACTATTCTAATCGTCGATGACCTATGTTAATGATTGAGTGATAATAAACACCATGGATTTGGATGCACGATGAGTTGGGAACCATTGAAACCATCACCGGTGGATGGTAATCAGGTTGGGTTACATTATGACCCTTGGTATTGATGATATTAGTTGGTTCCATGGTTGGGTTCCATTCGATCCTATAAAAATGTGAAAATTTAGTTTTAAAAAATATTATTCTTGATGGATTTCTTACCATTAAACACTGAGCTTTAATCAAATCATAAGGATCTGTAAAAATATTATTTTTTATATATGACCATTGTAATATATCTATTTAATTGAGGGGTATAAATAAGATTAAATTTATTATTAAATATATTCATAACGGTCCTAATCAACAAAAATCTATTGTATAATGGTTATGAAATATACACTCAAATTTTAGTAAGATCATTTTATTCCTTTAAAAACGTTTTCTTCAAGAATTATTTTTATTACTTTTTTGTATGAATATTATTATTAATTTCCTCCAATTTTAGAAATTTTATTTTATAAAAAGGAGATAATTTTTAAAAATAGAATATGTAAATTATCTTTGGGTGAATTTTTGTGGTTTTTCTGAAAATATTTCTTTTTCAATGAATTTAAAAAATAAATATTTTATTAAAAATTATCCTTTCTTTTTGATGTATTTACATAGAGTCATTTTGTTTTAATTTTTTTTATAATTTAATGAGTTATTTTTTTGTTAAATATAAACCAATTAATTTAATTTTAATTGACATTATTGATAATTTGTTTAAAAAAATATTTTTATACATAAAATGCATTTATTTGGAAAATCGTTTTTCGTCATCTTTTTATTATCTATTTTAAAAGTAAACTATAACACTTATAGGGATTTAATTTTATAAAATTTATTTCATATGTGGAATTATATTTCAAAATATGGTATGTATTTCATCTTTATTTTTTTCATAATGAATATTAACTATGGTAAATAGATTTCATCTTAATAAGGGTAAATTAGGTAATTAAAAAAAATAATGTGATAAGATTTTAAAAATTTATCTAACACCTACCTTATTTATATTATATGAGTTTAGTTTTAATATAATCATTATGTATCTTATAATATTTTAACTTGGGTCCATTTTTATTTAATAATGACCTTAATATTATTTTATATAAATAAAAAATAAAAAACATCACTCTTTTTTTAATATCTCTAATATTTTTCATTGGGATAAGAAGTGGTAATTTTCAGTTTTAAATGACTATTTTAATGGTTGATATTTTATATAATGGTAATTTATTTTAAATTTTTAGTAATGAAATAATTTCCTTAAATTTTTACGCAATGCCAACACAATGCATGTCCAAGCAGTAAAAAAATCAAGTAAATGACCTTAAAAACTTACAAAGTGATGTTTTTTTGATGATTTATAGTGTTAATTTTTTTTGATCAATATAATCTATTATATATGTGTTAAAATTTTATATATATAATACATTACTATATTGATGTTTTTTATTGTCAACAATGTTAATAGTCCCGAAAATGAGTTTAATGATATCTTGTATTAAATAATATTTTATTAAATGAATTAAAAATATCATGTTATGAACATTTAATAGTAAATATTCAATAATATAATCCATTACACACTTATCTTCAACTTATACTTTTATAGTAACATTCTTTACCTCTAAAAAGTAAAAAACATTGATATCACAGTAATAATAAAAAGGGTTAATGAGGTTTTAAACTAAGAGATAAATTTTAATACATCACCTAATCATTTATAAATATTACAGGATGTGAATATTTATACTTATATTCATCCTATATTCTCAATATGTTAATTTTTATACACTTGAAGTTGAAAAATAATTTATATTAATTTATTAATTAAAGTAATCCCATGATTTCCCCTCTTCTCTCTTATATATGATCACTATCTATCCTCTCATACTCACACATCTTGAGAAATTTTTGTTCTTAAAGACCATATAAAAATTCTTATTAACATATTTATCAATGTTTTTATGGTGATTTTTTCCTCAAAAGATTGTCCTTAGGATCCTTAAATAGAAATCCAAAGGAGGTTTCTAAAAGTGGAGATAAATGTCTTAACTGATATATTTTTTTTACTTATTCTTTTACATAATTCAATTATATGAAAACCATTACAATATAATAACATATTATACACCATATAATAAAAATTTATTATTTTTATTTAAAAACCATTATCCGTCTGATTTTCCATCCATTTGGAAATGATAATGTTTCTCATGTATTGGTGTGGACTACAATCTCCATATATAGATGTGGCTATTTTTACATTTTCGATTTGAAAAGATGGTTAAAATGATATATTGTATGTATATATATGATATATATGATATTATTAGGATCATAAAATGGTTTATTATTATTTTTATCTTCTATTTTGTTTCATAAAAAAAAATGGAAACATCAATCGTGCGTATGTGCATACTGTCATCTCCATAATGAGATATAATTCATTTTTCATCACTAATAATTATGAATAGTTATGAAATTGTACATAATTATTGAAAATTATACTATCTAAATTATTAACATTATAGATATTATGGTACCATGATCAAACTAAAATAATATAACTACTTAACGTAAACATACATGAAAATTAAAATAGTTCATACCCAAAAATGATGATTTTAATTAATAGTTATTAATAAATGGGTTTTTATATGTTATAATTGGATAATAAATCATATTAAAAGTAGTTATATGGTTTTTTGTCGAATTATAATTAATTTAAATTTATTATATTGGATGTAAGAGTTATTAAAAATTTATTCGGGAATGAGTTACGAGTTTCTCCTTTCAGTCTTATTTCTGTGAGACATATGCTATATTCACCACTTGTTTCCATTTAATAGAGTATATAATTCCAATGATTTTATATTATGAAGATTTTAATGAAAATTATGGATATTTAAATATCCATATAATTTTCTCTATTTTATGAGGTTTTGATTCAGAGATTACTAAAGTAATAAGGTGTTTATGTTACAACCTCATTTCTTTTCAATATTTTTAGGATAATTTTCTTTTGAGGTATGTTATATGGAAAGTATCCTTTAAAAACTATATATTTTGTTTTCCTATGATTATACCTATAATTTGTATTTTGATACAATTTTCCTCTCTCTGGTACTTAAAATGATCAAAAAAATATTTTTTAAGAAAAGTCAACCTTATTTCCTTTTTGTTTGAAAAATATTTCCTTCCATGTATATGCCCCTAAAAATTATTTATTGATGTTTTTACCTAAATATTTTTATTAAAGTTCATTTTAATTACATTTTATTTTATTTATAATTTTTTAAAAGGAATCTTTTTAATGAAACATTTTTTGATTAATTATTCTTTTCACTTTTTACCATAGTGTTACAATTGTTTTTATTTTAATGTATATGACATAAAATAATTTTCCCACCATCCTAACCATTATTTTATTTTAGGATTCCTTTAGAATTATCTGTGGTTATTTTCAAATAAATGATACTTAAAAATATTATATGGATTTTTAGTTAAAAATTTATCAAAATAAAATGATATTTTCCTCATGTTTACAAAGAAAGGTTCGAGTAATATTTTAATGGTAATTTTTGTCTACATAATCATTCATTAAAGATTTATATGCTTCACTAAGGATATGATCGTATGATTACATCCACATTATTTCTCTATATGGATTGTTATTATGATGATTCAAGGATGATTTTATAGAACCCATTTTTTTCCATGAGTTAAATACATTATGAGGAAATCGATATGAAACATGTTTTCCTTCAATGAGTTGTGATATGATGAATTAACGAATATTTATATAATCATATGTAAAATTTATTTTTTGAGGATATATTAAAGGTAGTCCTTGAATTATATATCCCTATAATTCAATGAGTAATGATAGAAAACTCATGAGAAAATAATGTTATGTGTGAACCTGATTTAAATTTCAAAAAATTATGCATGGGCTTAGTTTCATTCCTATAAGTTAATGTGCATACTTAGTTTCATGTCACTATATAAAGACCCAGAAATTCTGTGGAATTTTTTTTTTTTTTCAATACGTGGGAATTTTATGAGTCCGCAGTTTCTGACAGCGCTTGATTTTGAGGCCCGGAATCAATTTCTGAAGTTTTGTTCGGGTATTTTCAATAAACATACGAGTAGAATTTTATATCTTTTGAACCGGTGCTCGAAATTGAAATCCGAGAACACCGATGAACTAACAGTGCTAGTATTCTATTAAGGAGACCTTAACCACAGTTGTTTTTTATCGAGGTCGGAAGTTAATTATAGTGGATTTCTAAATAGAAATTTAATAAAAAATATGTGTAGCTTATTTTTTTATGTGTGGTTGTTAAAACCTCCAAAGGGAGGTTAGTGGTGGGGAACACCCACACATAAACTATCTTATGAAGATATTAATAGGTGGGGCCCACACGGGCTTGAAACCCTTGGAACCTCCCACATTTATGTGGGTTAAACCCTCCACCTTCCACCTTCCCTCATAATGGTTCCAACTATCTCTCACAATTAATTATCTAAACATGAAATTAATTAATTGGATCTTTTTTAAAATTATTTTAAATTCATTATTACAACATAATAATATGTGTTATATTACTATGGTTGGAGTTCGCATAATTTTTCAATTGTTGGGAGAATTGGGGGGAGATCTTGGGAAAATCCTTAAAGAATTATCCTCTCCAATGAAGAACCATCGCTTGCGAAAAAAACCTCTTCCTACCAATGAAAAACATGAAGAACACCAGTAACGTCCTCTATTCTTTGACATCTTCTTTGGACTTTATCTTCCTTCTCCTTCTGAAACAAAGGAGGGAAGACGCCACCCATGAATAACATTTCCAACGACGACGTCATCTCCTCCCGATGTCAACGGAACAACGTCGCCTTCCCGAAAATCCATCATGCGAACACCGATTATGAGGTAGGGGTTATCTTTACCTATTATTTTACCCTCCATTCAACTTCATTAAATTTGTGGAATGATGTGCCAAAATTAATCATCGTAATGAGGAGGGTTCCGCCCGCCCAAACAAGGCCCGACCGTCCCCCCTTTGATTACCCGTGTTGATGATGACTGTGGCAGAGCGATGGTAGCCGGTGTTGGGCTGGTCGTGAAGGAAACTGATGGCACAAGGCCTCTGGAAAAAGTCGCGGCACCATTGTTCCGCACAGAGGAGCCAAGTTCGCGTCCAAACTGGGTCATGGTGGAAGATGTGTGGCACCTTCACGTTGCGCGGAGGATCATCAGGCCGCATCCATGTCGGACCACTGTGGTGGAGGAGTGTCCTCGTCGCATCGCACGGAGAGCAGAAGGACAATGGCTTTGTCGCGCCATGGGGGTGGCCGGTCGGTCCGACCGCCGTGGAGCTGGACCAGCAGGACCCTCCAGGCCCCGCGACCTTCAAACCAGTGCAACTCATAGGTTCTGTTCGACGAACCAAGAGGGGGCACGACACCCCCTCCCTCGCGTGGTCGGTCGGTCCGCCCTCAGTCGGGCCACCCATGGCTGGGCCACCCACGGCTGTTCCCCCCAGTCCGGGCCGCCCCTAGGCCGGGCCCCCTTTGGCCGAGCCACCTCAGGCTGGGCCGCCCATCGGGCCACACCGTCCCTTCATGTCGGGTCGTCCCCTCAGCTCGGGTCACTTCCTCAGACCGGGTCGGACCCATAGACCGGGTCAGACCCCGGTTTGGACCGGGTCGGACAGGGTCAGTCCGACTGGGTCGGACCGGACCCAGACCCCCTATGACCGTTTACACCATTTAACCCGCATCTAGGGCTACTGGTGTCTGATTGACATAACTCTTGCGGTGATGGATTTCTTGGAGTGAGATGATTCTTTCAGCATAATCCACTTGAGGTTGGGACGTAGTTGGGGAATGGCCGGGTTGGTTTGAGCCTAAAAACCAACTGGGCCCCTGGAACAGAAATGCCAATAACTCTGAAATCGGGAGTCCGATTGACGCACTGTCTGTCGCATTGGGTTACTTATAATGGGACGGAACTATGGGATACATCAACTAGAGAATTCATGGTAGTTTTTGAATCGAAACTCGGATTGAGGATCAGACCCTCCCAGAATCGAGCGTGATGTGCGTGGGAACCCTTGGGATGGTTGTGACGATACTGTACTGGAATCCTCTATGGGTTCAACAACGATGACTACTGTACCGGAATCCACCATGGATTCGACACCGATGACTACTGTACCGGTATCCTCCATGGGTCCAACATTTCTGACTTATATTCCTGTATCCTGTGTGGGTCCGACAGAATAGTTGTTCATGTATCCTATGTGGGTCCTACAGTTTAGCTAGTCCTGTATCCTGTAAGGTTCCAATAGCTTAGTTCAATCAGTGACTACATCTGATCATCTCTATCACTCTAAAAAAGATGTATACCTGTGTGATCTATGTCTTTTATATCAATCATTATCATCGATGTGATTGAATTTATTTTCTTTGTGGACTAGGTTGTACTTGGGCTCGAGAGTTAGAGTCGGTCTGTGACTGATAACTTAGGTATATTTATAGGCTTATACCTATGTAGAGTTGGTAGATACTTCTTGATTGTATCTTTATTGTTTTGTTTATCATTACTAGATTTTGGGAGGCCTTTGGGGGTCTCAGGATCCCCTACTGAGTATTGTTATACTCACCCCAGCACGGGCTTCGCCCGCACCTTGTTGTGTTCTGTGCAGATGACGGACAACAGTGATCGAGGCTGAGGGTGACAGATGGGAGGCTGCTCAGAGATGGACTAGATGGTACATACTGTAGGGATGAGTTGTTCGAGTTCTGTACCTACCCTTCAGGTAGGATTCCCTGGTGGACGATCCAGGAGCTGTTTTCCCTTTGTACTTGTACTTGTTGTTCAGTTGGGTTTGAAAATTGGCCCACTTAATTTTAGCACACTTTTCATTTCTATTTTAGTACTCATTGCTTCTACATCTTGTGTTCAGATAGTGTGTGTGACATGTTTAAAGGAAATTCCTTCCCTTTTTATCAGGATTATGCCTTTGGTTATAGTCACCATCCCCTGGCCTATGGAAGGAGGGCATGGGGTAGTCACTACATGGGCCTCAAGGATGGGTCATGACAAATTGGTATCAGAGGGATGTTCTACCATAGAACATGGTCTCTGATTCTTTTAACAACAATAGTGTTAAGTTTTTTGGGTGTGGTTATCAATTTAGGGAAACCGGTGTTGGTACGGCGGCCGACGTATCCATACACTAGGACTCTGACTTCTGATCTCCTACGTAGTGCACGAAAAAACTGATTGCGTGTGTGTTTCCTTTGAAAAAGTTTTCTTCATGATTACTTTGTGTCAGCTCACCAGTTATAAATTTTTAACTGTGTAGCACCTATTTCTTTTTAGGATGGCCCCATGAAGGTATCCAGCTAGGGTTCCATGTTTCATACGAGATGGTAGCCCACCGAGTGATGAGGCATTGGTGTAGGGCCACAGATACCACCACCCACTGGGCCACCGATACCACCAGCTCTAGCAGTAGAGAGTGCACACCGCCTGAGTGCGTTTCACGAGTTCCAATGCCAAAGGTCTCTGAATTTTTGGGTAGACATGGACCCACAAGCAGCTAAGGATTGGATGGAGGCTATCGTGAGAGTTTTCAGATTGTTAGGGACGCCATCCAACCTCATGGTGATCTTTGTCACGAGTCTCATGCATGCAGCATTAGGCATATGGTGGAGCCTGATGATCTAGGTTTATGACGAGGCATCATTACTCTGGACAGACTTCGAGAGTCTCTTTCACTCAGAGTTTGTTCCAGCCACCCTTCGTGTGCTGCGGATTTAGGAGTTAATTCATATGTAGTAGGGAAGCATGACAGTAGGTTAGTACTCAACGAGGTTGACCGACCTCTCATGATACTCCACAAATATGGTGCGGGGCCCATTCTTCAGGGCGTAGACCATAGAGAAAGGACTCAGGAATGAAATTAGGGCTTCAATGATCCCCATCAGCATCCCGACACCGGAAGGGGTGCTGGAGTGATCCCTTGTAGTGGAGAGTTTTCTCACTGAGCAGTTACCACTTGAAAGACCCACCACAGGGTGACATGTTGCAGAGTCTTTTGCACCTGGCAGTAGATAGATGTCATAGAGGTCCAAGAGGACCATGACATCAGCTGGGCGACCCCCGGATACAGGTTCGGTTGTGCAGGGCACATGAGACAGATCCATCTATATGAGGAGCAGGCAGTGTGTTGCATGCGGCGGGCAGGGCCACATGACTCGTAACTACGCAACCCTCCATGCTGATGAGAAGAAGATAGTATAGGGACCTATAAGGAAGAGGTATATGTTTGACCATGTTGGTCCACCAGGATCAGGTGGACGTGGCGGAGGAGATGGCTGAGCAGCGGGTGGTGGACGATGTTTCGAGGGTCTACCACCACCACCACCACCAGGAGGTCCACCCCGACCAAAGGGAGTTGGCGGACAGAGGCAGGCTCAGCTCCATGCAGTCGAGCCCTATGACCATGGAGTACCTGAGATGATTCGAGGTACTATCTGTGTCTACTCCACCCTTTCTGCAGTACTTATAGACACAAGTGTGGGTCATTATTTTATTACTGATGCCCTTGTTTGGAGGTCGGAGATTCCAATGGAGCCGTTGGATCAATCCTTACGGCTAGAGAATCCTACAGGAGATGACTCGATGATTATGCACTGGTTCCAGTAGTGTGAGCATACTCTAGGAGGTGAGAGATTCGTCTGGGATCAGCTCGTAGAAAAGGCGAGGTATTACAGCATCATCTTGGGTATAGACTGGTTATCCACAGTTCATGCTCAAATTGACTGTATTAGGTGCAATGTGCGATGTGTCTACAAAGATGGGACCAGGTTCACCTTCACCGACTAGAAGAGAGCCTTTGGAGTGTAGGATGAAATTACATAGTGGAGGGGGAAACGAATCACACATCAGTTGTCTAGTCTCATCCTCAGAGCGGTTGATGTGCGGAGTCCGATTTTTCCTACAGTGGTGGATTAGTACGTGGATGTTTTTCCTAAGGATGTTCTAGGACTACCTCCTGACAGAGAGGTGGAATTCTATATTGACATGTACCCCGATATGGCACCAATATCTACTCCAGCATATCGAATGGATCCATATGAGCTTCGTGAGATGTGGGTACAGCTGGAGGACTTTCAGGGGAAAGGATTTATCTGACATAGTGTTTCACCCTGGGCATCCCCAATTTTGATCACCAAGAAGGCGGATGGGAGCTTGCGACTGTGTGTTGACTACCGTAGCTTGAATCAGGTGACCTTGAAGAACAATTACCCACTCTTGAGGATTGGAGACCGCTTTGATCAGCTCAAGTGAGCGAGATGGTTCTCGAAGATAGACATTAGGTCAGGCTATCACCATCTCAGAGTTCAAGACATGGATATGAAGAACAAGACCTTCAGGTGTCGATATGGCCACGATGATTTCTTGGTTATGCCCTTTGGCATAATCAAAGCTCCAGAAGTGTTCATGAGTCTCATGAACAAGATTTTCCAGCCTTACCTCAATCGTTTTGTCATAGTCTTCATCGACGACATACTGAACTACTCGACTAGTGAGGAGGAGCATGCCTACCATTTACGGGTAGTACTGGACACACTCTGAGAGCACTAGATTTATGGTAAGCTTTAGATGATCCAGTTATGGATTCGAGAGGTTCACTTCTTGGGTCACGTTATCTCGGTGAATGGAGTTGCAGTGGATCCAACGAAGATTGAGGCAGTGCTCGTTTGGGAACCACCCAGGAGTTTGACAGAGGTTCAGAGTTTTATGGGACTGGCTGGGTACTATCGGAGATCTGTGCCGGATTTCTCCAGAGTTGAAAAACCGCTTTTGGCTTTGAAAAAGAAGGGGCAACCCTTAGTGTCGCTAGAGAGATTCTAGCAGAGCTTTCAGGAGCTGAGGTAGATGTTGACTAGTGTGCCCATCTTGAGGCGTCTAGAGTAGGGAATTGGATACGTAGTTTACTACGATGGATCAGGGACCGGACTCGGGTGTGTCCCAATGTAGGAGCGAGTAGTGATCATGTATGGATCTCAGCAGTTGGGATAGCACGAGTAGAACTATGATAATCATGACCTGGAGTTATCAGCATCGGTCTTCGCCTTGAAGTTGTGGAGGCACTATCTGATGGGCGAGCGTTTTACAGTCTACTCTGACCACTAGAGTCTTAGGTAAATCTTCTCCCAGAAGGACCTGAACCTGAGACAGCGGAGATGGATTGAGTTCCTCTAGGACTATGACATTGAGATATTCTATACAACTAATAAGGGGAACATTGTAGCAGATGCTCTCAACAAGAGATCAGGCATTCAGCTGCTAGGAGAGACGACAAAGTAGCTGGCCGCGTTGTAGATGTCCTTTGTGGATTGTGATGGAGCAGCCTTTCAACAGTCTCTCACAGTCACTCCCCCACTTCTTCAAAGAGTTGGGGAGGCGTAGCATGGGGACGTTGACTGTGAGACGTTATGTGATCAGATATCCATAGGGCAGGAACTTGATGGATTTTCTGAAGGTGAGGACACATCATTCTAATCATAGGACGTACCATAGTACTAGTTGCACTTCAGGAGGAAGTGATGAGGGAATTCCACACATCCCCTTTGGCGGTACATCCAGAAGTGGCGAAGATGTATCAGGACCTCCGACGAAATCACTGGTGTCCAAGTATGAAGAAGGAAGTAGCAGAGTTTGTCTTTCAATGCCTCAAATGTCAGTATGTGAAGGCGGAGCACCAGGTTTCAGCAGGCTTGGTTCAACCCTTAGTGGTCCTAGAGTGGATGTGGGGAGAAATATCCATGGATTTTGTGATGGGAATTCCACGTACATCTAGAAGACATGACTCTATCTGGGTGATCGTTCACCGACTCAAGAATTAGACTCACTTCCTACCGATCAGAGTGTAGGTCTCAGTAGAGAGCATGTGACGCCTCTATATACAATAGATCATACAACTTCATTGTGTTCCATCAACGATCGTCTCCGATCGAGATTCCAGTTTCACTTTCCGGCTATGGAAGGGGTTACAGGAGGATTTCGGGTTGCAGATTCGCTTGAGCAACTCCTTCCATCCTCAGATGGATGGCTAGACTGAGAGGACCATTAAGAGTCTTGAGGATATGCTCCATGCATGCATTCTCGACTTTAGTCACTGCTGGGAGGATCACTTACCCTTGGTAGAGTCTGCGTATAACAACAACTACCACTCCACCATCGGGATGGAACCTTATGAGGCATTATATGGACGACCTTGCAGATCGCCTCTGTACTAGACTGACCCAAGGGAGTCAACTCTTGTTGGACTAGAGATGGTGCAGGCTATGATGGAGAAGGTGCAGATCATCCAGGAGTGGATGAAGACTATACAAAGAAAGCGGAATTCCTATGTTAATAAGAGACATAGACCACCGAAGATTGAGGATTGCAACCACATCTTTCTATGGGTCTCACCTCGACGAGGTCTATGGAGATTTGGCCAAGGCGGCATGTTATCTTCACGATTCAACAGACCTTTCCATGTCCTTAGTAGGGTAGGCGAGGTGGCTTACCGCCTAGCTCTTCCACCTCAATTGCACCGGGTTCACAACGTCTTCCACATTCTCAACTGAGGAGATATGTGCATGACCAATCCCAAATCATCGACCACGGGGAGTTGGATATCGATGATGGGGAAATATTCACAGAGGTCCTAGTAGAGATCGAGGATCTAAAGGGGAAGGTCCTATGTGGACGGTCGATTCCCATGGTGTATAATTTGCTGGCAGTACGAAAACCTCTAGCAGAGCACATGGGAGAGGGAGGCTCAGATGCGTGCTCAGTACCCCCGTTGGTTTTTAGTGTGAGTTATAGCTTATGGGGACGTACAACCCTAACGCGGGGAAAATGTAAAGACCCAGAAATTCCATGGATTTTTTTTAAATAAATTGAAATTTTAAGAGTCCACAGTTTCTGACGGCACATTATTCGGAGGCCCAGTGTGCCTGGAATCAATTTTTTATGTTTTTTTAGTGTACGTTTAGTAAATACACGAGCGATATTTTATATGTTTTGAACCATTTCTTGGAATTGAAATCTGATTACACCGATGAACTCGCAGTGCCAGTATTCTCTTAAGGGAACCTTTACCACAGTTGCATTTTATCGAGGATGGAAGTTATATTTGGGGGTTTTCTAAATAAAAATTTAATAAAAATTATGTGTAGCATATTTTTTTATGTGAGGTGGTTAAAACCACTAAAGGGAGGTTTGTGGTGGGGACCACCTGCATATTACCTCCCTTGAGAGGATATTACTAGGTGGGTCCCACATGGGCTTGAAACCCTTGGCACCCCCCATTTATGTGGGTTAAACCCTCCACCTTCCCTCATAATGGTGCCAACTCTCTCTCACAATTAATTATCTAAACTTACAATTCATTAATTGGATATATTTTTTAATTATTTTGAATTCATTATGCCATCATAGTAATATGTGTTATATTATTATGGTTGGAGTTGGCATAATTTTTCTTTTGTTTGGAGAATTGGGAGGAGCTCTTGGGAGAATCCTTGGAGAATTATCCTCTCCAACAAAGAACCATCGCCCGTGAAGAACACCTCTTCCTACCAATGAAGAACGTGAAGAACGATGGCGACGTCCACTATTCTTCAACTTCTTCCTTGGATGTCTTCTTTCTTCTCCTACCAGATGAAAGAAGGGAAGATGTAGCCCGGGAAGAATGTCGCCAACGATGACGTCATCTCCACCCGACATCAACAGAACAACACCGCCATCCCGAGACTCCGTCAAGCGAACACCGATTACGAGGTAGGGGTTATCCTTATGAATGATTTTAACCCCTATTCAATGTCATTAAATTTGTGGAATGATGTGCAAAATTTTATCATCGTAATGATGAGGGTTCGGACCACAAGAACATGGACCGACCCTCCCACCTTTGATTAACCTTGTTGATGACGATGGAGGCAGAGCGATGGTAGCCGGTGTCAGGTTTCCCTTAATGGTAACTAATGGCACAGGGCCGCTAGAAAATGGTGTGGTATTTTCATGCCCCGTGGAGGAGCTGAGGCCTGCGGCAAAATCGGGTCGCGACAGAAGAGGTGCGGCGTCGTCGCGCCGTGTGGAGGACCAACAGGCCGCGGCCAGGCCGGGCCACGGTGGTGAAGGCATGGCACCGTCGCGCCATGAAGAGATAAAGAGGACCTCGGTGACTCCATGCCATGGTAAAGGTGCGGCAGCGGCTGACCCGGCCGACCATCGTGGAGTCAGACCAGCCGGATCCTGCGACCTCTAAACTGGCGCAGCACGCCTGTTCTATTCGACGAACTAGGAGGGGTTTGACACCCCCTCCCTCGCGTGGCCAGCTGAGCTGCCAAAAGCAGGGCCACCACGGCCGGGCCGCCCAAGGCAGGGCCGCCCTCGTCCAAGCCGTCCCATGCGGTGCCGCCCTCGGTTGGGCCTCCCGAGCAGGGCCGCCCCTTAGCCGGTTCGCCACTCGACCAAGCCGCCCCAAGGCCGGGCCGCCTTGGGCTGAACCGTCCGTTGGGCCTTGCCGTCTCTTCGGGTCGGTCCATCCCCTCGGCCCGGGTCACTTCCTTAAACCGGGTCGGACCTGCGGACCGGGTCAGACCCCGGTTCAGACTGGGTCGGGCCGATTTAGTCTGACTCGGTCGGACCGGACCCAAACCCGCTATGGTCGTTTACACCTTTTAGCCCGCATCTACGGCTAAGGGTGTCTGATTGGCATAACGCCTACGACGATTGATTTCTTAGAGCGATATGATTATTTTGGCATACTCCACTTGAGTTTTGGACACAGTTGGGATACGGCCGGGTTGGTTTGAGCATAAAAACCAACCGGACCCTTGAAATGGAAATGCCAATAACTCTCAGACCGGTCATCCGATTGACGCGTCGTCTGTCACGTTGGGTTCCTTATGATGAGATGGAAATAAGGGATAAATAGACATTATACTTCATGGTAGTTGATGTATCGACACATGGATAGAGGAGCAGACCCTCTTAGAATTGAGAGTGCTGTGTGCGGGAACCCTAGGGCTGGCTGCGATGATACTGTACCAAAATCCTCTGTGGGTTCGACAGCGATGAATACTATAGCAGAATACTCTGTGAGTTCGACAACAATGACTACTGTACTGGGGTCCTACATGGGTCTAACAGTTCTAACTTATGTTCCTGTATCCTGTGTGGGTCCGATAGAATAGCTGGTCCCCTATCCTGTGTGGGCCTGACAGCTTAGCTGGTCCTATATCCTGTGTGGGTCTGACAGCTTAGATTATTTAGTGAATATATCTGATCATCTCTATCACTCTACAAAAGATGTATACTTGTGTGAGATGAGTCTTTTCTTTCAATAATTATCATAGATGTGATTGAATATACTTCATTTGTCTACTAGGTTGTGCTTGGGCTCGATATTTGGAGTCGGACTGTGATTGGTAACATAGGTATATGTTTGGGAATATACCTAAATAGGGTTGCTTGATAATTCATGATTGTATCTTTCTTATTTGGATTAAACTTAGTGGATTATATGAGACCTTCAAGGGTCTCAGGGTCCCCTACTGAGTATTTTTATACTCACCCATGCACGGGCTTCGCCCACACCTTGTTGTGTTCTATACAGACAATGGACATCAGTGATCGAGGTTGAGGGTGAAGGATGGGAGGCTTCTTAGAGCTGGACTAGATGGGGCATACCATAGAGACGAGTTGTTCGTGTTCTATACCTACCCTTCAGGTAGGATTCCTCGGTGGATGATCCGGGAGCTGTTTTCGCTTTTTAATTGTACTTGTTGTTCATTTGGGTTTGTATATTGGCCCACTTACTTTCATCAAACTTTTCATTTCTATTTTATTAATTTTTTCTTCTATATCTTGTGTTAAGATAGTGTCTGTTATAGGTTTAAAGGTAATTACTTCCCTTTTTATTGGGGTTACGCCTTTGGTGCTAGTTGCTAGCCCCTGTCCTATGGATGGTGGGCTTTGGGTAGTCACGACACGGGCCCTGAGGACGAGTCGTGACACCATAAGTTAATGTGTGGACCTATTATCTTGTAAATGATTTTATATGAGGTATTTTTCATATATTTAACATGAATAGTAATCATATTACTATTTATTCATGTTCACAATATTATCAGATTATTTTTCCCCATTCCTATGTTTTTGATGTACTCTTATGGATTATGATTGACTATTGATGATACATCACTCTTATGATTTGTGTATTTTTTTATTACAAAGAGTTTTCTATGACCCATGATTATGATAAATGAATTTATTGGTATGGTTTTCAAATATTAATCTCATTTTCTCATACCCTTATGCCAATGTTATTCTTAAATGATCATTGATATCTTCCTTTCATACCATTAATATACATATAATCTTACCTTTTTTCATTATTCCAAAGTATATTAAGAATATTTATATGTATTTTATTCCTAAAAAAAGGTAATATATGTGAAGAAATTAGTGGTATATGATATAGATTACTATAAACCATTATTTTATATATCAATGTTTCCAAAGACATTAAACCTCTACGGTTTTGGAATGGTTCTTAATTATGTGTAATGAATATTAATATAATAAAACGTAATAACTATTTATGTAATTTTTGGTTCACTTAATAACCCATGTATATTGATTATGTGATATGTTCAAAGGGAAGGATCCATTCTGATCTCAACATGTTGATGATATGAGACATTGTTTAGGGTAGATTCTATTATGAACCTTAATATTGATGACTTGTAGTTATTTTATGGGAGGGTTCCATCCTTGAGATGGTATTATGGGTGAGAACCGTTATTTCCCTTAGAATTGATATCTGACATATTCATACATGAAACTATCATTGGTTGAAGTAGGTATGTCCACTCCCGAGTGGCTTGAGAAGCACTCAAGGACATGATAGGGTTTTTTGTTCACAAATGTTTATTTATTTATTCTAATCATATATTTTATCATGAAATATATATTATGGATATGATAGGTAAACTATTGGTTGTGGCCTACTAATTTTACTCACACCCTACCCTGAAATCCCTGGCACATTGTTACCCAGGAAGATCTCATGATTACAAGAATGAGTAGGGTAGATACCCAATGTTATATTGTTGTGTTGGATAGCATGGATGTAGTAATGGGATGGGATAAAGATATCATTCAAGAGTAGGTGGTAGCTATTTTTTAGCTTTATTTATTTGGACGTAATTTTATTCAATATTCTCATAGGAGATCTTGTTGTAGTTTTCTTTACTCATGTGACATTTAGGTAGTTTATTCTATTATAGTTTGTGGTATGTTATTTACTTTTGGTTAGATTTATATATGATATTTCATTTCTTCTTTTGGGTATTATGATGACTATTTATATGTTTCTTACAATATGATTTATGGTTGTCTCTACTATAGGGAATTGTCTCCCCATAAAATCTCCCTAGAACCCTATTTCTTGTTAATAGCCATTAGAATATTAGGATGATCGGTTGAGGTCACACAACACTCCTATCTAGTTACTATTGGGTTAACTAGTATATGATGCTATATCAAGACTGACCTGAATAGTGAAACTATAACTAATATTTTTAGGCTTATGAACGACATGGGAATATTGAAGTTATGATGAACCATTTTTACATAACTACTGCACACTCCCACATCCTATCCCATTGATAAAGAAAAAAGGTAATTCCAAAACTATGTAAAAATCATGTTACCAGCATATATCTAAAAAGAAAATTCTATTTGGATCCAATTGAATCTCCATTCCAACAAACCTATGATTCAAATATATTTGTGTGTCTGTTTGAGAATATACACCATCTGAACTTATCAAATAATATTTCCTTATGTAGTGAATCTACAAAATTTTCTTTAGTGTGAATTTTATGCATATCAACACTTCACCGCCCATGTATCCAAAAACGTTATATTGTAATCCAATCAACAACATCCCCGAATGAAAATATGTATTCATTATAGTATGAATGGTGGTATTACTATCCAAAAATAAATTAATATGCTCTTGTCTACACTAGATAACCTCTATATACCTTCTCATCTAACTCTTCGATTTTCAAGTCTTTATAGACGACATGAAATCTGCCTTGGTCATAGATAAGGCCACAATAGGATGAACCTTTGAAGTCTAGTTCATTGTTTTTATAAGAGTAAATATATAACCACTTATGGATTTTAATATATCAAAATTTCCTATAAAATCTGAACAAATATAGCTTATGATAGTGAACTCTAATGCTCTATAATAGAATGAATCATCAAAGGTATCCCTGATATATATTAGAATCTCATTCACCATGTTCCAAATACCCCATACTTGATTATCTATGTACCAATATATTGGACTCCCTATATGTTCAATGTTTTTATTAGTATAAATCATAAAAAACAATAGAATCTCCACTAGAAATGCATATGGTACTGGAGATATCTCTATATACTCTAGTTTACTATTGGGATAATTGTAGAGGATACCTAGAAATTAATATGAATAGGTGTATATATTATCTAATAGTCATATGTGTTTTAGTGCATCAATTTTTCCTCAATTCATTTTTATAAAATATCTAAACATTCTGATTATTTATGTCTTAAAAATTTATATCATTAGAATCTTGTTTACCAGTCCCAATGCATTCATATCAAACTCCATAGACAACTATGAGTTCATCTTTTGGAAAACATGGTTTGTAGGATGAGTAAAGAACTTATTGGTATGATGTAGGCTCTAAAATATTGATATAAAATACTTGATTCTTATATCAGGAGTCTTGGTAACAGTAAATTTAATTCATCTAGATATAGTATATATATTTTTGTTTATGAATATCATTAGGGAGAAAAGTTACCTTTACATATAGATACTCTTGATGTAAATTGTACCTAGCACACATAGAATCAATATAAAGTTCTCTACAATAGGATTTGAGATATTAGATATCTCCATAACCTTACATCTATCATTTTTGTATAATCACCTTTTTATTTCTAGACGTCCTCTACTAATAATCACCAGAGGCCACTATAGTATTATTTTTATATGCTATTTCACTTCTAAATATGGTAGTTTATTTTATATGGGATGTGTTTAGATAGACTCCTAAAATAATTTCACTCATTGTGGAAGGGATCATAACACCACTAATAATTATCACTACCAACATGGTCCTCCATGTGGGTATCCAACTTTACGACATAACCATTCAAAAAAATACCTTATACTCGATGTATCAACCATTGTAATATGAGTTTTTCAATTAGTAGTTATTAGATGTATATTGAAGTGTATATAGTTGATTAGGATTAAATTTGAGATGACTGAAGGTGTTCTGGAAGGAGTTAGAACAAAATCATGATGCATGGCAGAGGACCACACCATGAATGGAATGTATGTTATATAATTTTCAATGACCACTATTGCATAAGGTTTTTATTTCGAATGTGTAATGTTCATGTATTCATATGTAAAATTCTATCCTTTTACATTTTAGAGAGAAAATTTAATTATGTTGTGGGATTTAAGACTACACTTCAAAGGAGAAAGTTTTGAAATGAGGCTAAGTGTTAAATAAAATAGTTATGCATACAATTAAAGAATAATTGGGTAAGAGTCATTAAGATGTCTTTTAAGGGTATCCTACCTAAAATAGGGAGAAAATTAAATTATTTTGTACTTTTCCTAAATTTATAGTATATAGGATACAAGTTGTAGCACATATAGCCTTTCTTTGAAGAATGCTTAGAATTTTTTTTGAAACTTCCAATTGAGAGAGGTATTTTCCAAATAAAATAATTGCATAACAATTAGTCAAGGATAATCGAGGAGAATATCGTAATATGATATCCATTACATAAAGGAATACTGGGAGTTTTTTAGTTGTTTTGGGTGTTTGAGTATGTTCATGACATAGAATATGTTTACACCATAATAAGATTTGCGTTTATGAATACCAAGAGGTGATTGCACTATGATCTACCAAGGATATAAATATGGGATCTAGTTAATGAATAAAAATCTATTTTGTGGACATTATACATACATTTGGGAATGAAACCACATCATAATAAAGTATTTTCTATAGAAAACATCTATTAAAGAAGGATATCATTTTATGAAGATAGTTAATTTAAGATTTTTTATATGTTCTAATTTATTTTGTAAATATTGGGAGTTAGTTGACGTAATAGGGTGTTAATTCATGTTTTATGTATCCATTATGTTGATTATCGGTAAATAATTTAATGAACAGGTTTTTAGAGAAATGAATTCGTAATTTAAAGAAGATTAAAAATGAAGTAAAAAAATAGAGAAGAATTAATATAAAAAATTTATAAAAATAGAGAGAAAATACTAAATTTTAAAGATATAGAAAACTGGTAAAACAGAAAACGATTACTGGAGTAAATAAAATTAATATATTTAAATGAAGAATGAATTGAATCACAATGATAAGCCCCTTTGTGGTAGTTCCTCTATTATTATAAGTATTATTTTCCAAATAGAATATAACACATATATTGAGTAGTATTAACCCCTTTTATGTTGACACATTATCATCATATGCTACATAAACTACCCATTTATGGTGGACTAAGTAAGATTTCTATACCTAATTTAATTTCTACATCCATATAATGTATGTGTGTTTGAAAATTGATTATTTCATGTTTTTTACTAATGTGAGAATAAGGTCCAATAAATATATTAAGTTCCAACTAGATTGTAACAATTAGAGGTGGAGGGTGAATAATTTATCCTCTTTTTTATTTATGTTGTTCACCCTTTAGAACACAACCAATTGAATTAGTGACGCTAATTAATCCTCTCAATTGAGTATCTCAACCTTTCCTCATATGTATAAATAAAATAAAAATCAAAACACTTGATATTTACAAGGTTCATCACCAATTACTACACTTATTCATGTTGGTTATCCCCCATATGGATTCATATATTACTTTACAAATGTATTTAAACCAATGAATACATAGTGTTCAAAAACCACTTTTAAAATCCAATAAAATACACAAAATATCGATAAAAATATGATCCAATAATGATATAAAACACTCAGTGATCACTTCACATCTTGATTATAATCCTCTAAAATCATATGGATAAATAAATATGTATGTGTACTTCTTCTTCAAGAACATCAACATATGATGTCGGTGATCAACATACAGTTCTATAGACTTCCACTAGAATCTATATGATGTGGTCTTCCACAATTTATGTAGATGTGTTACCTCATGAGCTCTATTTAATTCATTATAATCTTCATAGAACTATCCTTCATCAGGAATACACAGAGTCCTCTAACATATTTTTTTCTCTTACTTATAGGTGCTGATCCCCCTACTTAAACAGGGGAGGCTATGAACCAATACATTGGACTTCTAGAGCCACCATAATGGTTTATAAAAAAATACCATTAACTCCTCAATTCACATCCCATGATTTTCTCCATAAATGCTATAATGTAACTTCTCATGGTCCTTCCCTCTTCTATTTTCATCATGAAATAAATCCACATTTATTTCACAAAATTTAATTCCATAATCTCCTTTGATTAATTATAGAATCATGTCCCCAAAATTAAGCCTATTATTATTGAGGCATTAACGATATGTCTAAGACATTACATAATTAATTCAATCTAGTTTCACATGTCACAACTCAAACTCCCTTCTCAAAAGCATAGTTTATAATTCTGGGGAATGTTTCCTTAAACACAAAACCACCATGGGTATAGTCACCAATTTTCGGCCATTTTTTAATGTTGATCCACATTTTGACCCCAAATTTCTTCTCCATGGGTTTAGGGACTGATTTTTTGTAAATTTAAAAAATGTACAGCATCATAATGATCTCTTGTCGTCCATTTCATCCTCAACACTCATTTTTGGCATCCTAGTTTTTGATAGAAGACTTCGCAGGCACTGTGGAATACACCATAGGTTTGGTTAATAATGTTTTGAACTTTTCAATGTCTAGGGTATCCATACAATTCAATTATTAGACCACATCCTCCATTATTCCTATAGTGGGCCCAACCATGTTTCACCGGTGAACCAAATGATCACCATGGGGACCATTATAGCATGATTGTAACGCCCTGAACCCAGTTACCCAGAGTCAGTAAATTATTACATAAAATTGGCATGATAAAAGGAATCATGTTGCAAAAGACCAATCAATTTTAATAGCCTTAGACGTACTAGATACATACATAAGTTTTACATTACATCATAAAATAAAACAACAACAACATTGTGTCCCCTTTGAACATTCTTATATCTACTACCATATTCCTACAGGTTATACGTAATACAATTCATGGAATAATGGGAAAAAACATAAGTAAGGGGGTGAGATCATATGCTCAGTAACAGTTAATAATTTAGCAGAATCAATAAACTTTTAACGCAATATGTTTAATAAAAACAACAATTTTATCATAAACATGAACATAATATAGAGAAAATAAAAAAACATTACCATATAAACATAAACATTGATATTATACTAGTATAATAATGACATGTAAAAATTAATTTCATAATGAGGGGATGACTAATGTCAGACATCATTACCACATAGTCAAGTCGTTGTGCCAATACTACAAATAAATTTTTTGTTAAGGCCTTGTGCAAGACACTAATTTGTCACATGAGACATACTGATGCATCGATGAGCTATACCAGTATCCACCCATGACATACTAATTCCACAAAATTCCTCATATGAAAATTTGAAACATAACATAAATATTCTTATTAAAACTAGCATATGAAATGTCAATAATTTAAACATAATCCATTAATGGTAAAAAATAGCACATCCACAGTTAAACATATCATAACTCATTCAACATAGAATGTGATATTGTATTATAATATACCAACCTCAATCATGACTAATATTCAGTAAAGTATGTTGACATAGTTGAAAATGATCAGTAAATTTTATTTGAGAGAAATATTGCTTTTTGTGAAATCATTTACAAGTCACACATTTATAAAGGAAGCCATTTAAAGTATATTTTTTAATCAAAGTGTCCCATACCACATTAAAGATTTTAATGGAATTAACATTTTAAACCATTAATATCCATATAAATAAATCCTTAAAACCATTTTGAAAACACTAAAATTAATGAGAAATTTTTATAATAATAAATCTTTAAGACATTTAAAACAATGTTTTAGTTAAAGAGGTCCTAACCAAATTAGAGACGCATGAATACAAATAATTGAGAAATAACATTAATCAAAGCTTATAATAACATTAGAATAATGATATTCATGATACAATATGTCAAAGGGAATTATATACACCATATAAATGTTAATTGGTGTATAATAACAAATAAGTCCTAATGGGATGTAAATTGAGACAAAGTCCCTTGAAAAGATCGTATTCTTATATTAAGAACATATCAATGACATAATTATGTGTGAAAAATAAGAATACACCCAATATAACTGGATATTAAGTGTAAAACAATCATAGGTCATTCACACATATTCATAGCATGACATAGTCAAGATGTTGAAGTTTAACCCAAAGAATTGAAATTGTGTTAAGAAGTTTTCTTACAGAAATTCGACAGCCTTACGACGTCACTTTAAAATTCAGAAAATGAGTTGATGAGAGAGAAAAAGATCTCTCATAACATGGACATAAAATTTATAGCAATAAGTATATATAATAACATATCCCAACATAATAAAATCGAAAATTCAAAAGACAGAACAAAAAATAAGTCTTTAATAAGAAGAGAAGAGTGAAAGGTTCTATTTATGAAACATACACCACATGAAAGAAAGAGTATACAATGAAGATGTAAATACCCATAAATAATATTATATTACACTATTAATACAATAATGGGTAGTACATACACCGCATAAAAGGAAATAGTGGAAAATATAGAATGAATCTCACGGGAATAAAAAGTGAGATGAAAACCCGTTACCTCGTTGTAATCAATAGAGTCGTATAAACAAAAGTGAATAACCATCAAATGAATCACAAAATACCATGAATATAAAGAGAATAATTATAATATATATTAAATGTCAGTACACAATAAACCACATGCAATAAATAAGTGGAGAATAAAGGAAAACTCATGAAATTAAAAGTTAGATAAGAAACCCCTTACCTCATTGTAATCAATCGAGTAATATGAACAGATGTTAATAACCATAAAATGAATCACATAATACCATGAATAAAAATATAATCATGATAATATATATTAAATGTAAGTACACAATACACCACATGCAATAAATAAGTGGTGAACAATGGAAATCTCATGGAATTAAAAGTGAGATAAGAATCCCCTTACCTTGTGTCCAACTTGACTGGTATGTTCTGGGTTCGTCATGAATAATAAACATAATTTAATTTATACTTAAATAAAAACATTATTAAATTTTATTATTCATTTTTAAATCACTTATTAACTTACTATAACAATTAGTTAATTATTTTAGTTCATATCATACATTTTATCGGTGTTCATAACTTTAGTAAAAAATAAACTTGTTATAATTAAAAATTGTCCATGTGCTCAAAAGTACATTATCTCCAGAATTATATTAATTATTTAGGTATCATATATATCATATATATCCAGTGTATATGTATTTATAATATTCCATATCATTTAGAGTTATGAAATTAAACGTACCGTTCATGGAACCTGTAATCCGTACGTACACATGAACACTAATTTCATTTCTATTTTATACATAAAGGAATGAAAAAAAATAATACATAGGTAAATTATAATTCCAGTATAATATCAATTTCATGTCATTTAATTAATTCCATCCTTTATATGTTACATGTATTGAATGAATGAGTCATAAAACATTGAGGGGTGGTAGTTTACACTTCCTCAAATGAAATTATCGTATTTACCCATTATGGAAACCATAAAGGTATGATATAAATGAAAAATAAATAAGTGTAGAGATATATAAATATAATTTCTATCACATGTAAATAATGTTCCATATTAATGTCCTCCATGAGAGGCGGTAGGATATAATTGAGGAATCATCGTTTCATGAGGCAGTAGTTTGCTGTCCATAGAAACAGTACATTCTTTTCCCATTACATGGTGGTGTGTGTAGGTGTAGCTCATATAATTCTCATAAAACAAAATTTTATATTTAGGATAATTTTTTTTTATAAAATAATGGAATAGAAAGAGTTTGGTGGGTTGGAGAAGTAAAATAAATGAAGAGATCTTTAGGGAAGACGTTACCTTAAAATCGGGTAACTCCCTTTGGTTTGAACCAAAAGGATTTCATGAAGGGCCTTATGCCTAATGTAAGGCTTATAGGTATATGAGAGACATAATGATAGATTATTTGGGTATAGTTTGGACAAAACAATGGGATTTAGAGATGTGAGTAATGGGTTACATGTGATGGCTTTTTATAAGGGGGAGGAGGGGCTTTTTAAAAATGTTTGAGAATATTATTTTATTATATAATTATTTTCGTTTTCTAAATGGCCAAAACATATTAAATTATAGGATAAGATGACTCATATACAAAATAATATCATCCAATAAGAATTGGACCGGTTATGGATATTCTTTTAATTGTTATAATCTTATTTATTTAAATCATTCATTAATGAGTTAAACATTGCATCATTACTGTGTCATAAATAATTTTATTTATTTGATGTATAAAATTATAAATAAATACCATGATGTAGAAAATATTTTCAGTATTCAAAATAATATTTATAGTCGAAGAGATAACCAATATAACCTCATGGAATATTTGATTTACTAAAAGATATATGTTTATGCCATTTTTGTCATTACTTATTAATTAATATAAAGTGTCATTTTCATTCATATGTGGCTCCATGTGGTCCCAAAATAATCCCAATGATTCACACTATAGGAAATGTACCAACTAAAAGGATTAGGACACATGTTAGGGTAATTTAATATTATTATAATATTATTTTTACCTTCAATTTCTATATTTACCTTTAACCACCGTAAATAAAAGTCAAAAGATACTATTCAATAAATATTATTTTAATATTATTAAACCACGTTTACATACTAATAACATCCATTTATGTTATATTTTTGAAATTCAATTCATAGAAGCGGTAAAATTTCATTTTAATGAAACATTCGTTAATTTAACTAATACTCAGTGATTTCACTATTCATAAATAATTGAAGTTTTTTCTGAAAAATAACATAAAATCAGCCTAAGATTTATTTTATATTCAGAATTCAAAAATTATATCTATTTCAACATATTCAAAACATAGAAGTTTCATTAATTAATTTAAAATTAATTCCCGTTTTCAAAACAAAAAATGATTTTTTTAAGAAATAATAAACATCAAAAGATTGACACTTGTTTATGTCCAATTTCAAAGTGAAATTACTTCCAATGGCCAAAAATTGATTAAATGGTAAAAATATAATCTAATTAAACATTGAAACAATTTTAAAAGATAATATCACCATATAAATATATTATATTAAAAGGAAATTTTGAATTAAAATACAATATTTCTCAATATGCATTAAAATATGAAAAATATCTGAAAAATACCAAATTTCATACAAAGTAAATTTTTATATCCTTATTATAATGAATAATTTTATTTAGTAAAATTTAATATATTAAATTTTAAAATATTGGATTTTAAAAGGGGTCTCCATTAAAAGGTGGTAAAATTTCATTTTTTTGAAAAATACTTCTTTTATCTGAAAAATTGAATTCGTTCTTATAATATATCTAAGAAACAAATAATACAGAATTTAAAATTATATGGAGTATAAAAAATAAAAAATTCAGTTAATACTATTCATAACCACTTTTTGAACGTCTAGTTTTGTAAGTCGTCATTCACTCGAACTCGGTGTTGTGTGTGGTGCAAGCTATTGAATTACTTAAAAGATATATTGTACTCTAAAATCATGGGATGTTACATTATCCCCTCCTTCAATAAATTTAATCCTTGAAATTTAATCTTTGGATTGAAATATTGAGTTTTGGAATTTCAAAATATCTTACATGAAATCCCACATAAAAAAATGGATTAATGAGGCCTCTATTTTAAAATAAAGAAAGGTAAGTATGAAGGTTACCAAAAATAACACATACTAGGGTTCCATGTTAAAAAAAATGGATTTGGAAGATAAATATTACCATCATGTTATGATGTAGAGTGATCAAGAATATTATTAGGAAAAATTGAATGATCTGAAAGCCATAAAATTGTGATTGGATGATAGGTCTTTGATTACCCAGTCAGAAACGTAATCGGGCAGTGTTTTTGTTTTACGATCCTTTTCATAATGTTAAGGAATTTATTTTTGAGATTAACTAAGAGCATAAGGATATATACTTACTTTACATTTAGTGTTTAATCCTTTAATAAATTTCAACCATAAACTCATCTTTTCTCCAAACTATGAGTACTCAAGATTACATGGTCATACCTGAAGTTCCAAAATCCACTTAGAGAGAATCACATAATTTACAAACGATGAACTATATATTTTCCTTGTCTTTAGAAATTAACCAATACCAACATTTTTAGTACAAGATCATATGATCCCAAAAAATTATAATCCTTTTTTGAAATAAATACTACTCTTAATATCCAAAATTAAACAAATAGTACCCAAAGTTCAACAAAGACCCTTCAACAAAAAATTGTCCTTAAAATTATTCAAAACAATCGAAACTATGTTTGAAACCCAAAATTCAAAATGATTTGATCACATAGTATTATATGATAAATATTAATATTTATTTCCAAATAACATCAACTACTACGAAATTCACATACATAAAAGTAATTAACATATTCACATATTCTCTATGATAGGTTAATCATTTACATAAATAACTCAAATCTCTATATATCCACAATAAAAACATAGATTCTTCCAAAATAAAAATCTATCATTACTCATCAAATGAATTCCCATAGTATTATATTTTCCTTAGGCATATAGTGTTCCCAAAAGAGAGAGTGTCTTTCAAATTAACATTCATCACTTAATCACCAAATAATTTTCTTATACTAAGGATATGCATTTGAAAAATCATAAGTTCCCAAAATAATCATATTCTTGATCTATAAAATCATTTAACTAACAAGTGTTAGTCATACTAACCAAGGAATTCACATAGTCCGGTGGTAGGTGGTAAGTCTGAATCACACTTTGGTTCTGGGTTTGATTCTCGTAGCTCTGTTTGACACGACGGGTTGTCACACGGTCTGGGTGTTGTCCTTTTTCAAAAACTATATAATTTGATAACAGTTCCAAAAAATGAGATAAATCCCACATAAATAACTATAACATATTTTAACCACAAATGTTATCTCAATCCTCTTATTATCATCCCAAAGAGTAATAATATGTAATTGACTCAAATTGATGGATCATTTAAACCTAAATGGTTCTCTATGGCTATATCCACAAAAGAAAACATACTTCTTCCTGTAATAGAATTTTCACAAAACAAACTACATGGTTACACATATAATAGAAAAGTCTTCAAAAGTAATCCCATAAACAATGATCATTAATACCTTTTAACATTTCACCATCCATTTATTTCCACATAAGTTCTTCCTTGACCTAGAGGTTATCCTATGGAAAAGTGAATTGACTCAGGTAATTCCAAGGTCCCCTACATTTATTAAAAATTATTATAATTGAATTATTAGGATCATTTTTATTTTCTTCTATAGTACTCTTCATTTTTCCTCGGCAATTCATTACTTTAAGCCTTCTTTCCCACACATAAACCATTTCTTTGTTCTATTTAGACACATTCCTGGGTGTCTCCTTCAATATTTCTCGCATGATGGAAATTTATCTTTCTTTTTTCCATGGTCTCCACTGATAGATCTCTTATCATTCTCAGCCATTCCATTCTTTTTTGAGTTTGGGAGTTGGTTAATGTATATATTGTTGATCATATTTTTGGAAAACTGTGTCACGAACCCCTCCCACCAAAGATTCCCCTCCTGAGATGGCAATGGTGAAAGGGAGATAATGACCCCCAAGTCCTGCCTCCAGTAGGCCTCGGGGTGGCGACTAGCACCAAGGGTATGAGTTTTCACAAATATGGGATGCATTACCCTTTTTTTATTTTTAATGATCGGGAAATAGGACATGTCAACCACCAAAAAGGAAAAAGAACAAGTGTATAGAAACAAACCCAAACCAAGCCCACATGCATGTTTAAACAATTTTATAACAAGGTATAAGTACAAGAAAGATCAAAGTACAATACCAAAAGAAAAAAAAGGTACAACAACAACAACATCTCCAACTGTCTGACTAGTAGGGTCCCGCACGACCCTGGTAGTCCTCCTGGAAACCTGAAAGTTAACGTAGGGTGAGCATACAAGTATAATCAGTAGGGAAACCTAAAACTCTTGTGCAAAAGTGGGGAGACATCCTAATGTCCCGTGAGAACAGCAGAAGAAACCTAGCAAGGAATTCAATCCACCAAACCTCACCATCCACACTCACCAAAAACACAGTCACAACAGGTAGTAGTATATAAGAACAAGAGTATTGGGTACCCTGAACTATTTCCCATTAGTTAGCTTCTCTTCCTAATGACGAACGTCCTGACGCTGCCACACTCTCCCTGCCCGTACACACCTGGGCCTCACAACCACGTATCCCACCCACACACACCTGGGCCTCACAACCACGTATCGCGCCCGCACACACCTGGGCCTCACAACCATGTATCCCGCCCGCACACACCTGGGCCTCACAACCACGTATCATTCCCGCACACACCTGGGCCTTATCCCGAAGATTCTTGAGAAACAGTAGAACCTACCTGAAGAGTCTTGGGATAAAACCGCCCCAATCGAAACCTACCCGAAGAGTCATAGGTGTATGGTCGCCTCAAGCCATCACAGCTTAGGGGATAAGGAGCATGAAGGAGCCAGTAACTAAGGGAAAAACACCCTCTCCCATAAAATGGGAGTATTCGGCACTAAGTGCTCAACATGGGTGGGGTGTGATAAAACACAAAAGATACACATATATATATACCAACCAGACAGCCCAACCTATGGCTTCTAAAAAGAGAAACTGAGCACGTGCCTCAGCACTGCTACTATGAAGCATGCATACAACAAGCAACCCAACCCCCTTTAGGTTTTCACATTTCAGAAGAAATAGTTATTTCGTTCCTTAACTACTGGGAAACTATCCACAACTAACCACACCAAAAATTCGTAAAACATATCCCTATCATCCACAAAACAAGTTAGGAAAATCACAACAAAGTCCCTTCTATCAACCAACCAACCCCATTGATTATTATTTCCGTTTCATTACCATGCCCCACCATCCATTAATTCTTCCACTTTTATTTATTAAACACAACCCATAACCCGGTCACATTAAAACCCAACCCTGCAGCCCCGCTGCCAACAGCCACAACTACAACCGCACCGAAACCCGTACATCATCATCCCTTTAATACCATTTATTGCATCCCCACTGTCCGTTACCAACACAATATTCACACCAACCCACAACCAAGTCAACCGCAGCCCCACTGCTCACCCGATCCACAACAACCCACAAAACACCCCCAATACATGCCACGTAACCAATCCAACACCCACATGTTCATTATTCCATTTTGTTTAACCGGGTTGATCACACAAGGGTTCCAGATTTTAACATACAACATTACATGATTATCCAATTTCCACATCCCACAAGCTTCCATCCATAAGAAAATACAGAAGGAGAGGGAAACATTTTATTTCGTAAGCAAAGGCCCCCAACGACCGTGAATTTCAGTAGGTAGAATCTCATTCAATTCCCAAAATAATATCACAGGATATAAAGTAACAGTAATCACAACATCCCATCCCTGTTAAATAAGCCAGTTATTATCTTCATTAAATTGGTTCAAAAGTGTTTCACGTAAACAAGAGAACACCCACCCTGCATGATGCACAAATTAGAGAGACGAAGGTAAAACCCCTACCTCAACAGGTTCTTAATCACAACGCTCCTCTAGATCAACCTTTGAAGATGTCCGTCGGCATATGTAACTTCTGTTGGGTCCTAGAAAAACCTCCTCGGGTGGAAGTCGGAAAGAAAAGGCCAAAGGAAAGTCAACAGATCCAATCTCGGATACTTTGCCTCGTCGTTACGATCCAGTGGCCACTGACGGATCTTAAATCGGAGCTCCGACGAAGAAGTTATGGAAGAAAGATCATTCGAGTCTCTTGAAAGAGCTCTGCTCAGAGTAGAGGAGAGGAGAGGAGAGGGGTGAGTTGAAAGGAGGAGGGGACCTATCCTTTTATAGTCATGAAAAGAAAAAGTACATGGCGTGTACTTTATGGTACACAGTGTGTACTTGGTTCTTTCACACAGTCTCCACGCGGCTTCCAACACGGCTCTGCAACCATTGACTGGTCAACACACGGTTTGAGGGTAACACATACACAGGGAAGGACTACACGGCGTGTAGTTTAGACACACGACATTTACTCATTTAATACACACAACAAGGACACAACTCCAACACGGTGCACGACCATTGACTGGTGACGCGTACGCGGGGAAGGACTACACGGCGTGTAGAACTGGACACACGACATGCACCCATTACTCCACCCAGCAAGGACACGACCTGAAACATGGGGTATACCTGGGAAGGGGGTACATGTCGTGTACTCAAAATACACGGCATGTAGTTTCAAAATTCTTAAAAGTGTGGGAAAAGTCCATTTTACCCTCCAGAACACTTCTTGACCTTCTTTTTGACAAAGGAATGGGCTGGAGTGGTTCGGGCCATTACATCAGATACCTCTTAAAACATTCTCGTCCCCGAGAATTCAAAAACAAACCCAGAGGAACCCAACAAGATACCTCTTAGGGTTCTCGTTATAATAGTAACCCAACCAACAACCCTAATCATATGTGTTAGGAATTCCTTCTCCTATGTCGAGATATTATCCGCTTTAGGTGGCACTGACTCGCCTGCACGGGTTTAATCTCATCCTCATTAATGTGTCTCGATTAAGAATTGGGTCTTCCCACATTTATACATTAGGATTTTTCAACTCTTACTAAACCCAACACCACACAACCAACACACTGCCCGAACACATGGGTTTGGGAAATTCCTTCACCTATGTCAAGATATTATCAGCTTTAGGCGGCACTGACTCGCCCGCATGGGTTCAATCGCATCCGCGTTAATGCGTCTCAATTAAGGTTCAGGTTTTTCCCTTTCCCACACATCCGGCCATGTTACACATTACTAGGGAACAAAGAAACAAAGGGTCTCACAACTGACAAGCCAAGCATTACATATATCAAAGGTACAGAGTACAACATCAACACAAAGATCAGAAGAACAAGGAAAAAACACAAGATACGCTGGTCTGGCCTCCAACTGGTATACTCAGTACCAGTGGTATGGAAAATCTCTCTACGTCTAGTCCCAAAGAATGGGCTACACCAGGTGCAACAAAGGAGTGCAAATCTCCTGAATTGAAAAAAGCAGGAACAAGAGTGCTGAACAAACAAATCGTACCTCGCACCACCTCTGGTCCTACCGGAGCTGTCAACTCTACTGCATCCAACTGTTCACGCCCAAATCCTCTGCCTCTCTGATGTCGACTAGGTGCCAAGCGATACGGTAAACAAAGAATGCCTAAGCCCGAGTAGTAAGGAAAACTCAAGGTTTTATTTTATCATTTTATTCCAATTTCTTTCCCAGAACACCCAAATCAAGTAAAACACAATCATGATGATGCATGTACCTTCCCTAGGGTCTCTACCCTGCAATCAATGTAGTATCACTTGGTCGTTCGATAGGCTTAGAGTCCTTGAATTGGATCATGGGGGGCCCTAAAATCCCGTGTCCTAGCCAGTCTTCCCTGGCCTATTGTCACGCACCAAGATTAACTAACACTGTTGCCCTACCATCCCATGCAATCCTCACTGTGCCTAACTCCAGACTCCATCCTTTCTCTCATCCTCCACTCTGATACCATTCTGTCATGACCCCCTCCCACCAAAGATGCCTCTCCTAAGCTGGCAATGGTGAAAGGGAGATAATGACCCCCGAGTCCCACCTCCAGTAGTCCCCGGGGTGGCGACTAGCACCAAGGGTATGAGTTTTCACAAATATGGAAGGCATTACCCTTTTTTTATTTTTAATGAACAGGAAATAGGAAAAAGTCAACCCCCAAAATGGAAAAAGAACAATTCTATAGAAATAATCCCAAACCAAGCCCACATGCATGTTTAAACAATTTTATAACATGGTACAAGTACAAGAAAGCTCAAAGTACAATACCAAAAGAAAACAAAGGTATATCAATAACAACAACTCCAACTGTCTAACTAGTAGGGTCACGCACAACCCTGGTAGTCCTCCTGGAAACCTGAATGTAAATGTTGGGTGAGCATATAAGTATACTCAGTAGGGAAACCTAAAGCTCTCATGCACAAGTGGGGAGACATCATAATGTCCCATGAGAACAACAGAAGAAACCTAGCAAGGAATTCTATCCACCCAACCTCACCAGTCACACTCACCAAAAACACAGTCACAACAGGTAGTAGTATATAAGAACAAGAGTATTGGGTACCCCACACCATTTCCCATTAGTTAGCTTCTCTTCCTAACGGCGAACGTCCTGACGCTGCCACACTCTCCCCGCCCGTACACCCCTGGGCCTCACAACCACGTATCCCGCCCACACACACATGGGCCTCACAACCACGTATCCTGCCCGCACACACCTGGGCCTCACAACCACGTATCCTGCCCACACACACCTGGGCCTCATCCCGATGATTCTTGGGAAACAGTAGAACCTGCCCGAAGAGTCTTGGGATAGAACCACCCCAATCGAAACCTACCCGAAGAGTCTT
The DNA here is from genome assembly GCA_963277665.1 of Viscum album. Lineage (NCBI taxonomy): Eukaryota > Viridiplantae > Streptophyta > Magnoliopsida > Santalales > Viscaceae > Viscum > Viscum album. The sequence goes on from OY728130.1 coordinate 1,630,118,419, forward strand.
AGGTTTAAGGTCACATCAAGCCATCACAGCCTATGGGAGAAGGAGAAGAAAGGAGCTAGTAACTAAGGGAAAACACTGTCTCCAATAAAATGGGAGTGTTCGGCACTAAGTTCTCAACATGGGTGGGGTGCGATAAAACACAAAAGATACAGATATATATATATACAAACAACACAGCCCAACCTATGGCTTCTAAAAAGGGAAACTGAGCACGTGCCTCGGCACTGCTACTACGAAGCTTGCATACAACAAACAACCCAACCCCCTTTAGGTTTTCACATTTCAGTAGAAAAAGTTATTTAGTTCCTTAACTACTGGGCAACTATACACAACTAATGACATGAAACATTCGTAAAACATATCCTTGTCATCCACAAAACAAGTTAGGAAAAGCACAACAAAGTCCCTCTTATCAACCAACCAACCCCATTGATTATTATTTCCGTTTCATTACCACGCCCCACCATCCATTAATTAATTCACTTTTATTTATTAAACACAACCCATAACCCGTTCACATTAAATACCAGCCCTACAACCCCGCTACCATCCGCCATAACCACAACCGCACCAAAACCCGTACATCATCATCCCTTTAATACCATTTATTGCAGCCCCACTGTCTGTTACCAACACAACATTCGCACCAACCCACAACCAAGTCAACCATAGCCCCGCTGCTCCCCCGATCCACAAAAACCCACAATACACCCCCAACACATGCCACATAACCAAGAAAACACCCACAAGTTCATTATTCCATCTTGTTTAACCAGGGTGATCACACAAGGGTTCCTGATTTTAACAGCCAACTTTACGTGATTATCCAATTTCTACATCCCACAAGCTTCCATCCCTAAGAAAATAAAGAAGGAGAGGAAAAATTTAATTGTGTAAGCAATGGCCCCCAACAACCATGATTTTCAGTAAGTATAAGCTCATACAATTCACAACATAATATCACAGGATATAAAGTAACAACAATCACAAATTCCTATCCCTATTAAATAAGCCAGTTATTATCTTCATTAAACTGGTTCAAAAGTGTTTCACGTAAACAAGAGAACGCCCACCCCACATGATGCACAAATTAGATAGAAGAAGGTAAAATCCCTACCTCAATGGGTTCTTGATCGCAACGCTCCTCTGGATCAAACTTAGAAGACATTCGTCGGCGACCGTCACTTATGTCAGGTCCCGGAAAAACCGCATCAGGTGGAAGTCGGAAAGAAAATTCTGAAGGAAAGTCAACTAATCTAATCTCGGAAGCTCCGCCTCGCCGTTACGATCCCGTGGTCGCTGACGGGTCGTAAATCGGAGCTCGGATGAAAAAGTTATGAAAGAAAGAGCCTTCGAGTCTCTTGAGAGAGCTCTTCTCAGAGGAGAGGAGAGGAGAGGAGAGGGGTGAGTTGAAAGGAGGAGGGGACCCGCCCTTTTATAGGTGTGAAATGAAAAAGTACACGGTGTGTACTTTATGGTACACGGAGTGTACTCGGTTATTTCACACCGTCTCCACGCGGCTTCCAACACAGCTCCGTGGCTGTTGACTGGTCAACACACGGTTTTAGGGTAATGCATACGCGGGGAAGGACTACACGGCATGTAGTTTAGACACACATGGTGTACTCATTTATTGCACATGGCAAGGACATGGCTCCAACACGGTACACGACTGTTGACTGTTGACGCGTACGCGGGGAAGGACTACACAACATGTAGAATAGGACACACGGTGTGCACCCATTACTCCACACAGCAAGGACACGACCTGCAACATGGGGTATACCCGGGAAGGGGGTACACAGCGTGTACTCAAACTACATGGCATGTAGTTTCAAAATTCTGGAAAGTGTGGGAAAAGTCCATTTTACCCTCCAGAACACTTCTTGACCTTCTTTTTGACAAAGGAATGGGCCGAAGAGGTCCGGGTCATTACAAACCGATTTGGAATGAAGAATATATCTTTTACGTCTATCAAAATTCCATTTTGTTGCTCATTTCCACCATCGTTCCCACCTTTTACATCATGCTTAATGTCACTATGACTTCCTTGGAATCTAGACATTGACTAAAATCAGAAAGAATAGTGTGAGTCAAAATATCATTTATATAATATCATGAAAACTTATTTTCAATCTTAAACACCTTAGTATTTAACCAATTTTATTTATTCTCATGATATGTTAAAATCTTTTAAATCTTGTTGTAAATAAAATGTGAATTATCCCAATCATATCCCCAGGGAGTGTCGTAACCAAGAGTGCATCAACACCCATTGCCATGTTTTAGGATACCCCAAGTCAAGCCTGGAACTCCTTTTTGGAGTTTTCACTCCTAGTTACATTTCTACCACATCCACCTCTACCTGATCAGATCGAGACGGGGATGCATTTCTTGTAAAGCTCACAAAATCTCTACATTACAAAATTTTTATTAAGTTCTTCTATACAAATCCTAAATTTCTATCTTATGGTAATGTTCTCTTATCAGAGTTTTTCTAAATCTAGTTTCCAAGGTTTGTACTAAACTAACCTTGATACCAAATATAGTGCCCTACCCTCAGTAACCTAGAGTTTGTGAATTATTACATAACATTTGCATGATACAAGGAATCATTTCCCGATTGATCGGTCAGTTTAGTAGCCTTGAAAAAACTAGATACATACATATGTTTTACAATACATCATAAAATAAAAAAACATTGTTTCCCCTCTGAACAATATAATATATCTTTGCGTATTCCTGCAGGATAAACGTAATACACTTCTAGGAATCCTTGGAAAACAAAACATAAGAAAGGGGTGATCTAAGATGCTCAGTAAGGGTAAATAATTTAGCGAAAGCTATAAACTTTTAAGGAATGATGTGTAATAAAAACAACAGAATTTTAATCATAAAAATAAACATAATATGGGTAAAACAAATCAAACATTACCATATAAAAATACACATGGATATTCTACTAGTCAAATAATCACATGTAATAATTAATTTCATAATGAAATAATGCCTAATGTCAGACATCATTACCACATAGTGAAGGCCTTGTGCTAAGACTACAAAAACAATTTCAAGGCCTTCTACCAAGACACTAATTTGACTCATGATACCAACTGATGCATCGAGGAGCTACAACGGGCTCCACCCATCACTTGATAAGTCCATTTCATTCCTCATATAAAAATTTTGAAACATAACATAAATATTTGTATTAAAACTAGCATACAAAATTTCAATACATTAACCATAAACCATGAATGGAATAAAAATAGCACATCCACAATCCGACATATCATAAATCATTAAAAATGATAGGGAAGATTGTATTATAAGAAATAAATCTCAATAAAGAATAATATCCATTAAAGTATGTTGAAATAGTCGAAAATGATCAGTAATACTTTTTGAGAGAAATATCCCTTTTTGTGAAATCATTTAAGAGTCCCACATTTATACAGGATGTAATTTAAAATACATTTTTTAATCAAAGTGTCTCATACAACTTTTCTGATTTCAAAATAAATAAAATTTTAAACCAATATTATCCATATAAATAAATCCATAAAACCATTTTGAAAACAATGAAATTAATGAGAAATAATTATAAGAATAAATCTTTAAAAAAATTTAAAAAATATTTAGTTGAAGAGTTCTTAACCAAATAACAGACACTTGAATACAAATAATTGAGAAATTGCATTAATCAAAGATTATAATATTGTGAGAAAAAGTATATTCACGATATAATATGTCAAAGGGCAGTATATTAACCATATAAACATGAATTGGTGTATAATAACAAATAAGTCTCAATGGAATGTAAATTGAGACAAAGTGCCGTGAAAAGATCATATACTTAGATTATGGGAAAATAAATTACATAATTATGTGTCAAAAAATAATAATACACACAATATAAGTCTATATTAAGTTTAAAACAATCAGAGTTCATTCAAACATATTCATAGAATGACATAGTCAAGATGTAGAAATTTACACCAAATAATTAAAATTGGGTTTAGAAGATTTCTTACAGAAATTTGACAGCCTAACTGAATCACATTAAAATTCAGAAAATGAGTTTATGAGAGAGAGAATGTCCTCTCATAACATGGGACATACAATGTAAAAAAATAAGGATATATAAGAACATATCCCAAGATAAAAATGTAAATTCAAAATACTTAACATAAAATATGTCTTTTATTAGAAGAGAAGATTGAAACGTTGTTTTTAAGAAACAGACACCACATTGAAGAAGGATTATACAATGAAGATGTAAATACCCATAATTTAAAATATATTACCCAATTAATACAATCATGTGTTGCAAATAAACCCCAAAAAATATAATAGTGGAAAATATATCATGAATCTCACAGGAATAAAAAGTGAGATGAAAACCCATAACCTCATTGTTATCAATCGGGTCGTATGAAAAAAAGTTAATAACCACCAAATGAATCATATAATACCAGTAATATAAATACAATCATGATAATATATATGAAATATAAGTACACAATACACCACATGCAATAAATAAGCGGCGAACAATAGAAATCTTAGAGAATTAAAAGTTATATAAAAAACCCCTTACCTCATTGTAATCAATTGAGTCGTATGACCAAAGGTTAATAACCACCAAATGAATCAAACAATACCATGAATATAAATATAATAATGATTATATATATTTAATGGAAATACACAATACACCACATTCTATAAATAAGTGGTGAATAATGGAAATCTCACAGAATTAAAAGTGAGATAAGAAACCCCTTACCTCGTGTCCCACTTGACTCATATGTTCCTAGTTCCACCTAAATAATAAATTAAGTTTACTTCTTATTACTTAAGAACATTATTCATGTTTATTATTGATTTTATATCACTTATTACCATTCTATAACAATTAGTTAATTATTTGAGTTCATATCAGACATTTTGTCAATGTTTGGATCTTTAGTAAAAAATGAACATGTTATAATTAAAAATTGTTCATGTGGTCAAAAGTATATTATCTCTAGAATGATATTAATTATTTATGTATCATATATATCTAGTGTATATGTATTTATAATATTCCATATCATTTGGATTTAGGAAATGAAACCCACCGTTCATAGAGATGGTAAGCTGTATGTACGCAAGAACGCTACATTCATTTCTATTTTATATTTAAAGGAATGATAACTTAATAATAATGAGTTAAATTATTATTTCAGTATAATATCAATGTTATGTAATTTAATTAACTCCATCCTTTATATCATTCATGTATGGAATGAACATGTCATATATTATTTTTTCCATTACTTTAAATTAATTATTATAATGCATCATTATCATTTATAAGTGTCTCCATGGGGTCCCAAATTCTACCCAAGAATTCCTATGGCAGTAAATGTATCAACAAATAGGATTAGAACACATGTTAGGGTAATTTAGTATTATTATAATATTATTTTTACCTTGAATTACCCTATTTACTTTTATCTACGGTAAATAAAAGTCAAAATTTACTATTTACCAAAAATTATTTTCATATTATTGAAACACATTTTAATTACTAATAACAATCATGTATTTAGGATTTTAGAAATTCAATTTACGGAAGTGGTAAAATTTCACTTAAATGAAAAAGTTGATTTTTTTACTACTACTCAGTGTTTTCACTATTCATCAAAAATTAATGTTTTTTAGAAAAATACCAAAAATTCAGAATAATATATATTTGATATTTATAATTAAAAATTATGTCTACTTTACAAAAATAAAATCATATATGTTTCATTAATTATTTTAAAATTAATTTCCATTGTCAAAACAAAATGCGTGTTTTAAAAAAAATAATAACTATAAAAAGATTGACACTTGTTTATGTCTAATTTCAAAGTGAAATTACTTCCAATATACAAAATTAGATTAAATATTAAAAATATAATCTAATTAAACTTTTAATCTAATTAAAAAGATAATATATACATATAAATAAATTAGATTAAAATCCGGTTTTGAATTAAAATACATTATTTCTCATTATTCATTAAAAAATGAACATTATCAGAAAAATACCAAAATTTCATCCAAAGTAAATTTTGATATCCCGATTATGAAGTGGATTTTTTTTGTAAAATTGAATATTTAAAAGTTTCAAATATTGTATTTAAAAGGGTTCTCCATTAAAAGGTGGTAAAATTAAATTTTTTTGAAAAATACTTATTTTATCTGAAAAATTGAATTCATTCTTATAATATGTCTAAGGAACACATAATACAAAATTTAAAATTATATAGAGTATATATAATTAAAAATGAAGTTAATACTATTCATGATATCTTTTTGAAAGGCTATATTGGTAAGTTTTTGTGCGCTCAAAATCAGTGTTTTGTGTGGGGAAATCTATTTAATTACATCAAAGAGATAATGTACTATGAAATCTTGGGGTGTTAAAATAGTCCCTACCTAGAAACTCATTTTGATAATCCTCATAGTAACACACCCTCTATTATTGGTGTCGTATTCGTTAGTACATCCTTATCCATCTTCTACATGGTCACCTCTACGGTGTGTCCCTTTCCATATTGGAAAAATTCAACACATCATTCTTTATGCTAAGGCATAGTACACCTTATCCTTTTCTAAGATGAGTTTAAACCATATTGTCAAAATATATAAAACATCCAAAAAATACATTGGGAAAGCTAAAACCTCCCCCTTTGTATTTTTTTACATTACTCTACTTCATATTCTTTATCATCTTATATTCATACTCTCCATTATTTACAATAAAATTCAATGTTAAAAGACGGATTCTTCTTTATATTTCCTTCTCACAAATATCTTCAATTCCATTTTTCCGTTTTGAAGTGAGGAAAAAAAATTACATGGTTCCTTGTAAAAGATTAATTGATTAATCCACTATTAATATATGTTAGCTAGCCCAATATAGAGAATAAGAGAGATATAATTAAAATATTCTAATTTTTCCAGAAGACACATCATGTGATAACATTCTTAGAAAAGAATCAGGATTATCATCATGGAGCTAATACATTAACATGAATACCATATAGAAATATTGACACGCCATAAAATTAGTTCAAATTCATGAAAAATAAATAAACCTTTTTTCAGTCACATATCAACCAACACTCCCCTTAATAAATATGTTTAAAATATAAAAAAAATTATTGAAAAGGTAAATATCATACCTTATTTCTAGATTTCTAATAGTTTTCCAAAAATTCTATACATGAAAAATTTATTCAAAAAGGATATCCCATACAAGAGATACACTCACATACTTTTTATCATGGATGGTTAATCCATGAAAAAATCATCATATTTGTTGTACAGAAGTTATTTCCTCTAGAATCTCCTTCAATTCCCTTCATACAAGCATAAGATATAGAATAGAATTAAGGGAATAATGTGGGACCACTTTATGCCTCAAGGGAAACCATTAGGACGAGATATTAATCTTATCCTTGTCCATTTATTCTTCCCAATATCAACATCATTATTATGAAAAGAAATTTTCTCCACCTTAGTAATTAATAAATCATAAATTCCCTGTGATTTAAGTGTCTTCAAAACATGACCATTTTTCTCAAATATTTCACACTTCTTCCAACATTCACTTAAGGATTTCTTGTCAAAGTGCTTATCATATTCTTTCTATTTAACTTTTTAACTTTGATTTATCATCCTCATATTCTCATCAAAACTCACTATTTTCTCTCCACTTCCCATGAAAATACATTTCTATCCAACATGAGTAGGCTTTGTTTCTCTACCTTCCACAACACTAAAAACATCCCTTGAATTGATATTTCTTTGATTGATTCCATATTTTTTAATAATGGTGTTGATGTTATCTTTTTTAGGAATTTTTATCATAGGGGTTTGTATTTTTCTGGGTAGATTCATTTATTTATCATGTGTAGAGGTTTTCCTCTCATTCTTATTAGATTATCTTTGAGCACCTAAACCATTAGAAACAGAAGTTCTATTTTTAGGCTGAATTGGTTTAGGATTACCGTGTTCCTTATATCCTCCCATTCCAATAATCATGAGAATATTATTATTTAATATAAATATATTTCATGAAATATTTTCTATTGTTTTTTAAAATATTTTAAACTAAAATACAAATTCATTGTGTCTTGAATAGTTCCTCTTCTGTAGAAATCAATTTATACTTAAAATCACATATCATATTCTCTTATTTAACCTTATTTATTAGGTATATATTATTTTCTTTAACATGGGATTAATCCCTTTGGATCATTTCCTCTTCTTCTCCATTAATAATATATTTTACCTTCTTAACAAACTCACTCATTTGAGTTGACATTACCTTACTCTCCTTCCCTAATTTTTGCCTTTTCTTTCTTGAGTTTTGAAATACACTCAAGAAAATATTCCAACTTACCTTTAAGTTCCCAATCTTGTTCTATTATCTATTCCTTATTATCTTTCCTGCTTAAAAAATATGATTCATTATCTACATGAGAAAAAAGAGAGAAATCATTATCATAATTGAAATATGATTTCTCATCCTTGGTAAAGAAGATTCTTCTTTTTGTGTCGGAATGATTCTCATTATTTTTGTCCTTTTTCCTCCTTCAAGGGATTTCATCTCCCTCATTTGATTCAAATTACACAACCACCTTCTTTTGGAAAAACTTCACAATATGAAAAATATAATTTCAACTATAATATCTATGAAATTATTTACATTTTCCCTTCCATATTCCCTTTAAGAATATATTTTATAGTAGAGATACATTCTGATTGAGATATTCGTCATATTCAGAATAACTTATTTCTTCAACTTCATTATTTTTCCCTTTTCTCACAGCTGCAAATACAACTTCTACCTTCAATTTCTTCATTAACACTAGTGTCTTACTCATTTCATACACAATATGAATGTCGTGTAACTTATATAATGAGAGGTATTATTGATATTCCAAAGAGTATACCTTTATATAAATCTAATACAGAACATTACTCATATGAATATTCACAATATTAGAGTATTCAAGTTTCTCATTTAATCCCTGAATATTGATTCTTATATTATTTAACCAATTGAAATAGTTATGAATATCTCAATTTTCAGCCATATTAATATCATAAAAATACATCATTTAAATTTGAATATTGGATTTCTTCCGTTTAATGTTTCCCTCGTAGCTTATCTGTTTATATTATTCCTCTTTTTTAGTTTCGAGGAGCATCACCATAGTGTAGACCTTCTATTATAAATACATAAAAATAGAATTTTTGTCCTTTTAATACATTACTATATTTCATTAATTTGCATGGTTCATATGAAAATTATTATTAATAGGGAGAAAACCAATTATAGTATCATCAAATACCTCATGTATGGGAAAAAGGAGTTAAGGAAACACCTTATTCCACAAACTATGGTAGTTTATTAATTCAAATATAGGAAATCCTCAACTATTCATAGAATTTTTATTTTATTACTCACCAACATCACCTGAATATTTATAGGTAACTATAATTTGATACCACTTATTAAGATCTTACTTGATTGGATCATTGAGAGTGAGAGAGGGTGAATTAGTTATCATCGTTTTATTTTAAGAGTTCCTCCCTTTAAACAAAACCTTCAAAACTAGTGAGGGTTCTCAATCATCTCAATGGGGTCTCTAAACCATGAATCATGTGTATAAATGAAATATAAAGTATTGAAAATGATATTTTTAAGGTTCTGAACTCATTCTTACTTCTTACCATGGTGGTTACTCCCCACAACATAGATTCATCCACTATATTGTAAATGTAGTTACAACACTGTGCCCATGGTGTTAACACAACACTTCTAGAATCCACTAGAAGATACAATGTCTCTATAAAAATATGATCCAATAAGCATATACAACACCCGATGATAACTTAACCTCTTAATATTAATCCTCCATGAACCTATGGATCAATATATATGTATGTGTAATTATTTTTCATGAACATCGACATATGATATCAATGGTAGGCTTTTTAATCTTAAAAAATTCACTAGAATAAGTGTGATCTGATCTTACTCAATTCATATATATCATGTGTACCCCTCTTCATATATCTCTACTTATTCATGAATTCATAGTTTCTTATCGTGTATTTTATATCTTAACTATAGGTGTAAATCCTCCAGAATCAAATAAAGAGGCCATGAAACTAGTTATAGGACACCTTGAATTTCCACAATGGGTTCTAAAACCCTCCCATTAACTCCTTAAATAAATTACCATGATTTTCACAATAAATTCATTAGTTTAATATCTCATGGGCCCTATCTTTCCGCTTTGTCATGTGGAATAAATAAAAATTTATTACACCAAATACAATTCTATAATCTCCTTCAATTAAAGCTATAATCATGTACCAAAATAGGATCCTATGATCATAAATGCATTCAAGAACTGTCTATGATCATCCATGATTAAATCACAAAAATTTAATATGGAATATCCTAAAACACCCTTCTCCATGATGTAGTGCATAATTCATATCCATTTTTTCCTCATACGTTTGACCACAATTGGATTGGATCCTCGTTTTGGTCATTTAGTCATGTAAAACAACTTATTTTCCACAATTGTTTCCACTATGGGAATAAGGCTGTCCATTTTGACCATTCTGAACTGTAGGACATCACAATGAGCTTCTGTTGTTTAATGATTCCCCAAATCCCATTTTCGAAATAAAAATTTATCATAGGGGTACTTCACAAGAACCACATCTTCCACCATGGGTGTGTTAAGTCTTATTTTTACATTCTTAAAACCCATGTCATCCATGTAGTGAAACTCTCAGACTATGGCCTCTTTTATACCCATAGTGGTCTTAACCATGACGTAGAAGTGAATGGAATATTTAACATAGTGAACACTATGTTGTGGTCCCCAACCAACTACCTGTTTTGAGAATCCTTATAGTAATACACCCTCTTCTATATGTGTAGTATGTTTCAAGACATACTACTCCTTATTCACCATTACCACATCTAAGGAATGTTCTTATCAGTGTTGGTAAATCTTCAACACATCATTCCTATGTTATGAAATATCACACATCATCTTTTACAATATGTATTCAAACCATATTTTCAAGAAATACTTTATATCCAAAACAATCCTTTTAAAAACCTAACAAATCAAAAAGAACAATAAAACACCCAAATTCACCCCCCTTATAGTATGTGGGTCTTGTCGTCATAAAAAGTGTAATCAAATAAATAATGTTGTTGAATGATGAATTTGTATCTAAGTGTGATGATTATATATATAAAATGGTTTTTGAAAAAGGGGTCTATTTTTTAATGGTTATTAATTCAAGATATAGAATAATCACATGAGATACCAATTATGATCTCTTGGACTTGATGTCTTTACTACTAGAACCCATTAAATACAAATCAGTTATGTTATGAAAATTTCAATGATTTAATCCAAAATGATACTTTCTTATGTATGTGATAATGCATGAAATTCTTTATTAAAAACATTTTTGAACAAGATTTATATGAAAGTGATGGAATAATAATCCTATTGTGATTCACATTTCATTTCAACCCTTATAATTGTGATTTTATTTGATTATGGGTTATTATTTATCAAAATTAGAAAATTTTATAGAACCCATAAACATAATTCAATTCATTATATATAATAAATATAAAATAAATTTCTTTTTAATAATGTTTTTGTGGTAACTGGAGGTGATTTGAGGATCCCATGATGAATTTATAGGGAAGCGGGAAAATTACATGAAATCCTAAGCATACATGTGGACTAAAATATTAATTTCATCTAATATGTTTTACTAATCAGGATAAATGTAGGTGTAATAATATTACAACATCTGTTATATAATTTTATAGAAGCTAATTATGCAAAATTATACCAATTGGGGGGGGGGGTACAAAATGTTTAATAATTAGAGAGAATATTTATTGTTCATATTCTCAATGGTACTCTAATAATTTGGATATATCTCAAGAATTAGATATAAAAATTTCTTAATTTTTTTAGATATTAAATAGGTATGGAATCACTTTCATGTTTTTTCAAAATTATTATAAGATAGTCTCTTAGCCTAAATCTAGTTTTATTTTTTTTATGATAATAGTGTTCCAAAACAACCTTCCACTTTACCTATATATTAGAACTTTGGGAATTTAATTTTTAAACTCATCCAGAGGTGTGAAAAACTGCCACTTTATAAATAATGAGTCCACTTATAATCCTATTTGTTTTATAGTTCATTATCCTCATAAGGATAGAAAGGATAAAAATGGTGTTCAACATGATCTTCCTTAACCTCTCTATAGAAAATTTATTGGTGGTCGGTCATTAAAAGAGAGTTACATGATGAGAAAGGGTGTTATAACTCACCAATTTGTATCTAGATTAGTGTATTTGATTTCTTAAAATAGTTCCTTATCTAAATATAGTCCCTATGGTAGTGTTATGGGTTTGTTCTTCATTAAAAATGAATTCTCATTTAAAACTGATCAGTTTTTTGATTTTCGAGTGGGGAAATTTTATTGTTCTAATTGGAAAGAATAAGAAACCATTTATTCTCCTAAAAATAAGACAATAGAAGTTCCTAATATTTTCTAAATTATATTTATAGTAATATTTAGGTCTAAATGTATCAATTTAAGATTCCTAGGGAAAATTGGGATATCAATGAAACCTTAGCCAAGGAATTTCACTAAACCCAATGATTTATTAGGAACATGGAACCTTTGATTTGGTGAAGTGATATTTTAATGACCCGCAACAAATATAATTCTCAATAAATCTCCCATTTTTCAACTATAAAACTGATTAATTATGTTTTTTGTATTGAAACATCATTAAAATAACCCTCTATTTTATGTTTATTTTATAAAACATATTTAAAAATAACACTTATTAATCCCCAACTACAGAAAACCATATTCGATGCCTTAAATTATTACATAAGAATGATTACAAGGAATCAAATCTAGAAATATTGATTAGTTTAGATGTTTTGGAAAACTAGATACATATGTGGAACCCATTTTACATTTGGAATATAAAATAAAACATAATACGTAACAACAGATAGTAAACAACATCCTTTAAAACTCATTAAATGATCTATTCTTTATAACCTAGGGAAAGGAAACAAAATAAGTGAGATCCTAAATACTTAGTAAAAGATATTTATAAAATAATCTACCATGAATTAATGATTAATAAAAAATAGATCATGGTATATAACTAAACACACATTCCATTTAATAAATAAACTAATAATAAAATTCATCCATATATTTTGTCATAGGGAAACTCCTCTCAATAATAATAAGTGAAATGAAGGCAATGCTTAATTATCAGACATCATATATATGGAACATGAAATACTATAACAACAAGATCTATCATTAATATAGTTTATGTCTGTGGATAGAAATTCTTCTTATTATACTTGCAAAAAAATAGTAGGATTTTTTTCCAACTGATTTCATCTCATGAGACAAGCAATGCTTTGTGAGGTTTTCATTAACTGGCCTCCAACATTTAGTGCATTCATGAACTAGTCTACAACCCATAGGGATTGAATTAACTGATCCTTATCCCATGTCATACCAATCTTAATCATTCCTCATATATCAAATAATCTATTTAATTAATATATAGTTTTCATAGTCATCAAATATTCATATTGAATAAAAATAATGATTTATCAATATTTTAGATATTAATCAGATAATAGTAAAAGTAAACACTATATATAAAAATGGAATATAGTTTAAGAAATAAAAATATACATTAAAAAATAATATCGATATTCCAGAGAAACTTAATGTCCAACAAAAAATTATTACAATAAATTTATTGTCTCAATATAATGTTAATAATCACTAAATAAATTGAGTTTTCTGGATAAATTTTACAAGTAAGTAATTTTCTACTTAAAACCCATTAGATGATATAATTAAAAGTAAATCCATAAATAAAATGAATATAAAAGTATTCATCTTATAATATATCAAAAAGAGAAGTATATACACCATAAAAGTATGTTAGTGGTGAATGTGACATTTATCTCACAGATGTAAAAAGTGAGATGAAAATCACTTACCTTACACTCCATTTTGGATAAATTCTATTTAACCTCATATATAATTTTTTTTAATAATGTTATTAATATATGATATAAACATATTAATATTTATTATATTATATATAATCATTTTATAACATATCATAATCTTTTAATTAATAAATTTTCATCATTTTCATCTTTTCGAGTGTCACTTACCTTGTTTTTGGAGTATATTTTGACTTATTATTTTTGTTATTATTACATATATCATGATTTGAAAATCTTAAAAATGTAAAACATAATTTAAAAATTATATATAATTATTATATCTGTACTTAATGTAATCCGTAAATTTTGGATATGGGAAATAAAATACACCATTCATAGAGACACCAGGTCGTACGTACGCATGAATGATATTTTAAATTTTATACTATAATAAAATAATAAAAAGTATTTCATATATGTTTTTTATATAATTAATAAATCATAATTATTTTTTATACATCAGATATGTTCCTTTAAAAAATCCATAATACATTCCATGTAAAGCATCAACACATGACATCACTTTGAGGAGTCAGTAGTCCACATGTCCACAAACGATGTTATAGTATTCTCAGAAAATAGAAAACATGGAGTTATGTGTTGTATAATAATTAAATAAGAATAAAGACATTATTAATTTCCTAAATATCATATATAATATATAAATCCATCATTATTTCCAACCATTAATGGTGGTAAATGAAGAATGAATAACATCACTTCGCCAGGCGGTTTTCCATTGTACACACGAATGATAATTGTGTATCCCATTTAATGGAATTGTGTGAAAGATTAGGTTGTAACACTAAGATAATAAAACTCAATATATATAGGATACTGATATAATTATATAAGAAATATATAAGAATAATTAATGTGGTGTATAAATAAATTAAACAAAAGAGGTCATTGAAGAACATTACCTCTTCTTGGGTAATTCCTTTTGGATTAAACCAAAAGTATTCGGTGGTTTTATTTCATCCAAAATTGAATATTTTGAGATTATTATAGTTATTTTGGGAGATTATTTTTGATGTTTTTGCATGACACAATGTGGATTTAGATGTATGAGTCAGGGGAATAGTAAATGCCTTTTTATAGCAAAGGAGTGGATTTCTTGTAAATACTTAAAGGTAAGAACTATTGGGTGGTATCTCTTACATAATGTTCTTAAAAAACAGAAAAATCATGGATTAAAGTATATTTATGGTCGATTCGAACTCACAAAACACTAAATTAAAAGAATTATTATAATTTTATTCCTTAGTCCTTTAGTTTCCTTATGTTTTCCATTTTAATTTTTCATTTAGGTAACTACATTTATAACCTATATAATTCATCCATTAAGAATAGTGAGACTTATTATAAAATTTACAACCATATATTATAAAATAATAAATATAATTTATAGGATAAAAATTACATATTTTTTAGAAATTAATTCAATATAAGCGTGCGTAATGTGAAAAAAATATTGCTTTAACCAGAACAGTGCTAACAATATTTTTACGATTTAGGGGTGAATATGATAATTATAAACAATAAATTGGTGAATTAATAATATAAATTTTAAATTTATTAATATTATAAAATAAATTGAAATAATATAGTATTTTTACAATTTTAAATCTTTTAATAAAATATCATTTATTATAAAATAACATTAATGTCAATTTTGACATTATTTACATAATTTAAATTTCCAAATAACAATACAGTGATGGAATTAATATAAATTTAGATTAAAGATATGTAACATGATATATTCATATATAAAAATTATGAAACATAAAACTTTTATTACATTCAATAATCATTTTGGTCAAAAACTAAGTTGATATTATTAGACTACAAATATTATTCAGGTTCGAAATATGTATATACATTTTTCTAAATTCAATTCACATAAGTGGAAAAATTAAATTGAAATATTATCCCATAGATGTGGTGAGAAATCAGGATTTTAAAGAGAAAATGCTCAAAAGATCATTAAGTATTTATATCCAAATTCAATATAAAAATAATTAATGTGGCCTAAATAGGATTAATATATGTATAATAGATGGATTTCAGATAAACAACATTTAAAATATAATTTCACATTAATAATTATTTATATGAAAATTTAGTTTTCAACTAAATTACAATGTTTCTCACTATTCATCAAAAAAATAAAACTTCTTAGAAAAATACCATAAAATTAACCCTAAGCTAAATTTGACATTTTTTATTAATAAATGATGTTTACATGGATAAAAAAATGTATAATCGAGAAAAAAATTATTTTTAAAATATGAGCTCCATTAAAAGGTGCCAAAACTACATTTAGAAAAATACAATTTTTCAAGCATAAAACTGAATTTTTTCTTATTATATGTATATAAAATATAATGGATGAATATTAATGAATTATATTGGATATATGATCTAAAAATAAATATATAATACATAATCTAGATGTTATATACACATATAATCTTGGTCTTGTGTGTCTTATACACTATCGAAGGAACTCAATATTGTGTATAACACAAGACAACTTATTGTTGCATATAAATAAAGGTTGAAAATAATTATTCTAAAAAAATATAATAAATTATTGGTGTGTTACATTCTACTAACCTTAAATAAATTTCATCCTCATAATTCAATCCCGATCTCAATGATAAAGGTTTTTATATATGAAAACACTATTGTTAAAAACCCCACATCCCAAATAGAGTAAATATAACAAATTATTGATAAGAGGAAACTGGAAATAAAATGTTCCCCACAAAACTAGGATTTTGAATAGGAGAAAATTATTAAAAAAAATTAAATGGAAGAGAAATATTTCTATAAAATTCTAATGGATATTAATAGAAAAGTTGATCATAATAAAGTGTGTGATCCAGAGAATAATAATGACCACATGACCATAAACTACATAGGTGTTAAAAATATCTTTGATATCTTAAAAACTGATGATAATAGGATAAATTTATTCATTCACATCCCCAGAGTTAAGGAATTTTTTCACTCTCTAATAATATTAAGTTATATACTTACTTGATACATTTCTATTTCATAAGCACAATATCATCCTTTGGTTGTGTATTTTTAACTATTTCTTCTTCATCTCTTAACACATGTTGTATCATATGGTGAATTAATACACTAATATATAGAACCTTTTCCAACGATGAACATAAACCTTATCATAAATGGTTAATCTTTCCAAAAAATTCTGATCCAACACTTTATAAATAACGTCACTAAATTTATAAAATGAACCTATCATTATTCTTATAACAACACAAAGAAGATTTTAATTATCAAATTACAAACATGTAAATTTCTTTTTCATGTATTCTCTTAAAACATGGAAATAACTTGAATCACTGTAAAACATTATTGAAAAAATGAATACATCATTATTACTTAAATAAAAATAGATTATTAGATATATTCCATAAATCCAAAAATGTTGTAACTCCATAAATGATATTATAAACCATGCTTTCACCAGATCATTAATCAGTTTTAAGGTAGTCAGAAATATCCAATTTAGTCTATCTATATCAATAACATATTTATCAAACCATCATTATATCAACATATGTAATATATTAAAGGATTCATTTCCCTCAATAATTTCTTTTCCAAGAAGTTCAACTTGTCAATGAATCATTTTTCATGGCTATCGGTATTGTTCAATATGTGTTCTCAAATCCTTAATGAAATAGTAAAATTGTAAAATCATTATATATTTCATAATTATTATAAATAGTAAATCACGGATATAATACACAAATGACATAATTAATGAATACAAAAAAATTCATATTAAACTGTCATCTTCATCTGTGGTAGTATTATATGCTTGGCCAGGATCTGTTAGCCTCTTTTAGGGTATATTCCTTTGACACTTGAGACATTGATTTGAATAGTGCCACATATCCCTACAATTTAAGCATTGAACATTGGAAAATTATTTAATGAACTTTCAATCATGAGAATGGTTTTATTTTTCTCTACACTTTAACCTAACTCCTTTTCCTATTAAGAATATACCAAGGTGTTTCCTTCCACAATTATCACATGTGGGGATATTCTTTTTTTGCTTATTTGATTTATTCATTTTTTCCAATCATCATCATCTTCTCTTTATTACCTTTTAATCCATAAGAATTAGATAATTTTTCTCTATCTCATTAGTACATGATATTATGTCCTTATATGATGAGAATGTTTGGGAGACTAGTTCCCTTAAAAATATTGTCTTAATTCCATAAAAGAAATGATCATTATTACTCTTTGGATCATGTTCATTGGTGACATTCACATTCCTTATTATAGGTTACATTTATAAATGACGACATATACTAGATTATATATTTTTATGTATAACCCCAAAACTAGTGAAATACATAACATAAATTGAAATATTTATGCGTAGCTAATATCATAATCATAAACATAGTTTATTTGGGTTGTTCTTCTATAATTATACTCAAATTAAATCTTCGGTTTATGTTCACTAATCCTTGTTTTCTTAATTATTATTTCCAAAGTTTCTACTAAATTTCCTTTGATACAAACTATAACTCCCTTCCCCAGAAACCTATTGTCGGGGCCTTATTTTATTACATTGGAATGATTAAAAGGAATCAAATCTCAAATATTTGATCAGTTTAAATATTTTGGAAAAATAGATAAATACCTAGAACCCATTATACGTTGGGAATAGAAAATAAAACATACTATATAACAAAATCTAATAAACATCATCCTTTAAATCTCATTAAATTATCTCTTCTTTATAACATGGGGAAAGAAACAAATGGTGATCTAAAATCCTTAGTAAGTGATATGTACATTGAAATATATCATGATTCAATGATGAATAAACAATATGGGATGGTAAATCACTGAACACACAAGTCATTTAAACAATAAACTAATAATAAAATGCATAAATTGATTTATTATAATCCAAATACTCTAGATAATAATAACATAAATGAAAGAAATGATTCCCACAATAAATTTTTTATATTTTCTAATGAGGCTTTTTAAGGGTAGTGTGAAACCTAAAAGAATATCCAATTGATAAAATTCCTGACAAAAGTAAACCAATACAACATACACTTCAAAATTCCCATACTGCGCCTGAATAAAAGGGTTTTAGATTTTAAATTACAAAAAAGGTCATCATTGTAGATATCATACCACATGTAATACCATCACATGACCACTAAATCATGTCGCATCGCACCTACAACCATCCCCATACTAAAAATAGATTTCATAGTCATTTCTGGATAAAAAACAAGTGGCATCTTCGATTGGGGAGACCACAAACTAGGGATATGCGCTAACCAGAATAAAAACCTAAGCAAATCAATCCTCAGAATTGACATCCTAGAGAATATAAATTGATGAAACCCTCATCACTATCCCCAAATCACAGAAATGACGACAAACTATAGACTAATCAAAATCGATCGAAACCCTCGAACACTTGGAGATGATACTCTTGAACCACCTCAAGGAATAACATGTTCTACATAAAAAAACTATCAAAGAAGCCAGATGAAGGAAGAAATTTTCTAGATGCGATCCTTTTACCATTTCAACTACACCATTTTAATTATCATCACATCACAAACTCCACCCTATGTCATCACCATAAAACTCCATCCTAAAAAATCAATAGAATAACAGAACAAAATTCCTTGGAAAACTCCAAACCGAAGATAACCCTAAACCACCAAGAGAGGAAAAAGAAAGGGATTGGAACATTAATAGTAATGAGGGAAAATAACTGAAATATAAAAGTTAAAGAAAAATAAAAATCCACCAATACGATGGGATGAAACACTAACAAGATACTGGGGCCTGAAACCCTAAATGACAATGATAAGAGATTCCTAGAGGACCCTCAACCCCTAAAACGCTATCGTGATGCCTCAATGTTCTCGTAACTCCATGTTTCACTTAGAGAGGATTAATCGAACTTGAGTCTAGAGAATGGTAAGGCATCCAAAGAAAGGCCTTCCTAAATCTGGAGGGAGGCAAAAAAGGGAGAGGAGACCTAGAACTAGTGAGAGAGAGTGTACTAATTAAGGCAATGCTTAATTATAGTATGCCTTGTATTTGGAACATGAATCAATATACCATTAAGATATATCCACAATACAGTTTTATTAAATGGGTATAAAATTATCTTAGTATTCTTAGAAAAAAATTAGAAGTGTTTGTCACCAAATGATTTCATCCTATAAGACGATCGATGCATCGTGGGGATTTAATTAATTGGTACCTAGCCCGTAGGGCTTGATTTAACTGGTCCCTAACATATAAGGATTTCATTAACTGGTCCCAATCCCATGACATACACTTCCAAATAATTACTCATATATCAAATAAACTATTTAATTGATAAATAATGTGTCGTGTAATTAAATATCCATATTGAATTAAATATAACGATTTATCAATATTTTACAGTTAATCAAATAAAATTCAAAGTAAACACCATATAAAAAATGAATAAAATTGAATAAATAATCACATCATTTACACAATAATATGGATATTAATGAGAAAATTAATTTCCAATGAAAAATTATTACAATAAAGTGATTGTGTTAAGATAAAGTTAACAATCACAAAAGAAGGTGAGATTGCAAGATAACTTTTACCAGTTGGTAATTTTAGAGTTAAAACCCATTGGATGAGATAATTCAAAGTAAAACCATAAATAAAATGAATATAAAATAATTAATGATATAATATATCAATATTGGCAGTAGATACACCACACAAAAGAAGCGGTGAATGTGATATTTATCTCATAGATTTAAAAAGTTAGATGAAAATCCCTTACCTTACACTCCCTTTTGGTTGAATGATATTTGGAATCATATTTAATGGTTTTAATAATATTATTTAATTATAATAGGAATATATTAATATTTATTATATAATATTTAATCATTTTATAACATATCATAACCCATTCATTAATAATATTTCATCATTTTCATCATTTCGGGTGTTAATTGCCTTGTTTTTTGAGTATATTTTGACTTCTTATTTTTTTCACAGTACATAGATCATGATTCTATAATCTATATAATGTAAACTATAATTTAAAAATTATATATATTCAGTATATTTTTATTTATGGTAATCCATAATATTTGGATATAGGAAATGAAATACACTGTTCAATGAGACCGTTGGTCGTACGTACGCATGGACATTATTTTCATTTTCTTGACGTATTAAAAAATTAAAAGTAATTATATATAGATGTATTGTCATTAAAGTATCATAATTATTTTTATACATCATATATTTTCATTTAAACCATCCTTAATTCAACATATGTAAAGCGTGGAGGCAACACATCGCTTTGTAGAGGCTGTAGTCCACACATCTACAAACGATGTGATCGTATTCCCAAAAAATATAAAACCTCGAGGTATGTGTTATATAATAATTAATGAAGAAAAAATACATTATTAATATCATATATTTCATATATAAAATACAAATCACTCATTATTTACAACTTTTAGATGTGTTAATTGTAGAAAAATGACATATGTTCATTAGGCGGTAGTCCATTGTATATGTGAATAATGATTGTGTATCCCATTTGATGGAATTGTGTGCAATTTTAGGTAGTAACATTAATATAGAAACATATTATGTTATTTATGATATTAATTTTATTATATAATCAAGATATAAGAAAAATTGAAGTGATGGGGTAATTAATAAAACAAAAGAGTTCGTCGACGAATGTTACCTCTTCTTCGGGTAACTCCTTTTAGTTTATACCCAAAGTCTTACTTGGATTTCATTGTTAAAAAAGTAAGGAATCAAGGAAGAGTATATATATGGTGGTATATTATTTTTATATGGGCTTTAGGAGAAAATGTGGCTTTATATGTCTGAATAATGGGAGGAGTTGATGCCTTTTTACAGTGGAGGAGGAGTGTAATTCCTTTAAATATTAAAAGGTCAACACTATTGGGAGGTCTCCCTTACCTCACGTGCTTCCAAAAAGTTATATAAAAGAGTAAAGGTGAATTAAGGACAATACGCACTCACACCACACTATATAAAAGCTTTTTTATAATTTTTTTCTTTGTCTTTATGTTTCATTTTTTTCATTTTGGGTTTTCATTTATGTAACTATTTTTATAACCTATGTAATTCATCCATGAAGAATAAATAAAACTGATGATTATTAGAAAATTTAATACCACTTATTAAAAAATATTTCATTTAATTTATAAGATAAAAATTTCATATATTCTAGAAATTAATTCAACAGAAACATGTGTAACGCCCAAAAACATTATTTTAACCCGAACCATGCTAATAATGTTTTTACTATTTAACAGTAAACATATTAATTATAATTGATCAATTTATATATAAATAGACCATATTTTATATTTATTAAAATATATAAGTCAGTATAAATAATATTGGATTTTTTAATTTTAAATATTTTAATAAAATATCATTTATTATAATATATCATTAATTACAATTTTGCCAATATTTACTTAATTTAAAATTTTAAAAAAATATATATAGTGATGGAATTAAAACATATTAAGTTAAAATATATGTGAAATTACATATTAATATAAAAATTAATTTCACTAAATAATTCATTCAATGTTTTTCACTTATAATATTTGTAGTACAATTTATATTATTTGATTATTAACTAAATAATCACTATATTGGCGTTTCTTAATCATTTTAATTAAATAATTCATATCTAAAAATAAATGATAAATTATTATGATAAAAATAAATTATATATCTTTCAAAATTATTTGTATTAACTTAAATATTATTGTTTTCATATCTCAAGGCTTTATAAATGTTAAAGGAAAGGAAGGTTCCTTTTTTGTATTTTTCATTACATAACTTATTATATATGTCATTTTCATAGAATAGTATCTCAATAACTCCTAAAATTTGTACCAAGATTGTATATAATCTAAATATGTTCTTAAAATAGATTTTTTACGGGTTTCTAGGTCATTTTTCCTCTTAATATTAATGATTAACCACTATGTAATGTATTTTCTACCTTAATCGATATAATTAATTTTAATTACTTTCACTAATGTTTTTGGTAAAAACAAAATTTTATCATATTAAACCATAAATATTATACTTATTCCTACTTTTTATGGTCATATTTACTAATTAAATTCACAAAATTTGAAAAATTAACTTTAAAACTAATCCTAGATATGTGGCGAGAAAGTATGTTTTTAAAGTTACAATGTTCAAAATTCTTTTTGTTTTTTATATAAAAATTCAATATAAATATTATTATAATGACCTAAATTGGATAAATATACTCATAATTGATATATTTTAACTCTAAAACTAATTTAAAATATAATTTAATGTTATCAATTATTTAAATGAAAAGATAGTTTTCAACTAAAATGATGTATTTTTCACTATTCATCAAAAAAATGAAACTTCTCAGAAAAATACAAAAAAATCACCCAAAGATAATTATGAAATTTTGTATTCAAAAAAGAAGTTTATTTTTATAAATAAAATTTATAAAAGGTTTAAAATTTATTTTTAAAATAGGTGTGCCATTAAAATGCGTCAAAACTACCTTTAAACAGAAACATCTTTTTTTGTGTAAAACTGGATTTGTTCTTATCAAATATCTATAAAATATATTGATTGAATATAAATATAGTTGATTGAATATATAATTTAAAAAGAAATATATAATAAATCCTTTATATATTATATAAAATTCTAATCGTGGCCTTTCATGTTCTATATGTTATCGAAGAAACTTAGTATTTTGTGCAATAGAAGCCAACATATTATTACGTATAAATAAATATAGTAGAAAAATTATATTTATTCAAAAAGAAAAAAAATTGTAAATCATCGGGGTGTAAAAACACTAAAAAACACTACATCTCCGCGATAAATGACTTAGGGTCTTCCTAATTTTATAAATAATCTCTAAACATATAATTAATTTTACGTCTCATAAAAATGGGTTCATGTTTTAGAACTATTATTTTGGAGAACAATACGTTTATAGTTAATTTTCTATAAGACTATACAAATTATATAAATATTAGTTTATTTATTTTTCTATATTCATATTTTTTATAATAACTTTTTTATAACATTTTTTTATTTTTTGGTTTTGTGCATGGTATATTCTTATTCATGCGAGATAAATCTTTTCGAACCTAAATAGTGTATATATTATGCCATCGACAAAAAGAAACTCAAAATTATCCTTTGAAGGATGACACACAAAACATCATGACACTAATAAACAATTCTTATTCATATATAACTTAATTCAAATCTGAAATAAAAATTAATAACATGGAATAAAATAACTAAACATTAAAGGAATTAACATCTCCTAATATTGATATTCATCCTGTATATATTCAAATACAAGGAAAAGTATAATTTTTTTTACTAAAATAGAGTATAGTTATTTTATTTCCAAAATTACCTGGACCTTTTATAGTATACCTATGTGTAAAATATGAACATCTACATGTGTGGTTAAGGAACTAGTAAAACTTAGGGATTTTCCATTATGTTTAGAAAAAACTACAAATGATTGGTCATATTATGTGAAAATACCAATTAGAGATTTGGTTGATATGAACAATTTTTTTGATGAAAAATATTTCTTAGCCTCATAAATTACAATAAAATTGAATTAAATCTATGTAATAAAATAATATTATGAGTAATAACTTCATGAATATAAGGAATGTTTCAAACAAAATTGGGCATACCATCCACACCACCAAAAAAGTGATTAACTTTTAATGAAATATTTTTATAAATATTTAATTCATATTTATTATGATAATATTGATGATGTTTTAGTTGGTACTATATTGTAAAATATTTTCATTTCTACAAATATTATCAATCAAAATATTAAACATTACACTCAACAATTTTTTTAAGGTCCAGAATACCCACTAGATGATTTCATGAGGTGAAAGTTCCTAATTTTTAGAAGATGGATACCAATTTTGAAGGGGTAATTTCCCTACTATATTTTTAGTCTTTCACATGGGATATACCTACCAATTTTTACATTTCATTGTATTATATGTACCACTAACAACCACTATTCTGGCCAATTCTTATAATTGGGAGATTATCTTGGTAGTTGTGAGGCAATATTCCCTGGATGTTCATACAAACAAAAAAATAGGAAAGAACCATGCTATCTATCAAACTCTATATAGATTTATAACCAATCCAATATGTAATTATTATTCTAACCATTCTCAATAGCCATAGAACAATTTGGTATATGGTAATCATCTTCCACCACCACCAAAATATCATCAACCACTACAATTTCCATTCCAAAAACCCCTATAAAACATGATCCTATCATATAATTAATAATTAAATAGATGGATATTAACAATATCTAGTTCCAAAAAACAACCCAAGATGCTATATAAAACCTTAATACTCAATTATAAAAGCTCACCAACTCGATGTGGGATATCCAAATTTAATGTTCGGTTAAAACACCTTCAAATCCTCTAATTAACCCAAGGGACAAAGTAAATTCCTAATAAATCACCCTTTAGAGTTTCACACTACTAAAAATCAAAATTTTACCTCCATTAGAGTCATATAATATCAAAGAAACCACTATTATAACCTTCTCTAACGATCAAAATAGAGAAAATACTTATCCTAAGAGAAGTCACATCAAAGGAATGGATGTTTTTTTAAAGAGACACCTAACCCAACCATTAATATTACATTCCCAAAAAACAACCCCACAATATAAAAAACTAGAAAAATATAAACATTATACATAAATCATAAAAACATATAATAATGTATAGGTAAATGTTCCATTGATTAATGTTGTGAAGAAAATTATTTGATATGCTAAGTTCTTAAAGGATATTAGTTTTCATAGATAATTAGTTGAAGGTGATAAAAATGTGTTATTTGGGAGTAATGTGTTAGAATTTATCTATCCATCATTCCCCTCAAAATTAAAGGTTCCTAGAAAATTCTTGATTCCATGTATTATAGTACAGTATTTTATTTCCAATTCCATGATTAATTTGGGTTCCACAAAAAATGTGATATCTCACTCCATTTACTCTTCATTATAGGTCATGGAGTTAAATCCTATTCAAAAAGAGAATTGGTGTACCACACAAACAACTGGTGTGATATATGATTTTCTTATGAGGATTAACAAATTATCCTTCCTTCTAATTTTATGTGTTTAAAATGTAAGATTATAAGATGAATAAGCATGCACCAATTATATTAAGAAAAAATATCTTGAAAACTAAATAATAATAATAATTAATTCAAATGATTGTACATTATCTATGGATTTTTATGGATACATTTAATTTCTATATTTTGGATTTCATGAAGTACCCCTTAGAAGTTAATTCCACTAATTCAGTTATTTTAATTGATGTACTTCATACCCCTATAGAAATTTATCTTCTTTCCCCAAACCCCCTTTATAATTTTCATCATCGGTGGGATTTCTAGGTAACGATTCATGAGTTTAATTTTGTAATAGTCTATAAAAATTAAATACATGTTTATTAATTAATTATTTCATGTGAACAACAGACACAATGAAAATCATTGTTTTTGTTATATTTATAAAATATAACACCTCATTTGGGTATTTTAATAATGAGTAATTATACGATATCATTGACTTCCCTATTTCTCATTCTATCCATCAATAAAAAATCCCTAGTAATTGGAGCTTAAACTACTACCTCAAAATTTAAAATATTCATAGATTTAGAATAGAACAAATTTTCTTATTATCATTTCATGTTTACTCATAACCCTGTATTCTAATAAATGACTTTTTTCCTGAAGAGGAATTATATCAAGTGAAATATTACATTCTTTGAAATGGTAAAATTAAAAACAATTTAGTATAATCTTTCATCCCAACTGATTTCATTAAAAAAGCTAAGCTTCTTATTCATGAGTTACATTGGTATATTTGGGATGAACCCAAAATTTGATGTACATGCATTGATCATGTCCTGATGTGTTGTGTTCTTGATAATTATTTTTGGTATGTACCTATGATCTATCACACTATTACATGTGTGGGAAACAATTATCCCCAGAATATGTCTTATAAGGTACTTGATTTTGGGTTATTGTGGCCAATATTATATCAATATTCCCATGAATTGTATAGAGCTTGTTGTCATTTTTCAAAGGACAATGAATGTCTCTAAATGAAATGATATTCTATAACAACTCTTGAATATAGCTGAATTTTTTATGTTAGGGGAATTTAATTTATGAGTTCATTTATTAATTAATGTGGAAAATTTTACATTCTTCTATGAGTGTAATATGTGTTTATATTGGTATAAGTACAATACATAAGGACTGATGAATAAAATGTATTCATGGATTTTTTTAGAACTGAAATATTCTATAGGTTTCAATTTCCAAATATCATTATTAGTGATGGAGGTCCTCATTTATAAAACTACACAATTCAAACACTTTTTCATCTTTATATATTTAATCCTCAAGATTTTATAATATATCACCCCCAAACAAATGGTCTAGATGAGTTGTTTAATAGATAAGGAAATCGAATTCATGAAAAAAATATACCAAACCAATAGAAAATATTGGATTCATATACATGATAATTTATCATTGTTTATCATAGTACTATTAAAAATCTCTTTGGAATGTCACCTTATCTATATGTATTTGGAAATAGGTGTCTGCTTCCTATTGAGATATTGCACTGAGTATATTAGGTCATTGAATAATGAAATTAAAATATTTAAGGTGTCAATGTTAAATAGAAATTATAGATTTAGATGATGGAAAAAATACTAATAGATTCATATGAGAACTCATGAATCTATAAGTAATGAACCATGGCTTCCCATGACTGCCTCATCCCTCAACATCACTTCCACATTTGAAAACAGAAACCGTGTTATAATATAAGGATGAAGTTTAACATAGGTAACCTTTAATCCTAATATTTTGTACCATACACTATGTATAACACCCTAAGACATTATAATATATTTATTTTATAATAAATTTAATTTCTTTCATTGATTGTGATACGCACAACACTAGGTTTAAAAGAAACATGATACTTTATATTATTATTTAAATATTTCTATTATAACATAACTATTAAATTGGATAGTATGAATAATAATTACTAAATTATTGAAATTATATTTATCTATTTATTATTAATAGAATAAGAACCATCTAAAATAAAATGAAATTTTTTCTCCAACCATTATTTTTTTCTAAAAGATTGATTAGTCATGCTTTGCGCACATAATTTAAAAATACCTTTTACCACTTTTTGAATTTTTTTTATTAAATTAGCTTCATATTTATAATATACATTTAAAAATTATTTTATGATGAATTTTTGGGATTTATTTGATGAGTTTCATTTTTTGATGAATATTGAAAAATAATGATTTTTTTTAAAACTGCATATTCATTTAGATAATTTGTAATGTTAAATTATTTTATGAACTATTTTTAAAGTAAAATTAATTCAATTATATCTAATTTAATATAATTTTTTTTAATTATAATCATTTTGTATTTAATTTTGATATAAAAATACTCTAAACTTTTGAACATTTTTCTATTTTAAAACTTGCTTTTTAGTAGCATCTGTGGGATTTATTTAAAATTAAAACTTTCCATTTCTATGAATTTAATTTGTAAAAAATGATTCCATATTTTCATTCAGACTAATTTACATTTTATTATAATATAAACTTAATTTTTTACCCCAATGAATAGTGAAAATCGTAAAAATTAATTAGAGTAGTAATGGTAAAAATGAGTTTATCGGGGGTGAAACTAAGAAGATAAGGGTAAAAATGACCTAAAAATATATAAAACACCCATTTTATGATATTATTTATACCCTTAATAAAAAATAATCAATTTTTATGTGTTTATGGTAACCTCTTCAATGAAATTGGCCTATATAATAACTTATGTAATGAAAAAGACAAAAAAGGAACCTTCCTTGATTTTAATAACTACAAAGACTTCGGATAGGAAAAAAAAACATATGTTTGGGTATAAATGTTATTTTTAAATATAAATAGGTTATTATCATGATAATTTTTTATAATTTTTTGAGATGAAATAATTTCATTATATATTTCAGAAACGCCAACATAGTAATTATTTTAATAATAATAAAATAAAATAAATAATAATAAAAATATTAAAAGTGAACTAAATTGAATTAATTATTATATTAAATTAATTATTTATATTAAGATATTATTTTTTACAAGTTTTATCATAATATATTCAAACTTGTCGTTGTCTTGATATTTTTAAATTCAAATTAAATGAATAATGTTAAAATTGACATTAATGTTATTTTATAATAAAAATATATTTTATTAAATGATATAATGTTACTAAAAATTATATATTCTAATGATTTATTTTTAAAAGTTAATAAATATCAACTATATTAAATAAATAGATCAATTTTTTCTATTATAATTACAATACTGATCGCTAAATAGTAAAAACTCTCTTAGTGCAGTTAAGGTTAAAACCGTGCTTTTCCATGTTACAAGGTCTTGTGTAAAAATTAATTTTCAACCCAAATAAGATTACAATTTTATAAATTGAATATAAAATTTTGAATCATTGTATGTAAATTATATAATAATGATCATTTTATTTTAGTCTTAACGAATAAATGACATTATATAAAAAGACTAGTTATCATAGTGAAAAACCAAAATGGTAAAAATTAGAAATCTTATTAGGGAAGGAAAACATGTTTAAAACATGAGTTTTATTATTTTGTAGTGGTTTTTATCAAAAAAAATAATCCATAAAATCCATTATTTATCTAATTTTTATGCACATGAGGTAAGAGATACCTCCCAGAAGTGATTAATTTTGAATATTTAAAAAAATGACAGCCCTCCTTAATTTTAAAAGTGAATTCACTCCCCTAACATATTCACACCTATCAAGAACATTAGATAAAAAACAAAAAAATAACTTATAAAATTACCTACTCTCATTATAGAATCCTAATTTTAGGAATAAATCTTACCTAGGAAGGATTTAGTGCAAACCTAAGGAGTATACCAATAGAAGAGTTCGTGTTCTTCAACAATTGTTTTTATTTTATTTATTTTTTTAACATTGTTAATTATTTTGAATCCATGGTTATATTACATATAATTAAATGTTTTTTATGGGTATCACCAAACAATACTCTATTTCCATCAAATGTGTTTTGAAATCATTGTTCATGTGTACAGTGGACTACAGCCTCATATACCTATGTCATTCATTCTTCCATTACAACCATTAACAGTTGGGTATGATTATTGATATAATGTATATATATGATATTTATATCAAAATTATACCACTATATTAATCATATCAAATATATATATATATATATACTTTTCATTCCATAGGTGACATGATAATGTCTCTTGTGTGTACGGTAGACTTTCGCTTCACGAATCAATCTAATTCATCTTTTGCTAACACATTAAATGGATTGTCATAAGGTTAAATTTAATTAATATATGTGATATAAATGACATAATTATTATATTAATTAAATATTTTTCATTCTGAAAAGATAATAACATTTCATTCCTTTTCACTCACATAAATATGATTACATCGTTCGTGTGTGTGTGAAATATTGGCATCATTTAGCAATGTGACTCTCTTTCCATCACCACACCACATGCATGATATATATAAGTTTATTTAAAGAAATAATATCTTATATATGATATTATTTTAATTATATATATATATAATATTACTTACTTCCTTTCTATAATTATCATTGGAAAATGGAAATGTTACTTGTGTGTATGTTTGACCTATCGTATCTAGATCATAACATACTTCATTTTTTATCCATATTTCATGATTGGGTTTAAATGTATAACTGATGTTATAATATAGTAATTATGTTGTTGTTGTTATTATTATTATTATTATTTATATGATATAAATATATAATATATGCAAGAACCAGATCTTTCATGATGAATCATGCCTGAGAAAACAACACAATTAATAACCGAAGCAATGAAAATAAAAGAATATTATTAACAAATGGGGTAAAATGTTATAAAGGGATAATACATGTTATCATATATATTATTATGGTTATTTTATATGTTAATTAAATATTTAAAACCATTATAAAATTGGTTAATTTGTGTTCAATTAAAAGGAAGAGTGATATAAGGTATTTCATCTTAATTCACATTCTTTTGAGACTTATTTTTCATTATACACAAATTCACTTTTATGTGGTGTATATACTATCTGTTTGACATATAATAGAATTATTCACTCATAATTCATGCAATTTTATGTTTCAATTTGAATTATCTCATCCATGGGTATTTTACTTAAAAAATTATCTTGTGGTAAAGATTATTATACAATCTCACTTTCTTTTGTGATTGTTAACTATATCTCAAAGAAATCACCTTCTTTTCATAATTTTTCATTGGTCATTATATTTATATTAAATATTTATATTATTGTATTATGGATATGATTATTTCATAAATTTTATTCCATTTTTATATATGGTGTATAATTTGAATGCTAATTGATTAATTGGGAAAATGTTGATAAATCTGCAAATTTTACTTAAAACAGATATTTGATAATAAGAAAATCTGTTTATGAATTAAATAGATTATTTGATACATGAGTAATGATTTTAATTGTAATAAACTGGTGAGGAACATTTATAGAAAGCCCCTTGATCTATCGGTGGTCTCAAGAGGCAAAATCCGTTGGCCAAACCATATGCATTTGAAACTAGTATATTTAAACATTCTTCTAAAATCTCTTGATAGTTGAGATATGGATCAAAAAAACGAATTAGTTTGTACATAGTGTTTTTAAAGAATATTTTTAAAGACCTTTATTTTAATTTTAACATGTTCTTATAAAAAATTACATGCAATAATTAAGCATTTCTTCATTCCGAATTTAGTTATTATTATCCATCATATTTTTTCTATGATGTTATCTATGGATTCATTTCATTTTCATATTATTAATTAAATATAATGTGTTATCAGTTATTTATCTTTCAATTTTGATTCTTCATTATCTTATTATGGGATTTAATTTATTTAAATGGAATGTCTGTTTAAATATTTACCTTTCTATATTGATTACTCTTACTGATTCATGATATCTTCCATTGCACATAACCCTTACTGGTAATTTTATCTCACCCTTATTTTGTTTCCTTTTTAAGGATTCCATAATCTATACTCTGTTTTTTATAAAATTATGTTATGGTAGGAATAATGATATTCTTGAAAAAATAATCATGTTGCAATTTGTGTTTTTAAATGTGAAATGTGAGCCATGTATGTATTGGTTTACTATGTATACTAAAATATTTGGTCCATCAAGATGTGATTCATTATATCTTATTCCTATATTATAAAACAGGCACCCACTTCGAGATACTGGGTTTGGGGTCTCTAAAGTCAGTATCAGATGAAGTTTAATAGAAACCTTGGGAACTTGATTTAGGAAACTATATATTAGGGAATATATCCTTATGATAAACTTTTAGGATGTATATATATATATATATTAACATCCTACTATTTTGGTAAGGAAGTAATTATGTGATTTTCATTTCAATATATCCCTATCTAGATACTACAAGTGGATGTCGTAATGACACAAAGGTGCATAAGGCTAATAACTCTGAAAAGGAAACTTTAGAATGGACCTGATCATCACCTGGTACACGAAAATGGTCCTTACTGCACACCTAGAATGACACTCTTATGAGACATTCCTAGGATAATTCAAATTTTCATTACAAATAATTATGAAGGATTTAAAATTAATGATATCCCCAAATAAGCCGTATTTATGAATATGAGATTATCTTTGCAAAATGTTTACAATTTATGTTGTGTATGTCACTAGTTTTGGGAATATACATTATGATTAATAATTATATGATCTAATATATTGTATCCCATCACTTATTAATGGTGCTTATTAGATAAAATGGTAACTACATCAATGAATGTAATCAAAATATTATGAATGTTTGTTTATTGGATTGTCTTAATACAATATTTCAAAGGGAACTGGTCCCCCAAACATTCTAATAATATGAGGACATTTTATCATGTGCTAAGAAAGAAGATAAATAATTCTATTAATAGTATGGATTCATATGGAATTATGAGAATAAGATGATCACATGGAAAATGATGGAAATAGGGAAGAAGGTAAAGAATAATTTTTCAACATGTTATAATTATGGAAAGAAACAACCTAGTGCTTCCACAAAATGAATGATAGTTTTCTAGAAGTTGGGAAAGAAAGTATATTCTTCTCTTTATTTCATGGGAATTAAATAGTTTTCAATGTTCAATGCTTCAACTCTAAATATATGGGGAAATACAAAAACAATATCCCAAGAGTCAAAGGAATATACCTCAAAAGAAGCTAATGGAACATGGTCAAGATAATGGTACTACCATAGACAAAGAGGAATGATTAAATCTCTTATTTTTGGATTCAAAATTTTTTTCATTTTATTTTTTTATCAATGATATCATGGATATAAGAATTATGAATGGTTTATGGATTGTATTTTTGTACTTTTTCAGTGAGGATATGAAAGTGTATATTTAATGGTTTCGATGATGAAGAAAATTGATTCAATGGAATGTTGAACTTGTTGGAAAAAACATGATTGACTGAAATATAATCCTTATTATTTTATTAATTTTGAAATAATTATATTGGGATAAAGATATGGTTGATATAGATTAGGTAAATTGGTATTACTAACTACCATGAAATTTATTAATGATTTGTTGAAAATTTAGATTATTCTATTATTGATAATGTTATTAGAATTTTTGTATTTAAGGAATGTGTCCAAAAATCCATGTTTCATTTAA
The DNA here is from genome assembly GCA_963277665.1 of Viscum album. Classification (NCBI taxonomy): domain Eukaryota; kingdom Viridiplantae; phylum Streptophyta; class Magnoliopsida; order Santalales; family Viscaceae; genus Viscum; species Viscum album. The sequence continues at coordinate 1,630,152,663 of OY728130.1, forward strand.
TTGATAAAGAAGAATGAATGTTTTAAATTATGGTTTTATTGTAATTTAGGTTGTTACCATGTTTTAAGAAAATATATGATGAAGGTATTCTCATGTTTGGCATGAGACAGTTAAGATATACTTTATGTTACTTGGGGGATTAATAATAAGTTCATTTTGTAAATTTTATGGATTTATTTCTAGATTTAGGTAACTTAATCTTTTGTAAAGTTGATAAGTGTAAGTATTTATGAAATGGTTTAAGTTACAATTAGATGTGGTTTTAGAGATTAATGTATTACTTCACCCTATGAATATTCATGCATATTGGATAACAATTACTAACCATTTTTTCAAAAAAAATAGATATTGAAAGAATGAATTTCCATTTTAATATGGATATTAGAATCCATTAAATATGAATTTTAGTGCCTTAGGAATAATTAAATTCATATTTAGATATTCATTTCTTCGAGTAAGTGATGAATTAAAAATTAATTAGATCACAACCAAATGATACAATTATGTTTATGAAATAGAAACATGTCAAGTAAGTATATTTACATATATTATTAGGCATTAAAATAACTCCACAAACTTTATAGAAGGATATTGAAACACATATTTCACCCTATTAAATTCATATCATATGAATCAAATGGTGTTTTAAATCGTCTCAGATTTACGTTTTTTAGGCCCTTAGATTTCCATTAATCACTCACTTTCATATGATAAATGAACTCTAATAATCAATATAATTATTTATTCTTATCATACATGTACATATCAAAGTATTCCACCAATTTTCTCATCAGTATAAACTTATTTATGTTCCATTTCATATGATATCTGTACTCCTATTCCTATCTTATTAAGATGATATTTTATTAACTATTTTAACAATGTTGGTTTTCAACAAAATAATTTTAAAATATAAAAACTAGTATTACTGAGATCAATATTGATTTATCAGGATGAAATATGTTTATGTTGGACAGAATTTAACACCCTAATACATTACAATATATATCTTTTAGAATAAATTTAATTTCTTTGATAGCTTAAAATACATGCACCACTGGGTTTGATTAAAACATGGTGCTTTATATTATTATTTAAAAATACCATTATAACCTAAGAAATAAATTTTGGAGTATGAATATTAATAAATAAATTATTTAAATTATAGTTATTTATTTATTAGTAATAAAATAATAATCATTTATATGAAAAATAAATGTTTTCGGAAAAACAATATTTTTTCATGAATACAAATTAGACACGCTTTATGCGTATAATTTAAAATTAATTTTTACCAATTTTAGAAAATTTATTTTATAGAATTAACTTCATTTTTGAAATCTAAATGTCAAAATTATGTTATGGTTAATTTTTAGTATTTTTCTGGGAAGTTTCATTTTCTGATGAATACTAAAGAAAATATTCAATTTTAATTGACAGATAACTTTTCATTTAAATAATATATAATTATAAATTATATTTTAAATTGGTATTAATGTAATATTATTTCAAATATATTTCAATTAATAAAATTAATTTCATTGTAATAATATTTATAAGGAATTGTGCTATAAAAATATTGTAAAATTTTGAACATTTTATCATTAAAACCTTTCTTTGTAGTTGTGTATTGGGGATTATTTTTAAATTTAATATTTTTAAATATTGTGAATTTAATTTGAAAAAATGGATTCCATTTTTGGAATATGTTTAATTTAAATTTTATAATGTGGTCAAATAATTTTTTTTCCAAAATAAATAGTGAAATATTAAAAATTAATTGTCATGGATAAGGTAAATATGGGTTTACTAGGGTTTATATTAAGAAGACAATGGTTACAATTACCTAAAAATTTGTCAAAAACTCATTTTATATCCATAATTATACCCTTAAAACAATATGATCTATTTTTATGAGTTTTCTGGACACTTTTCAATGAAAATGACCTATATATTAAGTTATGTAAAGAAAAAAAAGGAAAAAAGGGAACCCTACTTGCTTTTAATATATATAAAGTCCTGAGATAGGAAAAAAACAACATATATTAGGTTATAAATTCTATTTTTAAATATAAATTAGTTTTTTATAATGGTAATTTATTTTAATTTTTTGAGATGAAATAGTTACATTAAATACCTTAGAAATTGAAACATAGTAATTATTTAATTAATAATGAAACAAAATTAATGATACTAAACATGTTAAAAGTGTAGTAAATTGAATTGATTATCATATTCCATTAATAACTTTATATTAAAATATAATTTTAAACATGTTAAATAATAACATATTTTAATACCATCATTATACTGATATTTTTAAATTCAAATTAAATGAATAATGTCCAAATTGACATTAGTGTTATTTTAAAATAAATAATATTTTATATATCATTTAAAATAAAGAAAATGATATATTTTACAATGTTATTATTAAATATTAAGAAATTTAAAATATATTCATTAAATGTTCCAATCTTTCATTTATAATGACAATAATAACTGGTAAACAGTAAAAACTCTGTTTGCACTATTAATGTTAAAACAATTTTCTTGAATTTTATATGGGTTTGTGAAAAAATTAATTTTCAACACACAAAGAAATTTTATTTTATAAATTTTATTTAATATTCATAATAATTAGGTGAAAATTATATATTTATTATCATTTTATTTAAGTATTAAAGGATAAATTACCTAGGATAAATAAGAGAAGTCAACATAGTGAAAACCCAAAATGGTACAAATAATAAAACGTACAAGTTAAGGAACAACATGCTTAAAACATGTGTTCTAATGTCTTTTTGTGGTATTAATCCACAATATAATCCTTAAACACCATTATTAATCTATTTTTTAACAACATGTTATAACAGAGACCACCCAATAGTGAATAGTTTTGATTATATACAAAAACACCACCTCTCCCCTATCATAAAAGGGCACTCGCTTCCCTCACTTATTCACACCTCTGAAAGAATTTTTCTCAACCAAAACCTACCAAAATGTAGCGTCCCGGTTTCAGAAGCCACCCAGAGGCACCCCGTACCCAGTTGGTCACATGGCCTCAAGCACCATTCCCTAAACGCTAGATGCTACAGACTAGCAGCGAGGGCCTTGGGTGTGATAGTGGGAAAACTATGCCCTCATTGGCAGAGTAAACATCGGAAATAAATAAACATGCAATAGCAGAAGCAGTAAATAACCAATAATAATAAATAGTGGAAGACTAAATTAGCAAACAACTGGAGCACATATGTATATATATGGAATGATGCATGATACAAATCTAGGAAAGAAACCAAACAAGTCACAATAATGAAAAACCCCACAGTACCAAACCCAGTATAGAAGGAAGTCAAACAGCTCCTTAGCATTGCAAGCCAAGGCTTGGTCCCATGCTCTCATGCTCCAAGAAATCACGTATTGGAAGTCGAAAGGCACTTTCCCTTGTCTATACCTACAACAAAATAGTCAGTTTGGGCCCAAAAGCATGACCCAAATAGGGTTTGAGACTAAATCCCAGTAGGAAATCACTCGAAGATCTGTGCCTAACATTCAGTGAGTTTATGGAAGGTAAAAGTACAGTAACCAGTAAACAACTAAAGCAAAGGAACATGCAGTAAACAGTAAGCAGTAAAGCAGTATGATACACAACAATAATAAATCCACAACCAACAACAGCAGTGAAGAAAACAGTGGACAAGAAGGAAAATCCTCTAGGAAGTACTCGTAGCCATCCACTCTGGTCCTTTCCAAGAAGTACCAGAACCCTCCGGGCAGTGCACTTAGCCTAACCCCTCTAGTTTGGTCAGACAAAATTATTAGACTCTCTCGGGAAGCACACTCGGTCAATCCCCTTCATAGTCTAGGGTATTCAGGGACTCTCGGATGAAGATCACGCGGTCTAACCCTCTTAGCCCCATGTTCTAGAGACTCTCTGAGGAATCTATATATGTCAATTCCTCTTATAGCCTTGGGTATACCACAGACTCTCTGAGGAAGATCACTCAGTCAATTTCTCCTCTAACCTGGGAAGGGTCTTAAAAATAATTCAAACATGGTAAGACTCTCTAAGGAAGCTCACTCGATCTACCCTCATGTATTATATAACATCTGAAGGCACTCTGGGAAGCTCACTTGGCCTATCCCCTATGGCCAATAATGTCTAAGACTCACTAAGGAAGCTCACTCGGTCTATCCCTTATAGTCTATAGCACCAGGTTCTCTTAGCCCTGTTCCATTCAATGCATAATAATGCTATATGGCCATGTACACCAACAAAGATAATTGTCTAACCAAAGTACACCTATAGAGCTACTTGTAAAGACAGTCTACAAAGCAACAACATGTTATGAAATTTCACCCCAACCTATAATCACAAGGCATGAGAACAGGTGTAACAGCCAAAGGCAAACATGACCCCAAAGGTCGTAAATAGAATAAGCATGGGTAAAACATACAGGAACAAAAAACTATCCTCTAACATGATCAATTTACCTCTACATAGGCATACAATAAAGGAAGGAAAACAACAAGGGAAAGACAGTAAACACGCAATACCCTGTTCATAGGTTTTGGTGGAATTTGCGCATAAATCTCAAAGACTTTGAATGGTAAGGAAAAAACTGCCAACCTCAATCCTAGGATATCTATGTACTTGAACCATGGTGACCGATTCTCCCCTGAACATCATAGATCTGAGAAAACTCCAAAAATGCTCAACCCATGATATCTTGAGAAGGAGGAGGAATTGGAAAACAAGGATCAAACAGAAGTAATAACTCACCGCTGCAATTCCAACGTAATCGACCATGCACAAATAGGAGAACGGAGAGAGGAACGGTGGCTCATCGAAGATCCGTGGATTCCTGACGCTCTCGGACGAAGAAGCTGGAGAAGAAGACATTTTCGTCAATTAGGCGCAACCCTAATCTGTTTAATGAAAAAAAGAAAGTACACGGTGTGTACTATTTCTTTCCGTACTCCGCCAAAATCATCCTCCACATCACCCCTGCACATCGTGTGTGTGTCCCAGACACATCTAGTACACGACTTCGAGCAGGAAAAGAGTACACAGAGTGTACTCAGAAAGTACACAGTGTGTACTTCAAAAATTTCCAGAAACTTTATTTTTCTCAAAAACTCAAAAAAAAGGAAATCATACCTAAAATGAAGATCTATGTTCTCAAAAACATCCCCCCTTAATGAAATTCGTCCCTAAATTTCTCTATAGGGGAGTAGAAGGAGAAACCCCGAATAGCTCCGGCCACTGGGATCAAACCTCGGCTTCCCTCTCCCAAGTCTCATCTTGTACTCGCCCGTGCTTCCATAGCACCCATACCAGAGGAATAGACTGGCCTTATAGAACCTTCGTACTTCGATCGAAAATCTAGATAGGATGCTCCTCAAACGATGCATCCTCTTCAAGCTCAACCTCCTGAGGTTGGAAGACATGTGACAGGTCTAAAAATTAATGTCGAAGCTGAGAGACGTGGAAGACACTGTGCATGGCCTAGTACCTCTGAGGTAGATACAACTGATGGGAAACCATATCAACTCTCTCCAACACCTCAATTGGCCCGACGTACCACGGTGAAAGTTTACCCTGTCTCTGAATCCTCTTATGTCCCAACCTTGGTGTGACACGTAGGAAAACCTGATCACCAACCTCGAACTCCAGAGGTCGCATCTGCTAGTTAGCATAAGACTTCTGCCGAGACTGTTCTATAGCCATCCACTTCTGAATCAACTCTATTTGATCTATGGTCTCCTGAACAAGATGAGGTCCCAGCAGAGCTTCCTCTTCTACCTCCATCTAGAATAAGGGTGATCAACATGGCCTACCGTACAGATCCTCATATGGTTTCATCTGAATGGTCTACTGAAAACTGTTGTTGTAGGTGAACTCCACTAGAGGGATATGCTTCTCCCAAGAAATGCCAAAGTCTAGAATGCAAGATCGGAGTATATCCGAAAGCACCTGGACCGTGCGCTTGGACTGGCCATCAGTCTGGGGATGGTATGTTGTACTCAAAAGTACCTATGTACCCAAATCCTTCTGAAGTCCATGCCAGAACTGAGAGGTAAAGTGCACATCCCTGTCTAAAACAATGGAGTGTGGAACTCCATGTAGACGTACAATCTCTCGGATGTACAATCGTCCCAGATCATCAACACTGAAGGTCTCCTTGACCGGTAAGAAATTTGCAACCTTCGTAAGCTTGTCGACGATGATCCAAACGACATCACTCCCCCGAGGTAACCTCAGTAACACAGTCACGAAGTCCATCGCGACATCATACCACTTCCACTCGGGAATGGGTAACTGCTGCAAAACCCCCGTGGGTCGCTGATGCTCTGCTTTCATCTACTGACAAGTAGAACATCTCATGACATAACCCAATACATATTTCCTCGTACCTCGCCACCAGTACTGGCGGTGTAGGTCACGATACATCTTGGTGACGCTGGGATGAACTGCTAAAACTGAGGAATGAAAATCTCACATCATATCCTCGCTTATATCTGATAGAACCCATACACGTCCTTGGAAACACAATATTTATCCACATTCATAGTACATCTAGGAAGATGGTCCCCTCCTAACACACTCTCACACAGGACTAAGGCCTCTGAATCTAATAGCTTCCTTGTCCGCACCCGATCAAGAAGTGTAGAGTAAACAATCAGAGATGAAAGGAATGTCTATCACTTCCTATCGTGCACCTCCAAATGCATCTCAGATAACAGAGCCATAATCTTCCACTCACTGCTGGCCTTCTGAACTACCTGAATTTGAGTTCTTCTGCTCAATGCTTCTCCCACTGCATTGCCCTTTCCCGGCGTATAGGCGAGCTCGAAGTCAAAGGACTGAAGATACTCAACCCACCTATGTTGTCTCTGATTCAGATCATGATGAGTGAAGATATACTCGAGACTCTTGTGGTCAGTGAAAACCACAAAGTTCTCTCCCAGAAGGTAGTGTCTCCAACATCGTAAGAGATGAACAACTACTGCCAAATCTAGATCGTGCGTTGGGAAGTTTCTCTCGTGTGGCCTCAACTGCCGAGACCCGTATGCAATGACTCCATCTCCTTGGATAAGCACATCTCCTAGACCGATACATGAAGCATCATAGTAAACAGTATAGACCTTGACGGGCTCTGGCAAGACTAGTATCGGTGATGACGTCACCCTCCCCTTCAGCTGCTAAAAGTCTGACTCACAAGAATCTTACCATAAAAACATCGCCCCATTCTTGGTCAGACCAGTCAATGGTGCTTCTAGGCGCGGAAAGTTCTGTATGAAACACCTATAGTATCCAGACAGCCCTAGAGAACTCATCACCTCAAACACATTCTTTGGCTACTCCTAGGAAACTACAGCTCTCACTTTCTCTAGGTCTACGGAAATTCCTGTCTCTGAGATAACATGACCAAGATGTGAATCTGATCCATCCAAAAGTGTTACTTTGAGAGTTTAGCATAAAACCGATGCTATATCAGTGTACTAAGAATGATCTCAAAAAATTTGTAATGGTCGTGTCGAGTGTGAGAGTACACCAAGATATATTCCATGAATACCATGACGAAGGAGTCCAAAAAAGGATGGAACACTCAGTTTATTGGTGCCATGAAAACTGCTGGCCTGTTCGTGAGACAGAACGGCATGAATGTATACTCCTATAGACCATACCTGCTTTTAAAGGCTTTAAGAGGTATTTTATATGGTCTAACACACAACCGATGATAACCGTACCTCAAGTCAATATTCAAGAAAACTCAAGCTCATTGAAGCTGATCAAAAAGGTCATCTATCCTCGGTAAGGGATATCAGTTCTTGACCGTTAACTGCTTCAGCTTCCGATAATCGACAGAAAGCTGAAGGGTACCATCTTCTTTCTTCGTAAATATGATAGGAGAACCTCAAGGACAAGTACTAGGTCAGATGAAACCCCTTTCCTGCAACTCCTCCAACTGCTTCTTGATCTCCTGGAATTCAGGTGTTGCCATCCTATAAGGATTAATGGACACCAGTGCCTCTCCTAGAATGAGATCAATCGAGAAGTCTACCTCACACTCTGGAGGAAAACCTGAAATGTCCTCTAGGAAGACATCCCTGAAACGATCAACCACTAGGGGAAAGTCTAACTGTGAAGTCCCCTGGTCATCGAGATAAAGACTCGCAACATGGGATGTAAATCCCTATATACCATGATGCTCTAGTCCATATCTACCCGCCTGGACATCCCACTCACCTATATGTAGGAAAGATCCACCCTCTGGTGATATGAAACACACCATACGATGATAGAAATCCTCGACTGCCTGGAAAGGAACCAACAAGTCCATCATGAGAATGACGTCATAACCAAACATCTCTAGGACATAGGGGTCCCTATAAAAAGTGACACCCTACAACCTCAAGAGGGCACTATCTGCACTTACTTACACCAGATGTCCTCATTCCCAACGACATTTCAAGAGTCAATAGGTCAGCAGACGAAAAGATACAGGTCTCAAGGATCTCCACAACCGCGATAGGGATAAAGATATTGGAAACACCGGTATCAAAAAGAGCTGAAGATAAAAATGATGCTACTAAGTTCATACCGAAAACTGTAGAAGGTCTGAGATACTGCTCTAAATAGGTCTGCTCCATGGCAAAATACTGGCCTGAACCGTGGCCCTGTGCCACTGGATGACCGCTCTGAGATGATCCACTCTGTTGTCACTGATGACTCGGTGACTGACCACCACGGTCGCGACCTCCACCTCAGCCCAAACGGCTGGAAGAACTCCAGTTCCCATACTGGTGGGAAACTGGTGAAGCATCTCCAGAACGCAAGGTTATAGAGGAACCCCTTCCACCAACTGAAGGTGAGAAGATGTGACAGAAGCATTGAAGATAGCTCATCTTGCCGCAAGATCAGAACTCCATCGGATCTCTCTGGCACTGAGGCCTAGTATGCCCGCTCTTACCGCACTGGTAGCATACAACCTGGCTGCCAGAAGATACATCCCACAAACCTCGATCTCATCATGAAGAACCTCTGCGATGCTTCCTACTATTTGTAGGAGGAACACCAGTTCTGGGTGTCAAACCACCCTGGCTCACTGCTTCAGAATCCCTCAGATTGCGCTCAGTAATCACTGTCTGGTTGACAATGGAGGATATAGAATTCAACTGGAAGATATTCACCTGGGAATGGATCTCCTTCCTGAGACCTTCCTTGAACTTCCTAGCAAGAAACAACTCATCACCTGTTGGAATCGGTGTGAAACGTTGCAGCTCAGTGAAGTGAGACGAGTACTCCATAATAGAAAGAGTACCCTACTGTAGACTCATAAACTCCCATGGTCGATCAGACATCAGGGTCTCCAGATAGAAGTATTCATAGAATGGGGCATCAAAACTCATCCCAAGACATACCATGTTGGCGCCCTGACTGTGAGATCACCTCCCACCACCTCTTGGCAGTTTCTTGGAGAATATAAGTAGCCAGCTTTACCCTTTTCTCTAGAGGTATCTCTAGGTGCTCGAAGATAGTCAGGGTGGCCTCGAACCACTACTCTCCAGCCTGGGGTCCTCCATCCCCTGAGAAAGTAGGAGGATGCTACTTCTGAAAAACCCTCGTCAACTTAGCCATTAACAGGGCTGGAGGCGGTGCTCCCTGAAAAGACTGCAACATCCTCAGGAAGTCCTCCCTGAACTGTGTATATGCGCCTGCAATGGGTATAACTGCTGGTGCCAAGGCTTCCACAACAAGAGGATGAATAGGAGGTCCCTGATCGGCCATATGCAATGTTTGGTCACCATCTGGAAACTGACGTACGAATGGAGGACGTCTCGGAGGCATAACTCTGAAAGATCCAAAGAACACCTTAGATCAGGAAATTACTGAAAACATCAAAGTACAAAATGGGAACAAGGGATGGAAATTATCATGTTTTACAAAACACGACTACACGACATGTATTAAAACTACATGGTGTATACCTTTAGCCATTAACATGGGCGTGTACTCCTTCCACTACTGGTCATGTAACACCCAAACTACATGGCGTGTTGTTCCCACATACAGTGTGTACTTGAACTCTAAACCACTGCCCGAGTCTCCTTACAAAGATAACCCACACGGTCCAACTAACCCCAGACGACATGACGTGTTACCTAGGGACACGGAGTGTTCTATACATGGTCTCGGCGGCCTGTGTTGTTAGTTACATGACCGTATACACGGCTACCCTTAAATGGTGTGTTCCTCAAAAACAAGGCATGTATAAGAGAAGATAACACCGACCCGTGTTTTTTGTGACACGGCCGGGTACCTGGGATAAAACTACATAGCGTGTTCCTTTCCCACACAGTGTGTTATAATCGAGCTTCCCCGTCACGTTTTGTTAGTGACAAGGCTGGGTACACATCTTGAAACTACTTGGAGTGTACCTACCATGCACGGCATGTTCTTGAAGGCATTTCTACAAAAGTGGGTCCTTGCTCACACGGTCAATGACCCGGCCTTAAAACTACATGGCGTGTATCCATAAATTGCATGTTGTGTATTCTGGGTTTTTCTAGGCAGTATCTCAGAAACTACATAGTGTCCTAGAAACACTGAAAACAAGGAAAAGAGGTGCCAAATTCTAATCCGTGAGGGCCCATACTCCCCGTGAATCAAAGATTGGTATCTCCTACAGTCATGTGCAAGGGAAACATGGTCATGATCCACCAACATCCGATTCAAGAGGGCCCGTAACACCTCAAGAATCAAAATTTGGAGTTCATTTAAGCAAAGTACAACACAATCAACTTCTCTATCACAACAGCAGTGATTCTATCAAGCATATATCACAACAGCATACATAATATACACATAGTCTATCACAACAACATGAAATAACTAATTCACCCAATATGGCATGGAAAGAATGCATGGAATGTGATTCTTAACAAGTGCATGTATGATGCATGAGATGGCATACCCTCATCTCATCGGTTTTCCATAGAAATAGAACCAAAATAGTCAAAACAATAATAACACAAAGCATGTGAATCACTTTAGGTGAAATCATATCAACCGTAAAATCTCAAAACCAAAAAACTGTAATCAACGAGGTAGTATGGATTTTCCCTGTACACGTGCTAGCTACTCCAGATCACAGCTTAATACCAAGTACCAAATCCATCCTATCCCTAGATAAAGACTCCAAATAGTAAATCAAGAGAAAATAATTCCTCTGATACCACTTTGTAATATCTTGGTTCTAGAAGCCACACAGAGGCTCCCCGTACCCGGATGGTCACTGGCCTCAAGCGCATTTCCACAAACGCCAGAGCCTACCAACTAGTAGTGAGGGCCTTTAGTGTGATAGTTGTAAAAATATGCCCTCATTTGAAGAGTACACAGCGGAAATATATAAATATGCAATAGTAGAAGTAGTAAATAACCAACAATAATTAACAGCGGAAGACTAAATCGTCAAACAACTAGAGAACATATGTATATATATATATGGAATGATGAAAGATACATATCTAGGAAAGCAGCCAAACAAGTCACAATGATTAAAAACACAACAGTAGCAAAACAAGTACAAAAGGAAGTAAAACAGCTCCTCAGCATCGCAAGACAAGGCTTGCTCTCATGCTCTCCCGCTCTAAACAATCAAATACTGGAAGTGAAAGGGAACTTTCTCTTGTCTATACCTGCAACAACATAGTCTGTTTGGGCCCAAAAGCTTGACCCAAATAGGATGTGAGACTAAATCCTAGTAGGCAATTACAAGAAGATTTGTGCCTAATAGTTAGTTAGTATATGGCATGTAAAATTATAGTAAGCAGTAAAAAACTACAGCGAAGCAACAGGCAGTAAACAGTAAGTAGTAAAGCAGGATAATAAAAAACAGTAATCAATCAAGAACCAACAATAGTAGTGAAGAAAATAGTGAACAAGTATGAAAACCATCTGGGAAGTACTCACAGTCATCCCCTCTAGTCATATCCAAGAAGTACCACAACCCTCTAGGCAGTGCACTCAGCCAAACCCCTTTGGTTTGGTCATACGGAATTATGAGACTCTCTAGGAAATCACACTCAGTAAATTCCCCTCTTGGTCTAGGGTATTCAGGGACTCTCTAAGGAAGATAACGTGGTCTAACCCTATTATCCCCAAGGTCTAGAGTCTCTCTAAGAAAGCTATCTCGGTCAATTCCTCATATAGCCTCAAGTATACCACAAACTCTCTGAGGAAGCTCACTTAGTCAATTCCTCCTCTAGTCTATGAAGGATCTTAAAAAGAATTCAAACAAAGTAAGACTCTTTGAGGAAGCTCACTCTATCTACCCTCATTTAGTATATAATATCTGAAGGCACTCTGGGAAGATCACTCGGTCTATCCCCTGTGGCCTATAATGTCGAAGACTCACTGGGTAAGCTCACCCGGTTTATCCCTTATAGTCAATAGCACCAGGTTCTCTCAGCCTTGTGCCAGTCAGTGCCTAATAATGCTATAAGGCCAAGTAAACCTATAGAGCTACTTGGATAACCAATGTACACCTATATAGCTACATGGATATACAATCTACAAGGAAACAAGAAGATAAGAAATTTCACTCCAACCAATAATCACAAGGCATGGGAACAGGTGTAACGCCAAAGGCAAACGTGACCCCAAAGGTCGTAAATAGAATTAGAATGGGAAACACATCCAGGCACAATAAATTATCCTCTAACATGATCAATTTACATCTACGCACTCATACAATCAAGGCAATAAAACAACAAGGGTAATCCAGTAAACACACAATAACTCGTTCACGGGTATTGGTGGAATTTTCACATAAAACTCAAAGACATTGAACGGTAAGGCACAAACCACCTACCTTGATCCTAGGATATCGATATACTTGAAACAAGATGACTGATTCTCCCCCGAACATCATTGATATGAGAAAACTCCCAAAATTCTAAACCCATGATATCTTGAGAAGGAGGAGGAATTGGAAAACAAGGCTCAGGAAGAAGGAAGAACCCACCGCTGCGATTCCAATGAAATCAACCTTGTTCTAATCGGAGAACGTACGGAGGAATGGTGGCTCGTCAAAGATCTGTAGATTCCTGGTGCTCTCGGATGATGAATCTAGAGAAGAAGACCTTTTCATTGATTAGGTTTGACCCCGGTCCATTTAATGAAAAAAAGTAAAGGGTGTATACTTTTAGAGTATAGGGAGTGTACTAGGTCTTTCCATACTCTGCCAAAATCGGGCTCCACATCACCCCTACACACCGTGTGTGTGTCCCGGACATGGCCAATACATGGCTTCGAGCGAGAAAAGAGTACACGGCATGTACTCAGAAAGTACACGACGTGTACTTCAAAAATTTCTAGTAACTTTATTTTTCTCAAAAACACCAGAAAAAGGAAAGCATACCTAAAATGATGATTCTGGTTCTTACACAAAATCACATAAAAACATCCCTCATCTCATTATATAATCCTTAGTTTTCATATAAATGAAACCTATGAACAATTTAGTACAAACCTAAGCATGATACACAAAAAAGAGGTAATGTTCTTCAATAAGCATTTTTATTTTATTTATTTCTCCATGACCATAAATTTCTATTAAAATATTATAAAATAATTACCTTATTATCTAAAAAATACTAATATTTTTATGTGTTAGGGGCTTGAATAACAACCACCTCCATCAAATGGGTTATAGAATCATCATTCGTGTGTATGATGGACTATCACCTCGTGAACCATTGTCATTTGTTATTCCATTACCACCTTTCATTGTTGGGTAAGACGATGTATGTAATATATATATATATATATATGATATTTATAACATAATTATATCTTAGTATTTATTATATAATATATATCTTTTTACTTCCTATTTTGTAGGTGATACGGTAACATCGCTCGTGTGTTTGGCAAACTACCCCTAGTGAAGCGATGTGATTCGTCTTTCACTAACACATTAAATGGAATGTAATAAGGTTATATTTTAAAAAAAATGTTATATAAATTCCAAAATTATGATCTTAATGAAATATTTATCATTATTAAAATATTATATTATTTCTTACATTTTCACTCAATTAATGATGTTAACATCATTTCTGCATGTGTGGACTATCGACTTCACGAAGTGATGTGACTCTCTTTTCATCACAACACAACATGTATGATATATATAATTATATTTAATGAAAAAATATATTATATATTATATTATTATCATTATAGAAATTTTGAATACTACCTACCTCATTTCCATAATTATCATTGAAAATGGAAATGTTACCCATGCATACGTATGACTTACCATTTATATGAACCAAACATAATTCATTTTACATAATAAACGTTAATGATTGATTTTAAATGTATATTTGATGTAATAATATGATAATTAATTTATTATTATTATTATGGAGATTATAGAACTGTATAATATCCACAAGAATGAGATATTTCATGACGAAATACGCATGAGAAAACAAGTCAATTAACTCCAAAAAAAAAATAAAAAATGAACATTATTAACAAAACGGTGGTAAAATGATATAAGAGGGTCATACATGATATTATAAGTATTATTATGGTTGTGGTATAAGATAATAACATTTTTAAAACAACTATGAAAGAGGTTAATGAATATTCAATCAAATGGAAGTGTGAGGTATGAGATTTTGTCTCAATTTACATTCCTATGAGATTTATTTGTTATTATGTACTGATTTTCTTTTATGTGGTGTATATAATGTATCTTTAACATGTAAAATCATGATTATCTCACACTTCATGTTATTTTATATTTCAGTTTGAATTATCTCTTCCAAGAGGATTTTACTTGAAAATTACCAAGTGGTAAATGTTATTGTACAATCACGCTCCCTTTTGTGATTGTTAACTTATTTTTGTAACACTCGCTTTATTATAATAATTTTTTATTATCAATTATATTTATATTAGATATTCGTATTCTTGTATGATGGATATGATTATTTTATAAACTATACATCTTTTTTTCATACAATGTATACTTTTAATGTAATTTGATTATCTATGGAAGAATTGATAAATCAGAATTTTTTACTCAATAGGGATATTTTATGATAAGGAATATTTTTATGAATTAAAATGATCCTTAGATACATGATGAATGCATTAGAAATGCACTAAATGGGTGGGGACCATTTATAGAAATCCCATCAATGCATTGTTAGTCTCACAATACAAAATCATTTGGCCAAACCCTATGTGTTTTCAACTAATATATTTAAATTGTATTTTGAATGATCTTAAAAGTAGAGACATAGTTATAAAAACTAAATCATTTTGTACCCCAAATGTTTTAAATAATATTGTGAGTGGTATTTATGGTAAAGGTATCATGTGCCTGGGAAATATTACTACCATTAATTATGCACTTCTTCATTTTGAATCCAATTTTTATTAACCATGATATATTTCACTATGATATTATCTATGGATGAATTTTATTTTCATATTTTTGATTAAATTTAATGTGTAATCAATTATTTACCTTTTATATATTAATTATACTTTATCTTATCATTCATTAATGTAATTTAAATGGCCTAATTTTTCCATTATTTACCTTTCCATGTTGATTACTCTTACTGATTCATGACAGCTTGGATTGTATATAATCTTTATTGAGAATTTCAGATCAGCCATATTTTCATTCATTTCTCATGAATCCATTAAGTGTAATATGTTTGATATAAAAGGATATAACATAGGGAATTACTATATTCTCAAAAAATATTATTTTTTAATTCTTTTTATCATATGTAATATTGGAATCATGTATGTATCTGGTTCACTAAGAATACTAAAAAAAGAAAAATAAATGATCCTAGCACATGAACATTTCATTATTCAACTAAATATATGAAGGATAATGGAAATATAATTGATATATTTAGAGAAGGATAATTATATGTTTTCATTAATAAATAAAAGATGTATTCTGAGTGAATTTCTATTCTCTATAAATGATTCATAAATTTCAAGTGAAGATAATTCTTGAGTATCAATTTTTCTTTAAATATCTTATAGATCAATTTTTTAACATGATTATGTATTTTTATAATGTAATATTTATACCAAAGGTTATTTTATTTTTTTATTAAAATATTAATAATGGTTTTTAATAAATTTTTTGAGGGAATAGTAATTATAATGATTGACACAGAAGATATATATATTATGATAACATCATTGAAATTTAAAAAGAGGCATCCCAAAATGATATAATGATTTTTTTATTGGTATTCGAGGGATGACTGAATTCATTTCACTCTACTTCATGGTGTTATAAAAATGAGTTCCATGGGTCTAATAATTCATTAAAATCTATTCCTTTCCATTTTTTTAAAATTTATGATCGATTATTTTACATTCCTAATGATTTAATCAGAACATATATTATAATTTATATGACTTGGGTGGAAATAATTGTTACAGTATTTTAATTAAGAAACTAATTGAAAAAAACCATTATCACTCTTTTAAAATATTAATAATTAATCTTTGGTGAAAATTTTATATTATCAAAATAAAATAAACCACAAAAAACACAAACATGTTCAATAAATAAATATATTAGAAAATTGAAAATACATAACTTGTTATGCCAAAAATTTACATTACTTATTCAAAAATTAAAACCATTCATTATTATAGGTTTACATAAACTCATAAATTTCTCAAAAATATAGGATGCATGAAATGAACGTACCGGCAGTAGAAAACTAGATATTAATCACCACCAACTATGTAGTTTAATCATGCATCACATTAATCAAGATTAATGATATAATATAATGAACCATGGTAAATCATTTATCATAAAATATATTAATTATCAACTTTTAATTTAGTATATTTACTCTTTTAAATTAATGTTTTTAAGTATGTTATGTTTTTATTTTTGTTTGCTTCATTATAATAAGGGTTCTTGTGGAGGTGTTGTGGGTATTGACCCTTAGATTTTTTCTTATATTTTTATTGTTATTTTATAAGATCCATTTCATAATTTAAAATTTATATTGATACACAGTCCATATATATGGGTTTTCACTGTAAAAAAATTATTAAGGTCCAATACCCATAATATTTTCTAACCTTTTTTTCATTTTCCTTCCAGTGCCTCACAATAAAGCGTATATTTATGGGTGGTGTACTACTAATTAATATTATATATGGAAAAATATAGGTGAATATAGGCATGATTTTATGACAATACAGGTTAAAAGGTTAATTATGATGCGTGTGAATTTTGATTTTTAGGTATCCGTACTGGATAATTCGATTGATTTTTTTGTTTAATAAATTTTCTAGTATCTTTTTTCTTATGGGTATAATAAAATAGAAGAATAATTCCTAGTAAAATGTGATAAAATTTAAAGAGCTATAAATTAGATATTTCATGGAATTGGGAAGGGTTGTATTGGTATTTTACAATCTGATACCATGGTGAATCATTTTTTGGCTATTGGTGATGGTTTTTTTATTATGTTTTGGGATATGGATAATGTTAACATATTTAGAAACTACATATGTAGATGGTAGAATAACAGTAATACTTTCTAATGACTATCCAAATATAACCACTTGCAAATCTTACATTATAGTTTCTATTTTTTTGAATTACTATAGGGTTCCCCTAGTATTCAATTAAAATAATATGGAAATTTTCTAGTTATGTCAACCATTAAGAATGGAGTTAATACTCTTCCAAATACATATGGAATTATATTTATATAAAACTGTGATAATTACTTATTTTAGTCTTCTGAGGTTACTTCCAAATTTATTTTCTATGTGATCTTATTTAAACCTTTCACATGTTTGATATGACCATCTCCCATTAAATGATCACTGTATATGAAATAACCTTAAATGATTTAATTTAGTTCTCTGAGTAACAGTATAGATCATAATTCAACCAGAGTTGGAGTGGTGGATTTGAATTCATCATTATTTTTTCATGTTTAATTGAACATTGAGTTTTTCTATGTACTTACTTCTCATAATTAACGTATTCTTGATTTATGTTGAATTTAGATAATATAAGATTTATTGAGGTGAATATTGGGATTGCTGATTATTTAGGAAAGAAATAATGTGTTTTACAATAATAGATAACTTCATAAGGGTGAGGTTTAATCAGGTTCTTTCCCAACTCATGATTTTCTTTTACTCGATTGACTCTTTATTAGAACTTTTTTTGTGTAGTAGAATGGACTATTATTCAATCGTTTGATCAATTATTTTCACACAAAATCAGGCCAAATCTCAAATATGAATGTAAAAATGTAAAACAAACAATACCTAAAGGATTTAATTAGTTCACATATACCGGGTAGCATCCTTGGACAAAACATGTTTCATTTCATTGGTGTACCAAAAATAATAAAACAACTCACTTTATTGGTAGATTCAAGGTTTAGGTGAAGTCACTCCTCACTGAGGCTCACTACCTATAGAGTTTAGGTGAATTCACTCCTCCCCAAGTCCCACTACCTTTATATTGGTTTAGGTATTAGCTCACTACCACCCAAGGGTCACATCCTTATAATCCTTCATATATTGATCTAGAATATATTTATTTTCTTTTTTCTCTATATATTATCTGTGTTCACAGTTCTATTAAGAACTTTCCTATTTTCATTATTACAGCCCTATCCCTCTATTTTCTATCAATTGATTTGAAATTAAAAGTCAAATTCATGATATTAAT
This sequence comes from Viscum album, assembly GCA_963277665.1. NCBI lineage: Eukaryota > Viridiplantae > Streptophyta > Magnoliopsida > Santalales > Viscaceae > Viscum > Viscum album. Next base: position 1,630,171,454 of record OY728130.1, read on the forward strand.
TACCTTGAACTTCCACTACTTCAAATTCATCCATTAGGTCATATTGTAGTAAATATCCACAGTTATACTCTATTTAGTCTAATAATGTTCATTCAACAACCGCTAAATAGTTAAAGGAATTTCAATTCATAAAATCTAGTTGTAACCTCCAATTTTTCAAACTCAATAGAATTCCCTATAGTCAAAATTCCAATTTTGGGATCCATATTAAACAGAACCTGGAATAATGATTCAAAAACTACAGTATATTTCTTCTTCATAAAAAATATTCTTCAAAATATCTTGCTAAATACTTGCATGTTTTCTCTTCAACTCCAAGAAACCAAATACTCAAAATGTCTTACTCTATAGTGTGTTGATTCTTTAGAAACCAATTTAGACAAACATAATATTAATCCTCCATAGCATTGATGATACTCATATATAGACCATTTAATATAATTGTTGTTATAATCATTCTAACGTGAGGTCTAAAATAAATTATGTTCTGTTCATTTATTTATACCCCATTTTACCGAGGGTATTTTCATCGAAAATCACCATTATCTATAAAGTGTAATGAAAAAATACCCATTTTTGTTAACACTTAAACCACCCTAATCACTAAAATACCATGTAAAAAATTTCATATCCCATTTCTCATTCTCTAGGTCTTTCATCATAATCTCTATTTAAATTTATCTTAAACACCATCTACCACAACATGATCAGGACGGTTATTTCAAACCAAAATGAATCTAGAAAGAAATAAATTCATAAAAACCCATAGCTTTGATATACTTATAAATTTATGATCTATCATAGAATATCCAGTCTCACCCTGGTGTGGTGAGTTCTTCTTTACCAAAATTCTTCCATGCATATTCAAATTATTCCTTATAATATCCAACTCTTTCCAAATCCATAATATTATTTAATATGCACATTAAATATCATCAAACATACATTTTATCCAAATTTCACATTCCAGCTCAATCTTAATATTCATAATCTATGACTTTGATATATAGATATTTAAAGGTTTCTATTTACCACTATCCTCTAGTTATTCAATGTACGTCTCTTCTCTACATATTTCTTGAACATCCTAAAACTACAGTTCCATATATATCAATTTCATGCATTCTCATATCACCATCACTAATTCTTCAATGACTACTCTTAATTTTTCCATGACCTCAACAAATCCAAACTTCAGTTATTGTAAAAAAAAATCCTTCTCATAACCCCATGTTAACACACAATATTTATCATAACCCCTTGGTTACATCAAACCTCTTATTTGCAATAGTAATCTCTCAAAGCCATCTATCAACATTAAACTTCAATGGTTTTCATCCAATCCAACACAGAACATCGTAGATTCAAAAAATAATTACCTTTGGATTTCAATGATAATACTATAATAAAATCCAAAAAATGGAAAGAAATAGAGATAATGTCTATTTTAATCCAAGATTTATCATGAATATGGATTTAATGAGCTTCTTTTATCCCATTTTTTCAATAAAATTTAAAGGGTTATACTTTGGAGGATACTTCATTCCTTATTTCTATATTTTTCATAAAAGAAACTGAGGTTTCTCCATCATCTTGACTCCCATTTTATTAATATAATTCTTTCATTAGATTTACAAGAGATATCATAACCTCATCATTACTCCAAAAAACACTATATTTATTGTGACTAAACATCCAATTTATTTCACCACCAATGAGCCTCAAGCTTATTTTAGAACATAAACAAAATAAAAATAAAAAATTAGAGATCATGAACACTCCCCTTTGGTATCCTATACATACAAATCATTCATACACTTCCTTCCACCTTCAAAATATTAGTATATTTTATCAATTTGATGGTTATCATAAAAAATCTTAAGATTATTTCAACCATCCTTTATTATAACATCAACTTAATACCATAGATACATTAAACTACATTCATATTAGGGAATAAGTTTTGTTAATTTACCATTTTGAAATGAGTATTCATCAAATCCTATAAGCCTACTGGGCCAGAACTGTGTATAATAAAACAATGTTAGTAAATAAATTAAATGTTTTCCATGAAACTCATTTACATATATATTCACATATATAATTTGAAAATAAATTAATAAACATTATACTTCTTGTGATCTCAATCACACTTATACAAGAATACTAGAAAATAAGTAGTAAAATGAAAAGTGTGTTAGTTATACCAATCTTTGAACAAATTCTCACCAATTGTTAATGAAAACATTATGATAAACTTTTATATCAATGATCATCTATTCTTCACAAATAATCTCATTTCTTATATGTGGCTAATAATCCATTTAAAACTCATCACCAACTACACTTATTTTCTTCAATTCTTGAAACCAAATATTGAGATAATATTTAGTATCGGAATACCAATTGTTAGTCAAAACATTCTATTTTTTTTGTAGATTTTAGTATAATGAAAAACAACCAGATGATACCACATTTCTAGTTCATGAATAAATATAACATGTATTCCGACATGAATTTAGTGGCTCCTCATTCATGTTATACATTTTCTTTATTAGGTTCTTCCAATTCATGGTATGATATTGATGCTATTTTCAAAGCACATATATGTTTTTGAAAACTATTACATTAAAAATTAGGATTTATACCACCTATATTTTATCATATCATCATGAATAACCATATTCAATTTTTTATTTACTTTTTTATAGTGGATCCTTCATATCACTTTTTTTCATGTCTGATACTTTAATTTATTCATCACTGCATGTATCTCCAAAATTAGAAATTTCCTCCATTCAATATCTCTCACCCCACTGGTAATCTCACATTTTTATTTAGCATACATAGTGTTGGAGTTATTTCACTAGAACAAAATTCTATGTACTTTATTATTTCCTATATTAATTATTTTGAATATTAATAATGTTCATATCACATCATTATTATTCTCATGCCTGCTATAGTATTTAATAATGTACTAAGTGTAATTGTAACACTTAAAGGTCATGGTAGTTCCCTAGTATGATGAGAACCAAGAAGTGTCACAATTGTATTCGTAAAATATATATTATATAGACATATGATATCATTTTATGGGATGAAAGTGGTACAAAAGATCAGGGGTGGATACTCATGGGACTATGAAGAACATCATTATAGTACACACCCTTGGTGATTTCAATTGTAAGAGATTATTATAACACAAACCACAAGTAGTAAATCCACTTTTATATGTGTCATTATCTATTACTATATACATACATGTGTATTGAACATTAAATTTTAAGATTATTATTAATGGGTATCATTAGTCCTGAGCATTTAAGTATTTAATAAAACTGTAACAATATCTGTTTGAAGTCATGTATGATACATTGGGTGCAACACGAGTGATATTTAATTATTGAATAATGTGAGAAAGGATTTTCAAATTATATTCAATAATATAAGTGGATATATCACTCAATTTGATGGTAATTTAACAGAAAAAATATATCCATGTCTATTTTTTTCTATGAGGAGGTACATTTTCAAGAAGTCAAAGAAATATACATACAACACATTGGTTGACGACACTAGAATGAACCCTTCTTGATTAGCGATATCATGATAAATGGATTATATTACACAATAATAATTTGAATGAGTTTGTATTTTTTTGGCATTAAATTCATTCTATATGGGTTCCTTGGTGTGTTGATAGATACTAACCTTGACTTTGGGTGGTTCCACCTAATTCCCCTGAGAAAGAGCCCTAGAGGTTCATATACATAGTATATCCTAAACGTCAGTTAAATATTATTATTATTTTACATGTTGAATAAATATTATTACCACAAATGGTTTAATAATTATTCATGTTTTATTTATTGTAGATATTTATTCACAAGTTATTTGATAAAAAACTTATGATTAGAGTATTTTGTAAATATTTATTTTTTATTTAGTAAATATAATAATAATTTATTTTTTGGTGAAGGATGTAGTGATATTTATTTACCAAATAAATATTTATCATTGATGGATTGATAAATATTTTGGAGGAATATGGACTGTTTTTAATAGGTTTCGGGAGAAATAATATATATTAAATATTATTGGAATATATTTTAACAATTTGTTCAAGAAATAATATTAAATGTAACCATTAGTTTTTTCTTTTTCAAGTAAAAGAATAATAATAATATTATTGTTTGGATATGTGGTTCATCAAATATTAATAAAATTATAAGATCCTATGTGAAATTATTATTTTCTAACCCTGTCACTTTTTAAACTCAACTATATTATTTATAATCTAAATACTAGAAATTGGTTTTAGTTGTGCACAATGACATCTAGAGAATAATACCAATACTTAGTGAGATCATCTCTAATAACTTTCTCAATAATAGAGAAAGATACGCCTCAACAATCCCTCTAGATTCGATAGAGAACAAGGATAGTTTTTCTCTTAAGTGATTCTCATAGAGATAAATGATGAATGACACAAGTGTTAAGTTCTTCCATGCTAGAACTTGGAGATTCCTAATACATTTCACAGATATTCATAGTGAACATGTGTATTAATGGTAGAGGTAATCTATACTTGATTCCTATGATACAATGATGGTACGACAAAGATACATTTTCAAACTCATCAATGAAGAAATCATTAATCACAAGGAAAATCATAAACATCTCAGATTAATTATTAATAATTATGTTATAATCTTTCATTTTGGGTCTGGCATTCTTTTGACAATTAATCATTGAAATAATTTCATTGGTAACAACATTCAACATCATTTATATCTCATAATAATCATCTATTATGAAAACGAGGAATTTAGAATTCCCTACCAATGCTTCTGCTGCACTCAGAACCTTTAATTAGTATCAAAGGAGTCTTGTAATAATTTATAATTATTTAAAGATCCTTGATTGATTTCTCCATTTATCATTAGTTTTAAATTCCAGTTTATTAATTATTTAAATCTAAATAATGTGATCTTTTAATATAACTGTTCATTCTCATAAATATAATTAAAATATATTATTTAAGAATGAAGAACAATCAAAGGACTCAAAAAGATATACTATGGATTTTGGATGGATAACATAATAACAAATGACGTGTAGCCGGTATGTACACACCTTGTACCCATGTTTAATGCACCAGGATAAATCATGAATTAATTTGGAGTGTCATGCATTCATTTCACATGGTTTATAATTAATACACATAGCTTATTGATTTTTCCAACATGGAACATGGTTAGTTAGACTATATAGTATTAAACATGTGTTCATAATGTGTAGTCCATTAGTCAAATATGAGTTATGTGTTTACTACATAACACATGTGACTGATAACCATGTAAAATGGAGACAACATGACATGTATCACATGCCCACACCATATAATCCATTAATGTTCATTATATGCTCACTTGAATAATCCAATGGTTTGTACTGCTAATAGACGGTGAAGAATCATACATGGCATGTAATTGGAAAATACACTCTGTGTATATTATCTATTTACATAGAATTAAAAATTTATTTTTTATAATGTTTAAACCTTATTGACATGTGTTTTGTATATCATTTATTTGACTCAAACATACCATGTGATGGTTTATATATATATATATCAAATATCTAATTAATTTTATCATAATATTTAGAACTACATATCCTATAGAAGTTGTAATACACATAATGTGTTGAACACATTGAAATCATAACACATTACATAAATAACAAGGGTTTGTGTGTTATTTATTTGATAATACATACCATAAAATTACATGATAATATTTTTAGGCTATATTTCATATGAATAAACTATATACAACCAATATACATGACAGATAGTTCAGATCTACACTCATTGTGTTACCTCCAAGGTAAATATTAGGTACTTAGTCGGTGTTAAAAAAATGTTTAATTTTTTTAAAATAAATATGCATGAGAATATAAAGAACATTTGGAGGATAATTTAGATAATATAATTTATTAATTTATTAATATAATTAATTGACTCAATCATGGTTTTTCTTGGATGAAGATGATTTTGATTGAATGCTAGTTTATTAAAATTATAATTCATTGCATGGATGTAGATGATAATGAGCATAGACCAGAACTTTGTATGAGATTTGTTTCTATTTAATTTATTATTTTTATTAAATTAAATTAACATATTTCATGTTATCCCTCCTCTCATTATATATGGTCATGCATGCCCACAATCTTCTTTTATTTAAACAAATTAAACCAATTATTTGGTTCCCCTCACCTATGTGTGAGTAAACGATTGTGAAATAGATGGATATGGAATGTGAGTGGAGGGGATTAAGGTTTTAAGACAAGGTGAAACCAATCTACTTGATCCATGAGAGGATATATGGAAAGCTATAATATGAACCAAGTTACAATTCAAGGGTTTTTTTCCTAGGTCAAGGGTTACCATCGAATAGCTAAACTAAACATTAGGAAAGGGTCACATTAATACCACTTATTATTATTTTATTTCTATCATGTTACATCATTAATTTCACTATATATGTTTTTTCATGATCACATAAATTAGTAAATTAACTTTCACACAAGATGGAACTAAAATAAATCTAATTATTTATAAACTTTATCTAAGACTTGGTTAATCACTAAAATTAATCCATTTAATATTATCAAAAAGGTAATAAAGATAATATCTAAAAATTATACATAAAAATAAAGTTATATTATATATTTTAATTTAGTATATCCTTTCACTAATTGGGTTGGAATCAAACCATAGTCCAATTTCTTTACCAACCTCCATTGGAGTATTTTCAATTATCAGGTAATTTCTATCTTGATTTTTGGGTTGACATAACCTATTATGCATTAAGGATTGATCAACTATATGATACTTAGTGAAAATAGTGGGAAAAGTGTTGAGGATGTCCTTATTCAAGATGTTAGGATTGGGGATTCCACTCAATTGAATAAGGAGTTGTATGTTAATATGGTTGTTCGGTTATACCTACCTAAATACCCTCAAATAACATGAAAAATATCCATCAAGGATATGATAAGGATCATATACTTCATTTCCACTATAATATCCTTGAAATTTGATAATATGATGCCAATTTTGAGGGATATCAGGCTTTAATAAAATAGTGGGAGATAAATAAATATTTATTATCTAATTTTATAAAATATAGTAATAAAATTATAGTCTTATTAATATTGAAATGAAAACCCACATGATTTCAACCATATAATTGTGATACATACTAGATAAGGATAACCTTCTCACTAACAATAATATATACTAATGTAAAATATTATTTCCCCAAATTCTACACCATGAAATGAACTATTCTTGAAGAATTTGTCCAAGAGGCTCATGAAGAATAATTGACTCTACAAGAAAAATTTGGATGATATCAAAGATGTCTAATGTTTTGTACTATCATACATGTCCAATGAGCTTCTAATGCAACATGAGAATATAGATTCATAAAAATCATGTCTCAAATTCATTATCTCTATCAAGAGATGGTGCGAAAAGAGAGAAAAATATCTCTAATTCACTATTCACATACTTGCTAAGAGATTCATCACAAGATAGGCATCTTGTAGTCAAGTTAATTAGATATATATAGTGCTTAGACATCTTGGGCATTAAATTATCCAATAATATGTACAAAAATATCATCTTATAATCACTTACTAAAAACTTCGCCAAATTTATTATTAATTACAACATGATAAATAGTGAGAAGACTCTTTCAGAACATATTAATCACATCCACCATGTTGAAAAGTATATGGGGCATGAAAATCCATAGTCCTTATAGTGAAAAAGAAATGGTAGAACAAGGAAAAGGGACCCAAGATTCATTCCATGTATAAGGCTCCTGAGAACCATCCTTACAAGAAAAAGAAGATTCAAATGAAAAGGAAAAATATGTAGTATGTTTTTCATATCGAAATATAGGCCATTGGATGACGAACTTCACCCATGATAAAGGTGGTATTAATGGTGTTTTTGTTGTCAAATGTTATATATATGTGTGTTTGTGCATTATGTATTATATATATATTGTGGTGCTCACATATGTATCCAAATATATGAACCATGTAGATTTAAAATGATTCCTTGAGGAGAGATAGATATTTATGTATCCAATGGAGCACAATTTTTTGATTTATCTATATGATACCACCACCTTCCTTTTATAAATAGAATGATTTTTGTTTTAAATAATTCCTATTTTATGCCTATTATTACTAAGAACATCATCTTTATTTTATTCCTTGATATGGATGGATTTATTTTCATATTTAGATTAAAATAATCCATCGTTTTCAAATAAATAATTTGATATGGTATTATAAATCTATATAATAGTTTATAAATATTGGATTATAAAAAAAAATATTGACAATTGAAAATGAATCAGGTTCACATGACTGATTCAACAACTGGTTGCGATATCACTGTGTTGGTCACATAAATGGATGTGTCTAGAAAATCTCTAACCAGGTGGTTATTCAGACTTTTTAAAGCTAAAACCACTCGAAATAGGTCATTAGTTTTTATAAATAAAAATTATTAAACCACCATTCCATGGATTGGGTGAATGGGCCACAAAGCTTCTAGTTTTATTATGTACTGATGTGTGTAAACCATTTCTAGTTCAATCTAGAGGTGGGTATTCATACTTTATAACATTTAATAGTGAATTTAGTATATGTGAGTATGCTTACTTGATGATGTATAAGATTGAGTACTTTGTTAAATTCAATAAATTCAAGAATGAAGTCCAAAATCAACTTGGTAAAAAGATCATGATGCTTAAATTTGATCAAGGTGGTGAATATGTCAATTAAGAGTTCATTTAATTTCTATGAGATTTTGGGATTTTATATCAACTCATTTCACATTATACACAATAGTAGAATGGTGTTAGTGAATGGAAGAACCATACCTTTCTTGACTTGGTGAGGTCAACGGAGAGTTATGAAAGTATTCTATTATCCTTTTCAAAATATGAATTATATATTGTTTCACCAATAATAATATAAATAGAAAATTATGTAAAAAATGGAATACCATATGAATTAATGTATGTAAATAAATTTATGGTGTCACACACTAATGTATAGGGTTTTTAGGCATTCATCTTAGGAAAAAACTAGCAACCTGAGGCAAAAAGTGTATCTTTATTGGCTCAATCAAGGAAATATGAAGATATTATCTATACAAACACTTAGATAATAAATTATTCACCATAATAAATTCCATATATATTTAGAGGGATAACATATTAAAGAAGGATAGTGGGAGAAAAATTAACTTCGATGAAGTCGATGCTCAAGATATAAAAGAGATGATATAGGAAAAAAATCCTTAGGTTCCCATGGAAGAAGTTGTTCTTAAAACGCAAGTAATATATAGGATCACTGGAGAGGAAAGAGAACAACAAAGATACATTTTTCTAGTCATCAAATACGATGACTCATTATTGTTTAATGATAATGAACCTCCATATTTTAATGTGGTAGTATAGTGCTCAGAAACTATGTAACGGAAGGAATACATGAATTATGATATGGATTCAATGTATCAAACCCAATTTTGGGTCCTAATCCATTCACAAATTTATGTAAAACCTATTTTCAATGAATGAGTATTTAATAGAAAAATGGGAAGGCAAGGTAAAATCAATACTGAAAAATTAGGGGAAATGGTTAAAGGGTTTAAAAAACATCATTGAATTGAATATGATGAAAACTTTTCTCTTGATTCTATGTTTAAATACATTATAATTATACCTTTTATAAATACATACGATTACTATAAAATTTTTAATATAGATTTGAAATAATATTTCCGTAATGATAACCTTCATGAAGAGGTCTATATGAAAAAACCATAAGAGTTTGTGACTCTAGGTGATTCTAAAAATGTTTACAAGTTACAACGATACATTTTTTGGTTGAATAAAACAACAAGGTCATGGAAAATTCTGTTTGATGAATCTATAAAATAATTTGGATTCATTAATAATGAATCTGAACCATATGTTTCCAAGTATTTTAGTGGGAGTGCAGACATTATCCTAGTTATATATATCAATGAAATATTACTTATTACAAAGGATGTACCAGTATTACAGTCAGTTAAGGATTAGTTAATGAAGTGATTATCCATCAAAAATATAGGTGAAGTTTCCAACATTATTGTCATCAAGATGATTCATGATTTTTCAAAGAGGAGACTAAATCAAAGAATATACATTAACAGGATAATAAGTATATTTGGTATGAAACAATCCTAGAGAGGATTAGTTTTAGTGTAATATGATTTACATCATTCTATGAAATGTGTCCTTAGACACAATTTATGTCATGATATGTACTTGGATCGATGTCACCAATTCCTTTAGCATGGTATGTGGAGATCGAGATGATACAGGTGGACAACATTGGTCTATCATTAAGGTTTTACATAGGTATCTTAGAAGAATTAGCGATAGATTTCTCATGTAAAGACAATAAGATAATACAATCATTAGTGGTTGTACTGATGATATATTTCAAACAAGTCAAAATGACCCAAATTCATGATCACGATATTTATTCAGTACTGGTAAATGAGTTTTGAGATAGAAGAGTTTAAAGTAGGCAATTGTCGCTAACTCAATAGTAGTTTTTGGTTATATAAGAACTTCTTAAGTATCCAAAAAACTTTTCTGGATACACAACATTTTACAATATCTTTATATTATTCTTGATATTAAATAAATTATCTCATTATATTGTGATAATACTATAGTGGCGGCTCTCGAAAAGGATCCTTGGCCACACCAACAGAAAAAATACACACTCTAGAACTATCAACTCTAGATTGATTTTTATAATAGGGGTTTTGTTGCAATATAAAAAGTTTCTATTAAAGGAATCATGTCATACCGGTTTACTATTTCCTTATCTTAGTAGAAGCATAGTTATATTGTGAGAGTCAGTGAACTAAATTTATTAGCAGTTGGATCAAATTCAAGTGGGAGACTATATGAGTTTGTTCATTGTAATTAACTACTATATGTTTTATGATTAACTATATTAATTGCTTTTAATATTTATAAACTTTATATCACCTAATTATTATTCTTTTACAAGACATAATATGTGACAATGTACTGTGAGTAAATGTCACATTAAAAGGTCATAACAGTTTCATTTTATAATGAGAACCTATAAGTGTTATGAATGTGTTATTAAAATATATGTTCTATAACTAGATGATATCATTTAATGTGATGAAATTGATATATACTATTAAGGTTGGAGACTCAAAGGACATTAAGGAATTATCTAATGGTGTATTCCCTTAGTAATTTCCAATGAAAGAGATTATTAGAACACAACCCACCGGTTTGAAATACACATTTATATGTTTTATTAGATATTTCTATCTATGAATGTGTGTATTGATCCTTATTCATTATGATTTTTATAAATGGATATCATTATTTTCATACATTTATGTATTTATGATAACTATGAAAACATATATTTTTGATGAAGAAGAATATATTGGGTGAATCATGGGTGAATCAACATTAATGAATAATGAAATAAAATATTTGTCTCTTATATTATTTAATGGAAGTATATTTACTAGGCCTCTTGATGGGAATAGAAGAACCTAAAAAATCCATGACCATGGTGTTCTATGGGAAGGTTTATTAATGATAACTCAAATAAAGATACATTGATAACATATATTGATGACACCAGTATGAAACATTCTTGAATGGAGATATCATGATAAAGGGATTATATTTCATAGTAAATGTTCATATAAAGTTTTATGTCATTATAACATTATGTTCATTATCTATGGGTTCCTTCGCATATTTCAAGATGATAATCTTGGACATTTGGTGGCTCTGCCTAATTACACTGAGAAAGAGGCCTAGAGGGTCATGCACTAAGTATAACCATAACCTAGATTAAATATTATTATTAGTTAACATGTTGAATAAATATTATTCTTGTGTGTGGTTTAATAACTATTTAGGTTTTCTTGATCTTAAATATCCAGTCACAAGTTATTCAGGATAATATTTTTTATTAAAATATCTAATAAAAATTTAATTGTTATTTAGTAAATATATTATTTACTTATTTATTATAGAGTAAGGCAGTGATATTTATTTATCAAATAAATATTCATTATTTAAGGATCGATAAATAATATGGAGGAGTAGTGGAATGAGTTTAATAGGTCCAGGGATAAAATATATATATTTAAAATTATTTGAATAAATTTTAAACAAATTATTAAAGAAATATTATTTAATTAATCCATGAGCTTTTCACATTTCATGAAAAATAACAACCTTATTATTTTTATTTGAACATGTTGTTTGACTGAGATTATGAAAATGATAGGGGCCAATGTGTGATTATTATCTTATAACCCTAGCACTATTTAACCCAAATTATATTATTTCCAACATGAATGATAACTATTAGTTTTGGATGCACAAAACAAGATAAAGAGAATCCTATAAAACCCTTGAGATCTCCTCTCCAATGATTCTCTTAATAATAGAGAGAGATTCTTGTTTTATACCCCTCTAGATTCTATAGAGAATAAGGAGAGTCCTTTGAAATAATTCTTCTGAAGATCAATGATGAATGGTGCAAGAAATAGGATCTTCTATGCTAGCACTAAAGATTCCAATGGAATCACTTAGGGGTTTATGGTGCATTTCTATATCATCACTAGAGGGAATGTATACTTGATTCCTTTGCTGGAATGATTTTATGATGTTATGATGTTATCAGATTCATCTCAAAATTAATAATTTATCAAAAACTGGGTAAATTAATCATAAATCATTATATAATGATCCTGAATTTTGGTATCAAAATTATCACATCAATTAATCATTTAATTAATTTCATTGGTCACAATATTATACATCGTTTACATCATGGAATAATCATCATTTAAAACAACAATCTAAGTTTATTATGCCCTACTGGTGCTTCTTCTGCACTCAGGACCCTTCGATAGTAACTACTTTAGATACCAGATGATTCATTTTATCTACACTCTATGAAATCAGTCCAACTTAATGAATTCAACCTCATACTATTAATTCATGTCTTTTCAATTCATTTACCCCATGAATCATATCTCTCTCTTAAACCAACCCCACTACATCAATAATTATAAATAATAAATTATGTTGTTTGGGGTAGGACACTCAAGAGGGGGAGGGGGGAATGAGTTTCTATAAAACATTCTCTAAATAACCTTTATTTAAAAGTTCCCAAATTTAAAAAAAGTAAACTAGTTAACCAAAGTATCATATTTATAAAAGAATTTATTTTTTAAAATATTTCTCAAATATTGATTAGTTCATAGTTAAAACAATATACTTTATTATTTTAACATTTTAAATCTATCTACTAAAACAAATTATAATGTAAAAACTATCTAAGAATGACTATCCAAGTGAAGTTAATTTTTTTGAATTAATTATAATGATAGAGAAAAAACGTGAAAGAACACATTCAAGGTAAACAAGATGTTTTGTATCATTCCGAAACCTAATCATCTCTACTTGATAATCACCTTCCACTAAGTAGTCTATATTAAATAAACATGATCCACACCCTGGATTGGGGTAACAACAGTATATAAACTATTCATGTCAATTATACCTCTTCCACAGTTTTCAAGGGAGTGTTAAAACAAATAGGTCACATAGGGACCTATTCCACTGATATCATTTGGATATTAAATGTGAAGGATTATGAAGATATCTATGAATCTTCCAGTTTGGATTAAGAGTCATTGTGTGTTTATAAAATAGATACACACACTAATCGAAATGTAAATATTGTAAAAAGAATAGAATAACGATAAGAAGATTTTATAATGGTTTTTGTTATGTTCTATGATGATTCTAGACTCCATTAGAATGGTATAAGTGAATATGGGGTCATCTTACAGAATCAAAATGTAAAATCGATATTCATTTTTTATTTTGTCATCTATTACTAGTGAGGTAGAAGATTCCTCAATGTGTTCTTATCTTCTAAGTCACTACTAAAAATATTTGTGGTATTTTGTTTCTCATAAATTTCACTTTGTATCCATATTTGGTTATAGATATTGTTTGAAAATCATGCATCTTTGTGTTTTTCAACATCTATTTTCATTTTTTCCTAGGTACGTACTTTATAAACTATAGGGACAACAAGAATCATGATCCTAATAATGTGGGATTCCTCACACCTCACATTGTACTTTGAAAGTGTCATTAATATTGTCTAAAAAATATTATTAATAATGTCAATATCATCAAAATAACCCAAAATTTACCATTAGTATCATGGTCATATTTAAGAGACTGATCATCGGTGACTTAATCCGTTGGTATGTTAGACTATCGATGACTCGTATTGTCAGTGAGTCATTTTTTCGGTAGCATATTCTATCGGTAGATCATTTCTATCAGTATATAATTTTTATCGGTATATTATTTTTGTCGGTTGATCATTTCTATTGGTATATTATTTCTATAGGTAGATCAAACTATCAGTGGTTCACTCTGTCAGTAGGTCAAACATGCATCGGTAACTCTAAATAGGCTTATCAATCTGTCAGTGGGTAATTTATTTGGTATCTTATCTATATAGAACTCAATATTTCAGTGATCCAGGATGTCAAGGACTCATACTTAACATAAATTATGAGTCACTCTGTTGGTTAGTCACTCTATCAGTCGCTCAGACATTTTTCGGTGAGTCAAATTATCGGTAGCTTATGTCTTTGATAGCTCATGTATCGGTGAGTCAGGTATTAGTAACTAAACTATTGGTTGGAAAAGTATCAGTAGTTCAAACTTATCAGTGTCTTACACTTAACCAAAATATGTAATTCTATCTTATGATTTAAACGCTAACACCAGTGGGTAAAATTATCATTTATCATGATTAAACAAAATGTATCTTAATAAATCATAATTATTAGAGTTAATCATGATTTTTGAGAATTAAAACTAGAGGAGGAAAAAATATATCCCCCTTTTGATGATCACAAATCATTTAAATTAATTCCATAATAATTTATTTATGATTATTGGAGAAAAAATTTCATAACATATTACACAGTTCATTGAGATGAATTTTTTAAAAAAAAATCAATTAAATATTACTCGTTAAATGTTATTTTTCATTATATGTTATCTTTTGATCTCAAGATTAATCTTAAGCCCCCCTGAGAGAGATTCCCTGTAATTTATTCCCCTTTTGGTATTATCAAAAAGGAAACACTGAATGAAAAATAAATGAAACAATAGATATGTAAATAACAATGAGATGAAATTTCAGAAGGTATTCCATTAATCAAGAAGTACAAGGGATGTCAAAAATAGTACAACAAATAGAGTACATAAAATCCATATCAAAAATTGATCTAACTTCTTTTTGTTCACGTTAGATTGCATCACTTTATTTCCCTTATCAGAAGTAGAGGATAGGGGAGTATAAGTTGCATAGGTAGTAGTGATCGAATGGACAAAGCCAATAGTGAGAGAAGGAAGAGGCGCTCCTTGATAAATAGATGGAGAAAGTGATATTCTAGAAGAGGAATTAAGACATGTGTTTTCCTATTTGATGAAATGTATAATATGGCTAAGATCATCAGAATGGGTCATGGTCAACGGTAATAAAATGGTAGAATAATAGGTAGAAGTGGGTTGGACTAGTAAGAGAGGAGAAGCTACTCAAGGAATGATGTTTGTGCTATGATGATGTAGTTAGGGATTCAAAAAATTGATGAAGTCCATGATGATATCACTGAAATATTCCATAGAAAGTTCATAATCTTACTCATTCTACCAAAAACTCTCAATGGTAGGATTAAAATCCTTCAACTTCTTAACTTACTCCTTGAATTCCCGAGTCAGTGGTGGTAACCTCAAATTATCCACTAAATCCATGAAATGACTGGCTTGCTGATTATTGGTGTAAATCCTCTTAAAATAGATATTGATATTTTTGGTTATTTATTCTTAAGTAGTAGTTGCTTTTTTTGAGTAGAATCTCACCACATCATGCACATGGTCACTATTGTTGCTGATTTTACTAATGCTATTCCGATTGGTGTCACACATCATTGTCTGAAGTTCATCATGAATCATAGATCTAACCATATCAACATATTAAGAATGCGAAACATGAGAATATGAGATAGATTCACCTTGTACTATATCTCAAATGTCTAATGTCAGATGGTTCACATCAAGAGTAGGAGGCTAAGGCCGAGCAGCAGAACTCCTAGAAGTATCATCCTTAAAAAATTTCACTACATTATCTAGGGGTGACCTATAATCAATAGTGAGACTGTTTATGGATGAATCCATTGTAGTGAACACATTCTCTATCTTCTGATTCTCTAAAACAAAATCTTACACAAGATTGATCAACCTATGATTAACCTAAGATACAACTCTCTCAGTAATAAAATCAGCATCTCTTTAAAAAATTCTTGTAATATCAGTATGTTGACTTTTATGAATAGATCAAACTATATCTAATAGTCATTCTTTAAATGTATTAAGATAACACTTATTCACAGACTCTTAAGCAACAAAATTAATGGGATTAGGAGCAGGAGTAGCACTACTATCTAATGAATTAGGATAATCCAAATCAAAGACAACATATCCAAGATCTGTCTTCCATACTGGTAAAACATTGTCATCCAAAGGATCTAATACATCAATCTTAACTCTATTAACATATCTCCTCCCTTACCAGGTTTCCTTTTACTAGAATAGACTAATTGTATCACTGTAGTTACTAAGATGTCCCTTTCAGAAGGAACTTCACCATGGATAAGAGTATCGGGAGCCCTCTCCTCAACCACAGATTGCTCAATAAGAGAATCAGAAGCCACATGTGGTTCCATAGTCGGTTAATGTTCTTCAAAGTCAGGGCCAATGGGTTCTACATCAGGGCATTGATCATCGCCTGTATGAACTGATTCACTATCAGACCCATCAGTGCCTCCATCTTCTCTATCACATCCATTGTATTCCTCAACATATTTCTCAACTCCATCATCATCCTTAGCTTCTTCTTCTTGGTCACTATCATTTCATTCTTCATCATCATAATCTTCCTCACTATTAGATCTGTTATCATACTCAACACCGTCAAACTATTCAGTCCCATCACTATGATTCTCAGGTAGAAGTTATCCCCTATAAGGTAGAGGTCTAGGTGGACTAGTAGGACCATAAGTCATCCTTGCTAGATTTTCACTAATGTTAGGATCACTCATATAATTTATTTGAGATTTAGTTCTTTGATCTTCCTTGGGAACTTCCTCATTAAAAATAAACACCCACTTTATCTTTTCCTAGACTAGGGTCTATTATATACTTTGTGGTAGAGGGATTATCAATGGGTTTGAAATATTAATATAACTTATCATTATCATCAAACCACATCTTCTTTTATGAGTTCCAATTAATCCTTATCCTTCTGTAGCTAACTTAGCTCAGACCAAAAACCATCACAAGATGAAATAGTCTCTTTACCTTTATTCACTAAACTCATAGTCTTCGACATATAAGAGATATTCTTAGGATAATTCAAAGAATTGGTCTTTCAATAGGGTTTAATCATCTCACTAATATGAACGATCAAATATTTTTACAAATTTACCTTATAAACTTTCTTCAAAAAATTGAGCAAGTAAACATCCTGATACAGAAGAGATGGAAAATCTCCATTCTTGGGACATAATTCATGCTGGATAAATTTAATAAAATCCTACTCTAAACTTCATGCTCTATAACAATAAGGCCCAAATTATCTCTATTTCCAATCAACTTAGCTAAAGCTACCTCATAATTGAATAGGTCACATGTTGGAGGAGTACTTCCCTGATGGTCATCACAAAGACCATCATGGGGTACATTTAGACATACATCCCAGTTCATGGATGAAAATGACATATCCTTCCATCCACTATCAAATTTATTCAAAAAACCTCAGATACTTATATTAAAAACTCATAATACATATAATACTCATGTACCAGCCTCAGATAGTACAACCTCTCATTATTAGAGAACAACTCTAACCACCCTTGGGTTTGAAATAAATTTATCATAAGGGAATTACTCAACAACATCGATTATAAATATACTTCCTTCTTAGGGTTGACAATGTTATTCACGAGTTCCGGATGAATATGAAGTGGTTTCTGTTAGAAAGAATCACTTATTTTATTCTTTTATGGATTTGATTCATCCTCAGATCCATTTGGATGCTCTTAACACAATCCATTGGGGGGATCAATGAGTATTATTTAAACAAGAAAGATATGATCTTAGGAGAGAAGGGTTTAAGGGAAAGAAGTCTGAGTGTCCGACTGTGTGAGAAAGAAGAATTATTGTATTGACCCATATTTTTATCACTTAGGGATTCAAAAACATAAAATAATAAATCTGCGTTAAGATAAAATAAAAAAAATAGTGAAATTTAAAATTTCAGACAGAGAAATAATTCATTATCGGTCATTGAGACACATTGGTGAGACCTATTGGTAAGTCACCATTAGTGAGACATCATCGGTGAGTCGCATCAGTAAGACATCATCAGTGATTCAAATCAGTGAGACATCATCAGTGAGTCATGCTGGTGAGACATCATTGGTGAGTCAATTCAGTGAGTCTTCAATAGTAGGTCCTCAAAAATTGATCATCCCAAACTCATTTCTGATGTAACTCATCCTCTCAAAATTTAAAGTCTTAGTAAAAATATCAGAAAGATGATGTTATGAATCAATGAATTCACAAGTTATATAACCTATTAGATAATGATTTATAAAAAAAGTGATATCTTACATAAATATGTTTTGTTCTAGAATAATAAATTTGAATCTTATAAATATTAATAGCACTTGTATTATCATATTTTATAGGGATATTCCAAAACTGAAATCCATAATCCAGAAATGTGTGTTTCATTCACAAAATCAAAGTGCAACAACTACTATCTTCTATGTAGTCATCTTCAGTAGTAGATATTGCAATAAAAATTTTATTTTTACTAAACCATGATACCAGAAACATTTCCAAAAATTTAAATGATCCATATGTGAATTCTCTATATAACTTACAACAACCAAAATCAGTATCATAATAACTAACTATATCAATATTTTGTACTATAGGATAGAACAATCATATGTTTGTATCATTATTGAGGTATTTTAAAATTATTTTAAAAGTATTTAAAGGATATTATTTAGGGTTTATTCAAAATGTGCACACATATGCATACTAAACATAATATCAGACTGAATAACATTCAAGTAGAGTAGACTTCCAATCATCCCTATATATTTGGTTTTATCAATATATTTTCCATTTTCATTAAGATCTAATTTATTTGTGGTACTCATTGGAGTATCACTTCTTTTTGTGTTATCCAAGGAAAAACATTTCCAAACACCATTAGTGTAATTACATTTATTTAATATAATACCTTCTTTATTTTGAAAATATTGAAATCCAAGAAATATTTGTAGTTCACCCATTAAATTCATTAAAATTTCATTTTGAATCATTTTTAAAAAATCAATACGTAATGAATTTTGAGAATATCCAAATATAATGGAATAAAAATATATTTTAACAACTAAAAAATATTTAAAAATTATCTCTTTGAAAAGAGTGGGGTTAAGAATACCTTTTATAAAACCGTTAAAAATAAGAAATGTATTGATCCTATCATACCGAGCTATTATATCCTATTTTAAACTATAAAAATTATTTTTTAATTGAATAGAATGATTTGGAAAATGGTGGTTTGTAAAACATGGGGTTAGTTTAACAAAAACATCCTCAACTATATTACAATTTTGGAATGCACTTTTAACATCCATTTGATATTGTTTGAAATTGAGATGTGTTGTATATGATAAAATAATTCTAATGGATTCGTGTTAGGAAATAGGTGAAAATTTTTATTTGTAGTAAATAACTTCTTCTTGACTATATCCTTGTGAAAATAGTCTATAGTTATTTCTCCTTATGGTACTAGTTTCATCCACTTTATTTCTAAACACCATCTTAGTTCATATAGTCAAGGTGTCATTGGGTCTATTTACCAGTTTCAATATATTATTTCTTTCAAACTGATTCAACTCTTCAAGAATATCCATTACCCAAAATTCATCATTGATTGAATCATTGATGTTATTAGGTTAAAGATGTGATAAAAAGAAATAATTTTCATCTTCAGCCCTAAGAGAAGATCTAGTATGTGTTCCTTTATAGACGTCTCTAACTACAATATCATGGGATGGTTCTTAAGGGTTATCATAGATCTAGAAAAAGCAATATGTAGTTATTTCAATTTATTCTACAATATTGGGTTCACTATGATCAGAATCTATAAATAATCTAGAATTAGAGGATTTTTCTGCTTTCTTAACAGTAGAGTCACAATGTTAGGAATTTATGTCATGATTGGACATGTCATCCTCAATAATTTCTTGAGTGGTTTTCAGTTTATGTGTATTTGTTTCATCAAATTTGATATGTAAAGATTCTTTCACACACTTGTTTCTTTTATTAAAGACCCTATTGGATTTTCTAGAGGGTAAATAACCTAGAAAAATTCTGTAATCAATTTTGGAGGAAAACATGTCAATATTATCTTTTTTATTAATGATAAAGACATTGAAACCAAGAAACATTTATGTAGTTAGCCTTAGGATTCCAATTATTCCTTAAATAATACGGATCTTTCGTACAGATAGTTCTAATTAAAAATATATTAATTTTGTAACAATCTATATTCATAGCTTCTTCCCAAAATTAAATAGGTAATTCATACTCACTAAACATAGTTTAGGAAATATCTTGTAAAGTTCTATTTCTTCATTCTACAAATTCATTCTGCTATGGTGTCCTAGGATAAGGGAGGTTTTGACTATAGCCTCTCTATGTTAAAAAAACATTCAAATCCTAAATTTTCAAACTGAAATCCATGTTCACTTCTTAATGTTTTAATTCTAAGACCACTTAATCTCTCTACAGTTCTAGAATAATTTGTGATGAAGGTAACGTCTTCACTCTTATAAGATAAAAAATTACATGAATATATAGAAAATCCATCTAATAGACCATATAAATAATGCTTACCATCTAGACTAGAAACTCTAGAACGTAAAAACAAATCCATGTGAACCAACTAAATATGTTGAGAAGTTGAAACTTCATTATTTGGTTTGAATGATATTTTGTGATGGTTACCTTTTTTATAGTGATTACTAACATTTTCATTTGGAAACACAAGTTTACGTAGATTCTTGAATATTACATTCCTACTAAGATTTATAAGGGATTGAATATTACAATGACATAATCTCCTATACCAGATCCAAGTCACATTGTTAAAGGCACTAGAGAAATAAACATTTTTAGAAACTAAAAAATTTCTAAATTCACAGCATAAAAATTTTCATTTCTAAAATAGTGAATAATAAATAATTCTTAGAAATAAACAGATTAAAAGAATCATTTTCAAATTTAACATTAAAACCATCGTCAGGTAACTGTGAGATTCTAAGTATATTATACTTAAGACCATTAACAAAAAGAACTTTATAAATTAAATTCTAATCAGTGTTTCCAATTTTTACAAGGCCAATAATATTTCATTTTTCATTGTCACGAAAGGGGACATGTACACCATCAATCTTGATATGGTTATTAATTCATGAACAGTCCCCTATCATATGTCATGAACATCCACCGTCCAAGTATAACAACCTCTTGTAATAACTCTTTAAACAACTCTCATGCAAAAAAATTTCCAACAAGATAATATTTTGGTACCCAGACTTACATGGGTCCATTAATATTTGTAATAAAAGATTTTGGAACCAGCATTTTCATTATGGGATTCCTATAATCAACTTATAATAAATTATATAAGTAAATTCTATTTGGTCCAGGAAAACTAGAGGCAGTTATAGATGTTCCATTATTGGAACTTGCAGAATACTTTCTAGAGCTGGGTAAAAAACCATATTTTAGATATTTTGATACAAAATTGTTTTTTATAAAATTTCTTTTGTCAGCTTTATAGCCAATACATTTTTTATATTTTGGAGTAACTTTTTTGTAATGAATTTGAACAAAGGTACCATTACCATTTGTGAACATCTCTAAATATTATTTTAATTAAACATTGGATAGATTAAGTTCATTGTTCTCATTAACCAACTAAACATTCTTATAATTTTAAATAGTTTGTTTATATTTAATAGAACTAATAAGATTATGTTGTTTCTTGATATATTTATAAATATCCTTTAGTTATTTCTATGTATCCTCATGAATTTTTCAATATTTAAACATTTCATCATTTTTCATATTTTCATAATCTGATTCATCTATAAAATAATAAGCGATTTGTGAAGGAGATTCTAGAGTTACCACTGATGTGTTTTTCATGAAATACATATTGTCTTTGTCATCCTTCTCATCATGTAAGATATATATTCACTACCGCAATCCTTAGAGGCACTCTAGGCACCCTTCATTGTCTTTTTATATTCTCTATCTTTGTCCTCATATTTCCTTTTGAACTTTAACTTAACATAGTCATATTTTACACGTCCTCCTCTCTAATACTCATAGAAAACTATTTCATTAGTACTTTAATTTCTCTTAAAGTCCTTTTTAGTTTCCTTTACTATCATACTTCCCTTTTTAGCTAGGTTTTATGAAGAACTTTGTTCTTCTGTAAAACTTCTTAAATGTCTTGGATAATTGAGCTATTTCCACATCACTATCACATTGTGATTGTTCATTATTGGAACATTCATCATGAACTTGTAAATTCTCTTTTTGTTTGGATGTCATTGTTTTGAAAGCCAGTGAATTTCACTTTGGGTCATTTTCTTCATATGTATTAACCATAAACTATTCTTCATATATCATCAATTTACCAATAATATCATTCACTAGTGGATTGTTGATGTCACATTATTTCCTTATTGACACTGAGGTCCTTCTCCATATTTCTTTTAAATAACTGAAAATTAACCATACTTGTTCATTGGATGTGATGGAATTTCCCAAAGACACCATCATATTTACAATTTCATTGAACCTAAGATACATGTTAGAGACCAATTCATAATCATTCATTTTAAATTTATTGTAGTTAATAGTATATGTATTAAGTCTAATTTCTTTGACATTAGTGTTTACTTAATGTGAAATAGCCTGTGTTTCCCAAATTTCAAATATTGATTTACATGCAGAAAACCAATTAAATTCATAAAACCCTGAAGAGAATTGTATGGAATTAGTTGATTTATAGTTATTATTGCAGGCTACCTTAGTTTCATCATCCCATGATTTCCTTGAATTAGTATTAAAATTATATTCATCTATAATTGGTGGCCATATTTCTAAACCCATATATTCAAAATTCATTTTCATTTTAATTTTCCACTGAGCATAATTTGTTCCACTAATGTAGGGAGGTATGTTAGTAGTAGAACCTTCCTATCTATTTCCCATTTAAAATAGATTTTAATGATTATAAAGAAAAATTAATTTTGAACTAATATAAATTTATAGATCTTTAATGAAAAACTAAAATCATATTTGAAAAGAGTTATGAAAAAGATTTTATTCCACTAATGACAAATTTTTGTCAAAGTAGGAATCCCAAGAGGGGGGTGAATTGAGTTACTATAAATTTTTATGTCAAAACCCATTATTTAAAATTTATTTAAAAGTTACAAAATATAAAACATAACAACATAGTTTACCAAAGTATATGATTTATAAAATATTTTATTGTTTTAAATATTTATCAAAGAATGATTAGTTATCTATTAAAAATATATAATTTATTCTTTTTTCATTTGAAATCTGTATACTAAAAAAAATTATAATATAAATACCATCTAATATTAACTATAAAATAGAAGTTATATTTCTGAAATAATTATAAAGTCTAAGAAAAAACCTGAAAGCACACATTGAATGTAAATAAGAAGTTTAGTCTAAAGCTAAGACCTAATCCTCTATATTTGGTGATCAGGTGCCACTAAGAAAATTATATTAAATAATCTGGATCCACACCCTATATCAAGATAAAAATAGTATACAAAATATTTAGGTAAACTAGATCTCTTATGTAGTTTTTTGGGAGTGTAAGAACAAATAGGAAACACATGGACCTCTTCCAGTGTTATCTATGGGAGTGTAAATGTGAAGGTTTGAGAAGATATCTAAGTATCTTACAATTGGGATTAGGAGTTGGTGTGTGTTTATAAAATAGAGAAACAAATTTATAGAAATGTAGATAAAGTAAAAAAGTGGATAAAAATGATAAGAAGAGCTTAGAATGCTCTGTGTGATGTTTAATGAATCTTATGGACTCCATCAAGATGGTAGAAGAGAAGCTAGAGTCGTCTTCTGGAAATATGCAGCAAAACTGAGAGTCGTTATTTTCTTTTTTCATATATTCATACTGAGGTAGAATATTCCATGATGTTCTCTTGTCTTCTAAGTAGTTGCTATAGAGATTTTGGGTCTTTTGGTTATTATAAATATCTCTTGGTATGCACATCTAATTGGTAGAGCTTATTTCAAAATCATTCAGCTTTTTGTTTTTCAACCTATTTTTTTTTCTAGGTGAATACTTTATACACTATAAGGGAAAAAGGGAGAATAATCCTAATCATGTGGGGTTCATAGATCCTCGTAATATCTCTACAAAAAAAATCATTAATAAAATAATTATTATTGAATAACCCAAATAAGAAAGTTAGTAACAAGCTTAAATTTAAGAAACAGATCATCAACGACTTAGTTTATTGACAGGTTAGACTACTGGTAACTCATATAGTCAGTGATTCATGTTGTTGGTAGCTCATTATATTGATGGATCACTTCTTTTGGTATATCATTTCTATTAGTAGATCATTTCTATTGGTAGATCATTTCTATCGGTATATCATTTATTTCTGTATATCATTTCTATCAGTTGATTATTTTTGTTGGTAGATCAGAATAATATATGATCACTCAATAATTTGGTCAAACTTTCATTTGTAACACCGAATAGGTATATCGAGCTGTTGGTAGGTGATGCGTCAGTAGCACATTTTTCAGTAACTCAATATTTCGGTGATTCCTATTGTCGATGACTCATACATAACGAAAATTCTGAGTCAATCTGTGAGTTACTAACTCCATTGATAGCTCAGAAATCTATTAGTGACTCATCATATCAGTATATTGTGTTATTGGTAGCTCGTGTATCATTGAGTCAGGTATCAGTGACTTGTCTATCGGTAGAAAAAGTATCAATAGCTCATACTTATTAGTGTATTACACTTTACCAAAATTTGTAATTCTTTTTTATGATATAAACATAAACACAATAGGTTAAAATTATTATTGATCAGAATTAAACACAGAGTATCTTAAAAGGTCATAATTAGAAAAGTTAAGCATGGTTTTTTATTATTAATACTAGAGGAGGCCAACAAATTACATAGAGATATAGGGATCACCAAAATCATCAAGAAAAATAGTTTTATTAGTTATTAAGAACCAACCCATTTCCATTCATTTCATTCCATGTCTTCTTAGTGGTATTTCAACCAATAACCCCACCTATTAAAGCTTTTCTCTAAATTTTTGGCCTAGATTTCTCTATCTTAAATGGATCCATGTTCATCTCTTTTGTGGAATTCAACTCACTTGTAAAATTATCATAATTTAAGTAATTATCCATTTATTATTTTCTTTTCTCATTCTCCCTTAAAAGACACTTCCACTGGTATTAGGATCTTTATTTGTAGTGGTAGGGATGAAAAAAGTTATGTATTAATTGTGATTTTCTTCTTCAATGTACATATACTACATTGGATTTATTTAACCTTGATAAGTTGTTTAATATTCTATTAATTTAATTTTTTTCAACTTGATTTTCTTTTTTTATTTAAAATATATATTTTTTGATTTGATGTCCATGATGGATGTTATGAATAATCCATCATTTATGCTTTAGGAATACTCTTTTTCATTCTAAATTCATAATTATCCAGTACCATGAATCTATTTTTTATTAGAGATAACATTAATTCCTTCCATCTATGTCTCCTTCTTATCGAAGGACTATGAAAATGAATCCTGGAAACGCCATTACTATTTTTATTAAAGTAACTCACTATATAACCATCAATTGAACATATATAACATATCCCTTTGAAATAATATCTCAAGTAGATTTTTCCTGGTTTATGTGTGATTATTGTGGGACTTTCTCTTTTATTGATATGTATAGCTTTCATACACTCACTCATAATGTGTCTCAATCTTCCAAAAAATTTCATTCAAATGCTATAATTATTTTAGAATCATTTATATAAATTATAGTATGGTTTTTCTATTTTTATATGATTCATGATTTGAACATCCAAGACTTCTAGTTATTAATGATACCATGTTGGGAGTGTTTATCTTCTTATTTACCTTCAAGGATTTTAGTTTTGGTTTATGATCCTTGATCTTCACATATTTTCCCATCCACTAAGTATCCATGGTATCCATTCATGAGCATGCTTCGCTTTCAGATGTGAACTTATCTTTAAACCGTGATTTAAGAGAAATAATTTTATTCATTCTAATAAGCTTTGTACATTTTATTTTTTAAATTCTATTATATTTCATCAATAATGTCAATTTGATTCACCATTTGTAATCTCTATTTGAGTGTTGGAAAACCCTTTCTATGTTTTACCTCTTTCATTATATCATTATTCTTCGTTTTTTCTTCCTGTCTCTAGTTTTCCTATAATTCACTTGAATCGGGTTTTGGTTTTGATCTTGTCTACCTATTATGCTTCTCTTATTTCCATACCCATTATAAGGACCCTATTATTGGTTAGATGAAATAGTGCTTCAGTGGTTTGGGTTTATTATGGTGGAAGATCAATTGTTTTTGGTTTTGGGTTCCTCATTCATTTGGCTCAATATTTATTTGGAGGTTTCTATTGGTCAGTTCCATTAAATCTATATTCTCATTAATTATATTATTTTCCCTTTCTGTCTAATATACCATGCATGAACCCAAATTGGGAATCCATGATGGTTCCATTGGTGGATTGATATTATGGCGGGGGTCTAATCAGTTATGATGTTCTCCCATCATTGTGTTAGTTTCACATTAAGCCTCTCTAGGTTGTCTAGAATTTTGATTTTCCATTTATATCTCAATTACACTCATTTAATTTTGTATTTTAGTGGAAGTTACGATCTCCAGTGTCTTCAATAAATTCACTCTAAAGGTTGATGTGGTGATTTAGGTGGTATAGTTCCTTCCTATTCATGGTTGGATGTTATGGTGGTTTTATCTCTAGTGGTTCTGCTTAATGGAGTCATTTTTCTGGGCTCCATTATTTCATTTAATAGTGTGTTTATCTGGGTTATTGGTTGTGGTTTATGTCCCACCAGTAAAAGGTATGATAATTGTTCTGTATTGGAAGTTTTTTCAAGATCGGGAAATGATTTCAAGGTGGTTTATAGTTTTTGAGACGCAGTTGAACTCTAGTTTTTGCACTGGGATCACTAGTATTGGTGCTCTATAATGTTGTGGATCGTTTAAGTTTTAAATAGGGGTCTAGTATTTACACAATGTCTGATGATCGAGGTTTCCTGAGGTTATCTTGAAACACTACCTACTAGTTCATTTTTAAAAAGAAAATTAATTTTTAATTTAATCTTTGTGTTTTTTGTCTATAATGGTTTGGATTTGATTGATGTGCATGTTTTATTTTTGTGAGGGTTTACACTTACCCTAATTTTTTTATTAAAATACCAAAAAAATGTTTTGGAGGTTACAATAATAAATTATATGAATGATTTCCACTTGATATACCTTATCATGTAAGGTCTATATCATTCTTTGAACATAGCATGATCATACTTCAGATTGAGAACATGATGTTACTACCAGGTAATCAATAGAACACATAAATTTTTCAATATATGTGGTAGAATTCATATCTACTAATATGAATTCATCTTTATCAGAAATTTTAGAATTATATAAAGTAATAAAATAAGGAACAATAACATCAAGAGAAGTCTTAATCATTATATGTCAATTATTCCATTCATTTTTCTTCTTCTTTCATTTAGACATAATGTACTCTTACTCAACTGATGATTTTACTTTAAATGTGAGGAAAGGATAATTCATTCTATTGGAACAATTTCTTTTCCATAAAACTCTTGAAACATCATCCACATATCATTAAAATTATTTTAGTTAACTTTCTCTTTATATATACCCTCTTCCAAAGAATACATTAAGGCCTTTTTATCATAAAAATAAACCACAAAATTTCTCAGATCCATATCAAATATAATCACATGTTCACTTTTAAAATTAAATCCAATTACCATGATGTCATTAGTAATTCCAAATTTTACCTACAAGTATGACATGAAATCTTTCTGACTAGAAAAATAATATCCACCAAATTCATAATATTTCAATATATATGTTATATCTTTCCAAATATTAAATTATTTATACGATAAATATGTTACGTGAATCCACATCAGAACATGTGGGCTCTGATACCACTTATTATAACCCAAGAGACACCCTGGGGTTTGGGATGAATCGGGGTGTTGTCAAACTTAATTTTTTCTTTCACTCGATCATTAACTTATTATGACATGTACCCATGTTAGTAGGAAGTAGTGTTCAAATTAGTAATAAATAACATTCCTACACAATCTCACTAAATCTCAAGCATTAATGAAAAAATATAGAACCCACAACATACATAGGTTTACTTGATTCAACCAAATTGGGATACATCTATGGATTATATATTAATTATTATGCAAGTATACCAAAATTTTACTGTAAAATCATTGTTCCAGTGGATATAATACATAGGTGAAGTCACTCCTTACAAAGGGACATTGCCAATACAATTTAGGTGTAGTCACTCCTAAAAAATGATTGCTTCTTATACAATGGTTTGGGGAATATATCATTTCTTCGTAAGGCTCACTCCCTATTCCTCCTTCATGCATTGCTCTACAAGATATAAATTTATATACTTGGAGGACTATTATACATTTATTGACATGAACGATTCTTCAAGGCCATTTTATATACACGATGTAAACAAAATCATGTTCCCAAATGTGATTCTCTAGTTTAGACAATGTGATAATATCAAATTTCAAAGCTAGATATAATCAACTTCTTGTGAGAATATAAGAATCCTAGATCTCAAAAAAAACATTATATATTTTTTAAACAGTTATATGTTAATATGAACTCCAAAAAATGAGTCATTTTCAATAATATTCTTCTTCACATCCAACAACTAGAGATATAACTGATAATTGTTCATCATATGTTATCAACTTTTCTAACATAAAATAAGAGTGATCATTTTTCAAATATTCTTCCTCTTATTGTTATTATAATTCTACATCATTCCATGATATATAGAAATTACTCTTTATAAATTTTATCTCTAATATACCATTGATCAATAAAAACTTAATCCTTTTTAATTCATATATTCAATGGATCCTTTGTTTTTTACCACCATCCTTCTTCTTACTCCTTCCTTGAAACTGTCTATTAAATTTTCTCTTTATATTATTTATGTTTATTGTTCTATTAAAAACATTCCTATTTTTATTATTATTGATTTATCCAACCATTTTATTTAAAGATTTTTTATATTCAGATTCAATGTCAAGATATTAACTACCTTTAATATTCATTACTTCATATTCATACCTTGTATTAGATTTAAGTAAATCTACACCAATAAACTCTATTTAGGAAAATAAAGTTTCTTCCATAATCACCAAACATTTAAATGACATATAAATCAATAAATATGGGAATACCATTTAGTTTTCCATACTCTACAACATGTAATATACTCTAAATTCCCATTTTAGGCTCTATATCAGACTGAACTTGAAATAATACTTCAACTACCTTGACATAGTGCTTCTTCATACCAATTGAAAACAGTTGACTCCATGCTTAGATGTATATTTTTACTTCAAATCAAGAAAATTCGATAATGAATACATTATCCTAAACATTTTGTTACTTCTCTAGGCACCCATTTTGACTAACCTTATGTGATTCCTCCATGACATTGATGATTCTTAAGTATAAACTATTTGACCTCACATGAGTTCTAATCATTCTTATGTGAGGTCTAAAATAAATTTTTCTCTATAAATGGAAACTCTACTACACATTATTTAAAAATTTGTTCTAAATTTGATCTTCATGTGGTAGTGTGGTGACTAGATAGACATGATGAGTTGTTTTATTTTCTAGATTCTTCTATTGATTTTATAAATATTTCTTAGAGGAATGAAACTTTTCAATACATACATCTAGAAGTTCAAACATTATATTTGTCTCTATGATAGTATAAAACAACATGTGCCTAATTATTGAATCATTTCTTTCACATGAAATATCGAGTTCTAAATTTTCAGAAATTCTTTAACTGTGAAAATGATCAAATTGTTGGTAAGAACTACGAGTATAATATGGTGAAGGATTCTCCTATGGATCATGACACTGATTAGAATAATAATCATTAAAATAAATATAATTACCTACAACTCTCATATGCGGTGTAAAGTTGTATTCCATACCATGAAATGTTGGTGGGTATGGTGGATATTGGTTGTAATTGTATGGTGTGGCTCATGCCATTTTGTAATTCTTGTGTTTTAAATTCAATTAACGATAGAAAAATTCACAATGTAGATCTGAACTCATTTTTTAAAAATTTTATTCCTAAAAAACTCTTTTTGAGGATTTGATACTGATATTATTCTCCTTAGAAATGGTGCTATAAATTTGGTATGTGCATAATAGTTCATCGAATTAGCTAATTTATTAACCTACTAAATACTTTAAAATTGCTGAGTACGGTAAAACCATAGAGAGAATATGTGCAGACACTATGAATGTCATCTTGGAAGAATGTCCAGGCAAAGATGTTTTAAATGTGATTAACAACTAAAAATTATAAAAACTAAAAACTTTTAAAAAATAATATTTTAATTAAATAAAAATATCTAAGTGATCTAAATTACTCTATAGATAAAACAACTGAAGATATGTTTGGTGATGTTATCCTTTTTCTAGGGTCTACCGCCTCCTTTTTTTAGCTGAAGGAGAGAGGAGTGGTTGTTGGCTTTCAAAAAAACCTCCATTAATGGAGAAAATCCCGTAAAAATAGAAAGATAAAAAAACAATATTCAAAATTAAAACTATCTACACATGTTAAATAATAATAATAATAATAATAATAATAGATTTATATAAATATGTTTTATATATACTATCTTATATGATAAATTAAATAAATATAATTATTCACATAATAAAAATGATCCTATTAAAATTCAATATAATTTTAACATAATAAAAAATTATTTATATAAATACTACTATTATCAATACATATAAAATTTATAATGATATTCAAAAATTTATAATACTAAACAAATTTTTATAATTAAAAATAAATATTAATAAACAAATAATAAAAATAATATTAATTAAACTATTATAAATAATAAAATTTCTAGATTTTATATGTAAAATTAATATAAAATAATAACAATAATAAATTATTGATATTAATATTAATTAATTTAAAACTATAAAAATAGTAGCAACACAAAAATAATTGTAAAAATTGAAAAATATACTAAAAATAGTTACACTATTTAATTAAAAACATGTTAGAAAATTATAAAAATACTAGAAAATCATTGTATATCACATTATGATCATGGGAAAGGGATAAAAAAAGTAATAATGGTGTGCATGTTTTTGGCACAAATAGATTGAATTAATGTGGAAGATACCATCATATTTTTTATGAGACTTGGGTCAATAAGTCACTTTTTTTATGTGGATATTCATCAACAAAATTAAAAACAACTAAATGGATTTAAAGGCAACATTTTGAAATAAGATTCAAAAAGAAGAAGTTTTCATTGAACAATTTATCTTTTTTCTTAATGGTGATGAAAAATGAAATCTCTAAAGGTTAAAAAATCATGTATACTACATAAAACAAGCATCATGATCCTGTTATACTAAACTAGACACATTCTTAAAGAAGTTTAAGTTTCGAAGAGTTGGAATCGATCATAATATTTTCATAAAATTGACTCATTTATAGAAGTTCATTATGCTCATATATTTTGATGACATAATATTTAGAGGGGGAAAGTATAAATTCGTGGAGGATTTTTCATGGTTGATGATTTTAAAATTTTAGATATCATTGACCAAAGTGCTCATATTTTTTCATGAACTATAAGTTAACTTAAAAGGGAGTTATACATTTGTTTATCATGGTAAATATGAAATGGATCTACTTAATAAGTTTGAAATTTATGATTTAAATCTAGTTTCAACACTATATATAGTTGGCATGAATCTTGGAAAACATGATAAGGGAAATTGTTGATCCAAATCTCTATTGGTGGATGATTGGAAGCTTGTTTTATATTCCAAAAAACAGTACTAGACATATTCTTCATAATAGTATTGATTCCCCACAAACAAACCTAACCCATGTTTGAACACATATTTATTATAAAGAAGATCATGAGGTACATATGTATCATATATGGTTTGGTATATTATGTAGGTAATGATAAGGAATTATATTCCAACATGGATATAAATTAGGATAAAGATATTTTCGATAGAAAATCATTGAGTGTAGGATAAATTTTCATTGGAATCAAGTGCATTTTTTGGATTAAATAGAATTAATAAAAAACCACTTTTAGTACATCAAAAGTAGAGTATATTTCAACAAAAAAATATCATAGTAAATTGCATAGAAGAAGTGAATACTAGAGGATCTTAGAGAGGGAGTTAATTTTCCCCCATTAGTCTATTGTGAGAATCAATGTATGATAGGGATGAACAATAATCTGGTACATAATTCTTGAATAAATCATATTGAGACTCAATACTATTTAATTAATGTGAAGGTAGAAGAATGAATTTTCAAATTGGAACATGTATGTATAAATAAAAAAGTAGTGGATATCATTATATAACTATTGGCCACGCCATCATTTAAAAATCATTAGATGAACCTTAGTATTCAACCACCTCCATTAGTTAAAGGAAGTTCAATAATTCCCCTCTCCCCATTGTATGTAATGATTTATTTGTGTATTGATTCATCATTAGAGGATCTATCTTGGATTACATGTAGAAATTAGTGGGATATAACATCCATGGGGAGATATAAGAATTGAAAAGGTTAATGTGATATAATTATAGAAAATATTATAAAAATAAATCCCTTATCTATTTCCTATTATAAGCTTCGACTAATGTAGGCTTAGAAAAATTATTAAAGTCTATTTGATTATATTTAATAGTAGTGGAAATTTCAAGGATGCTCAATATTGATATACATAGAATAAAAGAAGACACTGAATTTTATTATCAAAGGGGAATAAAATTGAAGATATTGAAGGTATAGAAGGAAAATGAAATGTAGAGTTGTGAGGGAGCATGTCTCCTATATGAAATGTTCGGTTATAATAATTAACACTTGAGAAGTGGGGATTAAAAATTCAAAAGGGGGAATGTTTCAACCATTGGTTAATAATGATATATGTTTTTTCAATTTTATGTTGATTGGAAGTCATGTAGAGGAGCCTGAAGTAGGTGGATTGGATTAGGAGTCTCATTTGAGACGTCTGAAGGAGTTTGCGAAGGGTATGAAAAAAATCAGGGTGAAAGGTAATAGACTACACTTTGAATTAAGTTATAGTTGAAAAAATGATAAATCCCCCACCCCATGTATAAGTTATTTATTTAGAATGTGTAAAGTTCTTCTCTTAATTTGTAAAATTTTACCCATTATCATTTTAGGAGAAAATATGGTTGCTAAATTGGATTTAAGATCATGTCACAAATGTGAATGTGGTGAAATGTTTCCAAGTATTAAAGTACACAATGATGAGTAGTATTAAAGGATAAATGTTTCAATACTCATTAGGATGTTTCATAAGGTAATCCTCTATAGCATAAGGATAAAATATAAAGATTTCATACATTACCTAAATTGGTAGTATTTGGGTTACTCACTATATCATTTATAGCCATGTAATGAAGAATGATTGGAAAATCATGACGGCTCTGCCAATTCAGAGTGTTCCATGTTGTAGAAAATATTTTTATTTCAATCTACGATGTAAAATAGAGTACCAAACTTTTATATGTATTTTGTTTCATTAAAGATGTCTAAGTGTTTTTTAGAAGTTCTAGATGCATCGGGATGTCCACAACATAAAAATGATTTATGTGGAAATAGGTTTACAATTTTTGAATATCTATTGAGGATTGTTACATGATTTTTATGGTAGTAAAATATTCTATTTGGCCTATAAATATAGATATGGTTGTTTTCATGATGTTAGGAGTGTGTGGCGTGGGTTGGTAGTGTTTTTAATAAGTGAGTGTGTTCTTGGGGTCTTTCCAGGTGTGGGAGTAATTACTAATAGGGGTATAATTGTATTTTTTTTCATTTATTAATTTATTGAGTTTATAGTTTTTGACAACTACGTTTAGTAGGCTGTTTTTATTCTATATTGGTGGATTATTAAAAGAGGGACTTGCTGGAAGAGAGGGGATACGAACCAGTTTTTGATTTTACAACAGGCTGATGTTGGGCGTGGTTGCCTAGGATCTTGGAGGTAGTTCTTACAAGGAGATTCATCTTCTCCTTCTTATTTCATATTCTTCTACTTATTCTTCTCCATATTCTTCTTCCACCTACTATAATAACTACTATAGGAAATCTGTAAAGCATATAATAAATATAGAAATTACATATTGTTTTTTCTAAATCTAGTGCCTTCTCTCTATTTCTCACTCATAGTACTAACAATTTAGAAACTCTATTGGGAATTATCACAGGAGAAACAATCGAAGGGGAAGCTCACACATTGAGGAACTGATTGTGATCAGTGGCAGTGTGACGCATCGATAGTAGTAGAAGTAGAAATTATCGGGGATGTAGATTGCAGCTTAAAGACAATACTAGAGAACTACAGCTATGGTGGTGACAGCTTGAGGTACACAAGAGGATAAAACAAAATTAACAAAAAAGAGTTGTAGTCTATTTTCCTTATTTCCATCAACTATTTTCTTCTGGGAAATCTGCTGAGAAAAACATGTATGAAGTGTGTTACCCAAGAGTTTCTTCTTTATTCGAAGAAAACAAGGATAACAATTATTTTTCAGTAGATTCATCATCATAGAGTTTAATACTTACATTGATATCTATACAGTGATGTCTGGTTAAGCTAGAACGTAGAAAAATTGAGCTCTAATGCTAGATGCATCAAAAAATAAGGAAATATGTGGAGGATATTCCATATATGTTTGAAGACAAGGAGGATTAGACACTAGAGAGGAGAAAGGGAATTGTTCTATAGACAAAAATGGGTTTTAAAACAGGTCAACAGATTAATTCCATTTCTGAAGAGAATGGAAACAGTAACATTTATTTGGCCAGGAAATAGAGCGCAATATTTCTATGGAGGGGGTTGAAATTGGGGGAAGAATTTTGTTTATAGAATAAAGACTAGAACTGCCTAATTTCATTAGAGAATATCCATTCAGATGGATTTTAAATGCCAAAAAATATTTTCTATTTAATCTAAATCATGAATATATAATGTTACATTTAACAGAACTTTTCATGGAGAGTGTGACTTTCTATAGGTTCTTGTTGTGGAAAAGAGCTTCATCGTTCGCAACATGGGAGCAATTTAGGCCATCACTTCAAGAGTGGTATGGGAAGGTGATAGAGTGTGAAGCACTAAAACTTTTGGAGAAACATGGAAAAATATATTCCATCTAATAGTTTTGTGTTTCTAGATCTTCATAGAAAACCATTTCGAATTCTAGAAGTGATATTGAAAGTGATCTTGAACTGTTACTAAAGAAACCCATATCAGTGATGAGTGTGATGATTTTATCCAAAGCATTAGGTGTCATTCTTGGAAATAGGCTAGTTCAGTTCCTCTTATAGTTCTTTACTTCATGCTGGAATGAATTCACCTAGAGGAGAAAAAATCCAAAACAAGCAATGTGTACATTTTTTCAACTAGAAAAATAGACATTGATTGGGAAATCATTGGATACTACAATTGAATAAGGCTAAAATAGGGGTTCTACATTATCAAATTTTCCTAGTTTATGATGGTGAGGATTTATAGGGATTTTTTGTGTCTATAAAGGGTATAAGGATAGTTGAGAACCACCAAAATGAAAATATCTTCATCTTGCCCCACATGCTGTTGAAATGGAGGGATAAATGATTCCAAAATCCATTGATTGAAAAAAATGACAATTGTGAGCTACATTCTTGCTCGAGCTAGAGTTGAACTACTGAATTCAAATCAACTATTTCAAAAGTAGTAGATTCAAGAATGTGGTATTATGGTGGGTTTTCAAGTGAAAAACATTTGGGATATATTGTGGGATTTAATGGAGTTGTAGCGATATTGTTATGTCAAATTGTCACATGATTGTTATTTCCTGCTTGAACCACATTATGTTTTATTCTTTGAGAATGACAAGAATCTAACGGAGGGGGAATATGATCTCTAATGTGAATTCCATTATGATAATCTGAATAATGAAATTACATCCATATTGTTCATGGAATTTTAGGTGGAAGAGGTTTTTGGAGACTACAGAGTGAGGGGTCGCACCTTTTTCTTAATAATACACTTCTCATAACCACTTTTTAATACTTGGAAGTGGTATCTATATATGTTAATTTTCTATAGTTTTGTGCCTGGTTATTCTGTATGGCCAGTGCAGTTGTTGTTATGAATTGAATGTCCTCTTTTAAGGAATCTAAAGAAACTATAAATCACACTCTACTGAATTCACTAGGGGTTATATAGATTATCTAGATTCTCATGCAATCCCATATAATACTAATGGGAAGGGAGTGTTTGAATTTATCCTGTGACTAGTTTAAGAGTATAGTGGAGTGATAGGGCTAGCTGGTGTAATTAATTTTTCTAATATTTTTTCCATGGTGCACCTTGGACAACCCAACACTACCCAGGTAAGATTATAATTTCTTGGTTTCTTTTACCTTTCACATGACTCTATGTAGTGGTTTCATTGGTGGAAAAATAAGTCAATACACATAGCGTGGACAAAGAACTTCAGTTAGTAGGAAGGAATAAAAAGATGCCCATATAGAAATTGTTGTTATTCACCTAAAACATGGTTTTTTGGAATCCATGGTTATTAGGAGTACAATAGTTTTGTATCTTAGTGGAAGGGAAATGGTAACTTTCTTGGAGGTGGATGGGATGAGTAGAGTGTTCTATCTACTTTCAAGATAATAATTTTTTTATGTTCTTTTGGATGAGAATAATTCAGCATATTCCATGAATGAAATCATATTTTCCATGGTTGATCCTACTTTTAAACAATTACACTGAGACTCACATGTCTATGTTTAAGAATAATGCTTTTATCATTCGGTCTGGAGAGAAAAATATTTTATCTAAACCTATGTTAATGGAATGAGTGGAGATATTTGAAGTTCTTATTTGGGTGCATGAAGCTCCATTATTTGAACCATCCCATCCATGTGTTTGGTTAATTTGTGACTGGAAACTAAAAATTATCCAACGAAAGGTTGTGAGTTGCAGAAGACTTATTCTGTAAGGAAACACCTGGAAAATTTTTTTTGTGAGGTTCAAAAGATAATCTAGGTTAGAGGTACATGGGATACTAGGATTTGGAATGATATAGGTGAAGAACCTCATAAATGAAAGTTGCTTCATTGTGGACAAGGGTCGAGTCATGTCTTAGAGGTCCGCCTTGGGGAAAAAGAGGTATTTTGGGTTGGTGGGAATTTCTAGGAGTGTGGGGTGTGGGATGGAATATTTGGAAATTATTGAGTGTGTTTTGGGGGGCTATATAGGTGTGGGAGTTATTACTATTATAAGTATAATTGTATTTTCCCAATTATTTGTCTATTGTGTTTCCAACTGTTGATAGTTGTAGTTGGTTGGGTGTTTATTGGTTATCCTGATAGAGTATTGAAAGAGGGGCCAGCTAAAAGGGAGGGGTATGAAATATTTCGGGATTTTATAGCGGGTTTATATGGGGTTTGGTCATCTAGGCTCTTTATGGAATCTATCCTTTTTATTACATAACTTTTCATTACATTTTACAAACATAGGATATTTAATGTCTAGTTTCTTGGAAATATGGAACATAATTCATGAAAACATAAAACATTATTCTATTACACATATAAGTGTTCAAAATAGTTTCATCGTATGTAAAATTACTACATCTCATAACCTGGATACATACATTAAAGTAAAGAGTGAGCAGAAGGCTCAGTTATGGAAAACAAGGGGAACCGTTTACTTGTGACATCAATTAAAACATGATGAAATACATAAAGACATGGCTGATGGAAAAAGAATCATATCATAAAAAACATGAATAATAACTTGAATATGGGGCTATAAAAATTATTCTATACATTCATGATCATATCACCAAGGTACATCCCCAAGGTGTCAAAACATTACCAAGGTTATTCACCAAGATAAAATAAAAACTAGTTATCTCTTGGGAATAAGTTCATTACCCAATTCATTGGAGAAAAATTAGATCACACCCTTAATATTTATTTATTTTCATATGAGCCACATAGTTAATTATAAAAAATTTCACAAATAACCCAAATAGAATAACATAAATGTGTTTCATATCAAAATCGTGACGTTGTAAAAAGTGATTACAAACAAGATCGTTATGTCATTTATAACCCATGGAAATGGAATATGGATTTTATGTTTGTAAATTACATAATTAAATATATCATATTTATGTCATGATAGATACCCCTATAAATTAAATAGTTTTGGGTTTTCATGTAAGGAAAATAAAAGAATTTCTTGATTAAAAGAGAGTGATTTCGAGATGAAAATTCTGTAACATAATAGCTATACAACATGATTTTAGAAAACATTAAAAAGAATGTGGACAAGGGTAAAAAAACTCATAAATTACTGATAATACATTATAGGTACCAAAGAAAATGAAAACAAGAACATGGTATGGATATATGAATGACATGCCACATGTAAAGGAAACAAGAAAGAAAAGAAAGGATGCAATTTATTTTATGAAAATTTTGTAGCCTAATGGCATCGCTTAAAAATATAGAAAATAAATTAATGAGAGTGGAAAGTTTCTATCATAATTTATACATAATATGGATTTAAATAGGGATATATAATAATATACCCAAACATAGTAATATAGAAAATAGAAGACATAACTTAAAATAATTCTTGACTAAAAGAGGAGGGTGAAGGGTTCCCTTACCTTTAGGATTAACATCAAAAACATGAAGGTTGGGACCTTTGGGGGGATTGAGGGCACCTTGGGAGCACTCCATGGGAGGAAAAAGACCACATATTTATTGATGAGGAATATTTAATGAAATTAATGAAGTAAGGGGTTGGTATTTATTACAGAAATAAGGGAATATTTTATTAATCTCTAAGGGACACCTCATTAGTGGTATTTGAAAAACCATAGGTGTAGAGACCCGAAGCTTATAGTACATGGACATTACATTACTTTTGCGGAATACTTAGTACATAACAAAAACACACACACAAGGATCGTAATAGTTTAGTGTCTTTGGAAACTCGGAACGTAATCTTCTAATCGTGGTGAAAGATCTTCAATATCTCCCATAAAGATCTTCCCTTTTTTTTACCTAAAACCTTTCTTTATATCCTGGGGAAAAGAAAACATAAAAGGGTGAGCTCAAATGCTCAGCAAGGCAAATAAAGGAACTAAAAATCATATCATATCTTTTTGAAAATCATAACCTGCAAAAGAGATCATAATATCTTAACATGGAATAAATCATAGAAGTGAGAATGAGATCCCCATAATCATAACCTAAAACTTGAAACTTTGTGGCATACACACATACTCATAGAGAATCATTTCTTGTTAGTCAAGACTCATTGCCCAGACTATCTTAGTGGACAAAGTCCCTTTCTGAATCGAGTAACCCTCGTTTCAGTCCTGTTTCACTGAACCGGTATAACCTACCGTTCCATCCCTGTCTATCTCATGAGATATAAAATCTTTACCCAATTCATTGGAGGGAGATATAGGTCCCACCCATCTTATAATTAATCCTTCCTTATGTGTGCCACATAATCATACATCATCGCATAACACATGTAACAAAAATGGGATTCTTGAAATATCATGACATCATAAATCAATTCATATAAGATAAAGGAATTCATAAAAATAATTCCATCACAACATGATCAAATAAATGTAATAATAGGGATAAAAACATAACCCTTTATTATCTTAGATGGAAAATAATTTTGATAAAACACTTGAACTCCATTCTTGAGGAAAATATCCTTTCTACTTCAAAAACATTTTTCCTTTCATAACATGTCATGCGACTTTAAAATAAAAGAAGATGATTAAAAATAAACTTGAAAACTTGTAAAGGAAGCTTCTTGGAAATAATGTTTTAAAAATCCATTCATGCCGTATAAGTTAAAAAAAAAAATTTGTGCTTTTTTCGGAAAATTCAAAAAGGTACCTCGTACGAAAAACGACAAAAGATTCCTTTCATATTCTTTACTAAAAACTCACTGAAGGGTAAAATTGTATTTAAACTATTGTAAGTGGATGGAAACAATATTACATATTGAGGGAACATGGATGTGGATGATAAATACACCCCAGTAAATACTTACGAATAAACAATCTCGGATAGAAATGAGATTGTGATATTTCCCTTACCTTAGGTCCGATTTGCTTCGTAAGTGTCCGAACCTCCTGTATAATGATTTAAATCATGTTATTGACTTATTCCAGAATCATATTCATTGTTATTATATCATATATGGTCCACTTATGACTTTATATTACCCGTTCTTTTGTAAATTCATGTTAAAGTAGCGTTTTGGGTAAAATCGTCTCATTTGTCGTTTGTGTTTTTAACTTGTAATTATTCATATGATTACTTAGATCATGATTACTTAATTCCAGAATATAAAAAATGATTTATATATATATATATTCATAATACACATATATAATAAATAAGTAAATGGAAAGAAATACACCGTTCATGGAGACGGTAGTCCGTACGTACGCATGAACGCTGTTTTCGTTTCCTTATTGAATTGAATGCAATTAAGTAGATGACATACATATAAATATAAATAATTCCAGTATCATTATTTGGTCATATATTTCATTATTACTTATTATATATACTTTATAATCATTCATGAATGGTTAATCATTGAGAATGAATCTCATCGCGTCGTGGAGACGGTAGTCCGTACGTACGCACGAGCGATGATATTGTTCCCATGGTCGTGGAACTGTGTTGAAGTGTATGTATACTATTTCAGTATCAATATCACTTTATATTAATCATATATAGTTACTCATTACACCTTTATACCCATCCAATTAGTGTGGTGGTGGAAAATAGATTACACCACGGCGTGGAGACGGTATTCCGTACGTACGCACGCGCGGTGATTTCCTTTTTCCGTAGGATGGATAGAAGGTTAATTAGAGTTGTTTCATATTTATAATAACATATCAGTATATAATAAATACTGATGTTATTACTTTATCATGAAACAAATAAATAAGAAGAAGTTGAAGAAGAAAGAAATTGAAAAAGATCGGTAATGGATATTACCTCTTTTTGACGTGCCTTTTCTTAGCCTCCACTTAAAGAACTAAGGATGCTATTTGAAGAAGACCAGGACCTCTATGATGATACTAGGGAAGTGTAGAAGGGATTTTGGCAGGGTTTGTCCGAGCTTGAGTGCTCAAATTTGTGCGAGGAGGAGGGGGAGGAGGTGCCCTTTTATAAGGGAGGAGAGGGGCACCTTAGGAATACCTCAAAATATTATTTTATATTAATGTCAAAATCGGTTTATAATGGTTCCAAAGGGTCTTATTTCGAAGGTAAAGAGGGGATGGGTCGAACTACTATCAACCAATGTGATTTAGACAAGTTTAGGGTATTATTTTAACCTTATCAATTAGATTTAACTCTAAGTTAAATAATATAACTTTTACCGTGTCTTTTTGTTTTCTTTCACTATATGGTTAATAGACTTACTATAACATGCCAAACGAACCCAAAATTGTTTATTATATATATATATATATCCTTATCTATGTCATTTGGCCAAACCTTATATTTTTAGGAATGAAATAACAATTAGTAATATAATATTTGATTTAAAAACTATTTTGTGTCAATTTTGACACTATTTGATATATGATTTTTGTGAAAGTCATAAAAGAATTATATGTTCGAACCAAGTTGATTAAATCAACACTAATATATCATAGTAACCTATAAAATTATTGCAATTCATAAAAAGTCTCAAATTTCATTTATTTTGGTTTTTATAACATCAATTATGTCAATATTTCATTAATAAGATAATTACTGCATCATCATTGTGTCATAAATAAATTAAATTATTTAATGTCTAAAAATTACAAATAAAATACCATTATATAGGAAATCTTTTTATCTTTCTAATGAATATTTACAATCGAATTTATCTTATGTATAACCCTATATTAAAAATGTTTTATTAAATAAACTTTGATTTTGACTCTTTTAACTCTTCTTTGAATTAAATAATAATAAATGTCCTAATCTAATCCAAGTGGGCCTAAATGATAATATTTTACACTTAAGGTTGTTTTTGGTCGATATAAACTTGTCCAATAGGATTATGATATGTGTTAGGGTAATATTAATATCATTTTTACCCTTAATTACCCTATTTACTTTTAACCGTGGTAAAAAAAGTAAAAAGTTACTATTCACCAAAAAATTATTTTTATCTCATTGAACCACATTTTATTTACTGATATCAACCGTGTCTGTCGGATTTTCGAAATTCCATTCACAGAAGCGGTAAAATTAAGTTTTATGCAAAATACAGTTTTTAACCTACCACTTAGTGGTTTTACTATTCATCAAAAATTGAAAGTTTTCAGAAAAATACCAAAATTTCACCCTAGGCTAATTTCGATATTCTGAGTCCAAAAATGAAGTCCATTTT
Organism: Viscum album; assembly: GCA_963277665.1. NCBI lineage: Eukaryota > Viridiplantae > Streptophyta > Magnoliopsida > Santalales > Viscaceae > Viscum > Viscum album. The sequence goes on from OY728130.1 coordinate 1,630,214,815, forward strand.
GAAAAATAAAATTTCTAAAATTTTAAAAGGTGGTTATTACTTTTCATAACGGCTAGTTATAATAATATTTTAATAGCATATTGTTGTTTAGTGAAACTCGGTATTGCGTACTACACACGCTATCGAGGAAGGTTGCAATTGTGTGTAATGCAAGGCAAGTCAAGGATGCGTGTTGTGAAAGCTCCTTTTTGTGTTGTGTACAACACAAGACATTAGTGAAATTAAAAAGAATATTTTTCATAAAATCTTGGGCTGTTACATTCTACCCCCCTTAAAATGAATTTCGCCCTCGAAATTCGTCGGGGTTATAATTAGTTTACTATTCGAAAGTTTCTTTAATAGAAACCCACATCGTAAAAAGGAATACCAAAAATTGTCTTTAAAAACTAAAGTATGAAATGTAACGATTACCCAAATAAACTAATCACTGGGTTTCCACATAGGTGAAAATATGGATATGGAAGAAAAATCTAACCATCATGTTCTGATGGAGAGTGGTAGAGAACATGGCTATGAAAAAGCCAACAATCACAAATCCATAAATTTGTGACGATCTAAGGTACCATCTGATTCATCAGGTATAAGATCACTAGGACAACATTTTTGGTTTTCAAGATCATTTCCCTAAAGTTGAAAATTTGAATTAGAATAAATACATTCTTTATTTTGGTACAATCTCACTGTTGTTCATGCCTTGAACAATTTCCACTTCATCTCTTAAATAAATGAAGTTGAATTTGTTATTCGTGAAGTGTTAGCATATCATGTGATAGAATGACGGGTCATTCCATCTGTCTCAAACAAAAGGTTAGCAAAAATTATATACATAAGTCGATCTATAGTGAGATTAATCACATATGGTTCCTAAAATGGACTTATACTTCATATATCATACTGCTTAATATAATAAAACTAGTTTCTACTAAACAGGGACTTCCTGTAGGCCAGTGGTAGGCGATAAAGGCCAGTCGCAGTTCGGTTGTGGGTTCGATTCCCACAGCCTTGTCCGAAGCGATGGGCTGTCGCCCTTCCTGCAGGTTTTCCTTTTTCTAAAACTACATTACTATAACATCCCATCAATAATATCGAAAAAAAACTTCTATACTTAAACAATACTCACTTATATCCAACATAATCCATTTCAATCTTTAGGCTTATCCATAATACTGCAGTCCACTCTCATAACATAGTGAAAACGATTACCAGAGATTTAATACCATCGTTGATCCCCATATATCATAAGATATGTTTTGTTGGTCACATTCCAAACATTCAAAGTTCTTAATCTTGTATTCTTTTGAATACCCATTGAACCTTAGTGAAAACATGAATGCAGTTAAAAGTTAACACTTTCCACATACCAAAATCCACAAAATTCTATATTCTGAAACCATGATATCACTTAGTCCTTATATCAATCATGAGCTCATGAATACTATTAAACATTTCATTTTCTCGTTTTCCCTTCATTATGCGCATATCATCTTATTTCCAAAATATATCAATCACTTTGAATACCACATCAATAAATATTGCAATACTCAATGATACAACATTATTTCGAAATACCATTACATAAACACTTAATCATTCCACCACATCGTTGTCATATTCAACATTGCCAATAGTGATCGCATGTGACTTCCCTTTGTCCTTTGCCTTCAGTGGTTGCTCATGTTGATCATCACTAACCGTTGGATTAGGGCATTTATTAGCATAATGCCCCATTTCCTTGCACTTGAAGCATTGAAGTGTTAGTGGTGCGTTCTCTGCAGTGTTTGATTTATTCACATCATTAGAAACCCTTTTTCCATTACTTCGACACTCAAATGCTCGATGACCTTCTTTTCCACACTTAAAACATTTTCTAGTCCCTTTAAGACAATCTCCACCATGCTTCTTTCCACACTTTGTGCATAAGGAAACATTCATCTTCTTTTCACCATTATTCTGAGATTTCTCCTCGAACTCCATCTTTCATTTTTTGTCAAATCCATGAGATGGATATGTAACACCAACTTCCATTTCTACCATGATAGCACAACGCACAATTTCTTCATAGCTACTGAAGTCTCTTATATCTAATGCCCTTTGAAGACTTGATTTTAAGCCACTGAAAAATCGATCAACTTTACTTTCAGGTTGGATGATAATGCCAGATGCATACCTTGCAAGTCTTGTAAAATTCGCTTCGTATATACCAACAGATTCATCATCCTTTTTCTTTAGTTCAAGAAAATCCTTCTCCATCTTTGTTCGAAGAATACGAGGGAAGTACTTATTGAAAAATAAGTTCTTGAACTCGTCCCATTCCATGGACTCAATTTCATCTCTTTGCCTTGTATTCTTGATAAGATTCCACCATTGATCAGCTTCACCTTCAAAACGATATACTGCTAAGATGAATTTATCATGTTCAGAACATTGAAGAATTGAAAATATCTTTTCAGTGGTACTGATCCATTGTTCAGCAACAAGTGGATCAGAAGACCCACTGAAAGAAGGTGGACGTTGCCTCATGACGGACTCAATAGAATATTGTTCCCTTCTCTGCTCATTTGGAAGTCCAGAATGATTCATAGCTTGTGTAAGTATAGCAATAAGATTTTGCACTCCATCTCCCATAACATTTGTTTGTTCAGGAGGACAATCATTGGATTGTCCATTGCATTGATCAACACGGTTCCTTCGGGTTCCAGCCATCGTTTAAAACCCAAAAATAATAGTGTGAGAGGCAAAAATCATGCTAAGGAAAACAACATAATAATGGGGGAGTACCTTCAATATCTATCATCTTAGGTTTAATTCTATTATTGTTAGCGTAATTCTAGTACTATAACCTATACGTATACTTAACCTTAGGGACATCCCTAGACATACCTTAGAAATATCTCTAGGGATCTCACTAACGTTTTCGCATCCTAGTTTCCAAAGGTTGACTAAACCTTTCCTCTGATACCAACTGTAGGGACCCGAAGCATGACTTACATGGAAATTACATTACTTTTGCAGAATACTTAGTACATAACAAAAACACACACACAAGGATCGTAATAGTTTAGTGTCTTTGGAAACTCGGAACGTAATCTTCTAATCGTGGTGAAAGATCTTCAATATCTCCCATAAGGATCTTCCTTTTTTTTTTACCTAAAACCTTTCTTTATATCCTGGGGAAAAGAAAACATAAAAGGGTGAGCTCAAATGCTCAGCAAGGCAAATAAAGGAACTAAAAATCATATCATATCTTTTTGAAAATCATAACCTGCAAAAGAGATCATAATATCTTAACATGGAATAAATCATAGAAGTGAGAATGAGATCCCCATAATCATAACATAAAACTTGAAACTTTGTGGCATACACACATAATCATAGAGAATCATTTCTTGTTAGTCAAGACTCATTGCCAATACTATCTTAGTGGACAAAGTCCCTTTCTGAATCGAGTAACCCTCGTTTCAGTCCTGTTTCACTGAACCGGTATAACCTACCGTTCCAGCCCTGTCTATCTCATGATATATAAAATCTTTACCCAATGCATTGGAGGGATATATAGGTCCCACCCATCTTATAATGAATCCTTCCTTATGTGTGCCACATAATCATACATCATCGCATAACACATGTAACAAAAATGGGATTCCTGAAATATCATGACATCATAAATAAATTCATATAAGATAAAGGAATTCATAAAAATAATTCCATCACAAAATGATCAAATCAATGTAATAATAGGGATAAAAACAGAACCCTTTATTATCTTAGATGGAAAATAATTTTGATAAAACACTTGAACTCCATTCTTGAGGAAAATATCCTTTCTACTTCAAATTTTTTTTTCCTTTCATAACATGTCATGCGACTTTAAAATAAAAGAAGATGATTAAAAATAAACTTGAAAACTTGTAAAGGAAGCTTCTTGGAAATAATGTTTTAAAAATCCATTCATGTCGTATAAGTTAAAAAAAACATTTTTTTGTACTTTTGTCGAAAAATTCAAAAAGGTACCTCGTACGAAAAACGACAAAAGATTCCTTTCATATTCTTTACTAAAAACTCACTGAAGGGTAAAATTGGATTTAAACTATTGTAAGTGGATGGAAACAATATTACATATTGAGGGAACATGGATGTGGATGATAAAATACACCCCAGTAAATACTTACGAATAAAAAATCTCGGATAGAAATGAGATTGTGATATTTCCCTTACCTTAGGTCCGATTTGCTTCATAAGTGTACGAACCTCCTGTATAATGATTTAAATCATGTTACTGACTTATTCCAGAATCATATTCATTGTTATTATATAATATATGATCCACTTATGACTTTATATTACCCGTTATTTTGTAAATTCATGTTAAAGTAGCGTTTTGGGTAAAATCGTCTCATTTGTCGTTCGTGTTTTTAACTTGTAATTATTCATATGATTACTTAGATCATGATTACTTAATTCCAGAATATAAAAAATGATTTATATATATATATTCATAATACACATATATAATAAATAAGTAAATGGAAATAAATACACCGTTCATGGAGACGGTAGTCCGTACGTACACATGAACGCTGTTTTCGTTTCCTTATTGAATTGAATGGAATTAAGTAGATGACATACATATAAATATAAATAATTCCAGTATCATTATTTGGTCATATATTTCATTATTACTTATTATATATACTTTATAATCATTCATGAATGGTTAATCATTGAGAATGAATCTCATCGCGTCGTGGAGACGGTAGTCCGTACGTACGCACGAGCGATGATATTGTTCCCATGGTCGTGGAATTGTGTTGAAGTGTATGTATACTATTTCAGTATCAATATCACTTTATAATAATCATATATAGTTACTCATTACACCTTTATACCCATCCAATTAATGTGGTGGCGGAAAATAGATTACACCACGACGTGGAGACGGTATTCCGTACGTACGCACGCGCGGTGATTTCCTTTTTCCGTAGAATGGATAGAAGGTTAATTAGAGTTTTTTCATATTTATAATAACATATAAGTATATAATAAATACTGATGTTATTACTTTATCATGAAACAACTAAATAAGAAGAAGTTGAAGAAGAAAGAAATTGAAAAAGATCGGTAATGGATATTACCTCTTTTTGACGCGCCTTTTCTTATCCTCCACTTAAAGAACTATGGATGGTCTTTGAAGAAGACCAGGACATCTATGATGATACTATGGAAGTGGAGAAGGGATTTTGGCAGGGTTTGTCCGAGTTTGAGTGCTCAAATTGGTATGAGGAGGAGGGGGAGGAGGTGCCCTTTTATAAGGGAGGAGAGGGGCACCTTAGGAATACCTCAAAATATTATTTTATATTAAAGTCAAAATCGGTTTATAATGGTTCCAAAGGGTCTTATTTCGAAGGTAAAGAGGGTATGGGTCGAAATACTATCAACCAATAAGATTTAGACAAGTTTAGGGTATTATTTTAACCTTATCAATTAGATTTAACTCTAAGTTAAATAATTTAACTTTTACCGTGCCTTTTTGTTTTCTTTCACTATATGGTTAATACACTTACTATAAGATGACAAACGAACCCCAAATTGTTTATTATATATATATATATATCCTTATCTATGTAATTTGTCCGAACCTTAGATTTTTAGGAATGAAATAACAATTAGTAATATAATATTTGATTTAAAAACTATTTTGTGTCAATTTTGACACTATTTGATATATGATTTTTGTGAAAGTCATAACAGAATTATATGTTCAAACCAAGTTGATTAAATCAACACTAATATATCATAGTAACCTATAAAATTAGTGGAATTCATAAAAAGTCTCAAATTTCATTTATTTTGGTTTTTATAACATAAATTATGTCAATATTTCATTAATAAGATAATTACTGCATCATCATTGTGTCATAAATAAATTAAATTATTTAATGTCTAAAAATTACAAATAAAATACCATTATATAGGAAAGCTTTTTATCTTTCTAATGAATATTTACAATCGAATTTATCTTATGTATAACCCTATATTAAAAATGTTTTAGTAAATAAACTTTGATTTTAACTCTTTTAACTCTTCTTTGAATTAAATAATAATAAATGTCCTAATCTAATCCAAGTGGGCCTAAATGATAATATTTTACACTTAAGGTTGTTTTTGGTCGAGATAAACTTGTCCAATAGGATTTTGATATGTGTTAGGGTAATATTAATATCATTTTTACCCTTAATTACCCTATTTACTTTTAACCGTGGTAAAAAAAGTAAAAAGTTACTATTCACCAAAAAATTATTTTTATCTCATTGAACCACATTTTACTTACTGATATCAACCGTGTCTGTCGGATTTTCGAAATTCCATTCACAGAAGCGGTAAAATTATGTTTTATGCAAAATTCAGTTTTTAACCTACCACTTAGTGGTTTCACTATTAATCAAAAATTGAAAGTTTTCAGAAAAATACCAAAATTTTACCCTAGGCTAATTTCGATATTCTGAGTCCAAAAATGAAGTCCATTTTGAAAAATAAAATTTCTAAAATTTTAAAAGGTGGTTATTACTGTTCATAACGGCTAGTTATAATAATATTTTAATAGCATATTGTTGTTTAGTGAAACTCGGTATTGCGTACTACACACGCTATCGAGGAAGGTTGTGATTGTGTGTAATGCAAGGCAAGTCAAGGATGCGTGTTGTGCATGCTCCTTTTTGTGTTGCGTACAACACAAGACATTAGTGAAATTAAAAAAGAATATTTTTCATAAAATCTTGGGCTGTTACAATAGGCTTGACCATGGTATTTTCCCAAGGTATTAGACACATGGGACACCTAATAATATATCTTACTATACAAAAGTCTACCAGAATTATTAAAACATGATTTCATCATTAATGATGTTATTAAACACACTGAAACCCAAAAATGTATTTTTTTTTATCGAAAAAACATTTTATATAAATCTCATAAATTCACCCTAACCTAATATCAATTCTATGAAATCAAAAATGAAATATATTTTATAAAAATAATTTTATAATTATGAGAATTTATTTTTTATGTAAACCCACTATTTACCCAAAAAATACTAATACATAACTAATAATTTTTGGAACAGTTATTTACCTATGCTACTATATCACATTACCATTCAAGATACCTAAATTATAATCATTGTTAATTAAGTGAGTTTACTATTCCATTGGTCACATTACAATTCATAAGGGTAATATTTCTATTCATAATTAAATATGCCCAAAAAATTATGTTCATCTTATTAGAATCTAAATTTATTACTGATCATCATTGTACAAGACCATTTTTGGAAAATCATTTCACATTATTATTTATTTAATGTATAAAAATTATTTTTAAATTCCCTTTTTCCAATATACATATATAATATGCAGATTCTATCAATTATTCCTATATTTATCTTGTTATTTTAAATTCAAAAATTTTAGTATAACAAGAAATAAAAATTTTATTTATACAGGAGGATTAAAAAAAGAAACTAAGGCCTCATTACATAGCCCCTTATAACACCTGAATATGACCTAATAGTAAGGTGTGAAATGGTAATAGAATCTTTGGGTGGCTTAGACAACATTTCCTGAGGAGTGATTTCTATCTTCATGAACTTCTCAATTAAGAGAATTCATTCAAACGTAACATGTTGGAGTTAATCTTGGGCTATGTCCAAAGTAAATTCCATTGATGCTACCTCCTTCCCATGATCAGAAGATGGGCTTCTTACGGCCTGAGTCTATTGGATGAGCCCATCGACTCTACTTCTAAATTAATTAACCATGATCATTTGTATATATAAACAATAATCATAATGTTAAAAGTATACTTTCCAATGGAAATATTAACCAACAGCCATATAACAGTCAAAACACAATGGTCTCATTTTAATTATACTCAATTAATTAATTAAAGGATATAGTTTTGTTGAGTATAAAATAAAATAACACACAAAATACAGAAAAAAAAAATTATTCAAATTTTTGGGTCATTACATTCTTCTCCCCTTAAGAAATTTTATCTACAAAATTTTAACTCGTACCCATAGATAGAAAAAATGTGGGTACTTCTACCACATAAGAATCCTACGGTTCCCATGTGGATTCTTCGCATTTTTAGTTTCTCCATAACACCATAACAAGGAGGGTAGTCTTGTTTTATAGAACATTGTCTCTATGATCCCAGATCTCCACCGACTACTCCTCGTAAGAGAGGTCATGTTCCAATTGTACCACCTATGGTTTTAGAACAAGTGAAGGTTCAAATATGTACTTCCTAAAATGGGATACATGAAATAAATCCTGAACTTCTAATGGAATTGGAGGAAGTACAAGCTGATAGGATACTACTCATACACAATCATGGATTTCATAAAGGCTAATATACCTAGGTATGAGCTTCCCTTTCTTCCAAACCCTTTTGACTCTCTTCCAATGTGAAATTAGAAGAAAGACATTATCAGCAACATCAAACTCCAAGTCCCTTTGATGGTTGTTGGCATAGATTTTTTCTTAACTCTAAGCAGCCTTTTTGCATTGAAGGATTGAATGGAAATTTATGTCATCTCTTTGATAAGATCAATCCCATGAATCTTTCTCACCAGCTTCATCCTAACAAGTAGGGGTTCTATATCACTTCCCATATAGAGCTTCATAAGGTTCCATTTTAATTCTTGAGCGGAAGTTGTTGTTAAAAGAGAACTCAACTAATGGGATAAATTGATTACATCCACCTTTAAATTTAATTGAGTATGATCTCAACATGTCCTTGAGTATTTGAATAGGCCTTTCAGATTGTCCATCTATTTGGGGGTGATAGGCCATACTGAAATTTAATTTGGTGCTCAGAGCATATTGAAGACTTCTCCAAAATTTTAATGTGAACCTTAGATCACAATGAGATACGATAGAAAGTAAAACACCATGAAATCTTACGACATCATCGTGTAAATCCTGGAATGTTGATAAAGATATAAATCTTCTTTAATAGAGATAAAATGGGTAGTCTTGGTTATGTGGTCCACTATAACCCATATCTCATTGTTTCCTATTGATGTTCTCAAGAGACTAATGACAAAGTCCATAGTTATATTGTCCCACATCTATATGGATATGGGTCATGGTTTTAATACCCCTTTAGGAAGTTATTTATTTTCCTTCACTTACTGAAAAACTAGGCACCTTTTAGTGTAGTCAGAAATCTTGCTCTTCATATAATCCCACCAAAATGATCATTATGGTCTGTATACACATTTATACTTCCAGGATGTATAGAGAACATAGAGCTATGAGCTTCATCCCTCAGGTCCTTCTTTATTTCCAGAATTTATATAACACATAGTCTTGTACAAAATTTTAGTACATATTCTTGATCAACAGTGAAGTGAGAAAATATCCCATCCTTTACAGCCACAAACTTCTTTTGTAGAAAAGGATCTTCATTATGATATTTTTTAATCTTATCTTGAAATGACTATTGAGAAATCATTTGGAATAGGGTTGATGATATCCATTACCTTATAATTCCCATGTCCATCATTAATAGTTCATTGATGAAAGGATATATTTGAATCCTTATCATAGACAGAATAGCTAGTTCTTTCCTACTTAATGCATCAGAAAATTTCTTTTCTCTTTTGGAATGATAATGAATTAAAAAATCATAGTCTTTATGAAGTGAAAACCATCTCGTTTGTCTCATGATCAATTCCTTTTCTGTGAAAATATAATTCAAACTTTGATTATCTATTTATATATCACATTTCTTCACATAAAGATAGTTCCTCCATATCTTCAGAGAAAAAACAACCGCATCTAGCTCAAGATCATGTGTATGATAGTTCTACTCTTGATTCTTCAACAATCAAGAAGCATATGCAATGACATTGTCCTTTTGCATAAAGATTCACCCAATCCCTTTTAGAGATGTATCACTAAAAAGGACTAATTCTTCTACACATTAAGGAAGAGTTAATAGGGGTGCGGTAACCAATCTTTTCATTACCTCTTAGAAACCTTCCTCACACTCCTTTTCTAGATGAACATTATTCCTTTTAGAGTTAACTTTGTTAATGGATTAAAAAGTTGTAATTTTTTCACAAAAATCCTATAATATCCTAGAAATTCAATGAAACTATGAATCCATGTTATTGTTGTAGGCTGAGGCCACTCCTCAACAACATTTGTCTTTGTATGGTCAACTATGATTCCTTAATTGGTTACAATGTGCCCCATGAAAGCAACTTGTTGTGACAAAAAGTAAAATTTGCTGAACTTTCCAAAAATTATCTCCTTCTGTCGATTTTTCAAAATGACCATTAGATGATCCTCATGCTCCTAACATTATTTGGAATATATCATAATATCATTAATAAAACTACCACAATGTTATCATGGTATTCCTTAGAGACTCTATTCATCAAATGAATAAGATAACTAGTGCATTAGTTAATACTAAGGTCATAAAAACAAAATCATACTACCCATATCTTTATCAAAAGGCGGTTTTGGGAATATAGTTTTTTATCCACCCTCAATTGATGATAACCAGATCAGTGATCAATCTTAGAGAAGAATTGAGAACCATGATGTTGGTCAAATAAGTCATCAATCCTTGGAAGATGGTAGTTTTTATTTTTTGTGGTCTCATTCAGTTCTCTATAATAAATTCATATCCACATCAATCCATACTTCTCCTTTACAAAGAGAACATGTGCTCCCCAAGGAGACACAATCATTCGGATAAACCCATTATCCAAAAGATTTTGGAGTTGTTACATTATTCCCCCAACTCCGCATTTTCCACCCTATACACGGTCTTTGATATGGGATGAGATCCAGGTATGAGATTAATGGAGAACTCTTCCACTCTTTGTGGGGGAGGTCTGGGTAACTCCTAAAGAAATATGTCATTTTATTCCTCGATAATTGGGAAATTTTATATCCTCATTATATTATTTCCTTAATCTTAATCACCAATCAACTCCATAAAGAAGGATACAAAAGGTTATTTGAGACGTAGATCTGGTTGAGATATCTATCCTTGGAAGATAACTGTAGGTTTTCCATATATGACTACTGATATTTCCTTATGCATTTGAACTTAGAATTATACATTGAGAGCCAGTCCATAGCTAGAATAATATCAAATTTCAGCATGGGAATGACTACAAGGTTTGCGATAATATTGTGCTCACTAAAGTACATACGAGTATTTCTAAACCCTGATGATGCTTGGATAATCCCACCATGAGTCATGAATGATAACTCTACTTTTATAAATTCAGTTTTGGATTCTAAATTCATTGCAAACATGGTAGAAATAATGGAATTCTTAGAACTAGAATCAAACAACGTAATTGATAGCATTGAGAGAACATTAAGAGTACCTACCACCACATCATTTGGAACTTCAACATCAGCCGTAGTGATAGAAAAATAATGACCTTATTCCCTTGAAAATTCCAGAGGATGATGTTGATTCCCCTCCACTACCCTCAGATTTGGACAATGATTGGAAAAGTTACCTTGTTTTACACACTTATAGAATTGGATATCAGGTAGGGCCTACACTATTTTACATTTGTTGTTAGTGTTTGGAAGGTGAGTATTCACCTGAGTACAACAATTTTATTCAATGTTTCCATCCCTTCCACACTTGTATCACTTATTGCTCTATAACAGATAGTTCCTTGAATGCTTATGACGTTATTTATTTCATCTGGTACATTTCACTTTGTTGAGTCCTCTCGTATGATCAAAGGTACTCCCTATGATTGGGTCCATTTATCTCTTCTTTTCATTTTATTTATGATACCATTGTATCTCCCAGAACTCCAGTTCAACTTCCATTACACTCCACATGATCTTCTCATAGCTATAATACTCTTGGGTGGATCGATTATTCTGTAGAGGAGTTATTAGTCTACCAAAGAATATATCAACCTTCCCATTATGAGCCATGAAAAATCTTGAGGTGTAATTGGAAAGTCTTTTGATTTTTATTTTGTAGCTTCTAATAGATTCATTCTCCTTATCCTTCATCACGAGAAACTCCTTCTCAATTTTTTTCTCACAGAACTAGGGAAATACTTACTGATTAATATCTCCTTGAACTCTCCCCACTCCAAATATTCAACCTCCACTCTTCACCTCGTGTTTTTAATCTGTTCCCACCACTGATCAGTTTCTACCTCTAAATGGTAAAAATAAAGGGTGAACTTCTCTTATTCTAAATAGTGGATATTAGAAAAGATCTTCTCGATAGAGCTGATCACTTGTTCTATAATAAATGGGCCAGTAGATCCACTGAAGGATGGTGGTCCTTGACACATAAATAACTCAACAGAATTTTGTTACCTTCATGGTGAGATTGGTCTCTCATTTTTATTAATGTTATTTCCCACAACATGAGTTAGTTGGTTCGTCATTCTCATGAAAGTTTCTATTCCTACATCCATCAGAGGGTCATCAGTGCATGGTCCACTGCAGTCACCATTTCCATGGTTCCTCCTATTTCCCTCCATTTTATAAAAGAATAAAACCATAGTTATAATCTTACTTAATTTACGAATATTTTAACTATAAAGGAATATTATGTCTTAAAACATTATGAATAAACATATTATTCATTAACAACAATTACATTTCTCTATGAATCCTTCATAATGATTCATAAGAAGCTTATGATTAACCAAAAATATCCCATGGGAGTGTCAAACCAGGAGTGAAAAAAAGGCTGGTTGTCGTGTACTAGGATACCTAGGGTCAATCCCGATACTCATTTGTGGTGTTCTCACTCATAGTTATATCTGTGCTAGAGCCACATCAACTTGTTCATATTCAAACATGGATTCATTAATTTGGAAGCCACTTACTTAATATATCACAAAAATACAAGGAAATTTTCCAATATTTAAATTTTTATATAGGTTTATTCCTAAATTTTTAATATCCTAATTTTCATAAATAAATAAACTATACTTTGATACTAACTTTGGAATCCCACCTTTTTATTAGATAACTTTTCATTACATTTTTCAAATAGAGGATCATTAAAGTCTAGTGTCTTTGAAATCAGAAACATAACACGTGAAGACTTAAAACATTATTATATTCCACTTTTAAGGATAAGAATAGGTTCATAGTATGTAAAATTAAATAATCTCATAACCCGGAGACATACATCAAAGGAAAGGGTAAGTAGAAGGACTGGTAAGGGAAAATAAGGGAAACCCTTTACTTGTGACATCAATAAGAACATGAATAATTACATAAAGACATGAGAAATGGAAGAAATGGAATATAATAATAATAATATGAATCATAAATTGAATATGTGGCTACAAAAAGTATTTTATACATTCATGAACATATCACCAAGGTCTATCCCCAAGTGGTCATAAAATTACCAAGGCTATTCACCAATGTTTCCTAAAAACTTGTCATCTATAGTGATTAATTTGATTACCCAATGCATTGGAGTTCTATCAGGGATCAACATAAATATGAATTTATTTTCATGTGATCCAGATATATCATAATTATACATTTCATAAATAAGAAAAATAGATTAAAAAAATGGGTTTCATATAAAAATCATGGCATTTTAAAAAGTGATTAAAACAATATCAATATGTCATTTATAACCCATGGAAATGGAATAAGGGTTTTATGTATGTCAATTACAAAATAAAATTTATCATCATTATGTCATGATATTGACACATGGAAATTAAAGAGTTTTGGGTATTCATATAAGGAAAATAAAATAATTTATTGATAAAACATGAGAGATTTTGAGATGAACATTCTGCAGCATAACGTCTATACAACATGGTTTATAAAAAACATTAAAAAGATAGGGGACATGGGTAAACCACTAATAAATCACTCATAATATAGTATAAGGACATAATAGAATGTAAAAAATAAAATGGTATGTATATTTGAATGACACACCACATGAAAAGGAAACTTTAATGAAAAAAAATATGCAATTTCTTTTACGATAATTTGGTAGCCTAATGGCATCACTTAAAAATTTATAAAATGAGATGACGAGAGTGGAAGGGTCTCTAATCATTTTGAAATAATATTTATAGAAATAATTATATATAATAACATAGAACAAATAACTAAAATCAAACATAGAATATATAGATTAAAATAAGTCTTGACTAAAAGTGGAGGGTGAAGCGTTCCCTTACCATGAATAGAAACATTAAAAACTCGAATGTTAGAAACTTGGAAGAAATAATTGGGAGGTAAAAAGATAAGAGATTCATTGAGAAGTAATTTTGAATTAAATTAATGAAGGAATGGGTTGGTATTTTCAAAAATAGTGAGGGAATATTTTATTAATTTCCAAGGGACACCTCATTAGTGGTATTTGAGAAACCATGGGCATTCCCATGGTATTTTCCCATGGTATTGTCTACTTGGGACACATTATAACATATTATACTGTACACAAGTCGACCTGAATTATTACATCATTATTAGATCATTAATGATGTCATTAAACACACCAAAACTCAAAACTATATTTTTACTATTCACTGAAAGACAAAAAAATATTTTATAAAAATTTCATAAATTCACCCCAACCTAATATCGATTCTCTGAATTCATAACTGAACTCAATTTTATGAAAATAATTTCTTAATTAAAAGATATTTTGTTTTTATGTAAAAAAACTATTTTCATGAAAAAAAATTCTAATACTTAACTAATAATTTGTAAACCAGTTATTTACTTATTCTATTGTATCACATTACCATTCAAGATGCCCAAATTATAATTATACTTAATTAAGTGAGGTTACTATTCTATTTTTCACATTACTATTCATAAGGGTAATATTACTATTCATGATTTACTATTCACTAAAAATTATGTTGATCTAAGTAGAATCCAAATTTCATACTGATCACAACTGTAGAAGACCATTTTTTTGAAAATCATTTCTCATTATTAATTATTTAATGTATTAAAAATATTTTAAATTACAATTTTTCCAAAATTCATCAATAATATGGAACTTCTATAAATTTATCCTATATTTATATAGATATTTTATATTCAAAAATTTTAACATAATAAAAAATAAAAATTTAATTTATACAAGAGGATTATATAAAGTAACTAATGCCTCATTACATAGCCCCTTATTACACCTAGATAGGACATTAGAGTAAGGTGTGCAATGATGATAAAATCTTAGGGTGGATCAGACAACATTTCCCAAGTGTTGATTTATATCAGCTAAAAATTCTCCCTTAAGTCATTCTATTCAAGACTAACATGTTGGAGTTTGGCTTGGGATTGATCCAGAGAAAAGTCCTGTGATGCTACCTCCGTCCCATGCTCCAAAAAATGGGCTTCGTACAACCCGAGTATACTAGATGAGTCCATCAGCTCTTCATTCTATATTAATAAACCATTATCATTTTTATTTATAAAAAATAATCATAACGTTAGGAATATAGTTTCCAAAATTCATATTGACCAATGGTCATATAACAGTAGAAACCCAATGATCCCATTTTAATCATACTCACTTCTTTAATTATAGGATATTGTTTTGTTGATAATAAAATAAAATAACACAAAAAATAAAGAAATAATTATTATTCAAAATTTTGTACTGTTATACTCCTAATGGTTTCTCTTATAAGGAGATTATTATTCTCCCTCTTCTTTCATCTTCTTGTACTTCTTCTCCTACACCATATTCTTACACCTACTATAAGTACTACTATATGAAAAATATATAGCATTCAAGAAATATAGAAATTACATATTGTTTATTCTATATCTAGTTCCTTATCTCTCTTGCACACTCATAGTACTAACACATCATATTCATTGTAGTACAGGAAACCATGCCACAATCTAGTATTTTCATAGAAGGCCACATCATGAGAAATTATGATAGGTGTCCAAATGAGAGTGAGTGAGAGAATAAACATTGGATTTCTATTAGATAAAGTGTATCAGATTAGAATATAAAGATATATAATATGAGATCAAATGAAAATGTGGAAGAAGTTGTAGAACTTCCTTGGGAGATGTTGCACTCTAAACCAAGGCCTAATTCTCTGCAGACCACCTGGAAACCACCAAGTCTATTCCAATCCCCCTCCAACTACTCCACATCTATAATAAATACTCCTCAACCTCTACCTAATAACCCAAAACCCCAACCACTCTCTACATCCATTATATTACTACCCCTTGGTATTAACTAACCCAGCAAGAACCTCACATTCAACTCCTACCAGCCCCCAACAACTAATTAAAGTGTAAGGAAAAACTATCACCTTGCAGGTTATATTTCACTACTACCCTTATGTAGCAATAACAACAAGCCTTGAAACCAAATTCCTATCATTTTTTCACCCTTTTGAAATATTTCCTTTTCCTAATGGTGATTAAATCGATCTCACCTCTTTATCTTAGTATTCATTTCACAGGTATCTTCTTAGGCCCTCATTTTTTCTAGCTCATCTTCATCCATGAATCCTTTATCTAATATACCTCCCAATTTTGTAATTAAAATTTTATAATTTATTCTCAATAACATACATCTTTGTCACAACCAAGATAACTGATAATGAGCTACTACTGCATCACCATCTTTAGCTCAACAATTCCTTCTTGTATAACCAAATAACATGAGTAAAAGAGTTAACAGCCAAGAATCATTAGTTTATATCACTGTATTTTAAAGGAACCAATAATTTATTTCCCTACAACACACATTGTTTCCCTCTATCTAGGGTCTCCCCCAGCACCACCATTGAAATCATTCTATGATCGAAAATTACCAGAAGAAGGTTTTACATTCTTCTTTAAATTGGATATAAAAAATATAATGCAAATGTATTAATAGGATTCTTAGGTGGTGTTATCCCCATTATTTAGTCCTCCCTCAGTCAATATCCTTCTAGTGGAGAGATTCTTTATAGTCCCCAACATATATAACCACCACATTAATTTTATCATTTCTCCCTTTATCTTGAAAACTCAATGCCTGAATTCTAGCTACATATTCATGGTGATTCACCTGTTCTAGTATAGCCTGTAGCTTCTCAAAATTTTATTTAAGAATGAATATTTCATGAAAAAGTATAAGTAATTGGGAAGATAACATTTGAATTGGAATTCTACTTCTAGTAACTTCGATCTGGTGTGCTAAACTGCCTCTACTCAAGCTATGGACTTCACTGCTAGCTTTGGCCTCACTTGAACACCTGTTTTGGAATGTTCCTACTTTGACTAATGTCCTACTTAATTTTTTGTCTCCCTAACCAGAAACTCTCCATCTTATTTGCATTAATTTTCTATGTTACTCTCTAATATTTTTTGAGATTCACATTGTTTCTTCCTTAATGTGGGACACTGCTCTAGTATCTCGACATTACCCTTCCTCATTTGTTCGACTACATCAATCAATTATTCCACAAAAAACTATTATCATATATATATGGAAACAAACTCTGTGTTTTTTCATCTCCTATATTACTGATTTTCATTATTTTCTTTTCTTTTTTTCCATTTTTTACCTCTTTTCAATACATTTTATACTAGAATTCCACTCCAACAGATTTTTCTCCTTTGTCTACCTCAGCCGCATCCATTCCAGAACTAAAAAATATCTATTAAAAAATCCATCTCTCCCTCTATTCCTACTATCTACTGTATCACTGGGTCCAGAAAATATTCATCTCATGCTTACCTTTTATTTTGTTTCCCATAATTGTGAGTTTCATTCTTCTTCTCTTTAGTCGTAGCGTCCGCCTCAACTACTACGTCTGTTACATCCTCCGTGTGCAAGTTGTTTCTATCCATAACTGTGATTGAGTCTATTTTATCCTGAATTGTATTGAATAATTCAGCTTTAAATGGAAAGAAATTTCATATCCTTATATAGAGTCTCATGGTTTCAATAATCTAAATAGTTTAATGAAGAAAAAATAATGAACTTCCACTTATTTTATTAAACCTTCACATCAAGAACCACTCCATAATCACTTTCTTGTTTCTCGAGAAACCTCTCAATGAAAGAACCAAATGATAGGTAACCAAATAAGGTAGAAAGGGGGATAGAGAGAAAAAATAGGATTTATATTAGCTCTACCATATCATATTACCATAAAAATAAGTTTAATATAAGAGGAGTATAAATTAGATAAGAATATGAAGAACTTCCATGTGAGACGCTGCACCATGGGCTAAGGCCCAATCCTCTACAGACCACCGATAAATCACCATGTATATTTATGTCCCCTTCTAGATACTTCCAATCCTTCATAAATACTCCCCAGCATCCACATAATATCCCAACAACCCCAAACACTCTATATATCATTTACAATACTTCCCCTTTGTACTAACTAAACCAACAACAACATCCCAACCAACTCCCACTAGCCCCTGAAAACTAATTAAAATGTAAAGACAAACCATATCATTACTGGTTATTTAATACTCATGCCCTTACATAGAAACAACACCCATCCCTAATACCACATTCCTATTAAATGATGTCATTTCATGAAAGAAGTTAACACTGGATGTTTGAACTATTTAAATTTATTTCATTAATATTATGATTTGGTTGACTTAATGGATAGTTAATAAGGGGTTAAAATATCCATTAAGTATATTAAAAGGGGAGAATTACTATCATGGGTTGTTTTATAAATCATTATTTAATTTAAAGTATAATCTACAAGAAGAAAAAAGAGAGGAAGAAGAGGGAATATTGAAAATCTAGAAATATATAAAGCAGAGAAGAACATCCAAAAATATAGAAATGTAGTGAAAAGGTAGAATATTATGGAAAAAACTTCATTAAATACTAGGACATGAAGATGGAATTAATCACAACGATAACACCCTTTATGGGATTGGTGTTACACTTAGTGAATAATTATTGTAAAAGATATTTTTATAACATTTTCATATTCTTTATCTCAATGAAGTGCGTAATGGGATAAATAGAGGGAGTCCCATAAGGATTCATAGTAAAATATTCTTAAAAAACTGTAACACATACAATGAGTATTATTAATCCTTGGTAATATGTCACATCATCGATGAATGCTCCTTGTAAAATCCCATTTTTGTGAATTATGTGAATCTTTGTATCCTTGTTTTAATTTTTGAATCTAAATATTTAATGTGTGTATTAATATTTGAAGGATTTATTTTTTATTAATAACATAAGAACAATATATAATTAATATAAATGATAATAGATCGCCGCAATTCACGACCTTGGGTTAGTGTCCATAACAATTGACTTTTTAGATCAATAAAAAATTCAATATATTAGTGATATCTCTATCACAACATGTTTTTACCTCATTAGTTTTACTATGTCCCTTGATTATATTCTCTTTTTTTTGTTTATTCATGTCTTATAACTCTTGTTATATTAACTCCCGTGGTTTAAATCACCTCATAATGAATGGAGGCATATTTTAAACTTATAGCTCGTGTTCGACTAGGAGAAATATTACTCAGTTAGATTGTTTAATAATTTAAAATTTTTAGTTAATACAGTTCCTAATTACACATAGTTTTTATCTCTTTAGTAGACCATGTTCCACACTATCCATTAAATTTACTACCTCTTACTATGATTTACTTACAATGTTATGCCATATTCTCACCTATATCATATTGTTTTCATGATCCTCCAATAATAAGGGTTATTAGGAGTAGATAAATTCTGGGTTGTCTATCTACTTGATTTAAATCCACCTCTTGATTGTATTATTATTGTTTATTGTTTTTTTCATGTTTAGTATCTCCTTTTCCATCCACTTTTTCTATTTATTTAGTATAATTTTCCTAGAGTTTGGTCATTTTTCTTTTAATTGTGTCACATGTCATTAAGCCAAGCTTCACAAGATCACTGGTATTATCAAAGTGATAACACATATGTGTCATCCTTATCATTTATCCAATTTAAATATATATGTTCCCAACACTATTATTAGTAAAAAAGGTTATTTATATTTTTTAACCATTATATAATTTTTTTCAAGAATGAGTTATTCCTATTTATTGAAAAATCATTATAATTTTTTATACTGTAGTAATCTTATAGTCAACAAAATAACTACACAATTTTTTACTAACCTTTTGTGTTTGTTTTCTAGAAATGGTGATGGGTATTTTTCTTGGGTGTTATAGTTTTTTAAAACTAAAAATGGAAACAATGTTCTTTTATTGATAACCATATCAAAATGGTGTTCTTCTTATGATATAAATTACATATTATTTGAAAATGCATTATCTTTTTTCTTCATTGATAATACACTTGTATTATATCATTGGGATTTTTTCCATTAGGTTGGACCTTTGAATTTGAGTCATGAGATAGTATTTACACTCTTAGAACATTAAAATTATTCTATATTTGAGGATTTAATATGATACATCAGTTTTCTTTGATCATGTGAATCCTAGGATGGATACTTGGGTTTGGTTTAAGTAGATTTTCTATACCTCCCACACCCAATCAATGACAGAATTTCATGTATGGTTCTTCACTGTCTATTGTATGTTATTTTTTATGGACCCTTTAATATCATCCATCACTAATGAAAAAACGTCATATGCCCACGGTTCAAAACCGTGGGTATAGCCCCCAAAACCGTGGGTATAGGCTATACCCACATTTTTGGGAATCATGGGCCCCAACGGTAGCGGTATATGTCCCCATACTATACCCACAATTTTTGAAAACCATGGGTAGAGGTTTTCTTCCACCATGTCAATGAAACATAGCTAATTTCCATGGTGCCAGTGGCTTTTACCCATGGTTTCAAAACTGTGTGTATTGAACCTAAAATAATGCAGGCGGTGAGTTTAGATCCTGCAACCTCATCACTACAAACACCATGTCTAACCACGACCCTAACATCACCTATGTGTATATATGTATATATATTTAGTTAAATATACTTATAAAAACTATGGGTATAGAAGGAAGAACCGTGGGTATAGGATTCCTTCCAAAAAAAAATTCATTCCCGCAGAAAAAAAAATTTCCCACGCACACATGGGAAACCTATACCCACTGTTTTCATAACCATGGGTATAGGTGTTTTAGCCCAAACCTATCCCCATGGTTTTTTCCAAAACCATGGGGATAGGTACCCCTATACCCATATTTTTGGAAAATTGTGGGTATAAGCGACTTTTCAAGACCTATCCCCATGGTTTTGGAAAACCGTGGGGATAGACCCCTCAATACCCACGGTTTTGGAAAACCATGTGTATAGGTCTTGAAAAGTTACCTATACCCACGGTTTTCCAAAAATGTGGTTATGGGGGGGTCTATCCTTATAATTTTGGGGGAAACCATGGTGATAGGTCCATTTTCCAGTAGTGCATCCACCAATCTTGTGTAATCTATAGTCTATTGCATTGATCATTTAGTCGTTCATATTCATCATTACCCCCAACACTTCATCTCTTGGGTGGCTGATGAATGATCCAATATTCTAATTTGGAAAATAGGGGAGAAATTAAAAAAAAAGGGGAGTTGTTCATAAAATTTTGGGGTCGTTAACCTCATATTGTCTTTTTCCTTGTACTTCACTATTCTTGTGTTAAGTAAACCGTGGAGTTAGTCTCTGGTGGAGATTCATTTCTCTATCCTTTTTCGGAGATCCCCATTTTCTTACTTGGAGATATATGAGATTTCCTTGATACTAGGTACAACCTCATCAATTTCTTCATCTAGAAAGATTTTAATAAGTATATGGTTTACTAGTTATGAGTATTTATTTCCTTATTAACTTCATGTTATTCAATTCATTTTATTCATGTTCTTTTTCTTATTATCTCTATTTATGTGACATTTTTTGTCTATCTCAAGATTTTAATAACTATATAGTTTACAAGTTATGATTATTTATTTCCTTATTAACTTCATTTTATTCAACTAATTTTATTCATGTTTTTTTTCTTATTATCATTATTTATATGACATTTTTTCCTATCTCTTATACTAGTTATTATTTTATTGAACATCAATAAAACATGTGTGTATGTTGTTTGTGTCGTTAATGTAGAACCAAATTGGTCTGAAGCATGTTAAACCCTCATATCAGAGTTTTCTTAATGATATAAATAATAATTGGTTTTAGAACCAACTAAATATATTTATGGAATCTTTTAAGCAATAAATCCATAATTTATTTGGTGAGAATGAATTTAATTTGGGATGAATAAAGATTCATCCCTTGTTAATCCATTAAGGAATTATTTATGACATTCATGGACACATGAAACTAATTGAAAGTTAAGCCACTAATAGAAATACTATTAGTTCCTATGTTGATGTTTCGGTCAAAGTGTTATAAAAAAATATTCTATTTTCATCATGTTTGAGTGATTATATATTTATTAATGTTGATTATAATACTTTTGTGGCTGGTATTTTACATAAATTAGTGAAATTTTTTATAAAACAAATTATTGTCGACCATATTTATTAGTTGAATAAACACTATACCTTAAAATTTTAGTCTGAAACCTTAATCTGAGCATATCTTAATGAATTTAACAAAATTATTATTGATCTGTACAACATTAATGTTACAATTATTTATGAATACCAAGAAATCATTCTACGTATTTCTATTGATGGATCATATAACAAATTTTTAGATACTATGATGTTTGAGAAAGAATCCATAACATTATATAAAGTTAAATATAGTATTAATTATATGGAATGACTCTATAAGCATTACGTTGAGGTGGAGGTAGAGGCGTTTCATGTGAGAGGTGGGTCTGAATTTAGAGAGAAAATAAATTATAATGGGGAAGGTAATGGTTGGAACCATTACTAATCTAGGAGAAGCATTTGAATTTTATTTTCCACGACGTAATATTTTCCCACTATAGGAAACCTATACACATTAGACCAGAGTTGTAACAGCCCGAGATTTTATGAAAAATATTCTTTTTATTTCACTAATGTCTTGTATTGTACGCTACACCAAAAGGAGCTTGCACAACACACATCCTTGACTTGCCTTACATACACGCAATCGCGACCTTCCTCGATAGCATGTGTAGTACGCAATAACGAGTTTCACTAAACAACGATATGCTATTAAAATATTATTAAAACTAGCCGTTATGAATAGTAATAACCACTTTTTAAAATTCTGTAAATCTTATATTTCAAAATGAACTTCATTTTTGGATTCGGAGTATCGAATTTAGCCTAAGGTGAAATTTTGGTACTTTTCGGATAACTTTCATATTCTGATGAATAGTGAAAATTATTAATTATAATTAAAAAACAATTTTTTTAATCGAAATAATTAATAGTGATAAATTATTAATTTGAGTGGTTTTAAAGTATATTTAGAATATATTTTTACAATTTAATTCAATGTTGGTCATTGGTTGTAATTTCACATTTAAACCAGACATAATCAAGTGTCAATCTTTTGATAGAAATTGTTTCTTAAAAACACACTATTTGTCTTAACAGCGGGATTTAATTATAAAATTAATTAATTCAACTTCTATGTTATGAATTTGGTAAAATAGACTTCATTTTTGAATTCGGAATATGAAATATAGCTTTGGATGAAATTTTGGCATTTTTCTGAAAACCTTCATTTTTTGATGAATAGTGAAACTACTAAGTGGTAGTTAAAAAACTGAATTTTTCATAAAACTTAATTTTACCGCTTCTGTGAATGGAATTTAAAAAATCCGACAGACACGGTTGATATCAGTAAGTAAAATGTGGTTCAATGAGATAAAAATAATTTTTTGGTGAATAGTTACTTTTTACTATTTTTACCGCGGTTAATAGTAAATAGGGTAACTAAGGGTAAATATGATATCAATATTACCCTAAAACATGTCCTAATTCTATTGGACAAGTGTAATTCGACCAAAAAAAAAACTTAGGAATAAAATATGACCATTTAGGCCCACTTGGATTAGATTAGGACATTTATTTTAATTTATTTAAAGAAGGGTTAAAATAGTTAAAATCAACGTTTAATAAGTAAATCATTTTTAATATGGGGTTATACATAAGATAAATTCGACTATAAATATTCACTAGAAAGATAAAAAGATTTCCTACATAATGGTATTTTATTTGTAATTTTTAGACATCAAATAATTTAATTAATTTATGACACAAAGATGATGCAGTAATTATCTTATTTATGAAATATTGAAATAATTGATGTTATAAACACCAAAATAAATGTAATTTGAGAATTTTTATGAATTCCACTAATTTTCTAGGTTACTATGATATATTAATGTTGATTTAATTAACTTTTTTCTAACATTTAATTCTGTTATGACTCTCACAAAAATCATATATCAAATAGTGTCAAAATTGACACAAAATAGTTTTTAAATAAAATATTATATTATTAATTGTTATTTTATTCCTAAAAATCTAAGGTTCGGCCAAATGGCTTAGATAAGGATATATATATTAATAATAAACAATTTGGGGTTCGTTTGGCATGTTATAGTAAGTGTATTAACCATATTGTGAAAGAAAACAAAAAGACATGGTAAAAGTTAAATTATTTAACTTAGAGTTAAATCTAATTGATAAGGTTAAAATAATATCCTAAACTTGTCTAAATTCTATTGGTTGATAGGAGTTCGACCCATCCCCACTTTAGCTTCGAAATAAGACCCTTTGGAACCATTATAAACCGATTTTGACTTTAATATAAAATAATATTTTGAGATATTCCTAAGGTGCCCCTCTCCTCCCCTATAAAAGGACACCTCCTCCCCCTCCTCCTCACACCAATTTGAGAACTCAAGCTCGGCTAACCCCTGCCAATTTCTCCTCTCCACTTCCCTAGAAACATCCTAGAGGTTCTGGTCTTCCTCCAAGACCAATTTTAGTGCCCTAAGAGGAGGTCTCAAAGAGGCACTTCAAAGAAGAGGTAATTACGGTTACCAATTCTTTCATCTTTATTTCTTCTTCCACTTCTTCTTCTTAGGTTGTTTCATTATGAAGTAATAACATCAGTATCACTCATATACTGATATGTTATTATAAGTATGAAACAACCCTATTTCACCATCTATCCATCCTACGGAAAAAGAAATCACCGCGCGTGCGTACGTACGGAATACCGTCTCCACGCCGTGGTGTAATCTATTTTCCACCACCACCTTACATGGATGGGTATAATGGTGTAAAGAATAACTATACATAGTTATTAAAACATCATATTGATTCTGATATATTGTATAATCCACTCCAATTCAATTCAATATTTATAGAAATGATATCATCGCTCGTGCGTACGTACGGAATACCGTCTCCACGACGCGATGAGATTCATTCTCCATGTTAACCATTTAAGAATGATTATAAAGTATATATAAGAAATAATAATGAAATATATGACATTATAAAGCTACTGGATTTATGTATATATATATGTATGTCATCTACTTACTTCCATTTCAAGACAATAAGGAAAGTAAAACAGCGTTCATGCGTACGTACGGACTACCGTCTCCATGAACGGTGTTTTTCATTTTATTTATCTATCTATTATATATATATATATACTGAATATATATGATATATAAATCATATTTTATATTCTGTAAGTAAGTAAATCATGATATAAGTAATAGTGATGTCAAGAACAACAAGTCAAAACACCTAAGATAAATGAAACGATTTTACCCAAAACGCTTCTTTAACATGGAATTTACAAAAGAATGGGTAATATAATGTCATAAGTGAACCATATATGATATCATAACAATGAATATGATTCTGGAATAAGTCAATAACATGATTTAAATAATTATACAGGAGGTTTGGACAATTACAAAGCAAGTCGGACATAAGGTAAGGGAAATATCACAATCTCATTTTTATCCGAGATTGTTTATTCGTAAGTATTTACTGGGGTGTATTTTATCATCCACATCCATGTTTCCTCAATATGTAATATTATTTCCATCCACCTACAATTGTTTAAATCCATTTTTACCCTTCGATGAGTTTTTAGTAAAGGATATGAAAGGAATCTTTTTTCGTTTTTCGTACGAGGTACTTTTTGACTTTTCCAACAAAAGTACGAAGAATGTTTTTTTAACTTAAACGGAACGAACGGATTTTTATGGTTTTATAAAGCCTTATTTTCATGAAGCTTCCTCCAAAAGATTTCATGACTATTTTTAATAAAATCTCTTTCTTTTAAAATTGCATGATGTTTTGTGAAAAGAAATTGATTTTGAAGAAGAAAGGATATTTTCCTCAAGAATTCATTTCAAGTGTTTTATCAAAATTATTTTCCATCTAAGATAATAAAGGGTTCTGTTTCTATCCATATTTTTACATTGATTTGACTATGTTGTGATGGAATTATTCTTATGAATTCCTTTATCTTATATGAATGGTTTTATGATGTCATGTTGTTTAAGAATCCCATTTTTATTACATGGGTTATGAAATGATGTATGATTTATGATTTTGTGGCACACATAAGAATGGTATCATTAAGAGATGGGTGGGACCTATATCTCCCTCCAATGCATTGGGTAAAGATTTTATATCTCATGATATAGACATGGCTGGAATGGTAGGTTATACCGGTTCAGTGAAACGGGACTAAAACGAGGATTACTCGATTCAGAAAGGGACATTGTCCACTAAGATAGTCTTGGCAATGAGTCTTGACTAACAAGAAATGATTCTCTATGATTATGTGTGTATGCCACAATGAGTAATGTTTTAAGTTATGATTTCATTTCACTACTATGATTTATCCCATGTTATGAAATTATGCTCTCTTTTGCAGGTTAAGATTTCCAAAAATGTTATGTTCTTATGAAAATTATGTGATTGATATTTCCTTTGTTTACCCTTACTGAGCATTTGAGCTCACACTTTTATGTTTTCTTTTCCCCAGGATATAAAGAAAGGTTTTAGGTAAAAAAAAAGGGGAAGATCTTTATGGGAGATATTGAAGAACTTTCACCCCGATTAGAAGATTACGTTCCGAGTTTCCAAAGGCACTAAACTATTACGATCCTTTAGTGTGTGTTTTTGTTATGTACTAAGTATTCCGCAAATGTAATGTAATGTCCATGTACGTCGGGCTACGGGTCTCTACAGTTGGTATCAGAGGAAAGGTTTAGTCAACCTTTGGAAACTAGGACGCAAAAACGTTAGTGAGATCCCTAGAGATATTTCTAAGGTATGTCTAGGGATGTCCCTAAGGATAAGTATACGTATAGGATATAGTCCTAGAACTACGGTAACGATCTTAGAATTTAACCTAAGATGTTAGATATTGAGGGTTCTCCCCCTTTACTATGTTGTCTTCCCTAGCATGATTTCGTCTCTCACAAAATTCTTTTTGTGTTTTAGTTAATGGAGGGAACCAGAAGGAATTCGGTTAACATTGAATCCAATGGAAAAATTGGTGACTATGAGCAACAAAATTGTGTAATGCCTAAAGATAAAGATATTGTGATTATGCCAAATCAGTCATCACGATATATGATTAACAAGGTGAAATTTAGTGGTATGCCTAATTCATCAAAGAAGAGGAAGATAAACTATTATGCATGTTCGCATGTTGAGGAGCATAAAGAAAGGAAGATTGAGATTTCTAAAGAAGGGAAGAAGAACCTTGAGGAATACCTCAAATGGAGGGACCGATGTTATCTGTGTGGAGAAAAGGGTCATAGGGTGACAGACTGTTATGGAGTTCAATGTCTTATTTGTGGAGAACATGGGCATTACCCAACTCAATGCCCTGGCCTAAAAAGATACTTCTAAATCAAGGAAGGACTTATTCCAGGACAGTCATTGATGTGGATGGACTGAAGTGTTTATGTATTGGTATTCAAGAATAATGTTGTTGAGGTACTTTTATGGTGTATTGGAATATTTATGTATTGGTCTAATGTGGTATTCGAAGTGATTGAGATATTTTTGGAAATAAGATGATATGCGCATAATGAAGGGATAAGACGATAATGAGATGTTTGATTGTATTCATGAGCTCATGATTGATATAAGGACTAAGTGATATCATGGTTTGAGTATATAGAATTTTGAGGATTTTGGTATGTGGAAAGTGTTAACTTTTAACTGCATTCATGTTTTCAGTAAGGTATTCAAGAGAATACACGATTAAGGACTTTGAATGTTTGGAGTGTGACCAACAAAACATATCTTATGATATATGGGGATCAACGATGGTATTAAATCTCTGGTAATCGTTTTCACTATGTTATGAGAATGGACTGCAGTATTATGGATAAGCCTAAAGATTGGAATGGATTATGTTGGACATAAGTTAGTATTGTTTAAGGATAGAAGTTTTTTCGATATTATTGATGGGATGTTATAGTAATGTAGTTTTAGAAAAAGGACAACCTGCAGGACGGGCGACAGCCCATCGCGTCGGACAAGGCTGTAGGAATCGAACCCACGACCGAAGTGCGACTGGCCTTTATCGCCTACCACTGGCCTACAAGAAGTCCCTGTTTAGTAGAAACTAGTTTTATTATATTAAGCAGTATGATATGTGATGTATAAGTTCATTTTAGGAACCATATATGATTAATCTCACTATAGATGGATTTATGTATTTTTTGATAACTTTTCTAACCTTTTGTTTGAGACAAATTCAACTTCATTTCTTTAAGAGATGATGTGGAAATTGTTAAAGGCACGGACAATAGTGATATTGTACCAAAATAAAGTAAGTATTTATTCTAATTCAAATTTTCAACTTTAGGGAAATGATCTTGAAAACCAAAAATGTTGTCCTAGTGATCTTATACCTGATGAATCAGATGGTACCTTATATCATCACAAATCTATGGATTTGTGATTACTGGCTTTTCCATAGCCATGTTCTCTACCACTCTCCATCAGAACATGATGGTTAGATTTCTCTTCCATATCCATATTTTTACCTATGTGGAAACCTAGAGATTAGTTTATTTGGGTAATCGTTACATTTCATAATTTAGTTTTTAAATCCAAGTTTTTGTATTCCTTTTTACGATGTGGGATTCTATTAAAGAATCTTTCGAATAGTAAACCATTTATAACCCCGACGAATTTCGAGGGCGAAATTCATTTTAAGGGGGGTAGAATGTAACAGCCCGAGATTTTATGAAAAATATTCTTTTTATTTCACTAATGTCTTGTATTGTACGCTACACCAAAAGGAGCTTGCACAACACGCATCCTTGACTTGCCTTTCATACACGCAATCGCGACCTTCCTCGATAGCGTGTGTAGTACGCAATAACGAGTTTCACTAAACAACGATATGCTATTAAAATATTATTAAAACTAGCCGTTATGAATAGTAATAACCACTTTTTAAAATTCTGTAAATCTTATATTTCAAAATGAACTTCATTTTTGGATTCGGAGTATCGAATTTAGCCTAAGGTGAAATTTTGGTACTTTTCGGATAACTTTCATATTCTGATGAATAGTGAAAATTATTAATTATAATTAAAAAACAATTTTTTTAATCGAAATAATTAATAGTGATAAATTATTAATTTGAGTGGTTTTAAAGTATATTTAGAATATATTTTTACAATTTAATTCAATGTTGGTCATTGGTTGTAATTTCACATTTAAACCAGACATAATCAAGTGTCAATCTTTTGATAGAAATTGTTTCTTAAAAACACGCTATTTGTCTTAACAGCGGGATTTAATTATAAAATTAATTAATTCAACTTCTATGTTATGAATTTGGTAAAATAGACTTCATTTTGGAATTCGGAATATGAAATATAGCTTAGGATGAAATTTTGGCATTTTTCTGAAAACCTTCATTTTTTGATGAATAGTGAAACTACTAAGTAGTAGTTAAAAAACTGAATTTTTCATAAAACTTAATTTTACCGCTTCTGTGAATGGAATTTCAAAAATCCGACAGACACGGTTGATATCAGTAAGTAAAATGTGATTCAATGAGATAAAAATAATTTTTTGGTGAATAGTAACTTTTTACTATTTTTACCGCGGTTAATAGTAAATAGGGTAACTAAGGGTAAATATGATATCAATATTACCCTAACACATGTCCTAATTCTATTGGACAAGTGTAATTCTACCAAAAACAAACTTAGGAATAAAATATGACCATTTAGGCCCACTTGGATTAGATTAGGACATTTATTTTAATTTATTTAAAGAAGGGTTAAAATAGTTAAAATCAAATTTTAATAAGTAAAGCATTTTTAATATGGGGTTATACATAAGATAAATTCGACTATAAATATTCAATAGAAAGATAAAAATATTTCCTACATAATGGTATTTTATTTGTAATTTTTAGACATCAAATAATTTAATTAATTTATGACACAAAGATGATGCAGTAATTATCTTATTTATGAAATATTGACATAATTGATGTTATAAACACCAAAATAAATGTAATTTGAGACTTTTTATGAATTCCACTAATTTTCTAGGTTACTATGATATATTAACGTTGATTTAATTAACTTGGTTCGAACATTTAATTCTGTTATGACTCTCACAAAAATCATATATCAAATAGTGTCAAAATGGACACAAAATAGTTTTTAAATCAAATATTATATTATTAATTGTTATTTTATTCCTAAAAATCTAAGGATCGGCCAAATGGCTTAGATAAGGATATATATATTAATAATAAACAATTTGGGGTTCGTTTGGCTTGTTATAGTAAGTGTATTAACCATATTGTGAAAGAAAACAAAAAGACATGGTAAAAGTTAAATTATTTAACTTAGAGTTAAATCTAATTGATAAGGTTAAAATAATATCCTAAACTTGTCTAAATTCTATTGGTTGATAGGAGTTCGACCCATCCCCACTTTAGCTTCGAAATAAGACCCTTTGGAACCATTATAAACCGATTTTGACTTTAATATAAAATAATATTTTGAGATATTCCTAAGGTGCCCCTCTCCCCCCCTATAAAAGGACACCTCCTCCCCCTCCTCCTCAAACCAATTTGAGCACTCACGCTCGGCCAACCCCTGCCAATTTCTCCTCTCCACTTCCCTAGCAACATCCTAGAGGTTCTGGTCTTCCTCCAAGACCAATTTTAGTGCCCTAAGAGGAGGTCTCAAAGAGGCACTTCAAAGAAGAGGTAATTACCGTTACCAATTCTTTCATCTTTATTTCTTCTTCCACTTCTTCTTCTTAGGTTGTTTCATTATGAAGTAATAACATCAGTATCACTAATATACTGATATGTTATTATAAGTATGAAACAACCCTATTTCACCATCTATCCATCCTACGGAAAAAGAAATCACCGCGCCTGCGTACGTACGGAATACCGTCTCCACGCCGTGGTGTAATCTATTCTCCACCACCACCTTACATGGATGGGTATAATGGTGTAAAGAATAACTATACATAGTTATTAAAACATCATATTGATTCTGATATATTGTATAATCCACTCCAATTCAATTCAATATTTATAGAAATGATATCATCGCTCGTGCGTACGTACGGAATACCGTCTCCACGGCGCGATGAGATTCATTCTCCATGTTAACCATTTAAGAATGATTATAAAGTATATATAAGAAATAATAATGAAATATATGACATTATAAAGCTACTGGATTTATGTATATATATATTTATGTCATCTACTTACTTCCATTTCAAGACAATAAGGAAAGTAAAACAGCGTTCATGCGTACGTACGGACTACCGTCTCCATGAACGATGTTTTTCATTTTATTTATCTATCTATTATATATATATATATATTGAATATATATGATATATAAATCATATTTTATATTCTTTAAGTAAGTAAATCATGATATAAGTAATAGTGATGTCAAGAACAACAAGTCAAAACACCTAAGATAAATGAAACGATTTTACCCAAAACGCTTCTTTAACATGGAATTTACAAAAGAACGGGTAATATAATGTCATAAGTGAACCATATATGATATCATAACAATGAATATGATTCTGGAATAAGTCAATAACATGATTTAAATCATTATACAGGAGGTTTGGACAATTACAAAGCAAGTCGGACATAAGGTAAGGGAAATATCACAATCTCATTTTTATCCAAGATTGTTTATTCGTAAGTATTTACTGGGGTGTATTTTATCATCCACATCCATGTTTCATCAATATGTAATATTATTTCCATCCACCTACAATTGTTTAAATCCATTTTTACCCTTCGATTAGTTTTTAGTAAAGGATATGAAAGGAATCTTTTTTCGTTTTTCGTTAGAGGTACTTTTTGACTTTTCCAACAAAAGTACGAAGAATGTTTTTTTAACTTAAACGGAACGAACGAATTTTTATGGTTTTATAAAGCCTTATTTTCATGAAGCTTCCTCCAAAAGATTTCATGACTATTTTTAATAAAATCTCTTTCTTTTAAAATTGCATGATGTTTTGTGAAAAGAAATTGATTTTGAAGAAGAAAGGATATTTTCCTCAAGAATTCATTTCAAGTGTTTTATCAAAATTATTTTCCATCTAAGATAATAAAGGGTTCTGTTTCTATCCATATTTTTACATTGATTTGACTATGTTGTGATGGAATTATGCTTATGAATTCCTTTATCTTATATGAATGGTTTTATGATGTCATGTTGTTTAAGAATCCCATTTTTATTACATGGGTTATGAAATGATGTATGATTTATGATTTTGTGGCACACATAAGAATTGTATCATTAAGAGATCGGTGGGACCTATATCTCCCTCCAATGCATTGGGTAAAGATTTTATATCTCATGAGATAGACATGGCTGGAATGGTAGGTTATACCGGTTCAGTGAAACAGGACTGAAACGAGGATTACTCGATTCAGAAAGGGACTTTGTCCACTAAGATAGTCTTGGCAATGAGTCTTGACTAACAAGAAATGATTCTCTATGATTATGTGTGTATTCCACAATGAGTAATGTTTTAAGTTATGATTTCATTTCACTACTATGATTTATCCCATGTTATGAAATTATGCTCTCTTTTGCAGGTTAAGATTTCCAAAAATGTTATGTTCTTATGAAAATTATGTGATTGATATTTCCTTTGTTTACCCTTACTGAGCATTTGAGATCACACTTTTATGTTTTCTTTTCCCCAGGATATAAAGAAAGGTTTTAGGTAGAAAAAAAGGGGAAGATCTTTATGGGAGATATTGAAGAACTTTCACCCCGATTAGAAGATTACGTTCCGAGTTTCCAAAGACACTAAACTATTACGATCCTTTAGTGTGTGTTTTTATTATGTACTAAGTATTCCGCAAATGTAATGTAATTTCCATGTACGTCAGGCTACGGGTCTCTACAGTTGGTATCAGAGGAAAGGTTTAGTCAACCTTTGGAAACTAGGACGCAAAAACGTTAGTGAGATCCCTAGAGATATTTCTAAGGTATGTCTAGGGATGTCCCTAAGGATAAGTATACGTATAGGATATAGTCCTAGAACTACGGTAACGATCTTAGAATTTAACCTAAGATGTTAGATATTGAGGGTTCTCCCCCTTTACTATGTTGTCTTCCCTAGCATGATTTCGTCTCTCACAAAATTCTTTTTGTGTTTTAGTTAATGGAGGGAACCAGAAGGAATTCTGTTAACATTGAATCCAATGGAAAAATTGGTGACTATGAGCAACAAAATTGTGTAATGCCTAAAGATAAAGATATTGTGATTATGCCAAATCAGTCATCACGATATATGATTAACAAGGTGAAATTTAGTGGTATGCCTAATTCATCAAAGAAGAGGAAGATAAACTATTATGCATGTTCGCATGTTGAGGAGCATAAAGAAAGGAAGATTGAGATTTCTAAAGAAGGGAAGAAGAACCTTGAGGAATACCTCAAATGGAGGGACCGATGTTATCTGTGTGGAGAAAAGGGTCATAGGGTGACAGACTGTTATGGAGTTCAATGTCTTATTTGTGGAGAACATGGGCATTACCCAACTCAATGCCCTGACCTAAAAAGATACTTCTAAATCAAGGAAGGACTTATTCCAGGACAGTCATTGATGTGGATGGGCTGAAGTGTTTATGTATTGGTATTCAAGAATAATGTTGTTGAGGTACTTTTATGGTGTATTGGAATATTTATGTATTGGTCTAATGTGGTATTCGAAGTGATTGAGATATTTTTGGAAATAAGATGATATGCGCATAATGAAGGGATAAGACGATAATGAGATGTTTGATTGTATTCATGAGCTCATGATTGATATAAGGACTAAGTGATATCATGGTTTGAGTATATAGAATTTTGAGGATTTTGGTATGTGGAAAGTGTTAACTTTTAACTGCATTCATGTTTTCAGTAAGGTATTCAAGAGAATACACGATTAAGGACTTTGAATGTTTGGAATGTGACCAACAAAACATATCTTATGATATATGGGGATCAACGATGGTATTAAATCTCTGGTAATCGTTTTCACTATGTTATGAGAATGGACTGCAGTATTATGGATAAGCCTAAAGATTGGAATGGATTATGTTGGACATAAGTTAGTATTGTTTAAGGATAGAAGTTTTTTCGATATTATTGATGGGATGTTATAGTAATGTAGTTTTTGAAAAAGGACAACCTGCAGGACGGGCGATAGCCCATCTCGTCGGACAAGGCTGTAGGAATCGAACCCACAACCGAAGTGCGACTGGCCTTTATCGCCTACCACTGGCCTATAGGAAGTCCCTGTTTAGTAGAAACTAGTTTTATTATATTAAGCAGTATGATATGTGATGTATAAGTTCATTTTAGGAACCATATATGATTAATCTCACTATAGATGGATTTATGTATTTTTTGATAACTTTTCTAACCTTTTGTTTGAGACAAATTCAACTTCATTTCTTTAAGAGATGATGTGGAAATTGTTAAAGGCACGGACAATAGTGATATTGTACCAAAATAAAGTAAGTATTTATTCTAATTCAAATTTTCAACTTTAGGGAAATGATCTTGAAAACCAAAAATGTTGTCCTAGTGATCTTATACCTGATGAATCAGATGGTACCTTATATCATCACAAATCTATGGATTTGTGATTACTGGCTTTTCCATAGCCATGTTCTCTACCACTCTCCATCAGAACATGATGGTTAGATTTCTCTTCCATATCCATATTTTTACCTATGTGGAAACCTAGCGATTAGTTTATTTGGGTAATCGTTACATTTCATAATTTAGTTTTTAAATCCAAGTTTTTGTATTCCTTTTTACGATGTGGGATTCTATTAAAGAATCTTTCGAATAGTAAACCATTTATAACCCCGACGAATTTCGAGGGCGAAATTCATTTTAAGGGGGGTAGAATGTAACAGCCCGAGATTTTATGAAAAATATTCTTTTTATTTCACTAATGTCTTGTATTGTACGCTACACCAAAAGGAGCTTGCACAACACGCATCCTTGACTTGCCTTTCATACACGCAATCGCGACCTTCCTCGATAGCGTGTGTAGTACGCAATAACGAGTTTCACTAAACAACGATATGCTATTAAAATATTATTAAAACTAGCCGTTATGAATAGTAATAACCACTTTTTAAAATTCTGTAAATCTTATATTTCAAAATGAACTTCATTTTTGGATTCGGAGTATCGAATTTAGCCTAAGGTGAAATTTTGGTACTTTTCGGATAACTTTCATATTCTGATGAATAGTGAAAATTATTAATTATAATTAAAAAACAATTTTTTTAATCGAAATAATTAATAGTGATAAATTATTAATTTGAGTGGTTTTAAAGTATATTTAGAATATATTTTTACAATTTAATTCAATGTTGGTCATTGGTTGTAATTTCACATTTAAACCAGACATAATCAAGTGTCAATCTTTTGATAGAAATTATTTCTTAAAAACACGCTATTTGTCTTAACAGCGGGATTTAATTATAAAATTAATTAATTCAACTTCTATGTTATGAATTTGGTAAAATAGACTTCATTTTTGAATTCGGAATATGAAATATAGCTTAGGATGAAATTTTGGCATTTTTCTGAAAACCTTCATTTTTTGATGAATAGTGAAACTACTAAGTGGTAGTTAAAAAACTGAATTTTTCATAAAACTTAATTTTACCGCTTCTGTGAATGGAATTTCAAAAATCCGACAGACACGGTTGATATCAGTAAGTAAAATGTGGTTCAATGAGATAAAAATAATTTTTTGGTGAATAGTAACTTTTTACTATTTTTACCGCGGTTAATAGTAAATAGGGTAACTAAGGGTAAATATGATATCAATATTACCCTAACACATGTCATAATTCTATTGGACAAGTGTAATTCGACCAAAAAAAAACTTAGGAATAAAATATGACCATTTAGGCCCACTTGGATTAGATTAGGACATTTATTTTAATTTATTTAAAGAAGGGTTAAAATAGTTAAAATCAAAGTTTAATAAGTAAATCATTTTTAATATGGGGTTATACATAAGATAAATTCTACTATAAATATTCACTAGAAAGATAAAAAGATTTCCTACATAATGGTATTTTATTTGTAATTTTTAGACATCAAATAATTTAATTAATTTATGACACAAAGATGATGCAGTAATTATCTTATTTATGAAATATAGACATAATTGATGTTATAAACACCACAATAAATGTAATTTGAGAATTTTTATGAATTCCACTAATTTTCTAGGTTACTATGATATATTAATGTTGATTTAATTAACTTGGTTCGAACATTTAATTCTGTTATGACTCTCACAAAAATCATATATCAAATAGTGTCAAAATTGACACAAAATAGTTTTTAAATAAAATATTATATTATTAATTGTTATTTTATTCCTAAAAATCTAAAGTTCGGCCAAATGGCTTAGATAAGGATATATATATTAATAATAAACAATTTGGGGTTCGTTTGGCATGTTATAGTAAGTGTATTAACCATATTGTGAAAGAAAACAAAAAGACATGGTAAAAGTTAAATTATTTAACTTAGAGTTAAATCTAATTGATAAGGTTAAAATAATATCCTAAACTTGTCTAAATTCTATTGGTTGATAGGAGTTCGACCCATACCCACTTTAGCTTCGAAATAAGACCCTTTGGAACCATTATAAACCGATTTTGACTTTAATATAAAATAATATTTTGAGATATTCCTAAGGTGCCCCTCTCCTCCCCTATAAAAGGACACCTCCTCCCCCTCCTCCTCACACCAATTTGAGCACTCAAGCTCGGCCAACCCCTGCCAATTTCTCCTCTCCACTTACCTAGAAACATCCTAGAGGTTCTGGTATTCCTCCAAGACCAATTTTAGTGCCCTAAGAGGAGGTCTCAAAGAGGCACTTCAAAGAAGAGGTAATTACCGTTACCAATTCTTTCATCTTTATTTCTTCTTCCACTTCTTCTTCTTAGGTTGTTTCATTATGAAGTAATAACATCAGTATCACTCATATACTGATATGTTATTATAAGTATGAAACAACCCTATTTCACCATCTATCCATCCTACGGAAAAAGAAATCACCGCGCGTGCGTACGTACGGAATACCGTCTCCACGCCGTGGTGTAATCTATTTTCCACCACCACCTTACATGGATGGGTATAATGGTGTAAAGAATAACTATACGTAGTTATTAAAACATCATATTGATTCTGATATATTGTATAATCCAATCCAATTCAATTCAATATTTATAGAAATGATATCATCGCTCGTGCGTACGTACGGAATACCGTCTCCACGACGCGATGAGATTCATTCTCCATGTTAACCATTTAAGAATGATTATAAAGTATATATAAGAAATAATAATGAAATATATGACATTATAAAGCTACTGTATTTATGTATATATATATGTATGTCATCTACTTACTTCCATTTCAAGACAATAAGGAATGTAAAACAGCGTTCATGCGTACGTACAGACTACCGTCTCCATGAACAATGTTTTTCATTTTATTTATCTATCTATTATATATATATATATATACTGAATATATATGATATATAAATCATATTTTATATTCTGGAAGTAAATAAATCATGATATAAGTAATAGTGATGTCAAGAACAACAAGTCAAAACACCTAAGATAAATGAAACGATTTTACCCAAAACGCTTCTTTAACATGGAATTTACAAAAGAACGGGTAATATAATGTCATAAGTGAACCATATATGATATCATAACAATGAATATGATTCTGGAATAAGTCAATAACATGATTTAAATCATTATACAGGAGGTTTGGACAATTACAAAGCAAGTCGGACATAAGGTAAGGGAAATATCACAATCTCATTTTTATCCGAGATTGTTTATTCGTAAGTATTTACTGGGGTGTATTTTATCATCCACATCCATGTTTCATCAATATGTAATATTATTTCCATCCACCTACAATTGTTTAAATCCATTTTTACCCTTCGATTAGTTTTTAGTAAAGGATATGAAAGGAATCTTTTTTCGTTTTTCGTACGAGGTACTTTTTGACTTTTCCAACAAAAGTACGAAGAATGTTTTTTTAACTTAAACGGAACGAACGGATTTTTATGGTTTTATAAAGCCTTATTTTCATGAAGCTTCCTACAATAGATTTCATGACTATTTTTAATAAAATCTCTTTCTTTTAATATTGCATGATGTTTTGTGAAAAGAAATTGATTTTGAAGAAGAAAGGATATTTTCCTCAAGAATTCATTTCAAGTGTTTTATCAAAATTATTTTCCATCTAAGATAATAAATGGTTCTGTTTCTATCCATATTTTTACATTGATTTGACTATGTTGTGATGGAATTATTCTTATGAATTCCTTTATCTTATATGAATGGTTTTATGATGTCATGTTGTTTAAGAATCCCATTTTTATTACATGGGTTATGAAATGATGTATGATTTATGATTTTGTGGCACACATAAGAATGGTATCATTAAGAGATGGGTGGGACCTATATCTCCCTCCAATGCATTGGGTAAAGATTTTATATCTCATGAGATAGACATGGCTGGAATGGTAGGTTATACCGGTTCAGTGAAACAGGACTGAAACGAGGATTACTCGATTCAGAAAGGGACTTTGTCCACTAAGATAGTCTTGGCAATGAGTCTTGACTAACAAGAAATGATTCTCTATGATTATGTGTGTATTCCACAATGAGTAATGTTTTAAGTTATGATTTCATTTCACTACTATGATTTATCCCATGTTATGAAATTATGCTCTCTTTTGCAGGTTAAGATTTCCAAAAATGTTATGTTCTTATGAAAATTATGTGATTGATATTTCCTTTGTTTACCCTTACTGAGCATTTGAGCTCACCCTTTTATGTTTTCTTTTCCCCAGGATATAAAGAAAGTTTTTAGGTAAAAAAAAGGGGAAGATCTTTATGGGAGATATTGAAGAACTTTCACCACGATTAGAAGATTACGTTCCGAGTTTCCAAAGACACTAAACTATTACGATCCTTTAGTGTGTGTTTTTGTTATGTACTAAGTATTCCACAAATGTAATGTAATGTCCATGTACGTCAGGATACGGGTCTCTACAAGAGTGCCCCAGATTAATGTCAAGTTATAATAATAATGATTATGGTGATCATTCATTGTTTTCTAATTCCTATTACGATAATGATACGGTTTTAATGTATCCAAACTCATACAACTCCATGAGTGGTTGTTACATGGAAGGTTTTACTTTTTTATATATCCTGATAGGAATTACTTTTATATTTTCACCAAGGGAGAATAAGGGGAGGATTAGTTAGGAAACAACAAGAGTTGTAGGTTTATGGGTAAAAGATCTATCCTATTAGAGCTGTATGAGTATTATTTTTTAATCTTACATAATGTTAGGTGGATCCTTAACCTACATAGATATATCACTTCATTGAGGGTTTTGGATCATAATGGATTTACTTTCAGATCAGTATCG
This sequence comes from Viscum album, assembly GCA_963277665.1. Classification (NCBI taxonomy): domain Eukaryota; kingdom Viridiplantae; phylum Streptophyta; class Magnoliopsida; order Santalales; family Viscaceae; genus Viscum; species Viscum album. Next base: position 1,630,254,829 of record OY728130.1, read on the forward strand.
GTTTTACTTAATATCAACAAGTTATCTCTTATAGTTATTAAGGGATTTATAGTAAATAGACTATATGGTTCGAGTGAGAAGACTCAGTCTAGGTAGATAGGAAACACTTATATCACTAACAGAAACAATACCATACTTTGATATAGGAGGTTGGGGAATTTTATTACCCAAGGTCTTTAAGATTTTAACAACTATGGGATTCTGAGTAAAGTTACAATACCAACCTTTCAAGACTGTTTCCTTGTGTAATCAAAGAGAGTTGGTTTCAATATATCTCGTTTCAAATTAGGTCACCCTTTAGAGGATGTTCACTCTGATTTATGGTGACATTTCTGGACTGATAAACCCCATGGTGGAGGATCATAATTTTTGACTTTAATAGACCACATTTCTAGGAATGTCTGGATCTACATTCATATAAATAAGTCTGAAGTCCTTTATTCATAACTAGACTAGGGGAAAGATAAAATTCATGCGAACTGAAAATTGTATTAAATTCCCATCAACTATATTTATTGAGTTCTGTGAGTTTGAGGGTACTCCAAGGCACTATACTATTATGGAAACTCTCAAAAAAATGGGTTTTCATATTACATGAACCATACCACTATTGAGTGGGTATGAAGCATGCATCCATGCTTAGAATTTCACAAATCCTTTTGGAGTGATCATTCCACCATGTTGGCCTAGAAGATGTAATAATATTGTGAGGGTCCTACCAAGAAGATAAAGGTTTCATATGGACTAGTACATCTCCTTGGGGTAACCTAGTTCCATTTCCAAGAAGGATTACGGGAATTTGAGATTCTGTTAAGATTATCAGAGATTGAACAGGGTGATGGTCAATAATCAGTATCCCCTTCCATGAATTGATGATATTTTTGATTAGTTGATAGGTGTTAAGATATTCTCCATGATCAATTTGAGATCAAGATACCACCAGTGGTGGTTGATACTATAATACATACCTCAGACTTATTTTAGGCTTAGGTATGGCTTCTATGAGTTCATAGTGATGTCATTTGGGTTGAAAAATGTACTAGCATTATTCATGGACTTGATGAATCAGATATTTCATCCATTTTTGGATTGGTTTGTGGTTTTTTTTATTGATTATATATTATTGAATCCATATTTAGTAGATGATCACATTCAACATCTTGAAATCTTCATGACTACACTGGGATAGAATCAAATTTATTCCCGGCTATCAAAATGTATTTTCTATTTCGATAATGTAAACTTCTTAGGTCATGTCATCTTAGAGGAGGCAGTGTCATTGGACCTAGAGAAGGTTTCATCAGTGGTATCTTGGGAGAAAACCAATAATGTCTTCTATATCTAGATTTTTCTATGTTTAGTAGGTTATTATGGACACTTCATCTAGGGATTCTCTAATCTGGAAGAATCGATGTTAAGGATAACCAAGAAAAGAGTGATGTTTTTTTGGTTAGATTGTTATAAGAGAGATTTTCAAGAGATGAATAGAATTATGTCCTCAAAATATATCCTCACTTTACATATGTTAGGTAAATAATATGTTGGTTACTATGATGAATTCAGAGTTATCCTCAAAGAAGTCAGAATGTAGGAAGATCAAGTGGTTTCTTATGGATCCAGACAGCTGACATCGCCTGAGAGAAATTAGCCTACTCATGATCTAGATTTATAATTAGTGTTAAATTACATGATATGCTTGAGAAATTAACTCTTGGGTGATAGGTTTTTGGTACACATGAACCACAAGAGCCTCAGATAAATCTTTTCTCACTCAGATCTGAAGCTTCAGTAGAGTAGGTGGGTCGAATATTTCCATTTTTTCCAATTAGAGTTGGTTTATACACCCAGAAATTGAAACATTTTTTCCTATACATTGTTCTAATATATTTAGGCAGAGTTAGTGAGAGAGTCTTATGAATAGATAAAGATGATTGAACTCTTTGAATATATGCATCTTGATGTTTTGGAATCTCAGGGATGAGAAGCTATGACTTCGACATTTTTTATACTCATTATTTTGGACTGAATTAAGGCTGAGTAGATATCTGATCTAGAGGTGTTAGTTCTGAGAGATAGATTATATGGTTGGAGACACCATCGATACTGTTTATTGTTAGTGGAAATTATCTTCTTTTTCATGGCTGAGTATGTCTTCTAGTGGGCTTGTGTGAGGATCTGATGAGAGAGTTTCAAGCTTCTATATGGGTGGTACATCATGGTTTAACAAATATGTATCATTATATCCATAAACAATACTAGTGTTCATAAATTAATAAGGAAGTAGAAGGATTTTTGGCAAGATGTTTCACTTTTCAGTAGATTAAGGATGAGTATTAGAGGCCAGCTGGGCTTTTACAGCCTTTTCCCATTCCTAGGAAAAATGGAAAGATGTCACTATGGAGTTTTTTTATCAAGATGACACCATAAAACTAAAAATAATGATGCGTTATGGATGATTTTGGATCTAATGACAATGGTAGCCTACTTTTTTCCTATCATGGATACCGTCATAGTTAATGCTTTGGGTATTTTTTACATGCGCGAGGTAGTTCAGGTGTATAGTGTTCCATGAATTATAATTTATGATAAAGATCCTGGTTTCACATCATCATTATAGAAGATTCTTCCGAAGGCTCTTGGATCATAGGTTATCATGAGGAAAACATATTATTCTTAGACTAATGGTCAATATAAGTGGACTATTAAGGTTCAGTAGGATATGTTATGGGCATGTGTTATATATTTCTGTGGTTTTTATGAGTACTATATGTAACACCCCGAGCTTCCACGATATGCTTCTCATTCAATAATGCAATAGCTTGCATTGTACGCAACTTCGAGTTCTAAAACACCGCGACTAATCAAAGTAGCCGTTATGAATAGTAATAACCACTTTTTAAAATTATAGAAATTTTCTATTTCAAAATGGACTTCATTTTTGTATTCGTAATATCGAAATTATCCTAAGTTGAATTTTTTGTAACTTTCTGAGAACTTCCGATTTTTTTATGAATAGTGAAAAATACTTAAAAACAAATTTTTTAATAAAAATAATTTATAGTGATAAATTATAATATTTATTGGTTTTAAAGTATAATTAGAATATATTTTTACAATTTTATCCAATGGTGGTAATTAGAATTAATTTAACATTGAAATTGGACATAAACAATTGTCAATCTTTTGATATAAATTGTTTCTTAAAAACACGCTATTTGTTGTGACAGCGGGAATTAATTATAAAATTAATTAATTCAACTTATATGTTTGGAATTTTGTAAAATAGACATCATTTTTTAATTCGGAATATCAATTATAGCTTAGGGTGAAATTTTGGCATTGTTCTGAAAAACTTCAATTTTTGATGAATAGTGAAACCACTAAGTGGTAGTTAAATAACTGATTTTTCATTTAAATGAAATATTACCACTTCTGTGATTTGATTTTCAAAATTCTGACATACATGGTTGTCATTAAAAAGTAAAATGTGGTTCAATGATATTAAAATAAATTTTTGGTGAACAGTAACTTTTAAGTTCTTAATCGCGACTAGAGGTAATTAGTGTAGTTTAAGGTACAAATAATGTTTTAATAATATGAGATGAGCATGACACTTGTCCTACTCCTATTGGATGAGTCATGGACGGCCAAGACAACCCATGGGTCAACTTGGGGACCCCATGGATCCACTTTAGTTGGAAAATGACATTAATATATATTTATTTAATGTTAAAATTAAATTGACACAAACATGAGTTGTTTTACTAAAACAGTTTTTAAGTGGGGTTAAACAAGTCCAAATTTTGATTATAAATATTCATTAGAAAGATAAAATGATTTCCTACATCATAGTAGTTTTTTTATAATTTTTAAACATTAAATAAATTAAATTATTTATGACATCATGATGATGCAGCGATGACCTCATTATTTAACGATTTAAATAAAATGAGAAGATAATGTAAAATCCAAGGCTTACACTTTTCCAAAGCCTATTGGATGAGGATATTTCGAACCCTTATCACCTTATACTCGAATTATACAAGTGTGGGACCTTTAGAATCCGAAAATCATTGTATAATAATGTAACATTTCAATCTTTCCAAAAGAGCCCCTCCTCTCCACTTATAAAAGGCCCCCACCTCTCCCACCTTATTCACACCTTCAAGCCATTTGGCTCGGCCAACCTCTGCCCAAATACTCTCCCAACTTCCCCCTATTACTCCTAGAAGCCTCACTTTGGGCAGAACTCTTCCCAAGGAAGCCTTTGGCTCAAATCAAAAAGAGTTACCCGATTTTGAAGTAATGTCTTCTTTAATGTTGTTTTGTTTTATTTTTCTTCTCCAACCCACTAAACTCTTTTTATTAATTTCTTTTGTAACAACAACAGTATACTCAATATACTAGTATGTTGTTATAATAAGGATTCGATCTACACTTACACACACCTACATCTAATGGTTAAAGAACATACGGTTTCTGTGGATGGTGAATTTCTGCCTCACGAAACGATGATTGTTCAACACTCATATAACACCTTCAAAGGTGGCCATTAAGATGTAACTATATTTATATATGATATATAATATGTTTATGCTTTACTTATGCTTCTGTATTTCTCATTTATGGCATACGTTATGATTTCCATTATGGGTAAACGCGATAATTTCATTTTAGGAAGTGCGGACTACCGCCCCCTCAAAGTGATTTGAATCGTTAATGCCATATGTGGGATGTATAAATGATGGAGTAAATGGTATTATACACTATATTATACTGGAATTATATTATACATTTATATCATTATTATTTCATTCCATTAAATACGAAATAGAAATGAAAGTAGCGTTCATGCGTACGTACGGATTACCGTCTCCATGAACGGTGCATTTCATTTCTTACCTCTAAAATGTTACGTAATATTATAAATGAATGTATATACTGTATATATATGATATATATGATATATACATCATGAATATAATTCTGGAGATAATGGATATTCTACCACATAAACAACTTGTAATTATAAGAAGTTTATTGTTGACTCAAGTACCAAAGATCGACAAAACGACCGTTATTAACTTAAATAATTACAAAATTTTCATAACATGGTAATAAGTGATATAAAAGGAATAATGAACATGAAAAAGGTTCTTAATTAAATATAAATTAACTCTAGTTTATTATTCAGGAGGTTAAATAATGGTCGAGTCAGGACAAGACGCAAGGTAAGGAAACTTCTTAACCCAATTTCCATTCTTTGGGTTAATCTCCTACTTTCAAATTATGTCATGATATTATTATGTCGTATATTGTATTTATACTTTCTTTATGTGTACATATAGTTAATACACATAATAGATATATTTTATTTAAAAATGATCTTTTTAAGGGACTTCGTCTCAATCTCCATTCATTGAGGCATATTTTGTTTTATACACAAATTTATTTAGTAAAGTGTATAAACCCCTTTGACTTTTACGTTTATTCAAAAGGAATCTTTTTTATACGAAGCATTTTTCTAAACGACAAAATGGAATGTTTTTCTTTCCGTACTTATGCGGCGACAATGACTTCTCTGCCGCCGTGACCATTATTTGAGTTTCGGCTTCCTCTACAAGCCATCATTTTTTTAATGAAAAATAAATACAAAGTTTTAACTTTCTTTTATTTTGGTATTGAAAATGGTTTTGAAAGCATTTTTATTATATCAATGTGTTGTATTGATATCTTGTGATTGAAATGTGGAAATTTTATGTTTCCTTTATGCATGTTTTATGTGATACGATTATGTTATGGTTTATGATATGTTTAAACCTATTCATATGAGGAATGTATTGGACTTAATAAGTGATGGGTGGAGCCCGCTATAGCTCCTCGATGCATCGGTAGGTCTCATGAGACAACTAGACGTGGAATTGGCCGAGGCCCTTTCCCAATTTGATTTATGGTTTTGGCCGAGGCCTTAATCATTTTAGACGTCTTGGACGAGGCCTTGACAAAATTTTTCAGAATGTCTGGCATTATACATTCCGTCATTATGAAAGTGGTTATTGATATTTCATGTGATTATTCATCTAGTAGAATATCCATGTGAGTAAGTAATGGCATTATTTTATTTTACTTTTTCCATATTATGCTGAAGTTCATGTTCAATAAGGCTTTTGTTTTAGTTATACATTTCCTTAAATGCTTATGTTTTCTTATAAAAGCTTCCGCAATATTGTTATCCTTACTGAGCATCTGAGCTCACCCCTTTCAATGTTTTAATATTTTCCAGGATGTGAAGAAGTGTATTATGACTGACTTGCAAGAATAGTCAGTGAGGATATGAGTGTGGACTATGAATACCAAGTTGTTGTAGTTTGTTTACTTTTTGATGTAATGAAAGACTTACGAATGTATCTAGTGTTTCCAAGGCTACTAAACTAATCGTTCTTTCGAGACTTGATCTTTTGTGATCATGCCAATGTTACGAAGTAATGCACCGACTCTGGGTAGCTGGGGCCGGGGTGTTACAGTTGGTATCAGAGGCAGTTTAGTACTGACCTTGGAAGCTAGATTTAGATAAACTCTGATTAGAGCACATAGCCCGAAGATAGACTTTGAGGATTAGTATAGAAGAACTTCCTAGAATTTTGGTATTGTAGAGATGTTGTGAGTTTTCCGAGCAATACATCCCTGTCTGGATACGAGCAGGTAGAGGCTGCTCTGGCATAGATGTACCTAGGGGTAAAACCCTAAAACACCGCTTTGAGCTAGACTCGAATGGGAACTGGTGCACGACAACGGGCCTTTCTGCACTCTTGGTTACGACACTCCCGGGGGATATGCTTAGGATAATTCTCATTTTCTTTACAAACCACTATGAGGCGTTATGAGTATATACTTTATCAAAGAAAACATTTCTTTTTATGATTATGGATTATATCCATAAATGGGTTCAATTTATGTAAAGTGTTTTACAAATATGGAATTATGTATTTTAATTCATAAACTAATCTAGTTTATGCCATTGTTTAGAAATGGGGCCTAGTGGAAGGAATGGAAACCGTATCAATGCACACACTCCGTGTAGGGATTTCCCTCTTGCTCAAGATAATTATTGTGGATCTGGAGATACAACTGGTGATGATCAACTTATTACCATACTGGGACAACTCACTCAGGTTATGAATAATAACCTTACTCGTATGGAGCACCCTGATCCGCAACGTGGAGGATCAATGCTAGATCGTTTCATGAGACAACAACCACCAAACTTCAATGGGAGTACAAATCCTATAGTAGCTGAGTAATGGATAAATTCCTTATAGAAAATTTTCCATGCCTTGGGGAGTAGTGAAAGGGAGAAGGTTGTCATGGCAGTTTACCGCCTCACTGGAGATGCCGATCAGTGGTGGTCACTGATTCAAAACACAAAGGAAGATGATGATGTATCAAATATGGAATGGAGGGAGTTCAAAGAGCTTTTCTTAGAAAAATACTTTCCTCGTGACCATCGAGCAGATATGGAAAGGCAATTTCTGAGTCTGAGGCAGAAGGAGGATGAGAATGTCGCAAAGTATGAGGCTGACTTTACAAGGTTAGCGAGGCATGCTTTCGATTATATACGTAACCCCAAGAGTAAGATTGATCGTTTCTTTGATGGGTTAAAACCATTTCTCCATCTAGCTTTAGTATCACAATCCTTCTCATCATACGAAGATATTGTCTCGTGTGCTATCAAGACAGAAAAGGAATTCTCTAAGTCTTATGACAACAAAGTAAAGCAAGAGAAGAAGAGAACGGTGGAACAAGAGACAAATAAAGGGAAAAAGGGAAAGAAGGATTTTCCATTATGTGATAATTGTGGGAAGAATACTCTGGTACTTGCCTAAAAGGAATGGGAGTTTGTTATAAATGTGGAGAAAAGGGTCACCAGGCTCATGATTGTAAGGGAAAGAAAGAGGCTATCAAAGTTGAATGCTACAATTGTAGAGAAATGGGTCATTATGAAAATGAATGTCCTAAGAGTCAGGGAAACTTACCTCAGAAAAGGCCAAGGGATCAAGGACAATATTATGTTGTTACTACAGTTGATGCAAAATAATTAATGTATTGGTGCTTTTGGACTCATGGATTATATTCTGGTTATTATAATAATGTGATATATATATAAGGATTGTACTGTAGTACTTATTGTTTCATTAAGGTTTTAATATGATTAAGGGAATAATATTTTTAGTATGTGAAAATAAGAGAAACTTTACTTTGTTTGGGGAATCTGATAAATTGATTTTGGAATTAAGAGACCTTTTAGAGAAAGTCTGGACAGAGGTATTTTGGATAACTATAAAGGTTGGAGTGGATTAAGTTGATCTTTGGATAAGTAATGTTTAAGGTTAAAAAATTTATGAAGATTATTTTTGGAATATTATGATACTATAGTTTTAGGAAAAGGACAACCTGCAGGGTGGGGAATAACCCGTTGCGTCGGACAAAGCTGCAGGAATCGAACCCACAACCATAGTGCGAAAAGCCTTTATTTCCTACCACTAGCCTACAGGAAGTCCCTGGTTATTACAAAATAATTTTACTAATCTAAATGGTATGTGTTAACATTTGGAACCTTATACAATTAGGATAAATAGAATATTTTTGAGTTCCGTTACCATTTGGAGTAAAAGTTGGGTTTGTGGTAAAAATTTATTAACGAATGAAAGTATACATAACAAGTATGTATATTCCCTTACGTTCTTAGTAAATCTCCTAAATAAATTCCTCAACATTATAAAAGGTAACTTAAAACAAAAATGTTGTCGGTTAACTTTTCCAACTGGGGATTCAATGACCGTTTAACCAATCACAAGTTTGTGATTTTCTTGTAGTTAAACTTTCTCCTAATCCTGTTTTCTATAACTCTCCATCAGACCTTGATGGTTTGTTTCTCCTCCATATCCATATTTTCATAGAATCCTAGAATGGTCTATATCGGGTGACCTTTGTACTTATCTTGATTTCTTTTAATGTTATATATTTATTAACCTTATTTCTGATGTGGGTTATTCTCAAAGGTATTTTCTCTTTTCAACCTTTTATTTTCAAATAAAATTTTCAAATTGCGAGGACGCAATTTATTGAAGGAGGGGAGAATGTAACACCCCGAGCTTCCACGATATGCTTCTCATTCAATAATGCAATAGCTTGCATTGTACGCAACTTCGAGTTCTAAAACACCGCGACTAATCAAAGTAGCCGTTATGAATAGTAATAACCACTTTTTAAAATTATAGAAATTTTATATTTCAAAATGGGCTTCATTTTTGTATTCGTAATATCAAAATTATCCTAAGTTGAATTTTTTGTAACTTTCTGAGAACTTCCGATTTTTTTATGAATAGTGAAAAATACTTAAAAACAACTTTTTTAATCAAAATAATTTATAGTGATAAATTATAATATTTAGTGGTTTTAAAGTATAATTAGAATATATTTTTACAATTTTATCCAATGGTGGTAATTATAATTAATTTAACATTGAAATTGGAAATAAACAATTGTCAATTTTTTGATATAAATTGTTTCTTAAAAACACGCTATTTGTTGTGACAGTGGGAATTAATTATAAAATTAATTAATGCAACTTATATGTTTGGAATTTTTTAAAATAGGCATCATTTTTGAATTCGGAATATCAATTATAGCTTAGGGTGAAATTTTGGCATTGTTCTGAAAAACTTCAATTTTTGATGAATAGTGAAACCACTAAGTGGTAGTTAAATAACTGATTTTTCATTTAAATGAAATATTACCACTTCTATGATTTGATTTTCAAAATTCCGACATACAAGGTTGTCATTAAAAAGTAAAATGTGGTTCAATGAGATTAAAATAAATATTTGGTGAATAGTAACTTTTAAGTTCTTAATCGCGATTAGAGGTAATTAGTGTAGTTTAATGTACAAATAATGTTTTAATAATATGAGATGAGAATGACACTTGTCTTACTCCTATTGGATGAGTAATGGCCGACCAAGACAACCCATGGGTCAACTTGGGGACCCCATGGAGCCACTTTAGTTGGAAAATGACATTAATATATATTTATTTAATGTTAAAATTAAATTGACACAAACATGAGTTGTTTTACTAAAACAGTTTTTAAGTGGGGTTACACAAGTCCAAATTTTGATTATAAATATTAATTAGAAAGATAAAACGATTTACTACATCATATTATTTTTTATAATTTTTAGGCATTAAAAAAATTAAATTATTTAAGACATCATGATGATGCAGCGGTGACCTCATTATTTAACGATTTAAATAAAATGAGAAGATAATGTAAAATCCAAGGCTTACACTTGTCCAAAGCCTATTGGATGAGGATATTTCGAACCCTTATCACCTTAGCCTCGAATTATACAAGTTTGGGACCTTTATAATCCGAAAAGAATTGTATAATAATGTAACATTTCAATCTTTCCAAAAGAGCCCCTCCTCTCCACTTATAAAAGGCCCCCACCTCTCCAACCTTATTCACACCTTAAAGCCATTTGGCTCGGCCAACCTCTGCCCAAATACTCTCCAAACTTACCCCTCTTACTCCTAGAAGCCTCACTTTGGGCAGAACTCTTCCCAAGGAAGCCTTTGGCTCAAATCAAAAAGAGTTACCCGATTTTGAGGTAATGTCTTATTTAATGTTGTTTTGTTTTATTTTTCTTCTCCAACCCACTAAACTCTTTTTATTCATTTCTTTTGTAACAACAACAGTATAATAAATATACTAGTATGTTGTTATAATAAGTATTCGAGCTACACTTACACACACCTACATCTAATGGTTAAAGAACATACGGTTTCTGTGGATGGTGAATTTCTGCCTCACGAAACGATGATTGTTCAAAACTCATATAACACCTTCAAAGGTGGCCATTAAGATGTCACTATATTTATATATGATATATAATATGTTTATGTTTTACTTATGCTTCTGTATTTCTCATTTATGGAATACTTTATGATTTCCATTATGGGTAAACGCGATAATTTCATTTTAGGAAGTGCGAACTACCGCCCCCTCAAAGTGATTTGAATCGTTAATGTCATATGTGGGATGTATAAATGATGGAGTAAATGGTATTATACACTATATTATACTTTAATTATATTATACATTTATATAATTATGATTTCATTCCATTAAATACGAAATAGAAATGAAAGTAGCGTTCATGCGTACGTACGGCTTACCGTCTCCATGAACGGTGCATTTCATTTCTTACCTCTAAAATGTTATGTAATATTATAAATGAATGTATATACTATATATATATGATATATATGATATATACATCATGAATATAATTCTGGAGATAATGGATATTCTACCACATAAACAACTTGTAATTATAAGAAGTTTATTGTTGACTCAAGTACCAAAGATCGACAAAACGACCGTTATTAACTTAAATAATTACATAATTTTCATAACATGGTAATAAGTGATATAAAAGGAATAATGAACATGAAAAAGGTTCTTAATTAAATAGAAATTAACTCTATTTTATTATTCAGGAGGTTAAAGAACGGTCGAGTCAGGACAAGACGCAAGGTAAGGGAACTTCTTAACCCAATTTCCATTCTTTGGGTTAATCTCCTACTTTCAAATTATGTCATGATATTATTATGTCGTATATTGTATTTATACTTTCTTTATGTGTACATATAGTGAATAAACATAATAGATATATTTTATTTAAAAATGATCTTTTTAAGGGACTTCGTCTCAATCTCCATTCATTGAGGCATATTTTGTTTTATACACAAATTTCTTTAGTACAGTGTATAAACCCCTTTGACTTTTAAATTTATTCAAAAGGAATCTTTTTTATACGAAGCATTTTTCTAAACGACAAAATGGAATGTTTTTCTTTCCGTACTTATGCGGCGACAACGACTTCTCCGCCACCGTGACCATTATTTGAGTTTCGGCTTCCTCTACAAGCCATCATTTTTTTAATGAAAAATAAATACAAAGTTTTAAATTTCTTTTATTTTGGTATTGAAAATGGTTTTGAAAGCATTTTTATTATATCAATGTGTTGTATTGATATCTTGTGATTGAAATGTAGAAATGTTATGTTTCCTTTATGCATGTTTTATGTGATACGATTATGTTATGGTTTATGATATGTTTAAACCTATTCATATGAGGAATATATTGGACTTAATAAGTGATGGGTGGAGCCCGCTATAGCTCCTCGATGCATCGGTAGGTCTCATGAGACAACTATACGTGGAATTGGCCGAGGCCCTTTCCCAATTTGATTTATGGTTTTGGCCGAGGCCTTAATCATTTTAGACGTCTTGGCCGAGGCCTTGAAAAAATGTTTCAGAATGTCTGGCATTATACATTCCCTCATTATAAAAGTGGTTATTGATATTTCATGTGATTATTCGTCTAGTAGAATATCCATGTGAGTAAGTAATCACATTATTTTATTTTACTTTTGCCATATTATGTTGAAGTTCATGTTCAATAAGGCTTTTGTTTTAGTTATACATTGCCTTAAATGCTTATGTTTTCTTATAAAATCTTCCGCAATATTGTTATCCTTACTGAGCATCTGAGCTCACCCCTTTCAATGTTTTAATATTTTCCAGGATGTGAAGAAGTGTTTTATGACTGACTTGCAAGAATAGTCAGTAAGGATATGAGTGTGGACTATGAAGACCATGTTATTGTAGTTTGTTTACTTTTTGATGTAATGAAAGACTTACGAATGTATCTAGTGTTTCCAAGGCTACTAAACTAATCGGTCTTTCGAGACTTGATCTTTTGCGATCATGCCAATGTTACGAAGTAATGCACCGACTCTGGGTAGCTGGGGTCGGGGCGTTACACTATATGACACATAAAGAGTTATCATATAATAAAAACTTCCAAGCATCATTATAGATAGATCATTTCAAGAACTTGTATGGATCATCGTGATACTCACCTATTTATTGGTTAGAGGTAGGTGAGTCAACTATTTTCAGACATTGTCTTGTATATAAGAGAATTGAGTTTGTTCAATTGATTTGGAGGTGGATGGTGACTACACAATATAGGAATAAATCCAATGCTAACTATCACAAATGATTTATGGAGTTCAAGGTTGGTCATTGTGTTTTAATTTGGGAGTATACAAGGTTGGGGCAATGTGATATCATAAGAGATGAGAGGTTAGCACCCAGGTTTTTTCGCCATTTGAGATAGTGGATAGGTTATTTCTAGTGGTGTACCAATTAGCCCATTCCACAGAGCTATAGTTCCATGCATTATTTTTTTCATTTGTCATAGATTTAGAGCTATTATCCTGACCCTTCTCATGTGGTCGATATAGAGGGTGATGAGATTTGAATTGATGAATCCTTTAAGGATCATCTGATATAGAGTGTGGACCATAGTGAGATATATATTTGAGGTGGAGTGATTCCATTAGTATGAGTTAAATGTGATCATGAGAATGCTTAAGAGGAGAACTGGGATATAGGTTCTAATATGTGATCACAGTGGATAGAATTTTTCATCGATACCCCACAGTTACACTTAGTGAATCCGGGTAATGAGTTGTTATATGGTGGAGATGTTATAAGATCTCATCTTTTTTCTGGTACATCCCTCTTTGAGTTTTTTCATTTCAACCATGCCAGTTGAGTCTGGTTCATAGAAAAGGTTAATTTATTATGGAAAATGACCTAAATTTCAAAGATGTTTGTTTTTTGAATTATTGGAGTCTTGATATAAACATGTTAAAGGGGTTTATGGTGGGGTTTTCAACACTTTGGTAATCTTCAGTGGTGGTTTAGGCCCTTATGTATAAACTGAGATAAAAACAATCTACAGGGTGACTAGACACCATGTACCTGTTATAAGACATGATACTACCACTAGGAATGTCATGAAACAGTACATGTCAGGAAGTAGTTACATATTGTATAAACTTTTCACATCATCTAAAATTCAATTGGGTTAAAAATTAACTTGGGGTAATGGGGTTTTAAAATGATCTATTTAAAAAAGTAATACACGACGTGTAAATGTATTACACACCATATAATTATTAAGAGTAGTTGTTTTTAGGCTAGCATGTGGATATAATTACTTTTATTCCCCCATGCAGCCATATCCTCTCAAACATGGATGAATTCCATTGGATTTTGGGAACCTTTCCCCATTCTGGAAGTCCTGCTTGTGTGATCAATCCCTCATAAGTATTTGGATTTGGTTTTCACTTCCTATTCTATTGTTCTCCATTAGGGAAGTGAAATATTTAAACCACATTTGAATTTGAGGTTAATCATGATCTCATTTGATCTGGGATTCATATTTCAATCTTATGTGCCTTCATTTCCATTGCAATTACCCACTATTGGTGTATCGAAATCTCAAAATAAATTATGTGGGCCTAAACCTTAACCTATGATCTGTTTAATATTTAATTTTTTTTGTTATATTGAGATTACGCTTACGTAACATGTGCTCTAATTAATTTACTCATTGATAATGGGTAAATATTGGACTAGAATATGTATTGGATAATTTTTATTCCTTTTACTACGACATAGATTTTGGCTACCCATTGGGTGAGTAAACCCTTCATTAATATGAAACGGATAATGGCTTAAAGTGTGTTTAGCCTAAAATGATACCATGAGTGATTTCTTGATATAGAATCCCTAGGTAATGTCTTCTTACTAATTGATATGACTTTTGATCATTTGGTATATAAATTAAAGTACATTTGAAAGATAAATAGTAATTATTTAAATTATCCATTGAGATATATAATGTGATATTATGATATCCATGTCATTTTCACTTGTTGTATTATGATGTTGTGATACTTATGTTGAGTGAGATATGCCAAATCCCATGTTATAATGCTTATATTGAGTAGGCTCTGATGAGTCCCATGTTTTAATTATTATATTGAGAAGGCTCTACTAAGTCCCAAGTTGCAATACTTTTATTGAGTGGGATCTACCTAATCCAATGCTCTAATGCTTATGTTGAGTGGGTTATGAATACTCTCACGCTTCAATGCTTATATTGAGCAGGTTATACCCAGTCCCATACTGAAATGTTTATAGAGTTGGTCTGGAAAAAATTTGTGTTCTTTTACCATGGTTATATGGTTTATAGTTTTCATGATTGTGTTACATGCTCATAAAAATTCTAGCATGGTTCCAAAGCTGGTTGTTTTATATAT
Organism: Viscum album; assembly: GCA_963277665.1. NCBI lineage: Eukaryota > Viridiplantae > Streptophyta > Magnoliopsida > Santalales > Viscaceae > Viscum > Viscum album. Next base: position 1,630,270,074 of record OY728130.1, read on the forward strand.
TATATTAATTGAATAATTAATACACTTGTTATCACCTTATTGCATAAAATTATTATTTGGATGGTTATATTTAGAAATGGTGGTGTCGACCAACTGAGTTCAGCACACACTCTATTTTGGACGTTGTTTGGTACCTGTGAAAATTACATGGATGCAGGTCTGGAAAATGGAAATGGACCTTGTTGCTGATTTTATTTCCTGCTGGATGAGCTGGAGTTTGTATTCACTGATGATATGGGGTTGGGACTCAAAAATTTTGAGTTTTTATTTAATTCAGCTATTTTTTTAATTCTGTATTAATCCCAACATGACATTTAGTTTCATTTAATCCTATAATTAAATTTATACCTCTATTATTTATTGGAATATTTTGTTGGATTTTATCACTTGGTTATATTCTATATTGTATTGTTTTTGATGTTTTTGTTACTCTAATATTTATTTATATTGAATATTTACAATGTGTGTACTCTTCACTTGAGGGTATAGTATCCCACTATTCTTATTACATCTTCGCCGCTAGTCAGAAGCCTCTAGAATATATGGAGGCATGCTTGAGGTCTCATCACCAACACCTTTTGGCCATGTCAGAGACTGTTGAATCGGAGGACGTTACATGTTAATTCATTATTAATTAAAAATTAATTATTAATTAAAAAATTAATAAGGAATGGTTAACATAGAAATAAGTAATTCTTATTTTTGGATTGAGTAATGAATAAGTTTGTATTTTTTTAAATCCCAATCCATTTTTTATATTATTGAACAACCACTTTGTGGATATATGTGATATTATATAAACATTCACCCTCACAAAAACACATGACATTTTAGATTACATATTTCCAAATATTAAAACAGACCATCATCATCATGCCAAAACTGTCATCACACACCTCTTTCAAAATTCAAAGGAGACCAACGTCACCAGAATCCCACAAATCGAGTGAGTTGATAGAGGGGAATCGATTACATCGAGGACGCCATATCCTTTCAACACACTATCACTTTCAATACATCACAAATCCATCATCTCAATATCGGAATCCACCACAGTAAACCACAAAAAAACATCACCGGAAACCAGCTCATCATCATTGTGACCGTCACTGATGTCCCTTCACCACTATGCACCTCCATAACTAGTGACCATTGAATATCTTAAAATCTAACATAGAAAATTGAAACCATATCATCAACCAAAAACAACCATATTGTCAAAATAGATAAGGATCACTTCCCCAAAAATAATAATAAAATTATATGGCACCATAAAGAGATACACCGACTACCTCCACCATAACAAATCAAGGATGGAACCAATCCAGAACCACATATCACTATTGATAAATATTAAAAAAAATATGGACTACCAGGAAGAAGAAATAAAACCAACATTGATGAAATGAGGAGAAATCTGAGAAACCATAACCCTAGTCGATGTCTGTGTGCTAGGAACACTAATATCCACCGAACCACACCTTCCAAAACCACATTGAATCTAATGATCCAGATCTTACTAAGAGGGTAGAAATAGAGTGTAAGGTTGGGGAAGTGGTTAGAGCACCAGAGGATTCCATACAATGACAACAACAATTATGGTGAAAGGTGGGGGCCTTCATAACGAACAAGTCGACCCAGGCCATGCCTTGAGACCTATCAACTTCCATGCCACAACACTCAAAACCCATATGGACCACCGCTCCATATCCAACAAAGAGAGTCACAGTGGAATGATAGGTCAGATATACTAAAGGTGTGACCAACATCTTTAGCAGCATACAACCCTTGTCAGTACCCCAAGACATCCAGGAAGACAAACTCGACAACACGGAAGAATGATGAAGTGAATTCTCTGGAGAAAAAGTTGGGAAAAGGACAAAAAATGATGAAGAAAGTGCATGGAGAGCCACTAACAAAAAATCATAGGGTTCTAGGATGAAACCTTAGGTGTATCCGGGAGTGGGTGGAGAGCTCGGAGAGAAGGGTTCCATAGGTATCTATTTAATAACTATTAATTAAATAATTCCTAACTATTGGATAAGTTATGATTAACTAAGGATTAAATTAGTATTAAATAATGATCACCTATTTATTAACTGCATATTATCATTGAATTAATAGAGGATCCACTATGGATAAATTCACAATAAAGAGTCTTGAATGCACACCTGATTGTTTACTCCCTTGATTTAAATGATTGATAGATTGATGCACACATGGTTTCATAATCTTACTGGATATGTTTTATATGATTCAAATTCTATTTATAATCAATTTAACATAACTTTAAGAAAAATAAAAATTATACTATGAAAAAATAGTGTCATCATTTAGGATATAATAATACATTATAGAATTTTGGAAAAGTAATTACTATGTGGTTATTTAAGAAATGAAATTCCAATCTATATACTACAAGTGGATGTGGATCTAGAACAGATGTACCATGTTCTAACAGCCCTGAAAACATCATATTAATATAGACTCGATCATAAAATTCTGCATGATATGAGGCATTTCTACAGACCTAGTTTGATACTCTCAGGTGATATGCTATAGATGATTCACATTTTCTTTATAAACTAATGAACATACCATTAGGATGATTAAAATTTTTACCCTGAAACATTAGTGTCATCATTTAAGATATAATAAGACGTTCAAAAATTTCAATAATGTAAATACTATGTAGTTATGTGAAAAATTAAATCCCCCTCAAGATACTACAAGTGGATGTGTCTTAGGCATAAATTTACCAAGGACTAACAACCCATAATACATCATATAGAGAAAGAATCGATCAGAAACCGGTGCATGAAAATGGGCCTTACTACAAAACTGGTTTGAAACACCCAAGGTATATTCTTTAGATAATTTTCATTCGCTTTAGAATATATTTAACATACCTTTACGAAGATTAAAAAAATTAATATGAAAAATTAGTGCCATCTTTTAGGATATAAGAGAATGTTCTAAATTTATTGAAAAGTAATGATTGTGTGGTCAACTCTATAGGATTATTCCTCATCGTCAATATTATGTATACTATTATAATCTTGATAAAAAATCATTTTTCATGTAGAAAATCATGTTTTCCTGTGTCTACTACTATGAGGAGGTTATTCAAACAGAGCAAGGAGCTTCTTATAGTATACATCCATAAAAAATAGTTAGGAAATATGATTTTGAAACCCTAAGAAAATACTATAAAATTGTTCTTTAACAACACTTTTATTTGTATGAACTAGAAGAAAATGTTGATAAATGGTAAATTTATCAGTCCTACAGAATGTGCTGATAAATGTATCCTTTTATCACTGATTTATTTTTAGCACCGATAAAGGGTTTTATTTGTCAGCACTTTCTTTTAATCACTGATAAAGGGTTCCCTCTATCAACGCTTTATGATTAGTGCTAATAACTATTTCTTTCATCGACACGTTTTTAGCACTGATAAAATGAAATAATTAAATAAATAAAAAAGGTTTTAATTGAAAAAATTAAAAATTTTATTAATTAAATAAATATTGATAAAAATGAATTGATTTGTTATAAATTATTAAATAAAAACATTTTATTAATTGGATAGTTATGAAAATAAATGTTATTAAATTGTCTATATTAAATATATTGATATATATTAATGTATATAAATATGATTTATATATTACAAAATATTTATTCTCTTTACATTAAATTGTCATATATTTATTTAATAATGGTATATAATTAATAATTAATATGAATTAAAATATTGATTAATTACATAGTATTTCACATATAATTGAATGTCATCTAATTTTTCAATTTTATATAAATAAAATGTGTGTTATATTGATTTCAAATATACGTAATTAATGTTTTTTTATATAAGATACACACACACACATAACATATCCATTTTTTCAATATTGTTCAAGTGTATCTATAATCATTATTTATTCAATTTCACTCATTGTGTACATATTCATGCACTAAAAATTAGATATTCATTAATAATGTAAAAAATATATTTTAAAAAATATTTATAAATAAATATATTTATAAAAAAATTATAAATGCACATTCACTATATTTATACAATTATATATTTATAAGTATAAATAGATAAATATTTTTTTAAAAGTGTTTATATAATTATAAATAGATAATTATGTATATTTAAATAATTTTTAAATTTTTAATAAATTTACATAAATAATGAATATATTTAATGTTTTTACATTTATTTATATTTATTAAATAAATGTGTATAATTATATATATATAATGTCATTTATAATATTTTTTAAAAATATTTCAATGATTATAAATAAATAATTATAAAATTATAATAAATAAATTAATAAAGGAATATATTTATTTTATTTATATTTTTATTTTATTTTTAAGTATTTATAAATAATTACAAATTTTTATTTATAATTATAATTCCTTTAGCAACTCTTCACCAATAAGAGTTGATAAAAGAATCATCATCGGTGCTTTTCTCATGCTGTAAAAGATAATGATTTATTAGTTCTAAAAAAGGAATAGTAAAATGAACATTTATTAGTTTTATAAGTTTAGTGCTGATAAAGATTGGTTTTATCAGTGCTAAATAATCACGAAAAAAAGTGTCTCGATCTATTTTAAAAACCCTACCATTTGTGAACATGTCGCGATATAGAAGCTACCTGATGCTGGAACTCCTCCTCGTTGAATTGAAGGTAGATTCTCACGACATGATTGCCTCCAAACATCTCCTCCGACATTTGAATAGGGTCTCAGATTATCTTCAACCTAGCAGGGTAGGCCTTCTGATTTTTTTTGTCTATTTGTGGTTGTGTTTTTGATTTATTATTCTACGATTTTTTATTATATATTTTTAATGATATGTTACTTACGATTTGTTTGTCATCTGTTGTTTAGGGAACAATTTTTTGTATGTTTTTTGTATTTACTATCAATGTATGATATGTTTTGTTCATCTGACAACAAACCTTGGATTTATTAATTTTTTTAATGATATATTTTATATGTTCTTACAAAATAATATTATCATATTTTTATATAAATGTGTAGAAATTTTCATGTATATTACTATTTATTGAAAATATATTTGGGGCACATTGGTGATTCTCTAATGATTATAAATATGTTGACACTTTTCAGGTACACCTCAATGGACATGCCACATTAGATTCAATTTTTCGAGAACAAAGTTACTAGAGTTATGTATGTTCCTCAATTAGTAATATGTATCATAAGATCAAGTTCCACTTAGAATTTGTTGTGGTCCTTAGTGAATGTATTATACGTTAGAGGGGGCCACAAAAATGGTATTTGGATTCTCAAAACTGGAACCAAATCCTTAAAATCATTAAAAAATAATTATATTTCACTGAAATGGTAAAGGTGTTTTTTAATATATTATACTTTTTCTAAAAATATTATATATTCTCTACTACATTAACATAATATAAATTAAATGTTTGACTACATATATAGACAATGTCTTCTATGCATGATGATGTAACCAATCCTTCAAAAGAATAAACTATAATAAAGGAAACCCTTTGGATAGATGAAAATGTAATGTAACTAAATACTTTCTATATTTTACCAAAATATTTTATGATGCAATGTTGATTTAATTATCATTATTATGTGTAGAGTTCATTTATTTTTGATTATTTATGTCCATGTGTCATTCCTTTGAAAGAATAGTAATGATGTTGTATCTACTCAATCACAGAGGTAATCTTGATGTTGGACAGTAAAATCATTATCCATAAAAATAATTAATGGTTTTATATTTATGTTAAATTTATTTATTTTTAGTATATCTTACATAATAATTGTTTTCTTATATATGTGGATTATTTTGTTCGAGTTGTGGTGTTCTATCCAAAATTCATGCTCCTTCTCCCCTAAATCCTTTTCACTCCTATAGTGGTGCATTTAGCACTTTCTTTCATGTCGCCTTCACTGCATTTCTAGGAAGAGAAATGACACTACCTCTTCTCAATTACAGAGCTAATATTAATGATTTCATAGTAAAATCATTTTTCATAGAATTAATGTATTCTTTCATATGTATGTTCAATTTATTTATTTTTAGTATTAATCACATAATATTTTTCCTTATATAGGTGGATTCTTTTGTTTATATTGGGGTTCTCATTCCAATGTTCATACTCCTTCTCCCTTAAAACCTTTTCACATATGCAGTGGTTAATTTTTCACTTTCCTTCAATTTACATCTACTCCCATTGCAGAAAGAGAAACGACACTACCTTTGCTCAATTATAGAGGAAATATTGATTTTCTCAGAGTAAAATAATTTTCCATAGAATTAATGTGTTGTTTTATATGTATTATTAATTTATTTCATTTTGGTATTACTCATATAATATTTTTTCCTAATACAATAGGATTCTTTTGTTCAATTTTGGGTGATATATCCAGCATTCATGCTCCTCCTCCCTTAAAACCTTTTCACCCCTACAATGGTGAATTTATAACATTCTTTCATGTTACCTCCACTACCTTTGCGAGAAGAGAAACGACACTACCTATGCTCAATTATAGAGGTAATCTTCAGGTTTGCAGAGTAAAATCATTTTCCCTATAATTAATTTATTGTTTCATATGTATGGTTAATTTATTTATTTTTCATATTACTCACATAATAATATTATTCTTATATAGGTTGATTATTTTGTTCAATTTTGGGTGCTCTATCCATATGTAATCCCTATCAACACTAAAACATCCAAAGACTTCTTCTCTCATAGAACCTTTCCCACATGTAGTGTTGATATTTATAACTTTCTTTCAAGTTCTATCTACAATAAAATCACAAAGGTAATACTGATATTTTCATAGTAGAATAGTTTTCCATATAACTAATGTATTAATTCATATTTATGTATAATTTATTTGTTTTTATTATTACTCATAATAATTATTTTCATATACAGCTGGACTCTTTTTTTCATGTTGAGGTGGTTTGTTCAAAACTACTCATTCAATGTTGGTAGTTAAATTAATAATGTCAATGTAAATAGTAGTAAAATTGATAGTAAGGATTGTTTTTTAATGTATGGAAAAAAATAAATTAAATAATTGTATGAAATAATGCTTGAAATTTTTATAATATAGTGTTTTCTGGTATATGTGTTGTAAATTTAATGACATTTATATTCTATATTGGGAGTTGTTTTTGTTGATATATAATATGATTTTGGTGTTTTTCTAGTGTCGCAGTGTTCTGTAATAGCATACTATAGCATGAACAATTACCAGTTCTTTTAAAAACGTTGATAAAGAAAACATATATTAGCTCTTCGAAAAGCACTACGAAAGGGTTCCTTTAGAGGTGCTAAATATAATCACCAACAAATGGGTCTTTTGTTATCACATTTTTATCACTGATAAATGACCCATTTATTAACACTTTTTCAGAACTAATAAAAGTATTGGGATTTTAGCATCTCTCACATTTTCAGTGCTTTTCTATCACTTATAAAGGCGATTTATACCAATTTTAAAGGCCAGTTTTATTGTATTGAGAGAACTTTAGGAAATAATTTGTGGTCATTTAAACCATGGACTTGATTAATAGATCCAGTATATTAGCTATATCTATATGCAATTCCCATTAATACTATGGAATCTATATTTCCCATTAGTTGTTGATAATTACTAGGTCCAAGAAACAACGTTTTTTTTCCATGGGTCATATAGTTCCATGATGGAGTTATATATTTAGGTTTCTAGTGTATAACACCAACGTCTGATTTTAGGATGACCTGGACATACAAGACTGGTTAAAGAATGTCCATCCCAAAAAAATGATGTTATTCCCAATGATATGGAATAATACATCCTAATTGATCTCTTATATATAGAGAAATATTAGTTTGATGATGTGGGTTTTTTTAATGATGGAAAAAACAAAGACAATAGTGCCGATGAGGTGGAAGCTGAAAAATTTGAGGATGATGTTTCTAGAAATGTAGTAGTTTTATACTAGTCTCAAACTGAAATCAACCATTCACAACTCTTCAAATATTGGTCAGATTCAATGGAACATTTTTCTGAATTTTATTAGAATTTAATCATTTATATAAATGTGTTTCGTGGAGTTGTAGAGAATAGATTTTTTGAGATGGAAAAACCATTATACATTGGAAGAGATTTTCCAAGTAACAATGCAATGAAACACATTCTAAAAAGATTTCATATTGAGAGACACTATAGATATTTATTTCATGATTCATGCCATAAAAAATACATAATACAATGTGCACAATGTGTGGATTGTTGTATATTTTACTTGATGGAGATTCTTGAGATTGAATTTGGAAGTTGGATAATTTTTTAGATTGAGGTGGCGACTCATACTAGCATTTATCCAAACCAGACACAAGATAATACATCATTAAATTCTTAATTTGGGTTATATATTATTGTTGACATTATTAGTATAATGACCCAACCTTAAACATTACTTAATATTGAGTTTTTCAGGATTACATGTTGAGGAACTTTTCAGGTATAGAGTTTTAGAGAAATAGATCACAAATCATTCATTATAGTCCAGATTTAAACAAAGTGGTGACATAAAATATAGTACTCATTTTTCCCATCAACGGAAATATATTTAAAATAAAACATGGATTCTTTCTTGACACGTCCTTCACACTATCATCACATCATGTACCTTTCCCTTGACTTGTGGAAAGCATTTAAAAAACTTGGGATGAGCATAAAAATCTTAGTATGGGATATAAAAGTACGAAATGAAAACATTAGTCCATGTATGAAATCATACTTTACTCATAAAACATAATAATTTTAACATACCTCATCAAATCATGAATAAATCATAGAAATCATAAGACATAATGATATCTTGGGGCATTCATAACATTCTTACGTAGGGAGTAACCCTCATGGTTACATTTAGAATACCCATCATAGTATATTCCTTAAATCTCTTCAAAGAAACCTTAAAAATTAACCCCTTTCGCGTTACCCAATGCATTGGAGAGCTATATCGGGCTCACCCGCCCTTAGTTTATCACAGAACCAGCCGTCTTCATAACAATTCCCAAGATCCATAACATAATTGTATCACATAAAACATGAATAAAGGAAACATAACATTTACACTCTTCAATCACAAGATATCAATACAACACATTGATATAAAAACATTATAAAAACAATTTTCAATACCAAAATAAAAGAAAAGTAAAACATGATATTTATTTTTCATTTAAAAAAAAGTTATGGCTTGTAGAGGAAGCCGAAGCTCAAATAATAGTCACGGCGGTGGAGAAGTTGTTGTCGCCACATACGTAGGACAACAAAATCATTCCCTTTCTTCCATTAATAAACACTTCGTATAAAAAGGATTCCTTTTGAATAAACATAAAAGTCAAAGGGGTTTATACACCAAATAAAATAAAGTTGTGTATAAAACAAAATATGCCTCAATGAAAGGATATTGAGATGAAGTCCCATACCTCTGGTCCGAATTGACTTGATCATTTTTTAACGTCCTGAATAATAAACTTGAGTTAATTTATACTTTCTTAAGAACCATTTTCAAGTTCATTATTCCTTTTATATCACTTATTACCATGTTATGAACACTATGTAATTATTTATGTTAATAATGGTTGTTTTGTCGATCATTGGTACTTGAGTCAAAAATAAACTCTTTATAATTACAAGATGTTCATGTGGTAAAATACCCATTATATACAGAATTACATTCATGATGTAGATATCATATATATCATATATATCTCGTATATACATGCATTTATAATATTACATAACATTTAGGGTAAGAAATGAAATGCACCGTTCATGGAGACGGTAAGCTGTACGTACGCATGAACACTACTTTCATTTCTATTTACTATTTAATGAAACTGAATCATAATTATATAAAGGTATATTATATTTCCAGTATAATATCATATATAATATCATTAACTTCATCCTTTATATGTCCCACATATAGAATTAACGAATCAAATCACTTTGATGGGGCGGTAGTCCGCACTTCCTAAAATAAAGATATTGAGTTTACCCATAATGGAAGCCACAAAGGTATGCCATAAATGAAAAATGAAGAATCTTAAGGAAATAATAAACATATTATATATCATATATAAATATGGTTACATCTTTATTCCCACCATTTAAGGTGATATAATAATATTGAACAATCATCATTTCGTGAGGCAGAAATTCGCCATCCACAGAAATAGTATGTTCTTTAACCATTAAATGTAGGCGTGTGTAAGTGTAGCTATAATAATTCATATAAAAACATCATAGTATATTTAACATAATTTTGATGTTACGAATGAAATTAATAAAAAGAGTTTAGGGGGTTGGAGAAGCAAAATAAAACAAAAGAACATTAGAGAAGACTTTAACTTTAAATTGAGTAATTCCTCTTGGTTTATACCAAAATCCTTTCTTGAAGAGCTTTATACCTAAGGTAAGGCTTCTAGGAGGAAGATATGGATGTTTAGAGATGAAATGAGTAGTATTTGGCTGAGCCAAAGGCTTGATAAGTGTGTGTAAAGAGGTAGAGATGGGGGCTTTTTATAAGAGGGGAGGAGGGGCACTCTTGGAATGTTATAAAATGTTACTTTATATTGAAATGTGTTTCAGATTTAAAAGGTCCCACATTAAAAAATTTATAGGATAAGGTGATAAGGGTTTGAAATATACTCATACAATAGGTCTTTGACAAGTTTAAGTCTTAGATTTCACATTATTGTTTCATTTTATTTTAATCGTTCATTAATGAGGTAATCACTACATCATCATGATGTCATAAATAATTTAATTTATTTAATGTCTAAAAATTATAAAAAATACTATGATGTAGGAAATATTTTTTTATTTTTAATTACTTTTTATAGTGTTATAGATCATTTTTTAGACAAAATTAAAAATGGTTTACTCAGGTGATACATTCTTTGTTATATTTAACTTTATTTAAAAATAAAAAGATAAAAAGTCATTATCACACAAAAGTGATTCCATGGGGTCCCCAAATTTGGCACAAGGCATACCATGGTCGAACATGACACAAAAAGTAGAATTAGGAAACATGTTGGGGTCATTTTTTTATTATGATATTATTTTATTATCCTTAACTACCCGATTACTAATTAATCAAGATAATTAAAGATAATTACCATCGTTACTATTCATAATGTCCAAAAACAAAAGAGTATTGATTACATAATTTTGACCTTATGATTCCAAATATAAAATCCATTTTACCAAATTCCAAAAACAGAAATTTCAATAATTAATTTAAAAATAATTCCTGTTTTCAAAACAAATAGCGGGTTTTTAGAAACAATATCTATGAAATGTTTGGCACTTGTTTATGCCCAAATACAAAGTGAAAGTAATCCCAATTAACACCATTGGATTAGAAGGTAAAAATTTATTCTATTTACACTTTAAAACCAATTTAAAAGATAATCTATCCATATAATTAAATTAGTTGAAAATGCATTTTTGATGTAAAATTCAGTATTTTTCACTATTCATTAAAAATTAAAAATTGTCAGCAAAATACCAAAAATTTATCCAAAGTAAATTTCAATGTCCCAATCAAAAATAATAAGTTTATTTTGACAAATATGGCTTATAAAATTTTCAAAAGGTTTTTTAAAAATGGTTTTCCATTAAAAGGACGTAAAATAATCTTTTAAAAATATTAGTGTATTCCATGCTTAAGATTGGATTTATTCTCATTTTAAGACTCTAAAACACTATCTAATTCATAAATAGACATAGATAAGAATATATAATATTCATTACTTACATGGGATGTTACAATTAAGACCTAATAAGATGCTCATGTATCCCATATTTAAAAGAGGATAAAACAAATGTTTTGTTATAATATTTACTATACAATGTCATATATGGAGAAATAGGAGGCAATTATAATGGTCTATGGTAATTGGGATGACTCATATCCGGTGTTACCATAATTTAAATCTATACTAAGAAAAAAGAAGAATTTTTTATTCCATCTCAATACGAACAAACATGAGTCTCAAAATAACTGACCTAATCCATATCATGTAAAATTTAGTCTGTTTTTGATCTAATTCCTTCCATATATTTCTTAATTTCTTTTCCTCAAAAAGTTCCTAAAGATTTATGAGATTTTATTTATACGTAAAATATGTGGGTGTATTTTGGACTGTGGAAACCTAAGATTGAAACATTCCACATCTACCTCTTTCATCTTCAATCATGTAAATGGAAAATTATGATTCTTGGAGTTGGTTTTTAGCATGTATCCGCAACCATTACATCCACAATCGGGGTGTTTATTTGAAATCTGATCATCATCAGGAAATCAGCAAGGAAATCGATGAATATTTTCTTACATGGACCCCCTAAAATGTGCATAAATAGAACTGTATCAGAAATATTTCTATAAATTCCCAAACAACATTCCATTATGTACCTATGAAGATGTCATGGCCTGACTATAAACAGGGCACCAAACACAACTACCCCAATCTTGCCTCCATAGGGAAGGGGGTGGAGAAAAGTGATAAAAAGAATATACTAAATCATATCCCTTTCCCTATGTACCTATATACACACACATCCATCTCGATACAAAAGTGCATAAGAAAAAAATTTAAAGACACTAAATACTAGGGGAACTACCATGCATGTAAAACCACTAGATTGTACAAGAGTACGGTAGTGAAAACTAAAAATTAAAGGAAAAAAATACAAAACTGAACTAAAAGATGTCCCAGAGATAAATAAGTGTAAATTAAAATGCTGAAATATCTGAGCTCCAAATCTCCATGCTTCAACTGCTAGAAGCTGTCCAAAGTACCAGGTATCCCTAATATCCTCTGTAGTCACTATCAACATGTCCTTCATATACATAAGACACAAAACATGTGGGAAAATCCCATGAAGCGGTGATTATATATATACCTAGTAGGATGACCCAAAAAGATGATGGGGAAGCAATAAGAGATGTAGTAGTAATAGAAAGACAATAGGTAGTAAATAGGATGTAACTCAACCAAAATCAAGAAAGGAGTAACATCATCCAAGAACAAGGGGATCAAAATTGTGTGTAAATATACTACACATCGATCCTACTTCCACCCATAACAGGAGAGTAAATTCATCCAAACATGATAATGTAAAGACAAAAATATCGTGTCATATACTATGTGTCTTTGTAACCCATGGAAGGAGAGTAACCAAATTCAAAGGTATGGATAAATAAGTGTCTATATATATATATACTCAGTCAAAAGAATCCCAAAAGAGAGATAAATGGGACCTCTATCTTACTGCTCAGACTAGGAAGAGTGTCAAACAGTTCTTAAAGTTCAACAATGATAACAAACACCTCACGTGTCAGCTTAGAAGTTATCCTTTAAAGGCCCGTAACTTTCCATTATGCCTCAATGTTGTCGGGGCACAAACTCCAAGTAAAGGACTTACTCCCTAGTGCATTAGGGGGTTCCACTCTAGTATCATGAGGACCAACACACTATATGAAAATGAGGTTCCACTTGATATGTATATGACCTATGTACAATATAATGGGGGGTTCGGCTATTTAGTTTGAGGACCTATGCCCTGGTGAAACTGGGGGGGAGGTTCTACTCGGGTTTCATGTTAACCTGTGCCCTATTCAATAGGGGGTTCCACTCGGTAGGTATCCATTGAGGACATGTGCCCAAGATGATGGGGGGTCTGCTCTAGCATCATGAGGATTCATACCCTATCCTATATGGGGTTAGACTCGATAAAAATCAGTACGGAACCTACACCCTAATTGTTTCAGGGGTTCCACTCAACTATCATGATTACATGCACTCTATCTGATAGGGGGTTCCAATCAAAAGGTAGTGTACTCTCACCCAAGATGATAGGGGGTTCCACTCTAGTGTCTTTGCTGATCCTCTTCTTGATCACTACAATTATCAGGAATTTACTAAATAATCATCATTCCTAGAACATTTCATATCACATCCCAAAATCCCAAATTGAGGGAACCATCATGTTCTGAATAGAAACATACTTAGTATAGGATACTGGTAGACTAAAACAAGAGTTAAAATGAAGGATATAAGGAATAATAGAGTTTCTTAAAAGGAATCAAAGTTGTACATAGGTGTGGAGGGATCCCACTCCTTCACCTGGCCATGACCCTAGAGGCACACATATCACCTATCATGTTGGTTTACACAAAATTTAGGGTATATACACGCCATTCCAATTCCACTCGGACCCATGTGCTTTTTTGTGAATGTGTATCCACCTCGTGTCTACGTACTTTACCCCATGTCTGTGTATTTTACTAGACACTGTTCATATTCTTGTGTCATCTTAGAGTATATACCTAGTCATAAAACATAATTTCACACAATGTGTGGGGGTCCCACATGGTGTATGATACTTAACATTCAGTAAAACCCTATCTTCCATAGCTAGGGATCGACATGCCTTGTGTTTTTCGAAATATACTGTGTCTATTTGGGAATTTTTCAGAATCTTTGATCTTATCTATGCATGCTAGATATGATCATATGCCTTCATATATGGCATTTTATTCACCAGAAATAAACATATCTAGTCACCTTTTGTCGTTTCCTTCAATTTGGTGGACAAATTTGATTCTTTTGGTCCTCAGAGGTTCGTCACTCAACCCATATGCCTCTGATCCATCTACTGTCAAAGGATTGATATTCCATCATCAATAAAATAACCCACATACCATAGTCATTCCATATCATTAATTAATTTGTCAATATTACCCTCATATGTGGACTTATTGCAATTATGAGGGTCTGATTGGGCATGGTACTCCCTGACAACATCGAAATGGGACTGTGAAGTGTAACCAGGGAAGAATACAGAGAAAATAAGGTGGAAAAGCCAAAGAAAAATGGTTCATTGGTCATTTCGAATCATTTATGAAAAAATATCAAGAACAAGGATATATGTTCTTAGAAACCCAAAGAATAATCGATTTAATCGATACATGAGAACATAAAAATGCTATAATTGACATAGATCAAAGGAGGGGATTGATTTGATCAATCAATTTAATCAAAAAGGGTTTAATACATATTTTGATGAGTCATACCTAAATATTAGATCATTATTTGTCAAAGAATGTCCTCTCTAATGATAAAAGGTTGTTTTTACATTCAATACACCCCATTATACTCTAATCCGGAGTTTCTTCATCATCCGAGGTGATTCCACAAATAGAAGGAGGGGAAGAAGCTTTGGAATCCTCCAAATGTTTATACAGCTAACCCAAGAGGATACTCCACAGTGATTTAGTTTTAGAAAAAATATTTTATGACAAATTAATGAATGAATGAATCCACTAAACATACTACTAATGGCCATTCTATCTGAATTCCCCATGCTGAACTATTTTACTTCAGTCATAGGGTAAACAATGTATTCTGGATTAACCTGTGGTCTCTAATTTTTGATATAGGATTTTTCATAAGATTTATCCCATTTTCTCTAAGAAACTACGTTCGTGTAATATTATTTATAATTAATATTTTTATAAAATTAATTCTGAGAACAGTAGGCCTCAGAATCACATGTCGTCTTAGCTCCTAGATCTGAAAATATATTTATAAATATATCATAGTTCATAAAGGAAAAAATAGTTTTCTACATAATTCTCTCATTCAATATTTTCATCCTCAAAAAAGAAATAAAAATGAACAACTCAAGATACTAATCCCACATTTGGCACTCCTACTCCTAGGTGATCTCATATAAATTCCTTTGGTACCATAACACATAATCCAAGGGGTTGATAAGTCCCCATAGGGTCCTCTAATGTCAATACATGATTTTCACTGAGTGATCTACAAAGGTGTTTCTATCCTCAATGTCCAACTCACACCACTCAATTATGTGCATAGGTTAATGCACATATCTCATCATCTTCATCATATGGAAGAGGTTGTACATGTTATCCAATTGTGGGAGTAGGGAGGGGTGGTAAGCAACCTCAACAACCCTCTATATGATCTCAAATACCCTAATAAACCATGAGGATAGATTGAATCCCTAGAGGAACCTCCAAAATCATCATCATGGGGATACTATTATAAAAATTAGGTTTCCCTTCTTGAACTCCAAGGGATAATGATGATAATACTCATATGTTCTTTTACTACTCTAAGCCATCCTCATCAACTCAAAAATGTCCTAGACCTTCTCTGTCATCACTCACACCATCTCAGGACCCATAAGAGACATTTCTCTGATCTATGTCCAACAAAAATCTCACCTGTATTGTCTCTCATACAAGGTACTAAAAGGTTACACGTTGATAGTAAAGTGGTAGTTGTGGTACAAAAACTATACCAAGGGAAAGAGATGATCCTAGCTCCGACCAATGTCTATCATGAAAGCCTTGTGTATATCCTCCAACAATTAGATATTGTTCTTGATCTACCATCCTTCTAGGGGTGAAAGGTTGTATTCATCCTCATTTGGGTCTCGAATTCCTCTTGTTGGACTCTCTACAATAATGAAAAAAACCATATACCATGATCATATATAATTAATGAGGGAACCCCATGAAGGTGAATGATATCACATATGTAAAACATCCCCAAAAACTCCACTGAACTCTACACCCTGATAGTATGGAACTATATAAACATCATGAGTTGGTTCAATATCACTTAGATGGAATCATAACCCTTCACTATCCATATAATCCCATTTAAAAAGTCCATGGATATTTCATCCCACTTCCTTTCTGTGATCTCAAGTTGTTGTAACAAACCTGCCAAAACGTAGTTCTTAGCCTTCACCAAATAACAACTGATGCACCGAGAGACAAAATCATCAACGCTCCATCTTATTTTGGACAACTAAGATTGCTACTGAAGGATTCTATACATCTTCCCCACATTGAGATATACAACTAGGGGAAAAGTGTGGAACTCTCACATAACCTCCTCCCTCAACATGACTGGTACCACTAATTTTCCCTAGAAAAGGATGATGATATTTCCTCCTTCACAATATCAATTTGGTGGATCCACAATGGATATTTGATCACGTAAGACCTCACAGTCAATGTATCCTAGCTGGGACACTCTCGAACACTCCATAAGTAGATGACTCAACACCATCGACTATAGAAACGTTGTACCTTACTACTCTGCCAAGGTCAGTGACAAGGAAGTTAACTTAACAAAGAAATCTTAGGACTTCCTACTAAGGGAATCTTCTACTATGTTTTCCTTACTAGAGTATAGACTATCTTGAATTCATAGTCCTGAAGGAAATCCAACCAGCACCACAATCTCAGGATCATGCCTCTCTATGTGAAGACATACCTAAGACATTAATGGTATGATTAAACCAAAAAATGTTCTCCTATAATACAATTCATCAACATCCTTAGGGAAAAGATTACTATTATCTACTCTAGGTCATGATTCATGTATTTCTACTTGTGGGGTCAGAACTTCTTCATCCCATATGTAATAACTGCATGCCACTGCATCGTCATGTATTTCAGCCTAGCTCTTGAGGCATCAAAATACACTACGAACTCCATTCTTTACTTTAGTATTCTCAACACCGGAACATTTTTCAACCTCATCTCCTTGAAAACCATCTATAAATGATCAATATAGGTAAATGGATTCCCTTTCCATGACAAGGTGGTCAAAGGGGTTATAATCCTTGGAAATACTTCCACAAAACTCCTATATTACCCCACCAAGATAATAATACTCTACAAATATGAAATTCCTTTAGGTGGATCCCATGAAATCACTACATGGATCTTTCCTAGGTCCATGATTAAACCATGCATAGAAATGAATTTTCCAAAAAAACTGAACCTCATGAATAAAGAACTAGAACTTTGAGATCTTAACATAAGTTTGGTGATCATAATGTAAATATAAAACCATCCTCAAGATATTAACATTCTCCTCCTATGATTCAGAGTAGATGAGTATGTTGTCGATTAAGACAACCAAAAAATGGTCCATGTACCGATAGAATATCCAATTAATCAAAGACATAACCATATATGGGGAATTTTTCACACCAAAGGAAATCACCAGGAACTCATATTTTCTATAGAAATATTGGAATTCTAGCTTCAAAATATAAGGCTCACAAACCATCAAATGGTGGTAGTATTATTAGGGATTGATCTTCCAGAACCATCATCCACCACTCAACAGGTCAAAGCGGTCATTAATAATTAACAAGGGGTATGTGTTATTTAGGAAAACCTAGTTTAGGCGATGATAATCCATAAAAAAGCCACAATATCTCATCTGGATCTTTTAAAAACAACATAGGGCTTCCCAAGTGATCGCAATGATTCTTATGAAGCCCTACCTCTGCAGACTCTCCAACCGCACCACTTGTTCTTGGAGCCCCATGGGGTCATCTGATGTGATAGATTAAACATTAGGTCATTGTTGGTGGAGGTCTAAATAGATGTCCATATCATTATGGGGATGTAAACCCAATGTGTCATATTATCCCACCATAATTAGAGAGAGTAGATATCTCACAACATCCATTTTTATAAGGGTAATACAAGACAACATATAAATCAGTTGTAACCTCCTACAAATTATCTAATCCTACTCTATTTGTGGATCACTCCTACTTAAGGAGGAAAACTCCATCCCATAGCCCGGAAAAACTGCCACACTCACAGTCAACAATAATATGATCCATTATGATTGATGACTAGTCCGTACTGTGGAATAAGTTATAGGGTTTCACAGAAACTATGGAAATATTTGGTTTGAGGATCTCTCTCTTCTTAGAGAAAGGTCATTCCATTGGTAAGAACATGCAACAAATGATCCTCTATATAGATCCTCCAACACAAGGGTTGATCAAAAGGGAATCCTCTAGTATCATTATGGTTTGAATAGGAGATACACAAAGGGAAATGTGGCTTTTGAATCTATGATAACAATCACGGCTGGAGCCATAGAAACACAGGTTATACCCCGAACCACACTTAGTCCTCTAGGCTAGAATTCCCATATACTGAGAGCTCATAATTTCCCTTCCATGACTACTCTCCTCAATAATAGAATTATCCAACACCCCATCACATCTACACACACTGAACATGAAAGTAAAAGGGACTCATCCACCATACCTTGAAACAATCAACTATATGTGGTACTAACATGTGCTCATGGTTTTGAATCATGTATTAAGGAAGGGTCTTAGTGGGGGGAGAATGCCTCTTCTTCATATGTCTGATGCCATACCAAAAATCCCCATCACGAGACTCGACCAATTCCCAATTTCATCCTATAAATTCCCTACCATGAGGATCACCATTATAAGGGGTCATATCGAACTGGGATATCCAAAACATAGGATCGATCCTGAACTCCACCACCTTATAAGGGAGTGTCGATCAACATGGATCTTGTGATATCTTTGTTGCTAGAATGTGTAATTCACACTCAGAAAAGTTATATCATCTTCTGGTACCATTGGAATGCACTTCATATCTACAAAGAGAACTAGTTTCGCTTAAAACCATTCGATTAGTCATGATCCATGCATGTTTGAAAACTCAGATCATTGACTCAAGGAAAGCATATTTTTCCTTGAAAGATGGCTCATTATGAAACCTTAATGAACTCTACCACTGGAAGTTGTTGGGTGTTCGAATCTAGAACACATCCTTAGCCTATTATTCTTGTATCAACCACTACATGAAAGGATAGGGTGCTACTACATACCCTCCTTAATGAAAATATATCATGCAATGGACTCTAAACTGAGGCCCCATCACTCATTATATCATCATTATAATATGGAAATAGATAACATGGCTGGTTGTATTCATGGAGGCATCTTGAAATTTATTGAGACATAAAATGATAGAATGAGCACAAATTTACTTATCAAGTAGCTAACTCAAGAAGGAATGTCAAATAATCAATCATATATGATTCATACAACAATGATCCTAGCAACCAATGTCTCGATATACCGATAAGACAAGTAGATATCCATGTCCTGATGAATGGATATGTTGGCCACCCATACCATCACTAGATTCTCTATCCTCAGAGCTACAATCGAGATACATTGACACCATTTCACTATTCTAAACCAAATACACATAAGGGGACCACTCTATAAAATGTACCAAGGAATGAAATGCTCTGATACAAATCTATCACACCCCAATCATAACCGAGGCTCGAGCCACAACTAACCAAATCCCACAACCATAGGCTAGGGGTGGAAACTAGCACCATAATTCATATCCTAAATTGGATTCATTTTCCTAAGTACCTATAAAAATACACACACAAATATGTCAATAAAAAACTATATAGGAATAAAAGAAAATGATTAAATATACTAGGGGAATAACTATGCATTTACAAACTATAGATAGTACAAGAGAACATTAGTGAAACCTATAAAGTAGAGGGAAAAATACATGCCCAACCAGAATGATGTCCCAACCCAAAAAAATTGGAATGTAATACACTATAAGAGCCCATCTCTTGATCTCTATGATGAGACCACCATACACGGTCCAAAGTACTAGGTATCCCTAACCTCCTCTATAGTCACCGCAAACCTTCCAATCGGCAGCATAAGACACGACACATGTGGGAAATGACAATGCATGGGTGAGTATATACATACCAAGTAGGATACCCCGAAAGATGACTAGGGATAATTAAGAGATACAATATAAATAGAATGAAAATAGTTAGTAAATAGGAATATGTTCAACCCAATGTTGGAGAATGAGAAACCTCATCAATGCACAATGGGATCAACATGGTTTGTAGATAGAATACACATCGTGTATTTTCTACCCATAGCTTTAGAGTAAAATAATAAAACCATCAGAATCTCAACATGAAAAGATCATGGTATTCCACGTACATATTGAAAACCTATGGAAGGAGAGTAACTAAATCCAAAGGTATATAAACAGAAGTATATATATATATATATGCTCGGTCAAAGAATCCCAAATGAGAGAGAAAGGTGGTCTATATTTCATATATATTCCAAAGAAATGAGTCAAAAATAGTTCTACAAGTCCAAAATGATTCCCAAAATATTGTGGATCTACTCAGAAGTAACCTTGTAAAGGAACACACATCTCCATTATGAGACATAGTCGAGGGCTCACAAACTCCATGTAGAGGACCTGCACACTAGTGCATTAGGGGGGGTTCTAATATGACATCATGAGGACCCATGAACTATCCAACAGGGGGTTCTACTCAATAATTAGAGGACCCATTCCCAAGAATATGGGAGGTTCCACTCGGTAGGTTGAGTACCTACACCCTAGTGTGAAAGGGGGTTCCACTCAGATGTCACGAGGACCCAAAACCTATCTGATAGGGGGTTCCACTCGGTAGGTATCTTTGTAGGACCCAAGACAAAGATTATGGGGGGGGTGTTAAACTCTAGTATCATGAGGAAATGGTCTCTATTAGATAGTGGGTTTCACTTAGTAAGTATCCCTAGAGGACTCGCGGCCTTATGTATTAGGGGTGTTCCACTTTATTCCCATGAGAAACCACACCCAATATTATAGTGGGGTTACACATAGGTGTCATGAGTACCCACACAATATCTAATATGAGGGATGTGGTTCACATGGTATGTAGAGTAACCATGCCCAATATGATGGGGGGGGTCCACTCTAGTGCCTCTAGTGATCCTCTTCTTGATCATTGTCATTGTCAAGTGTCACCAAAATAAGATTCATTCCTAAAACATTTCACATCATTTCCTAAAAGCCACAACAGAGGGCACCATCATGTTACACAATGAAAAAAATTTGATAGGATACTCATGGCCCAAAATCAATGTTCAGACAAAGGAGATATAGAATATTGATGTTTCCTAGAAAGGAGCCAAGGGGTATATGACATGTGAGGGGACCTACACGGTGTGTGGTCCCACTCCATCACCTATTCATGTCTTGGATTTTTTTGAATCACCTACCATGAATGCATTCATGGTGTGTAGGGAATATACATGGAATTCCCATGCCACTCAAGGTCTCGTCCATGTACTTTACCATGTCTGTTTAACCCAGTCCATGTCCATTTTATCCTATGTACAAATACAGTACATAATGATTCAAATTGTGTGAGGTCACATGGGATTTTGGGCTCCCGCATGACTTGTGATACTAGAAACCCACTGAAATCCTACCTGTCATATCTAGGCCCCAACACATCGTGTGTTCCTCAAACTGCACGCCTTGTAGATAGGATTTTCCATGAATCTCAGATCCACTCCATATGCAATAGATCTGTTCTTATTCCTTTATATATGGCTTCAAATTCACCTAAAATTTTGGAACCTACTCTTTTTTTTCATTTCTGTCCATTTGGTGGATGTAAATCAGTTCTATCAGTCCTTCGAGGTTTGTCGTTCGACCAATATGCCTCTGATCAATGAATCATCGAAGGATTGAACATTAATCATCAAAACAATCACCGAAATCCCAAAAATATCCTAGATATGTCTTTCATTCATCAATTTATCCATCCTATATGGATTATTCATGATTTTTGTGGTCTGATCAGGCTCGGTACCACCCGAAAATGTCAAACTGGGACTGTAGGGTCCGATTACTGAAGAATGTGAAACAATTGAGGGGGGAAAGCGGAAGACTAATGATTTTTCAAATTTTTCGTTGTGTTATTACCAATTATCAAGAATTGGGACTTCTAGAGTTATAAAACTAAATAATATTCAATTTAATCGATATATGATAAGGTCATAATAGGAATAGATCTAATGGGAGAATTGATATTCTCAATAAATTTAATCAAAAAATGGGAATAATTCACAATTTGATTATTCCTACCTAGATATTAGATCACTAATCCTATAAGAACATTATTTACAATTATTTAAGGATGTTTTTTCATTCTTTGTTCCCCAAAATTATTTTATCTAGAGTCTCGTCATCATCTAAGGAAATTCCACCAGCAGAAGGATGCGATAAAGCTATAGAATCCTTGCAGGGTTTATACGACTAACCCTGTATTATTCAACATAGTGATGTATTTTTAATAAAAATAGTTTAGATAAAATTAATTAATAAAATAATTAATCCATTGAACGTGCCACTGATGGTCATTTTATTTGAACACCCTACGCTAACATATTTTAGCTCACGCCTTCGGTAAACAATTTGTTTTGGACTCAACCAAGGACTAGGATTTCTGATCTCAGCTCCAATTTAAGATTTATTCCATTTAATTTCTAAAATTTCACATCTGTAATATAAATTATATTTAATATTTTTATAAAATTATTTTCGGGAATACCGGACCTCAAAATCGCACACCGTCTTAGCGCATGGCTCTTTAAATAAATATAGAAGTATTTGTAAGTCTAACAAGAAAAAAACTAAGTCTCTACAGAACAAGAAAATAAAAATTCTTGTTAAATAATATTTTTCTTATTTTATACTTTTTCAAAAAATGATTAAATTAGTTTCTATAAAATATGATCTCATTGATGTATCATATGACCCAGATCAATGAGGTATTGAATAATGACTTTATAAAATCTATATGGTTAATTATGGAGTGTATAATAATATGATGAGGACTCCAAAAAATGGATATTGGAATATGGATGGGGAGAAGAGGTCTGGAAACACAACATAAATATTATGGAGTGAATCAATGGAATATACATGGGGCTTCAGAAGATACCTATAACTGGCCTAGTTCAGGAGACATTTTATCATTGGGTCTAGTACTTTGTTAAAAGAGGATAACAGACTATAGATGACATTCAGTAAGGGATAAGGTATGGACGACACATTCAATGGGAAATTGAAAAGAATATTGAAGAAGATTCAACTTATTATGTTTGAATTTTCAACTAGCATTACTATCAATTTGATGTTTATCCATGTCAGGACCCCATGACTGGTAGATGTGGTCACGTCTTGTTTTTTTTACTAGAAGCGATCCACTGTCAATGTGAAAACTACCAAGCATTGTGGTTTCCATGATCATATACCACTTCAACATATGCCTTTGTAAACAGAAAATAGAAAGAATATGTTGATTCAGTGTATTAGATGGACATTATTTCTAACTGATATGTTACACCATGGACATCTATTGGGGAGTTTATAAAATTCCTAATTCTTGAAGACCAGTCGATATTAAAACCTGACATCAACAGCTTTTCACAGTGAGGGAGACCAAATTCCAGCATGATTTATAATGAGATGTGTTGGCCTCAAGAATAATGGAAATTATTGATATGAAGCATATTCCATCGAGAAGATCATAACAGGAAACAATTCCCTAAAATTTTTGGATCAAGTTCACACTTTGAACCATAATGATGTATTTCCTCCAATGTTAAATATTTATATTATTAATTACACAGTGTTAATAGAAAATCCTTCATTTTTTATAATTCTATGATATTTCATAATACTTTTACTATCAAATAATAAATAGTTGATTAATTATAAAACTATTTAAATAAATCACAAACAAGTTAAAAATTCCTAAATTTTACATCATTTAAATAAATAAAACATTCCTATATTTAAAGATCTTCCTATTACAAATATGTTTCACATGATAAAACCATTTTGTGATTCATAAAATGGTTTTCATAATATGTCTTTCATATTCACATTATAGGGAATATGTTGGAGTTGGTTCCCTAGATCTAACTTTTGCATACTTTATGATAACCCATATTCATTATATTGAATATTAATAAACCCCTAATCACATCATGATTGTTCTTATATGTTACATAGTATATGGTAATTTCCTAAGAGTAGCTACCAAACAAAAAGGTCAAAGCAGTTACCCACTATGATGAGAACCCATAAGTGCCACAATTGTATTCTTAAATGTATATCAAATAGCTAGATGAAAACATTTGAGAGACACAAATGATTCAGGCTATCAGGAGTGGATACTCATTAGGCATTGAGGTTTCTTCTCATAGTGTACACCTTTGGTTATATCCAGTGTGACTTATTTTGAGATTGAGACCCTCTGGTAGGAAATCCACATTTATATGTGTCATTGAATGTTCCTATATACAAATGGTTTTATTGATTTTTAGACATTAAGATTATTATTAATAGGTGTTATAAGTCATATACTTTGATGTATTCATGAAAATAATGAAGAAATATGTCTATGGTGAGGTAGGATACATTGGGTACATCACAATTAGTATTTCATTAATTAATAATGAGAGAAATGATTTTTCCATTCTGTTCTTTAATAAAAATTGATATCTTAGGGCATTTCATGGAAATGATATGGCCTAAATAAGTCTATGGACATGTTTTTTTATAGTCATGTTCAATTTATGAAATGTAAAATAACGAAACATTGAGAACATAGGTTGATGGAACCAGTATGCACCCTGCATGATGAGAGTTATCATGATAATTGGATTATATTACATGATAAACATTTGTATGAGGTATTATATTATTTCAGCATTAAATTCATTATCTATTGGTCCCATAGTGTTTTTCTAGGTTCTAACTTTCTGAATTTAGGCTATATCACCTAATAACCCTGAATAAAAGGCCTAGAGGGTGACACACTAAGTGTATCAAGAATCTCAATTAACTAATAAATTAATATTTAGTATTTAACTAGTTGAATAAATATTATACCCACACAAGGAAATATAATTATTCAAGTTTTCTTGATTGAATACATTCTGGAACTAATTATTCAAGATAATATTACGTGTGTAAAGCCCCAACCCCAGTTACCCAGAGTCGGTGAATTATTACATAACATTGGAATGATCACAAGAAAGAACAAATATCAAAAGACCGATTGGTTTAATAGCCTTGGAAACACTAGATATATTCATAATGTTTTACATTACATCATAAACTGAAAAACTACTAAAACAACATATTGTCTCCATAGTACACACTATTATCCCCTCATAATATCCCTACAGGTCATTCATAATTTACTTCTTGACATCCTTGGAAAAATAAGACATAGAAAAGGGGTGATCTAAAATGCCCAATAAGTATAACAATATAGAAGAAACATTCATAAATAAGAATTAAACATTTAAGGCAGTGTATAACTAAAAAAAAGCCTTTTAAACAAGAACTTCAACGTAGTATGGAAAAAATAAAATGAAATAATTCCATTTACTTATTCACATGGAAATTCTACTAATAGAATAATCACATAAAATATCAATAACCACTTTCATAATGATGGAAAGCATAATTCTAGACTATCATAACCACATAGCCAAGTCCTTGTGCCAAGACTACAAATAAGATTTTGTCAAGGCCTTGTGCCAAGACAGTAATTTGTCTCATGAGACCTACTGATGCATTGAGGAGCTATAGCAGGCTCCACCCGTCACTTACTAAGTCCAATGCAATCCTCATATGAAAAGTTTTAAACATAACATAAAAATTCGAATTAAAACTAGCATACGGAATGTCAATACATTATCCACAAACCATGAATGGTAAAAAAATAGCACATCCACAGTCAAACATAACTCATTCGATACAATATGGAAGATTGTAATGTATCATATTAACCTCAATCGATAATAATGCAGGATATTGACATAGATGAAAATAATCCTCAAAACAATTGGAGAGAAATATCCCCCTTTTTCTTGAAATCATTTAAAAGTCACACTATTTGTCAAGAAGCCATTTAAAAATAGATTTTTGAATCAAAGTGTCCCATACCACTTTGAAACATTTAAGAGGATTTTTAATTTTAAAATATTAATGTCCATATAAATTAATCCTTAAAACCATTTTTTAAACATGGACATTAATGAGAAAGATTTAGAAGAATAAGTCTTTAAAACATTTAAAATTGGTATTTTAGTTAGAGTTTCTAACCAAAAGAGAGACACTTGAATACAAATAATTGAGGCAATCAAAAATTTGTAATATCATGATAATAAAGGGATCCATGATATAATTTGTCAAAGTACATTATATACACCACATAAAAGTGATTTGGTGTATAACAACAAAGAATTCTCAATGGAATGTAAATTGAGATGAAATATCTCATAAAGGTCATATCCTTAGGTTAAGGATAAATCAACGACATAATTATGTGTGACAAATATAAATACACTAAATATGATTGGATATTCAGTGTAAAACAACCAAAGGACATTCACACATATTCTAGTAAAAACAACACCAATGAATTGGATGTTTATCTCAGCAAATCGAGATTGAGTAAAAATTACTCTTATCAAGTTCATACCGATGACTTGAGAATTTATCAATTGAGTGATTATGTGTATAAAAAGTATATCCACATAAAGGGGAGTGGAAATTATGACATAATCAAATGAATAGTGATTCCACACATAATCTTGGTGTAAAATAATCAATGAAGTATGCGTAAAGCCGAATGAGTGGAAATTGAAATTTCAAATTCCCTTATCGATTTGGTAACTTACGAAACATACACCCATGAAAGAAGGATAATACAATTATGATGTAAATATCCATAAATTAATGTATATTACACAATGAATACAATCATGGGCAGTACACACACCACATGCAATAAATAAGTGGTGAATAATGGAATTCTCACGGAATTAAAAGTGAGATATGAAACCCCTTTGTACTTTTCCCTTGGTCGACGATAGGTTAACCTCCTGTATAATGGTGAAATAATTGTTATTGAATTATAAAATAATCATTTATATTAATATGATATCATATATGATCTTTTAACATTGATTTGTTAATAATATCTTAGTATTATCATTGTTTCAGGTGTTAACTTACTCGTTTTCTTTTATATGTTTTGTTACGTAAGCCATGTTTGTCATGGATAGGTTGTATCTTATTCATTTCCAGAATTATATCAAGTCCTTAAACATTATTTTTAAATAATAAAATGATAATTATACTTTAATGGATACGATGGAGAATGAATCTCATCCTGTTCGTGGAGACGGTAGTCTGTACGTACGCACGAGCGACAATATCATTCTTTTGATATTAAAATAATTTATCATTAGATGGTATATCATATATAAAGAATAATTATCATGTTAAATTTATTATTTACATGAATTACACATCATTATTATACCCATCCGAATAATATTTTATTGAATAACAATTACACCACGACGTGGAGACGGTAAGCCGTGCGTACGCACATATGGTGACATGTTATTCAAAATATGGATAGAATACTGAATATTATTGTACCATATTTATAATAACATCATAGTATATATAGGATACTGGATTTATTATTTTATAATGGTAATAACAAAGAAAGAAGAAGTGGCATAATAAAGGAACTGAAAAGGGTGGTGAAATCATTACCTCTTCTTCGGGTTCTTCCTTTTGATTTGATCAAAAGGGATCCTTGGTTGGATTTATGACTAAAGTAAGGCCTCTAGGATGAAGTGAAAGATGTTGAGAGAGTATTTTGGCAGAGTTTGGCCGATCCAAAAGGCTTTGAATGTGTGAGTTAATGAGAAGGGAGAGTGACCTTTTATAAGAGGGGTGAGGGGCACCTTTGGAAAAGCTAGAAATATTATTTTATAATAAATTCATATTCGGTTTCTAATGGATCCAAAGTGTATTTTTTAAATTTTAATATGGGTATAGGTATAAAACCACCCAACCAATAGAATTTAGATAGATTTGGGTCATTATACTAACATTATCTTTAAGTATTAACTCTTAGTTAATTAGTTTCACTTTTACAATGTCTCTTTGTATTTTTAATTTATATAGTTAATAAACATACTATATACATCCAAGAGACCCCCAAGTGGTCCATTAATGATACACCTATCATGATATAAGTCTCTTGGCCGAACATTAGATTTTTAGGAATTTAATATCAATTAATAATATAATATTTGTTTTAAAAACTCTTTTATGTCAATTTTGAGACTATTCAATAGTTGATTTTTGTAAAAATGATAACAGAATTATTGCTTCGAAAAAAGTCAGTTAAATAAATCATAATATTTCATATTATCCTATAAAATTAGTTTAATTCATTAAAAGTCTCAAATTATATTTATTTTGGTATTTATAATATTAATTATTTTAATTTTTTACTATTATGGTAATTACTGCATCATCATTATATCATCAATAAATTAAATTATTTAATGTCTAAAAATTGTAAATATATTATAATTATGTAGGAAATCTTTCTATATTTCTAATAAATATTTATAGTCGAAAATCCAATAAATATATCCCTATGTAAAAATTGTTTTTCTAAAAGATATATGCTTTTGTCATTTTTGTATTCATGTTAACTTAATTAAAATAAAGTGTCCCTATCACTTACAAGTGGCACCATGAGGTCCCAAAATCGACCCAAAGATGCCCATGGTCGAACAGGTATCAACCAATAAGGTTAGGACACATTTTAGGGTAATTTTTCTATTATTATAATATTATTTTTTAACCCTTATTTACTGGTTTTACCCTTTAACCATGGTAAATAAAATATTTACCGAATTAATTATTCAAAATGTATAAAAATAAAAGTTACCTATTTAAACAATTTGAAAATCCTGATTCCAAATATGGAATCCATTTTTCCAAATTCAAAACACAGAAGTGGCAGAAATTAATTTAAAATTAATTCCCGTTGTCAAAACAAAAAGCGTGTTTTTAAGATATAATAACTATCAAAAGATTGATACTTGTTTATGTTCGGTTTAATTGTGAAATTATGTCCAATGACCAACATTGTATTAAATGGTAAAAATATATTCTAAATATACTTTAAAACCACTAAAATTCATAATTTATCACTATTAATTATTTTGATTAAAAAAGTTGTTTTTAATTAAAATTTAGTAATTTTCACTATTCATCAAAATATGAAAGTTATTCGAAAAGTACCAAAATTTCACCCTTTGCTAATTTCGGTATTCCGAATCCAAAAATGAAGTCCATTTTGAGGGATATAATTTTTAAAATTTCAAAAATTAGGTATTACTATTCATAACAGCTAGTTTGATTGGTTGTGGTGTGTTAGAATCTCAATGTTGCGTATAATGCACGCCATTGAATTATTCAAACGGAAACGTACCGTGGAATCTTGGGGTGTTAAAACGTGAACATAATATTTAATAAATATTTATTTTTTGTTTAGTGACAATAATAATTATTTATATATTAAAGAATAAAATAGTGATATTTTATTATTAAATAAATAGTCATTGTTCATGGCCCAATAAATAATATGGAAGAATATGGGACTTAGATTAATGGTCCGATGAGAAATAAAATATATTGAATATTATTTAAAGTAATAATTCTTATTTTTACTTTTCATGTTTAGCATATGATAAGAAATAATATTAATATTATTAAAGACACGGGGTTCCATGAGGATTAAATAAATAATAAAGGGCACTTGTTCAAATATTTATTTCAAACCCTAGTGGTATATAAATCTAGGTATATTATTTTATAATAGATCCAATTCATATTTTGTGCTTAAAAAAATCTTAAGAGAATCCTATGAACACCTATATTGATCCCTCTCTAATAAATCTCGCTAAAATGGAGGGGGACCTTCATCCACCATCTACTTTTGAGTCTAGAGAGATAAAGAAGAGTCCTTTGGAAGTGATTCCTCGGGAGATCAATGACGAATGATGTAAGAGATAGGATCTGCCATGATAGCACATAGAGATTCATATTGCACCGTTCTGAGATTCATGGAACATGTGTCGATCACCGTTAGAGGGAATCTGATCTTGATTCCTAGAACCCATTAATGGTACGACATAAATAAGTTTTCAAATCCATTAATAAAGAAAAAATTTCATGGAAGGAAATTCTTAAATTTCTTAAATTAAATATAAATAATATTCGACAATCCTACGCTTCAGTTCCGATGATTATATATTGTTTATATTATTTTATTCAATTTTATTGATCACGAGGTTTATCATCATTTAAATCATGGAATAATCATCGATCATAGAAAAATTAAAGTTGGGAAAGACCCATCAGATGCTTCCACTACACCTAAAACCTTCAAGTTGTACCAAAGGGGTCACATAATTATTTATAATTATATAAAGATAATTTATTGACTTGTGCATTAATTATTGGTTTTCAATTATACTTTAATCATTCTTAAATATAAATTATGAGTTGTTTTTTTCATTTTAATTTCACATAAATATAATAAAATTCATTAATTTTATGAAAAAAATAAATTTTAACATCTCGACCAAAGTTTCCAAGGAGTCTGTCTAGATAAAACAAGAGTATATTCCATGTAACCAGAGATACATTCCCTAAACTAAAATTTATTACAAAATTAATTAATTAAGAGTTAAATCAAGTAATGTGCATTTATTAAATGTGGTTAATTTAATAATACACCACATTTTATTGAGATAGATTGGTATATGGTCAATGAAAGTATACACTGTGTAACTTCAGTACATGACATGTAGTCCCTTAGTCATAGGGAGGGTGTGTATTCTCTTACATGGCCTACATGATTGGTGGCCATGCAACTCAGAGACCACACACCATGTAGACCATGTATACATAGTGAACTCCCATATTTGTTATGGAACAATTAAACATTGAGTCCCAATGCATGTGTTGTGGATAAATTGTGAGAGTAATACCATTCATGTATATTAAATATGCATGCCATGTACATTTACCTAATTAAATATAATTATAATTAATTTATTATACTATGAAAACCTTATCATCACGTACTTACGTGTGGTTATTATGTTGATAAGGCACACAATGTGATGGGTTTTTTATATATAAATGTTTAATTAATTTCTGAGTAATGTTATGATCTATATATTGTGTATAATTCATATTATATTTATTACTCTATGTGCATTAGTGAAATGCATTATACATAAAAAATCATGTAAACTGTATGATCATTAAGTTGATAACATGAATCATAACATTACATGATAGGAAGTTCATGCCACATGTCACAAGAGTAAATCGTATATGAGTATAATACATGATGGGTAGTTCAGATGGGTACTCACTGTGTGGACTTCATGGTATATTTTCATAAATAGTAAATTTTTAGTAAATTTATTTAATTTGATTAAATTTATAATGGATTAGAATATCAAGAAAATTGAGATAAAAATTAAGATAAAATAATTGATTAATTAAAGAGGTTAATTAATTGATTCATGAATTATTTGTATTAACTAAGAATGAATATAATTGAATGAAAATCTTATTAAATGAATAATTTTTTCTTTAATGTAGATGATCATGAGCCTAGGATAGAACGTTGTATGTGATTGCTTTCATTTACAAGATTATTAAGCTAAATTATTAGCCTATGTATCATATATCATCTCATTATGTAAGGGAAAGTATTCCAATGGTTTCATTTATGTAAACCCATTAACTAATATTTTTGTTACCCCACTTGCATGTGAGTAAAAGAATATGCAATGGATTGATCTCCCAAGCTAATGGAGGTGGTTCAAGTTTTTTTCAAAGGACAAACTGATCCAAGAGATATATATAGGTGGATAGGTGGAATATTTAAATAGAAACCATAAATAGTTCAAGGTGTTTTCCCCTAGGTTGGATATTAGTTTACCATCTTCTAGATAAACAAACTATTTGTTAAATCTCATGATCATGAAACATTATTATTTTATTTCAGTCAATATTCATGGTTATTTCATTATGGTTTCATTGTTGTGACCACATTAATTAATTAATTTACAATCATGAAAGATTAAAATAAAATAAATTATCTTATGCGTAAATATTATCTATGACATGGTTAATCACATAAGTAAATCCACTTAATATTAACAAGTATGTAATAAAGAAAATAATTTGAAACTTACACATAAAGATAAAATCACTCAATTATGAATGTTATGTTGGTATATAATTTCACTACTTCTGGTAAAATCGAACCATATTTCAAAGTGCCTAACCAACCAACGTTTGGGTACATTCAATTAATTAGAAGTTATAACTTGATGTTTTAGTTTGACTAAACTTATTTTACATCATGGGTTTACTTACAATGTATTACTTGTTGTAACTAAAATGAAAAAGTAAAGGAACACCAATTTGAGGATTTCAGGATCAGGGAGTCCACTCAACAGATCAAAGAACATTGAGTTAATTTATTTGTAATTTGGAATGCCTACCTAAAACCATTCAAATTTCTTGACCAGATAATGTTTGGGTGATGAGATGGGGAATATGGATCCATGCCACTATAATTTACAAGAAACAATATATTATGAATCCAATGGTGGGGTCTATTGGGTTTTGATAAAATAGTGGGATATTAATAAATATAATATTTATTTATTTGACTAAATTTTATCAGATAAAGTACTTAACCTCTGATCATCTTATTTCTATAAATAATAATAAAAATGAATTCAAACATATCACTTCCATATATACTTGAAAATGATAACCTTGTCACTAGAATAAATTTTCAAGATTGGAAAAGGTTCTATTGTGTTCTCTTGCACTCTGAATGGAAATTGAATGTGATGGAAGAACATATTCATGATACACCTAGTAATGAGGCTAGTGGGGAAGAATTATCCCTCTATGAAATCCATCTGAATGATTCTAAATATGTTCAATGTTTCTTTTTATCTTTCATGACTAATGAGATTTTGAACAAACATGAATACATGGATGTGTATATCATGTTATCTCACCATAAAAATCTATATAAAGTGAATGTGAGACAAGAGAGAAATGAGATCTCCAATGATTTATTTACAACTATGATTGGAGAGTTGATGCCAAATGGGCCTCATTTATCCATTCTTATTGGGTGCATTGAATTATTAGAAATCATAGTGATTAAATTATCAGATTTGTTTCACAAATATCTCATGATTTAGACACTACATAAATCATTCTCTAGTTTTATTATTAATTATAAAATGAATAATAAAGATAAGGGTCTTTCAGAACTTCTCACTCTAGTTCACCATTATTATAAGGACATGAGGTGTGAAAACCCTACAGTCCTTACAGAGAATAATAAAATTAAGAACAAGGTGTAGGGTTCTAGACTTATAAAAAGTATAAATCTCCCGAGAATCACCCTACCATAAAGAGGAAGATCAAGAGCAGGGGTAACGGAAAAAGGTAGTATGTTGTTCATGTGTCATGAAAGTCCATTGGAAGAATAAATACACCCATAAGAAAGGGATAGATAAAGTTGTGTTCATTATCAGATGTAGTCATCCAATATCTTCAAATTTTTTTTATGTAGATTATTATGATCACATTCTTATCTAAATTCAAGAACCATGTAGATTATAAAATATTGTTAGAGGATAGGTGGAATTTAATGTTTTCGATGGCGTGAGGCTGGATGCTATAGCCATTAGTGACTACAACCTTTCATTGAAAACATGAATGATATTTTATTTAATGTATTGTTATTATTTACCATTTGTTACTATGAACAAAACTTCTATGTCATACCTATATGAAGATGGGTTTATATTCATGTTTTGGAAATAAATGTTTTTTATTTTATAATGACAACATATGTTATGGTATCACCCAACTAAATAATGGTCTTTATGCATTAAATTAAAAAAACCAATTATTATAAAATAGACAATGGATCATGTTCACAAAACTCAGATAACATACGGCTATGGAATCACTATCTTGTTCATGTAAATGAGAATCATTTGAAAAAGCTTTATCAAGATGGTTATTTTGAATATTTTGATCTAAAACCACTTGGAATATGTCATTATTATTTACAAGTAAAAATGACCTAACCAACATTCATTGGATAGGGTGAAAGGGCCACACAACTTATAGGATTTCTATACACTTATGGGTGTGGACCATTTCCAGTAGAATCTAAATGTGCATATTCTTACTTCATAAATTTTACTGACAACTTCATTATATTTGGCTATGTTTACTTAATGAGGAATAATTCTGAGTCATTTATGAAATTCAATGTAATTTAGAATGATTTATAGAATCAATATGGAATGAAATTAAGAAGCATCAATTAGATCAAGGTTGTGAATATCATAACTAAGATTTTATCAGGTTTCTAAGAAGTTTTAGGATTCTATCTCAACTCACTCCACCTTATACACTATAGTGGAATGGTGTTAGTGAAATAAGGAACCAGACCTTGTTAGACATGGTAAGGTCGATGATGAGTCATTTAGATCATTCATTATTATTTTGGGGATATGAATTAAAAAATGTAACATACACACTAAAAAGGGTAATAATTAAAAAAAATAATGGAATTCCCATTAAGTTATGGAGTATAAAGAAACTCTTTTTATTCTATACAAATGAATGGGGTTGTGAAGAATTTTTTAAGGACATATTAAAAATAAAATTATAACCCTAGGAAAAAATATGTATCTTTATATGGTATCCTTTGGAAACAAAGGGATACTACCTATAAAACCACTTAGAAAAGAAATTAATTATTTCAATACAAGCCATCATTATTGACAGGGAGTATATACTCAAAAAAATCATAACAGAAATATTGACATAGATGATTTTGATGCTTAGATACACAAGAATTAGTATAGGAATAGATTCCAAAGTTCCTCAATGAAGAAGTAGTTCTTGAAACATAAGTACTACATTGGAGTACTATATTGGCAAGAGAGCAAGAGAAATGTGGTTTTCTAGACACTAAATATGGTGACTCATTATTATTTGAAAATAATGAAACTATCCTCTATAAGGAGGTAGTAGAGACCTCCAATAATACAAGATGGAAAGTAGCCATGAATTCTTAAATGGGTTATGTGTATGAGAACCAATTGTGGGTTCCGGTCGATGCTCCAGTTTATGCAAATCCCATAGGGAGAAAATTTGTATTCAAGAGAAATATAAAATTTAAAATTAAGGTAAATACATATACATTAAGGCTAATGTCTAAAGGGTTTAAACAACATCAAGGAATTTACTATGATGTAACCTTTTTACTAGATTACATGTTAAAATCCTTTCGAATTTTAGTTGTCATAACAGCTTACCATGACTATGAAATTTTGAAGATGGACCTCAATAAAGCTTTCTTTAATGGGATCCTTCCGAAATATATCTACAACCCAAAACATGATAGTTTTTTGACTTAAAGTTTTTCCAAATGTATTTGCAAGTTTCATATATCCATTTATGGATTGAGGAAAGCGTCTAGGTCATGGAACATTAGATTTGATGAAGCTATAAAATAATTTGGTTTCATTAAGAATAAATGTGGACCATATGTTTATTAGAGGTTTAGTGGTAATGTGGTTATTATCCTGGTAGTATATATTGATGACATATTTCTTGTTTGAAATTAAATAATAGTATTATAGTGTATTAATGTCTGATTAAACAAGTGTTCCCTTATAAAGTACTTAGGTGATGTATCCCATATTCTAGGTATAAATATCAATCATGATAGATCCAAGAGGCGGCTTGGACTGAATCAAGTCACATATATTGACTAGATACTAATGAGATATAGTATGGAATAATATTTGAGAGGATTTGTTCTAGTGTCACATGCTACACATATTTGTAAGAAAATGTTTCCTTAGGTGAAATAAGCGAAACAGATAATAAGTAAGATCTTATAAAAATTAGTGATAGGATCAATCATATATTTCATGTTAGGTACTAGAATTGATGTTGCTTATGAATTGAGCATTGTATGATGATATTAATTAGATCCAATAGAAAAACATTGGTATACTATTAAGGTTATCCTTAGGTATCTTAGAAGAACTAAGGATATAAGAATAGTGTATGGCGGAGACAAGGAGTTTCCCATAATGGGTTATACTGATGCTAGTTTTCAAATAAATCACAATGATCTAATGTCTCTAACAATATATGTTATATGTCCCAATGGACGATCTATGAGCTGGAAGAGTTCAATGTATTTAGTTTATGTTGATTCTATAGTATATTCCAAGTATATATCACCTTATAATTCATCCAATGAATAAATTTTGATATGAAACGTTTTCTAGGAGACTAATGTGGTATATAGAAGTAAATATTCTATCACATTGTATTGTGATGATAATAGAGTGGTGTCTCTTTCAAAAGAGTCAAGGACACACCAATAAGAAAAAAGATACTCCATAAGTATCACCTATTGGTGGATTTTTATCAAAGGGTATAATTTTTATTAAGAAGAGTTTCCATAGAAGAAAATATGTTGTTCCCTTTAAAAAAGGCCCATCTCATTAGAAGCATAAATATCATTTGAGAGATTATTTAATAAAGGTTCTTAGAAATTGGATCTAGTGAATGCGGGAGTCTGTTAGATTTATTATCCTGGAACCAACTTATTTGTACTCTTTGATAACCTATATTCATTATTTTAAATAATAATAAACACCTTATTATATCATTATTATTATTCAGTGGGATATAATATGTGATAATGTATTAAGAGTAGTTTCCACAATGAATGGTCACAGTAGTTCCCCACTATGATGAGAACATAGAAGTTCCATAACAGTATTCATAAATATATATTCTATAGATGGATGAAATAATTTGAGCAACACAAATCATTCAGGTTATATGCTATAGAGACTCATGGGACATTGATGAACCCTCTCATGGTGTACGCCCATAGTTATATCCAGCGTAGTAAATTTTGAGAATGAGACCCTCGAGGAGGAAATCTATATTTATATCTGGCATTGGAAGTTCATATCTATAAACATGTGTATTGTTCCTTCATCTTTATGATTATTATTAGTGAGTTTTATAAGCCATGTTCATTGATGTATTGATGAAAAACGTGATGAAATATATTCATGTTGAAGTTGGATATGTTGGGTTTGTCACAAGTAATAAATCATTAATGACTAAATTGAGAATGTTTTTGTCTCTTTTGATCCTTAATGGATGTTTATTTCTCAGGAAATTTGATGGAAATGATATAGAGTAAATAAATCCACGGACATGGTGTCCTATATGCAAGTTTAATTTTTAGAAATTCAAGAGTTGAAATATCGAGTGCATAGGTTTTTGGCACCAGTATGAAACCTTCTTGATTAGAGATATCATGACAATGGGAATATATTATATAGTAGATATATGTATGAATTATTATTTCATTTAATCGTTAAATTCTTTCTTATGTGGTTGCCTTGGAATTTCAAGATTATAACCTTGGACATTAAGTCGTTTCATTGAATTCCACTAAGAAATTGGTATAGAAGGTCACAAACTAAGTGTATCCAAAATCTAAATTAAATAATATATTATTATTTATAATTTTCCAAGTTGAATAAATATTATTCCCTCACCTGTTTTCATAATTATTCATGTTTTCTTGATCTCATATATTTTTTCACCAATTATTTTAGAGAATATTATGTGAGTGGAATATTTAATAAATATTTATTTGATATTTAGTGAATATAATATTTCTTTATTTATTAGTGAATAATGCAGTGATATTTATATATTAAATAAATATTCATTATTCAAGGCCTGATAAATATTATGGGGGAATAGAGGACTGAGTTTAATGGTCAGTTGAGAAATAATATATATTGAATATTATTTGAATAATTAATATATAATTTTAATTTTTGAGTTTATCACATGTCAAATAAAAAAAATATTTTTAAATAGATTCAGTCCCACGAGAATTAAACAAATAATAAAGGGAAATTATACAATATTTATTTCTAATTCTAGCAGTATATCAACCTAATTATATAATTTTTCAATAGATCGAATTCATTTTTTGTTCACAAAAACATCTATAGAAAATCTTATCAATCCCTAGACTTATCCCTCCCCAATAATTATCCCAAGGATGATGATAAATCTTCATCCCCCTTACACTCTCAAATCTAGAGAGATCAAGGAGATTCCTTTGGATGTGATTTTCAGGGCGATTAAAAGAGAACGACTCAAGTGATAGGATCTATTATGCTAGATCCTAGAGAATCCTATAGATAAGTTGGAAGATTCATGAACCACCTGTGGATCACTATTATATAGAGTTTAATGTTTTTTCTTAAAATGAAATTATAGTATGATATTATCCATTGTTAGATCCATCAAAGAATAAATAATTTCACCAATGGTAATTCTTCAATTACTGAAATTAATTATAAATAATATGTGAAGATCTTGTACTTCTGTTGTGGATTTTATCTGTTACTTATATTATTTAATTCAATTACATTGATCATGATGTTTTATATTGTGTGAATCTCAGATTAAAAATCCATCATGAAAAAAAATCAATGTTGGTCACAATCCATCACACACTTCTACTATGTTTGTGACCTTCATAATATTCCATGTACTTGTGCGATGACATGAAATCATAATCAAATTATCCATGTATAAATCATAAAAAAGGAATGTGATCAAATAAATATTAAATATATCATCATGTGATTAATAATACATATATTAAAAGGAACACCATTCGAGATCTAACATAGGGTTATACATGCTAGATATGAAATAAATCCTTAATCCATAAGGTGAATCCAACAGATATAAACTATGTGTGAACATAATAAATAATGTTACAAGTGTGCATAAGATGACCTTAATGCATAATAAAATTTTCCATAAATATATCATAAATCAAGTATGTGATAATATAACTATGAAATATACCATCATGTGAGAGATCATACATAAATTATATAGCACACCCTTTGGAAACTAACTTATTGGTATATATGATAGACAATAAACAAAGCCTCAATCCATAATGTGGATCCAACTAATATAACCTATTTTATCACATTACAAATAGTATGATAAGTACATGTCAGAAGAAATTAAAGGATAATCATACTATCCATGGATACACCATAATGAAAACCTGTGAGAAAATTACCATGAAATATACCATCATGTGAGAAATCATACATAAATGAAAAAGAACACAATTTGGGGTCTAACCTATTGGTATAAATTATAGACATGAAAGAATCCTTAATAAAAATGTTGAATCTAAATAATATAACCTATGTGTTCTTATTACAATATGACGGTTACATGTGAGATGACATGAATGCACAATCAAACTATCCACGGGTACAATATAAAGCAATACTGTGAGAAAAAAACTATGACACATACCATCATGTGAGAAATCATGCATAAATGAAAGAACACACCATTTGGTATATAACCCATTGGTATATATTCTATACATGAACGATATCCTCAATCCACAAGGTGGATCTAATTGATATAACCTATATTTGATAAAATCTATTTTTGAAGAAAAACCCCTTTAAAAACACGACTCTATTCCAATAATAATGGTGAAAAAAACTAGTCACCTTAAAAAATGGGGAATGAGAAAGATGAAAATAATCAAAGGTTGTTGAAATAGATGAAAAACACTATTCTAAAATCCTTAGAAATATGCTTTGAGAAACATGAATACATGCCCTTTTCTTTTGGTAAGAAAAATTTCATAAAACAATCAAAATAGGCATATTATAGCTTATATTCCACAAGTCATAACATTATGCAAACCATAACATTATATTTATATTTTACACATACATTAAATTAATTTCATTTTTATATATTGATATGGATGATACTACTCTACTCATTGAGATGCATAAGCATGTTTCACAAGATGTGCTAGTGGGTGTGAGGTTTAAAGGACCATGGTACATAAAGACCACCTTTATCAACACATTATACCTCTAGATACCATTAGACCATACCTACACTATGATGGATTATATGGAATTGATGTGTCTGATTATACATTTGTTGATAATCACCTCCTTGCTTCCATCACTGAGAGATGGAGACTAGAGACTAATATTCTACTTGCTCTTGGGAGAGATCACCCTCACCCATGAGGATGTGGTAGTTTTTCTCAGTATTTATACCCCTGTGGATACAATTATAGGACCCAACCATGGAGACTGGCCTGATCTTTTACATCAATTTCTAGGCCACGATATTGTAAGGATGATGTTGCTACATATGGTGAGGTGATATATATTAGCTGGATGGACATGCAATTCACACAGTTACCCACTGTTACCGATGAGAAAAAAATCATGTATTATTCCTATGAATATATCTTCTGGATCATGGGAGGTACATTTTTCATTGATCACTCTGGTATGCATGTCCACATTATGTATTTGAGGCTATTGGAGTAATTTGATTAGGCTAGGAGATACAGTTGGGGATCTACATGCTTGGCATATATGCACATAGAATTATGCGTGACATACTAATCTGATCATAGTGATCTCAGTGGAGGTGTAATCCTTATTCGGATATGGTCATGAGAGAGAATCCCTCCCCTCATCCATATAATTATTGGTCTAAATCATCATATAGACATGCTAAGTTATTCTCCATGTGGAAAATAGTATAAAACCTCGTATTAATTATTTTTTTATGATAATTTGAGTTATTATAATCCATTTCTTATTATTTATCACTTTTAGTGTTGAACACTACAGGTGGATTTAGGCACACCACTTCATCAGGACTCCATGGCACAATTTAGTTTCATACCATCTCATATGTGATATTTGACTACCAACCAATGTATGTTTATACATTCTTTTTGGACTAATAAATTTCATAATATAACATTTTTTTGGGAATTAGTAAGATTTTTTTTAATAAATGTCGGATTTTATTTTAGTTTTCATGGCTATTATTGTAACACTACAAGATTTCATAGTATGTTATATCTTCAAAGTAATTCAACAGCTTGCACTACACACAACAACGATTTCGAGCACACCACGAATTAACAGACTAGTCATTCAAAAAGTAGTTATAAATAGTATTATTTGAATTTTGAAATTTATTTATATCCCATATAATTTTAACATTAATATTTTCTTTTTCATCGATAATATAAGGATAAAATCACTTTTTTAGATAAAAGAAGAATTTTTTTTAAAATGCTGTTTTTTTGCCTTTTAGTGGAAAAAACTTTTTAAATCCAATATTTGACACTTTTATATATTCAATTTAGTGAAATTAAATTATTATTTATATGTGGGATATAAAAATTTAGTCTGGATAAATTTTTGGTACTTTTCTGATAACTTTCATTTTTAGATGAATAATGAAAAATACTAAATTTTAATACAAAGAAATATTTAAATTGAAATATTTTTTGGTTAAATTATTCATTTATGTTTTTTTAATGTATTTTTAGATTATATTTTTACTGTTTAATCCAATTTTGGTCCTTATAAGTAACTTCACTTTGAAATTAGACACAATCTAGTGTCAATCTTTTGATAGTTATTATTTCTTAAAAACATGCATTTTCTTTTGACAACTAAAATTAGATTTAAATAAATTTATGCCAATTATGTGTTTTGAATTTGTAAAAATGGATTCCATATTTGGAATTAGGAGGTCCAAATTGTGTAAATAGGTATCATTTGTTTTTAGACATTATGAATATTTACTCTAATAAAATATTTTATTTACCATGGTTAAATGATAAATCTAGTAAATAACGGTAAAAAATTATTATTATAATAATATTGAATTACCCTAAAACGTGTCATATTCCTATTGGTGGATACATATCAGACCATGGGAATCCATGGGTCGATTTTGGAACCCCCTGGAGCCACATGGGATTGACAATGACACATTATATTAATTAATTTAAAGTAAAGAAAAAATGACATAAAGATATATCTCTTAGTAAAAAAAATATTTACATGGGGTTATATAAGTTATATTTTTTACTATAAATATTCATATTAAAGATAAAATTATTTTCTACATCATGGTATTTTTTTTATAATTTTTAGACATCATATAAATAAAATTATTTATGACACAATAATGATGCAGTGTTTTCCTCATTAACAAATTATTTAAATAAATAATATTAAAAAAAATTAAAACAATATCGAAAACATGTCCAATTCTTATTGGATGATTTTATTTCAAACAATAGTTATTGTATCTTCTACTTTAATTAGTTTTGGACCTTTATAAACCTAAAATAATTATATAATATAATAATATTTTCATACTTTCCCAAAGATACCCTCCTCTCCCCTATAAAATCCCTCACCTATAACCCATTACTCACACATCTCAAGCCCCTTGTCTCTTACAAAATCTTCCCAATTAAGCTTCCAACCTCCCTCTCTTCCATTTAGAAGCCTTACCTTATGAAGAATGCACTTCAAGGAATCCAGTTGGTTCAAACCAAAGGGAGTTACCAGATTTTAAGGTAACATCTTCCCAAAAGTTTTCTTCTTTTATTTTAATAATCTAATAGTTTATTTTTATGATAAGGATTATATCTACACTCACACAAAACTCCATCTAATGGGAAAAGAACATACTGTTTCTATGGATGGTGAACTACTACATCAAAAAATGATGATTTTTCAATTATCTCCTACCGCCACTCATGGTGTTCATTAAGATGGAACTGTATTTATATGTAATATATATTAGATTTATATTGTTTCTATGATTCTGTATTTTATATTCATATCATACCTTTATGGTTTCCATAATGGGTAACTGCGATAATTTCATTTGAGGAAGTGCGGACTACCGCCCCTCAAAGTGATATGACTCCTTCATGCCATACGTGGAACATATAAAGGATGGAGTTACTGAAATTATATATGATATTTTACTAGAATTATAATATACC
Organism: Viscum album; assembly: GCA_963277665.1. Lineage (NCBI taxonomy): Eukaryota > Viridiplantae > Streptophyta > Magnoliopsida > Santalales > Viscaceae > Viscum > Viscum album. The sequence continues at coordinate 1,630,313,891 of OY728130.1, forward strand.
TATTTATCATTAAGTATTAATTCTATTAAAATATGAAATTTAAATGAAAGTAGCGTTCATGCACATGTACAACTTACCGTCTCAATGAATTATGCATTTCATTTCTTATCTCCAAATGTTATGTACTGTTATAAATACATATTTATATACCGGATATAATATATATATGATATCTAAATCATGAATATAATTATGGATATAAAGTAATTTTGACCACATGGACAACATGTAATTATAAGAAGTTTACTTTTGACTGAAGTACCAAATATCAACAAAATGACCGTTATGAACTTAAATGATTTTGTAATCATTATAACGTGCTAATAGGTGATATAAAACGAATAATAAACTTGAAAAAGGTTCTTAAGAAAGTAGAAATTAACATTATTTTACTATTCAAGAGATTAAATAATTAATAGGTCAAGTCAGACATGAGGTAAGGGTTAATTTCACAATCTCTTTATTATCCGAGGTTGTTTTTATGTAATTATCTACTAGGACCTCTTTATCATCCACAAAAAAATTTAAAAAAAATTTATTTCAAAACCTTTTTAATATTTACTAGACTATGGTTCAATTTTATTTATACCCTTATTTTAACTTATAAGTTTTGAAAGGAATCTTTCTGTCATTTTCCAAACAAGTTACTTTATGACATTTTTGACAAAATTAATGTAAGAATGTCTTTTTTTAACTTATATGGTGGGTGAAACTATTTTCGGCCATTATAACATAATCAAAGCTTCCATTACATGCTTATAAAAATATTTTAAAAATAAATGGTTTCTTCTATATTTATGTTACTTTTAAATGATTTTAAAATAAAAAAGAGATATTTATCTCAAATAGTTTTTAATTCATCTATGTAAACATCCTTTGATAGATTTTACACTTGTTTGAATGGTGATTTGTTATGATATAATCTTCCATATTGTATATAAGGTTTGTGATATGTTTGATTGTGGATGTCTTATTTTTATTCCATTCCTGGTTTATGGTTAAAGTATTGACATTTCGTATGCTAGTTTTAATACGAATGTTTATGTTATGTTTCAAACTTTTCATTTGAAGAATGTATTGGCCTTATTAAGTGACAGGTGGAACCTGCTATAGATCATCAATACATTTGTAGGTATCATTAGATAATTAGATGCGGAATTGGAAGAGTCCTTTCCCAATTTTTTATATGGTTTTGACTGAGGTCTTAATTATTTTTAGACATCTTGGTCGAGGCCTTGACAAAATGTTTTAGAATGTACTACATTATACATTCCCTCATTATGAAAATAATATTTATGGTTCATGTGGTTATTTGAAAAGTAGAATACCCACTACTATGTTTTATTATGGCATTATTTACTCAGCTCATATTCCTTCCACAATGTATTCTTGTTTAATATTTTTAAGTCATGTGTTTTCAATTATTTAACATGCCTATTGTTTATGTCATCTTCCGATGTATTTCTCACTCTTAATAAGATTTTGAGCTCACACATTTATTATGATTTATTTCACCAGGATATTAATAAGTTAGTTATGAGTGACTTGTAGGCATAATCTATGAGGGATGGATGTTTTTAATGGAATAAATTTGTGTTATATTTATTTTTATGTTGTAATTTTGAATTCATGTATGTAATATATTTTCCAAGAATACTAAACTGATCAGTCCTTCGATACTTGAGTCCTTGTAATCATTTCAATGTGTTAAAATAATTCACCGGCTCCGAGCTTCTGGGGTCAGGGCATTACATTTGTATCAGAGGAAATTTAGTACAATCTTTGGAAACTAGATTTAGATAAACATTGATTAGAACAAATTACCATAAGATAGACATTGAGGATTTTTATAAAAGAACTTCATAGAATGTTGTTAATGTAGATATTTTGTGTATTTTCTATGAAATACATCCATGTCTGGATATGAGAAGGTAGAGGCGGCTCTGGCACTGATGTATCTAGGAGTGAAAACTCTGATAAGGAGTATTGGGATTGACCCAAGGTATCCTGGTACATGGCAATGGGCCTTGCGGCACTCTTGGTTACAACACTCTTGAGGGATATGATTAGTATAATTCACATTTTCTTTACAAACCATTATGAAGGATTTATGATTATATACTTTTTTAAAGAATTTTTTTTATAATTATGGATTATATCGACAAATTTTTCAATTTATGTTCTATGTTTTACAAGTTTGGAATTATGTATTGTGATTAATAATCTAATATAGTGTATTCAATTGTTTAGAAATATAACCTAGTGGAAAGAATGGAAATTTTATCAACGCACATAATCAATGTAGGGATTTCCCTCCTACTCAAGATAATTATAGTGGAGCTTATGATGCAACTGGTGATGATCAGCTTATCACCATACTGGGATAACTCACTCAGGTTAGGAATAATTACCTGACCCGTATGGAGAACCCTGATCCACAATGTGAAGGATCAATGGTAGAATGATTAATGAGGCAACAACCACCAACATTCAATGGGAATACAAATCCACCTATAGTTGAGAAATGGATAAGTTCCTTATAGAATATATTGTATGCTATGGGGAGTAGTGAAAGGGAAAAAGTAGTCATGGCATTTTATCACCTCACGGGAGATTAAGATCAATGGTGTTCATTAGTTCACAACACAATGGAGGATGAATAAGTATCACGTATGGAATGGAGGGATTTTATAGAGAATTTCTTGAAAAATACTTTCCATGTGACCATCGAGTGGATATGGAATGGAAATTTCTATGTCTGATGCAAAATAGGATGAGAATTTCACAATGTATGAAGCTAACATTACAAGGTTAGCAAGAGATGCTGCAGATTATAAATGTAACCTAAGAAGTAATATTGATCATTTCATTGATGTGTTAAATCAATTTTTCGGTTGAGAATTAGTCTCACAATCCTTTTCATCATATGAAAATATTGTCTCATGTTCTATCAAGACAAAAAAGGAATTCTATATGTCTTATTAATATAAATAAAATAAAGAGAAGAATATATCTTCTTGACCACTCTGGGAAAAGAATTAAGGAAATAGGGAAGATGGGAAGAGTTGTGTTTCCAACTTGTGATTATTGTGGAAGGAAGCACCCTGGTGCCTGTCAAAAAGGAACGGGAGTATATTTGGTATTCTATAAGGAATAAGGGATCATGAATGTAATCAATAAGATTTTATGGTAATTCAGAGTGTTACCATGTTTTAAAAGAAAACATGATGAAGGTATTCACATTTAATTACGTGGAAAAAAGATCTTCATTGTATTTACCTTCCATATAAATTTTGGAATGTGAGTTTGGACCGAATTATTTTGGATAAGTCCAAAGGTTGGAATGAATTATTATGGACATTGGGTACAACTATTTATGGTTAAAACAATTCATAAAATTATTTTTGTATTATTAAAAGAAGGACAATGCAGAGGTTCGACGACAACCTGTTGCATCCGGTAAGGCCACAAGACTTGAACCCGTAACCTAAGAGCGATAAAGGTGAATCACCTACCACTGGCCTATGTGATTTCCTAGTTTGTATAATATGGTTTTTAAGTAGTCTGATAAACAAATTATAAATTCATTATTTTTCAAACCCTATACAAATAGGTTAATTATAATATTTTTTGAATTCCATTATCTTTTGGAGTGAAAGATGATTTTGTGGTAAGAATTTGTCGGTGGATGAAACTCTACATTCCAAGTATACTTTTTTTACTCTTATTATATGAATGAATTAATTCATAAACATTAGGGAAGGGATCTTAAAACCAAAAACGTGTTACCCTAATACCTTATGTTTTGGTGAACCAATGATATTTTAAATCATCATAGATTGATGGCTTTGAGGCCCACAATTTTACACTTGTTTATGATTGATTACCGTAATCACTACCTATATATATTTATATTTTTCCTCCAATTAAATGTCACTATGTTCCACCAATGTTCTCCTAATCGAGATCATAATTTGGTTCTGACTTTTTCATTTCACTTTCCCTTTTATTAAGACTAAATATTATTAACCCAATTTCTGATTTGAGTTTTCCATAAAGGTATTTTTCTATTATTGACCTTTTATTTTCAAAAAAACATTTCAAATTGTGAGGATGTAATTTATTGAAGGAGGGTAAATGTAATACCCCATGATTTCATAGTATGGTATCCCTTCAAAGTAATTCAATAACTTGTGCTACATGCAATACTGAGTTCGAGCGCACCATGACTTACAAAACTAGCCGTTCAAAAAGCTGTTATTAACAGTATTAAATGAATTTTTAATTATATATATATCCCATATAATTTTAACATTGATATTTTTAGTTTCTTAGACATAATATAAGGATAAATTCATTTTTTAGATAAAAGAAGTATTTTTAAAATAATGTAGTTTCTCAACCTTTTAATGGAAACCATTTTTTGAATCAAATATTTGACACTTTTTTATAAAAAATTTAGGGAAATTAAATTCTTATTTAGTAATGGGACAAAAAAACTTAGTTTTGATAAATTTTTTGTACTTCTTTGATAACTTTCATATTCTGATGAATAATAAAAAATACTAAATGATAATTGAAAACGAATGCTTTATGGAAATAATTTATATTTTTAAAATATTCATTTAAGTGGTTTTAAAGTATAATTAAATTATAGTTTTACCATTTAATCCAATGTTTTCCATTAGAAGTAATCACTTTTAAATTGGACATAAACAAGTGTCAATATATTGATAGTTATTATTTCTTAAAAACACGCTTTTTGTTCTGATAACATGAATTAATTTGAAATTAATTTATGCCACTTCTGTGTTTTAAATTTAGAAAAATGGATTACATATTTGGAAAAATTAGGTCCAAATTATTTAAATAGGTAACATTAATTTTTAGACATTATGAATAATTATTTCAGTAAATATTTTATTTACCATGGTTAAAGGGAAAATCTACTAAATAAGGGTAAACAAATATTATTATAATAATATTAAATTACCCTAACAAGTTTCATATTCCTATTGGTGGAAACATATCCAACCATGGTCTTCCTTGGTTGGATTTTGGAACCACAGGGAGCCACAAGGGAGTGATAATGACACTTTATATTAATTAATTTAAAGTAAAGACAAAAATGAAATAAACATATATCTCTTAGTTAAAAAATTTCTACATGGGGTTATATAAGTTATATTTCGATCTATAAATATTCATTTGAAATACTAAATGATTTCCTATATCTTGGTATTTTTTTATAATTTTTATACATCCTATAAATAAAATTAGTTATGGCACAATAATGATGCATTGTTTACCTTATTAACCAATGATTTTAATAAATAAGATTATAACTATTAAAAAATTTTCTAAAACTGTTCCAATTATTATTGGATGATTTTATTTAGAACAATATTCATCTTATCTTAAACTTTAATGAGTTTCGGACCTTTATAAACCTAAAATTATTATATAATATAATAATATGTTCATACTTTCTTAAAGATCCCCTCCTCCCCTTATAAAAGCCCTCACCTCTTACCCATTACTAACACCTCTAAAGCCCCTTGTCTTGACCAACCTCTACTCAATTATGCTTTCCACCTCCCTATATTCCTCCTATAAGCCTTATCTTAGGAAGAGGTCACTTAAATAATCCATTTTTTTCAAACCAAAGGGAGTTATCCGATTTTATGGTAATGTCTTCCCTAAAGTTCTCTTCTTTTATATTACTTCTACAACCCCCTAAACTCTTTTATTACTTTATTTTATAACAAAACTAGTATAAAAAATATACTAGGATGTTGTTTTGAGAATTATTAGAGGTACACTTACACACACCTCCATCTAATGGGAAATGAACATACTGTTTCTATGGATGGTGAACTACTGTCTCACCAAACGATGATTGTTGAATTATCTCCTACCGCCTCTTATGGTGTCCATTAAGATGGAACTATATTTATATGTTATATATATTCTATTTATATTATTTCTATGATTCTGCATTTTCCATTTATATCATACCTTTATGGTTTCTGTAATATGTAAATGTGATAATTTCATTTGAGGGAGCGCGGACTATCACCCCTCAAACTGATATGACTTGTTCATTCCATACGTGGAACATATAAAGGATGGAGTTACTAAAATTATATATGATATTCTACTGGAATTATAATATACCTTTTTATCATTATTTATTCATTCTATTAAAATACTAAATAGAAATAAAAGTAGCATTTATGTGTACTTATGACTTACCATCTCAATGAACGATGAATATCATTTATTATCTCAAAATGATATGTATAGTTATAAATATATATATATATATTGGATATATAATATATATATTCTATATAAATAATTAATAAAATTATGGATATAAATTACTTTTGTCCACAAGGACAACATGTAATTATATGAACATTACTTTTGACTCAAGTACCAAATATCAACAAAACAACCATTATTAACATAAATGATTTTATAATGATTATAATGTACTAATAAGTTATATAAAAGGAATAGTAAATTTGAATAAGGTTTTGAATCAATTATAAAGAAACTTTATTTTATTATTCAATAGATTAAAGAACAAACGGGTCATGTCTGACACGAGGTAAGGGTTAATTTCACAATTTCTTTATTATCCGAGGTTGTTTTTACGTAAGTATCTACTGGGACCTCTTTATCATACACATCTATGTTTTATTAAAAAATGTATTTGAAAACATTATTACTATTTACTATACTATGGGTCAAAGTCATTTATACCCTTCTTTTATGTTATATGTTTTTAAAGGAATCTTTCCGTTTTTTTCTCAAACAAGGCACTTTATGACAATTTCGACATAATTTATGTAAAGAATGTATTTTTTAACTTATACAGTATGTGCGGCTATTCTCTGCCATTATTACATCGTCAAATCTTCCCTTACAAGCATATAATAACATTTTCAAAATAATTTTTTTCTTATAATTTTTTTTAATTTTAAATGAATTTAAAATTAAAAGAAATATTTCTTTTAAATAGTTTTTATTTCATCCATGTCAACATCCTTTGAAGGATTTCACACTTGTTTAAAAGATGATTTATAATGATATAATCTTCCATATTTTATTGAAGATTTTTTATATGTTTGACTGTGGGTGTTTTAGTTTTATACCATTTATTGTTTATGGTTAAAGTATTTACATATCGTATGATAGTTTTAATATGAATGTTTATGTTATGTTTCACCCTTTTCATATGATTAATTTATTGGACTTAGTAAGTGATGGGTGGAGCCTGCTATAGATCCTCAATTCATTGGTAGGTATCATGAGACAATTAGATGTGGAATTGTCTGAGGCCTTTCCCAATTTGATATATGGTTTTGGCCGAGGTCTTAAAAAATTTTATATAACATGGATGATGCCTTGAAAAAATGATTTAGAATGTCCTAAATTATACATTACCTCATTATGAAAATATTATTGATGCTTCATGCTGTTATTCAGCTAGTAGAATACCCATGACTATATTTTATTATGGCATTATTTACTCAGCTCGTATTCCTCCTATAATGTATTCATGTTTATTATTTGTAAAGGTGTGTGTTTTCAATTATTCATCATGCCTAGTGTTTATGTTATCTTTTTCTGTATTGCTTACACTTACTGAGTATTTGAGATCACCCCTTTCTTATGTTTTATTTTCCTAGGATATGAAAAAGTTAGTTATGAGTGACTTGCAGGCATAATCTAGGAGGATTTTATGTTTTTAATGGAATAAATTAGTGTTGTATTTCTTTTCAAGTTGTAATTTTGAATTCATGTATGTAATCTATTTTCCACGAATAATTAACTGATCGGTCCTTCAGGGCATGATTACTTGTAATCATGCCAATATATTAAAATAATTCACCAACTCTGGGATTTTGGGGTCAAGGAATTATAATTATACTGGGATATATTAGACCAGATTCCTGCTTAATTCACTAATGGGATTTATGATTCCACAACTATAGTGTCTCTCATTCACTTTCAAATTAATGAGGGGCACTACCCAAAAAGAGTCACACACCAGTTTTTATTTTTCTAGTGTATTACACTTCCACCATAACAGTCATCAACACATTATTTTGTGAAGCTGATAGAGAGGTAGGACCTCTACTAGAGCTAATGACATGATGAGTTCTCAACCAATAGGAAATATGTAAATTATTTCATGTCAAGGAAATACATACAATGTGATTCCATATGTAATATTCGGCTGAGTGTTATCCATGGTGTAGACTGAATTGTATATATTATCTTACTGCACACTCTAGAGGGATTCAAGATCTGGTAAGTTAATAACATTACATTAGTTTGTTTTTGTACATTTTAATTCATTCTCAATTTCTTTATAGCATAATAGAGTACATCATATTTTCTGAATTTCAAATTTGAAGGAGGGAGAGGTTTTTAGATAGGCATTATACCATGTTGCAATTGAGTAGATGATGTCAGTGTATCATGTTATACATGATAGTAACTTTGATCATCCATGTGAGGGATATTATGTTATTACCCAAGGATAGGAGGTTCCCACTCCAAAACCTTATCCAATAGCTATTGATGTTGAAGATCTGTGATTGTGATGACAGAGATCACATCATGCTACATGTGATGCCACTTCTATTGTACTCGAAAAGGTTACACCTCTAGTTGTCCATCCACATTTGATTGCGGGTGTGAAACCAGAGGCATGTGATACAATTAAATTATCATGATATCCATAGTTTTCCCCAGGTATATCTGATCCAAACGTATACCAGTGGTCATTTTCCCTACAATAAATTTTCACGACTATGCATTCTTAGGCCATATGGTTCCCGAAGTAGTGGATAGAAGGTCCTTCCACTTACAAAATGGGAGAAGGATCATTTACACATGATGATATCCATATTCCTCCTTCTCCTAATGATTCACAGGAATAGAATCAAGTATTTGATGTTCCATTTCCTGAGGAAGATTCCTCTCCAACTCATTATACTCCACCCCAACACAGAGGTCGGTTATCTCAATATGGGTGTCCCATTCACAAGCCAGATTGTCGGATTCGGCCTCATGATAGACATTGATTGCAATCATTAATTTATATTATTTCTATTGAATTAATGTATTTAAAATAACAATGTATTCTATCCTCTATATTATTTTCTCTCGATCAAATTAGTGAAATTCTTTTTATTATCAACATTTTTTTTCACGTTTATCAATTGTATTAATTTTCATTTATATATTAATTCCAATTAAAATTTTATAAGATTTAAAATTAAACTACATGAAACATAGGAAGTCATATTAAATTTCAAGTAGGTAACTCTAAAAACTAATAAGATAGAAATTATAAAAATAATCTAATTAAAACAAAAAAATATCCAAAACATCAAAATATTTTTTGAAAATTAATTATAATTTCATTAATGTAATAAAGAAAAATTAATTTACATGAAACACACATTATTGATTAAAAACATAATATGTACACATTAAAAAATATAATCCCATAAATTATAGTATAACTAAATTCTAAAAGAAAATTTAAAATTGTGTAAAAATATAAAATTAATTTAAAATAAAAGGAATGCAAAAAAAATTATTAAATCAAAATTTAATGTTATAAAAGAAAAATATATTTTTCCATTAAAATTAATTTTCATTAATATTTTTTTAAATGATTATTATATTAACTTAATTTCTATATGTTTAGTAATTGTGTATAATTTTTTTTAGATTGTACTTCTACATTATTATGTGTAGACATTCAAAGTCTCCTACTTGAAAAATTATTATGCTTCATGTATGTGACTTTGAAAGAATATAAATTTTAAAGTTTAAATACAATATAAATTAAATTTGACTAAATTACTCAACATATAAAGGATAATTGAAAATTTAAAGAAATTATAATAAAAATCTAATTTACACATCACAAACTTTATTGCATAAAAACAAAAACATTACAATTTAAAATATTTATTGACATAAGTTTTATTCAGTAATATATTATTAATTACTTTACTATGATGTAATACTATTTATATTATTATAATTAAATTTTTTAATTAAATTATTAATAGATACTAATATTTTTTTAAATATTCATAGTAATAAAATAAAAAATAATAAGAATGATATAAATAATATAATTATATATGTAACTATTAATGTAGTTATGAAAAAAAATTAAAATTAATCTTACGTAAATTACTAATATAAAAAACTTTATTGATAATAAGGGTAATGATAACTAATTATTTATTTATATATTTATCTTGACAAGAATCCTATATAAAAAATAGGCATATGAAAAAAAACACTCTAAACACTAAAAAAAGTACATAGTCATAAATTATTGATACAATAAAAATTAACAAAATTTAAACTAAAAAATTAGGTCATTTAAAAGTCTAGTATTACTAATAAAAAAAATTAAATTATAAAAATAGGTGAATGATAGAAAAAGGATTAATTCCTTTTTCTTTTAGTCCGTGTGAAAGTTTTTAAGGCCCTAACACCTTACAGATCCATCCAAAAACCCAAATGGTGTTAAAGACATTAATGCCTTTCTATATTAGCTACAAAAAATAAACCTAGGACTATTTTAAAAATATTGTTTTAAAAAATAATTTATATAAATCATAAAAAATGAATAATTAAATTAAATATATTTTTCATGGTATTCAACATAGTAGCATTCGATATGATGAATTATTATGACAATTCACAAAATTAAAAAAAGAACAATTTAAAATAATAACAAAGCATTCAAAATTTCATAGAGTTTTACTCAATCAAACATAAGGGTCATATTAGTGGAATAAGATCATATTTATTATTTTTTTAACTATGTTCCAATAGTTAGAACTTTTATTTATTTATAATAAACATTCCAAACTTGATTCAATAAATAAATAAATAAACCTCCAAAAAATTTTATAAGGTACGCAATTTCATTTGACCGACTACAATACTTGTAGAAATTCATTTTTGGTTTTTCACTCTCATAAAGTTCATTCAACACATACAATGTTTTTGAGAAATTTCAGGGTCTATTAGATTACAAAATACTATTTTATTTTTTTTATTCATAAAAATAAATAAAGTGTGAATGACCCTAGAAAAGGAATTATGCATTGTTCTACTTAATATATAAAGGATGAAGAAAATAATATATATATATATATATATGGTAAATGATAATGATATGTGTTCACGATTAAAGAAAATATTTATTGTGAGTGAATTTATATTTTCTATAAATTATTTATAAATTTAGAGTGAAGTTAATTCTTGAGTTTCCATTTTTCTTTAAATATATATTTTATGAAGTTATTGAGAGTGTTTATTTATTTTTGTTATTTTAATTTAATAAAAAAAGTTATTCAATTTAAATTAAAATATTAATAATGAATTTTATTGAAATTATTTTTATGCAATGTATGCCATAATGACTAGAAAAAAAGGAATAGATACTATGATAACATCATTGATATTGAAAAAGAGGATGTACAAAATGCTATAATGATTTTATGATTAGTATTTGGGGGCTGATTGAATGGATTTCACTATACTCCATAGTGTTTTCAAAAAAATGAGTTTCATGGGTATAATCATTAATATAATTCTATTTACATGATTTTTTTAATATTTTGGATCGATTATTTTACATTCTAAATGATTCATATTATAAATTATATGAATTATGTGGAAGTAATTGTTTCAATATTTTCATCAAGACACTAAAAAAATACATTATCACACTTTTAACCTATCACTAAATAATATTCAATGTGAATTTTAAATTATATAAATAACAAACCCTATATAAAAACACAAATACGTTTAATAAAAATATTTATTGAAAACATAAAAATCAAGAATTAGTAATTGAACATTTTACATGACTTATTAAAACTAGAAAACCACTCATAATAAGATGTTGACTTAAAATTTTATGTTTCTCAAAAATATAGTATGCATGAAATGAATGTAGTGGTAGTGAAAAATTAGCTAGTAATCAATACATACATTGTGGCTTAATCATGCTTCACATTAATCAAGCTACATGATATAATAGTCAAAACCATTATTAATCATTTAGTATTACATATATTCATTTCCATCCTTTAATTTAGTATATTTCTTCTTTTAAATGAATTTTCTCAAGAATTTATTTTTTTCAGGGTGTTTCCTTCATTAGAAAAATAGTCCTTATAGATTTTTTAGGGGTTTCAGCACTTTTTTTCTTTTTTATAAATTTATTTCATGATTTTATAAGTTACAACTCATAATTTATAAGTGATTTTTATGAACATCCAATATAAATTATTTCCCATAGTAAAAAAATAATCAAAGTTCCCATACCCATACTATTTTATAACATTTTTTTGTTGTTTTCATTTTTAAAACATCACAATAAAGAGTATGTTTATAGGTGTTGTACTTCCAATTTATCTAATTGGTTGAAGAAGATGGGAAAATATAGTAATTTTTGTATGAAAATATATATTCAATGGTTAAAAATGATACACGAGGTCATTAACCAACTATAATTTTATAAAATGATCAATCTAAAAGGTATATATTGAAATTTTCTTTTTATATAGATCCTTGGTGTAAAATTCATTTGATATTTGAATTGCGATATTTTCTACTGTGTTTTTTCATATGGTTATAATAAAATTGGAGAATCATTATTAGTAGAATGGGATGATGTGAAGGATCTGTATAATAGATATATCAAGACATTGAGAATGATTTTAGAGAGATTTTATAGTTAGATACAATAAAGAATCAATTTTGTTCTACCAGTGATGAGTTATTATTATCTTTTGGGACTTGTGTTGTGGAGGAAATAGATTTGTTTTGAGATAATAACTCAGTTGCAACAAAAATATTGTGATAATATCCAACATAAATGAAGAATAAAAATATCCCATGAATAAATGGGGACAATATAATTTATTGTGGAAACCCCTCCAATGAAAAGGATTAAAAACCCACAGGGAAAACCCAAAGAATCTATTATGAATTAGAGAGTACAAAATCAAGTAGAAGATTGAAAATTAAGTTGAAAAATACATTGTAGAATACCTCTTTGAAAATTCACATCTTAATACACCTATATCCCCTTTGATAATTTCTAATTACAATATGTTACCATTTAGAGATCATAATGAAACATGCATCTTTATTACATCACATAATTGAGTAAGCCAATTTGTCGTTTCTCACTACTACCCAGGCCCAAAAACCATCACTCACATATCTTATGCACACCGCAAGTGATGCCACTTTCTCTTTTTATATTCCCTCACAATCCATATATATTTATTCAATAGGTGTAAATATATATATTTATATATCCACACGTATCTTCCCATTAAAAATATGTCATCACAAATATAGATATATAATATAAATCATAAAAATAAGAAGTATCTTCCAATCTAAAAAGGATACACATGATTTGGGATCATCATAATCAATATCTCCCTTCATCCTATCAAAGAAGAATATTAATTCCAACATGGTATATTAGATTGTAATCCATTTGGTATCATACCATCCTTCATCCTCTATAGAAAATATTATAATTATCTTTTGTAGCTCTGATAGAAACATGACAACTCCCTATAATATAGAAATTCAAATATTGAAATTATTTTAATATATTTATCTATAAAGTGAATACCAAAATCAAAAATATCTATCTCCCACATAACTATCATCACCAAATAATATAGATAATTTTCAGTAATTAAATTCTTCCTCTTGTCAACATCCTCTGACCAGTCTGAAACTCCATGCACAACACCTTGATATTTAATTTTAATTATTTCTTCACTAGGAATAGTCTCTGATAAAAATAATTTGGTTTATGACCTAAAACACATGCACTACTCTTATTTAGCTTCAAAACCTTCTTTTTCTTAGTCTATGGTCTTCGAATCATGTGTGATGATCTTCTATACCACAAATATGATGAATTCATATTCTCAAATGAATTAATCACATCACCACACACAATTACATCAATCCTATAATGCATTTCAACCATTATTCCTCATGAATATACCATAAATCCTCTAGATAATGTCTATCTTAAATTTTCAAATGAACTCATGAATCTATCATTATCAAGAGAACCAGAAGATAAAAAATTATGGCGTATACCTAGAACATGTCTCACTTCCCTCAACGTTAGCATACATCCCACATTCGTTGTGATAAAAATATCTCTAACACCATTAATATTATAAGAATCTCTATTTCACATCTTCAATCTACAAATTTCACCTTCTTCATATGAATAATACAATTCCCTCATCGATATAATATGGTACGATACTGCTAAATCAATCTCCCATTTATTATAAAGATATGACCTATGGCAATCAAATTTGAATGAAATTAAATCACACTCACCAAATATAATAATTATTCCAATATCCTCTGAATCAGTTTCATTCTCATTATTTTATTCCTTAATATTTTTTTAAAGCGTGGTAGTTTCTCCACACATGACCCTCCATTTCTCAAAAGAATCACTTAACATTTCTTATTCTCTTCAACTAACCTCTCTAATTTCCATGTCCATATCTCACTACCAAAATACCACTAATACCTTAAGATGCACTATCATTGGTCTTTAGTTGAGTCTCATTCAACAAAAATAATGAAATATCGTCATCCATCTATAGTTAATCTTTCCAAAACAATAATGTGGTGAAGAGATTATCATATGTATTAGATAACGAACCCCAGAGATGAAAGTATTTGTATTATTTTTCCATTTAAATAGGTACTATGTTACCATTATCATTAATCTTCACCTCTATATAATATCTCTCTATTATAAGTTTAGTGAAATCCTTCATATGGTTACCTAACTCTCCATTCATTGGTATTCCAAAACGATACAATAAATTTTCAAATATAAATAATTTGTGAGGGATTTCTTTTTATACATGATTTCAAACATCACTTATATATCCCCCAGATCATCCAGATTCATAACATTCAATATTGTATTATCAACCAAATATATCTTAATTGTTCTTATCGCTAACTCTCTTATATTTTTCCAATTACAATCACTCATCATCTCAGGCTTCTCTGATTTTTTCTTCGGTTCCTTAACTATCTTATAACAAACCAAAATATTTTAAACATGTTATTTTCATAGATTAAAATCATTTTTCTCATTGAATAGTTTGATTTGGGATAAAATCTCATGGTGTGAGTCAACCATATCCAATCAGTATGAAACATGGATAACTTATTTTGATAGAAGTTATTAGGGAGGAAATATATCTATTATGGGATAATAAACCAGTTGAAACAAATATATTGTTAGAATATCCAATATAAAAGAAGAAAAAAATAGAAAGAACATAAATGGGGACACAAAAAATTAACATAGAAAACCCCTCCAATGTGGAAGATTTAAAACCCATGGGGAATCATTGAACATTACACAATGAATTAGAGAGTACAAAAACAAGTAGAATCCAAACAATTGAATTGAAAAATACATCACAGTAAACCTATGTAAAAATTCACACTTAAATATGCCTACATCCCCCCCCCTCTCTCTCAAAAATAATTTCCCATGACAAGAAAAATCCCATAAAAGATTAAAACCCAACACGCGACGTCATTTCATCACCTCTTTGCATAACCTGATTTTCCATTGCTCTCGGCTACACAAACCCAAAATCTATCACCCACATAATTGTTTAAAATGGTATTTGATAACTCTTGACCATTAAATAGGACCTCATATGTCCCATATATCATTCAAGTAGATATAGAAATATATATCTCCCCATATTTGTTTCCATTAAAAATAATATCATCACAAATATATATAGAAAATATATATCTGAAAACAAACAATATATTTAAATATAAAAATAAACCCATGATCCAGACTGAACATCACCAATATCCCCCTTTAGCATATCAAATATGGAGATGAATTCCCATAAACTTAGTTGGATTGTATGATGATTGGTGTCACACCAATTCTTATCATATTTATAATATATGATGATTATCTTTTTAATATATGATAGAAACATTACAACAATAACAATGTGAAGATATTTTAAAATAAATATTTTGATGGTAGAATATGGATAATACATAGAATGTAACTTTCCCAATATAACCACTTATAGACTTTAATTTATAATTACTGTTTTTTGAACTATCTAGAGACTTCCAATCATATTCTATTCAATATGGATGAAAAATGTCTAGTTATTTCAACCATTAAAAATGGAGTTCAATTTCATGACCCCTCCCTCTAAAGGTACTCCTATAGGGTCATAAAAAATGGAAGAGAGATAATGACACTTGAGTCTCACCTCTAGTAGTCCCCAAGTTGGTGACTATCCCCAAAGGTATAAAAATCTCCCAATGGAAGGCATTACCCTCTATAATAAATAGGTTCGGGAGATAATATATCATTGATCAATAAAATCAATTACATAATATAAAAAAGAATTCAAAACCACCCAAAAATGCATGTATAAATAATGTACATATATATAAATGTCTCCAAATGAAAATGCATAATAAAATCTAAGGCATCGACACAACAACATCTCCAATCGTTGAGCAAGTAATGTCTAACACGGTCTATGGAGTCCTCTTGGAAACTCAAAAACCAGTTTCTATATATATGGGGGTGAGCATAAAGGTATTCTTAGTAGGATATCCAAAGTATCTCATGAAAATGTGAAAAGAGAATACTAATACACCCCTATGAAATGTGTATAAAAAACAACACCTAAACATTTTAACTAACTAAACCCATCTTCACAATGGAACTCTCACCAAATGATATGTCCACGTATAATAATATAATATGAGTAGTATCTATAAATGGAACCCCACACCACTTTACCACCAATTTTCCACTCTCACAACCCAAGATTAAACATTTTGATGCTCCCATATCTTCTGTATATCAAAATAGTGCAACACATCCCCACAAAAAGACCACATCACATATCCTCTATCTCATAGACACCTAATTTTTCACCTCCCATATTAGTCTAAGACACTTGGGGAATTTCATCATAGCCATATAAAAACCAACGTAGTTGGGTATTGTAATCATTAATGACAGAAGCCTCATTCCCTCCTCCCACCATGTATGACCCCCACCACAATCCACCTCATCATCTCATAAAATCATCACGATAGTGCACTTTTAGATTTTAGATATCACAACCCAAGCCTATTAGCCTCACCTAGAAGAGAGAGCAAGAAATAGGGGGTCTCCATCCATCCATCCTCACCACTGGGATGTTGGGAAATACGCACCTATATATATAGGTTTCAGCACAAGGTTCTCAACATGGGTGGGGTGAAAATAGAAATAAAAAGGTATATAATAAAATATTTAGTAGCCACATACAAGCCTATCCTAGGAGTTTATAAATAACATACTGACCAACTCACGATGTTAAACACTTTAAATTCTACCACTAAATGCACAACATCATAAAAAAAGACAAAAGATACATTTCATATTTCACCTCCTTTTCATTATCCAGTCAATCCAATTTTCAAAATTCCCATTTACCAACCAAATACAAAAAGAAAAACCATTTATTTTACATTAATTATCAACCATATTTATCCACATATCCTATTTCAAAACATTTGTTTATTAACCATTTCAACGTATCAAACAAAATAACCCATTCACTTCCTCATTTCATCCATTTCATTTGACATTTATCAGCAACCACATTAACCACACATTCCTTTATCATTACAAGAATTCATTACCCAATACTAGTACCTCCATTAGAATTTAACATTATAATTTAATTCCATCACTATCAGGGAATCTATCATAACACAAATCATTCTCATATTAGCCTCCATACATCACAATAGTGCATAGCCACCCCAAAACACGGTCATAACTCACCTCCCCATGACATGATCACACGTCACCATCACACTGCATGGTCACCCCTCACTCACATCACCCCCACATCAAAACCGAATATCACCACCCTACATTATGGCCACACCACAACAAATCAAATAGAAATAACATTTTACCTATTTAGGAAAAAGTGGCTTTAATCACATTCCACTTCTTTATTTTAGGTCATTCTCATACAAGTCATAAATAATAGAGAAACCATTTTATTAGGCCATATATACTACTTCACAAAGGTAAAAAAATTATATCCCCTCTCAAATGATACACTAGGTTAGAAATAAAATATTCATTCTTGATTCATGAACAAAACCATTATTATAAATGATGCTCATAAGGCTCAACATGAAGCTATAACCATCTGGTTATCCATTATCAATAATTTAAACAAAAATATCAAATACAATTAATTTTAGAAAAATAACCTCAATTCCTATGGAAACAAACTATTTGACTACCTTCTAAAATACATGTCAAAACCAAAATAAATAACAATGTTCCAATCAAATTAATATAGAGGGATATATGGTAGAGTGAGGGTTATGATTTTTAGTATTTAATTTATCCATTTTTTTACAGCTTCAATGGAACCTACACCTTTCATGTACCCCTCTTTACCCCTTATAAATTTAACACCTCGACCCCACAGAACCATTAAATTCCCCTTTCTATTATTTTTTTATATTATTTTAATTTAATTATTATTCTCATTTAACTTATCTCTATAATATTACATTTAACCCCCTTTAAAAAATCAAAACACTCTTCCCACATGCCTACCTCACCCTAATCTTTCCATTTCTCTATATTTTCCATTAAATTTATTTTGAAAACCCATCCCTCTCATCAGTACTCTTTAAATTACCTCTCACTCGAAATCATTCCCATCCCCCTCTTAAATCATATTATTTCCTATTCTTTAATTTCATTTTTTTCTATTTCACATTATATATTCTCTCTCTAATATATTATTCTCCTTCAATTCCCAACTCGCCTTTTTTTCTTATATGATGTTTTTTCCATTTTTCCAAAAACCATTCATTAATATATAGTATATATATGTATGACAATATATGTATCTTTATACTAATATATATATATATATATATATATATATATATTCTCATGTAGCTATGTGTATTTTTATACATATAATATAAGACATATTTTTTCTAATATATAATAATATTTATATGACAATGTAATATTTATATATACATATACATATATATATACATATATATATATATGTATTTATTTATATAAGAAAACTCACATTGATATATATATATATATATATATATAATTTTGTAAAAAAAGATTTGCTAACGTTTAATCTTAACCTAACTCATGTAAATATATATTTACACATATATGACTATAACATGTCATGTTATGAGAAATATTTTTCTAACATTTAGTTTCTTTGGATTCTTCCTAATCTCATACATGAGGTCTTCATTTTATTTATAATCTATTTTAAATTTTTCATTAATAAAAACTCTTTATGAATTTATTAACAACATTTTGCATAAAAAAGCAAAAATCATTAAACGATAATTTCTCAAACCCTCTTTACTTAGAAAAGAAGATAAATTAAGGTCTCAAAACATCATTGATCTTGCATTAAAACTCTTACAAATTCATATGGAATTATATTTCTATGATCCTTTGATAATAATTTAGTTTATCCTTATAGTGATACTTAAAAACTTATATTCATGATGATATTAATTAATCTTTTGGAAGGTTTTGTAAGATCATATCCTTCTAAATTCTCAATATATATGAAATCCCCTTTTGTGAGTACATTTAGTGCTATTAGTATCATTAGAAATCAGGCATCTATAATAGATTCAGTGGTGGGATAAAATTCATCTTTATTCTCTCATGTTTTATGGACCATTGAGTTTTTCTATGTATCTGTTTTTCATAATTACATGATTTGTAATTTTATAAATAATTTTAGAAATAGAAGAATCATTGAGGTAAATACAAGTATTGTGTATGAGTTTAGAGATAAACCATGTGTTATATCCTAATACAAACCTTGAGAGGGGGGGGGGGGGTTAATCAGAGTCTTTACCAACTCAAGTTTTTCTTTCACTCGATTATCTATTTATTGGAACTTGTTTTAGTGTTATTATGAACTATTGTTAAATATAATAATTAATTATTTTCTTACACAATCTATTTGAATCTCAATCATGAGTACGTAAATATAAAACACACAACATAGAGAAGATTTACATGGTTCACCTATTCAAGGTAACATTTAAGGACCATACACTTTTCATTGTTCTAGTATACCAAAAACCAACTATAATCTAACTCTTTCCGCAAATTCAATATTTTGGTGATATAAATCTTCGCCAAGGCTCATTGCCTATAAATTTTAGGTGAAATCACTCTTTACAGAGCCTCACTTCATGTATAATGGTTTAGCGATTATCTCACTACCTCATAAGGGTTACTCCCTTATACTCCTTCATACAATTCTCTAGAAGATATCAGTTTATATACTTGTAGTTATATTCTCATTTTATCCACATGATGGTTACTCAAATATCAAAATGTATACAATATGTAAGCTTCATCATAATTATTGTTGTGATCCTCCAGTGTAGACCACCTGGTTATCTCAAATTTCAAATATAGATATAATTTATTCCTTTTGTGAAGAGATAAATATTTGACCTCCAATAAAACTTCATTGAGACACTAAACTCTTCCAATAAAAGAATAACTACATAATATAAGATATCTCTAGTAATATTCATCTTTACTTCCCCCATCATGATATATAACTAATAATTCATCATCTCATGTCCTCCATTTTATGAACCCGATATAATAGTGATAATCTATCCAAGATTCCTCCTCCTTATCCTTCATAGAATTACATATCTTGATAGGATATACATAAAATCTACTTTATAAATATAATATTAAAGATAACTTTAATAAAAAAACAACTCAATCTTAATTAATTAAGATATTTACTAAAGATCATATTTCTATCCACCTTCTTTCTTTTTCCTTCGTCATCCTTGGAAGTCTCATTTTTTCTATATATTGTATGTGTTCATAGTTTTGTTACGAACTTTTATCTTTTTATAGTTCTAGCATTATCCATATATATTCTATCAAGTTAATTGAAATTAAAATTAAATCTCGTGATATTAATTACCTTTAACTTCCTCTACATCAAATTCAACCCTTATATCATCATCTAGTAAATATCCACCATTGAAATCTATTTAGAACAATGATTTATTTTTCAAAACGACTAAGAAGTTAATGGAATGTTAAATAATACAATATAGTTGTAACCTCCATTATTATAAACTCCATATAATTTCATCTACTCAAAATTTCTATATCTTGATCCATATTAGACTCAATATGGAATAGTTAGTCCACAACCACAACATTTTCCTTATTCACATAATACATGCATCAAAAAAGCCTACTCAACAACTTCCTATTTTCATTTCAAATCCAAAAAACCCATTAATCAAAATTTATTCCTCCATGGTGTGTTGATTTTCTAGGAACCCATTTAGACTAACATTATATGAATACTCCATAGTCTTTATTATTCTTATATACAGTGCATTTAATCTCATGTGTAGTCTAATAATTCTTATGTGAGGTCTAAAATGGAGTATGTTGTGTTTGTTTCTCTGTACCCCATTCTACATAATTTTGTTTCATCACATATACCCAAGTTACATAGAGTGATATGAATCAAATTAGTATTTTTTAAGAATTCAACCACTATGATCCCCAAAATCCAATTTAAAATGGATTGTATGCCATTTTACATTCTTTGGGTATTTTACAATAATCTCAATTTCAATATATATGAAATTACATCTACCATAACATGGTTTGAATGATCATTTCAATGGAAAATGAATCTACATAGAAATAAATTAAGAAACAAAAAAAACTTCTCCATACATACCATTTCCTGATACATCATGGAATATCTGGTCTCACCACGACATGTTGAGTTCTTCCTTCAACAAAATTATTCCATATGTCAATAGATAAATCCTTATAATCTCTATCTATTTCTAAATTCAAAATACAATTTAATAAGCACATTAAACATCATAAAATATCCATTGATACAGATTTCATATTTTCCCTCAATCTAAATCTTCAGAATCCATGTACTTGATATATAGAGATATCGAGGTTTCTATTTGAATATCTCCACTATTGATTCCCTATGAACCTCAGCACTAGGTATCCCATTAACATCCTAAAACTAAAATGCCATATATATCTATTATTATTTGTCTCGTACCACCACCACTAATCCTTCAATGTCTACTCATAATTAGGACATGTATTCAACAAATTAAGGCTTCAATTATTGTAAAAAGACCTTCGCATAACCCTAAGGTAACACACAAAATTTCTCATAACCATTGGTCACACACAAACATTTAGTGAAAACAATCATCTTTCACAACCATCCATCATCATACACCTTTAGGGATTTTCATCTAATCAACACACAATCTCCTAGTATAAATAATCACACCATTTGGATTTCAATTAAAATACCCCAACAAAATAAAATAACTGTAAAGAAATAGAGATAATCAATCCCCTATTTGTTTATGTACAAGACCCATCAATAATATGTATCTAATGATATTATTTTATTCCCTTTTATCAATAAAATTAAATGTGATCTACTTTATAGGATACGTCCTTTCTAATTCCCTTTTTTCATAAAAGTTACTGAGGTATCTTTATAATTTTCACTCCAAATTTTTTAATATAATTATTTCATACTATTTACAATATAGATCATAATATCATTATTTCTCTAAGAAACTATTGATTTAGAGAGACTAGACATATATTTTATTTCTCCTTCAATTAACCGACATATCCTTTTACCACTTGAACAAAAAATATAAATTTTGAGATTTAAAACTCTCCCCTTTGGTAACTAATACCTTCACAACATTCATCCACTTCATTTAGCCTTCAAAAATTTAAACTCTTTCAATAAATTTTTTATTATCATTAAGACCATTGATATTATTTCAAACATATGTTATTATAACTTAAACTTCAACCAACTTTTACCTTCAACTAAATGCTTCACAGGTAATTCTAATTAGTTAATTTACCTTTTGGAAATGAGTTTTCAATATATCCTATAATCCTACCAAGTCAAAACGTTGAATGGAAAACATAAGTATAAGTTAATATTTTTAATGTTTTTCATTTCACTCAGTTATATCCATAAGAAAATAAATCATGGGAAAATATATTCATAAAACATTACACTTCATGTGATCTCAATCACACATACATAAGAATACCAAAAAATAAGTAATAAAGTTCAATTATTGTGAGTTATTCTTGAAAAATTCTCACAACTATTCAGGAAATAATTATGATACCATTTGATATCAATGATCTTACTTTCATCATTGGGATTCTCCTCTGCCAGGTGATGCAAACCATCCTTTGAATTCTCATCACCAAATGTATGTATTTTTAACATTCTTAACACCAAATATTGGGTTAATATTCAATGTGGGGATACAAATTGTTGGTCATAACATTCCTTTTTTAGTAGATTTTAGTATAATGGGAAACAAAAATATTATTCCATATTATTAATTCATAAATAAAAAAGAGCATACATTCCCCCATTTATGTAGTTACTCTTTAACAAAGTTATACACATTCTTATTTAGGTTCTTTCACATCTTGGAAAAGGCCTAAATCTATTTTAAAAACTCAAATATAGTTTTGACGCTTATTACACTCCAAATCAGGTAATGTACCACCTATACTTAATCATGTCAGTGTGAATAAAAATATTAAATTTTTTTCCTTTTTTCATCATGGATCCTTAATATAATATGTTGATCATTTTTAGTATTTTAATGTTTTTTATCACTACATGTATATCAAGATTTAGTAGTGTTCTCTATTAAAACTCCATCACCAGAATTTTTTTCTTAGATTTTTTATTATCATTCAAAGTGTTATAGTATTTTCCATAATAAAAACTTATATATACTATAAAATTACATGTAACATGTTTTTGAATATTAATAAATTTCTTACCAAATCCTGTTTTTTATTCAATATGATGTAGTATGTGATAATTTCTAGAGAGTAATTGTCACACTAAAAGGTAATGATAGTTCCTTACTATGATGACAACCTATAAGTACCTCAATGGTATTCTAAAAATTCATGTCATATATCTTTTTGATATAATTTTATGGGATTAAAATGATATAGGATATAAGGGGTGGGGACTCATAATACTTTGAGGCACTTTCTTAGGGTGCAACCCTTAGTAATTTCCAGTACATGATATTATGAGAACATGAAATAGTAATAGGAAATAAATATTTATATATGTCATTATATTTTACTATTTTTGGATGTGTTTATTTATATTTATACATTAAATTGTTATTAATGGATATAAATAGTCTTGAACTTTGGTTTATTAAAAAAACTATGATGACATATGTTCGCAATGAAGTATGATACATTGTGGACATCATGAGTGATATTGAATTAATGAGTAATGTGAGAAAGTATTTCCACCTACCATTATTTAACATAAGTATAAATCTTAGTCCCTGTTATGGGAATGGAAAATCATGAATAAATCCATTTCTATGGTATTCTATGTGTAGGGAAATTTTGATAAAGTAAAAGAAAGGGATATCAAGAACGTAGGTTTATGATACTAGGATGCACATTTCTTGATTATATATATCATTATAAAGAGATTAAATTACCTAATAAGAATTTATATGAGGTTTTATATAATTGACACATTAAATTATTTATATATTGGTTATTTAGTGTGATAATATATGCTAACCTTGGACTTTGGGAGGATTATCTTAATGATACAGGAAAAAGACCTAGAGGGTCACACACTAAGGGTATCCAGAACCTCAGTTAATTATTCTTATTATTTACCATTTTTAATAAATATTAATTCCATACATGGTTTAATAATTATTCAAGTTTTCTTGATTGTAAATACTCAGTAACTAGTTATTGAAGAAAATATTTAGGAGAAACATATTTAGTAAATGTTTATTCTCTATTTAGTAAATATTATAGTTATTTATTAATTGTTGAATAATGTAGTCATATTTATTTACTAAATAAATATTCATTTATTCAGGTCCCGATAAATATTTCGGAGGAATGGAGGACAAAATTTAATTGGTTCTGAGATAAATCAATTATATTAAATATTATTTGAATAAATTTTAAACAATTTATTCAATAAGTAATTTTTTTTAGTATGAATTTTTTATACATGTCAAGAAAAATAGTAAGAATATAAGTATTATTATGTGAATATGGGATTCATTAGGGATTAAAAAAATTACAAGTCATATTTAAAATTATTATTTTCTAACCCGAGAACTATTTAAACTGAATTATATTATTTCTAACCTAAATTATAGAAATTGGTTTTAGTTGTTCACTAAAATATCTGATGAATTCAATAAATCCCTAGTGAGATCCTATCTAATAACTCTCCCATGAATAAAGATTTATCCTCCTCCACCATACCTCTATATGTAATTTGGAATAAGGATATTCCTTCTTTTAATATATTCTCATGGAGATCAAAGATGAATGACCCAAGAGTTAATATCTTCTCCACTGGCACATTGATATTACAATGGAGTCACATGGTGTTTAGTGGTCCATGTGTGGATCAACATTGGAGTTAATATATTCTTTATTCTTATGATGAAATGATGGTATGACATATATACATTTAAATATTCATCAATAAAAAACTAATTCATCACCAGATAGTTCTTCAAAATCATAAATTAAATACAAACTATTTTGCGATAATCCTTCATTTTGTTTAGGGTGTTCTTTATTCAATTAATCATTGAACTAATTTCATTATACAAGACATATAATTCATTTAAATCATTGAATATTCACCAATTATGATTAAAAATTTGAGTTGGTCATGCTCTACAGGCACTTTTTCTCTTCTTAGAACCATTATGTTGTATCAAAGGGGTCGCATAATAGTTTAAAATTATGTAAACATCATTGATTGATTTATACATTTATCATTAGTTTTCAATTATGGTTTGATATTTATTTAAATATAAATCATGATATCTCCTATTATCCTTATTTTTTCAATAAAAATAATAAAAATAAATTAATTATGAATGAATGCCATTTTAAGAACTCAACCAGAGATACCAATAATTCTGGTTGGATGAAACTTTAATACACTATGTTTAACCCATAGGTACACACCATATACCCATGTTTAATTCACTGAATGACTCAAAATCTAATTTCTAGTATAATAAATTTATTTCATGTGTTGTTTAATTAATACACAACACATATTTATCAATCCATCCTGGTTCATGGTAAACCAAACAATATGACATGAAACTTGTGTACTTGCCATGTTGTCAATTAGTCAAAGAAATTTCATACGTTTAATACCAAGAATGTGTGATTGGTAACTATGAAATTTGGATACCACAAAACTTTTATACTAGGTACATTCCATGAACAATGTTAATGTTTATGGAAGGACAACACACCACTTCCCTAGGTGTGTTCCACGGATAAATTACAATGGAATTATACATCACTCGTTGCAAGATAATACAAGCTATGTATATTACTCATTTATATAGAATTTAAAATTAATTTATTATATTATTTAAATCATATCAACATCTGTTTCATGTTTCCTTTATTTTACTCATACATACCATGTGATGGGTTATATATATACATATATATTAAATGTCAAATTATATTTTGTGTAATATTTAGAACTATATATCGTGTATAAGTCATAATGTACTGAATAATCTACAGACATTAAAATAATAAAACCTATAAATGACACATGTATCTGTTATATTTATTGAAAAATACATTCCAAGAAATTATGTGATAATATGTGTCAGGTATATTACATGTTACTAAACTGTATATGACAACCATACACAATGGGTAGTTCAAACGTGTACTCGTCTTGTTTCCTCCAAGGTACATATTTTATAATTAGTCAATTTTAAATAAACTATTTATTTTTTTAAAATAATGATTGATTAAAATGTCAATAACATTTTTATGAAAATTAAGATAAAATAATAGATTAATTAATGAAGATAATTAATTGATTTGAGAGTGATTTATCTTAAATAAGAATGATTGGGAATGCATGCAAGTTTATTAAATTCATAATTTGTTTCATGTATGTTAATGATAATGATCATATATGTGATTGGTTTCCATTTAATATATCATTTTAATATTAATTATAAGGCCTTCACATCATTTATCCTCTAATTATATAAGGGTTTTTCCCCATAGTTTACTTTTCTTTAAACACCCTAACCAAGTCTTTGGTTCCCCTCACCTATATGTGAGTAAAATATTATTTAGTAGATGAATATCCTAGGTTAGTGGAGGTGTTTTAAGTTTTTATCTTAGGTTAAACCATCCAAAGAGATTCATGGGATGATACATGGACGGTTATAATACTAACAAGGTTACAATTCAATGTTTTCCCCCTAGGTCAAGGGTTATTTTAGCTTCTATTAGATAAACTAAACATTAGGAGAGACTCGTGATCATACAACTTATTATATTAATTTTATTTTTATCAAGTTTCTTGATTAATTTAATTATGTATGTTTTGTCAAGATCACATAAATTGATGAATTAACTATCATACTAGATGGAATTAAACTACCTTGAATTATGTGCAAATTTTCTCTAACACATGGTTAATAACATAATTAAATAAAATTAATATTAAAAACATGTATTAAAGGAAAAATATAGAATTTATAAATAAATTTAAAATAATCCCTCAATTATATTTATAATGTTGTTATATCCTTCCACTAATTGGGATGGAATTGAAACATAGTTCAATGTTCTTGAACAACCTATGTGTGGGTGATTTTAATTATTGGAGAATTTCAATATTTAGTTTTGGGATGACATAAACTAGTATGTATTAAGTATTTATCACCTCTATGAGACATAGTTAAATTAGTAGGAAAAGTGTTAATTATGTCCTTATTCCACATTTCATGATTGCAGAGTCCACTGAACAGATCAATAAGATACAAGTTTATGGATTTGGAAAGTTAGACCTAACCAAATAAATTTTAATAGTGTGATAAACATTTTTCTGTAAATAATAAGATGAATATTGATACCTTCTAATAGAATATCCTTGAACAAAGATTATCTAAATATAATAGTCAGGGATATTAGGCTTCAATAAAATATTTGGAGACAAATGGATATTTATTATTTAATTTTATCAAATAATGTACTAAAATTATTCTCTTATGAATTATAAAAAATGTTAACCCACATGATCAACCATATCACTATAATCCATAATTGATAAGGACAACCTTCTCACTAAAACTAATTTTCATGAATATAAAAGAATATTCTACATTATTTTATTACATGAAAGGAACCATTCATGAAGAACCTAGCCAATAAACAAGTGAAGAAGAACTATATCTCTATATGAAAATTTTGGGTGATGTCATATATTTCCTATGTTATTTACTATTTTATATTTCCAATGATATTTTAAAGAAACATGAGGATATATATGAATATATAATCATGTATCACTATCATGATCTCTATTAAGAGAATGTGAGAAATGATATCTCTAATTCACTATTCATAAAAAATCTTGGAGAGTTAGTGCCAGAAGGGACTCATGTAGTCATGTTAATTGGAAGCATAAAGTGATTGGAAAACATGAACATTAATATATCTGATAATATGCACACATTTCTCATTTTATCTTCACATTCTAAAACCTTATCTAATTTTATTGTTAATTTCAATAAGATAAATAGTGAGAAGGCTCTTTCATAACTTTTTACTCTCATCCATAATGTCGATAAGTATAAGGAGTGTGGAAAACCCATAGTCCTTATGGTTAAGATGAAAAGGTTGAACAAGGTAAATGGGCCCATGATTAATTCAGAGTCTAATGCTCCCCAACTCCATCTATCCCAAAAGAAAAAATTCAAAGGAAATAAAATGAAAAATATGCATTATGTTTTTCATGTAGAATGATAGGAAACTAGAATAATAAATACAACCATAATAAAGTGAACGTTAAAGATTTTTTTTGTTATAATGTGTAATCAACATATATCTACACATCGAGTATTGGATATAGCATTTGGTGCTCATATATTTATCCAAATGTATGAACCAAGTAAATTTCAAAATATTGTTAGAGGAAGGATATATTTTTTAGTATACAAAGGGTCATGACTACCTTCTTTAGTTGTATTATATAAGCACCTTTTTTTCTTATATGAATTATTTTGTTTTAAATAATTGTTATTTTTTTCCTAGTCTTACTAAGAACATAATATCTATTTCATTTCATAAAATGAATGGATCAATATTGAAATTTATAAATAAAGAATTTCTCTTTTACAAATAAATAATTTTTTACATTATTAAAGAAATAAATAACAGTTTTTACATTTTTGGTTATAAAAATAAAGTATTAACAATTTATTAAAATATGAAGTTTGAATGAATCATTCAACACCCATTTATAGTATCACTGTCTTGTCCACATTAATAAGAAGTTTTCATAAAATCACAATTAATATGGTTATTTCAACTATTTTGAGATAGCACCACTCAAAATATTTCATGATTTTTTACCATTATATATGACCAAACCACCTTTTGGTGGAAAGAGTGAAAAGGATAGAGAGCTTCTAAGGTGGTATATAATGATGTCTATGGACCTTTTCCAAAAGAATCTAGAGGTTTTTATTCTTAATTTTAAACTTTTAATAATGGCTTTATTATATGTGGATATGTTTAATTGATGAGGTATAAGTTTTATTCATTTAATAAACTCAATGAATTCATGAATTATATAGAGATTCAACTTGGTATGAAGATAAATAATCTTTAGTTCAATCATAGAGGAGAATATTTTAATCAAGGGTTTATCATATTTCTATGGAATTTTTGGATTATATACCAACTCACTCTACATTATACACCATAGTGTAATAATGCTAGTTAAAGGAGGAAACATAACTTTCTTAACATTGTGACATTGATGAAAAGCTTTGTATATCATCCATTATCCGTTCAAGGATATGAATTACAAGTTATTTCACACATTCTAAACTGAACACCAACTGAGGCAGAAAATGGGATAATATATAAATTAATGTATGGAATGAAATTATTTTCTTCATTAACTTGTGTGTAGGTTTACAAATAATTCTACCCATGGAACAATTTAGAACCCTGAGGAACATTATTTATAGGGTATCCCATGGAAACAAGGGGATACTATCTATAAAACCCATCATATAAGAAAGTAATCATCATAAAACATGCACTCTTTCTTAAGTGGGATCACATACTCATAGAGGATAGAGGGAGAATGATTGAATTCAATGAATTTTATGTTCAAGGTATACAAGTGATGGTACACAAAAAATTCTATAGTCCCTAATTTAATATTTTATTAATGAAATAAATGTTCCACATAGGAGCATGATATAGTTAAGAGAACTAAAAATAAATATTTCCCTAGTCACCAAAGATGGTGAATCATTATTGGTTGAAAATAATGAATGTATATCCTACAAATAGGCAGTAGAGAGATCAAAATTTGTATGATTAAATGAAACCAGGAATTTTAAGATAGATTCCATGTATCAGAACCATGTTTGTTTCCTAATTGATCTACTAGTTTATGTAAACCCTATTGGGTGTAAATGGGTATTCAATATAAAACTAAACATGGAAGGTAATGTAAATACCAATAAATTAGGGATAGTGTACAAAGGGTTTAAAAACATCAAATCATTGACTATGAAAAATCATTTTCTATGGATTCCATGTTTTAATCCATGATAATTATACAAATTATAATAATATATCATGAAATGAAATTTTTTATATGTTTGTCAAAATAACATTCTTTAAGGGGAACCATCAAGAAAGTGTCCATATAACACAACCTGAAGGGTTTGTGACTCTAGTTGATGTCAAAAGGTTTAAAGGTTACAAATATACATTTCTGGATTGATGTAATTATTAAGGTCATGGAAAATTTGGTTTTAAGAAGCTATAAAATAATTTGGTTTCATTGGAATGAATTAGAGCCATGTGTTTTCAAGATGTTGTGTGGTTGTGTGGTAGTTATCCTGGTCATATATATCAATAACATATTACTTATCAAAATTTATGAACTAGTTTTATCATCCATTAAGGTCTAGTTAACCAAGAAATTATCCACAAATGAATTAGGTTCAGTAGTATACATTCATGGGATCTATATAATTCATGATATATTGAGGAGGATGAGTTGAATAAGTCACAGAACATATATTGACTATATACAAAATTGATCAAGAATGGAAAAATCCAGGAGAGGATTGGTTCTAGTGTCAAATGGTTTATATATTTCCAAGAAAATGTTTAATCATATATAAGAGTAGATATATTAATAGAAAGATAGAGACTCATTAATATCATATAAACTTCATGATTGGATTAATCATATATGCCATGCTATGTACTAAGATTGATTTCACCTATTCCTTGATCATGGTAGATATATATGAAGATAATCTAGGTGAATAACATTGGTCTATTTTTAATGTTATCTTTAGTATCAATGAAGTTCTAAGGAGTTATTCTTGGTGTAAGGAGGAGAAGGGGTCAAGTCATTAGTGATTATATTGATGATTTCATTAAAACAAATCAGAATAATAAAAGTCACAATTTGGATATGTATTTAGTATTAATGGAGGATTTTTGAGTCATAAGTGTTCAATGAACTTAGTTTTAAATAATTTTATAATATATTTTGAGTATATAGAGGCTTCAGATATATCCAAAGAAGCTATTTGGATATGAAAATTTATCTAATATCATGATGTGGTTCTTCTCAGTAATGACCATATCACATTATATTAGGATAATAATATAACGATAAATCTAACAAAGGATACAGGGTTACAGAAATATAAAACGTATATATTTCAAATGTATCACATATTGAGGTATTTTTTTCATAGTGTTGAAGTGGTAGTGAAAAAATTTTCCAAAATAAGAAAAATGGAATACACCTTTACTAAAGCCTTATCTTAGCAAAAGAATGATTATTATAAGAGAGCTATATAGATGAAGGTTATTACAAATTGGATTTATTACAAGTGGGATTCTAATAGAGTTGATTCCCTAGAACCAAATTATATATTGTTTATGAATACCTTTATTTGTTTTTTAATATTAATTAACTTATTGTAACACAATTATTGTTCTTCTATGTTACATAGTATGTGACAATGTGTTATGAGTAAATGTCACACATAAATGTTATATCAGCTCCATAATATGATGATAACCTATAATTTACAGGATATTATTCTTAAAATATATGTTATATATCTAGTAGATTTCATTTAATGGGATAAAAATTATATATGCAATTTGGGGTAGAGACTCGTAGGACTTTAAGGAACATTCTCATTGTGTATTCCCCTTGTAATTTCCAATGCAAGATATAATGAGAGCATGAATTGTCTGTAGGAAATCCAAATTTATATGTGTAATTGGATATTACTATCTACAGACAAGTGTATTGATAAATGGAATTTAATATTATTATTAATGGATATCATTAGTTGTTTACCTATAAGTATTAATGAAACACAAAATGAAATATGGTTGCAATGAAGTAGAACAAGTTGGGATTTTCATGAGTGATATTTAGTTAGTGAATAATACAACAAAGGATTCATCTCTTCCATTATTTAATAGATGTAGATATATCAGGGCCTTTTATGGGAATGTAACAACTTAAAAAATCCATATTCATGGTGTTCTGTGGGTAGGTTAATTTCCATAAAGTCAAAGAAAGATTCATCAAGAACATATGTTGATGACAATATAATGGAACATTATTGATTTTATATATCATGATAAAGGGACTATATTACACTATAATTATTCATATGTGTTTTTATGTCATTGTGACATAATCTCCTTTCCCCATGGGTGCCTTATATTGTTGATACATGCTAACCTTGGACTTTGGGAGACTCCGTCTAATTCCAATTTTAAAGAGGGCTAGAGGGTCACACGCTAAGTGTATACAAAACCTTAATTAAATATTATTATTAGTTAACATGTTTAATAAATATTATTCTTATACATGGTTTAATAACTATTCATGTTTTCTTGATTGAAAATATTCAGTCACTAGTTATTCGATAAAATATTTTTGAGAAAAATATTTTATAAATATTTATTTCTAATTTAGTAAATATAATATTTATTTACTTGTAAGAGAAAAATGTAGTGATATTTATTTACCAAATAAATACTCATTATTTATGTATCTATAAATAATTTGGAAGAATTTTGTACCGATTTCAATTAGCATTGTGATAAGAAATATATAAATAATATTATTTGAATAAATTTTAAATAATTTATTCAATATAATTTATTTAATTATTCCATGATTTTTTCACTTTTTATGAAAAATAATAACAATATTATTATTATTTTTGACATGAGGTTCGCCAGATATTATGAAAATGATAAGGTCCCATGTGCAATTATTATTTTCTAACCCTAGTAGTAAACCAAATTATATTATTTGCATCCTAAATGCTAACCATTGGTTTTGGTTATACACAATGAAATTAGTAGAATCCTTTGAGGCCATAGAGAGATCATCTCTAAAAGTTCTCTCAAGGACATAGAGAAATCCTTCTCTGATACCCCTATTTATTCTATAGAGAACAAAGAGAGTCCATTAATGAAATTCTTGTAGAGATCAATGATGAATAATGTAAGCATTATGATGTTCTATACCAACACATGGAGATTCCTTTGGTGGTTATCAAAGGTTCATTGTGAATTTGTGGTTCATTAATATATTGGATCTATACATTATTCATTTGACACAATGATGGTATGATGTAGAGATATTGTTAGATTAATGAATAAAGAAATAATTTATTACGAGGTACTTTCTTAACTACTTAAATTTATTATAAATCATTAATGTAATGATCCTGCCTTTTGGCATTAGTATTATTTCATCAATTAGTACATTAATTAATTTCATTGGTCATGGAATTATAGATCACGTACATCTTGGAATAATCACCAATTAAATTAAAAATCTTAGTTGGGTATACCCTATCAGTGCTTCCACTAAACCGAAAACCTTCACATTGCACCTAATTCTAATACTACTTGATTAATTTTATCTACTCTCAATGAAATTAGTCAAACACAATGAATTAAACCTTATAATACACATTCATCTCTATTCAATGCATGTACACAGTGGATCTCATGTCACGATTAATCCTACACCACCTCATAAATAATTCGAAAAAATAAATTACATGGAGATATGGGTACCCCCAACATCCTTAAGTTAAAGGGTTTTGTTAGTTATTATGTAATAACCCATTTCATTAATTTTCCATCCAAGTCTTATTAGTGGTATTTTACACATCTCTGAATGTTTCACTTATAATTATCCATATTTTATGGATCTATGTTCATCTCTTTTTTGAAATTTTATTCTCTAGTAAATTGTTTCTATTTTAATGATTTTCCTATTCATTATTTTAAATTCATCTTTTTACATTAAAGGAAAATTTCACTGATCTTTTGATCTTTATTTGTAGTGGCATGGATGAAACCACTTATGTTTTCCCCATTTTCTTCTTCTTCAATTATCATTTAGAATAATTTGATTTATTTAACCTTGATAAATCATTTCAGATTCCATTAATTTTATTTTTTTCAACTAGATTATATTTTTTCTAAAAAATATTGATTTTTTAATCCATGGTAGATGATATGATTAATCCTTTATTTATGATTGAGAGATCCTCCATTTCTTACTAACTTGATAATTATACAAAAATATTAATTGGTTTTTGAATAGAAACCCCTTTAATAATTAACATCCATGTACCCTTATTTTCATAAAACTATGGAAACTCATCGTAGAAGATCCATTACTTTTAATGTTTTAATACCTCACTATATATTCTATACACTCACACACAGTGTGTACCAATTTTCCAAAAACTATCAGCTTAATGTTACCATTCTCTGAGAACCATTTATATAAATTCTATTTGTATTTTTCTGTCTTTTCTATTATTAATTATTTGATCTTATTTGTCTTCTAGTTATTGAATCTACCATGGTGGGAGTATTCACCATATCCTTTCCTTTTAAGGATTTTATTTTTGACTCAAGATCCATGATCTTCACATCTTTATCCATCCACTGAGTATCCCATGGTTCTATTCATGAGCATTCTTCTCTTTCGTATTTGAACTTATTATAAAGATATGATTTGATATAGATCATTTTTTCTTTCAACTCTTCCTATCTATACATTTTATTTTTTAACTCCTATGAAATATAGTAAATAATACCACATTGATTATTTATTTTTAATCCAAATATAAGTGTCATACCAACCTCTATGTGTTTTTACCTCTTTTATTATCACATAGTTATTTCTTTTTTAGGTGCATGTCTCTTTGTTTAATATGTTTTATTTTCATTTTTATTGTTCTGATTTCGTCTAAATCCTCTACTACTCTTATTTCCTTACCCATTAAATAAAACACCATTATTGTTCAGATTTTATTTTTCATAAATTTTTTGGGTTTATTATAGTATAATATCATTTTTTATAGTTGTCTGTTTCCATATTTATTTTTTTATTCCTCACTGGGAAGT
The DNA here is from genome assembly GCA_963277665.1 of Viscum album. NCBI lineage: Eukaryota > Viridiplantae > Streptophyta > Magnoliopsida > Santalales > Viscaceae > Viscum > Viscum album. The sequence continues at coordinate 1,630,349,751 of OY728130.1, forward strand.
GTCTATTAGTTAGTGCTATCAACTCACTATTCTCAAATATTCTATCCTTTTACATTTATATCTAACCTATCATGCTTGACCGCAATTTTTTTAGTCATGATGGTTTCTTTGGTGGATGGGGATGATTTTAGGGGTATCGTAGATTATGATGTTCACCCATCAGTATGATGGTTTCACTTTCAGCAACTATAAGTTTTATTGTTTTTTATATTACTATTATATCCCGGTCACCTCATTTCGCAATAAATATTAGTGGAATTTATTATCTCTTTGTTTTTAATTAAATTCACTATAAATGTTGATGTGGATATTTATAAGGTCTGATTCCCATCTAGTTGCAACATGATTTTGCGGTGTATTTATCTTTGTTGGTTCTTCTCAATGGTGTCATTTTACTGTGATCCATTATTTCATTTTTTAGAGTGGTAATTTGGGTTGTTGGTTATGTATGATGTATCCTTGGTTAATGGATAGATGATGGTTCTGTATTTAACGTTTTTTCTAGACTAGGAATTAATGAAATGGTGATTTATGGTGTTTTGATGGTCTTAAGCTCTAATATTTTCAGTAGGATCACCAGTTTTTGTTGTCTAGAATGTTTTTGATACTATGAAGTTGTAAATAAGGGTTTTAGGATTGATACAATGTGTGATTATTGAGGTGGATCTACATTGGATTGAAGTACTAACTTCCCATTTATTTTATTTTTTAAATGTTTAATTTTCTTTCTATTATTTAGGATAGTTATCTATAATGTTTTCAATTTGGTTGATGTGAAATTTTTATTTTTTTAAGGGTTCACACATAACATATTTTTTTTTTTGAAAATACCAAATACGGTATTCACGGTAAGTATAATAAATTATATGTATGATTTCCAATTGATCTACCTTATCATGTAAGGTTAGTATCTTTCTATTAACACAACTTAATTAACTAGCAGATTGATAACATGATGTTACTATTATTTCCTCATTAGAGCACACAATTTTTTCAATATACATGGTATAATTCATATATAATGATATGGATTTATCTTTAAAAACAATTTTAGATTTAAATAATGTAAAAAAACCAGGAACAATAACTTCAATAGGAGTCTCAGTCTTTTTATGATATTTATTCCATTTATTTTTCTTCTTCTTACATTTTGAAATAATGTACTATTATTTAACCAATTATTATACTCTAATTTTGATTATATCTTGATTCATGGATTTTGTAACAATTTATTTTCAATAAAATTCTAACAACATCGTCCATATATCATTAAAATTCTTTTAGTAAGTTATTTACTTGAATAGAACCTCTTCCAAAGAATCCATTAAGTATTTCTTATCTCAATAATAAAACTCCAAATTTCATTGATCTATATCGAAATAATTCCAAGATAAATTAAAAAAAATATAATTAAAAAGATGTCATTATTGATTATATAATATATATACAAGTATGGCATGAACTAATTATACCTTGAAAAATGATTTCTATCAAATATATAATCTTTCGCTATATAATCCATATCATGAATAATCTACAAATATTTACAAGATAAATATGTTTGGTTGAATACAGAATAGAACTTGTTGGATTTGATAATACTTATTATAACAAAAGAGAAACCCTACGATTGAAGGGTGGGCATGAATTTGGGTGTTATGTAACTCATGTTATTCTTTCACTTGATCATCACTTTATTATATCATGTTCCCATGTTAATAGGAACTAATGTTCAATATATTAATCAATTACATTCATACAAAATCTCACTGAATCTAAATCATGATTGAACAAATATAATATACGTAGAATACATAAATTTTACATAGTTCACCCATATTGGGTTGCATCCAAGGATCATACATTCAACACAGTGATAATATGCCAAAAATTTACTATAAAATCACTATTTGAGTGGATAAAAATATTTAGGTCATTTCACTCCTCACCAAGGCTCACTTCCTATACAATTTGAGTATTGTAACTCCTCACAAATTAAACTTATTATAAAATTGTTTAAGGAATATCTCATTCCCTCCTAAGGGTCACCCCCAATTCCTCATTCGTGTACTACTATAAAAGATAGAAATTTGTATACTTTCAATTCTATCCTTATATAAAAAATATGTGAACAAAATCATAATCACAAATGTGATTCTATGGTTTAGACCATGTGATACTCGCAAATTTTGAAGCTAGATATAATAAAATTCTTGTGATAATAGATGAATATTTGATCTCCAGAAAACATAATATCTTTGTAATACTATTCTATGTAAATAATAACTCCAGAACATGTTTTATCTTCAATAAAATTCTTCTTCACTTTCCACAACTAGATATATAACTAATAATTCATCATCACATGTACTCTTCTTTATGAACCTGACATAATTGTGATACTTTTTTAAATATTCTCCCACATCATACTTATAATTACAAATATTTCACTGATATATAGAAATTACACATTTCAAATATTATCTCCATGATAACATCATTCAATAAACAAACAATTCAATTTAATTTATATTTTCAATGAATCCAATGATTTTGACAACCTTCCATGTTCTTCCTCTTTCTGTCTTGAAACTATGTATTCATTTTTTCCTATGTATGATTTTTGTTTATAGTTCTATTGAGAACATTCCCCTTTTTATTATTGTATAATTATCTATCAATTTTCATTCAAGAGATTTTAAATTCAGATTCAAATTCACGATATTAACTACCTTGAACCATCGTTACATTAAATTCATACCTTGGATAATATTTATTTAAATATTTTCCATTGAACTCCATTTATATTGATGATATTTTTTCCATAACCACTAAACATTTAAAAGAGTGAATGATCATGAAATATTGTAATAACAATTAGTTTATCAAACACTATAACATATACTATACTTTAAATTCCCATTTTAGGCTCTATATTAGACCAACCCTGACCTAGTACTTCAAATACCTTGGTGTAGTTCTTATTCATACAAAAAAACTATAAAAATAGTTGTCTCCATAATTAACATGCTATTTTCACTTAAAATAAAGAAAACATGATAATAATAAAACAAATTCCTCTATATTGTGGTTCTTCTCTAGGAACTCTTTTTTATTAACCTTATATAAGGCATCCAAACCATTTATTACTCTTAATTATAGACTATTTAATCTAAAATGTGTTCTAATAATTCTTACAAGAGGTTTAAAATTTCTTTTTTATAGCCATTTATTTCTTCATCATTTTACAAATATTTTTTTCATTGTGAAATTCCATGCACCAAAACATGGTATGAATTAGATACCTATTTTAATTAATCTTTACACCAAAAAAATCACCAAAACACCTAGTAAAATGGCATACATTCTATTTCATACTCTCTTTATATTTTATAATACTCACCATTTCAACTACTCTAAAACATTTTCTACCACATATTTTTTAGAATGGGCATTTAAAAACATAAGTTACTCTATAAAAATTTCATCTAAAATTAAAATAACTTCACTACACTTTGTTCAGTAATCTACCATAGCATATCAGGTCATTCCCTAAAATAGTGAGTTTTTATTAAACAAACTTCTTAAATTCATCATAGTATAATTACATGTAAACTACAAATATTTCCAAATCTATAAGATTCTTAAATATATACATTAATCATAATAAAATATATATTTAATCTATATTTCCCACTACACCTAAATATTAATCTTTTAATGACTTTCCCATTATAGATATAGATATATAGGCATCTCATTTCATCTCTACCCCAGTGATTCTATGTGCACCACCTCCATATATCATCCATGAATATCCTATAACATGAATTCCATATATGTAATTGTCAATCATTCTCATATCACCATCACTATGTCATTAATTTATACTCATTATCCATCCATGTCAACAAAAAACTGAAACATCTGTTATTATCAACCAATTAATCTCATAACCCCTTAGTAACACGCAATCCTTCTCATAAACCCTTGGTTACAAAAAAATATTTTTTTATAAAAACAATATCATTGAAATATCCATAATCCTCAAAATTATGTGATTTTTAAAAAATCCGACAAAAAAACCTCTTGGTTATAACATCAAGTGTTTGGAAACCAACAGATATAAATAAACCATCAGAGTGTTGCACCTTGAAGCTCCTTGAAAACTTATCATAAAAAAGGTCTATAGATTATTTAATAAAAATTTAGGACATTCTATAATGGCATTGGTTGTGATGGAATTATGTGGACCAATTGTGGGTATGTTTTTTTTGGAGATTGTAACACATTTATCTTAGGCTAATTATTTTAAATTGGGACTATTGGATATAGAGGTTTTTGTGATGGAACAACTCGAGTTGGATTGAAAGTGGGGGACCTATCCCATGACTAAAAATGTTTTTTGAACCACATCTATTTTTGTTCCTTTTGGTCCTATAATTTTTAACTGAGGTGAACCTAAAAGACCATGTCATTATTATCATAATATTCAATCAATTGGATATGGATACACACACTTATAAGAATGGTTATGGTATTGTGAATCTTTACCAGTTTAAATAAAATGTTAATAGATGGGATGTGTTGGATAGGTTTTTTATACTTAAATTAAACTATGATTGAGTTTTTATGAGGTGTATATAATTTAAATCAAAATCCATTTCCTTTTATAATGGCAATTGGATTGCAATGAGATTCAGTTGGCATTACTAGACTAAATCGACTAAGTAAATAGATAATAATATCCCATTTCATTTATTTATGTATGAAAATATAATCGTGAATTTATTTCTTTTTTTTAAGAGTGAATATTAGTTTATTAAACATGGGTTATGATTAAGGTTTGAATTTCAGTTTATGTAACATCTCAGCATGAATGTAAATGTGGTAACCACATTGAAACACCCATGGTCAAAGCATATGGACAGGATTCCATGATTTTATCTCTCATTTTATGAGTAGAAGAATCACATATTTACCTAAAAACGTCATGATATGAGTATCTAGTAAATTTAACCATGATTGTTTTATGGTTAAAAACATAATAAATCATAACTTGTTTAATCAATTGAAACATTCAATCTTCAATAATCAAATGAAATGATCAATAAACATTTGTGGGTAACTAATTAACATAATGATTAACTATCAAATGACCCAATCATAAATCCTAAAATGATAATAAATCAGTATTTTATTCAATCAAGCCTCATCATTAATCTATCAATCATCAATAAATAATGAAATGAAAAAATCAATCATTATTTTTTAATCAATCATAAAATGAAAAACACAATCACAGGACATTATAAATGAATTAATCATTAATCATCATAAAAAAAAATTATAAAACGATATAAGAATCAAATATCATTTTCTCACTCCTAAATATTATATTGTTTAATCAAATAATCAATAATCATAAAGTATCATTTTTAATCATATTTAGTGTTAAACCAATCAAACATCAAATGAAACAATCATCAACCATTAAAAGAAAAAATCAACAATTAATAAATTATGATTAATAAATAAATAAATTGTCACAAATAATTGTATATCATCACCAATCAATAATCATAAATAAATCAAAAAATGACACAATAACTCAATCATTATTCATAATTAATCAATCATCACTGTTTACCATCTATCATCATCAATACATCATCATAAATCAATCATCAAATGAAGAAATAATATATCATTAGTTTAATCATCATCACATTATTTAATGGATAAGACAACCACAACTGTGTTATTAATATTAACATGACCAATAATCATTTGTTTAATAAAATTCAATTATTGACACATACAATAATTCATGTGAAAAACCCTAAATTAAATTTTTATTTATATTTGGTCTCTACACATGTTAGTCCAATTATATCTTCACAACCCTCATTTTATATTTCAATCAAAGAATCATAAATGACATAATCATCGAAGATCACAAGAATAAATCACGATTAATTATTTTTTCAATCATTAATAATTAATAATCACATTTTTAAACATCAATCATAAAAAATTATTAATCATAATTTGATTATTTATCATTATTTTTAATCACTCAATCATTTAATGATACAAAAATTCATCATAAAATTATAAAATAAATCAATAATTAGTCATCATTAATCAATTAATCATCACCATCAATCATCCTCCCCCACTGTGAGCTTTCATTATATGGGTTTATTGATAGTCCACCTTCTAGTAGTTTTTTTTATATTTTAAAATTAGCTACTCATCCAGGTATTTTATTCATTATTTGGGCCAGAGTTATGAATTTATATGGTTTTTATATAGGTACCTCCATTATATTATTCTATAAAATCAAATTCATTTTATTCATATATATGATGGGTTACTCTTTTCAAGGACCAACCATATATTCTTCATTGTATTTATATTATAATGTATTGACTTGTTCTCTTTTTATATCACATGAACTTTATCTTGTGGTTTTTCTATTAGACTACATGTATTTTTAATATGGTGGTTAGCTAATAATTGGCTATATTTTCAGATATGGAGAATAAACAATTCTACTAATGATTTTGGACAAGAAAAATAGAAAAAATTTATTTTGGAAAATGATTTTTGAATGTGAAAGAAGAAATTTATTGAAACTCTCAGGGGCCAAGTAACCAATTTATGGCTCTAAGACATTAGAGATAGAGTAGAATGTTTAATATGGATATAGTATTTTTATCTAAAATTATATATGAATGTAAGGGACCTGAGATACTTAAATTGAGAATTTATTTTTCTAATGGATCTTTGGTTTGGCGGATTGGTTAATCGGGACAATTTTGTATTCTTTATAGAGATTATGTAAATGTTATTTTAAATCCTTATTCTCTTAATTGTATATTAGTGTAGGTGTTACAATTTTAATGAATAAATATAATTTTATAAGATTGTATGGGTGGAAATAATTGGGATATTATTGTCACACCAATGAGTTTATCGTGAATTTTAAAAGACACTATGAAGGTTTTTTTATTAGGGGTGAATTTAATGAAATAATATACGATTTTGAGAAATATATGTGAAATCTCTAGAAATAATACCACTTTAAATACATTTCAGGATATACTAGTTGCCACTAATATCATATATATGTGTTAAAATGGGACTACTTTTAGATGGTTTCAAGGTAAAAGGTTGCAGACGTAAATTTGTGAAAAATTGAATCATTTTTTGGGGTATAATGATTGGCAGACTAAATTTCCCCATTATAAAGTGACCCATTCCCCTTATATATTTTTATCATGGTTATACACACATTTCTACTAATCAATGCTTAATATATGGTATATAGTGACATCCTTTTAAATCTGCGGGTTTCTTGATAAATTTTAAAAAATTTAATGTACCAGTTCAAAAAATTTAGACTCAACATAATCCGTGTTTCAATGAAAAATTATAGGTGTTCAGAATTAAACTACAATATTAGGGAAGAAATTTTTTAAAAATTTTCTAGATATATATATTTAAAATTTTGAAAACTATTTTAAAGTATGCTTTTTATTGGTCAGTATTGATAATATATTACATAAAATTATTTATATATAGAAAGAGATGGATGAGAATGTTTTCAAAGAAAGTAGTATAGAAGTTGTGATTAATAGAGTAACATATTATGGAGGGGGTTCAAAATAAATCTTACTTAATAAGTTTTTATATATTTTAAGAAATAATTTCTACTTATTTTTTAAAATATGTGAGGGAATTTGAGTTGAATACATATTAAGAATTGAGATACTTATTTTTAAATTTTATCAATCTTGTTTTATATAGGTCAATTATTTATTTTATCTATGCTGAATGATAACATTTCAAATAATAATGATCCATGTATAAATGATCTCTTGACTCAAATTATTGATGATAAGGAGGTTGTTAAGGCACTCAGGTAAATACACTCTACTAAAGAATTTGTATGGATGGAATACATTCCCTCTTTTATAAAAACATATTGGGGTATCATTTGGTGTGATTTCATTAATATTTTTAATAATTAGTAGGAGAGTAATAAAACTAGAATGTAATATATTAATTCCAAAATCACCCTAATCATAAAGTCTAACAACCCTTCGTATATTATATAATTTCAACCTATTACACTATGTAATGTTATTTAAAAAAATTTATATGAGATTATTTATAATAGGTTGTCAGTAATTGTACTAAAGATTAAAATAGAATAGAAAACTTATTTCATACATGAATGCATTATTATAGATAATAATATCATCATAAATGATATATTTCATTCTTTGAAGAAATGTAATTCTGAAAGAAAATACATTTTGGCCTTAAGTCTTGACATGATGAAATATTATTATATGGTTTAATGGATGTTTAAAAACAAATTACGAAAATATTAGGGTTTAGGGTTACATGGATTAATATTTTAATGTAATGTATCTCAACAATGTCCTATAAAGGAATCATTGATGTTGATTTTTCATACAATTTTTTCCCATCTAGAGGTTTGTGACAAGGTTACCCACTATCTCGATATTTATTTATTATAGTTTTTTAATACCATTCTATGAATTAATACTTGTGAAAATTCTTATTGAGTTATCCATGGATCCAAGGATAGTGAAAAAGTCCAGTGAATTTTTCATTTTTTTCTTCCCTAATGATATCCTCTTAATTTCTAGAGAAAATATGGAAGAGTCCATCCCTATAGTTAAAATTATTTAGTAAAATGAAGAGTTAGTGAGTTAAAAATTGAATTTCAAAAAAACATAGACCTCATTCAATTAAGGGTTTTACATGAATGAATAATATAACTTTGAGTTATTTTAAAATTCCCACCTGTTGAGAATCATAAAAAGTACTTGGGGATGACAACCATTTAGGGGTGATAAAAGAATGAGGTTTTTTTTCATATATTGTTATTAGGTGAGAATAGTAACTTCAAGGATGGGTGGGGGAAATATATCTATGTCTAAGAAGAAAATACTCCTCAAATTGGAAGAACAATCATTCTATACATACATTATATCATTTTCTAAAATTATAAACCACGTTATTAATTATTTATACTCATTTTTTAAAAAATTCTAGTTGGTCTAAGAGGAAGGTCTTGAAAAAATTCATTGACATCCATGGGATAAGCATTGCATAAAAAAACACTGAGAGACTTGTATTAAGTAATATAGAAATTTTTAATGAATACCTTCTTTAAAAATTGGTATATGGAATGATTAAAAATTAAAATTCAATATATTTCTCAGTCTTCAAATAAAATAATTTTCTTTGTGATTTTTTTATTTATAAAGTGGGATTTTATCCAAGTTTCCATTGGAGGAGATTTTATAGAGAATAGCTTATTCTAATGGACGATATATATTAGAGGATTGGAGATAGAAGTGTGATGAGGGATTAGATTGATCACATGTTTTGTGATATTAGGTAAAAAAATGTGATATCCAACCCCTTATTACCATAGAGGACACATCATTATGTTATTTAATGAATGATGATTGGATGGACTGGAATTTGTAAAAAGTTTCTTCCTAGTTTATGATCATGATTTTCTAATTATTTTTTCTCTTACAATTTGTTCAGGATTCATTAATAGGAAAATATGGAATTCTAAAACTTGTAGATATTTTTTAGTTTATATATCTTACCATATTGATATTTGGAATTAATTCACTCTTAAAGTGTATATTTGGTAATTTAATTGGTGAATGTGTCTTCCTCCCAACGTAAAAAAATTACTAGAGATTATTCTACGGTATTTATCCATTAAATAAATTATTGAGTTATAGGAATATAATAATTAAGGATAGGTGTCCATTGTGTATGGATGTAGCTAAAAATATAGATTATTCATTTTTTGAGAGATATAGTTCATTAACACACCTTTTATTTTACAGAGGAAAAAGTCTCCCATGTAGGTTTCATTTGTACACTATATCTTAACCCATTGGATATCTTTATTTTATATTAAAATGATTTAGGAATCCTTTTCCCTTATATGGTACTAATGGATGGAATCAAATGAACACTTCTTTTATTATAAACAATATCCTTATGATATCTAGATTCAAAGGGTGCTGCATCATGTTCTAAATCATTTTTTATAATTTTAAATCAGTTCATTTCGTAGACATTTTATTGGTTGATCATACAATAGAACACCATGATTGGGAAGTTGCAAAATAAATATTGATATTACTATTCTGGGTGGTTTGAAAATAGTTACGAGATTTTTATAATGATATTATTTGGATTTAGTTCATTTTTTAGTTCGCAGGTCATTCCTGATGAATTGGAACCCACTCATCGAAGTGGTAGAAGAACGTTTGTTGTCTATCAGTTTTGTGAGAACAAAAGGATAGTCAAATATTTTCAAGGAATCTGATTAAAAAAATTCATTAATTCAATCTTGTCATGAAATGATATCTTTTATTTAGTTGTCTTAGTGGATTGTCAAATTTTGTGATTGTGCATGTGATTTAATGATTGTTGCTTTTCCTTTTTTTCAAAGGCAATTTAATCAAAATTTTCACCAAATAGATTGTTTTTAGATGGGAGGAGATGAAACGGTGTGTGTTGGGTGTGTTTATCCTTGTTTTAAGGGATTTATTTCTTAATTATTTTAATTATTAATGGATTTATACCTTAAAACATTAATCATCATCATTAATTCAATCATAAATCAAACATCAAATTAAAAAATCAATCATCATTTTTTTCAATTAATCATAATTTATTTCATCAAATTTATTTTAATTTATAGTTAGGTAGAGTATTATTTTTCTATGAGTAATAACACAATCAATCATCATTTTTTTAATTAAATATCTTCAATGACCCATACAACTATGCATGTGAGAAACTATGAATGAAATATGTATTTCTATATGAGTCTCTACTCATGTTAGTTATGAAATATCATCATAAACCTCATTTTTTATATCACATAAGGAATAATTAATCATTATATTATATGCATTTACTTTTTCCTTAAATCATCTTAAAATCATTGGATTTATGAAAAATGAAATAGGATTTCCTACATACACATATTTCAATCATATATTTATAAGATATTATGCCTGTTATATTATTATTATAGTTAGTAAACTATTGGGACTACATATCTAGAATGATTCATCATTAAATCAGTGAAAACATACTATTGTAGAATGTCAATAAATGTTTTATTGAGATTTATGTTTCCTTAACATTGGGTAATAATTCAATTGGTCTAAGGGTTAAAGATTAATACCAAATTTATAATCTTACAAATGGGTGACGTTATTATCCATTTATAAATCTATAAAATATAAATATAATGTCCTAAAAACATGTATAAAATAATTATAATGATAAAATAATTATAATAATATCATGTAACAATGCATTAAGGACAACCATAGTAATTTCAATCCCTAAAGAAATACTCCGAAACAATCTAACACCTTTTACATCTCCCAAATTTTTTCCCATTTAGTATCTTCTAACACATATAATATAATAAAAATTTAAATTTATCTTCATTAATACTCCACAAATAAATTCATATAAGACTTGAGTACCAATATAGTTAAAGAACATCATCTCATATTCTTACCATTGTAAGGACCTTGTCCCTAGTAGCCTTTTTTCTTGTGATTTTGGGTGTTGGAGTTGTTTGAATAAGGTTCTAAGTTGTTTTGGAAGGAAAATGGGGAGTTAAGGAATTCTAAACCGTGGGGACATGTGTTTTACCGTAATGGTGTCTATTGAAACGTAGTATGGATGGTTGTATTGTACATGTATCAAAGGAGTATTTTAGATCCACTACCATTTTTTTCATGGCTTTATAGTGGAAGTTGGTTGTTTTGAATCCTGGATAGGCTATTGTGACATGGGGTGGGGCTATGGTGTAGGCCCGATAAATTAGGTGGTGTGGAAGATCCTAGAAGAGGTGTATTTCTATATTCATGTTCTTCCATTTTTTGGGTATCTACAACATGGAGGATAGGCGATGTCATAACCTCCTTGGAAAAATTTTTCTACAACGTACTGGGTTATGCTACACCATAGTCGCTCTTTCCATTTAGTAGTATCTTTACTATAGAAGGAACTGTGTTCTTTGGATGCAGTTTGACCAAGAAGGTTGTGGTGTCATCCCTTCAGCTATGTATTTTTCCTCCCCTTGATATTTAATTATAAGTTGTGATCACGGAGGATAGACCATGGTAATTAATTTTTATGTTTTCTTATAAATTCCTCAATCCCCTCAAAACACACTTTTATTCCAACTTCATCTCTCAACCCCTAGGTGTCTGAAAGATAATTTTGAACGCCTTTGTAGCCCATTTTGATTGTATTTGACCCCCTACATCCCATCATTGAACTATGGTGTTATGAGTTCAGTTAATACTACTTTCATGTAGTTTCATATTAATTCAATCTCATTTACTTCCATTTATTCATTAAATGCTATATAGTTTTATCTAAAATGTTCTAATTGAGTTTATTTTGTTATATTTTTGTTGAATTTATAGGATTATGACCTTGGGAGATCATAGTTTCTTTGTAGAAAATGTGATCTAAGATCTACATTGACATTCTATTTCCATTTATATAATGTAGAAATCTTTTAGGTAGGGATTCATTTATTCTCCCTTTTATTTACATGAAATCATAAAGTTATCATACTTTATAATTTTGGTCGATGGTGGAATTAATTATAATAAAGGATAAAAAAATAATGAAAAGTAATGGTTTATGTTTTGTGGTCATGTGTTCTTCCACCATGACAATAATCTACCTTCTAACATACATGATAGTGTGTTATCTATGTTTTTCTGCTTAACATTTTGTGTATACTCTGGTTAGCAAGTGTTGTTTTGATAAAATTGGTAATGAACATATAGATGAAATTTTTTATTTTCTAAATAATTTAAGAGTCATGGAAAATGAATCCTTAGATTCTTGTAATTTTGATGGTAAACAAAATGATTCTTAATGAACATTCAAATTGATTTTCTTCTTAAATATTTTAATGTAATTGGATAAATATCCTCATTTTGTAATGCTTGTTTTGGAAAATAATAATAAAAGGAATGTTAAAATAGAATTTTTTTTCTAATTTTTGATGAAACCAGAATTTATGCTACTGACCATGTTTAATAAATCATTGTTTTTTGTATATTATGCCTTGGGTTACCCATAATTGTAACCTATAATATATGAATAAATTAATTCCATATAGAATATAACATATTTTTAGATAAAGAGAATGGCTTGGGATGAGTGAGCACACTTTGTTATGAATGACGAGTTCCTTGTGTTTTGGGTTTTTGAGAGACCGTTTTCATGTAATGTCTAAATACCTTGTTTTAGGGATCAGTATCCCAATAGACCTTGTTGGTGGTTTTATACCTTCAGTTTTTCTATATATGTGATTCTTTTTATGGAATGTGATGAAATCTTGGGTTGGTTTATGATATATGGGTATGGAGGTATGGGTTTGTGGCAATATTTAATGTATGTGACAGAGAGATGCATGGTGATATAAATGAGGGTGTCGGGGAGAGAACCAATGTTGACAGAATAGGTTAAATATGGGATTACCCATTGATGTTCATAATATTGGGATGCATGATTAATGAATCTGTTTAAAGGCCAGATAGATGGGTTGATTATTTATCTGAAATCCATTCCCAACTTCTTGAGGAATTTGGATGTTTTGGTTATTCATCTATTTTATGGTACCTTATTATGTTTCTTATAGTACCTAGAATAATGGAATGGTAGAAGAGTAGTTAATGTTTCAACCAATGGACATGGTGCTTGCTAAAATGTGAAATATGTTAATCCTCAAAATCCTAGACTCAGTTGGATTATGCCTAAAGAGCATTGGATTCACTTTGATGGGTAAATAAATTTAATTTGGAATAATGATAATTAATGACTAATGAATTAATTAATGTTAAATAGAATATAAAAATGTAAATAAGTAATTTAATGAGACTTCTCAATTTATTGTGTTTTTATAGTATTTCCAATTATTAGTAGTGGTAGCTAAGTGTGTGAGTGATGATAGCTATATTTGAGCCTAATAATAGGTTAATTATCATAATATAGCTATGATATATATTATATACAATATGTTTTGTGATTTCATATGCTACCCCACCCATGTTAGTGGGGAAACTGACACCCAGCGGACTTCAGGAAAGTATTTCCCAAAAAATATAGGTTAGCGAGGGATTGATAACTGACTTTTACCTCTATCCAAGCTCTCTTATCATGTTAGTATTCTGTGACAATATTTATGGTGGTTATTTTTTCATATATGGGTATAGAGTTTTGTAATGGATTATGTTTATTTCACACAAATGTATGTCTGGATATAGTATCCTTAGAATTTTTATAGGTATGATGTGTATGGTCTATGATTTATTAAGGCACATACATAGTGTATGGGATGTGATAGCATGAGGTACAATAACTGACATATGATACACGAAATACAGGTTGTGGTTTCTCCTGAAAACGACTTACTTTTTATATGGAGATGTGGAGTGTGGAGATGAGATGATCTGATTCATGAGGTGCATGTTGTGATACATAGTCTAAGTGTCTTAGAGATGGTTTCATTTGGAGAAATATGGCTTAGGAGATTTGAAATTACCTAAGAGTATTAAACTATTTTGGAAGTAGTAGTGGGGTACCATTTTTTATTAATATAATAAATTAACTATTTTATGACCTGGTGAGAGATAGTCAAGGTGAGGCTATGAACATACTATACATTTTTAGGTAATGAGTTAGGTTCACATGTTATTCACTGGGATTATGTAAACTTTATTTATCTGTTTCATGAGAGGATATGGGTAGGATCCTACTGAGTACACCAAACATACCCACCATATATATATAAACAATTTATCAGGTCAACAAGAGTAGGATGGATATATGGAAGGATACTACTAGATCTTGTTTCTTTAGTAGTCGTTTCTTCTTCTTGTTCACTATTGATTTTGTTTTTTCATACTTGTAGTTTTCCTTTCATTTTTTAGACGTATATGAAATTAAATTTAAGTACTTGATATTTCCATACCTATATCTAATTAGGAGTTGATTGGTTTACTTATCATATCTCTCCCTTCCCAATGCTCTTTTAGAGGATAATTCCTCCCATATTTAGGTTTATATACCCTCAGTGATTGTCACAAACCTATGTCCTATTGAAGGTGGGATTTAAGAGGTCAATGTCTCCCTTCCCTCATTATTAGCACAAGAGGGTTACCCTTGGTGGGAGGGGGTCATGGAATACTGTCACAAAAAAAATTAGGTTGAGTGATACGATGGAGTTTAATGTTAATCACAAGTGATTACTACATCAGTTTGTAGGGAAAAAATGTCATCTATATTAATTGGGTAATGAAAATAAGGGATATAAGTTGATACATGGGTATTTAGGGCCTCATGTTATCTTATTCACAAACCATTGTGTTTATCGAGCCTATTAATTGAACTGATACTGGTTTTGGGGTAGAGACCTTAGAAAGGATCATGCATCATTATTATTTATGCCTATGTTTGAAATGGGTAGAACTTATGATTAAGTTAATACATAAATAAATAAAATTAAAATAATTTAGTTAATGATAAATATTTAATATTACATGTTTTTGAGTCTCTAATTATTTTTTCTTTTACAGGTATGGCCCCTGGACAACATCGTCATCAAGTTCATGATGAAGATGTTCACCACGGTGTTCCACTAGATCTCTATAGAGTATGGGTCAAAAAAATGAAAATAAGAGTAGTGAAATCACTATTTTAGATCTATATTTCCTATATGTATAAAGGATCCGTCTCAAACTCTATGATAAAAGACAGGTTGGTGGAGGTTGAGATAGTTTCAGTTTACTCTATGCTCGAAATAAGTAGTGTGTTTCGTTGGTTGTGATGATACTACATGGGGCAGTAGTTCCACGCTATAATGAGAACCCATAAGTGCTACAACAATATTCTTAAATATATGTTCTATAGGTAGATTATATCATTTGAGGTAAAAATTGATACATTTTATCATGGGCGGATACTAATAGGACTTTGAAGAACATTCTCATGGTGTATTCCCTTTGTAATATCCAGCGTAGGATATTATGAGAATGAGGCCTAATAATAGGAAATCTATATTTATATGAATCATTTCATGTTCTTATATGAGGATTTTTTTGTTGATCCTTAGAATTTATTATTATTATTAATGAATATTATAATTCATGTACTTTGATGTATTAATGAAAAATGTGATGAAATATGTTTGTGGTGAGGAAGGATACATTGGATGCGACATGAGTAATATTGTATTAATGAAAAATTAAATAAAGTATTTTTCCCTAATATTATTTAATGAAAGTTTATATATCATTCCCTTTGATAGAAATTATTTATTCTAAATAAATCCATTTCCATGGCATTCTATGGGAAATTTTAATTTATGAAAAGATAAGGTAAGAGACATCAAGAACATAGGATGATGGCACATGCATGAAACATGCTTGATTAGAGATGTAATTAAAAAGGATTATATCGCACACTAATCTTCTATATGAGGTATTATGTTGTTTCAGTATTAAATTTTTTCTCTATGGGTCCCTTGGTCTATTGCTAGATGCTAACCATGGACTTTTGGCTTCTTCATCAAATGCCACTAAGAAAGTTCTCTAGAGGGTCACACACTAAGTGTATCCAGAATCCTAGTTAAATAATGTATTATTATTTATTATTTATTAAGTTGAATAAATGTTATTCATACACATGGTTTAATCATTTAACATTTTTTCTTGATCTTATATTTTTCATCACTAGTAATTTGAGGTAATATAATTTGAGGAAAATATTTAATTAATATTTTTTTATTTAGTGAATATAATATTTATTTATCTATTTTATAATAATGAAATTATATTTATTTATTAAATAAATAGTCATTTTTATAGACTAATAAAAATTTTAGAGGAATGGTGGACCGAGTTTCTATGTTTGCTGAGAAATAATATATATTGAATGTTTCTTCATTAAATAATATTTAATTCAATTCACAAGATAAGTGGATGTTGATAATAAAATATTATTATTATTATTTTAGACATGGGGTTTTGCAAGGGATTAAATAAATATTAAAGGGAATGTGTGAAAAATTTTATTTCTAAACCCGAGGGGTATTTAAACCCAATTATATTATTTTTCCATGCTACCCAATTCATTTTGTGTTATACGCAATGATAGTTGGATTAATATTATTAAGACCAAGAGAGATCCCTCTCCATGAATGAACCAAATAATGGAGAGGGATCTTCCACCAACTCCCACACTCTAGTATAGAGAGATCATGGAGAGCACTTTGGAAGTGATTTTTTGGCAATCAAAAGAAAATAATGAAAGTGATAGGATCTGTCACGCTAGCACCCAAAGATTCCAATAACTACATTTAGATTTTGTAGAAAATGTGTGGATCACCTCTTGAGGAAATTTTCTCTTGATTTCTAAAATTTAATGACCAAAAAAGTATATCTTTTTTCATATCCATAAATGGTGAAATAATTCATGAAATCTAATTCTTTAATGGATTAAATTATTTATAAATAATAAGTGATGATGATTTCTTTGGTTTTAGTGTTTTATCCATTTTCATCTTTCATTGATTCAATTCTATTGATCATGGAATTTATAGTCTTTTGGATCTCAAATTGATCATCGATCAAAGAAAAAATAATAGTTGGGACCATCCCTTCACATGGTTCTATTTGGCCCATAACCTATAAGTGGCATCAAAGCAGTCAAAAAATTATTTATAATTATTTTCAGATCATTGAAAGATTTATTCATTTTACATTTAGTTTTGAATTCATGTTTAACCATTCTTTTATGGGAATTATGAAATATAATTATTCCTATTTCATTTCTCTGATATCTAATCAAATAAATTAATATTATGAATGAAATAAAATATAATATCTCATCTAGAGGTGCTGAGGATTCTGGCCGAATAACACATGCTTACACGCTGTGTACCTAGATGTACATGTCATGTAATAGTGTTCAATGAACTAAGAATTAATTTATTAATTAATTCAAATAGTGTGTATTGAATAATTTTAGTGAATTTCATTATACATTATGTGTTCACCAGTCCATCCTGGTGTACGGTCATCCAGAGTACACCCTGTGTATCCCACATACACGGCGTGAAGTCATTTAGTCATAGAAAGTCCATATATCTTCCAACATGGCCTACCTGACTGGTGACTGTGTATCTCAGGGACCACATGCCGTGTACCTCTTGTATGAGGAATGAAATGAAATTTTTATGTGGCACCGTTTACATGTCGAGTCCCTATGCATTTTTTGTGGATATACAGTGTAAAGAGTACATGTCATGTAGCTAGCTTGTATATAGCGTGTACTTATAACAAATTATACTGAAATAAAATTAATTTATTATACTATGAAAACCATATTAACATGTTCTTTCATGTGGTAATTAGGATTATAGGACACTCCATGTGATGGTTTTTAATATATATATATATATATATTTATATGTTTTTAATTAATTTCTGAATAATTTTCAAGTCTACATATCATTTATGAGTCATAATACACTTATTAATCTACTTTTATTTAAGCTTAACATGTGACATCAAAATCAAGTGATTCGTGTAATCATTAATTTGATAATATACATCATGAAAGTACATGATATGTCACTTATTCCATTTATTATAATAATAAACAATATAGCAGTATAATCTATGATGGGTAGATTCAGACAGGTATTCAATGTGTTTCCGTAAAGGTACATTTAAGTACATAGTTAATTTTAAATAAATTTATTTAATTAGTTTAAAATTAATATGGAGGTAAATATTAAAGAATTTAGAATGATAATCATGTTAAAATAATTGATTAATTAGATAAGATGATTAATTTATTTGAGCATGATATATCTTAAATATTAACAATTAATAATTGAATGATACTTTTATTAAATATGTAATCCATTACATACATGTGGATAATATTGAGCATAGAATAGGCCTTTGTATGTGATTGGTTTCATTTAATTTATTATTAAATTAAAATGTTGGCTTGCGTTCCATCTCTCCTCTTATTATATTGTGGAATGCACACCCATGGTTTCTTTTATGTGTACCTTTCCCCTCACATGTGTGATTAAAAGAATATATAATGAATGGAGATCCTAAGATAGTGGAGTTAGTTCATGTTTGAAGCTAAGGTGAAACCAATCCAAGGGAAATACATAGGTGGATAGGTGGAAATCTATTACATGAACCTTAATTATTTATTTGTATTTTCCCCCTTGGTCAATATTTAGTTTATCAACTTCTAGATAAACTAACCATTAATAATATCACATGATCCTAGCAATTTATTATTTTAATTCATTCAAGATTCATGGTTATTTCATTATGGATTTTTTATCATGATCACATGAATTAATGAAATTATCAATTATGAAAGATATAAATAAAATTATTGGCTTATACATAAATATTATCTATTACATGGTCAATCACTTAAGTAAATACACTTAATATTATCAGGTATGTGATAAAGATAAAAATTTTAATTTTAATCATAAAATATAAATTCCCACAATTATATATTTAAGTTAGTATAGCCTTTCGCTACTTCAGTTAAAATTGAGTCATAGTTCAAAGTGTTTGACCGGCAATAGTTGGGTAGCTTTTGATTATTAGTGAATTCTAAATTGATCTTTTGGGTTTACTTAACTTATTTCAAATCAATGGTTGTTATCCAATGGATGACACAGTGTAACTAAGAGGCAAGGGTTGAGGAAATTCAATTTAAGGATTTCAGGATTGGGGAGTCCACTCAACAGATCATGGAACTATGAGTTAATAAAGTTCGCATATGGAATGACTACCTAAACCTATTCATGTTTCTTGACCAACCAAAGATTGGGTAATGGGGGAGAGAATATGGATCATTTCCACTAAAATTTACAAGAAACTGGATATTCTGAAGCCAATGGTGAGGGATATTGGTTTATGACAAAATAGTGTGAGATTAATAAATATAATATATATTTATTTTTCTAAATTTTATAAAATAATGTACTAAATATTTGATCATATTACATGTAGACACAATAATAAAAATTAAATCAAACATATCACTATGATCCATACATTATAATGATAACCTTCTCAATGAAAAAAATTTCCCTGAGTGGTAGAGGCTCTTATAAATTATCTTTTTCCATGAAATAAAATATCATGCACTAGGAGAACCATTTCCTAAAGATCTTGAAAATCAGGATAGTGATTAAGAGTTGTTTATCTATGAGAAAAAATTATATTATGTTTTATATGTTCAGTATTTCATGCTATCATTCATGACCAATGTGATTTTGAAGAAACAATATGACATAGATGCATATAACATTATATCTCACACTTGGGATGTTTATCAAGAGAAGTCAAGATAAGATAGATATTATATCTCCACTGCTTTGTTTACAACTAATAAAAGAGATTTTTTCCGACTGGGACTCATGTAGTCATGATTATTAGCTGGATTGAATAATTATACATATAAGGGATTAAATATCTAGATGATTTGTTCATTTATCTCATATATTAATCAGTTCACAAGACCTTATCTCGTATTATTATTAATTAAAATATGAGAAATAATGAGAAAATCCTTTCGGAACTTTTTACTTTGATTCTCCATGTGGATACGTATATGGGGAATAATAAACTCATTGTAATTATTTTTAATAATAAAAGGAACAATAAGGCAAAGGGGACCAAGATGCATAACATGTCTAAACCTCCCAAGAACCATCCTTTTTAAGGAGAGTAATATCTTAATATAAGAAACGAAAAAAGAGAGAGCATGTTTTTCATGTGGCAAGAAAGGCCAATTGAAGAATAAATGAACTTAGAAGCTAGGGAAAGATAAAGGTGCATTCATTATCGAGTGTAATCTTTCAATATATACACATTGGTTATAATATTTAGCTTTTGGTGCTCACATCTGTTTCCAAATTCATGAAACAAGCAGATTTAAAAATATTTCTAGAGGATTGGTGGATCTGTGAGCTACAAATGGATTGATGTTGGATTATCTATCCATTGATTACTACCACCTTTCATTGACAATGGGATTTATTTTGGTTTTAAAATATTGTAATTATATACTGACTTTTACCATGAAAATAATTTATATATCATTATTAGATTAAAATAGGCTTATTTTCATGTTTGGAAATAAAATTGGTTTCATTTATAAAGACAACATATGTTATTATATGGAACATTTCAATAATGGTATTTATTTATTAAATTATGAAAACCAATTATTATAAATAGATAATAAATCATGTTCACATGAATAATATAACACATAGCTATAGCATCACCATTTTAAGCATGTAAATGAGATGCAAATGAAAAAGTTCTGTCAATATGGTTTTCTAGAGTCTTCTGAGCTAAAAAAACTGGAATGATAACATTCACATTTACAATGAAAAATTAACAAACCAACATTTATTGGAAAAGGTGAAAGGGTAACATGTCTTCTAGGATTGGTACACACTGATGTGTGTGCACCATTTCTAGTAGAATCTAGAGGTGGGTATTCTTACTTCAACACTTTTAATGATGACATGAGATAATATGGTAATATCTACATAATGAGGTATAAGTTTGAGTCCATTTATAAATTCAAATTATTCAACAATAAATTAGATAATAAACATGGAATGAAGATAAAGAAGATTCAATCACATTGAAGTGGTGAAGACCTCAACCTATATTTTATTGACATTCTATGGGAGTTTTGGATTCTATCTCAACACAATCAACTTTATACACCATAGTGTAATGTAGTTAGTAATAGGAGGAACCATACCTTGTTAGACATTGTAAGGTAGATGATTAGTCATGTGGAGATTCCATTATCCTCTTGGAGATATTCATTAAAAATTGTGACATATACTTTTAATAGAGTACCAACTAAAGTGTAAATATTAATTCCCTTTGAGTTATGGAATGGAAAGAAACCTATTTTTTCCATACATGTTTTTTGGGTTGTGAGAAATTTGTTAAGTCCTTCTATGGGAAAAAACTAGCACATTGGAGCATAAAGTGTATCTTTATAGGGTATCTAAAGGAAAAAAGGGGATACTAATTATAAAAACCCTTAGATAAAAATGTTACTATGACATTAAAAGACATATTTCGTGAGAGGGAGAAAATCCTCAAAAGGAATAGTGGGAGAAATTTTGACATTGATGACGTTAATGCTCAAGATATAGAAGAGTTGGTATAGGAATATATTCCGCATGTCCCCATGGAAGAAGTAGTTTCTGAAAAATAAATATTGTGTAGGAGTAAAAGTGAGGTAAGAGAAATAGAGATATATAATTTTCTAGTAATTGAAGATGGTGACTCATTATTAGCATAAAATGATGAACCTATCTCCTAAAAAGAGGTAGTAGAGAGACCAGAATCAGTAAGAAGGAAAGAATCCATGAATTTTGAAATGGATTCCATGCATTATAACCATGTTTGGGATATGGTCGATGTGGCAGTTGATGTAGATCCCATTGGTTAAAAATGGTTTTTCAAGATAAAACTGGAAATGGAAGGTAAATTATATACCTATAAAGTATGGATAATGGATAATGGGTTTAAACAACATTAATGAATTGACCATGATAACAAAATTTCATAGGTTTCTATGTTTTAATTCATCAAAATTCTACTTGATATAAATTTCACACCCGAAGTTTTTAAATTATTTTATTTTATTAATTTTCATGGATTTGGGTATCCATGTCGAGGTTCGGGTCGAATCCCTAGTTAGATTGTTTGGGTTTTTATTGAAAAATGAGTTTTTCTAGGGCCTTGTAGCATTTGATGCATGGGTGGAGCACGATTTGGAAACCATGTAGCTTTTCCCAGGAATCCTTGTGACCTACCATGTATTCACAAAAAATAAATAAAATTAAATGGGCGATAACATGAGAAAGAAATAAAATAAAAAGTTTACAAAAATTTAAATAAATTTTTTAATAATATTATTATTATGTTTATTAGGGTTAATAATATATTTATTATCTTTGATACTATTGATCTTATTATTATTAGTTTTAATAATATTAATCTTATTATTATTATTTTTAATAATATAATTACTATTAAGCTTATTGTTATTATTATTATATTTATGATTATTATTATTATTATTATTATTATTCATATTATTATTTGGATTTTTTGTTGTGTTATCCTTGTTTTGAACCTTTAAAAATGAACTATATATTGTTTGAATAATGGAAAACATGTTTTAATGTGCTTTTGTTATGCTTTTGGGTTTAAAGTGGAGTTTCAATGTAAAATTTAGTGTGTTATTGGTGAAAACCCTTGAAGTGATACTTAGAAATGTTTTATAAATTGTTTAAGTGATTTATTAAATTATTCATGTGATGTGAATCATGTTTTAAAATGGTTTTTAAACCCATTTAATTTTAAAAGATTATTTTGAGTGCAAGTGTGGGGTAAATCCATGGGGGTTCTTCTTTAAATTGTTTTTAAAACTTTTCAACTGATTTATTAAATTATGCGAGAGGTGTGAATTATATTCGGAAAGGGTTTTTGTCTGTGTATGTTTTTAATAGATTTTTTGGTGTGTCAGTGGTGGGTTGTGATATGTGGTGCTTGGTTTGGTTGATGGAGTATGGAAGTGGTGTGTTGTGTGACATGTGAATCTTGATTGAGCATAAAACGGGAATCCTGGGAAACTAGGTGGATGGACTAGGACTAGCTTTCTAGTGATACGAATGTGGGTACATCCTGGTTTTAATTAGCGGTATTGATGATTAAAACACTAACTAAATATATGGATGATTATGGGAGACCACTAGGGTTCTAGGGGTTTCCACTACTAGTGGATCATGCACGATAACACTGATGGATGTGGTTTCTGTACCAAATTTTCACAGGGGTGTGGGATTCCTAGAATAACACTTAATCTAGTTTGACCCTTGTGATTTACCCATGGTTCTATACCTTATATGATGGGGTGACATCTGTCAGCATATGGTGGACATATTGTGAGTGGACGTGTGTGTGTGTATTTTTAGAAATCATTCTTTTTATTTGAAGTAAATGGTTGTATTGGATTTCTTTGTAAGTGGTTTCTTTTCTTTAAACTTTTTATTCACAAATTATTTCCTATAAATGTTTTAAAAGAATTAATTTAAAATGAGAATGTTAGATTATATTTAAAAAAATTTGGCTTGGAATCTGTATACATTGGTGGAATCCTACTGGACATTGGCTCACACCCTACCTTAGGGTGTATGTAGACATTATTCAGTGTTTGTTTCAGGTTATACTGGGATGTGTAATATTGGTAGATTGGGTTCATTATGGCTCTATTTTTGGATCTTGGTGGTGGTGTCATGAGGATATTTCTCCTCTTATTACAAAGCATTTTGGGTTAATGTTCTAGTTTCCCATTCTTATCTTTGTCCTTTTTTGTTTTTAATTTAGTTTGTAAACTTAAAATCTATAATTGTTCATGGAACGTTCAGTTTGGATTTTTCAGATCTGGTTTATTAGTGTTTGTTGGTTATTTTAATATGGTAAATTTGGGTAAATTGTCCCATCATGATTTATTTGATACCTGTACATGTGTGTTATCTTGAGGGGGTCAAGAACGGCCTTTTGGCCATGCTACAGATCAGGTCGGGTGCTCGTTTGGGTGGAAACCTAGCTTGGTTCATGACAAAATGGTATCAGAGGTGGTCATAATCTTTTAAGTCTTGTTCCTTGGGTAAAAAACTTGGTATACTAGAGCTAGGATTGTCGGAACTGATGTTCTAGTTATGAGTAAGGTATTTAGAATCACACCTCATGGTGGGCATGAGTTTCCAGGGGATGTCGGTTTCCATCTGAGTTCATTAGCCCTTGTGGTCTCTTTTTGTTTGGGAAATGAAATGGGAGTTGAGTAAATGAACTCAATGAGATCGTGTGGTATGGAAAACCATCTAGATTCTGGGACATTATCTTAGAATATTCTTCATGACGGTGGAGTGATTATCATTTGTATTCTAACCATATGTCCAAATCACCCACTAATATTAGTCTCTTCCTGCATCATTGTGTGTCCCTTTATTTCGTAATTGTGGAAATTTTATTTTTATGTGAAAATGATTTGGTTTGAGGAGGTGGAAAATGAATTTTCAGAATTTATCAAAAGGAATTTTTGAAAATGTTAACCTTTGTAAAATTATTTTTCTTTGAAAATGGTATGAGTTGATCTAGGGTGGATTTTTATAAATATTGTTTTCAGTTTATGAAAAGTTGAATGTTTGGGGAAAATGGAAATTTATTTTAGAAAAAGGGTTTTTTGAATCTTGTTTTGAATTATAATAATGTGTTTTTAATCAAATGTTTGAGAATAAAGTATTGATTGTTGCGTAGTGGAAAATGATTTGAAATGAAGTGATTTCAATGTGATGTATGGTGTTTGAAAATAAGTCTAATTTGAAATGGTTTTCTATTTAGTTGTTAGTGAAATTTGTTATGTTTTATAAAATTCTAGTGGATTCTTGTTTGTTCATTGTCTTTGGTATTCTCATGGGTAACTATATGTGTGGGTATATATGGAATGGTGGATGGACTTGAGGTGGGTGCGCGGTTAGGCACGAGAAAAAATATGAGTGCGGACCATGGGACACCATTGGTGATTCTGAAAGCCACCAACTTTATTTATTTTCAAAAATTATTTTTAAGGATTATTTGTTGTTTTGATGACAATAGATTTTGGGGTGTGTCTTTTATACTTTTTGGAATGTTGTTGCAGGGTGTTTTGAGTACTAAAACCCTTATTGTTTGAATGATAATTCAGGGTTGTGTTTCATTGATAAGTTAGTTTGTAGAGATGGTAAGTGGTTTATTTTGAGGAGTTTTTAGGGAAGCCTTTCTGATGGTTCACCTCGTGCACTCGGTGTTTCTTCATGGAAAATTATGGACAACATACTCTTTTTATTGGGTCCTTGTTCTTTTCCCTCACTGGCTAGTGTATTCCCCCATAAGTAATTAAAGAATGACTGAAGTGCAGCCACAATTGATTCACCATTGGAAGATCCTCTACTTGATCATTGTAATAACTTTCTTCTTGATTTTAGGGTTGAGTCTACCCTTCTTCTTCTTATTTTTCAGATAACTGAATCCTATCACAGTGGGGGAGAAGATACATGAAGATATGAAGGATGGTTTGGTTTCCGTGAGTCATTTTATGGTCAAAGGTGAAGTTTGGCATCAATAAGTCTAAAGGTCCCTCCTGGAAGCAGTGAAGGGAAAACCAGTTGGGAAAGCGAAAAGCGGTCTGGGTTGTTGGTGTTGACTGCTATCCTAAAAAGGTCATTGGATATTTTTTGGGTTTCATTCAAAGAAACGGTTCATGTTAGGCCACAAATGTGGAAAATGTAGTCGTAAGAGGTTGTTATGAACATTTGTAGGAGTAATGTGTCATTTGAGACTTGGTTTAAACGTCATTTCATTGTAAGGCCTCCTAACTTGCAGTGGTCATGTTCGGTGATGTTTTACAATGTTGTGTTTTCATTCAATTTCAAGTGTGGATGTTGTGTATTTTTTTTGGAGAAATTATTTTTTAATATAAACATTTTCTCTTTAGGGATTTCTAAATTATCCCCCGTTGGGATGGAAACATGTTCTGTGTGTTCTGGTTTTTTCATACCCTCACTCGAGGTGAATGGAATGATGCATTATCATCATCTATGTCCTTATCACTGTGAAATTCCATGTTGAGGCAAAATAAGTGGCGAGATGTGTTGTGTTCAGTGGTACTGTTTGGATGGCAGTGTGGGTGCTTGTGGCACTCGAAGAAGAAGTTAGGTTTGGGGGCTTTAGTGCCTAACTATGAGGTAGGAGATTCTTAAACCATTAGATCTCAACCCATTGGTCCCAGTGTGAAGATGGCATGTAGTGGGGAACCACCAAGGGTGTAAAGGATCCCTATTTAACTTCTGTATCAGGTTTGGGAGGTGGATATAGTTTTATTATTTGGTGTGACAGATCCATTTTAATGGTTTTGTTTATTGAAAAGAGACATGGGGACTTCATCTCCACATCATTGCACTTATGGGTGGAAGGTTTCGGCTCTGGTTTGAAAGAGGTGTAGTAGTCTCATTCTCTCCAAACTCTATTCTTGTACCCTTATGGATGTGACTTTATGTGTTCCTATATTTGTATGATCAATCCTATAAATATATTATGATTTCATTTTTTATTTGGGATCATCTAAGATTGGTAATATCATGGGATTGGTGAATCGTGTAGTTTCTTCTGGTTGGTTCGGAGTTTCATTAATTGGGTCCCTTGCGATGAAAGATTTGGTGTTCAAGAAGATCCCAGGTTAATTGTTTTGGGTTTTTCATGTCAATCTATTCCAGTCAGTTAATCTAATTGAAATTTATGGTGGACAGAGCCACCACGGTTCTCACTGAAATTCCACTAAAATGAATTGATGTAGCCTATTCCTTATGGTGGGGAGTTAATTCGTGTCTCCCTATGTTGGTCCTCCACCTCCGTCTTGGGATGGTTATTAGTTCTTATAGTGGGGAGTCCATTAGTTCCTCCCCATGTCAGTAGTTTGGTTATGTTTTTAGTTTCAACGTGGCGATAGGTTTTGACTTGGGACTGGAGTTCACCCAATAGTTTCCTTGAATTTAAATTAAGGGGAGTATTTATATAGTTGTGGTTTGATTCTTGTTACCTATTTCATTCTAGTGGTGTAGGTCTCTTTTATTGATTTTTGGGGCGTTTTATTTAAGAGTTTGGATTATGCATTATGGGAAGATTTGTTCCTTTCGTCGATCAGTTGGAGGTGTTTTCACTTGTGGGGGAGGTTGCAACACAACGAGGAGTCCATTTTGTGTCTCTTTAGATTTATTGGTAAGTCTATTCATTTACTAATAGTGTTCTGGCCTTTTCTTGTTTGTTGTTCATTGGGAATCCCCTTGGATTGTGAAGGGGTATCAGTTTATATGTTGGAGGTTAGGCCTTATTTTTCTTTTTTGGTGGTGAAATATGTGATGATGGTGAGAATTGTCACACCCAACCATTTCAAATTATTTTATTTTATTAATTTTTTGGCATAGGTTATCTTTCTTGAGGTCTGGGTTGAAGAACCCAGTTTGAATTTCTGTGTTTTTATTGAAACATGAATTTTTTGGGTCTTTGGAGAATCTGACACATGAGTGGATCATGATTTGGAAAACATGCGGCTTTTCCAATTTCACCTCATGACTTACCATATGTTCACAATAATGAAATAAAATTAAATGAGTGATAAAATAAAAAATAAAATAAAATGATAAAAGCGTCGTAAAATTTAAATAATAGTTTAAATATTATTATATTTATTATTGGAGAATAATAATTATCTTATCATGAATGTTGATAATATTAATATTATTATTAATATTATTGGTCTGATTATTATTGTTGTTAAGAATATTTATCTTATTATTAGTATTAAGAATATAATTATTGATAATATTACCATTATTATTATTATTATTAAGAAGATTATTATTATAATTATTATAAATCTTATTATTATTAGGTTTTACTTTTATTATTATTTTGTTAGGGGTTTTCTTACCCCTTATTCTTCTCTTCACCCCATGCGACCCCTCCCCCCATTTCTCTCCTCCCTACGAGGCACACCAACCCCACCTCCTACTCTCCTTCTGGTGAACCCTCTAGCACCGTAATCCCCTTTCAGCACACCACCATTGATATCCTCACCTACGGAGATCATGACCCCATCAGAATCCCTCATCTAGTGACTGTGGCCCTACTTCTCCCTCCTCCAATGACCACAACCCCAACCAACACCCTGTTCTCTCTTGCATAATGTAGGGTAAGCTTCTCCCCATTTCTATATTTTTTTCATTTTAAGGTGGTTTGATTTTTGGTTAGTTCTCTATAAATAAGTTTTTATTTTGACTATTATGGTTTGATCTTTCTTCCTAAAGGTGTGGTTGAG
Source organism: Viscum album (assembly GCA_963277665.1). Taxonomy (NCBI): domain Eukaryota; kingdom Viridiplantae; phylum Streptophyta; class Magnoliopsida; order Santalales; family Viscaceae; genus Viscum; species Viscum album. Next base: position 1,630,378,887 of record OY728130.1, read on the forward strand.
GTGAGATTGTAGTTTTGATGTATTTTCCACTAAATTATTCACTCTATGTAGTTGGTTACATGCCTTAGAATTTATTTATGATTTAATTTTGTTATTAAATTTATTTTAACTTGTTATATGCATTGTTTTTGTGGTTCTAAGTACTCATTTGAGGTGTTTTGTCATGTGTATGCAGTGGAATGAATTTCTATAAAGGAAAGTGGCTAGATTTTGTGTCTGTTTTGAGTAAGGTTTTTAAAACGGGGGTTTTATGCCTTGTGTAAAATATGTGAAACTTGTTTTCATGGGAACATGATGTGAATGTGTGTTAATAAGGGATTTTTTATGGGAAATGGATTTTTTTATGTATTTTTCTTATTGTGTACCATTTAAATTGAATTGAAAATTATTTGTATAGTGAAAATCATATTTTAATGTGGATTTGATGCACATTTGGTTTTAAAGTGGCACTTTTACATAAAATTGAGTCTGTTAATGGTGAAAATCCATGAATATCTATTTATAAATGTTTTATATATTTTTAAGTGATTTATTAATTTACGCATGTGAGGCAAATTATGTTGTGAAATTTTTTTCAATGCATGTATAATTTTAAAAAAGGATTTTGAGTGTGTGTATGGTTTAAAACCCTTTGGTGCATCTTGGAATTTTCTTTTAAAATCTTTAAATGATTAATTAAATTGTGTTAGAGGTGCAAATTTTGTTCTGAAATTATTTTTGTGTGAGTATTTTTTTAATGTATTTTTATGTGAAAGTGGTGGCTTGTGATATGTCATGCTTGGTTTGGTTGGTGAAATGTGGAAGTGGTGTGTTTTTTGAATTGTGAAACTTCGTTGAGCACAAAAATCTAATCATGTGTAACTCTGTGAAAGGTCTAGGACTAACATTCTACTAATACAAAATTGTTTATGTCCTGGTTTCAATTATCAAGATTGATGATTACAATAGAAACTAAAAATATGTTTGTTGATGGGAGAACACTAGGGTTATGAGGGTTCCCCCTACTAGTATCTTATGTAGGAGAACACGTATGGTCATGGTTTCTATAACACATTTACATTGACATGGAGATTACTAGAATCCCAATTGAGCTAGTTTCACCCTAGGGATTTACCCATGGTTCCCTACCTTATATGATAGGGTTTCATCCATCGACATATGGTGGACCTCTTAAGTGTGGATGTGTGTGTGTGTACTTTTAGAAATCATTTTTTTACAAGTAAATGGTTGTATTAGCTTTCCAGATAAGGGGCTTCATTTCATTAAAATGTTCATTCACAAATTACTTCCATGAAATCTTTTAAATGCATTAGATTTAAATGATCATGTTAGATTATCTTTAAAATGTTTTTTAATTGAATCCTTACATTTTGGTGGTATCCTACTGGGATTTGGATCACAATCTGCATACACCTTTGGGTGAATTTAGACCTTGTTCCGTGTTTGTTTTTGGTTATTCTCAGACATGTAATGTGGGAATATTGGGTTTCTAGTGGATCTTGTTTTGGAAATTGGTGGTGGATGCTTGAGGATATTCCACCTATTATTACATTGAGGACTGGGACAATTTTCTAGTTCACCCTTTTTATCATTTTCCTTTTGGTTTTTATTTTATTTTATAAGCTTAAAAATCTGGTATTGTTAAGGGAACCGTTAGTTTGGATTTTTTAGATATGGTTTATTAGTTTTTGTTGGCTATTTTAATTTGTTAAATTTGGTTAAATCACTCCCTTGTGTTTTATTTCATACCATAGAATTTGTTCCAGCTTTTGGGGATATGGAATGCTCTTTTGGCCATGCCGTGGATCAGGTCGGGTGCTTTTTGGGTGGTGACCCAGCTTGGTTCTTGACATTAACAGCATACCATGACTATTAAATTTGGAAGATGAAATTAAAAACTGATTTCATTAATGGTAACCATCAGGAATATGTCTATATGAAAAAACCAAAAGGTTCTTTTTACACCGGGGGATGTGAACGGATTTTATATTTGAGAATATACAGTAATGGACTAATGAAAGAATCAACGTAATTGAAAATAAGATTCTATGAACCTATAATATAATTACTTTTCATTAAGAATTAATGTGATCTATGTGTCTACAAGAGGTTTTGGGGGAATTTAGTCGTTATCCTAGTAGTATATGTTAATTACATATTACATATTGGAAATGATATACCAATCATACAGTATAGTATGAAATAGATAAATAAACTTTTCTCCATGAAGGACATAGGTTAATCAGCCTATATTCTTGTGATCAAGATCAATTGTGGTATATCCAAGAGTTACCTTAGACTAAGTCAAAGTACCAACATTGACATGATACTAAATAGTTTTAGTATGTAACAATCCAAGAGAGTAATGGTTCTAGTTTCATATGGTTTAAATATTTCCATGGAAATGTTCCCTCAGACATAACATGATAATAGATAATGAGTAATATCCAATATGATTCAGCGATAGGATCAATCATGTATTCCATGTTATAAACTAGTCTTGATGTTGTCGATACATTAAACACTATAGAAAAATATCAAGAAGATCTTGGAGAACAACATTGGTTTTCTATTAAATCTCACCTAAAGTATATAAGAAGGATATGTTTCTATTATATGGAAGAGATGAGGAGTTTTTCATCAATTTTAATACTTATTCTAGATTTCAAATAGATCAAAATGTTCTAAAGTCACAATTTGGATATGTTTTCTGTCTCAACAGGGGAGCTGTGAGCTGGAAGTGTTCAAATGAGCTAGTTTTAACTGATTCTACAACAGATTCTTTGTATATAGAGGCTTCTTATGTAGATAAGGAAGTCATTTTGATAAGAAACATTGTTCAAGATAATAATGTGGTACATAGAATTAAAGACCCTATCACATTGTATTGCGATAATCCTACAACGATGGCTCTATAAAAAGATCCAAGGTCACAAAAAAGGAAAAAGAACATACCCTGAAATTATATCCTCTTGATGGAATCTTTTTAGTGGGGTGAAGTTGCAATAAAAATAGTACCCATGAAAGAAAATGTTGTCGGTCCCTTGAATAAAGTCTTATCCCTGCAGAATCATGATTATCATGTGAGAACTAGTGGGACGAAAGTTGTAAGAAGTTTGATCTAGTGAAAGTGTGATCCTACTAGGGTTGGTTACCTAAAACCTACTTCTATGTACTGGTGTGGATGTTTCCTCATGGTTTTCATTGTTCTAAAAGCTATTGGATTGAAATCTTGATGATGATATTGGATTTCTATTTGTTTTATCAAATTCTTGGTGCTGTGTTTGAGAGCTATAGGTGTTGGATCTACAACATGGTGATGGAGGTTCTTTGGTTCTTTGTTTTTTTGGAGTGAGGATAGATATCGGTTTTTGTTTTAGGGGTGGAATCATTTGGGGGTGATGGAAAGATGGAATTTTTTCAAAATGTAGTGGAATTTTGTTAAAATCATTGGATTTTTCATTGGATGGATCCACGATTTATCATTTTTTTCATTTGATGGTTTGTATTTTGGATAATGGCTTGGTCCAGAATTTATACTAGGACATGCTTCAGATGTGGATTCAGAGTAGGTAGCTTTCACAATGCATGGTTATTCAGATTTAGAAGATTGAGAGGGTATGTCATAGCCATCATTTCCAAGCCCATGCATTTTTTTCATGGGATATCTCACTGAGTATCCATGCTTCGATGAAGGATTGTGAAAGGAATTTTTGTGGGTTCCCTCAATATATTAATGGTTTTTGTGTACATAGGTGTCGTAGAGTTGATGTCCAAGGTCTTCTTTCAAAGGAGGAAGTAAATTTGATAAATTATTAAAGGTAGTTTGAAAATAACATAAAATGTAATAATAACACTACTTGAAATGAAGGGTTTTTTATCATTTATAAAACTATAATAAGTTCTTTTGAAGATGATTTCTTTTTTTTAAATTTCGATATGAAAGTTGATTAACAAAGCACAACGAGAATATGTTTTATCAGAAAAATATTTTAAGAAACTATAATCGATCTATCTATACCTCTCCAATAATTTATTAATCATTATCATTTAATTTAATATCCACTTAATTATGATCCCTTAATTTGATGATTTCTGAACCCTATGAGAATTAACTTTACCACTAAGATGAATTGAATTAAACCCTAAGTTATCTTCAGAACACGTAATTGTAGAACCTTGATTTTATTGATGTTCTAAGGTTAGATTATGGTCAGTGATAAATTAAGGTACATATCCTCTCTTGAAATTCGAATTAATTGTGTTTAGGTATTATATTTGAACACTAAAAATTTATTTTCTGTGGTTTTGAATTACCAATTTGTAAGAACCCGGGTTTTCGTACGAGGTATGAATCATTTTCTTTTCAGTTTAACTGTTCTGTTGAGGCCTAACGTGGATTCCTAACTTGACTGAGGGAGTTATGGAGGTGTCTAGGGCTTTTTCGGAACCCGGAACCAAGTTGGAGGCTGAAATATCATGACACATGGTTTGCACACGACCTGTGCACGACCTGGCTAAACCCTGCGCCTTGGTGCAGGATTGGCATTGGCAAGAGCACGACCTAGGCACGGTTTGGAGAAACCGTGCGGGGTGGTCGTGCGGCTGCCCCTTGCCTTCCAGTAAGGTCCCCATGGTCTCCGCATAGTTTGTTAGCCGTGCAGGTAAACCGTGCGACCTGCTGTGTTTTGATTTTTAATTAATTTTTAATAAAGTTAATGAAAATCTTATAAAACCCTAACTTAGCCTTCTCCTTCAACTAGACAACAGTGGGAGAGCTCCCAAGGAGGCTTTGGAGAATTTGAGCCTTCTTCACCGTCCGATTTCTGTTTCGATCGTCGTTCATCTCATTGGATCTGCAACGGTAAGTCCTCGATTCCTTTTTATTTTCTTCTCGATTCTTCAGGTTATAATGAACGCAGATTGGATTAAGGCTCATATGCCCTAATTTCTCGTTCTTTGTCTGTTCTTCAGATTTCTTCCAAACCAGGATGAATAAGTGTCTGATTTTAGACGAGCTATCTAGTACGAGCCTAAGGTAGGTGTTCTTGTGCTTTTCAATGATTATCAGGCTCTTTATATATGTCGGAGTGTCGCGCGCCGACTTTTGTTATGTCACATGAACATGAAATTCAATCCTGTTATTACCTAGACTATTGTAGGTAATCTGAATAGGATGGTATGTGCTTGGGTAAGATTGTATACCTTGGACCGGAACCACCCCTTGGGTGTGTTGCCTTGAATGACTCTATTAATGGTTTTTATCCCAGGATTCCTATGAGGAATGCCTTTTCCTTCCCTTGAAGGTTGTTATAAATGGAAATTGAATGAATGGAATTTCAATATGATGAAATTTTAATTCAAATGGTTTCGGATATGGGATGGAGGGTTTTCACTTGACCCTTGTATGCAAATCTTAAATGGCTAGCCCATGTGAGTTAAATTCTTTTGAACTGCTTAAAATGTAAAACAAATTCATGGGTGAACCATGGAACCAATGTGAGTTTCCATCGACAAACTCATATGAGATTTGTTACTAAAATGTCGATTGAATCATGGATCCAAGATGAGATTCGATGGACAGACTCAACAGGGCATGATATGTCATGGGAGATACCCGGATCTTATTTATAGGATCCTAGGGACGGGCTCAGATGATGGACTATACCACACCTAGAGCGAGGCTGGGTACCTAGGAGGTTCGATTGAATGGGATTGTAGAGCGATGACGGGGTCCTAGAGGTTTTCCAGAAAGGGCTTGTAGGGTGTTGGTGAATTTTCTCCCTGAGTGATGCCTAGTTTCCGATTAAGTATACCAGGAATGGGCTCAAGGAATGGTTTGAAAACTTGAATGAATTTGTTAATGAATTTAATGGATTCTTGAAGTGACGCCAATCCAAATCACAAGTTTGGGTTGGTCTTGCTAGTTTCCCTTATTTACTACTTTCCATATTACATTGCCTGTTTATATATACACTGACAGATTAGTATAAATATTTGGTGGTTTCCTACTAGGATTCAGTCTCACACCATATTTGGGTCATGTTTTCGGACTCAAGAAGATTATATGATTGCAGGTAATGAGAAGAGGAAAGACCCTAGTATAGGTACATGACTTGTTGCTCGGAGCATGAGCGCACAGGACCATGTTGAGGCTTGCGATGCGACAGGGGATACTTTTGGTTTCCTTTTGTAATTTTGTATACTTGTACTAGATTGTATTGACTTGAATCATTATATATATTAGTTATTCCTACTTTTTTATCTTTATCTGTTGTCTATCTGTTGTCTACTAGTTACCTTCTTCCGCAATTATATGTTGTACTTCCGTTGTGATACATTGGTAATGAGGGCATAGTCTCCCCAAAGACTCACCTAGGCCCTTGCTAATAGTCAGAAGCCTTTGGAAATTGGGGAGATGTGCTTGAGGCCATGTGGCGACCGGTCCGTCTACTGGGTTGAATGGTAGGTCGATTCGGGACGTTACAAAGTGGTATTAAAGAGATTCCTTTTTCGGATTTGACTTACTATTTGGAAACTATAGACAGGAGTATGAAGGGAAGGGACTTTGGTAATAAACTGTGTCCGGGAGTTGAAAAACCACATATAGGGAAAATCCAAGTTCCCTTCTATGGAAATGTGTTTCTATTTTCGATTATTACAATTGTTCTGATTTCACCATTGGGTGATGCACATAGTTTTTTTCTGATATTATTGATGTTATTGTGGGGGTTCTATTTCATTGCAACCTGATGAGATGAGGGATTTCCATCTCATTCATCATATATGCACCTAATTAGGAATCACTTATCATGAATTATTCCATGCTATCTAAGATGCATTAGATATTGCATGCTTTTTTGATAGGTGGTGTGGTAGATATTGCATGTTGTTTTGATAGTTGATGATAGATGTGCCTGTTGTTGTGTAAGATCGGGTGAAATGAATGAAGAGTTATGTCATCTTTCAATTCATAAGGAGTATGGGCCCTTATGGATTGGGAAATGACACACCAATGGGATGTAAATTCTAAATGGAATTGAATTCCATGGTTATATGGGCATCAAATTTTGATTCATGTGGTGTTATGGGCCCTTAGGGATCAGAACATGGTGGACCATTGGTTAAGCTTTTGAACAAAGGTATGTTAAAAGAATGAATGTTGGAAGTAGAGCCTGACCTAGACCTAGCTTCTGAGTGGGCCATAGGTAGTGACTCTAGTGGTTTTTGGTGACTGTTTCTTATGCAGTCCAGGAATTGGAAGCATGCTCTGGGTTGACGTTGTTTTTAGGAAGGTCTTGACCTTTCCTGTCCTGGTTCTTGTGCTCGTGGGTTTTGATCCTCGTTAAAAATCTTGAACTGAGGTGGGTGTTTGGAATTGCAGAGTCATTCCACCATGAAGACCTCTAGTCGTACGTCGGGAGAGTGGTGATGACCACGTTCCGGAGATGGTAGGCCATGGGATACTAGAGGAAACCCCAGTTGTACCTGATGCAGCACCATCATTTATACCGAACACAAGTGATGAGGCACAGTTCCATGAGAGCTTGTTGTGTTTTATGCAGACCGTTTAGGGAGCACCGTGACCTACCCTGACGATGGAAGTGTTGATGTGTGAGTTTTCCCAGCAGCATCCACCTACGTTTTCAGGGTATGGCGGACCATAGGCTGTAGAGTCCTGGTAGGAGGTGAAACTAGAGATCTTTGAGCATTTGGAGATGCCTCTAGAAATGAGTGTCAAGCTTTCTATGTACATGCTGCGTGATTCCGCCAAGAGGTGGTGGGATGTAATCACCCAGTCAGATCGTCATCAGGAGATGGCTTGGATAGAGTTTCATACAACCTTTTATGATTTCTTTTATCATGAGACTTTGAGGGCCGATCAAGCCCGGGAGTTCTAGCATCTAGAACAGGGTGCGTTATCAGTGATGGAATACTCTAACCATTTTACTGAGCTTCAGCGCTTCGCACCTATCTTGATGGGCGATGAGCTATCGAGGGTCAGGCATTTTGAGGATGGTCTGAGATATGACATCTGATCTCAGGTAAATATCATCAGGTTGAATACCATTTCAAGAATTTTGAACCAAGCGCTGATCACAGAATGTAACCTGAGAGAGGCTGGAGGTGTGAGCTAGAGTGGTTCGACATCATGATCGGGTACTGCAGCAACTGTTAGTAAGAAGCGTCGTCTGGAGATTCCACACGGTGATTCTAGCAGTTAGAACCTATCTTCGGTTAGCAATCTGAGGTGCTACCAGTGCGGTAGGTAGGGATACACGAAGTTGTAGTGTCCGAAGGACCCAGTCGAGTGCTGATCATGTGGCAAGATGGGTCATATTCAATGTTTCTGCAGAACCTTTCCACCAGCATCCAGCGATAGAGGGTCCCCACCGACTCCATATGCAAGAGCAGGGTCTCCAGCTTCTCATCAGACTGGGAGTTGGGGTGCGATTGGACGATCAGGACGAGGTAGTGGTCGTGGTAGGGGTAGCCAGACACAAGGTACATCGAGATGTCAGAGTGGGCCAGTTCCGGGTAGTGAGGTTGTATCACAAGGTCGTGGTTCAGGCCAGATGTTTTCAGTACAGCCTAATTATGAGGATCAGGGAGCCAGACCATCTACGGTGAGAGGTATGATCTTAGTATCATCTGTTATTTAATCTCCCCTCTTTGATATTGGTGCATTACACAGTTTTATATCTGCGCCTATTGAGAAAAGTCTTGGGCTAGTCATGTTGTCCTCTGATGGAGTCTTGATGCTAGACACACCACTAGGAGTTAGGGAAGAGGTTGTATGTAAGTGAAGAGGGTGTCCCCTTGAGGTTGGAGGGTTTCACTTCATCTGGGATAATTATGTTATCTAGATGATAGGTTTTGATGTCATTCTTGGTATGGACTGGCTAGTAGCTTACCGAGCCTATGTTGATTGCTACCGTCGGAGGGTGATTTTCACATCACCAGAGGGTGCAGTGTATACTTTTATGGGCGAGTGGGATTTCCAGGCAAGATGAGCTGGACTAGAGCATCATGGGCAGGACAGGATGACATCCCAGATCACTAGTTTGTTTTTGGATGATCAGGGAGTAAGTTAGATGACACTTCCTCTAGTAGTTGAACGCTTCATGGATGTTTTTCCAGAAAACTTTTCAGGATTACCTCCTAAGAGAGAAATGGAATTCTATATTGAGCTAGTGCCAGGATCTGCACCAGTATCCATTCCTCCGTACAAGATGTCTATGAAGGAGTTGCAAGAGATCCAGAAACAACTCGAAGATTTGGAGGCAAAGGGGTTTATTTGACCCAGTACATCTCCGTGGGGTTCGCCAATCCTTTTTGTGAAAAATTCAGACGAGACTCTTAGGTTGTGTGTGGACTATAGGAAGCTAAACCAACTGACGGTTAAAAAAGATATCCATTGCTGCGTATAGATGAACTGTTTGATCAGCTTCGAGGAGCTAGGGTGTTCTCGAAAATTGATTTGAGGTCAGGGTATCACCAGTTGTTTGTTCACCTGCAAGCATACCTCATTCAGCTTTTCGTAGTAGGTATGATTTATATGAATATCTGGTTATTCCCTTCGGTCTTACGAACATGCTAGCATTTTTCATGGCTTTGATGAATCGTGTGTTCCATCCTTACTTGGACTCATTCCTCGTGGTCTTAGTGGACTATATTTTGGTGTATTCTCCAAATCGAAACGACCATGTCAACCATCTTGAGATCGTCTCGAATACATTAAAAGAGCATCATCTATATGAAAATCTTACTAAGTGACACTTTTGGATGGATCAGATTCACATCTTAGGCCATGTTATCACTGAGACAGGACTGTCTATAGACCCATAGAAGGTTAGAGTTGTGGTTTCATGGGAACAGCCCAAGAATTTATTTGACATATGGAGTTTCATGGGGCTTACTGGTTATTATCATCATTTCATACAATATTTCTCACACTTAGCATTGCTGTTGACATGCCTCACTAAGAAGAGCATGAAATTTGTATGGACATATGCTTGTGAAGTAGCCTTTCAGGAGTTGAAAGGAAGGTTGACATCAGCACCAGTCCTAATACAGCCAGAATAGGGCAAGAGTTACAAGGTCTATTGTGATGCATCAGGTATTGGGATGGGTGTAGTGTTGATGTAGGGAGACAGAGTCGTGGCATATGGATCTCGGCAGCTGAGGCCACTTGAGATGAATTATCTGACGCATGATCATGAGATAGCAACAGTTGTCCGTGCATTGTGCTGTTGGAGATATTATTTATTAGGAGAGCATTTTGTGGTGTACACAGAACACAAGAGCCTCAAATATATCTTTACTCAGCGTGATCTGAATCTTAGGCAGTGAAAGTGGGTGGAGTACCAACAGTCCTTTGATTTTGAGCTTGCTTATACACCTGTTAAGTGAAATTTAGTAGCCGATGCATTGAGCAGGAGGACTCAAATACAGGCAGTGAAACAGGATAGAAATGAATGGAAGCTTATGTCCTTGTTCTCTGAGATGCATCTTGATGTGAAGAATAACCAAGGGCATCCTTTTTTATTGTCCTTAGTTGTGACATCTACCCTCCTGGACAGAGTAAGGATGAGATAGCTATCATATTCGGAAGGCCTAGTTCTACGGGATGGTGTGTTAGGTGAAGACCGTCCTCCTGGTTGGACGATTAGCGATGATGAACTCCATCATATCCATGGACGTTTATGGGTCCAGTGGAGTTTATAGAGGAGCTGATGTTGGAGTTTCATTCTTCGGTTTGATAAGTTCATCCCGGACTCACTAAGATGTATCCTGACTTGCGCTAATAGTATTGGTGTCTAGGTATGAAGAGGGAAGTGGCTAGTTTTATCATGAGATGATCCACCTATCAGTACGTTATGGCAGAACACCAGCGGCCAGCTGGGCTTTTACAATAGCTACCTATCCCGGAGCTGAAATGGGATGATATTGCGATGGAATTTTGGACTGGTTTTCCAAGGTCGCCTCGAGGTAACGATGCTGTGTGGGTTGTGGTTGATAGGCTCACGAATGTTTCTCATTTCTTGTGGATCATGGAGACCTTCAATGTGGATGAGCTGGGATGGTTTTATATCTGGGAGATGGTACGACTCCACAAGGTCCCGCGCACCATTGTTTCAGATAGAGATGCTCATTTTACGTCACGTTTCTGTTAGATTTTTTAGATGGTGTTGGGTACATAGGTGCTTCTGAGCACAACATACCATCCTCAGACTAATGGCCAGTCAGAGCGTACGATACAAGTGCGTGAGGACATGATGCGAGCATGCGTACTAGATTTTTGGGGCTCAAGGGAGAGGCATATTCCCCTTATTGGGTTTTCCTATAAAAACATCTATCAGGCGACTATATAGATAGCACCGTACGAGGCTTTATATGGTAGTCCATGCTGATCACCCCTGTACTGGTTAGAGGTGAGTGAGGTGGATTTACTGGGACCACGTTCTGTTCAGGAGACATCTGAGCAGGTCCAATTGATAAGAAAGAAGATAGCTACCGCACAGTATCATGAGAAGTCATATGATGATCGCCGAAGACATCCCCTAGAGTTTGACGTCGGGGATCAGGTCCTTTTGCATTATTCACCGAGGTTGGGAAATAGGCGGATCAGGAGACAGGGTAAGCTATCACCAAGATATGTTGGGCCTTTTGAGATTCTGGAGAGGGTTGGGCCGGTAGCCTATCGGTTGTAGTTACCTCAGAGGTACCGAGCCAGGCATGACGTGTTCCATGTTTCATAGTTATGATGATACTATTTAGACCTGTCTCATACCTTCAATCCTGAGGAGGTCAAGCTTCAGGTAGATGCATCCTTTGAGGAGCATCTGATTCGTATCGTTGACATGAGCACGAAGGTTCTCCGAGGATAGTTAGTTCCTCTATTATGGGTGTTATGGCAGAATGACCATTTACACGATGAGACTTAGGAGCGAGAGACTGACGTACGTGTTCAGTGGCCGGAGCTATTTGCAGACGAATCACGACCACCATTCTGAGAGCAATTCAGGGACGAATTTATAAAAGGGGGGAAGATTGTAAGAACCTGGGTTTTTGTACAAGGTACAAATCCTTTTATTTTCAGTTTAACTGTTCTGTTGAGGCCTAATGTGGATGCCTAACTTGACCGAGGGAGTTACGGAGGTGTCCGGGGCTTGTTCGGAGCCCGGAACCATATTGGCGGCTGAAATATCCTGCCACACAGTTTTCACATGACCTGCGCATAGCCTGGCTAAATCGTGCACCTTGGTGTAGGCTTGGCAGAGGCAAGAGCACGGCATGCGCACGGTTTGGTAAAACCGTGCGGGGTGGCCTTGCGGCTGACCCTTTCTTTCCAGTAAGGTCTTCACGGTCTTCGCACTGTTTGTTAGGCCGTGTGGGTAAACCGTGTGACCTACTATGTTTTGATTTTTAATTAATTTTTAATAAAGTTAATTAAAATATTATAAAACCCTAACATAGCCTTCTCTTTCAACTGGACAGTAGTGGGAGAGATCTCAAGGAGGCATTGGAGAATTTGAGACTTCTTCTCCGTCCGATATGCGTTTCGATCGTTGTTCTTCTCATTGGATCCACAATGGTAAGTCCTCAATTCCTTTTAATCCTTCTCGATTCTCCTGATTATAACGAACGCAGATTGATTTAAGGCTCATATGCCCTAATTTCTCGTTCTTCGTCTCTTCTTCAGATTTCTTCCAAACCAGGATGAATCAGAGCCTGATACTGGACCAGCTATCTAGTACAAGCCTAAGGTAGGTGGTCTCATGCTTTTCGCAGATTATCACCCTGTTTATATATGCCAGAGTGCCGCGCGACCACTTTTGTGGTGTCACTTGAACACGAAATTCAATCCTGTTATTACCTATCTTGTTGTAGGTAATCTGAGTAGGATGGTATGTGCTTGTGTTAGGTTGTATACCATGGACCGGAACCACCCCTTGGGTGTGTTGCATTGAATGGCTCTTTTAATGGTTTTTAACCCAGGATGCCTATGAGGCATGCCTTTTCATTCCCTTGCGGTTTGTTATAAATGGAAATTGAATGAATGGAATTGCAATATGATGAAATTGTAATTGAAATTGTTTTGGGTATGGGATGGGGTGTTGCCCCTTGACCCTTGTATCCAAATATTTAATGGATAGCCCACGTGAGTTAAATTTTTTTAACTGCTTAAAATTTGAAACAAATTTATGGGTGAACCATGAAACCAATGTGAGTTGACATGGACGGACTAATATGAGACTTCTTACTGAAATGCCGAGTGAATCATAGATCCAAGATGAGATTCCATGGACGGACTCAACATGTCATGATATGTCATGGGCGATACCCAGATCTTATTTATAGGATCCCAAGGATGGGCTCAGATGATGGACTATACCGCACCTAGAGTGAGGCTGGGTACCTAGGAGGTTCGTCGGAACGGGCTTGTAGAGCGATGTCGGGGTCCTAGAGGTAATCCAGAATGGGCTTGTAGGGTGTTGGAGGATTTTCTCACAAATTGAAGCCTGGTTTCCGATTGAGTATACTAGGAATGGGCTCAAGGAATGGTTTGAACACTTGAATGAAGTCTTTAATGAATGAAATGGATACTTGAAGCAACTCCAAGCCAAAGAACAAGCTTGGGTATGTCTTACTAGTTTCCCTTGTTTACTACTTCCCATATTACATTGCCTGTTTATATATACACTGAAAGATTAGCATGGATATTTGGTGGTTGCCTACTGGGATTCAGTCTCACACCCTGTTTGGGTCTTGTTTAAGGACCCAAGGAAATTATATGATTGCAGGTAATGAGAAGGGGAATTCCCTAGTTCAGGTACTTGACTTGCTGCTTGGAGCAGGAGCGCATAGGACCAAGCTGAGGCTTGCGATGCGATAGGGGATCCTTTTGGTTTCTTTTTGGTTTTATGTATACTTGTACTGTATTATATTGACTTGAATAATTATATATAATATTTATTACTGATTTTTTATATTTATCTTTTGTCTATCTATTGTCTACTGGTTACCTTCTCCCGATATTGTATATTGTACTTCCGTTGTGATACTTTGGTAATGAGGGAATAGTCTCCAAACATACTCACATAGGCCCTCACTGCTAGTCGACAGCCTCTAGAGTTCTGTGATATGCTCTTGAGGCCATGTGGTGACCGGTTCGGATACCGGGTTGAATGGAAAGTCGGGTCGGTACTTACACAATTATTTTTACGATCTCACAATTCACACAATTCTCAACCCCGCGTGATTTGTGCTTAGTGTGCAATTTCATTCTAAGATTCATTTATATTAAAAAAAATTAATAGATAATATTATTTCAATTAAATTAGATCATTAATTCAAAATAAAATAATTAAGGAGTTAGTGGTATATTAATTAATAAAAATAACTACTCTTCTTTGGGTGGTTTAGTCATCAAAGCTAAATTTTTCTTTTCCAAATGTTTAGAGAGGGTAGAACCCAATCTTGTATCTAAACATGATTCTATATCAATTTGAAATATTAAGAGAATAATAATTTTTAAAAAAATTGAAGAAAATATAATAGATAAAATAACAATACATAATTTTATTACACAAACAAAAGTACTACAACACGAAGAAGAAAAAGAAGAAGGAGAAGATGTAGGCTTCGTCGAAGGGATCCTTGCTTCAAGATCTACCCTTATTGAAATTGTTGAAGAATTATAGTGGATCCACTTATACTCTTCCCTAATCATCCCAATTCTCATCTCAATCCTTATAAAAGAGAAAAATATATATTTATATAGTGGGGGAGACTAGGTTAAAAGTGGTTTCCATTATGAATGAAAACATTCTTTCAAATATGTAAATCCCACTTGGACCACCTTTCTAACCACAAAAAAATAATGAAGTGTCTATCCTTCATGAATGGAAATATGTGAGAAATTTGTTTGCAGATACCCTCTTAATATTTTTGCTCCATACATGCACGTATGTATAAGATATATATCAAACCCTAAAATGATGTCCAATCTCTCATGGCTAACCCACGATTGACTTAATGGCCCATTTAATCCATCAAAATGCACTCTTAACTCTAGTTCCTTGAATAAAAGTTGTATATAATTAAGTGAGCAACAATTTTTCAAAATTTTAAGTTTAAATAAGTCAAATGAAATTATTTATGTCTAAAATACTACAGTTAATTTTAAAATGGTAAAACAGACATTTTCATCAAATTTTCAAATGAATGATCTAATACCCAATATTATATAAATAAACATATTTAACACAATGTGAGGTAATTATATCATATATTATCAATAAAATATTCACTAAAAATTTGTTTTATCAACTCCCCCACAGTTACCCTTTTTTACTCCTGGACAAAACCTCATATCATGTATTCCAAAAAATTGGGACAAGTAAAAATCAATACCAAATCAAAACAAATTTTTAAATCACATATCCTTGAG
This sequence comes from Viscum album, assembly GCA_963277665.1. Classification (NCBI taxonomy): domain Eukaryota; kingdom Viridiplantae; phylum Streptophyta; class Magnoliopsida; order Santalales; family Viscaceae; genus Viscum; species Viscum album. The sequence continues at coordinate 1,630,394,344 of OY728130.1, forward strand.
ATCAAAAAATTACACACCAAGAAAAAAAAATATCATACCACATAAAAAAATTATTTCATGTTCTTTATATATATCATTCAATATATTTCCACTTCATTTATCTTTGTATGCACACAAAACACTTACCTCACTTGAATTTTCTCTTATCACACAAATGTCAATAATTTAGTAATGTCTTTCTCATAAAAACCCATAAAAGGGTCACCATATTCTTGATAAATTTATAAATCACCCCCGATGTGTGTCAAGGAAATATTTTTATCATGAGAACATTTTATGTTTTTTCTGTGGCTTTCAGTTGGTGGGATTTAGATGTGAAAATATTCTAAGGCTGAATGAGGAAGGATTGAATCTTTTTGAAGAAAAATTACATTAATCTAATTTTCACTTAAATATGGTCTCCTCCTCAACCCCCATATCATCAATTCAGCATAGTTATCATGACGAGTCATAAAAATTTTACAACATTCATCATTTAATCAACAAAAATTCCACCCTTCTTCAAAATAGTTTTTTTGTGAACGCTCCAGATATGCACAACTTTTATTATTTTTTGGAAGCTCCATAAAGGAAGAAATTCACTTATCATAAAAGCTTCATAAAAGGAACATCTTTCAACAGAATGATTTTTTAGTAGCAAACACATCTATTTATAATTTAATATTCCGCCCAAAGAATGACATAATGTGGTAGCACAGTACAAGACAGCTTCCACAACACTTAAGTTCAACTATATTATGCAATTTAACATCAAGAGTTAGTTGGATAGGGAATATTTTATTGTAATGTGGATAACCTGATAGGTTGTTCATGGATTTTAAGGACAACAAGGATTAAATGTTCATGGTTGGAAATTATAAAAAGGATTATTTGAAATAGGGGTATTAATACCAAAAAAATTGCCTCAATTATTTAAAACAGAAGTACCTAAAACCCACATGTTTTGACCAGAATAAATCAAATTCTGGTTAAATCAAGCATTATTTGGTTCTCTAAAGATGTGAGGTAAATGTAATTAATTTGAAATGAATGGTTCATAAGACTCATAGGAATGTTATTTCAAATATAAAGACAGTGAAATGTGTCATGGGATTCAAAAATCAGAGTAATATTCATGAAATTACTAAAGATTTTAACTCAAAACAAAGTTATTTTCAATATTCATTTATGCTCGTTTTCATGGGATAGATTGTTTTGATTATTGATATGAATTTAAAAATGGTTATGTGAATCATTTTAAATTAGAAGATTCAAAAACACACTAAATAATTTAAATTTAAACACACAAAATTTGAAAAACAGACAATTTGTTTTTGAAAATCAATGAAAATTGGAAAGAAATTGAAATTACAAAACTAAATGTTTCCCTACCCCACACATAAAATATTTCATTTTCATCAATGTGAACCCATGAGATGATATATGCACATGAAATTTATAATTTTAAATAGGAAAAATAATATATAAGTGAAATGGTTAGGAACAACCTAATATGTTCAAGTAATGATGGGGTCATACAGTACGATGAAATCCACTACATTAGTAGGATGTCCCTCAACGTATCTCTTCATAAATTTCTCATTGGATGAAAATCTCCTTCATATGTCTTATTGTGTGATATCCACCACACCATAAGGAAAAACATTTTATACAATATAAGGACCCAACCATTGAGAATGAAACTTACGAGGCAACAACTTTAGTCATGAACTGTATATAAGGACTTTCTATCCATCTTGAAATTCTATTTTCTGGATCATTTTTTCATGAGATACTTTTATTATTTTTTTTTAGAGCCTTGAGTTCTCATATGAAGACAAATGAATCTTCTTATGCTCTTGAATTTTCATCTTCCTTTTGATTCTAGCTTATGCCATATCAATGTTTCATTTCTTTATAGCCCAATAAGCCCAATGATTGACTTCCATATGGAGATGATACACTTTCCCAAAAACAATCCTAAATGGGGAAATACCAATGGGGGTCTTTTATGTTATTTTATAAGCCCAAAATTCATCATCCAATCACTTACTCCAATCCTTCCTATTTGGCTGCACGATTTTCTCCAAAATTTGTTTCAAATATCAATTTGAAACCTCAGCTTGGCCATTTTTTGGGGTTAGTATGGTGTTGATGTTTTGTGTGTCACCCCATACATTTGAAGGAGGGAAGCCAAATTTAGATTTAAAAGTTTGTTATTTGGTCATTTAAGATGGACTTTGGTACTCCAAACCTACAAACAATCATTACATTGACAAAGTACACTACAACATTAGAATCATCATTCCTTGTGGCCTTAGCCTCCTCCCATTTACTCATATAATCAACAGTAATCAGAATCTACAAGAAACCAACATTACATGGAAAAAGACACATAAAATCAATGACCCATACATAAAAAATCTCACAAAATAATATGGGTTGATGAGGCATATCATGTCTCCTAAAAATGTTTCCCGTGTGTTGGAAACATGAGAAATACATAAAAAACACATGAGCATCATGGAAAAAGCTAGGCCAATATAATCTAGAGTCTAAAACATTCCTAACTGTCCGTTGGGGTCCAAAGTTTCCACCACAATCAATTTTGTGAAAAAAATGTATAACAAAATCAAACTCATTATTAGGAACACACCTCATAATAACTTGGTCACAACACAAGAACCAGAGGTATGGATCATCCCAAAAATATAATCTTGACTCGCTATTTAACTTTTGGAGTTGATATTTCTCTAAATTTGTAAGTATTTAAGAGGAAACATGGTAGGTAACTAAATAAACATACCAATGATGTGTACCTGATATGTAATAAAGATGCTTATTAGGGAAAGTGTCCCAAAGTGGTACCTTGTCCAAGGTGTCATCCTCTAGTGTGTTAGTAAGTCTACTCATGTGGTCTTTCACCATGTTTACTAACCCCTTCTTTTCCTTTATCTCAATATCAAATTCTTGAAGAAGGAACACCCATCAGATAAGTCTGGGCATTGAATCTAACTTCTTCAAGAGGTACCTCAGAGCGGCATGGTTAGAAAAAACAACTACATTAGAGTCCAATAAATATAAACATAATTTATCTAAAGAGAATATGATAGAAATAAACTCATTTTTCATGGTTGTTTAGTTTGATTGGTCTGAATCTAGTGTCCTCGATGCATAGGAAATCACATGTGAACGTCCCTCCACCCTCTAAGATAAGATAGCTCTAACTGTGAAGTTGGAGGCAATACAAATAAGATCAAAAGGAATCTACCATGGTGTGGTTTATATGATCTGTTTAGTGGTCAGAAACTTCATTATCTCGTCAATGGAAGTCCTAAAAGATTCATCAAGCAGAAAATTAGATCCGTTTGAAGTAATTGTGACATTGGAAGAAAAATATTACTAAAATATTTGATGAAACGTCGATAAAATCATGCATGCCTTAGGAAAAATTTAACATCACGCACACATGAAGGATATGGTAAGGTTGAAATAATATATATATTAGATCTATCAACCTCTATCCCAGGTTTTGATACTACATTCCCTAAGACAATTCCTTCCTCTACCATGAAATGAAACTTTTTAATGTTCAAGACCAGATTCTTCTTAATACAATGACTCACAACCTTTCCCAAAGTACTTATAAATTCATCAAATTAGGATCCATACATTGTAAAATAATCCATAAATTCCTCCAGGTAGGTCTCAGCAAAATCAGAAAAAATACTCACCATGCATCTCTAGAGGGTACCTGGGCCATTGAAAAGTCTAAATGGAATCCTCTGGTAGGAAAATGTGATGAAGGGATAGGTGAATGTAATCTTCTCGGTGATCCTATAGAGCCATAGAAACCTGAAAATATCCAAAAAATCCATCTAGGAATCAATTGTGCGGTTTTCTAGATAGTTTCTCAAGCATCTAGTCAATAAATGGGAGGGGGAAATGGTCCTTACTAGTGGAATGATTTATTTTCCTATAATCAATACTCACATGCCAACTGTTCTACACCCTCATTGAAACTAACTCATCTTTATCATTTTTAACAACATTAACACCACTTGTTTTAAGCACAAACTGAATAGGACTCACCCACTAGGAATCTACAATGGGATAGATTATACCTTCCTCGAGAAATTTTTCAACCTCTTATTTAAAAACCTTCAGAAGTGTTGGATTGAGTCTCCTTTGTGAATTATTATCCGGTTTGGCCCCATCCGCCAAAATAATCCTATTCATGAAAATTGAGGGGCTAATACCAAATATTTCAGCCAAGGACTACCCGATTTCCTTAATATACTCCCTCAAAAAATTCAAAAAATATATTCACATTCATAAGGGATATTTTTATTAATGATAACTGGTAATTTCTAACAATTCAACAAATATGAGTATTTGAGATTTGGTTTCAATGGATTGACTTCCAATTTTGGGGGTGATGTATGGATGGAGAAATTGAATGAACTGAAATATGTGAACAATGAACATCAGTATCATAATATACATCATCAAAATCATATAATAAACCATAAAATCCATTAGAAAACTCATCATCTATGTCATAATCAGAGTTCACTTGATCAAAATTAGAATATGAATCCATTTAATATGCAAATCTAATAGAGTCTTCAGCATTAAAACATGTGTGGAAGTACTTAAAGACATTAAAACATGGGGTTTTTATTTGGTGGTTCAAAATGGGAGATAACAAATGTAGAATGGTCCTCTAAGGGGTACTTCATGGAGTCCATAACATTAAATATCACAAATTGATCTCTAAATTCAATGGAAAGTGTACCCTTATTGACATTTATGATGTTTTTTTCCGTTTTTAAGAAGGGTATACCTATGATAATGGGAGTATGAGAACTTACATGATCATCTTCTATGTTAAGAACATATAAATATTGTGGAAATATCATGTCTCTTAGCCGAATAAGTGCATACTCAAGGACTCCCACAAGATATATTGTAGCTCTATTCACCAATTTCCCCACTAATCTTGCGGGCTTCAACTCACCAACTTATAAATAAGAAAAACTAGAGTGAGTAATTACATTTATGGATGCTCCTAAATCACATAACACATTAGAAAAGTGTAACTCCCCTATGGTTCTTGTGATGGTTAATGTCCCTGTATCCTTGCAATTTTTTTGGAATTTCTATAGTTGGTGTAATGAGTGTAGAAACATTTCTTCCAAGATTGATCATCTCATTTCCTTTGATCCCTCTTTGATCGGTACAATTCTCTTTTAATAATATTTCAAACCTTGGGATTTTCTTGATGTCTTCATGTAGAGAGATGTTTATCTTCCTATGCTTGAATGTTTCCAAAACCACTTTTTTCATCACCCCCTAAACCATCATCTTGGTTTGTACAACCCTATTTGGATATGGATGGGGTTTAGGAGGAACATCATGAATATTTTTCTTTCTTTTATCATTCTCCTTGGATTTCTCATTAGTTGGTATTGAATGAGGCTTCTCTAGAGTTGAGGTGAATCCCGGTGGAACGGTAGGTGTATATGTATAAGTTTTTTCTACACCCTTCTCAATGTGATGGCACTAACATTCCCCCTGGGATTTTTAGTAGGTTGCGAAGGTAGATTTCTAGAATTCTTACTTACTATTTCATGGAGGGCAATGGAAATCTAGATCATTTGAGTCATCAACAACCTCAACTCTGAACCTTCACTCTTCAGCTCATTCTGTTGATTAATAAAAATTTGTTTTAAAATATCATCAGTATTGGAATCTACCTTTGGATGAGAACTCCCTTGTTGTTGACTTTTCAATTCTTTAGCTTCAAATAACCTTTGGGGCTTTTGGAAACCCTATTGTAAAGGTGGATGCTTCTTGAAGTTTTTTTTAAAATTGGGAATCATTTGTTGTCCATATGCATACCTCATGTCAAATTGATCCTTCCACCCTTGGTTATATGCTTGTGAAAAAGAATCAAACTTCTTTTGGGGATGTGGCTATTGTTTCTGCTGATATGGTCTCTTATTAAACAATGCTTCAAAATCTTGTGTTTCTTGTAGTTTTGGGAAACAATCAGTTGGGTGGATTGTCTGAGTGAAAATGCCATAAGGCCTTGAAGGAGGGGTTTATGGGGTATTTTGTTCCTAATCAATCTGCCTCACCATATTGGTCAATTTTTCAAACATAGTATCGGTAAAATGTTTTTCATGAGATGAAGGACTTGCCTGATGTACCCCTCTAACATGTAGTGTAACTTGATCACCAAATTTTTGGGAGTTTTGTGCCATCTTTTCAATCAACTCACGTGCACCTGCTGGTGTCTTGTCCACTAACGCTCCTCTATCCATAGAATCCTCCAGGATCCTCTCAATAGATGTTAATTCTTAATAGAAGTATTGAATGTGTATTTTCTCACTGATTTGGTGATGTGGGAATCTTGCACACAACTTCTTGATTCCCTCCCAAAACACATAAATTGACTCCCCTTATGCTTGATTCATCCCCAAGATCTCTTTTCTAATGGATGTGGTCCTTGATTATATATAATATCTTTTCAATAAAGGGAGTTTCAAATTATTCCAACAAATTACATCTTCAGGTTGTAAATAATACACCAATCTTTTGCAGCTCCATTAAGTGAGAATGACAATGCTCTTAGTTTGATTTGATCTTCAAAAAAAATTATTGGTTTTAAGGGTGAGAAAACCACATTAAATTCTTTTAAAAAAAAATTGTATCCTCACCAAATAATCCATGAAACTTTGGAAGAAGATGAATTAACCAAGATTTCATTTTGAAGTCTGATTTGAGATTTGGGTATGTAATGCACTTTGGATGATAATTAATATCAGGTACAAAAAATTCTTGAATGGTTATAATAAGTTCATTTTTATTGTTTACAACCATTGGTTATTGTTTTAGGTTTGATATAGAAGTGTTTCCAATTTCAATGTTATCGGAGTGGTGGAATTATCATACTAGTTGAATGTTGAAACATCCAGTAGACTGAGAATGTCTGATTCGAGCACGAATGCTATGTTTAATCTCAAGGTAAATATCTAAGAGATCATTGGGATTAGTTCATGTCAAAATTAATATAAAAATTAAAATAGGGAATGTGGAACATAATTAAAATGGGAGGTTTGAGTTTATGGTCCAAAAAAATAGGAAGAAAATAAAAGAAGAAGAAAAAAATTCATATTATGTAAACAAGGAAAAAAGATGAAAATAAGAGAATAAAATGTAAAATAAAAAATTACCTCTAATTAGGTGAAATAATTACTTGCCTCCCCTGAAATGGAACCAATTTTAAAGGCACTCTCATGGGCACCTTCAAATGGTTAATGGTTTTTGGGTACATTGGTGGAGTAGAGTGGTTGACCAAGGTCGTCTCTCAAAGGAGGAAGTAAAATTGACAACTTATTGAAGGTATATTAAAAGTTACATAAAATTGAATAATAACACTACATATAAAGAAATGGAGTTTTTTTTATCATTTATAAAACTAAAATACGTTTTTTTGGAATAAGATTGCATTTTTTTAAATTTTTAAATGAAAAATGATTAACAAAGCACAAGGAGAATATTTTTTTTCAGAAAACTATTTTTAGAAAGTTTAATCTATATAACTCTACATAATTAATAATTTATTAATCATTATCATTGAAATTAATATCTATTTAATTATGATCTTTAATTTTTTAATCTTGGACCCTTCAAGAATTAACTTTACCACCAAGATGAAGTGAATTTAACCCTAGGATAACATCGGAACATGTAATTGCATAACACTGCTTAGATTGATGTTCTAAGATTATATTATGGTTAGTGGTAAATTAAGGAAAATATCCTCTCTAAAAATTAGAATTAATTTATTTTAGTTATTATATTTGAACACTTCAAATTTATCCTGTGTGGTTTTGAATTACCAATTATTACTGTGCTCTCACAATTCACACAATTCTAAACTTCGTGTGATTTGTGATTATTGTTCAATTGCTTTTTTAGTTTTATTTAAATTAAAAACTTAATTCATATATCATATTATGTGAATTAAATTATCTCATGGATTCAAAATAAATTAATTATTGAGGTTATAGTTAGATGGATTACTAAAAAGAGCTTCTCTTTCATGGGAGGTGGATCCATCGTAGAATCATTTGGCATTTGCAAAGGTTTAGAGCGGGTAGAACTCAATCTCATTTATACCCTTGATTCCAGCCAAATTTGTAAGATTAATAGAATAAGATATTTTAACAAAATAGGTGAAAATATAATAAATGAAATAAGAAAAAAAATGTTTATTACAGAAACAAAACTATTATAACCCGAAGAAGAAGAAGATGAATGAGAAGAAGAAGGCTTCGTCTAAGAGATCATTTCTTCAAGAGATACCCTTATTTAAATTATTGGAGAATTGGAGTGGATCCACTTATCCTATACCCTCAACATACGAATTCACTTTCCAACCCTTATAAATGAGAAAAATATATATTTATAGAGTGAAGGAGAGGCTAGGATAAAAGTGGTTTCAAGTGTGCATGAGAATATTTTACCAAATATTTAAATCCCAATTAAACTACCTATTTGACAACCAAAACGCTTGAATTATCTATCCTCACATAAGTATAATATGTAAAAAAATTGTTTTATATCCCCTATCAATATCTATGCTCAATCCATGGACAAATTTAGAAGATATGTACTAAACACTAAAGTGATGTCCAATCTCGCGTGTCCATCCCACCATTGACTTAATGTTCTATTTACTCCATCAAAATGCACTCTTATATTTAGTTTATTGAATAAAATTTGTATACGATTAGGTGAGGAACAATGTTAAAAAAATTTACGTTCAAATAAGTCATATTAAAATATTTATGTTTGAAATAGTATAGTGAATTATAAAATAGTAAAACTAGAATTTTCATCAAAGTATCAAATGAATTATCTAATCCAAAATATTTTATAAATAAACATATTTAAAACAATGTGATGAAATTATACAATTTATTATCAATAAAATATTTAATAAAAATGTGTTTTATGAGCATTCCATAGTGATGTTGATGCTGGAGTGGGTATTTTTTAGTAGTATTTTTTGGAACCAGTTATGTTTATGTTTATATGTCTTTAAAGTCATGTGAGGGTTCCCCCATTCTCCTTAGAAGGGGATTTATCCAAAAATAAATAAAAACTAAGGCCTTCAGGCCATTCAGTTAGTCAACTATCACACTAAAAGTTTATAGTAGTTCCCTGCTATGATTAGAACCCAGAAGTTCTATGAAACAATTTTTAAATATATATTCAATAACCATATGATATCATTTGAGGGAAAAAATGATACATGATATCAATAGTGGAGACTCATAGGACTTTAAGGATCCTTCTCATGGTGTACCCCTTAGTAATATCCAGTATGGGGTATTATGATAACGAGACCCTCCAGTTGAAAATCCCCATTTATACATGTTATTGGGTGTTTCTATATTCGAACATGTATATTGATCTTTAAACATTAATGTTATTTTTAATGAATATTATATAACATCTGCTTTTATGTATTGAAAAAAACCATGAATACATTTGTTCGCGATGAGTTAGGATATGTTGGGTGTGTCACATGTAATATTACATTAATTATTAATGTGAGAATTTTTTTTAGTTATGGTATTTAATAAAATTTAATATCTTAAGCCCTTTTATGGAAATCAGATATCCTAAATAAATCCAAGGCCATGGTTTTCTATGGGCATGTTCGATTAACAAAAAGACAAAGAAAGAGACATTGAGTACATAAGTTAATGGCACCAGCATGCAACCTGCATGATTAGAGATATCATGATAAAGGGATTATATTACACATTAAATATATGTATGAGGTATTATGTAATTAGGATATTAATTTATTTTTCTATGGGAATTTGGACTTTATCCAACTCAGTCTAATGCCACTGAGAAAGACGTTTAAAGGGTCATGCACTAAGTATATCCAAAATCTTAGTTAAAAAATTTATTATTATTTATTAGTTAAAATTTTGAATAAATATTCTTTCTAAATGTGGTTTAATAATTATTCATGTTATTATGTTCATATATATTAATTCACTAGTTATTCAAGGGAATATAATATCAGTGGAATATTTAATAAATATTTATTTTCAATTTACAGAATATAATATCTATCGATTTTTTTCAAATTAATAGAGTGATATTTATTTATAAAAATAAATAGTCATTTTTCAAGGCCTACTAAATATTTTTGAGGAAATAATATATATTGAATATTATTTTATTAAAGAATATTTAATTTAATTCGCATGTTAAGCTCATGTCATGGAAATAATATTTATTTTATTATTTTAGACATGGGGTTCCAAAAGGTATTAAATAAATATTAACGATATCTTTTGAAAATATTTATGTCAATACCCTAATAGTATTTAAACCCAATTATATTATTTTTCTTTGCTATCCAATTCTTTTTTTATTGAAGAGAATGACAGCTAGAGAGAATCCTATCAAGCCTTAGAGAGCTCCCTCTCTGATAATGTTCCAAATACTGGAGAGTGGTCTTCCTCCAATTCCCACTCTCGAGTCTAGATAGATCAACGATAGTTCTCTAGAAGTAGTTCTCATGGAAATAAAAAGATAATGATGCATGCAATGATATTTTCCATGCTGGCACCCAAAAATTACCACGACGACATTCATAGATTGTTGGGACTTGTGTGGATTGACATTAGAGGGAATATTCTCTTGATTCCTACAAAAAATTGACTTTACAATATAGATGTATTTTCGGATCCATCACCAAATAAATAATTCATGAAATGTAATTCATTAATTGATTAAATTAATTATAAATAATATGTGATGATCCCATCTTTGGTTCTAACATTTTATCCATTGTCTTATTTTCATTCGTTAAATTATATTTATTATCCCATTTATCATTGTGTAGATCTAGGATTGATCATCAATCATGAAAAAAAACCAATGTTGGTCACATCACATCGCATGATTTCATCGCACTCAAAAACTACAATATGAACCAAGTGATCTACTTCATGTTCCTATGTTGAGGCAGTTTTATCTGAGGTAGCAGTAGTAGTATTCTCTGTATTGGGATCAGTAGAGAGGATATGGGGAAGGCATAGGTCAACCCCAATATGTTCTTCATCCTTATAGAGGAAATCACAACCAAAGAGGTTGTTTATATCAGGGTTAAAGAGTTTTTGGATAAGGTCATGGTTAGATTCATACTCCAGCATCTCTAGTGGTGGGAGAGCTAGACATCATTTGAGGTGCCCTTTTATTTTCTTTATACAAGGGTTCATGCATTTTTTTATTTAGGATCTACGCATTCCTTCATATCACTTTACCTATTACATTATTTGGGGCATGAGGTGGAGGGAATTTCAATTCCTTTGGCACTTACTATTCCATTTAGAGTTTGATATTATCTTTATCAAGTATATAAGGACTATGAGATAATACTTAGGTGGAACCTCTCTTGGAGAGACTTGTTAAGTTTATGGATACATTAGAATAAAAACATCCTTATATCGGATTAACATAACTCGGTGAAGGATATCTTTTATCTCATTAGGGGGGAAAATATGTTCTATGATGCTAAGATAGAATTGTCCATAATCAAGGGAAAGAAAGACCCTCAGATTATTTGAGGGAATGTTTCATTAATGTCTTCCTTGATAGTGAATTTGATGTTGGGTTTGTTCTATGTTTATCCTATGGTGTTTTGAAGGGTTATTGAAGATTACCCTGTTGTTTTTCATTATCATGTTATAGAATTTACCCCTATACGAGTGGTCGAGTATGGGATTAATACATAACCATTAATTTTTAAAATCTTGATGTCTTCCTATAGGATGTCTCTCTTTGAGTTTCAAGAGCTATGGGTATAGCTCTATGATCTATTGAAACAAGGTATTTTTATCCATGTTTTTCACCATGGGGTGCACTAGTTTTTTCATGATTAAGTCTAATAATAGTTTTTAGATTTGTATCAAATATCATCACATAGATATATGGAAAATGAAAAACTAATATCCACTTACATAGATTGATGATTTATTCAATCAGCTGAAGGGAGGAAGTTCGTTCTTAAAGATCGATCTATGGTCATGAAATCATCAGATGAGGGTGAAATATGAAGATGTTCAAAAGACTAGTTTTTGATGTGGATATTGAAATTATAAATTCATTTTTATGTTGTTTATAATGATAAATGCACTTTCCATGTTTATGGGTTTGATGAATGCAGTGTTCAGGGAGTTGTTGGATAAGTTCCTAGTAGTTTTCATTGAATAAATCCTTATATAATTTTTTACTGAGGAATAGAATATAGTCTATATGCATGACATTTTGGGAGTTCTTCATCATCAAATTTTATTCAAGAAGTTTGATAAGTGTGAGTTCTATGATCGTGAATATAATTTCTTGGGACAAGTGGTGTCCTAGTGAGGAGTAGTTTGGGATCCTTCAAAGATCAAGGCAATCATTTCTTGGGAAGATCCCAAGATGGTAGTAGAAGTTTGGGGTTTCCTTCATCTTGTAGGATATTATAGGAGGTTAATATCCAATTTCTCTTAGGTTGTGACTCCTATAATATCATTGACTAGAAATGACCAGGTGTTCTTATGGATGGACCATTCTCATGTAAATTTTGAGTACCTAATGGAGAATTTGGTCAGTGCTCAATTCCTTTATTTTCCAATAGAGGGGGTTTAGTATGTTATTTTCAATGAAACTTTACATCATGGTGTGGTTTGTGTTTAGATTAAACAAAGATCAATTTTTTCTTATGGGTATTGATAGTTAGGTCCCATGAATGTAACTATTCCTCCCATGATTTTGAGTTGGGAAAAATTGTGTTTGCTCTGAATTTTTAGTGAAATTACCTCATAGACAATCATTTTAGGGTTTTTAATAATCATTAGAGTCAGAGTTATGTCTTATACCAGTATGAATTTAACATGAGAGTGTGAAATGGATAAAATTATTACAGTATTTTAACTTCAAGATTTCATATACACCATAAAAGGGAAATGTTGTGGATGATGTACTATGTAACAAGTCATGTAGTGATTCAATGTTCGAATATGGGGATTCCTAGAGAGTGATGTAAGATCTCTCTATGATTCATGTGAGAGGTCTGGGGAATATTTTTACTTTTTTATATGATAGTGCATTTGTATTTAGTGCGGTAGGTGGGAGAATCTCAATTTTTGAATTCAGATGTAGATGTTTAGAGCTACTGAGTTTTATTTAGTGATTCCCTTAAATCTTGGTCTGAATATAAACAACACTGGGTGTTATTTCAAGGAAATATTTTTTATATATTTGTAGATTTGTGATATGGTTCTATATGAGATTCATAACCCACCCTTTGTGTTAAATCTTGATGTGAAAAATATGTACTAATATCTAAGAGGGTAATTTTTGTTTCTTGGGTTAAAGAATTATATTATAGAGTTTGTGTCTTGATATTTAGACTACTATAAGGTGATGGTCGGGCATTGTGTTCCCTGTGGTTTTCTCTAGAAATTATATTTTCCATAGTGGATGTGGTTGGACATCTTGATGGACTTTATTATCGGTTTACCTTTATCTTGGGGAGGCTTTGATGCTATATAGATTCTAGTTGATCATTTGATGAAATAAACCCAATTTACTATGATTAGGGTGTAAATATCAATCGATGTTTTATCAATGATGTACCTGTATGAGGTATTGATACTCCAAGGAGTCCAAAGGATGATTACCTCTGATCACAATCCTCATTTTACCTTTAGGGTTTAGATAGATATTCAAAATTCTTTTGGCTCTCGGTTATGCCTCAACACTAATTTTCATCAGCATAAAGGGGACCAAATAGAGTGGACTATCCAGACTCTTATAGAAAATATTTTGCTATTGTGTAATAGAATTTGGATGTTCGTAGATGAGGCACCTACCCTTGGTTGATTTTTCTTATTGTAATAGTTTTCACTCCACCATTAGTATGGATTCATTTCAATTTTTTTATGGATTAACATAATGTTCTCCATTATGATGGACTGGGTTTGGAGAGTCAAAAATTCATGGGCCATAATTAGTAGAAATCATCACATAGATGGTTGATGTAATTCTTGAGTTGATGACAACAACACATTATTGTCAAAATTCCAATGCCGATCATAGCAGGAGACCACTAGAGTTCAATGTTAGAGATCATGTGACCCATAAGGTGACTCCTCATTGTGGGTAGTGAAGGTTCAGTCATGGGAGTAAACTTTCTCCCCGGTTTATTAGTTCTTTTGAGGTGTTTTCTCACATTGGATCTATGGAATATCAGATAACACTTCCCTTATAGATGTGCCTAATTAATGACGTCTTCTATGTCTCACAAATCCACTGTTACGTTCATGAAAATTCACATTTCATTTATTTGGGAGATATCAATATTGATGATGATGTGACCTTTGAGGAGCATCCCATGGATATCCATAACCACTATTATGAGGTGTTGTGTATGAATGTTATTCCATTACTTCCTATCTTTTGGAAATACAGTGGCATAAAAGAGATCAACTAGTAATGGGAGTCAAAGATATTCACTATGTATCCTAAACTATTTATTATTCTTATTTTATCTATTAGTATTTATAATTTTGTGCATGTTGACCTTTTCTGGATTATGATATGGGTTCCTCTTATTTGATGTTTTATTGGTGACCTCACTCTTTTTTGAGAGGTATCTACCCTCGGAGACTATTTAAGAGGTGGTTATTGGTGTTTCATGGCTATGCACATTCTTCCTTTGATTGAGGTGGATGAGATCATATGATGGTGGGATTTTTGGATGCTTCTCATAGGGTGATTGTTGGGAAAACCTTACATTATTCATTCTATTTTGGTTCGGTTTTAAATTTTTTAAGATGAGAATGGTTTGAGAGGTATTTTATGTAAGGACTCAGACCTTAGTATCCCTTTCCTTTCTGAGATAGGGTTTTGAGGTGTTTAAAGAAGGTTCTAAGTTGTCTTGAAAAGAAAATATGGAGTTACAGAATTCTTCACCAAGGAGCCATGTGTTGCATCGTAAGGGTGGACAATTTACTATAGTGGGGATGGATTGTGTGTAAGGAGGGCCAAAAAATAATTTTAGATCTAATACCATTTTTGGTATAACTACACCATGGATGTAGGTTATATCCTAGCTTGGCTGGGTTTCTATGATATGGGTTGATGATATGGCATAAGATGGATGACTTCTATGGTGTGTAAAATCCCGGTTGTGATGTAGTGGTATGAGGGTGTTCATACAATTTTATGGAATCCACAACATGGGGGATATGATTCTCCATAGCTTCATTCTTGGAAAATGGGTTCTTAGGTACAGTGGGTTGTGCCACTCCATAGTCCCTATTCTCCATTTATAGGGTCTTTTGTGGAATATTCTATGTTCCTATATTGAAATTTGACTTGGAAGGTTGCGACTTGGTCCCTTTCATTGCACCATAGTCCACCCATTTTCATCCAATTCTATGTCATTGTCTATGATCTAGCGTTGTAACCTTCAGTTATTAAGTTGGGCTATAAATAACTTAAACCCCTCTAAACCCGCATTTATCCCAAATTTTCATGTCAACCCATAAGCACCCAAAAGTAATCTTTAAACCGATTTTAATCCCATTTCAATCGAATTTGATCCCAAACATTTAGTGTTTGATCCATAGTGATCCATGGTTATTATGTACTAATTTTTGGTGGTTTCTTCTCCATTTTATCACATTTCCTCCCATTTATTATTTCCATGTTATGGAGATTGATATCCAATGTTCTAATTGATTTTATTTATTTTTTTTGTGGTGTTCATGGACCAGCAACCTTGGGAGATTTTATTTTCTTTATGGGAGATGTAGAAATAGATTCTCATTGACATTATATTTCCATTTAAATAATGTTAAATGCTTTGAGTTAGGCATTTTTTTCTTCTCCTTTTTTATGTGAAATCATAAAGTTTTCATGATTTATATTTTTAGGTGGTGGTGGAATTAACCCTAATAAAGGATAAACTAGATTAATGAATAGTAATGATTTATGGATAGTTATTACATGTTCTCCCTCCCTGATAGAATTTTACTTCTTTCTTTACTAGATAGTGTTGTATCTATGTTATTTTTTATTATGTTTGGCATACTTTGTTTATCATGTGTTATTTTGGTGAGATTGGTTTAGAACATAAATACAATAATTATTGGTTGGGTAAAAAATTTAATAATCTTGTTTAATTATTCCTCATATTCTTGTAAATATTATAGTAATCGAATTGATTTTAATTCATGTTTAAATTAAATTTTTTACTCCATTTTATAATGGGATTAGATAAAAAACCTAAAGTTGTAACACTTTATGTAGATAATGAGAAAATGTATTTTAAATGATAATTTATCTTCAAAATTTTTTTAAAGGTGGAATTGATACTAGTGATCATGTTTAATAAATGATAACTTGTTACAGATGATTATTTATGTCGCCTATAATTATAACCTTTAATATATGAATCAGTTAACTCAAGATGGGATAAAACTAGTTGTTTGATAAAAAAATGGTTTGGGCCCTAGTGAGCCAATTTTCTTATGAAGGCTGAATGCCTTTTGTTTTGGGGTCATGAGAGCCCATTTACATTTACAGACAAAATACCTTATTTTAGGGCCTACTTTTTATTATGATACTGTTGTTTATTTATTTCCTTCTGTGTTTCTCTCGAGATGATCCTTTCTATGAAATGTGATGAGAGCCTGGGATGGTTGATGAGATATGGGTGGGGAGGCCTGGATTTTTGGAAGTAGTTGAAGCCTATCAAAAAGAGATTCATGGTTATATGCATGAGGGTGTTAAGGGGGGAACCTAAATTGATAGAATAAGTTGAATATATGCTTACCTGTAGTTTTTCATAATGATGGGATATGTGCATTCCTTTCCCCACTTCTTGAGGTGGTTGGATGTGATTATCTACACATCTCATTAATGATAGCTTATGGTTTTTCCTAATGTACATATAATAATGGAATGTTGAATATATAAATAATTTTTTAACCCATGGTGTTTGTGCTTACTTTAATTCAAAATATTTTAGTCTTGGGAAAAGTGGACTCTGTTAGATTATACCTATAGGGCATGGACATTACATTCATGGTTAATGAAATGTAATTAATTTTATTTTATTATTATATTTTGAATTAACTACCATGAATTGGAATATAAAAAATGAAAGTTGTAATTTATTGAGCCTTATTAAATTCTTTTAAGCTTATTGGATTTATATTTCATAGTAGAGGTAGCTGAGTGTTTGAGTGACGATAACTGTAGTTGGTCC
Organism: Viscum album; assembly: GCA_963277665.1. Classification (NCBI taxonomy): domain Eukaryota; kingdom Viridiplantae; phylum Streptophyta; class Magnoliopsida; order Santalales; family Viscaceae; genus Viscum; species Viscum album. The sequence goes on from OY728130.1 coordinate 1,630,411,688, forward strand.
AAGATTAGGTTAATTCCCACTGTGTGGTTGTGTGTTATATTATATCTTATATGTTTTGGGATTTCATATGATTCCACACCCATTTCTTGTAGTATGAATGACACTCAGTGGACCTTGGGAGGGTTTTTCCCTAACATCATTGTAGGTGAGGGAAAAATAGCTGACTACCGCTCAATCCTTGATATCTTGTCCTAGTACTATAATATACTAGTATACATGGTGATTATTTTCCCACATATGTGTGTAGAGGTATTTAATGGATTGTGGTTATTTCACACCCATGTATCTTAAGATATAGCATCATAAGGCCTATTATTGATATGAAGTGTTTGGGATGTGATGACATGATGTACATACTCGTTGTATGGACTACAATGGCAGGGGGTATAATACTCGATGCATGATACATTAAATATGGGATATGGTGTCTTCTATAAACTAATCACATATTGTATATATATGAGGAATGGTGGAGATGGGATGATGTGATTCGCAAGATGCATGTTGTGATACTTAGCCTAGGTGTCTTTGGTTTGACTTCTTTTAGGGAGAGATGGCTCAGGATGTAATACATCAGGGAAGAGTGAAAAAATAGTTGTAAAGAAGATATAGGGTACCATTGTTTTATTATTATAATAAATTATCACATGTATGAATTAGTTTGTGAGATATATCCATGGTGAGGTTGGGAACTTAGTATAACTATATAGATAATTAGTTAGTTTCACTTATTATTCACTAGGCTTTAGAATGATTTATTTTTCTTTTTCATGAGAGGCTCTGGGTAGGATCCAACTATGTATACCTATTATGCTCACAGTAAATATATATAAACCATTTTTAATGCTGGAAAGATAAGGTTGGATATCGAGCATGATATTGCAAGCTCATGGTTTTATAGAAGTTGTTTGAGATTCATGGTCACTACTGAGTTCATCTTTTAGTACTTGTAGTTTCCCATTTCAATTGTATAAGTCTTGTATGACATTACATGTATGTACTTAGGTTTTCTCTACCAATATCTAATTAGGACTTTATTGGTGTACATTTATTATCTCTTTGTTCCACATTTTCTTTTAGAGGGTAGTGACTCCCAAATATATGTTCACATACCCTCAGTTCTTGTTTCTAACCTATGGCATGTTGGATGTGGGCTTCGAGCAGTCACCATCTCCCTTCCCTCATTGCTGGCATGGGAGGGGCACCCATGGGGGGATGGGATCATGGAAACCATTCCCAAATAAAATTTATTGATAATAATATATAAAAATCACATATTTTTTGAATTATCCTAATACAAATACAAATGCATCATCTTAATCAAATTTCATAATTTTTATAAATTAAAATTTCTATTTATAATCTTGTACTAGTAAACTAAATTTCCATGATATTAAAAGATGAAAAGGAAGAAAATCATAAATAAAAAAATAACAAAACATTACACTTTAAAATATCAAACTCACAATTCAATTATTCTCCACCACTATTTGATCATAATTAATTTTCCCTGTAATTTATTTAAGAACCTATTTCACCGAAAAATTGCTTTATATCTTTCCTTTTATCCCAAGTAACCATAATTATTTATTTTTCTAAATATCAAGATTTATTTCATAATCACAAGAACATGAATATGATCAACCACATAAAAAAATAAATAAATATTCAATTCATCTACCTTGAATCCTTGATGTGATATTTTCTCTAATATCATTAAATTTATCATATGTCCAATGTACAATGAAAAGTGAAATAATTCATGATTGAGATTTATATAATTTAGTAAAACCAGTCAGAAATCTTGATTTCCATTAAACCTTAGATCCAATGTTTCATTAATTAAATAACAAATTTTATTGTTTAATCATGGTTAAAGTGATTCTTAATCTCTGTAAATATGCCCATATGGTTGGCCAAAATTTTATAAAGAGTATAATGAGATTTAATAGTTGAAATTTGACTTTTTAAAATGGAAAATTTTGCATCAATGTTACTAACAAAATTTTTTGAAAGGTTTGTAAATCATTCTTTAAGCTGTGTTTTAATCACGTCTCTCTAAAGGCATATAATTTTCCCTTTTAATAATATATTTCTAAAATACCAATTCAAATAAATATATTATATATCATTTAAATATATTATAACCTCACACCTTATATATAAATAATTTAATTACTTATATTTAAATATTTGAAATAGAATACTCCACCCTATTATATTTAAATTTTCACCTCACAATAATAATTTAAAAGGACTCTCCTATGATCAAGACCTTAATTTACTAGAACTATTTTATAAAAAATGGAATGATAGAGTTTTTCAAATGTAAATATGTATGTAATTTTATTTACATAATAAAAAGTGATTGACACCAAAAATTCAATCTATGTAAAATATTTCATGTAGTCTTCCCAATATATATCAAGGTTTCAAAAGGGATAGATGACATTCTAATATATGAAAGGATAGGGTTTTTCAATTTTTAAGGAACAATTATTCTCCAATTGAGTCAGGCATAATAAAAGACCAACAAGAAATCCTAAAATAGTTCCTCAAGTCAGGTATGTTTTTAGAAACCCTATAAGAATGTGGAGGCACAAAATATTTATTCTTACCGAATTTCATGTATTCCTCCCAATATATTATTAATATCAATGAAGGAGAAAATATGTAGATCTTGATGGATTATATAATAAATCAAAATCCACGAACAACTAGATCTTGTGATATTCCCATAACCTTGAAATTTTAATTTCTATGATTATGTCATCCATAACTACTTTATATACTAGTGATGAACCTCAATATTTGTAAAAAAATAGAGATATCACCCCCTTTATAATCCCAAAAATAGTAAAAACCCCTACTAATGTAACCCAAGGTCTGAACCGCACTAGTTAGATCACACACACACACCCAAAAATTTTCTAAAGTCATTTTAATTTGAATCAATGGTCTTACATACAAGGTCCATAGGCTTTAGAATCAATCCTTTTAAAACAATGTTCTTCTATTATTTTTCAGACATCATGTTTCAATATTTCTACTTGATATAGTAACCACTGCAGTGCATGCTACAATGCTATAATAGTACATTAAAAATTCAGCTTCCCCAAAATAAAATAATCAATAATAATATTTCATGTAACCCTTTATAGAATTAGAAATACTCAAATAAAAACATTTAATCATGTTTGAGTTTTTAATAATTATAGATGGAAAAAATACGTCAGGACCCCTCCCTCTAAATATACTACAATGAAGGAAGAGAGATAATGACCCCTAAGTCACACCTCTTGTAAAACCTGGGTTGGAAACAAGCACTAAAGGTATAAAAATATCACATAGGGGAGTTATTACCCTATATGTATAAAATGGTTTCATGAGATAGAATAAAAAACCACCAAACAACTCATGTATTTAATATAAAAATAAACCCAAAACAATCACAAAATGAATGAACAAATATAAACCAATACAAATAAAATTCTCGAACATATACCGATAGACAAGTCCTACATTAACCACTCAATAACATCTCTAAAACACAAGATGGTAATTCCTAGATAAGTCCCCAATGTTCTCCTAGAAACTTACAAAATAGTTTATATATGTGGGGTGAGCATAACATGAATACTCAGTTGGATCATACCCAAGGTCTCAAGTGCACATGTGAAAAGATCATGATAATTTTCCAATGAACAGACAATAGAACCAATAAGCACCCAACCAGGTCAACTACCAATCCCTAACTCGCCATGTTTCACTCATTAAACCATGCATCCAATGTAATAATATTGCTTTGAGATCATAATAATGCAATGTTCCAAACTGACACTTCCCCACTAATTTTACACTTCCACAACCGAACAATAAACATCCCATGCTCCTATCCCTTCTATATATATATATATATCACAATACATCTCATCTCATCTCATAAAAACCATCTTTGATGCAGTTTGGGATGCGTCCTTATCTACCCTGCCCTTACAAGTTTTATTATCTAGTGCTAGAATAAGGTATCATCACATCATAGATCGCCCGAAGACACCCAGACCATTAAACCACATAACACCTTACAGACTTGGGACATAACTTCTAATTAATGAGTGAGGAGGAGGGGTATCTATCCATTAATGTCACCACCATCCTAGATGTTGGAGAAAACACCCATAACTTAGAACCTCTGAGTGTTGGTAAGGTTATCCAACTCGAGTCGGAACATATATAAATAACATATATATACATGACACATAGATAGAACACATTACCTAAACTATGGGTTCACATCAACTACACTATCATATACCACATCACCACCACCGTACTCCACATCATCCATCACAATGACAACCACCACTATATGTGACACACTACACCACCACTACACAATCCACACAATATTTACCACTTTCAAATTCCCACATCACCAATTTTATTAATTAATACATTTATAATAAATATACTTCCATCGTATTATATTAAATTACTAACCCATTAATTTATTCATTTTATTTAGATTCATCATAATTTATTCCATTACTAATCAAGAAACTAGAACAACATCACCATGCCATAACTGGCCCATTTCATATCAATTATCATCATAACACCTCACATCCACCACAATTTCCTCCCCACTTAAACCAATCCATATCATCACAACAACCACACATATCACATCCCAACCACATATCATAACATTACTGCCACACCCAACCACCGTACATAACCACCACACATCATCACCACATGACACTACAACCATCACACACTACAACCATACATCACAGACACTATTACCCAAATATCACAACTAACTGCATCACATCCATGCCAACCAAACACCACATCATATCCCCATGTATCACATAGCCTTGCCAACAACCTCCACTATCACACAACATCCCACAGCACAAAAGGCAACACAATAAGGCAACCGTACACAACAACTATACATTCCAGATTCCATGATTTATTTAGGGGATTTCATAACATTACTTATTTATTTATCATGTGAATTATCAAATAAACCATATTCCAGGGGAGAAAAATTTATTATCCAAATATATGTTTGTTATCATTTTATTCAGGGTAAAATTACACAACAACATATCAAGGATCTTACCACATACCATCTATAATATAAACAAGGCTCCCAACATTACATTTTTTTATTCTTAGAAAAAATAATGTATAATATCATCAATAAAATGTATCAATGTTGTAAAAAATATGATATATCCCCCATACCAATAAATTTATAGGTGTGCCAATTTATTATCTTATTACACCGACCCATATTATCCACCCAAAGAAAGAAAAACCATTCATTCCCCACACATAGCATATAAACAGGGAGAGAGAAAGGATCACTTACCTCAAGGAAGATTTTTTATCATAATTGTGCACCATTGGGTGGATAAAAAACAACCCGCAACTCATAACCATACAAGGGAAGCCAACGATAAACCTATAACACATCAAGGATCATCGAAACAAAGACAAAATTACCCCCAAATCGAAACCAAAATTCCACAACAGATATCCAAAAGATGAATGGAAGGAAACATTTGGATAAAGAGGAAGGAACTCACCGCTGATCACCAATGTGAAACAACCAAAACCCGAGAATCAAGGTGAGGGAATAAATGATGGAAGTTCTCCCAAAATCTGATACGGTTCAACCCCAAAAATGAGATGGAATTAATGATAAATAAGAATAAAATCATCCAAATAAGATACATGAACAAGAAATAACTTTCTTGATTTATAGTGTAAATTAAAATTTTATATAATAAATTCCACATGATAAAATCACTTATGCTAGACAACCACTTTTTAGGTTCTAAACCCCGTTGAATCCTCAAAAACCTTTGAAAAACCAAGAGTTTTGGGATTAATGGATTTACATTGAATGTCCCAATCATATAATGTAAAGGATTTTCATGATCTTTGGCTCGTCGAAAACAATTCAAATCCAATTGGCCACACAAAAACTTAAACCACCATATTATGTCATAAATTCCTCTTTTATGGAATAAAAATACTATTATAGTTCTTTTTAAACTCTAGGTACACCAAACCTCCTCTATCATCCTCTAAACACATCTAAATTCATTAAATTGGAGAGGTGACAGACTGAGAAGGCACAAATTGTTACGTTTTATACCTCTCAAGTGATTCTCATACCCATTAATCAAAACCATGCTCGATGAAGAGTAAGGGGTATGGACAACCACCCCATGAGATACCTCTCATGTTTCTAATTACACCTTGAACCTTACTAATAACCAAATACACCAAACCCAAACACCAATAGAACACTTCAACAACCACATCACATCCTCTCATTGGGAAAAAACTACACATCTTGAAACATCCATAAATACCTTATTTTCCACACAACCACATCAAAACACAACCATCTCAACCCCGACATAGCCCAATCCAACCACCACCATAACCAACAAAAAACACTACCCCATGAACATAAATTAGGAAATCACATTTTCAATGTTAATATATTGTATACTTTGGGTGGAATTGACTCACCCACACAATTTTAATTGTGTCAAGGTATAATGTGCCTTTATTATAAATTAGGTCTTCCATTCCTCAAATGTCAAGAGAGTTTACAAAAATTACACATTATGAAAATAAAAAATCTCATAAAATAGTAAGAATGAACATCATGTCATCTCGGAAAACCAAAAATGGAAAGTAAAAACTCAAAACAACTCCGGGTAATGGGCACACATTTTATTTTCTTAATCCTGAGTACTCTTCCCAATAAATAATGTGGGATTCATCATGAAGATACCAATAAAGAAATGAAAAGTGGAAGACATTGTGGATCCTATCCAACAATGTTGGTTATTCTAACTGATACATCACCTCACTAACATGCCCCAACACCTCAAATGACCCAACAAACTGGGATTAAGCTTACTCCCCTTTCCAAATCGTTTCTTCACATATCAAGGAGAGAATATCATGAAAAAATGATCTAAAACCTTATTGTAATGACCCATACCCCTCCAAGACATTACTTTGTAAAAATATAGTGTTTGGGGAATTATGGGAGGTAACGATGTCTTAATTTGAGTGCTTTACAAAAATACAGGTTTTCCAAATGGTGGAACACTAAACAGTGGCTCACTTAATGGTGGATCACCAAACAGTGGCTCATAAAATGGTGGATCACCAAATGATGGCTCACTAAATGGTGTCTCACTAAAAGGTGCCTCACTGAGTGGTGTCTCACCGTACGGTGTCTCACCAATTGGTTACACCAAACAGTGTCTCACCGAATGGTGGACAACTGAATAGTGGCTCACCGAGCAGTGTCTCAGAGAACAGTGATGTTGAATGGTAGCTCACCAAACAGTGGCTCATAGAATGGTGAATCCAAAAAATTTCTCACTGAATAGTGTCTCACCAAATTTTGGATCACTGAACTTTGTCTCACTGAATGGTGACATCATTACTCATCCAACTATAAGTCACTTCTAACAGTTTTCCAAATTTTCAGTTTTCCTCAGTTTCCCCCAAGTTTTCTAGTTTCGTCACTCTAACATTTTATTTGACATAAATCAAGTTTAAATCCTAGTTTGGGAATTTCTAAAGGCATTTAAAAGGATATTTATTATATATATAATATCCTAATGCTCTGGGTACATTGAAATAAACCAACCATGTGGTCCTTCCCACGATCCGACTTTAATGAATTTTGAACTGTTATTCCTTTAATATAGGATCTATCTCGTCAAACCTAGGAACTTCCCTTACAAGTGTTTTTTCCTTCCCTCTTGGCCCGCATAGGGACTTCGCTTTCCATGGAGTCGCATGTTGTGTTGTATCCATTGATCTATTTTTCCTTGGTGTTTTTCCTTGGAGCTTTCCTGTTACTCATGCACCCTATATTTAGGAACATGGAGGAGTTTTTGTCACCTTTTATTCTGGGTAGGTATTTCCTTCATCAATATTTAATTGTGTATCATGGGGGTTGGGTGTACTCTTGTATCCTTTTGAATAATAATAAAAGAATTTTTTAAAAGGTAATAAAAATGAATAAATGAAGGGGTTGGGAGTGAGATGATGATGATTTATTTGTTTTGTATGTTATACTTTATCCATGTTGTGAATCATGTGGGTGTGTTCTTCTAAAAATCATGGATTTTGGCATTATTTTCTTGGGAACCCATGATGATTTCTACTTATTGTTATGTTTAAATTACTGTAAACATACAAATATGATTAACCATTTATATCTAGTTAAATAAAATTGATTCCCTATGATTAAACTTATATTATGATCACCCATTAATTATAAAAGTATAATTAAAGAACAAGGTGGATAAAATCTAAATACGCTCTTCTTAATTTTGTGTGGTTGTGTGTTTTGTATTTTTTTGTTGGGTTATGTGACTTGTTTGGGTTTTATGATGTTGAGTATGGTTGTGGGAATATGGGTGGAAATAGGGGTTGTCTACATGAGTGGGGTATGGTATGTTTGTGCAGTGGGGCTATGGTTTTGTTGGAGGTTCCTACATGATTTGTGTACAAGCTGGTGAAAGAGGTGTGATGGAATCTTAGGTTGAAATGTCGATTGATTGAGGAATGGATGGACTTGTTGTGATGTGGAACTACTTCTGTGTAGTGGTTGGGTAGAGGGGCTATAGGTTTGAGTTGTGTCATGATTTTTTGTTTATGGTGGGCTTAGTGTGGTGTTGTTGTATAGTGGGGCTTCCAGTTTTGGTTGTGATAGGATAAATTACACAGGATAACATTGAAGAATGATTTTGGTAGTGTTGAGATAAGCATCAGATATAAATTTGGAGGAAGAAAGAATTGGGATTTTCTGTGTTTTTTTGTTACAGAAAGTGTTTAGTAGATTTTATCCTTCTAGTAATGGTTGTAGATTTTGTGATTGTTAGTTTCCTGGGTAGGTATGAGATAAATAAATAAATAAATTGATAAATTTAGAATGATAATATGTTAAATGAATTAGCTGAGGGTATACATCTCTTTACGGAAGTGACCATTGTTCATGGTGATATGTGCATGTAGTAATGGTATCAAAGGTGGTTTGTGTGGAATGGTTGCTTGTTTTGAAACCCATAGGTTGGGCTGAGTGTTTGTTTACCTATATTTATAAACTTGTAGTTCCTTATGTTTTCTATATGCACCCCACCAGTGTTGGGCAACATTGTCCAAACACCCCCATTGTTATGGAGGGAGGGAATCTTTCCCAACATCATAGTGTGAGGACGGTTGGATGGTTATTATCTCTTCTCTAATCCCTCTTCATGGCATCTACCACCCAGGAATCCTTGGGTAGGTGGTAGTGGATTGTGGTTTGTTAATAGATCTATGGTACTAGTTGTGTGAGAGGTGGTTTGTTTCCCAGGTGTCTTCGGGATGAAGCCTAGGTGTTTTCTAGTAGGGTTTGGTATGTGTGAATCCTAGGTGTCTGCGGGTAGGATTGTGGTGTGGTAGTGGCCTAAGTGTCTGTAGGAAGGATTTGTGTGGTTTGTGTCCTAGGTATGTGTGAGTTGGTTCTGACAGAGGGGCTTATGGGACAACATGGCAGCGTTAGGACTTTCGACATTACAGATGAGTAGTAAACTAGTGGTAAGTTGTGTGGGGTACCCAAATATCGATGTGATTATACTTTACTTTACATGACTTGTGTTATTTGGTGAGCATTCATTGGTGAGGTTGGACAAGATAGTATACCTTGTTAGGTGCTTTTGTGTTTTTATTTTTTGCTCATAGGGGAATTAGTATGCATATCCAACTTTTTCCTAGATGAGTTTGGTTTTTCCCTAATGATTATACATTTATGCTCACCCAACGTATAGAAAACACCTTTTAGGTTTATAGGGAGATTACACGAACCATGCTGGACCTTACTATCTCAGACATTGGGGACAGTTTTTGTGTCTTTTCTTAGTTTTATTTTGGTAAATATCATGGAGTTTTCTTTGTATTTTCAGTAGTTTTACATTAAGTATGAATGTGGGATAAATTTATGTTTGTTTATGTATATATATTTCATGGAGTTATTTGAAGTTGATATGTCTTATCTACCAATCTTGGTTAATATAAAAAGTGAAATTCCTCCCATTTTATGAAATTTCCATACCCTTTGGGCTGGTCTCCACCCAGGGGCCTATTAGAGGTGGAAATTGGGGGGGGGGGTCATTATATATCCTTCATCATGAGTAAGGAAGGTCTCGACATATTTCTATCCCTTCCCTCATCATGATGAATGCAGATCGTGTCAGAATGGTATCAGAGGTAACATTTGAGAGATAGGATGGATCATAGAGTTAGGAAAATTAAGGATTGTATTGGTTGGTAGGGAAACCATGTTTGGTGATATAGGTGTGTGAAACAGGATATGGAAGACTGGATAGGACATGATATTTTAGGACCCCCCATTATATGATGCAAGGACTCTGAGAATACCAAACGACCAGGTTAGGATGCACTGATTTTAGGGTTGATACCATAGTAAAGGTACACACATCATGATGAAATGGAATCTTTCTGGTCCAGGGTGTTTTTGAGAAATTAAAATATGAAATGATTTAAAAATTACCCTAAATAAATTTCATACTATGCAGGCATAGGAGTTACTTATTTACCTTTTAGCTACGAAACTCGGTCGTCATCCAAAAGTGACTCAGGGAGTGGAGGCACTGTAGACCAATCTGATCGATCAGTAGAGGGTAAATCTAGTGGAAGAGGATGAACAGTGGTAGAATAATCTTCCTTCCATCCAGTGACAGACATTGGGAATGTACAAGGGTAGTGTATCGGGCATAGAGATGGAGAGTTGGATCGAGAATATGGTGATCATTTTCAGCATGATTTGGGCACTAATAGAGTAATGGGTTCCTCTAGAAGTGTGCCAGATTAAGGGAGTAGTGCGTCAATGTTGGATGCTCTACCTATGGGATAGGAAGGAGACTGATGTTTTTTTGGGATGACTTTGAGAAGGAGTTCCAGGTAGAATTACTTTCTTCCACAATGAATGCCATGAAGAGGCGGGATCTACTCACTGTCTAGTAGGGGAGTACGTTAGTGAGGGAATTGGGGATCAATTTCAAGGATCTCCTACATTTATCTCCCGATCTATTTTCGGATGGGGAGTCTCGGGTGAGGTTCTTAGAGGTGGAACTATTCCCTTCCGTTCAGTATATGGTTACTCGCTTCACCCCACCAATAAACATAGAGGTTTAGAAGAAGGATGTAGTAGTGGAAAGGATTCACTCAAAAGGAGATCTTTTATGGGAGGTAAGTAGACTGCTCTTTTCCAAGGGGAAGGCCATTAGCATTAATTTTATAGCGTCATGGAATTCCATGTTTTGTCCAATAGGGATATGACCCCAAAGTTCCAACCTTATGGTTCTCACCCCTTTCCCACAGGACTGAGGATGAGGTGTTTTACTTGTGGAGGTCGTGGGAACCTTCATGTATATTTCCAGACTAGAGATTATTATATTGGAGGTGGGAAGGTTCAGTGCTCGCCTCGTCTACAGTTTCCATCCAGGCCTTTCTAGTAGCAGGGATAGCATACCCCTGCTCCATCGAGGGCGCACAATGCAGGGGGTGGCCAACCTCATGTTTCCCCTTAGGGAACTCAACTATGGAATGGTCAGGGAGGTGGTTGACAGCAAAGGGTAAGAGGATCTAGGCTTAGTCAATCACATGATGTGGAGTTAGTACTTCTAGCAGGGCATCAGATCATTTGAGGTACGATCAGTTTGTTCATAACTATTTATATTTCTTTGTTTTACTCAAGATATTCTCACTTAGTCTTTGCACCCTCTCTATCCCACACCATTGTACTATATTTAGATATACTTTCCATGCCCTTTGTGTTGAGTACACCAGTCTAAAGTCAGACCAGCTTGATTGATGTTTTTGGAGGATGTAAACTTATGTTAGGGACACATCAATCCACTATGGATCTCTTCCTATTATAGATGAAGTTATAAAATTTCATCCTTGGAATCAACTAGTTATTTTTGGTTCTTTCTATTATCATCTAATTCTGGAGAAGAGTCATGTTTTCATATGTGAAAGTCCATCATATATCTTTCGTTGGCAAGCAGAGCTATCTGGTAGGTAGATTCTTTATGGAGCCTCTTCATTCCATATTAACTGAGCTGTCTGTGGGATCAATGGATAGAGAGATGGTGGGGACTCCCATTGTCTTTTGGGAGTTCTCATATGTGATTCCCAAGTAGGTTGTGAATCTACCCCCCTGACATGATGTTGAGTTTGGGATATACTTGTATCCTAGTGCTTATCTAATTTTTATGGTTCCTTAATGGATGGTGACTTCTGAGCTATGGGAGATCCAAATCTAGATTGATGATCTAATGAGGAATGGAGTTATTAGTCCCAGTGTGTCACTGAGGTGTTCTTTGGTCTTGTTTGCAAATAATTAAGACTGTGGTCTATGGTTTTGTATAGACTACAGAAGGATGAATCAGGTAATGGTCAATAACTGTTACCCTCTCATGAGGATTGATGATATTTTCGACCAGGTGTGGGGAGTGATTTGTTTTTCCAAGAATGATCTACGGTCTAGATATCACCAGTTGAGGATTAAGGAGGGTAACATCCTGATGACTACTTTTTGGTGTATGTATGGGAACTTCTAGTTTGTATTTATCCCATTAGGTGTTTCGAACTCACCATCCATGTTCATGGGGATCATGAACTCTGTCTTTTGTGAGTTCCTGGACCTATTCATTGTTGTATTAAACTATGAAATTCTAATCTACTCAAGGATAGAGGATGAGCATACTGAGAATCTTAGGATTTTCCTAGAAATCCTTCGGCACCACCAGCACTACGAAAAGTTTTCCATGTGATGTTTTGAACATGGGATGTCTACATACATGGGCATGTGGTGTCTCAGAAGGGTGTAGAAATGGACCCATTAATGTTCGAGGATGTTTGTTCTTGGGAAGCACTAATGAAAGTGGTAGAGGTTTATAGTTTTCTCAGTCTAGAAATATACTATAATAAATTCATACCTTATTTCTCTCTGATTGTAGCCTCATTGATGGATGTAACTAGAAAGTGCCAAGACTATCTCTAGAGTGAGAAATGTTGAGCAGCTTTCACCTATCTGAAGGTATAGTTGTTCAGTGCCATGGTGAATTAGTTTCTAGAGGAAGGGGTGATGTTCTAGGTGTTCTTCAATGTTTCCCATTTGGTATTGGGTTGTGTTCTGATGTAGCAACAGGGAGTGATCTCTTATGGTTCTAGGAGGTTATTTCCCCATGAATGTAACTATGCCACCCATGATCTGGAACATTAATTATTGTGTTTGTGCTGAATTTTTGGTGGAATTACCTCATTGGGGAGTGCTTTTTGGTCTTGAAAGATCCCAAGATATTGAGTTATATCTTTTCCCATTGAGATATGAACTTGAAATAATGTGGGTGGATGGTGTTTTTTAAGTATTACGATTTTGAGATCTCTTACTCTGCAGTAATGGGGAATGTTGTAGTCGATGCTTTTAGTAGGAAGTCACAGAAGTAAGTGGTTTGAGAATCTGCATATGCTTGGAGATAGATGGAGTAGTTTGGCTTCCTTGCACTTAGATGAAAGAATGGATGGAGGTAGAGGATTTCTATTTTAGATGTAGGTATATTCATCTCTGAGGTAGCAGGTGGAGTAGTCTAAATGGGGTGACTCAAAACAAGAATTAATTTGAGATCGTATTGACCAGGGAAATGCTCCGGAGGGATGGTCCGAAGATGGTCATAATCAAATTCTACTTCATGGGAAGTATTTCATACTAGTGGAGATGCATAAGTGATTTATCTATATTTTAAATTGCACACCCCTAGTGGTACACCCAGAACATTCCAAGTTGTACCAGGGATTGAGGGAACAGTTCTAGTGTCCCGGGATGAAGCAAGAAGTCACAGAGTGTGTGGAAAGGTTCTTGGTGTACCAACATATGAACACAGAGCATCATGTTCTGAGTGGTCTACTGTATCCCTTAGATGTTACCATGTATAAGTGGGATGACGTCTCAGTGGATTTCATCATAGGATTAGCTAGGGATCATGGAAGATATGATGCAATCTTGGTAATAGTGGACTGGTCGACAAAGTCATCTCACTTCTTAGTGAACAATGAGTCAATCATAGTGGATTCCTTAGCGTAGAGGTATTTGGTTGTCGTGGTTAGGCCAAATATAGTTTAGAGATCTATTATCTCAGATCAGGATACATGTTTTACATCACGAGTTTTGTGGGGATTTCAACAAGCCTTTGGTACTCTGTTATTCCTTAGCACTGCTTTCCACCCTCAGGTGGATGGAAAAATAGTAAGTACCATCCAGACATGGGAGGACATGTCATTGTCATGTGTTTTGGACCTTAGTGGGTCCTAGGGGCGACATTTACCCTTGGTAGAGTTCTATTACAATAATATTTACCACTCTTCCATTGGCATGGCACAATTAAAATCATTATACGGAAGACCATGTCATTCACACTTGTGCTGGAAAGAAGTTGGGGAGGTAGTTATTCTTGGTCCATACATGGTGCAGAGTATGACAAAGAAGGTGGATCTTGTCTGTGAGTGGATGAAGGTAGCACATGATAGGTAGAATTTGTATGCTAATTACAGGAGAAGGCCCTTGGAGTTTTATCTTAGGGGCCATGTATTGATGAAGGTTCCCCCTTGATGTGGGTAGCATAGGTTTTTAGAGGTAGTAGGCTTTCTACCAAGTTTATTTAACATTTTGAGGTGTTGTGATGAGATGGAGAGGTGGAATATCATCTAGAGATTCCACCGCAGTTGGGGAGGATCCATGATGTCTTTCATGTCTCCCATCATTGTTAGTATCTTCATATTTACTCCCATGTCATTGATTGGGGAGAGTTGGATATGGAGGTTGAACCAACATTTGTAGAGTGTCCAAGGGATATCCATGATCATCAAGAGAAGGTGTTGTGTGTGTGGACCATTCCATTGGTTCGTGTGTTGTGGATGCATCATGTCTTGGAGGATAATACTTGTGAGAGAGAGGCATAGTTGTGTTCCTAGTAACCTAAGTTATTTTGTGTTTTTATTGTGTACATTGTTTTTATGTGATATTTGACCTTGTTTTCTCTGAGATTATTTTATTCTTTATTATCTAATGTGCAATGATTCCCGACACATGGTAAGTGGGAATCATGACCCCTATTTGTTATGCATTATTGTGTATGTGATTAAACTCATGCATGTGAGTAAGTGCCACCAAAAGATGATAGTATGTTAGAAATGAGGAGGGAATTCCCTATTCCATGTGTCTGGATAGTGTTAATTTTTGTGTTGTGTGGTTGTTGGGGAAGTAGATTTTGGGGATCTGTTCTTGAATGTTGAGGTCTTCACTCTAGCTTTCGAACAATGAAATGTGGTTTACCTTATGAGGTATCTTACGGGGTGGTTGTACGGACCCCTCTTCATTTTGGGTTTAGCTTTCAATTATCATGGACAATAATAGTTTAAGAGGCATCTGATGTAATGACTCAGACCCCTCTAAGTCATTCCTTTGTAATAATCTAGTGTTTGGGGAGTTCTGGGAGGTAACATTTGCTTATTTAAGGAGTTTTCCGAAAATCCATTTTTCTGAATTGTGGTACACCAATCGGTGGATCAATGAATAGTGGATCCCCAAACCGAATGAAAGCACAATTATTATTTTCTCAATGAATGGTGACACTAAATGTTGGATCACTGAATGGTGGCACTGAACAATGGCTCACTGAGCAGTGTCTCACTGACTGGCATCACCGAAAGGTGGCTCATTGAATGGTGAAACCGAACAGTGGCTCACTGAATGGTGGATCACTAAGTGGTGTCTCACTGAATTGTGATACCATGACTCACCCAATGGTGAGTCACTTCTGACAGTTTTCCAAATTTCCAGTTTTCCCTAGTTTATCCCAGCTTTTCTAGTTTCATCCCACTTACATTTCATTTGATGTGAATCAAGTTTAAATCCTTTTTTGGGTAGTTCTAAAGGAATTTCAAAGGTTATTAATTATATCTTTAATATCCTAATGCTCTAGGGACTTTTAAATAATCTAACCACGTGATCTTGGCCATGATCAGACATTAATGACTTTTGAACCATTCTTCCTTTAATATAGGATTTGGCTCTTCAATGTTGGGATATTTTGTTCCATGTGTGTTTGTATTCCCTCAAGGTGTTCCCTGATCCTTCCCTTTCAATGGAGCCACTTTTTGTTTCATATCCATAAATCTAGTTTTCCTTGTAATTTTTCCTTGGAGTTTTCCTTCTACTCGTGCACCCCCTGTTTTGGTGCAAGGATGATTTTTGGTCGTGTGTTGTTCAAATTAGGGATTTCCTTTATCTACATGTAATTGTGTATCATGCAGGGTGGGTGTACTCATTTCTCCTTGTTAATACTAATAAAACCATTTTAAATAAGATAATAAAAATGAATAAAGAAATGGGAGTTAGAACAAGATGATGATGATCATATTGTTTTATATGTTATCCTTGATCCATGTTGTGAATCATGTTGGTTGTGTTCTTATGAAAATCATGTTCATTGGTGGTATTTTCTTGTGCACCCATGATATATTATACCTATTTATATGTCGAAACGATTATAAACATAAAATCTGATTAACAACATACATCTGGTTATATAATATGGACACCCCAGGATTATACTTGTGTTGTGATCACCAATGATATATGAAAGTAGAATTAAAAAACAGTGTTGATCAAATATAAATATGCTCATCTTAATTTGGTGTGGTTGTGTGTTGTGCATGGATTTTTGGGTTTTGTTCATTGTTTGGGTTGTATGATGTTGATTATGAATGTGGGTATATTGGGGGACAGAGGGGTTGGATACGTGAATGGGGTATGGTATGTTTGTGCAGTGGGGTTGCATTTTTGGTGGTGGTTGTTGTGGGATTTCTGTGTGAGGTGGTACTGGATGTGTTATTGAATCTAAGTTTGAGAGATTGATTGATTGTGGAATGGATGGGAATCTTGTGTTGTGGGACTGATTCTGGGCAATTGTTGGATAGTAGGGCTATAGGTTTGGGATTAGACATGATTTCATGTTTATGGGTGTGCTAAGTGTGGTGTTGTTGTGCAATGGCGCTTCTTGTATTTGTTGTGAGGGGAATAATTATGTAGAATAACTTTGAAGAATGATGTTGGTAGTGTTTAGATACGAATTGGTGTTAAATGGGGAGTAAGAATGAAGTGGGTTGTTTGTTTTTTGTTTTGTTATAGTAAGTGTTTAGTGTATTTTAGCCTTCTGAGAATGGTTGCATATTTTGTGCTTTTAAGTTTTATGGGTAGGGATGAGATAAATAAATGAATAAATTGATAAATTTAGAATGAAAATTGGTTAAATGAATTGTATATGGGTATACTTATACTTACATAAGTGATCGTCATTTTTTGGTGATATGTGCATGTAGGGGTAGTAGTAAAGGTGGTTTGTGTGGGATGGTTTCTTTTATAGAAACCCATAGGTTTGGTTGAGAGTTTGTTTACCTATATTTATAAACTTATAGTTCCTTGTGTTTTATATGCTAACCCCACCTGTGTTGAGCACCATGTTCTGATTACCCCTATTGCTATGGGGGAGGGTGTCTTTCCTAACATCCATGTGGGAGGATTAATGGCTGGTTATTGGATCTTAACTAATCCCTAATCTAGGAATTTACCAACCAAGACTCTTCTGGAAGGATATAATGGCTTGAGTTTTGTTACCATATCTATAGTACTAGTTGTGTGGGAGGTGGTTTGTTTCCCATCTGTCTTCAAGATGAGGCCCATATGTTTTTGGGCAGGGTGTGGTATGTCTGATGCCCATGTGTCTTCGGGCAGGATTTTTGTTTGGTAGTGGCCCATGTGTTTGTAGGTAGGATGTGTGTGGTTTGTATCCTAGGTGCGTGCTTTCATGTTGTGGTAGTGGTGATTGTTAAAGAGAGTGGTAGCGTCAATAAGTTTAACATTAGGGATGAGTATTTAACCAGTGGGAATTAGTGTAGGGTACCCAAATATCAATGTGCTTACACTTTACATGACATGTGTTTTTTGGTGATCATACCTTAGCGAGGTTGGGGTGGATAGTATACCTTGTTAGGTTTTTTTGAGTTTCTATTATTTTCCCATTGGGGAATTAGTATGCATCTACCACTTGTTCAAGGTTGAAATTTGGTTTTACCTACTGAGTATACATGTATAATCACCCTATGTATATAAAACTCCTTTTAGGTTTCTAGGGAGATTAGGTCAACCATGCTGGACCTTATTAGCTCAGACATTGGGTATGGTTGTTATGTCGCATCATAGTTTTATTTTGGTACATACCTTTGATTATTCTTTGTATTTTCAGTAGTTTAACATTAATCATGCATGTCGGATGGATTTTGGTTTCATTATATATATCCTTCTTGGATTTGTTTAAGGATTATACATATTATCTCCCAATATTTGTTACTATTAAAAGGGCAGTTCCTCCAATTTTGTGAGATTTACATACCCTTGGTGCAGGTCCCCACTCTGGGACCTATTTGAGGTGGTACTCATGGGTCATTATCTCTCATTCATCTTAAGGAAGTAAGGTATCATCATCTTGTGATGCCTTCCCTAATCATGAAGAAGAAGGGTTGTGACACTTGTACTCCAAGGGCCTCCACCTATGATCAGTATAGGCCTTGTGATAGTCTTACACAACCATCATCCTCTCTCAAACAAACTGGACTTTCTCAAACATTCAAAAACACCAGAACCACATCTCCTTGAGACTTTTGACTCAACAAATCGGTAACCATCTCCCCCTTTCATAGGGTGTAAGAGATCTCAAAATCATAAACTTGAAAAAACTATATCCACATCCACTGGTGTATATTTAGATCTCATTGAGAGAAAACATATTTCAGTCTCTTATGGTTCGCGAAAACCACAAAGCACTTTCCAGTGAGGCAATACCTTCATAAAATTAGTGCAAGTATGTATATTGTTAACTACATATCATGGATGAAAAAGTAACAGTCATTGGTATGTAACTACCTAGACCCATTAGATATTATTTCTCTATGCTTCATCAATACACATCCCAAACCCTGACATCAAAAATCATTGAAAACCTCAAAAAACACACCCTTTGTAGGCAACTAAAGCATTGGATCAGTGACCAACATCTATTTCTAGTAACTGAACACTTACTAGTACTGATAACTACAATGAAGTCAGGTCCATCCTGGTCAATATAGTTCATGGGGGTGTAAGTAGAGAGAAATAACATACAAAAATCAGATAAGAACATATGAGAATAATGATAATATGAACATCTACCATGTTCTTGGGTGCTTCCCAAGAAACAACTACCTCAATCATTGATGGGTACAATGCCACACCATTTTGTGTCACCACATGTCCATGGAAATTCACTTGTCACATAAAAAACATTCACATGGAAAATATCCCATAGAGATGGTTGTGTAGAAGGACCTATATAATATCTCTAAGATTCTCAGAATTATCCTCCTCTTCCTTCGAGTAGATTAAGATTCCAATGATGTATATGATGATGAAATAGTTTGGTAACTCACAAAACATAGATTTCATGATCCATGTGAACAAGGCTAGTGCATTCGTAACACCAAAAGAGATCACCACAAATTTGAAGTGCCCATACATACATTTTAAAGCATTATTTTGGAAATACTAATCATTCACCCTCAATTTTTGATATACTAACCATATATCCACCATCAAAAATCAACTAGCTCTTCATAGATGGTTAAAAAGATCTCTTATCATTAGAATAGGGTAACAAATCTTGACCATTATCCGATTCAACCATTGGTAGTCTACACAGAACCTCATACCACCATCTTCTTTCTAAGAGAATAATGATGGAGAACCCTATAGAGACAGGCTAGGCCAGATAAAAACCTTTGTCATTAGAACATCCAATAGTAACCTCTACTCAGGAAATTCCATAGTTACCATTTGATAGGGAGCCATTAAAATTGGATATGTTCTCTATTGTAACTCTATCCAAAAATCGAAGTCTCTTTGAACCAGTAATTCAATTAATTATCTATAAAAACATCCAAGAACACACCCAAAACACTGGGAATATCCCCCAAATGATCTTCCACTAACAACTACATCAACTTAGAAAAAAGAGGTTCCATGTGACAACCTGCCATATGATAACCTCTCTCACCAATGAATGTCACTTTCTGGTCCTCAACATATGAAAAAAACCCTTCTCCAGAATCAGTAGATTACTACATGTATGGAATAATAAAATCCATTACTGGGATAACATCATATCGATGTATCTAAAATAATAATAATTCTCACACTAACTGGTGTTTCCCCATCATTAGTCTATATCCCTGGAACACATCAAAAAAATACCATGAACTCCAAATGGTGTAGATAACACCATGGTAAAAAAAATTATATCCACATATAGTCACAAAATATTTACAAAATTAAGAGAAATTTAGAGGCTACTGAATCAAAAAATAAAGTAAAAGAGTAGATGATGAACCGATCATACCTCATACAAATATTGGCTCTACTGGTGCTACTTCCTCTAATCAATTCATTTCATAACACTCATCTCATCTACCTCTCTTTCATCAAACTACACGTCTATTCTCTAGATTAGGTCCCTATCAATTAGGACCATCATAAGGCTTCCCTCTTCCAACATCATGTTATCTCAAGTGCTAAACAAGAACCATCAGTCCCTTCCATTAAAATTGACTTCGAAGGAAATAATGTTGTTATTGAAAAGGGTCCTAAACACCCATCTAATGCAAGCCTACTTGATAAATAGAACACTAATACTGGTGATTCCCATGTCCTCCACACATATAGTATGAAAATCGAAGGCCTTCGGTAGGTGATCAGGAGCCACTTTCCCCATAAGGGTGAGAAAATATCAGTTGTGGTCGATTCCCCACTAGACAAAACCCTAACTTCATGAAAACCATGACCCACTACTTGAATATATGCTCCTTGATACAATATAAAAACCACTATCTAAAGGCTAAAATCCCAGATAAATCATCCACTTGAGAACCTCTTACTTTTTTTTCACCTCCAGATATATAGATAACGTAAATGGAGTTACCACATACATGATCACTATGTTAAAATCTTACTCTATACATCATACTAGGGACTCCAAATCTATAAAAACATATAGAGAAATGATTAGTAGGTCCTTGAACCTGATCCCAAACTCCTACATAGCCATTCTCCCTTGCTGAAGGGAGAGTTTCTCTGGCATCTTTGCTACCCACAACATTGATGATAGAAATTCTGAATGGAACTCCTTTTAATGTCAAGCCACAACAGATATGCCTTCTTACAATCACCAAGAAGAAGTTTCCACCACTTATGTGTAGATACGTGCAGCTAAATAACATCCAACATCACCTAGATCTCATCTCATGATAATATGAGACGAAAAGTGATCTTGGACTTCTCCAACTATTAATCCTTAAGATTTGGGATGCTCCCCCCATACATTCCCAAACTCTGATGCTGAAATTAACATAATGCCCTTTGTAAAACCTCATCATCTTCTTTTGGGTCAACCCTTCGATGACCAATTGGATTAAATATATAATCCCCAACTGACTGAACCACTAGGGGATGATAACCAAGAGCCATTCTTGAAAATAAAGGATAATACCCTAATTCAGGTATCATGGAATTTTATCAACATTATATATTCAATTCATTTTATTTTCCCACAACAACCAAATTGAAACATGAACACAGTCAATCATGATGTATATACCTCTCTAAGAGCTATACACTATAGAGAAGTCCACATCAATTTTTCATTAAATATGATTAGAGCTTGTGTACTGAATCATAGGGGGCTGTAAAATCCTATGTCCTAGCTGATCCGCCTAGCTGGTGTCACGCACCTAGATAAACTAGAACCATCTCCCTAACAACCATTATAAACCACATAGTGACTAACTCCAAAGTCAATCCTATCTATCAAACAACCTCCCTATTAGACCAATTTTTCATAACATCCTCCCTCCAATGATATCACAATGAAGTAAGATAGATAATGACCCTCTATTTATGCCTATACTAGGACCCAGGTTGGGGACAAGCATTTTGGGTTTAAAACCCTCACATATGGAAGGCAATACCATCTATAAATAAAATAGGATTGGGATGTAGGATAAAAAAACACCAATAAACTCTAGCCAATAATTAAAATTATTCTTAAAACCATCCCACAATGAAAGAAAAAATAATCCAATATAAATAAATGTCTCCAAAAATTACTAAAAGATAATTTATAAGGAAGAAACTCAACAAATTCACCAAAACATAAGCTAGTAAGGCCAAACTCGGTCCCAAAATTCCTCTTGGAAACCTGAAAAATAGTTTATATATGTAGGGTGATCAAAACTTGTATACTCAGAAGTATCATAACCAATATCTCATGTGAACATGTGAAAATAACATGATAAAGATCCTATAAATAAATATTAAAACCAACGAGTAAATAAAAAAGACAACTAACAATCCCAACCTCACCATGGTGCATTACCCAAGTCACCCATCCATTATAATAATATATAATTGAGATCATAAAAAATCAAGGATCCCCACTACTTCATCCCCACTTATTCTCCACTCTCACTCCCCAAAGTCAAAGGCCATGTCCTCCCATCCCTTCTTTATATATCACATCAAATCACATCTCATACCAGCTATCACTAATGAGATTTGGGATGAATACCTACCTTTCCCACCCTCTCATTATGTAGAATTGAGTGCTAGAATCATGTATCATCATATCATGTCTCATCGAAAGACACTTACGCCGTCACTTATAAAGGAAGAGAGGGGAAAATGCAGTATCCATCCATCTATGACACCACCATCAATGATGTGGGGGAAAGCACAGAACCTGGATCCTTTGAGAATGGGTATGGTTATCCAACATGGTTGGGATGCATATATAAATAAAATAATCATACATGATACATAGAAATCACACATTACCCAAACTATGGGTTCACATAAACTACACTAGATCACAAGACATTAACACCAAGGTACCACACATATACCATAAAAAATTCTTACACCACTATATTATACACACAAAACCATTTCCACATAAGACACAACATTTCCCACTTTCAATTTAACACTCCATAACTTTTATTCATTTATTCATTAATCACACATAAAATTCCATCCGATTATATTAAATTATGAACCCATTCATTGATTCATTTCATTCAACATCATTGTAATTTATTCTATTGATATCTGAGTAACTAACATAACCACACCACACCATAACTAGACCATATCACATCAATTGTTGTCACAACACCTCACATCCACCACTTTCACCACATCACAACAACCACACATTTCACAATCCAACCACTTCTCACAACACAACTAATGCACACAACAATTGCACACAACCACCACACATAATCACCACTACCCACCACAACCATTTTATATGACAAACTCATATCACAACCACTACACACCACATCACACATCTACCTAAATCACATCCATTACAAACAACTGCTACATCCCATAACAAAAATTAACATTGCCCATCATGTAACCTCTATTATCACAAAACAACACACCACACACGAGGAAACAAAATAGAGAAAACCCAAGAAAAAAACACATTCTGACTTCAACAATTTATTTAGGGGCCTTCATCACATTACATTTTTATTTAGTATGGGGTTTATAAAAAACCAGATCCCATGGGAAACAAATTTATTATCCAAGTATACATTAATTATCATTTTATTTACATTGAGATCACACAAAAACACAAGGGTCTCATCACATATCATCTACAGTGCAAATAAGGCTCCCAAAAGTCGTTATTTTTAGTGTTGGAAAAATGAATGCATGATATCATTAGCAGAATATATTAATGTAGTGAATCTTTTGATATGTCCCCCATACCTATCAATTTCACTTATGGTAATTTATTATATTAATATAAAGACCCTTACCATCTACCCAAATGAAATAAAAATCATGAAATCCCAACACATAGATCATAAATTGGGATGGAATGAGGATCCTCCACCTTAAGGAAGCTTTACAATCTCGATGTGCTCTAAAAGGTGAAGAAGAAACAACCTCAAACTCACAACTGTATAAGGGGAACCATAGATAAAGCTGTATTGCACCAAGGATCATCAAAACATATCAAATATCACCCCAAATAAAAACAAAAATGAAGAAATAGATCATTAAAACAGGAAAAAAAGGAAACATAGGGATAAAGAGGAAATAACTCACCAACTATCACTAATGAGAAACCACTAAAACCTAATAATCAAGTAAAGGGAATATGAGCTAGAAGGACTCCCAAAATCACATAGGGTTCACCCATAAAATTAATTTGGAATGAAGGAAAAATGAGAATACAATTGGAGAAAAAACTATATATAAACAAGATATAACTCACCCAATTTATGAGATAGATTACACGTTTACACTATAAATTCTATGGGGATGTATAACTTATTTCGTGAAACTACTTTTGAGATTGTAAACCCATTTGAAACATCAACACCCATCTAAAAACATGTTGCCTTGGGATTAATTGATTTACATCAAAAATACCTTTCTTATGGCATAAAATATTTTCATGATTTTTCTTTTTCCACAAACAAGTCTTAACCAACTAGCCACACAAGCCATAAACTGCTATATTACATCAAAAATTCATATTTTATAGTGTAAGAATCCTTCTGCAGTTCTCATGCAGCTCCAACTCCACCGAACCTCCTCCAGCCTCTTCTAAACACCTCTAACTACCTCAAACTAAACAATTAAAGGTTCATGATGACATGAACCATTACAAAACAAATAATTTATATATAATTATTTATTAATAAATTTTCGATATGATGAAAATTTATTAACAAAACACATGTATATATCTTTACCAATATCCAAAAAAAATTATATCAATAAGCATAACATCTGCTGATAAAATTATAATATATTATAACCCATGTCAGGGTAGTTCAATTATTTTCCACCCTCTAGGTCTCCTGGAATTTAAGAGTTTGACTCTAAGTGGTAGTCCAAAATGATAGTAGTTGCATGCCATATAGTTATCCCCTTCAACCCATATAGGGGTTTGTGGAAGGAAGAAACTTTACCAAGTTTCAACCGTAAGGTGAAGTGGATCTTGAGGATCTTTCACCGATTTACGATGGATGGGCTACATTGTGGTAAACGTGTGACTTATATGGGAGGGGGTGGGGTTGCGGTGTTTAAAAAATAATTAAAAAAATCAATTTTTTTATCACATGATATTTATATAAAAATCATTCATTAGAAATGTATTATCCATATATCTCATATACAATTATTCAAAGTATAAGTAATTACAAATCAATCCAAATATAAAAATATTCATACTTTTTTAAATTTAAACATTCAAGTATTTAATTGAAGGTATCTTACCCTTATTGAAATATATTTAAATAAGTTTTTCAAAATCTCTTAACCACCATCATTTATTATTTCACCCATTTGCATAAAATTCTCTTTTAATCATTTACCAATTTATATAAATTCTCATTTTTAATAGTAAAGATTTAATTAGGATAAATCTCAAAATAAATATTTTATATGATTATAAATTTTTTATAAATTCTCATTGTTTTTAAAAAATATTAAATAATTACATGTTATACATAATTATCCATCAATGAGGCAATATTTATATCATTATTTAATTTCATTTCGTCAATTAAAATTTAGATAATAAAATAATAATTGTTTATCTAATTTATTATTAGACCCATTTCATAAAATATTTCACTTATAAAATAATTTCCATAAAAAATTTGAAAATGGATCTAAAAAATGTAGTTGAGTAGAAAGTATTTTTCCACATATTACACTATCAGTCCCAAAATAATTCACATTAATCAATTAAAATATAAATATTTCCTCAAGACAATTATCTATTTTTCCTCCTTCCCTATTATATCATATACTTTAAATTAAATCATAATTATTAATTTTTAAATATTTTTGACAATAATAATAACATTCATATTAATCACTATCAGTGTTTCTTCCGTAGAACCAACTATCTCTGTACTTTTGAATGCTAGAATATTAATAAATATCCCATTACATGATGAGTTTTATTCTATATAACATTATTAAGATAATGTACTCTTATTATTTTTTAAATATAAAGGTTATAGTAGTTACCTTGCTATAGTGATAAACCTGAAGTAATTGAAAATATTCCCAGACATGTGTCATTCGGTCAAGATGACATTTGGAATATGGGACACAAATGAAGTTTTTAAAATGTTGTGGTTGATAGTAGTAAGTATAAGAGGATTATTTTTATGAAGTTCACACTTCGTAATCTCCAAGAAGGGAAGTTATATGGAGTCACACACTAATAGTAATTCCACATTTTATATGTGTCATGGGATGTTCCTATATGTGGGCATGTGTGTTGGTCCTTAGACTTGATATTATTATTAATTTATATCATGAAACACAATCTATGATGAATTGATAAATATCATGAATATATATTCTTATATTGAGAAATGATATGATTAGTATTTCATAAGTGATATGACATTTATTGAATAAGTCAAGAAATTATTTTTACCATCTGATTTAATGAAAGAAGATATCACAGACTCTTTGGTTGAAATGGAACTGCCAGATAAAATGGACATGGTATTTTAACAATGATTTCATTTTAGGGATTCAAATAAAGATAAATGAAGCATGTATGTTGATGAAACAATCTATGTATCCTTCTTGATGAGATGTCGATAAAAAATGAGTTATATTACATAGCAAGAATTCATAGGAGATTGTTTTTCAATGAAACATTATTTTCTTTCCTTATGGGTTATATGATGTGTTATTAGACATTGATCATTGAAATTAGGGAGGTTATTCTAATGACACTATGAAAGAGGCCTAGAAGGCTACATTTTAATTGTATCCAAAACCTTAGTTAAATTCTATTTGAATTTAATATTTAGAATAAACTTTACTCCCATCTTCTGGTTTAATAATTATTCTAGTTGGGTTAATCACATAAATTCAATAACTAGTTATTCAAGATTAAAATATATGTGAGTTAAATATTAAATAAATATTATTTGTGTGTTATCTAATAAAATATTTTTTATCTGTTATTTATTATTAAAAAGGCAATAAATAAATATTTCATATAAATATTTATTTAGTTATGTGAGTACTAAAATAATTATTTATTCATGAGTTTAGTTAATATATTTTTTATTAATTTACTAAAAAAATAATATAATTATATTAATTTATTTAAATTAATATTTATTATTTAAGGCTAATTAAATTTCAAGGATGGTTGGCATGTCATGTTTAGGGGTCAATGGAAATGATATATTTTTATTTAATATCATTTAAATATATATTTATTTATGGATTTAATAAATGATATTGAAATATTCATAAGTTAGTGCATGTAATAGAATATAATAATAATAATATTATAATTATTATCATTTGACATGGTGAATATAATATAGAGAATATTTGAGGAAAGGCCTTAGTGTAATTATCAAATATTTAATCCTAACTATATCTTCTATATTACCTCATTTTCTAGGGTTTTTTGAATTATTGTGCATAACATTTCACTCCTAGAGAATTCTCTCAAGACTAAGAAAAATTCTGAAGAAAAATCTAAAAAATGAGATATAATCCTTCTCCTCTATCTCAGGATTGAGAGAAAAGGTGAATAATTCTTTCAAGACTAAAATACTTATTGTTAAGACCAACATGGAATGATGCAAGATGTTGTATTCTTTAGTATTCTTGTGTTTTATATACTTCAATTGGTATGAAAGCATTAAAATATTAATTTATAATTATATTCATTTTTTTGATCAATTTATAATTTTTTATTATATTTATTTATTGGTATTTTGTTTTTGACTAAAAAATAAAATTTATATTTCAAAAAAACATTGAGAAAATTTGAGAAACCAAAAAAGTATATATTCTAAAACTAGTAACAAAAAAGATCATAGAGTCATAAAAGATAAGGCTAATGATTTCATAGTCAACTAGTATAAATAACCCCCAATACCACTTAGTTACCTTGATATCTTGGTTAACTTGAAGAACTGCTTCAATCTGATTTTCCATATTATTCCAAGTTTTAACATATTCCTCTCAAGTGATCTCACATTCATTAAATTATTTCATCAAAATGTGATCTTACTTTTAAATCCACTCCATTGTTCTTCATTAATGGATACCTGAATCAATCTCCCATACATCGTTTTTACTACCTCTTACAAAGTAATAATATTGAAGAATTTCTCAAAAATTTCCTCCTTGGCATTGAGAAAAGATCCAAATGATTATTTCTTTCCTTTTCTATTTGTCCACTCAACCTGTTAGAGCTTCAATGCAACACCGCTCGTTCCTGCACCTTATCTACATCATCTGGTTCTTTTCTACCCTCAATCAGAATCTACTTTACCTTGTACCCTGAACCAAACTTCACATCTTCAATCAATGGAGATTCCCCCAATGTAGCTTTGGTTCCATTACTCCATTCCTTTCCTAGTGATCTGGTGACTAATATTTTTCTATTGTTTGAGTAATCCTTATGGTATATTGGTTTTCCCCCCTTTTGGACTAGGAAATTCCCATTACTAATTTTCCATTATTTCTCTTTCCTTGATCCAGTTCCAACCTAGGAGTCCCACTCATTATCTGAATTTAGTTGTGAGTCCTCCTATTTATCACTTGGATTCTCCTATTATAAACACCTTAGTTTGTTTTGTTTTCATTTACATCTTGGGATAACATTTTTCCACCCTTTAAGGTCTGTATTTTCTTTTCTGACATCATTTAACATCAAGAAGTGATTTTGGATTTTCAGTGAATTTGGTTCTTTGCACTGAGTAGGCAAACCACGAATCAGGGGCACTACGAAATTCATATCAACATTGTTCTATATATCTTCAAGAACCCTTACTCTAAATAGGATTCCTTCATGATTGAGGGTCATGTGTTGTTAGAACTCATTCCCTTGCACCACACCTCTGGACATAACCATATTTTTGTACGAAGGGATAGTCATAGATCCAGGTGCTCCCAGGGATGGTTCCGTCATCATGGAAGAATATAGATCCTTTAACAACCTAGAAAATATATCCTCAACTCTCAGATCTCGCTTCATAGTTTTCTTCTTAACTATGGTAGTATCCAATCTAGGAATCTGTTCAAAATACATGGTAGAAACATGAAAATTAACAAAATATGAATCAATTTGATTTATAGAATCATCCACCACTTGGGTAACCCTACACCTTTATCAGCACGATGAAGCATCAGGCCCCAACATATTGCACGATGAACAAAATTTATTCCACGATTAAAAAATATATTTCCTATTGCAATGAAATTATTCTCCAATAGAGATCCAAACCTAATCGACCAACAGTTTGGAAACAGCAACCTAGACGCACAGACACAGAGAAACTAGATGGCTAACAGAGTTTGTTCTACTATCCGTACATAAAAATCATCCAACCATATTCCATAACAGATGTAGTATAGAAGGAATCTAAAACTGGAGGAGAAGTTCAGGAATACTAACACATATTCCCAGAAAGAGTTTTCAAGGATAATGGAAATAAGATATGTTTATATGATGTATAATAGAAAAGTACGTGGTGCATACCCATAGTCAACCACAAAAGCACGGTTTGTGATAATCATGAAATTTGATGTGGGGGAGAGTATATCATGTGTAATTACCCACTGCATACTAACTTCTAGTGGGAACACAATTAGGTGGGTGTTATATGATGTGTGGCTAGAGTACAAGTTGTGCAACCCCAGATGGTTTGTACCATTGTAAATTTTGGATGTCATGTGGTCAAATTATAAGGAGAGATATTAAAAAACACACAATGTGTTGACCTCCAACCAAGTTACCCAACATAATCTGGAGTATATGAAATTTTTTTGGTCATACACATCATGTAACACATGATAACCAACATAAAATACATGTTAAACCCTTAAGAGTATAGTAAGGGTGGTTGGGAGAGAATTGCATATCATGTAGCCAGTTGTACACACCATGTAACTAAGACAAACTCATTCAAGGTACACGTTGAGATAGGCATATCATGTGAGTCAGCAAGAATAATTAATTAATTAAAAATAAAACTACATGTACTTTACGAGCATTGAGTGTAGTACACATCATATATATTCAAGGCGTTTCATGTGTTCATACATTTCGTGTAGGTTGTATGTCTTGACCCACAGTACAACATGTCGTGTAATATCATGAAATTACATATAGAAATACATGTTGTGTGATTATATATTACATAATAAGGTCCATACACAACATTTTGTACATGTTGTGTTAGGTTAGAGTATATTCCCTTTAATAGTTAAACATTAGAAATTTGTTTAATCAGACAGAGAAGGGTGAATGTCGTGGCACCTATAATACAAACCATGTAATTAATATTTTTAAACTAAAATTAATTTATTAAAAATTAATTAAGATGGAAATATCAAAGAGAGTTTAGATGATCAATTAAGATAAATATATAAATAATTAAAATAATGATTAATTTAGTAATTGTATAAATTTACCATAATAGATAATGAATTGAAATAAATTTTTTTACATTTAAATTCATATACATTTCATGTTTTTTCTGATAATGATATTGACTATCATATATATGTGTTAGGTTACTATTTAATTTAAACATTTATACATGGGTTTTGTGATAAATTTATTTTAAAATTAAATATGATTATCTATGTATCATACCTTCCTTCTAATTATATATGGGCCTACATGTCCATAATTAATTTTATGTAACCCTAAACCTCTAGTTCCTATCACTTTTGAGTGATTAATAATATATAGTGTAAGGATATCTATGTGAGAGGAGACAATTTAAGGCCAATTGATGGTGAAATGCACCATGTGTTGGGACCACTTTGTGTATAAGTTGTATTTGTTGTCAACCGTTGTCAATAATGGTCAAAATGAAGAAGGAAATCCAAAGTGAATAGAGATTGGTTGAAGTGATGATGCCTAGAGAATTGTTTTGGATTCATAGAATTAAATCCCATGCTTGGTAATGTCTCCATGTTGTTACAAATTATAAGATTGTTTCACTGGTCCTACATTCTAAATACATGTATCAAAAGTGATACATTGAATACAACATTGAAGTATTATCCATTGGAGGATGATTGATGTAATTTTGGAATCATTCTCCTAAAAGAACATGAAGAAGAATAAAAGATAAAAAGTGACATTGTATTGGAATTAGACGGTGGTAGCCATGCATGAGCTTTATGTTATAATTTGGAAATGAAATTTTACACTATGTGAGTAATTTTTATATGGTTACTTAAAAAATTAGGTAGCTAACTAATCCACTAGGCTAGCCTCGACCAAGGATACATGCATGACTCTAGGTCGACCATGCCCAAGGGAAGACCACTATGCATGAGGGGATGTGTGTAGGCCCACAGGAGAACAGGAGGAAATTCATGTTCATAGATAGGATGAAGCCCACGCAGAGGGTGGGACCAGAGTGCACACACAGAGAACACGGTATGGCGCGGTACCGAGGAGGGATAGGGAGTAATTAGGCGATATGATAGAGAGGTTTGATACTTAAACCAAGGCCTCCCTGTGTCTCCATTTCATTGTGGGAAAAAAGGAATACAAGGGTTGTTCATCACTGAAAAACACGAGAGTGATCATCACTATCAACATCCCATGATCTAAGCAATACTTCTCATCCATCCCACACTGCACATGTATAAATGAGGACCATTCGATATCCTGTGGTTTCTAGTTTTACCACAGCGTCTTCTTCCTCCAGCACTACACAACAATGCCACTAGTTTTCGCCAGATAAAAAGACTAGAACCGCGGCCGACCCGCCATGATCGATCACCATCCATCAAAGGAGTTTCTAGTGATTGAAATGAGACCATGCATGTAATATACATCTTTCATGCATAAAGATATCTCAAAGAACGTAAAAAAATAGAGTTTATAGGACTCAACATTCGTTCGTGAATCATGGATGATACAAGAATGTTGATGAATGAAATTTTCAGGTGATCTTTATTGAATACATAATATTTTCTCAATGTAAATGAGAAGGCTGCACGTATGAAAAGGAAACACCTACAAATCTCGACATATCTTCACAATGTGGTTTGATGATTTTAAAGAACTAGAGAACTCGAGTTTTCAATGAATTGATATTATGGAATATTTCATGGAGTTTTTTATGAGTTAAGGAAGTATTCCTTTCCTATAAAATGATAGGCACTGAGCTAAGAAGAATTTTCTGCCATCAGCATATTCGAGTGCTCCTGTTCAAAAATAGAGAACTCCCTTGTCATCTATTCTTTGAAAATGATAAAGGAGACCTACATACCTTTACAGCTTTGTGAAGATGAGATCTTGAAAGCCTTCAACAAGTTGCATGAACATACAAGAAGCTTTTAATAGAAGTTCTATGAATATCTCCAACTGGTTACTACAGGTACACAACCAGTGCACATGCCCATTTGTTGTTCCTTGGGAAAAAAGAACCATGAATCTCCCTAGTTTTGTGAATAAGAACGACACATATTGTGTGTAAAAGACATGTGCACTGACTAAATGAAGAGTAATTCTTCTGACCCTTTTGTTTCATGATGACAAGGTGAGAAGAACCTTTTGTTTTCAAGATACATCTATACTGTATGCATGGGTTTTTATTTAATGATAATGTAGATTGCAAGAGGATGGGTAGTACATGTTTGCATTCATTCATATGCATGATGTGAAGAATCCCAAGGCTTTGTGTGGTTATGTGAAGATGAAGGCTTGCAAGGAAATAGAGTGAATACACACATTCATTCACATGTGAGAAGAAGAGAATAAGTGGACATATTGTGTTTGGTTTGTTCATCCAATATGCATGCACTGATGTGCATGACTTAAAAACACCATACATCCAAGATAAATTTTTTATTCAAAGAAAGGAAACACACCATACAACCCCCTTACATAAGTAGGTCTGAAATAATGTAAGCCGAGGAAATCCCCTATAATTTAGTTCACAGCTTTAGGATTCAGACTATAAGTAGGAATCAGGCATGTGTGCCCAGTAGTCTGCTCAGCTAAAGAAGCCAGATGATCATCTACCTTGTTTCCCTCACACCTTGTGTGGGAAACAGGAATGGAGTCTAGGATCAGTGATTTTCACTTCCAAACATGATATGAAATGGACCAGTGGAAGCCACCCTTTGTCCGTAGAGCATCATGAAAAATGAGAGAGTCCATCTCAGCCTGAGTTAAAATCACACCTTCCTAGATGCAAAGCAGGAGGCCCGTGAGAATAGCCTTGGTCTCTGCTAGGAGAGGGTTACCCATGCCAAATAAAGAAGAGAAATCCAAAACAACATCACCCTTGGTGTCCCTAACCACACCCCTCCTCTCGTTCTACCAGAAAAACATGACTCGTCAGTATTATGTTTGAAACCATATCTAGGGGGATTCCAGGATACCCACCTTCCCCGCACTGTGTCTAAAGTAGGGAGAGGATGAGGGATTTTATTCTAAATCCTGTAAAATGGAGGAGCATCATGCCACTCATTTCTAATAGAATACTAGTTCAGTAGAAAGAATATAATCCTTGCTGAAATGGATCGTGTCGAAGAAACCTCACCTTTGAAACGGGCCTGGTTTCTGGCTTTCCATAAACACTAGAACCATGCACTCAGAATCCCCGCCTGAGTCGTATGCCACTTATCCATCGAGAGTGAACCTTGAAACCAGTCCCTCGGGAACATGGATACATCCCACTATCGAGGGGAGGTAAAAATAGAGCCTATGAAACACTTCCACACTACTAATTCCTAGTCCCCATTAAAAAATAAATGATTCACACTCTCCACCTTCTTACTCCTACAGCAGTGGCATGGAGATGCTAAATTTATACCCAGGTTTTTAACACACTCATCTATGGCCACTGCTTTCCTTCTAATACGCCATAGAAGAACGTTAAACTTAGTTGGAATGAAATTTCACCAAAACACTCCATTGCATTCATCATGGTGGTTCTGCTCCGAAACCAACCTTTGATACTCTCTGTTGGAAAAGACTATAGAAGGAGAGGGACAAAAAACATAGAGATCAAGACATGTAGTTAACTCGATGGATGCCAAAAGATCTTGTTAATCAGAGTCCAGCACTGCCTCTATAAAATTTGGAAACAACATCGCCTCTTTCACTATAATCAAAGCAGCAGGACACCTCGGAAAGTCAAGCGAATTACCAGCCCAATTTTTGTTCCAAAAAGAAAGATCCCCTGAACCAACAATCCATCGGGCATGAAGAAGCAGGAGCTGAATCATGTGGTGGATCTTTTCCGATAGAGGAGACCTGTATCCATGCATTACATCTTTTCTAACCCCACAAATCTGAGACATGGATCTTATCCATAACATTAGTTCCTCCAGAACTTCACAGGAAATCTTTACATGCATGGAATTAATCGAGCTTCAAATGCTCCTGACACCAACCCCCCCTCCAACACCGGCCTCGCCATTTTATCCCAAGAGACCCAGTGCCTCTTTCTTTCAGCTTTTGAGTCCCAAACAAAGTTACATAGGATCTTTTCAATCGTTTTGTTCACACCTCAAGGCACATTGGAAGTAGACACCCCGTGAAAGGGGATGGAAGAAATAACACTATTAACTAATGTAATACGACCTCAAAATGATAGGAATTTTTTTTTCTTTTTCAACAGTCAGTTTGTTATCTTACACACAATTGGATCAAACTCACGTACCCAGAGTCTTCATGAAGGAATTGGTTTTCCCAAGTACTCCAGAGGCAACTCCCCATGATGCAAGTCTAGCCGTCTACACAAGGAGGCCACCCAACTAGTAGTGCTCTGTTTTGGGAGGAAGAAGTTGCTCTTGGTTAAGCCAATGATCTTCCCACTCCAGTGGCAATAAGTTTGAAGGATAAGCATAATTCCTCTAACGGAATCCTTACCATCGTTAATGAAGATGATGGTATCATACATGAACATCAGGTGAGAAACCGAGGATACATTCATCCTCATCTTAAATGGAGTTAAAATACCTTGATTTAATCCTCTTTGAATGAGCCTGCTTAGAGTGTCTTGAGCCAGGATGAAGATGCTGGGTGATAGGGGATCTTCTTGCTGAAGGCCTCTAGTGGCCTTGAAGAAGTCGCGAACCTTTACCATTAGAGCCACTACAATATATGAAGAACTAAAACTCCTGAATAAGAGATCCACCACCATATCTGATAGGCCAATTCTTGAAATAACTATGGTAATGAAGATCCATTCAAGCCTGTCATAAGAATTGTTCATATCCACTTTGATTTCCAAGTTCAAGCCATGGTTCTTGATATTGATATCCCTTAGCATCTCCTGAGCCGTCGATATCGCTTCATGAATGGATCACCCATTCACAAACCCATGTAATTCTGATCAAATCCAAGATGGAAGAAACATGGCTAGCGTCTGATTAATGACTGTCACCATGATTTTGTAAGGGAAGTTGCATACGCTCACTGGCCTATAGTGAGACAGAGAATAAGGGATGTTAATTTTAGGTATGAGCACCATTGTTGTTTCACTAGACACACTTGTAATGCTCCCACCCCAGGAGTAGTCTTGGACCGCCACAAAAATATAATTCTTAACCCTCCCCCAAACCCCTCTATAAAACAACCCTAGGAAACCGTCTGGCGTAGGGGCGCTGTCCGGGTTAAGATGTTGCATGGCCACATGAATTTTCTCCTCACTATGAATAGCATCAAGGACCTCATTATCCGCTTGAGTCACCCTCTTGGGAATCGCCTCCCACATCTTGCTCTGACCACTAGGATATCCCGTGGCCATCCCTATAATAGGTCCAGCGAGAATATCCTTAAAGATGGAAACTGCTAAAACCCCCACTATATCCCTATAATTCGAGTAAGATCCATCTTCTAATAGGAGGTTAGGTGTGGATAGGCACTCTCTATCTCTAATTCAAGCATGGGAATAAGTAGAATTACAGTCCCCCTCTTGAGACCATCTCTCCCGGGAGCGATCCCAAGCCAACCATTAATGTTTAAGAAGCTCCTCTGCCCAGCACTCCTTTATACTCATGATATTATCAAAAACCAAGCCATCCCACTCCTCCACCAAGTTAGCATCCAAGACATTGATACTCTGCTTTAGGTTCTCCAGATTTTGGTCAAAATGAGGAAGCTCCCTTTCCCAAGACATCATATTGACTTTTAAATGTCTTAGCATATTATGAATGGCCACCCACGAGTGCCCATGCATAGGGTTGTTCCATGAATCCTCCACGAGTCGATGAAATCTATCCATTTGGGCCCACCGTTGATTAAAACCAAATAGTTCTTGATGATCCTGTATGAGAACCAGAGAAGCCAAAATGGGAGAATGATAAGATAACCAATGTACTCTGTGTTTGACCTTTGCATCCATGAACTTGCACATAATGTTGTTCTCATCCAAGCACCGATCAATCCTACCCCAGCATCTCCTCCTTCCGGTTTCGTTATTACACCAAGTGAAACTATCACCCAAAAAACCTAGGTTGAGGAGGCCCTTCTCCTCCAGGAACTGAGAAAAGTCCGGGCTTTCCTTTTTGGGAAACATTCCTCTACCCTTTTTCTCCTCGGTGTCCAGTATAGCATTGGAATACCCCGAGACAATACAGGGTATGTCCATTGGGTTAAAGGCCCTAAGTCCTTGCCAAAAGAGTATACATTCCTGGAATTTACAACCCCCATACAAAAACGAGAGAATGAATCACTCCATCCCTTTCATTAATTTCAACATGATATATTGATCTCCCACATCAACAAAATCCACTACACAGTCCTTGTTCCAGAAAATCCATATGTTCTTATTAATCGGGTAGGCATGCATGGACCCATGCATGTGCATTTTTCATGAAAAATAATTGATCTTAGCAACCCTATATTTTTGCTCGAGAACCGAAACTAAACATACTTTTTTTTTTCTTGACTTCTGAAGCAATAAAATCTTATTTCACCCAAGATCCCAAGCCACGGGCATTACAGAAGAGAATAGAAGACATCAACAAATAGTAGGCCCAGCTCTGGCCCCAAGCAGCTTGGTCCTCCTACTCCTCCTACTGGTAGGAGAAGAGACAACCCTCTGATTTTGCAACTATGCGCAAGTGATGACCACCAGGCTTGTCCCTGGAGTAACTGAAGTACCCCCATCTTGAGCCATAGTAGAGATGGAAGACGGACCCGAGGGACACTCCATCAAAAATACCTTCTTACCACTTTATGGTTTATTGCTATCCAATCCACCTACAAGAGCCGTGGGGGAGAGGGGAAGCAGCCCTGAGGGACAAACCAGCAACACCGATCTCCCCTTAGCAAAATGCTCCTCCACAAAGTGGTGCAGAAGAGACGGATCCCGTTCTCCACACATAACCCTTTTCAGCATAAAGGACATGAAGAAAGCCAACCAATCCTTGAAGGGCTCTGGGGGATAAAAATAGGAAGACACAGGGCCCTGCCCGTTCTATCCCCTGGGCCCTGAGGATCCACAGATCAAATCCTTGCCGGACCCCGGAGAAAGGATATTTGTATCGGTATCCAAAATCCTATATGAAGGTTCAGAACTGGGAGAACCAGAAACCCCATTACCAGCAACCACATCTGAAGCCACTTGAGAAGGAAAATGACCCACTTTGCGATGGGCCGAAGAACCTCCGAGATTTGAAGGAAGGGAAGGTTTTGGTCTAGGCCCATTTCGGCCTCACCTACAAAGAAGAGCTGACTATCCTTGGAGAAGGGAAGACAAGCAGAACTTGGGAAACACCGGGAAAAACAAATCCTGCTTCCAAGAAACTGAGTCTGACACCTGCACAGAGATCGAATCCCGAATGGCAGAAGATAGATCCATCTTGACACAAATCCAGGGCTCGAAAACCTCCTCTCCACCATGAGTACATGCAGCAAAGAAAAATAACCCTCCCAGCGAATCCCCTAGGGCCTTAAGAAAGTTAATGTTCTAGAAAGGTAAAGGAAGACCAGGAAACCCCACCGAAACAGCCGCCTGTGGACCTTCCCTCCCCTGGTGGGCCTCCATCGACCAACGAGATAGGCTAAATCGCCATCGTCTCATGATACGAGGGGCCTCACACTAATCCTTCACAAAATCCTCTTCCAATTGAAGCACGAGATAGAATGAAACTCTGTAGTGCACCAAGACCCTACACTAATCTCGTAGCCCCCAGGAAGCCACAAAGCTCTTGAAGGCCTAAAGAGAAGGTTTATCCAATCTGAAGCTCACCACAAGCATCCATTTCAGACTAGTAACCGCCTCGTTGAATGCCGACACAGGGGCCTCAAATGAAAGTCGGGCACTCTTCTGCAAAACTGAGTGAGAAAAATGAGAAATAGCCAAAAAACACAGATCTGAAGCACCTGAATTCTTCCCACATAGAGCATCCCTGATGGACAGAGGTGGCTGCCCACCAGAGGGAGGGGCGATAACCCAGGGCCTTGACCCCTTGCAAGGAGAAGGAGCTTCGACCGACCGCTCGAAACCAGGATCTAGAGACACAAGAGCCAACGCCGCCGCTGAGGAGCAGGAAGGTGTACAAGTAAAGGTCGACAAGGATTCAAAAAAACAAGGTGCATGGGGTGTGTTCTCCTGAGAGGAAGTAGATTCCATTTAGTCTCACTTACTTAAAAACACTCAAAACAAGTGAAAAAGGGAAGATGAGAAAATTGAAAGAACATAAGAATGTATGCATGATTTCATGCATATGTAATAAGGGTGTAATTTAGGTAAATAAGTATCAACTAAACCAATAATAAGTGAGATAAAAGGAATAATTCAATGAATTTCACATCCATGATTACATGCCTATATGAAATAATAATGGAGAATAATTGATTCTGATGATGCCATGTTAGATGATCATTAGTGTTTGAATAATCACAAAGGTGTTTGTGATTCTAGCCAAAAAGAATGAAGAAGAGGTAGTGCAGTTTGTTTTTCACTAAGAAGAAGAGAGTATAAGAAAAGAGTTTCTTTCTTGCTGATTTGAAAGTAACCAATTGGAGGGAACTAAATAAAACCACGAGAAAAACCTACTTTGTCGAGAAGGAATAAGACTATCTTTAGTGGCAGTATAAGGAACCAACAAGGAATTTTCATGTTGAACTAGGTCAACACCAGTTCGGAAGTGGATTGTTTCCCTTCCCCCCTCCAATGTGTAGGTACATTCACTAGGAAGGATTGTTTAATTAACCCCTCCAATGTGTAGGAACCCATAATGTCTATAGGATTGCCTTCCTAGCCAATCCACTGTAACAATTATTACATTATAGTGTAGAATTCATGCATTGGTTAGTCTCATACAAGGATGTAGATGATCTTATTGAGCAGTGAATCTTGTAAAAATATGGTGTGCATATTTTTAATGCTTTATATTATTCCATGAGGTAGGAAAAAGTGAATAAGATAATCAAGATCATAACTGGTCAGGAGGTACATGGATAATTAGTTGGAATTTGTTTAAAAAGTCCCGAACAATGATTCAACCCCACTATCAGTGTTAGGTATATCCAAAACTGGTCCTCTCAATTGGTATCATAGGGATAGGTTCACCTCTATTGGATTATCTATAGTGAAATTATTGTCTTTTGAAGAGTTGATTTTAATTTCTGATTAATCATTGAAATGCAGTTTCAGTGAAGATTTAGTTATCTCTGAGAAAAAGACCATATCTACCAAGACAATGATGAATAG
Organism: Viscum album; assembly: GCA_963277665.1. NCBI lineage: Eukaryota > Viridiplantae > Streptophyta > Magnoliopsida > Santalales > Viscaceae > Viscum > Viscum album. The sequence continues at coordinate 1,630,451,693 of OY728130.1, forward strand.
GTAATAGAAGAGAAATGAATGATGAATAATAAGTCTCACTTATCTATGTAAGAGAATGTCTCAGCATCTCCATGCCTTGAGGACAATGAATACTTATCAGGTATGAAAAGAAATTAGTAGGTAGATCTTGTTTCAACCATGAAGATGGACAACTTTCCTACCTCAAATGAGTAGGAGGAATGTGTTAGTACATTTAATGTTTTTCTCATGATGGAAATTCTATCACAAGTGGTGATGATCAATCTAAATTCTCTCAAGAATTATCAATTTACAAATTAAGATCTATTCTGAATGATATCCTTGAATAATGTGCATCCATTTTTTGTGAAGTATTTCAATGTATTCAGGAATATTTCACTTAGCTGGAAGAAGAAAATGATGTTTTGTAGAAGGGAATGCAAGAAATTATTGTTGAACGTCTAATGATATCTAGATAGGTCAGAGCCTTTGAAGCGATAAAGAGTTAATTTTAAAGAAGTTCTTCAAAATGGCTCAAAGTTGTTTAAGAAAAATAGAATGTCAATAAGCCTCTGTAAGAGATGATCCATGCACTTGAAAATGAGCTGAATAATAACACTAATGTGAAAGGATTATATTTGGAATAAAATTCCATGAAGATTAAGGAACTTCACTCATTGTTACAAAATAATGTTATGATACATGAAGATGAATTTGAAAGAATAATTAAGATTTAAGAAGAGAATATGATCATGATTGATGACCAGAAGATAATCCACAATATGGAATGTCTAAAATTGGAAGCTCAATTTTCCAATCTTGAGAAGAAACATATTGAGCCCTCACAAAAAAAGTTGAAAGTTACAACTAGTATTCAATGTTCATTGATATATTATAAGGGTGAAATAACTCCAACATGTGATAAGAAGATTATGACTTCACTCAATGATCTATTACAAGAAGCTGAGAAAGAAAAAGTACCATCCATACCATCTTGTACTCATGTTTATAAATTTTATTCTATATATAGTTTAGGGTGGAAGAAAAATTCTAAACAAGTATGGATGAGGAATGTTGTTGAGATACTTACCACCATGGATAGGGTGTATATGTGGAAGAAGTTGGAAGATTATTCCCTATAAAGATCACAACAAATTAAGAAGAAGGATAAGAAATCTTATACAAAGGATATAAATAAGACAAGGTTTGATGTCCAATGTTGGTGAGGAAATAGATTTTGGCATTTTGCATTGGATTATTGGTACAATCCCATAAATTAAAAATCATATAAAAAGCCTATATCAAGGGGAATAAAGCCAAAGAGAAATAATAAACATCCACAGATCCAGAATCATTTTTATTCTAAAAACAGATTTGGAATTCTTGACAACATCTATGATATAGGCAATGGATATTGTCATAAGGTTGTACATGTTCATCTCAACATGCATCCAAATATGATAATAAAATAATATCACAAAATCTAGATAAGAAAGAAGAAGCATCCTTGGGAAGAAATTAGAATAATGTTGCAAAAGAAAATAATCCTAGGAATATTTCAAGAAGGAATGGAGAGAAGACCTTGGATTCTAAATCTAAGAAGGTAAAGGGAGGTACATCCAAAACAACTACCAATAACGATGAAAATCAGAAGAGACCATGTGAAATATCCAAACATGATGCCTCAAAAGAATTGTAATGAAATTGGACAATTGAAGATGCAAAAGCTAAGGTTAGTGAAAAATGTAAAATAGAATATTTCACATGAGGATAAAGAAGTCTTGCGTGTGATGTGAAACAAAACATGAAACACTGTTAAAAATTGAATTACATTTTTTCCAACCCAAGAAAAATTCATCAAGAATATGAATCTATCACTAGGATATTATAGTTCTTTGAAATCTCTTGATAAAAGAAGTCTCACATACAAATATATAGAAGAATTATTTGGATACAAACAAGAACAATCATAATTGAAGGAAAAATGTGACAGTGTGAATATTGGAGAAAATTGAGCATCACGGTTGAGAAAGTCATCTCAACCTTACTATTCAAATTGATGAAACAAGGAGGGTCAACCTTCGTCCTTTAAATCTTTATGTATTGTATTTGTTCTTATAATATAGTGAATTGAATGTAATGCAAGATATCAGGGGGAGAACATGAGAGTCCGTGATGAGAAGTGTTCCCTTGAGGGATAGAAACCAGAGTTATTATTTCAATTAGTATCAACTTTAGTTGGTGTAAAACTCAATTAATCTGGAAATTTCATGAAAACCATATCATTGATAAATGTATATAATTTATTAATCTCACCTCCTTGGTTACCCAAAATAATGATCATTTTTAAAAAGGGAGAGTAACTGAATTACTCAGTGGCATAAGAAAACTGGATGTTCTCCAAGGTCACATATCCTTCCCATTGCCCTTGAATGTTTTTAATCTATTTTTTAAAGTGAGTACATGAGTTTCAAACTGATTGTTCCAAGAAATATTCATATCACATGTTTTATCCTAGGCCTGTAATGAAACTAGGAATCCCTTGAAGACACGTATATGAGTTATCATCTCATGAGGAATCATTCTTAGTTGACAATTGACTTCCTTGTTGTCTATATCAAAACCTATCACTTTATACACTGAGCATTGGTCAACTAGACATAGAGTGAAATGATTTATGGCACATTTTTTATGTATTTAATAATACCCTCTCTACCATAAACTTTGTATTTCCTGTCAATTAGGGGGCAATAAAGGGATATGAAAGATTGAAAGAAAAGTAAAGGGGAGAGATATGATTATCATTTTGATATTGACACATTCATTTGAGAAAAAATGTTGATGTATTTCTTAAAAATATAAAGGGAGAGATTGTTGGGACCATTTTGTGTATAAGTTTTCTTTGTTGTGAATAGTTGTTAATAATGGTCAAAAGAATATGGAACTCCAAATTGAATGGAGATTGGTTGAAGTGGTGATTCCTGGAGAATTTCTATGGATTCATATCATTGGATTCCACACATGGGAAATTCTCCATGTTGTTGCAAATCAGATTATTTTTTCTCTGATCCTATGTTCTAAATACATGTATCAAAAGTAATATATTCACTATAACATTTAAGTGTTATCCATTAGAGGATGATTGATGTACATTGGGATTCATTCTCCAAAAAGAAAAAGAAGAACAGGAAAAGGGAAGGAAGTCGCATAATCTTAGTATTTTAAGGTAGCAGCCATACATGAGATTTAAATTCTGAGGTGGCCATGAAAGTTTACACTAGGTAATTATTTTTTATATGGTTACTTAAAAAATTGGGTAGCTAATTGATGCATCAGGCTATCCCAGACCAAGGGTACATGTGAAACTCTAGGTCAACTGCACCCAAGGGAAGCCTTCTAGGAAAGACGTCATCATGCTTGAGGGGCCTTATTTAGGCCTGTAAGAGTGCATCAAGAAAATCCAATACATTGTTGGCCTGAAGCCTGCACAGAGGGTGGGTGTAGAGTGCACCCAAAATGAACACAGAACGGGGTGGTACCGTGGAGGGAGAGGGAGTAATTTGTAACTATGCTGGGGTAGGTTGATACATAAACCATGGCCTCCCTGTGACTCCATTTTTATGTGGGAAAATGGAATGAGAGTAAAATTCATCACTTAAAAATGCTAGGGTGATCCTCACTATCAATGTACCACAATCTAACCATCACCGCCCATTCATCCCATGATGTGAATGTATAAATGAGTACAATTCGATCTCCCATTATTTTTTGTTTAACCACTTCATATACTTCCTCCACCACTACATGACAACACCCTTTCTATTCACCATAGAATAATATCAAGACCATGTTCGAGCCACCATGATTGATCACTGGCCATCTAAGGAGTTTCTTGGGATTAAACTTGTACCATGCATGCATTCTACCTCATTCATGCATGCAGATATCTCATAGACGGCTGAATAAAACAGAGTTATGAGGCCTCACCTTTCATATGAGATTCATGGATTATCTGATCCTGTATTTGAATGAGATTTTCATTTGATATTTATCGCATACATGAGATTTTCTCAATGTAAATTATAAGTCCTCGTGCATGAAAAGGGAACACCTTCAACTCTTGGCATATCTTCACAGCGTGGTTTGTTGATTTTTAAGAGCCAGAGATATCGGGATTTTTAAAGCCCCGATCTTATGGACTATTTTTTGGATTTAGTACGAGGAAAGTAAGTGTTCCTCTCCTATAAAAATAGAATCATTGTTCCAAGAATAATTTAATTACCTCCAAATATTTGAGTGCTTGTATTCTAAAACAGAGCACTCCCTGGTTCGTTATTCTTTACGAAGGAGCATGGAGACCCGTAGGCCTTTACAGAATTGTGAAGAGGATATCTATAAAGCCTTAAAAACTTCTATTCAATTTAAAACATCTTTTAAAAGAATTTCTGTGCTTATAAAGAACTGGTTACCACTGGTACACATCGGTTCACATGCACCCTTATTATTCCTCACGAATACAGAACCACAAATATCCATGGTTATGTAATGAAGAACTACACATAATATGTTGTTTCCTCTAGAATTAGGGATGACCTCATTTATTTAAGGTTCAAACATTCCAATCGGTTTCTAACGGGTTTGTTCATAGAACCCGAAACATCCAATGATTCCATATCCATTTGGACATACTTTCCAAAGGTAGACACTCATTAGTTGTGGACTGATGAGGCTTAGGAATTTGCATTGGTCAAGAGGATGGGAGTTCGAACTCATCACACCTTTTTTAGGGTAATTATTTTCTACTCTGGGACTCTCCTTATAGATTTAAGTTGTGTTCGTGAATCCCTATTACATTACCAAGTATAAAATGAGCTTTCCTTTAGATCTGAAAATCAATGATTAAATATGTAGAAAATTTAGAGAATCTTTTATATGTATTCGAGGTTCTTCATCGATGGAGAATCATCTATATTTGTTATATATTCTTAGTCAATGGTATCCTTAAAAATATAAAAAGTCTCTTGGTTGTTATGATGACCATACTGGTTTTAAAGCCACTCAGTGGGGGAACTTGAAGTTTATTGTTATTCAGAAGGACATGGATTATTTCAGAGTTGGGATCGTACCCGCAAATGGGATACCTATGTATCCTTTTTTTAGAAAATTAATTAGAACCCGCGTAGTTCGAGTAAGGGAGTATGATGTTTATGATTGATGGCTCAAAGAAAGATGTCATAATTTCTTTTATACTCTAAGCTCACGTGATTCATGCTCGGTGTGAGAAACAAGAGGTATCGGTAAAACCAGACAATTTTTCCATGAAAGATGCAACGATAAGAAATGATGTGGGGCTTATGTATGTATGACTGCCCAAAAAGATGAATATTAAGATTTACTTCAGGGAATAAATCTAGGAACAGGGTCTATAGAGGTATATGTGCTTCATATAGATTTGGATACTCTAATCTTGGGGAATACTCCTAAGGAAGATTCCCAAGTTAGGAGGGGAATTATGATTGGGTTTTACTCCTGAGAAGGAAGCCCAGATAAAAAAGTAAATTAAGACTGGTTAAGAGAAATTAATACTGGGGATTACTCCTAAGAAGGAGGCCTAGGTTAGGAGACTTGGGGCTTACTCTAAATAAGGATGCCCATATTTGTAGACTTTGAGACCGGGGCTTATTCTTAAAGTGGAAACCCAGGTTAAGAGAACCATTGTTGGGGGTTACTCCTGAGGAGGATGCCCATATTTGGGAACTTTGAGAATGGGGCTTATTCCTAAAGAGGAAACCCAAGTTAAGAGAACCATGGTTGGGGATTAATCCTGAGGAAGATGCCAATATTTGGGAACTTTAAGACTGGGGATTATTCTTAAAGGGGAAACCTAGGTTAAGAGAACCATGGTTGTGGCTTACTTTTGAGGAGGATGCCCTTTTTTGGGAACATTAAGACTGGGGTTTACTCTTAAAGAAGAAATCCATGTTAAGAGAACCATGGTTGGGGCTTACTCTTGAGGAGGATGCCCATATTTGTGAACTTTAAGACTGGGGTTTACTCCTGAAAAGGAACCTAGTTTAATAGAATATTAACTGGGGATTACTCCTAAGGAGGATGCCTAGATTAGGGGACTTGGGGATTACTCTAGAAAAGGAGGCCAAAATTAATGAGGACCTGGGGCTTACTCCTGAAAAGGAGGCCCAAATTAAGGATTCTCTTATCTTAAAGGATGAGGTTGAATGAATGAATTCTCTAACATTATTGATGTAAAGATGTGTAAATCACTAGGTTTTGAGAGATGTTCCACAGAATTCCTTTCAGATAAGGAATCCAACAAATAAATCATGACATATATGGCTTTGAATAGTGTCTTGAAGATTGAATATTGAATAAGAAAGGTGTAAAATCATAAAAGGGGTTGAATGGGTAGGAAGTGAACCCAAAAAAATACAAGGGCGCGCAAGCCTTGGCACGCGTGCAGGTACTGCGTGGGCGCGCAAGTCTAGGTCCAGAAGTTATACCTACACGGAACATGGGTACTTGTGTTATTGTTAACCAGTAGGGTGATACTTAGGTGATCCTTGATCAAAGCCTTTAGAATTATCCCGAGGTACTTCCAGAAGAGTGGTGCGCAAGTTTCAATGAGTAGGTAAGGAGGCGCGCAAGTGTGTCCAATTCCCTTAAGGGTAAAAAAACATTGGCATGCAAGTGTTAGTGAATTCTAACACTTAGACCTTATTCCTCTTGTTTAGACCATCCATTATAGGTAAATAATTACCTTAAAAGCATTCATAAGACTTGAAGAAGAGACATGGGCATTCAGAGCTCTGTATCTGAATTCTGGAAAAAATCCTCCCAAAATGGGGGGCCCACTAGGGGTATTTATAGGGTGGAGAAGACCCTGGGCGGTTTTCAAAGAGGGAATTAAAGTCTCTTGCATGACCATTAGGCAACGCGCAAGTGTACTTGCGCGACAGTGAGAGAAATTGCACGACTGAAAGGTATTTGACTCCTTGTTCATGACTTTGCCGATTTTTGATGTTTTCTTTAAAGGATGAATCAATTTGTGCTAAGTCATTTCCCTTTCCATTCCTTTAGAAAATGTGATGGAAAGGAGCATCAATAAATGTCCCCCCTCAGAGTTGGATCTGAAATAATAAGGATGTGACTCTGAGTAAAAGAAGAAAACCAAAGGGAAAGAGATGCGCGAGTGTTTAGCACGCAACACTCGTTGCGCAGGTGAGAGTCACGCAGGGCTAGAGCATGCTGGCTGTAGGCGCGCAGGTGGCCATCCTGGCCTATATATATGAACTCATTTGTTGTGTATCGCATAAAATCTCAGATTTTCGAGGTCTCACCGCACATTTCACCTTCACCGTGTAAGTTGCTATTTTTTCCTCTTTTCTTCTATGTTGCGCTGCTGTCAAGGTATCTGGACTTGCATGATGATACCTGTGTGCTAAAAACATGTGGGGAATATTAATACTTGCATGACACATCCACACTTTCATGCCAAGATTAGACTTGCGCGCATTAATGACTTTTTCATTTTTTTCGAATTCCTTCACAAAGTTTATGAAAAATAAACCCATTTAAGAGTTAATTTATTCAAATTTTGTGCAGATTCAATGGCTCCCAAGAGAATAGGAATGGTTGATGAACTGGAAAGAAAACATCTGGATGATATGATGAACATCATTGGCCATGATTATTATACCTTCTGTGATAGCACACATCCGGATTTGGCCAAGTATCCGAAGAAATATAACTTTGATTTCCCACAAAGCACTTATCTACCTTTGTACGGTTATGGTCATCTGTGAGAAGTCACTATTACAGAAGCAAAGAACTATCTCTCATTTTCGCAGTTTCATAATTAAACCAACATTCCTTCATCAAATATCTCATATGGAGGAGGATTTATAAATCTTGGAACAGTGGAGAAGGCCCAAATGATGCATCTCATCCCTTGTACGCTAGATCTGAAACCTCATAAGCCCGAGCTGCAACCACATTGTCATCTCTCAATCTTCTGAAATGCTCAGATAGATCAATCCAAAGGCTAGAATAGAAGTTGGGACTTCCGTCCTAGGGGAGGTGTGAAGCCAACATGAATGTGGGCATACTGGGTATGACAAACCTGTGCAGAGTTTTTCGAAGATCTGAAAGGAGTTGCAATATACAAAGTTGTCTGGGTTGGGAAAAAACATGTTTACAGACATGATAGCTTCGTGCCGGAGATACTCATCCATTTGAGCCCAGAAACCAATTCTTTCCATATGACTCATGAAGAAGTAGGCATCAGTCTGTGGTATGTGCACAGGATATTAGGGGCTCCAATTTTGGGAGACATGTATAATGAATTCATTCCTCCCAAGGTGACTTGGAATGATTTAGAGAAGACTCCTGCTTTGGCTTGGGAATTATTTAAAATCTTCCACACGCTCAAGAGTTCAGAGACCTCCTTAACTCATTCTATAAAGGATATTCATCCGGAGGAGTGGATGAATATATTTCTTATTGAGAAGAAAGAGGAGGATCCAAAGGTGAAGGAGATGAAGGAGAAGGAGCTAAAGGAGAAAGGATCCAAGAAAATGAAATCCAAGGATATGAGGACCAACCATCCTACCACCTGCCCAAAAACTGAGAAGATGGGTGCTCCTAGAACATTCTAGACAACTCTAGACGAAGGAGAGTTTGAGAAATAGGTATATGAGGTGAATCAAAGGATCCCAAAGAAGGCTCATCTAGAAGGTTTCTTAGCTTTGTGGCTCAGCATTTATCTCTTGCTAGTCAAGGACTCGAAGGGAGGCGTCAGGCCAAGGACCTTCGTTATTGCGGCAAAGTTGTATGAGGGAAAAATGGTTGGGTTGTCTACCCCCATTTTAGAAAATATTAAAATGAGTTTACTTCATGTCTTCATGGTTAAATCTCCTCTGAGAATAGCGGGACCATTCCATGTTTTATCGGGATGGATCGCCACTCACTTCAGGACTTATAATGTACAGAATGGAGTACAAATTCTTGGAAGTTCTTTTAGGCCATCAATGCAAGAATTCTCTAGAATTTCTCCATTAAATCTTAATGCCTATGACATGAAGGTGAGTCTGAGCATGTTTAAGTAATTAAACTTCATTCCCTATGGAAATCCACCAACTGAGCGGTTTGTTGATGATGGAATAGCCCACTTGGATTTGAGGGCATACATGCTGGCCTGCGGAGATGGTGTACTGGTCGCCAGGATTGACAGAGAGATTATATGTGATGCCTATGTTCCATATAGATTTGCATGCCAATTCAAGTGTTTACAATAGATTGATGTATCTCACCCTATACATGTCAGGTTAGAGAAACATCTGATGGTTTCTCGGCAACTGTGGTTGATGACATCTAGGGAGAAGACTGGGGCGGTATTTGATCTACCAGTTGAAAGAGTGGCACATAACATCACTACATGGTATTCCAATAACTGGATAGCATCATACCCTAAGGGGGTGCTGAATCAACTAGTTTATCAGGTGGGGAAAAGGAAGAGGAATGTAGAGAAAGAAACCATTCCTCATGTAGGTGATGCTTCCCCACCTGAAGCTGATTTGCCAGATTCATCCTCTAGGACTGATTCGCCAGACTCCCATGATGGGGATTATGAGGAAAAACAAGTGACAAAGAGGCCTCGTGCCTGATATAGTCCTCTGGTCAGAATGAAAAGATCCACTCCATCAACTCCTAGTGAGTTACTTCATCAGGTTACTTTAATCATAACTACTTTATAATGCAATAAGTCTTATTTTCTTATTCTCTATCTGTAGTTGCAGGAGCTGGGAAGAAATTGAAGTTGAAGATTATAGGAACTTCCTTGCACCCTTCTGGTACACGAACTGAATATCTACAACCAAAGGTTGTCCAGACATGGAAGAGTTTATACTATGGTATTGAAACAGCCTGGCGAGATTTATACGAGGGGCTACAACTCCCTGGAATAGGGACTCTTCTCGCTTCTATCGATAATAATTTTGAAGATAGCCATGATGATGTGCGAGCTTATATCAGAGAGCTGTAAATGCTCATATATGCCCCCGATGATTCCATTCTTGTCACAAAGAGGGTGGAGGAAATGATAGATCATGGCGCCGCTGAGGGGACTGATGAGGAGTTGCACGATTACATGGCCCCTGAAGATGTAAGTTTTCTTTCCTTATTTTCTTTGCAACATGATATCAGTCAAAGCATTGTTACTCAAGGAAGTTATTTTATTCAACTTGTATCTTGCAAATAAAGAAACTAATGAGGTTCTTTCACCAAAGTATAGCCCTGGTGGTACTGCCATCAGGACTGCTGCTGAATTTTCTCATGAGTCGGGTGAGATATCTCCAGGACAGCAGGCCATGAATGAGGAGTTGGACATGGCCTTCCATTCATCCATTCAGGTACCTATAATGGAGACTGCCGACACTCCCGAAAAGCCAAAGGAAAAAAGGAATCGTAGGAAGAAGTCCACAACTAAATGCTTCATTAGTAGTGGCAAGTCCTTTGGATAATCATGAGTCTTAAACCATGAAAAGATTTCTCATTTTCCATGGGATTGCAGGGGCTTCTTCAATTTCCCCTCTGAGGGAGAGGACTAATCCTCCTTTGAGGACCACAGAGGGTGTTTTGGAACAGTCACAAATTCAGGCTGACATGGCTGCTCTTGGAAAAGAGCCAGCATCTGTTCCAAGTATCCCTCCTACTGCTATTTCAAGAAGAGAATAACTTGCTTCAGATAAGTTGAAAATGCTTTATAAAATATTGAATGAAACATCTACTGACTTACATTCTGTGATACTTCAGGTTCAACCCCTGCATTAGAGATTTTGGAAGCTTTTTCAACTGATGCCACAATTTTATCTGAAGATGTTGTCCAGGGTCAGGGACCATAGGATTAAGGTCGCCATGAAGACACATCAAATTCTCCCACATGTGAGACTAACCAATATTTTGAGATGACATTAGATGAAATGATGGAACTTGGAACATCTTTTGAAGATTTAATAAATCATGTTAAAGTACAATGTAATTTAGAAGATTATGGACGTGAGTGTTATCCTTCGTCCTATTAAGAATAACTTCTTATTACAGGTCTAATCATTATTTGTTCAAATGTGCATTTTTTCTGAGCTAGATGTTTAACTACCCATGCCTGAAGGGGGTACAGAAAACCCTACCATTGCAGAGACATTACCACAAGTGGAGCTGAACCCAGTAGAGCTTCCTCAAACTCATCCTGAAAATCCTGTCGAAACTAAGAAATATGGGGAAGAGCCTTCTCAGGTTTCTGATCTACCGTTGGGTAAGGAAAAACATTTTTTGTGATTGTACTTAATTTTAATGACAAATAATTAACTTCTGTTATCCTTTGAAACTAACCAAAGCTTTAAATTAATTATGAAGGGCCATAAATTATAGTGGCTAGATCTGGAGGTGAGGCCTCATCCTCCACCCCAACGAGAATTGAAAGTGAAGTAGCTCAGGTCAGGGGGGAAGGAGCATAACATGGCACTTCTCTAAGTGCATTAATCCCATATTATACTCCCCCCTGTGACAGTGATGCTGAGTCAGACCCAGAAGTTCAAAAGGCATCCCGATTTTCAAGACGTGAGGCATGGAAGAACATATGAAAAATCATATCTGAAGTGCCTCTAGAGGATCTGCCATTGAAGATTCCTCAGCTATCATCCCTATTTTTCATATTGGGACTTGGCGGTTTTGTATATGAAAAGATCCATGATGCGGTGAAACATGTCATTTTCAGAAGGGAGCATGAGAAAAAGTGTCATGAAGATCTGACCAGGGTGAAGCTGTCAGTCAATATCAGTGAATTTGAGGTTGCGGTATCCTGAGCTGAGGTTTATTATGCTGCCAAGATGAAGGACATGAATCATAAGATCAATGATAAAGTCTTCCAGCAGATGCACCTTCAACAACAGTTAGATGCTGTTACTGGGGAACTTGACCAACTGAAATATTCGATGGAGGGAGCTCCAACGAATGGTATAAAAGCCATCACAGATTCTATGAACACACTCCCTCTGGCTAAAAAGAGTGAAGTTGGTCAGGTGCATGAGCTTCAAGTAGCTGTTGATGAAGATCAGGATGTTGTTCATCAAGTGAAGACTTATGTTGATAGCCTCTTGTAATTTCTTGGAAAAGAGAAGAGACTCCAATATGTTAACGTCCTTCTAATCTCTTATACACCAAATGAAGACTTTTAATCCATAATCATTTGTTCACAAATTTTCATTTTCTACCTGCTTAAATTTTTTACCTAAGCCAATGGGCCTAGTAAGCATAGTTTGAATTTTACAAGGATTATTATAAATAACCCTACAAACATTGAATCTGTTAATTGCTCAATATTACCTAATTCATACAAAATGTATGTTTTGTGAGCTGGAACTTGACTTTTTTTCAGAAATCCCTTGTCTTTTGTGGGCAGTTTAATGTCATGCATGTCAGACATAAAAAGGCTAATGTTTAAGGTCGAAATATATTTGACCGAATGGGTTAAAATTGACTTAATTCCTTGAAAATTTATCTGAAAACAAATTACCACACTCAATTATGAAGGAAAACATGTAAACTATGACTTAATAAATTTTAAATCTGAAGAATGATATGAAAAAGAGATAAAAGGCATTAAAAGATGTATTTCCCAAGAATGAAGTTACCATTATTTAACAAACCCGTTAGGGGGTTGAATTATGCAGGGCTGCCTAAAAGCATTGGCTGCATAGTCAAATAATAGTATCTTTTGGCTGACAAGTCTGTTTTGTAGACTGTTTATGCAAGGCCACCTAAGGGCACATGCTGAATAGTCAGGAAAAAGAACTCTCAGAAATTTACTTTTCTACTGCTAATAAGCCAATGAAAGTTTATGTGGATTCAAATTTTCCAAAGCATAGAGTTTTCTGTATGGAGAGAGGTACTTGAATATGGGGAAGATATTTCCAAACAAGATTATCCAAGAACTGAATGAATGTCACCCCTACGAAGGTCTGAACCAAACGTAGGGAAGAGAAATATAAATCATAGACTTGAATACTTTCAGATCATGAAAATGGACATGAAACAAATATGTTAAGGATGTCTATTTTTTTGCGTATCCGTACATATTTTTGATAATAAGGATAAAAGAGGTTTTCTTCCAATGAATGAAGTCACCATTATTTAACAACCATTTAGGGGGTTAATTATGTAGGGACGCCTAAGGGAATTGGCTTCATAGTCAAATAATAGTATCTTTTGGCTAAAAAGTCTGTTATGTAGATTGTTTATGCAAGGCCTCCTAAGGGCACGTGCTGCATAGTTAAGAAAAATAACTCTTACAAATTGGACATTTTGTCCCTAGAATTCAAGAAAAGAGCTATGAAGATCTGAAAATTTTTAAGGTTAGGATTATGATACATAAAGATGTGTATTGTCCAATTTATATAGAGATACACTGATCAATGCTAACCATAATCATGTTGTGGCTGGGTCTGAATTGAAATACTGGACTTCACTACGTATCCCATAAGAATTGGAATCAAGCCATACGTAGTTCTTGAAATATAGTTTAATGTCATGTGGGACAAAAGGATTGGAGATCTTAGTTTAGGGTCATAGAGCTCGGACCATTATAAGAAATACACAATGTGTGTTATCATGGGAACTTTTCAGCCAAGGGACTGAAAGTGGAATTTGGGGTTAGGCCCAAAATACTTGGGGCTGGATTCGAGGGACACTCGAACGTTCCTACGTATCCCATAAGGACGGGAATCAATCCCATGTACTTCTAGAAATATCTTTTGTACAAATTTGGTTCGTACATGTGAAGGGTGAATGGGGACATTAGTGGAATAATGGTTTAACCCAAGATAAAAGGTTTGGGAATTGCCATGTATGCATGTAGTCTTTGGAAGGAAACATGATTAAAAATAAATGTGAATAATGATTCCCTCTCAGGTGAGGGTATCAAAGAATTTTATAGTTTATTTTCATAATGGACAAAAGGTGTTGTACAGTTTAACTACATATAGAAAGAACGAAAGTGAACCAATGTAAAGATATTGATTTTGGGGTCAGTTTCACGAATCGACATCGTACGAGATGTAGGTAAACCGATGTGAAGAGATTAGTTTTGGGCTTGAACCTCAGGAGGTTGCCTACGTACCCATCGTAGAAGGCAAGGATCAATGTCCACATAGTTCAATTAAAGAATGAAGTAGTGATAAAGTTGTTCTTGAGGACAACGACATAAAAAATAGTGTGGGATCTTACACATGGTTAGTATCCCAGAGAGATTGTTATGGTTGAAGTTTGCTCTAAGATCACGTGAGTCATACTTGGTGTGAGAAACAAGAGGTAGAAACAACCTTAACGATGCATAGTTTAATGTCATGTAGGACATATGAAGGGACTATGAAGTTTAAAGTCTTACAGTTAGCACTATGGGTGATGCATAGTTTAATGTCATGTAGTAGGGACAAAGTACAGATTAATGTCATGTAGGACGTATTAATGGACGTTTGTACAGTTTAGCGTCATGTAGCTAGGACAATGGGGTCAATATAGTTTAACGTCATTTTGGACAAAAGTGGAACTATTCAGTTTAATTTCATGCAGTAAGGACTAAAGAGTACACCATTTAACGTCAGGTTGGAAGTATTAGAGACTTTTTCACAGTTCAACGTCATGTTGGACGAAAAAGGGCCGATACATTTTAGTGTCATGTTGGACGTAAGTTCCAATAGTTTAAAGTCATATGAATGGAATCTGGATGGTGCAGTTTAATGTCATGCTGGATGTATGTGACATGCAAATAGTTTAAGGTCATATGGATGGACCGTTGATGGTGCAGTTTAATGTCGTGCTGGATGTAAGAGACTTCTGTACAGTTTAGCGTCATGTAGTTAGGATTTCACAGTTTAAAATCATGTGGGACGAAAGTAATACAAATAGTTTAAGGTCATATGTATGGACCGAAACAATTTATTTTGTGTTTATACAAGATACTTATTTAGAAATCTGGCATTGGTTGGAGTAGTGATGAGTTCTCCATCCATTGAGATTAAAGAATAAGATCCATTGGAATAGAACTTATGTATTGAATAAGGTCCTTCCCACTTTGGTTCAAGCTTGTGAGGTTTCTTTCATGGTATCATTGGAATTATGAGAAATAATACCAATTCTCCCTAAAATAATGAATGCGGAAAACGTTTTTGTTAAAATCTCATGCTATTCGATTCTGATAGAATTCCAAGTGGTGTAGGGTGCACAATCATTTTTCATCTTACTGTTCCAATTCATCCAATCACTTTTGAGATTGTTCATCTATAGATGACTGATCAAAAATGGCTACTCTGAGCGAGGGTATTTGAATCTCAATTGGCAAGACTTCTTCTGTTCCTTATTCTAGTGAATTTGGAGTTGACTGCATTGTAGTGCGGGTGGTAGTTCGATAAGCCCATAAAGCATGAAAGAGTTTATTAGGCCATGACCTCTTATCTTTATCCACCATCTTTTTTAGTATATCTGACAGAGTCCTATTGAAGGTTCTATCTGGCCATTGGCCGCTGCATGATACTGAGATTAATGGTTGGATTTGATGTTGTATTCTTGATACAACTTCTCCACAATGGATGATCAGAAGTTGGTTCCATTTTCCGGCAATATGGTATGAGGGAAACCAAATCTAGTAACGATGTTAGACTTGATGAAGCAAACAATTCGTTTAGAACTGACTTCCTTGAGAGGTATTGCCTCTTTCTATTTGGAAAAGAAGTCAGTAGCAGTAAGAATATACTTAAACTGCTTGGCTGTAGCTGAAGGGTAAGGTCCCACCACATCGATTCCCCATGTGGAAAATGGCCATGAGTATTTAGATGTATGAAGAAACTCTGGATGTTGATGAATGAAGTTGGTATGTACCTTGAATGAATGACACTTCTTTGTGAAATTAACACAATCTTGTATCATTGAAGGCCAAAAGTATCCAAGAATTCGAATTTGATCAGACAGTCTATGTCCAGACGGGTGGGCAACACATACTCCTACATGCACTTCTTTCAATACAACCATTGTATCTTCACCATCAATTCATCTGAATAGAACTCCATCAAAACCACGCTTGTAGATAATTTCCTCTAGGTGATCTAGGCCATCATAAAGAGTAAAATTGATCACATGTCGCTGGATTTGTTCTTTCTCGGCTCTATTAGGTGGAAGTGTTCGATTTTGAAAGTATTCCCTGATAGGTGTCATCCATCATTTAGTATAAACACATGTCTCAGGAATGGGACTAATTTCATTGATTTCCTCTATTATGATTTGAACATAAGGTGAAATTGTATGATGGTGGGAAATACCGATGGTTGTCTCGTCCCGATTTGGATCTGCCAGAGCTGTGTCTATATTAGCCAGTGCATCAGCTCGGGCATTTTGTGATCTTGGGACATAATAAAATGTTGGTTCCGAAGGAAACCCCACCATTAACTCTCTGACATAATCATACAAAGGTATTAGTTCTTCTTTTCTTATGGCATAATCCTCGTTGACTTGTTTGATTACCAGGTCTAATTCACCATTCACCTTTAAGGTGATTCACTTGTTCTTGAAGCGCCAACTCCAAGCCTCCGATGAGAGCTTAGTATTCTACTTCATTATTTGTACCTCCTCCCAATAATGAGAAGGAATAAGGTAGAAATTCCTTTTCTGGGGAATTGAGTACAACTCCTAACCCAACTTTTTTGAACTTAGGATCTTCCATTTTCCTCCCTGTTGGACTTCTAGAAGCACCATCAAAGTGAATTTCCCATTTTTGAAGACTATCTTGAATAAAGAATGCTTCCTCATCAGGAAGTTCAATATCTAATGATATATCTTCTATTGAAGGATGTTCAACAAGGAAATCAAACAGATTTTGGCACTTTATTTCCTTTTGAGACACATACTGAATGTCGAACTGCTGCAAAATAACTTCCCACCATTCCGAACATTCTGTAAGCATTGGATGAATAAGGATGAATTTGAGCGGGCTATTGCAAGATACCAATTGGACCTCGTGATTTTGTAGGTAGTGTCTCAGCTTCTGATCTTCAACGATTAATGCTAGGAAGCACTTCTCAATATTTGAATATCGAGTGTCTTCCTCAAGCATAGTTCGACTGAGATAGTAGAGGTTTTTCTCATTCCCATCATCATTCTTCTAGGCAATAAAGACACCTAATGATCTCTCTAAAGCTGTCACATAGAGGATAATTGGTCTTCCTTCAGCAGGCGGCATTAACACCGGTGGACTCAAGCGATACTTCTTGAGAATATCAAATGCTTCTTGACATTCTTTAGTCCACTAGTAAGTGACTCCCTTCTTCATCTATTTGGTGAAGGGTAAACTTTTGCCTACAAAAATGGCGATGAAATGCTGAATATAGGCTTAGTGTCCTTGAATTCCTCTTAATTCATTCACTATTAGAGGAGGTGACATACCACAAATTGACAACAAAGCCGATAAATTTTCCTGAGGTTACCCCAAATGCACACATTAAGGGGTTGATCTTCAAATTATGTTGTCAAATCTTGCAGAATATGACTTCCATATCAGCCAAGTGATTAGAATGTTGCCTGGATTTGACCACCAAATCAACCACATAACATTCAACGAACTTCCCTAAAAAGGGTTTGAAGATATGATGCATGGCACGGTGATATGTTGCGCCTGCATTCTTAAGGAAAAAGGGAATTACCCGATAGCAGAACACACCATGAGGGGCTCTGAAGGCTGTAGATTATTAATCTTCTAGAGCCATTCGAATTTGATTACACCTAAAATATCCATCCATGAAGGAATGTGCTTCATAGCCAGCTGGTTCATTGATTAAAAGTTCTGTGATTGGAACTGGAAAATAATCCTTAGGACAATGCCGATTAAGATCTCTGAAATCAATGAAAACTCTAATTTGTCCATTATTTTTTTTAGAGGGAAAATATTAGCCAACCACACAGGGTATTGAAATTCTCTGATGAAGTTAGCATTGATAAGCTTATACAAATCAAATTCAATTTTGGAAGTATAAGTTGGGTGTGTTCTTCTTTCGTCTTGCTTAAATCCTTGATGTTCTTCTAGTAAACCCAAATGATTAGTAGCAACATCAGGATCATGACCGGGTATCTCTATATAGTTCCAAGTAAATATTTCCCTATTTTTATTTAAAAAGGAAATATACATCTCTTGTTCTTCAAGATTCACGGCCGCACTGCTTAAAGTGGGGTGTGGATCTTCTTTTGTACCCAGATTTATTTCTCTGAGTTCATCCACAGTGGTAGAGATACCGTCTTCAAATTCTGGAGGAGCATCTCTGAGATATTCCTCTTCTTCTTCAACTTGTGTTAATTATTCTATTTCTACTTGCATAAAAGATGATGAAGCATAATTTTCATGATCAAAAGAGATGTTAAAATTTGAACATATTGAAGAAGAAGCTTCCATTTCCTACCCAATTAATGATGAAGGGTCTTCTTTGGGTAATAAAGAGGAGATGATGGATTGAGAATCGACATCATCATTAACCCCTAACATTGTTTTAACTTCTTCTGGCCTGGTTGGTGAAGTATAGACTTGCTGGATTTCATCAGATGAAATGAAGACATCTCCATTTGAGCTTTCATCATCAATTGGTGGATCACCACTTTCTCCCATGTTGTCTGGCTTGATTGACATGATTGACATTATGGAGGTTTCCATAAGAGTTTTTTTATTTGAGTCTATCCTGTCAAATTGACTGATAGGCAACACATAATCTGTACTCACATGTGCTAATGGGTTTACTGGAATCTTTTCCGAACCATATAGAGCATTAACTTTGGTAATCTCCCTTGTTGTGGATTTCTCCCTTACCTTCATGTGATAGAATTCTGCCTCAATGTATTGAGATTCACATGTCTTGAATGAGGCCTTATCACCATACAATGTCCCAACTTTACCATCGAAACAATATTTGAGACATTGATGGTATGATGAAAGGATAGCCACATGTTGTTGTAGCCATGTTCTTCCAAGCAAGATGTTGAAGGCTGAGTCTTGATTAACAACCATGAAATCTGAATTGTATACAAGATCATTAAACTGAGTTCTGAGTGTAATCTCTCGTAGTGGTTCTTGTTCTTTTTTATGATATCCTTGTAAAATCAGGGTAAAAGGAGATAAATATGATTCTGTTAGGCCCAATCGACGAAGTGTATGAATGGGAATGAAGTCGACTCCTGAACCATTATCAATGAAATATCTTCGTATTTATCCACCATTGACCTTTCTAGATAAGTAAAAAGGTCTAATATGTCCATGCACGACATCATATTCATCTTCATCATTAAAAGATATCACTGCATGTCATTCTGTAAGATTATTCTCTACATAGTAGACTTCAACTACTGCAATTTCAGTCTCAAACTCCTGAGGACATGACAAAGCCTCGATGAGTACCTCCCAAAGATCCTTTGATAAATTCAAAGCATCCATAATTGATAACTTGGCCGGTACTTGGGTTAGGTATTTTAATATATCATACTTTTGATCCAAAGGTCTGTGTTTACTAACAGGAACATGTGGTTTAGCAGGTGCCTTGGAAGTTGATGCTTTGGAATTTTATGCATCTTGTATCAGGATAGGAGTTGGAAATATTCTTGGATTTGGAAGATTAGACCGATTAGATCCATTTACTTGTAGAGAGGATGAAGATAGAAATACCAATCGATCTTCTAGAATAATTGTTCCAGGACTGAATCTAGCTTGTGTGGAAGAACTTGCCTGTTCTTGTTGAGCTCGTTGAAGGGATCTACCAAGAGTTTCTTCCAGATACACAGTTCTAGAATGGGTAGAATTGGAATAGTGGACTCTGAAAGATCCACGTCTTCCCCTATATCCTAAGCCTCTGAAACTTCCTCTGATTCCAATGTTTGATACAGGGAAATCGGGCTCATCAAAATCAAAACCGTGACTGGAATATGAATATGTTAATTGAATCATATTAATAGAACCAAAGATCAACTCTTCATCTGATGAATAATCTGCTTGATTAGCCTATTTAGGCTATTCCATTTTGTGGGGTGGTTCACGTTGCTTTGAAATAGATGGCATGAAATCTCCCAGAGTCAAAGATAGCTTAGGCTTTGACACATACTCATATTCTTCTGATTCTTCTTCATTCTTTGAATTATGTCGTTTCTTTGAGGATTTTCCCTCTGATGAAGAGGGGTTTTCTATGACATTCATGGTAGAAGGAACAATTAGTTTTTTCAATTGGGTTCACAAAATTGCATGAGTTAGGTTGATTGTCTTTCTGACCATCCAATAATCATAATTTTGTGCATTTTTGTTCCTAACTTCTTGTTTCTCGCCTTCCTCCTCTGGAACTGTAGCAGTAACACATGCTACCTGAGCTGAAGAACCTTTCAATTTGACTTGTCCCAAGTCGACCATTTTTTGCAGGAGTTCTTTGAAGACAAAAAACACTTAAATGGGATGCCCTAACATCTGATGAAATGGAAAATAGTCAGGACGGTCTTCATCTCCTTCATTGTTTGGCCTCTTAGGCCTTGGAAGTTAAACCAAATTATTTTCCTGAGCCGAAATGAAATAACCAGGAACTTGTTCATTTTGGAAAGAGTAAACATTGATTTTCAAATTCAAAAATTGTTTTCATCTTTGATATCTTTGATCATCTTGATGAAACGGACTTTTTTGTTGGCACTCAAGAGCTGGAGCCCTTCGAGAAGATGAAGGTTTTGAAGTAGAAGAAGGTACAGGTTCTTGTTTAAGCATAAATGTAGCAGTCTCTGCTTTACCCATTCTCTTTCCTTGAGCTGATGGAATTATACGAGCTTTATACTTAGTCTTTATAAGAGAATATTCAATCTATTTAGCGATTGAAGTAAGGTCTAGAAACCCTCCTATGTATTTCACATGGATCAGTGGTGTGCGCAACTCATCATGCAAATTTGGCACGCAGATTGGAAACAATTCCTCTTGAGGGAGTGCTAAGCTTAGGGAATATGTTAATCCCTTCCAGAGAGCAAAAAAATTTGAAACCCTTTCATTATCCCTTTGTTTATAGTTTGTAAGACCAAAAACTGTTGTCTTTGGAAAAGTTTAATTGAAATGAAGAAGGAATTTTTGATGGAGATCATCCCATCTAGTAATTGACTGGGATTGCAAGCTTGTATACCAAAAAAAGATGGTTCTTTCAAGGATCACCTGAAGCATCTGAGTTTCAATGCTTCTTGCTGTTCCGGAGTTCCCATCATATAATCGAAACAATACATGTAATGTGTCAAATGCTGTTCAAGATCGCCTGATCCATTGAAAATAGGGAATACAGGGTTCTCACAACTTGATGGGGGAGGAATTGCATCAACCCATTCAGGGTAATATCTCTTCTCTGGTTGAACAGGAGCACGCTTTCCCTCCAAAGCTTCCAACTGTGTTGTTAATGACTCAATAGTAGTTATTATATTTTGAGAAACATATGGTTGAGTTTGGACCTGAACAAGTGCAATGAATGTAGCTAGTACAGATGCGGCAGCTGGTACTGCATCCAATGGCCGCAATGCCGATTTTTGTTGGAGTTGACCCGTAGGATTAGACCTATGAGGGTGTATTGATAGAGGAGGATATCTTGATCCATCTCAATAGCCACAACAAATTCCTTTGACTGAATGACTCTAGCATTCTTAGGAGGAAGACTACCCTAAAGTAGTTCTGCATTCATCCTCATTAATTCCTTCATTTCTTCCTCATGTTGTGAAAATATTTTCTCTAGTGAGAGTGATTGGCCTTCTCTAGAGGAAGCGTATGTGACCTAGTTCATTCCATTCCCCTTATTAGACACCTTTCAAGGATGGAGAAGTGGGTTACTTGAAGGATTTCCTGGGTTCTGAGTAATCCTTTGATTTCATGTTTGCAAGCCTTCTTTATTTGTGTCTGTGCGTACCACTTCTTGAGTAGGAACCTCTTCTATCGGATCCCTCTGAATGAACCTCATCTGGTGGATCAGAAACAATGGAATTAATGACATTAATTGATGCATAACGCATCGCATCCCTTCTATCATCATTTATGTGATATTGTCTTCTGCCATACCCTTGATGAGACATTACCTTTTGTTGATTTGATCCCTCAAGAACTTATTGGCGAACCGTAATTTGGAGAGAATCTACTGATAATTTGACTCTTCGTTCCTCTTGTTCCTTATTCTCCAATCGAGAGAATACCGACTTCTGCTAAGGAGGGGATTGATGATTTGAAAAAGTCCCCAGTCTAGTGGACTGGGGCTGTTCCTGCTGTCTTTTCTCAACTCCTTGATTCCTATTTTTTGATTCTGAGGGTTGGGTTAAAAGAGTCCCCAGTCAGGAAAGCTGGGGTGGTTCTTGACATGCTATATCTAAGAATTTTTTGACATGTCTCATGATATTGTGGACCTTACTTATGAAATTAGCTAGATGCATCAACCTGCATCCACTTTTATCACCCGGATCAAAAGACCGTTGGATGATTTCTGACACTTCTATCACTTGATGTTGTTCTTGCTCCATATGAGAGGCATGTTCAGTATTCTCGTTTTCTTGATGTAGGAGTAATTCAACAACTTGTTCTCTGTATTCTTGATTTTGAGAATATCTAGTTGAGGATTTTTCTTGGGTAAGCTTTTGATTACAAAAAAAACCCATTGTCTGTGCCCGGACACGGGCAATAACATTTCATGAGACCGTTTTCGGTGGGCTTTGCTGACTGGAGAGTACAGTGAAATGTAGTGCTCCATGAGCACCCCATCCCATGATATGAATACCAGATGGGGAATTTGAAATTAACTGGCACAATCTTCTTAGTGCGCCAATCATGAACGATGAAGGACTCTCTGCTGCTTTTCAGTCTTCGGATATCGAGAGACTGATAGAGATGAGAAATCAATCTGACGTTGTAATCCTTCTATTATCTTAACATGATTTTCATATTGATCATAAGATAATAATTTATTTTTCATCTGAGAAAGTGTTTTCCATATGTTGAGACAAATGTCATGAATTCCATATTCTATCAACATCTCTGGAATGTCATAATGAGAGTCAGCTAGAGGCCAAAACATGACTGGCACATCACCTTTCACTAGTTGTTTTCTCGTGTTCATCATTTCATCTTTATCATTGAATGTGGATTATTCTACATGATTTTACCACAGCTGGTTCTTACATGTTGCTTCATCGGATTCAACGGGATTGGTAGAGAATTCACTGATCAAACTAGAAGATGAATGACCCATGGGTGGTTCGGAGAATGACCTACACCTCGGGCTATCTTCTGATCGAGAAAGTATTTCACTTGCTGATGGTAAAGCGTTAGACATGACTGGTTTTACTTTTTCAAGTGCCTCAATATAATAGGGCTTTCTTGGCACTACATTTTCCACTGGAGTATTTTCCGTGAAATGTGCATCACTACTATGGAGAGGACTTTCACAGTGAAATTCGTCATCATGGGGAGGACCACTATGGTGGGTTACAGAAAAATATGATATCTCTTGCTCCTTGGTCTTAGGGCCACACAGAGGGTTCCAATGGATCTCATCTAAAGATGAAACTTTGAGATCGACCGAATTGTCACGAATCAAGCCCTTATGAGGAAGTGTATGGTGAAGACCTTCAGAGTTAATGTTCCCACTATTGGGAACTGAGAGAGAAGAATCTTGAGTTGCAACAGATATTTGTCTAAGTGCACCAAGAACTCCAGCATCGAGTAAGGCCTTGTTACAAATTGGCCATTGACTTTTTTGACTGTGATGGGAGGTACTATTTCTTAGACGCCTTCTTAATCAATTTGGCAGGTGAGTGTGCCTGCTCAGGAGAAATGATCAGGTTAGGCTGATTATCTCCGCTCAAACCATGTGTATGTGCCTGACTTTGTTGTCCATAGGATATGGAAGAGTACGCCCCACAACCCTCTTGGACTATAATAGATGTGTGTGTCTCTTTTGGAGTGAACTGTTGATGTTTCAATCCACTTGTAGGGATAGATTTATGGGTCTTTCCCTGATATGCTGCTGAAGCGATTATAATATCCTGGAAAGCATCCAGAATATGAGTAGTGATTTGCTTATGCTCTTTCCCCATCGATAGAATGTGCTTGGTGACTTCAGCTATCAGAATGGGGATATACGTCCATTCCATGCTTGTATTAGGAGTGTGTGCCTTCTCTTATCCCCATTTTCCTGTTATTGAATCCTGATAGTACTCAAGTGTGGGGGTAGAGAGTTGAGTCTACCTCCTATTTGTCGCTGGAGCTTTCTGACTGACTTATCTGAGTGCTACCAAGAGAGACTGTTGGTAGGCTTAATCAATACTAGCAGGTTTATGTGCCTGCTCATTGCACTTCGCTGAACGTGGTTGATGAGCTCCATCATATGTAGTCATACGAGCCTGCTGACTAGCTGATGATGCATAAACAGGTGTATGTTCCTGCCTATAGTACTCCACCAGAATTTCCTGGCGGGATTGGTGTGATGCTTTCAGACGAGTCTGTTGGACAACAGAATTCAAACAGACGAGTGTGTGTTCCCTCTCTTTACTTTCCACCATGTTATGTTGGTGGACTTCTCCGGGGATGGAAGAGATGAGAACCTAGTCACTGTTGACTGGATTTCGCTTCTGGCGATTCGTCTTGCCTGCTCAGGTTCTAGGAACTTGAGCTGAATGCCAGGAGTCGATACCCTCATCATGTTGAGGGCGCACTGAAACACGAGTATGGAGGTGATTGTTGGTGGGAGCCCTCGGGAAGGACTCATGTCTCCTTGAATTAAGTCCCTGAGGGGCCTACTCATTCACCTCCTCCGAATATGGGAGTGAATGGTTATTGCGTTCCAGGGATAACGACCATAAACAGTTGTAGACGGTGGTTAGCACCACCTGCTTCTTTATCGCTGGTCATCGCTGTCCGGATGACCAGGCTGAATTATTGACTAGGAGGGCTTGTCGAGCAGACTCCAGAATTGGAAGGGTACTGTGTTGAAGGTACTCCTTAACCAACGCATTTGATACCCAGAGTTGAAGACGCTGAGTAGGTGATGTCATCCTCAGAGTGGACGACGATCCAGCAGGAGTAGCAGCAGTGGCATTTGCAGCAGAGGTTTTCACAGTAGAGTTATTCACATATGTGAACTTAAGATAAGCCATTCTGGAAATGCAGAAGATCTTGGAAAAGAGTGCATGTTTGATATAACAGACATAATCAAGATATGTTCGGCCACTACATCTTTTGGATGATCAAATATGTTATTTATTTCATTGTTGGCCCTCTCATGGAGTTTAAATAGGGGCCTAACAAATAATCAAAGCATCATTTTAACTTGGTTAAGGATTCAAATCGGGTTCACCATTTTTTTTCCTCTGGAATTGGGGATGACCTCGTTTATTGAAGGTTCAATCATTCCAATCGGTTTCTAACGGGGTTTTTCATAGAACCAGAAACATCCAATGATTCCATATCCATTTGGACCTACTTTCCAAAGGTAGGCACTCATTAGTTGTGGACTAACGAGGCTAAGGAATTTTCATTGGTTGAGAGGATGGGAGGTCAGACTCATCACACCTTTTTTAGGGGGAATTATTGTCTACTCCAGGACTCTCTTTATATATTTATGTTATGTTCATGAATCCCTATTTTATTACCAAGTATAAAATGAGCTTTCCTTTATATATAAAAATCTATGATTAAATATGTAGGAAATTTAGAGAATATTTTATATGTATTCTAGGTTCTTCATCAATATAGAAACATATGTATTTGTTAGAGATTCTTATTCAATGGTATCCTTAAATACATAAAAAGTCTCTTGGTCATTATGATGACCATTCTAGTTTTAAATCCACTCAGTGGGTCACTTGATGTTTATTGTCATTCAGAAGGACATGGATTATTTCAGAGCTGGGATCATACCCACAAATGGGATACCTACGTATCCTTTGTTTAGAAAAGGAATCAGAACCCACGTAGTTCGAGTAAGGGAGTATGATGTTTATGATTTATGGCTCAAAGAAAGATGTCATAATTACTTTTACACTCTAAGCTCACGTGAGTCATGATCGGTGTGAGAAACAAGTGGTATTGGTAAAACCAAACAATTGTGCCATTAAATATGCAATCATAAGAAATGATGTTGGGATTATGTATGTATGACTTCCCAAACAGATGAAGATTAATATTTACTTCAGGGAAGAAATCCAGAAACCGGTTCCATAGAGGTATATGTGCTTCCTGGAGTTTTGGATACTCTAATATTGGGTCTTACTCCTAAAGAAGATTCCCAATTTAGGAGGGGACTTATGATTGGGTTTTAATCCTAAGAAGGAAGCCCAGATCAAAAAGTAAATTAAGACTAGTTAAGAGAAATTAATACTAGGGCTTACTTCTAAGAAGGAGGCCTAGGTTAGGAGACTTGGGGCTTACTCCTAATAAGGATGCCCATATTTGTAGACTCTGAGACTAGGGTTAATTCCTAAAGAGGAAACCCAGGTTATGAGGACCATTGTTGGGGCTTACTCCTCAGGAGGATGCCCATATATGGGAACTTTGAGACTGGGGAATATTCTTAAAGAGGAAACCCAAGTTAAGAGAATCATGGTTGGGGCTTACTCCTGAAGAGGATGCCCACATTTGGGAACTTTAAGACTGGGGATTATTCCTAAAGAGGAACCCAGGTTAAGAGAACCATGGTTGGGGCTTACTCCTGAGGAGGATTCCCATATTTTGGAACATTAAGACTGGGGTTTACTCCTAAATAAGAAACCCAGGTTAATAGAACCATGTTTGGGGCTTACTCCTGAAGAGGATGCCCATATTTGGGAACTTTAAGACTGGGGTCTACTCTTGAAAAGGAAGCCCAGGTTAAGGGAATTATGACTGGGGCTTACTCCTAAGGAGGATGCCAAGAATAGGAGACTTGGTGCTTACTACTGAAAAGGAGGCCCAAATTAATGAGGACCCGGGGATTACTCCTGAAAAGGAGGCGCAAATTAAGGAATCTGTCATCTTAAAGGATGGGGTTGAATGAATGAATTATCTAACTTTAGTTATGTAATTATATGTAATCACTAGGTTTTTAGAGTTTTTCCACATAATTCTTTTCAGATAAGGAAGACAACAAAGAAACCATGCCATAAATGGCCATGAAGAGTGTCTTGAAGACTGAATCTTGAATAGGAAAGGTGTAAAATCATAAAAGGGGTTAAATGGGAAGGAAGGGAACCCAAAAAAATTAGAAGGGTGCACATGTCCTGGAAAGAGTGTAGGTACTCCGTGGGCACGCAAGTGTTGGTCGCACTGGTATACCTACGTGGCACATGTGTACTTGCGTGATTATTAACCAGTAGGGTGATACTTGGGAGATCCTTGATCAAAGACTTTAGAATTATCCCAAGGTACTTCCAGAAGAGTGGCACTCAAGTTTCAATGAGTAGGTAAGGAGGCGCGCAAGTGTGTAAATTTCCCTTAAGGGTAAAAACACTTAGGCTTACAAGTGTTAGTGAATTATTACACTTAGTCCTTATTCCTCTTGTTTAGACCTTCCATTCTAGGTAAAGAAGTACCTTAGAAGCATTTGGAAGACTTTAAGAAGAGACTTGGGCGTTCAGAACTATGTATCTGAATTCTGGAAAAAATCATCCCAAAATGCGGGGCCCACTGGGGGTATTTATATGCAGGAGAATACCCTGGGCGGTTTTCAAAGAGGGCGCGCAAGTCACTTGAACGACCATTAGGCGGCGCACAAGTGTACTTGCGCGATAGTGAGGGAACTTGCCCGACCCAAAGGTATTTGACTCCTTGTCCATGCCTTTGTCGATTTTTGATGTTTTCTTCAAAGGATGAATCGATTTGTACTAAGACATTTCCCATTCCATTCCTTTAGACAATGTGATGAAAAGGAGCATCAATATATGTGTAGAAGACTCGTGCACTACCTACATGAAGAGGAAGACCTGTGACCCTTTTTTCATGACGAAAATTTGAGAGCACCCTCTTTTTTCATGATATATCTATAATGTATGCATATGTTTGTTTTTTATGATGAAGGATATTGTAGTATGATGGTAATTACATGTTTTCATGAATTCATATGCATTATTTGAAGAATCCTAGGGCTTTGTGTGGTTGTGTAAAGTATAAGACTCGCAAGGAAAGGGCGTTCATGCACACATTCACTCATATGTGAGAATAAGAGAATAAGCGGTCAAATTAAGTTTGGTTTGTTCATCCAACATGCATTTACTCATGTGAATGAATTAAAAACACACAAAAAAGTGAAAAGGGAATTATAGAAAAAGGAAATAAGAGAATATTCTATGTATTCTTGCATACATATGTAAAAAGGGTGAAATTTAGTTAAATATGTACAAACTACACCAAGATGAACTGAGATGAATGGAAGAGTTTAATTGAAATTCACATGCAAGAATACATGCATAAATGAAAGAAGAATGGATATGAATTTATTCTGATTTTTCCATGTAATATTATCTTTAGTGTTTTAATAATCACAAAGGTGTTTATGATTCTATCCGTGAAAAAGGAAGAAGAAGCAGTGTAGTTGGGTTTTCACTTAGAACAAGAGAGAATAATAAAAGAGTTATTTTATTACGGATTTGCATGTAACCATGTGAAGTTCACTAAACAAGACCAAGAGAATAACATTCCTTGTCAATAAAGAAGAATATTGTCTTCAGTGGCAGTACAAAGAACCAGAAAGGAAACTTCATGTTGAACTAGTTTATCACCAGTTTAGGAAGAGGAATGTTTCCCTTCCCCCTCTAATGTTTAAGGAGTCACACTAGGAAGGATTGTTTCAGTACCCACTCTAATGTTTAGGTACACAAACTAGCTAGAGGAATGTTTTTCTATCCAATCCACTATAAAATTTATCACATTATAGTGGAGAATCCATGCACTGTTCATTCCCAAAAATGTATAGGATATAGCTGCTATTATTGAGTAGTGAACATTGTAAAAATATAATTTGCATATTTTTACGTCTTTCTATTATTGTATGAGATAGGGAATATAGAATAAGTGAATCAAGATACTAGCAGGTCATGAGGTACAAGGATAAAAAGTAAGAATTGGTTTAAAAACTCCCCAACACTGATTCACCTCCCCTCCCAATGTTAGGTATATCCCAAATTTTTCCTCTCACCAAAGAGATTCATAGTATAATGGTGGAATGATAAAAATCAAGATAGGTATCAGATGAAGGATTTATTCCTTGAGAGACAAGGGTTTTTTATCTTCCACTCTATAAAGAATCTAGTTGTTAAAGTTCCATGATCATATCACATGTTTATTTTATTTATTCAAGTTCATTTTTATATATTTATTTATACAGTGAAATTTTTATTTGATGATTAAACATGACCACATAAAGTAAATGAAATAAAATGAATATAATATGAAATAATTTAAAGTAATTATAAATTGATTATTTTATCGAATAGGGTTAATTAATTCTGTAAAATTCAAAAAAAAAAATATTAACAAGGATGTAAAATATAAAATAAATAAAATGTATGCATAAGATAAAATTTTCCATTAAGGAAAATATTAATTCAGAAATCACCTTCCATTACATTAATTATAATGAAATCATAGATCTAAGTATTGTTCAAACCCTTGTCATAATACTTCCATTTATAGGGGAGTTCTAAAAAAATTGTTGGGTTTACTTAACTAAGTTAGCATCAAGATCAATTTCTATTGAAAGGCATGGTGTAAATTGGAGGAATGTATTGAGTAAATCTTAGTTTATCATTTCATGATTGGGAAGTCCAATCAATAGATCATAGAACAATGAGTTAACATAGTTGTGAAGACTACCAATATAAATACCAATAATTAATTTACCCAAGTCTATGTATGGATTATTTCGTGGGGAATATTGATCCTTGAACCTAGAATATCCATGCGATGTGATATTCCATATATAATATAGAGGGGTATAGGTATTTGATAAAATATTGGGAGATTAATAAAATAAAATTTATTACATCACACTTGGTAATAAAGGTGAAGTATTAAAATATTCTTAAATGTTTTATAGAAAATGGAACCTAAGTTGACCGTGGCATTATCTCTAAAATACATATCGAAGACACAAAATATTATGAATGATGATAACATTTTTGAGTTCTAGATTTGACTATGTATCATAATATTAAAAGAGGTGATTTTTTATATACTAGATTCCCCAGTTCCTACTGAGCTCTCTGAAGAGGCTAATGAGGGGGAGCATTATATCTTCTAAAAACATGTGGATGATGCATTGGAAGTGTAATGCCTTAGGATATAATACATGACTTGTGACCTTCAATATCATAATGAATACGTGGATTCATGCACCATGTTATCTCATATCAGTGATCTTAATTAGGGAAAACTAAGACAAGAGAGTAATGATGTAATTACCTGACAAAACAGGACTTCAACTGCAACTCCCCCATCCCACCTCCAATTGTTCGGGGGCTAGAAGCTAGTGTTGAGTAAGAAATTCACACATATGGGAGGAATTTTACTAAAGTACCTATACAAAGACACCCACAAACACCTCCATGTAATAGTGAAGAGAAATAAAAAGCCATAAACTGACATGAAAGCATACATCTATCCCAAACAAGAGTACAACAGAAGTAACAAAATCATAAAAAGGAAAAAATGAACACCCACCAAAAACATTAAAAGCATAAAATATACTCTGTAGGAGGAGATAATTTTAAAAATAAAATGATAGAAATATCCATAGGCCAACTCTATTAAACACATCATTCGGTCAATATCACTATAATCCGCCTACCTTCGGTCCTCTGGGGACTCAATTGAAAGGACCGTGGTATACAAAATAAAAAAAATAGTGTTGTAAAATGACATTAAGGGGTGAGTATAACAATACTCAGTAGGAAACCCAAAACCCCCCCAAAAAAGAGAAAATGAATGGAATCAATCTCCTCAACCTAGATAGAGGGATCCCAATCCAGATAGGAACTACAGATCGAACCATCATTGGTTATACATGACTAGTTAGCTCAATCCACAAGGGGTGTCAACCTATACACATGAATAAAACATAATAAATCCCATAATTACCTATATATACTTATCTCAGACTCCAATTATTATGAGTTCCCAACCTCAGAGATAGCTATAGGATTCTACTCGATGTTATAAAGTCAACACACAACCTATAGAACATACTCCATGATCTTAGCCATCCCAGATGGAACCTTTTTTATAGATGCACTCCATTAGGAACATCTCCACCATTCTTGATGGTGCATCAATGAGAATGCACTCCATCAGGAACAACTCATTATGTCCAGCTCTACTACCCAAAACTAGAGGTTCAACCAACACTAACCTACACCCTGTTCAAGTTTGTAAGAAAACAAGTGGAGGGGCATGCACCTCAATAATACACATATTTCAGCGAGCATTTCACTAGATTATTCATTGTGTGCATCCTCTCTAATGATATAGAACATAGGGACCCTTACCTCACCACTTCTCTATAGTCAAGGGAGTAATATCTCATAACTAACACACCAAACCTCCTCCTCTCTTGAATGGAGTGGACCAAACCTCAATCCAATTTGGGATAACTAACTACATACAATGTATCACATGTAAAAAGTATAGGTTCCCACTCCATATAAATATACTCAATAGCCAGGGGATCTCTATCTCAAGTGGAGGACCTGCACCCAACTCATTCTCAAATATGGTGTAGTACAACTATTGAAATTTGGACATTCACACTAGTAAAATAGGGGAGCACCAATCATAGGATAGATGACCTAAACTGTATATCTATAGATATAGGACCCACACCCTGGAAAGGTGAGGGATTACCACTCTACCTGCGTGATAACTATGGGGGACTGACACTCGAACATGATAGGGGAGTATTGACCCCAGTCTAGAGGACCTACTCCCTAGTACAATAAAGAAGTACCAACTCTACCAGAACAATATGTATGGAGGACCAACACCTTGTAAAAACATTGGAGTTATGACTCTAAGGATAGGGGACTTACACCCTAACACAATTTGGGACTAACCACTCAATATATATTTCACATATGGAGGACATGTTCCCTTGCATGATAGAGGATTACCAATAATATGGATAGAGGACCCTCTCCCTATTCCAACTAGGGAGTACCTACTCTATCTGCCTAAAAAGTATAGAGGTCCTATACCCTGGCATGTATGGGGAGATTTATCTCCAACTATATGAATGACATGGGAAACCCAAAACCTGAACCCATAGATGGGTACCTTCCTAAGAGAACTACCACATGGGTAGGGAACCCACGCCCAAAAGGAAAGGAGTTACGTCTCTACTAAAGCATAGAGGTAAGGGAAACTCATGCCCCAATTCCATTAGGGAAGACCAATCCCATCGTCTATCTCTATGAACCACACTAATCTATAACATCGATCAAGAACCACTAAAATGAGAACGTCATTTATCATACATTTCACCACAACAATTCCATGGGATGGGGACCCATTTCCTAATACAATAGGGAAGCATCATTGTACCAACCAAGAGAGTCTAGGGGGCCCACATCCTAAGGTGATAGGGAAGGGTACCAATCCTAAAATCATCCCAATGATCCACCCAGATCACTATCAATGGTTAAGAACCTATACTATAGCATAATTCTTTAATCATTAAACATAATATCTTATAGGACACTATGGAGGCCACCGTCATGTTCTACGTAAAAAACTACTCGAGATAAGATACTCATGATAATGAATCTGATTCCTAGAGAAGGAGATATGCAATGCAGAAGATCCAATGAAGATCTCAACAAAGTACATGACACGCACTAGGGTCCACACAGTGTGTGAACCTGCCTAATCACCTAGTTTTGTCCCTAGTTTTTATGGATTTGTTGTCCATATAGGCATAGATGGCATTTATAGTCCTTACACAACGTGTCCTGCCTCACCTAGCCACCATCTGTGTTCTTCCTCCACAAAAGCCTCTAATCATGCCTCACACATGGAATATAGCACTGGTTTCAAGGTTTTTCCATGATAAATTTCCATTTGGGTGTGAAATTTTCCCATGCTTCTGTCTAGAACCATGTGACCATGTACTTTGGTCGTGTAGTCTCACACGACGATGTGTTGTCACATAGATACACTAGACGTGTCCTCTAGCCATATGACATGGGGTCTCTACATTGATAGAAACCTCGTTATACAACGTGTAGTCCCCAATAGTCATCTTCCCCAATTGGGAAGAACACACGGCATGTATCACTGGTCTACGTGCTATGTAGATGGGAATTCCAATGATAATCTCCCTGTGTGTCTCCTGAATAACCAAATTTTCCACCAAAACATATAGATTGACCTTTAAGGGATCATTAGAAATTTTAATAGGGATATAAAACTATTAAACAATGCATAAAAAGGGTATTGGGAATGAAACAAAAATCATCATACCTCGAAGGTGAAATGCTAAAGATTTGGGTGTAGAACGATGCCAGAATCGTACTACTCCTCAACCTGATGATGATCGGCGCCAAGAACAGAGATCAACAAAACCCTATTGATTTGATTGGTTCATCTTCATCCATTGACCAAACGGAGAGATGAGTTCCACACATAATTATTGTTTCCTTTGTACCAATCATGGGAGGTTAAGGGATTTAAGTTATATTTATAAATTAAATTTTCATTTAATGTATAATCTCTCCAATCGATGCCACCACCAAATTTCCTCCTACTGAAACCCTAGTACTAACAAAATCTATATTGTGAATAGGGTAAAAAATACATTATGAACTCAATATAGGTATCAAATTTATGATCCAAGACTATGCTCAGGAGTTATTAAATATTTCAAAAGAATCTTCGTGCACATGAAAAAATATTTTTAATATCAGCACGCTGAGAATCTCCAAGATCTGGAATCCTGTACTGACTCAACATCTGAATTTGGAAATATGAAATATTCTATGTTCTTACAATTTATGTCCTAATTCATTAAATTCTCCCCACCTTAAGTCATTTTGACCATGAAAAGTGAAAGATTAGGCACAAGGTATAGAAACTAAGATTTTCACTAGATATATATTCTACTCCATTGATCTCACCAAGTATTATTATACTGCTTATGAGAACACACTCATGGGAAATAACATGTAAAAACCACACTCATGTCTAGCTCCAACAATGTCTACTTTGTGAGATAAGCGGTACATGTATCCTCAGTTGTGATAGGTGGAAAACATCATGGACTAAGGTCCATCCGTAGTTATAGGGTCTAGAAGTACACTACTTCACTAACGTGATGTAGATAACTATGTAACCACATATTTTACATCTACCCCTAGAAGAACTACACAATTAACCCCTCATGTCTCTTGTATTCAAGATTTATTCTGAGAAGGTTAGGGTACCAAGGAATAAAATAAGGCTTCTTATGTTTAAACAATGGGTCTTACCAGGCCTTTGGACTATGAACATACAGTCTTAAAATAGTTTTCCAAACAAGAAACATTACCACACATTCTAGTGAAATTATAGATGATTATGGATGGTAGGAATCCAATCCATATCATGGAAACATCATAGGGCGTAACTCTACTACTACAGAATGGTTCAATATAAGGATCCCACTCTACTAGGGTTTCCAAGCATAAGGTTGAAGAAATAAATATCCACTGGAAATGCCATTACCTTCTCCAACATTCTATCACACAACCTCACCCTAAACACACAAATATAAGGAACTCATCCACCACACCTCAACACTATCCACTTTGGGTAGCACTAACTTACCCGTGCATTTTTAATGACGTCGTAAAAACACATCTACAATTGTCCTCAACCAAATCCTCCAACTCTCTAAGACTAGCATGGACCACCTGGTGGTGGTTGTGGAAACACCTCAAACCGTCTTAAACCTCTTACTACTCTAACCATTCTCTTTCCACCTTTTCCATCATGGAAAACTTCCTTCTATAATCTTTTCCTCCTCCAAGGTGGTCTAGAGATCGACTCCCTCTCTACAATATGTTGTGTTAGACAGTCTCTAGCAAGATATCCTTAGTTATCACAAGCCTAACCCGACCACTCGTACATCTGACCTTATCCCTAATGTGGGTTCTACACTACAAAACCATGTTCCTAATACTGGGCATGGGTATGCCTCATACATCATGAGCCTATAATTTTTCATATGCCAACTATTACAGACGCCTCAGCCTCGTGACCTTCACTTTGGTCCACATCTGCATGTCCCTCAACTAGGAATCTCTCTACTACCATAGCTCTCTCATATACCCCTATAGAAGAGGGAAGTAATAAAGAGTCTACACCTGCTCAAACGTCTTTTTGGAGGACCTTATCAATGGTCTAATCTCTAAATAATAGGTCTCAAACTCTATCTAGGGAGTATAGTGACAAGTCTATGAACCTCACTGAGTACTCTTACATGGTCATGATACCCTAACAAAGCTGAAGAGGTTACATGATACACATTAATATAAACATGGATGGGTAAAAATATTCCTTAATGATCCAATAAAATCCACCCAACTGAGTTCTTCCTCATCAAGTGTCTACATCACTAGACTCCACCATCTCCTAGATGGACACTACATAAGTCTCACTACTAGGACCACTATCTGATCGAGAAATTTCCTCACATGGAATAAAACATGCATGACTACCTCGATCAAAGCGTCAGTTGAATGGGGGTATGGATCACCCTAATACCTATGAGGTCACTAACATTGGAACTCATGAAATACACTCAGCATGCACATATCCTCTGCCTAAACTACTCACATGACCATCTGCTCAACATGTGGTGGCTCCACTAGCATACAACCTGGAGGTACTGTTTCAAAACTAGTGCCCTACACTAAATCCTCTTCATAGGGACAATCATCATAACTATCATGCCACGATACCCTATCTAGATATTGTTGTGATGGAATCCTAAAATAGAATCTTGAAAAACCATTATAAAAGATTATATTTAGTGATCTGAAACAACAAGGTCAAGGAACCAAAAACCAAGCCCTATATGATGAATGTGCCATTATTTCCCTACGACCTATTTCCTAATGTACTGAGTTAAATATTAGGTTATTATAGTCCTAGTGAATGGATACATCATCCACCGCACCAACACCAGTACCTCTGGCCTAATAGATTAACTATAAACACCATAACACTATTACAATGCTGCCCAAACCACTCTCATGACACTTAGGTCCCAAAGTAGAAACCTAGCTCTGATACCACTCTATCACAGCCTAATCCATTGGGGGCATGAGATGAAATTTTCCAAGTCCACCTCGAGTAGGCTAGGGTTTGGTGACTAGCACATAGTAGGAATATCACATAGATGGGAGGCCTTTTCCAAAATTACATGTTACCGCACACCCATAAACACCTCCATGCAACAGTACAGAGATATAAAAATATAGAACCTAAAATTCATACATAAATCTATACCAAACTAGAGTAAAATAAGAGTACTAAATTAATAAAAATGGAAAAACACATACCCACGAAAAACAATAAAAGAATCCAACCTTCCCATAATGAGGAGATCTATTTCAAAAGAAACTACTGGAAATATCTTCAACCCAACTCCAATAAACACCTCAGTTGGACTAGTTCACTAATATCTACATACCTTGGGTCCTTCGGGGACTCTATCTAAACACATCTGGTCTACACAGGACACAAAAAATACAGTAAAAGACTGTATATGGGTGAGTATAACAATAATCAATATACACTCCAAAAACCCCAAAGAATGGGGGGATATTTAAAAACAACAATATTCTCAACCTAGCTAGAGGGACCCCAATAAATAGAGGAACTCCATATTGAACCATCATCAACTATACATGACTATTAAGCTAATTCCACAAGGGGTGGCAACCCATACACCTGAAAACACCACAATGTATCCCCGAATCACCCAGATATACTCATCTCATACTCTATTTCTCATGAGGTCCTTACCTTATATCCAGCTAACTGATTATATTTGAGGTTATAAAGGTAACACACAACTAGGAGAACAAACCCCACAAGCATAACCATCCTAGATGTAACCTATAAGAGATATAAATTCTATTGACAACATCTCCACTATTACCAATGGTACATTTGAGAGAATGTGCTCCATCAAAATCAAATCCCTAGGTCCAGCACTAGTTCCTAGCACCATAGGTTTTTCCAACACTAACTCGCACCCTACATAAGGATATATAAACCCAGTTTAAGAGTTCCACCCCTCACTATTGCACACAGTTTAGGGATCAATTCTCTAGACTATGTAGTTTTTCAATCTTCTCTAATGAGAGAGAACAAAGGGATCCACGCCTCTCCACATCCCTGTAGTCGAGGTAGTACTAGCTCCAAGATAACCCAAAAAACATCTGTCACTCCTAAATGGAGTGGACCACACGACAATTCATTGATAGACCACTAACTCCTAACGATTTATCACACATAGCAAGTATAGGGCATACTCCTTGAAACTGTACTCTATAGCCGAGGGATCTCCAACTCCAATTGAGGAACCGATCCGCACTGCTACTTGTAGATAGGGGACTACTGCTCCATAAATGAGAACTCATGCCCTAGTAAAATAGGGTATTACCAATTAGAGGACAGAGGACCCACACCTTAATACTAAAGGGGAGTACAACTCTGTAGATAGAGAACAAGCACTCTAGCTTGGCAGGGTAGTACCACTCTACCAGCACGATTGCTATTGGGGACCCACACCCAAACACAATAGGATATTAACAACACTAGGCTATAGGACCCACTCCCTAGTATGAAAAGGGAGTACAAACTCTTCCTAAACAACATGTATAAATGACCCACACCATAGAACTATAGGGGAGTTCTAACTCCAAGGATGTAGGACCACAACCCTGACAAGATAGGTCAATACCCAGTCTATCTATACATCACATATGGAAGACATGAGACCTTAGACAATAATAGAGTACTAACTACATGAATATAGGATCCTCTCCGTAATCCAATAGGGATGTACCTACTCTATCTAGATAATGATTATAGAGGTCCCTCTCCCTAGTACAGTAGGATAAGACTCTCTCTAACTATACAAATGATACAAGAATCCCTCTCACTATACTGATAGAGGAGTACCTTCCCAAGGTAACTACAACATGGGTAGAGAACCCGCACCCATGATGTAGAGATTTCTATCTCAATTAAAGAAGAGAGGTAAGGGAAATTAATTCCCTAATGCCATAGGGAAGTACCAAACCAAACTCTCTCTATGAACCACACAAATCTATAACATTTGTTAAGAATCACTGAATGTAGCACAATACTTATCATACCTCACATCGCAACACTACCATAAGTAGGGGACTTTTTCCCTAATAAAATAGGGTAAACTTCTCAACCATCCAAGTGAGTATAGCCTAGAGAGTATAGGGGACCCACATCCTAAGGTGATAGAGAACTTTACTAATCCTGAAGTCAACCCAATGATCCACCCATATCACTGTCAAAGGTTAATCACCTCTACCACAAAATCATTCTCAAATCACACCACATAATATCTCACAGTCCACTATGGAGTCCACAATAATGTTCGTCACAAAAACTAATTAGGATGTACAACTCACAAGCGTGAATCCATGCCTAGAATAAGAAGATACTCAAAGAGGAATATACCAAGAAGATCTCATGAAAGTATATGGCATGCATTGCGGTCCACATGGCATGTGAACCTGTTAGAGCATCTGGTTGTGTCCCCCGTTTTCATGGCTTGGCTCTCTATGTAGGTTTACATGGTGTGTAAAGCCTCTAAATGATGTTTCCTACCTCACCCGACCCCTGGCCAAGTTCTTCCTCCACATGGCATGGCTATACATGTCTTACACAAGGCGTGTACCACTAGGTACATGATGGGTATAGGTTAAATGACCATTTGGCCATGAAAGTTTCCCATGAACATTTCTGTCACCACATGTTCGTGTACTTTGGCTATGTAGTCTCACACTTCCATGTGATGTCACATGGCTACCTTTTCCATGTCCTCTGGCCACACGACATGGGGTCACTACTCGGCGCATAACCCTAGTACATGGTGTATAGGCCCAAAAATTCATATTACCTGAATAGTAAGAGCATAGGGCATGTATAACTAGTATACATGCCATGTAGATAAGAATTTTGATGGGAATATCACATTGAGTAGCCCGAATCACCTTGTTTTGATACCAAAACAAGGAGATCGACCTAAAAGGGATCTATTGAAATAATAATTGAGAACTAAAACCTTTAAACATGGAATTAAAAAGGGGATCATGTCTAAAAATAAAATTCTCTTACCTCAAAGGTGAAACACCGAAGCTTCGAGTGTAGAACAACACATTGATCGGGCTACTCATTGATCTGATGGTGATGAGTGCCAAGAATGGAGATCATCAAAATATCGTTGCTTTGATTTGAATCGGTTTCATCCATCGACCAAATGGTTATAGAAGGGATGTGCTTCCTCATTATTTAATGTCCAACAAACCAGGGAGGGGGATGGATTTATATTTGATTTATTAATTAAATATTCATTTAATTAATAATCTCAGCACTCAACGCCCACCAACTCTCCTCCGACAGAACTCCTGGTTCTAATAAAATATATATCACACCTAGGTTAAACATGAAATTATGAGATCACCCATAGTCTCAAGATTCTAATCTGAGACTATTCATGGAATTTATTAAATGATTCAAGAGAAACTACAAGTGCATGGAAAAATATTTTATTATTTTTAATATCATCACTCTGAGGCTCTCCGAGCCACATAATCCTATGCTAAATAAGTATCTAACTTTGCAAATATTATTAGAAATATTCCAATATCTAATATGTCATAAACTGATTCATTACATATGATACCCTCAAGAAACTATTTACATTTAAGCTTAGTGAAGGTTCTCTAGCTAGAAATCATAACGTTAATAATATTGGATAAATTGAGTTTTAAAAATTATAGGTTTCAAGCTACCCAAGGAATTGTTAATAAGTATTTTTATTGGCTTACATAATTATATATTCTCAAGTTTTATTATTAATTTTAATATGAAAAATATATATAAGATTCTCCACGATCTATTGACATAGATTCACTAGGTGGATAAGGATATATAGAATGAAAACCCTTTTATGTTTATGGCGAACAATATGAATTAAAAGGAAAAACACCTATGAATAACTCCAAGTATAAAGAACATTTTTATTGAACTTATTAGATGCAAAAGATCAAGTGGATAGCTCAAAATCAGGATAAGGTGTTTTTTATTTTCATAAGAATGGCCATTGGTTGATGAATTGTGCTTTAGTAATGAATAAAGGGGAAGCTTAAGGTCCATTAATTATTTATTTTAATATCCATATTTATACTTATTTTGTATTATTTATATAGATATTGTAACCAAAATTAATATACAAATACAACAACCAAGTAAATTTGAG
This sequence comes from Viscum album, assembly GCA_963277665.1. Lineage (NCBI taxonomy): Eukaryota > Viridiplantae > Streptophyta > Magnoliopsida > Santalales > Viscaceae > Viscum > Viscum album. The sequence continues at coordinate 1,630,492,264 of OY728130.1, forward strand.
AAGATTAATAGAGGCAAGGTGGATCTTCTTGCTATCGATGGAGAAAGGCTAGTTGCACTATCAATTAGGGTCTACAATCTCATAATGTTTATATGATTGATTCTAGTTTTAAATTTTTTTTTATTATATTACCAATGTAACCAAAAAAAATATTTTTTTCCATTTTATATTTGGATGGATTTATTTTCATGTTTGAAAATATGAAATTGTACTTTGATAATAGTAACATATGTTATGATATGAAACATTTTAATAAATGTATTTATATATTATATTAGGAAAATCATGTGTTGGAAATCGTTAATGAATCATGTTTACATGAATCATATCACACTGAATTATGGATTCATTAGAAAATTTATGTAAATGATAAGAATTTGAAAATGTTACATCACAATGAATATTTAGATTCTGTTGAACTAAAAACTTTAGATATATGTCATGATTTATTTCAAGGTAAAATTTCCATAGTTCAATTCAAAGTGAAGGGTTAAAGGGCTGTTGAGATTTGAGAATTATATTATACTAATGTGTGAAGAAAATTTTTAGTTGAATCCAAATAATGATTCTATTACTTCATAAATTTTACTACTGACATTAGTAGATATGGATATGTATACTTAATGAGTTATAGGTCTTAATACATTAAGAAATCTAAGTAATATTGGAATAAAGTTGGGAATCATCTTGGTAGTACGATAAAGAAACTCTTCTTATATTATGGTGTGAAATATGTTAACCAATAGTTCATTGATTATCCATGGGATTTCGTGATTATATATCGATATATATCTCCTTATTCATCTTAGTGTAGCGGTTTCTTTGAAAGGAGGAACTACACCATGTTTTATATAGTGAGAATAATTATGATTCATTTGAGTATTCAATTATCTTTTTGGGGATATGTATTGTAGACTATATAAAGCACACTAAACCAAGTTCCAACTAAAGTAAAAATAGGAATCTCGTATGATTTATAGCCTTGGAGTAAATATGTATTGAAAAATTTACATGTGTGGGGTAAGAAAAGAGTTTTTTATTGATATATCTTGAAACAAACTATAATCCTGAGACACAAAGTGTATCTTTATATGATAAGGGAAAAATGGATAATATTTTTATGAAACCATTGAAAAAACGGTTATAGTGGAACGACATGCATATTCTTTGAGAGGGATCACATATCCAATAGAGATAGTTGGAGACAGATGGGTTTTAATGATTTCAAGTATTAATATTCAAAAGAGTTGTCACATGAAACAATTCAATAATCCCCAGTTTAAGGAGTCATTTCATAGACACTAGTATATCATAGGGGCACCATAGAGGTTACGAAAACATAGAGATATGTTTTTATTGTCACTTATTTAGGTGAAACATTATTATTTAAATGAAATTAACCTATCTATAATAATAATGTTACAAGAATATTAGAGTTTTAATGTTTTTAAGAATCCATTAATCCTGAAATGGATTCCATATACCAGAACCAAGTATGGGTTTTCATAGATCCTACAGTTGATGTAAATTTTATTATGTGAAAATGGGTTTTCAAAAAAAAATGGACAATGATGGTAAAGTCTATAACTATAAATCAAAATTAGTTTTTATAGGGTTTATAAAATTTCATGTAATATACTACAATGAACCCTTTTCAGCATTCTCTATATTAAAATCCATCAATGTTCTAATTTACATATAATCTTACCACGATGAAGTTATTTGGAAATATATTATAAAATAAACTTAATTAACAGAAACCTTATGGAATTTGCCTCTATGACACAACAAGAATAGTTTGTAACTCCAAATAATTATAATAAGGTGTGAATGTTTCAAGGATCTATTTATGTGTTGAGGTAAGCATCAAGATCATGGAGCATTTTTTATGACGAAGCCGTAAGGGGATTTGGATTCATAAAAAATGAATGTGATCCCTATATATACAAGAGGTTTAGTGGGAGAGTAAATATTTTGATAGTATTATATTTTGATGATATATTATTGATAGTAAATGATATGCCAATATTATAGTCAATTAATATGTATTTAAACAAATGTTTCTCTATGAAAGAATTTGTTAAATAATATTATATTGTAGGGATAAAAATATATCATGATATATATAAGATACTTCTTAGACTATGTCAATGTAATTATATTTAAAAAGTATTGAGGTGGTTAAATATGGACAAATATGAGATGGGATTGTTTCTAGTTTCACATGGAATACATATCTCTAAAAAATTTATCCTCAGACATAAGAGGATAAATGTAGAATAATTATAATATCTTATGCATATAATATTGGATCCTTAATTTATTCAATTCTATGTACCAATTTGATGTTTCCTACACCTTAATCATGGTAGGTTGATATCAATAAGGAAAGGTATCTTCATTGTGTGGATATAAAGGATATACTGATGTTTTATGGAGGATATAAGGAAAAATTCATTAAGGGATACACATATACTAGTTTATAGACAGAACATAATGATTTGAAATCATATTTAGGATGTTTTATATGACTCAAAAGATGATCAGAGAGATAGATTAGTTCAAGGAATCCAATACTCACCAACTCTATAATAGAGAATGGGTATATAATGACTTCTGATGTGGCGAAATAAGTATATTTAATGCGTAACATTATGTAATAACTTTATGTGGTTCCTAATAGTAATAATTTCTTGAAGTTGTATTGTTATAATACTAAAATAGTTGGCCTAGACAATGTGACAATGTTACATCAATGAACAAATCATATAAGTCAGATGCAGCACCTCTTGGGTGATTTTTCTAAGAGGGGTTAGGTAATAGTAGGAAGAATTTCTATGTAAGGTAATATGGAGAACCCATTTACTAAAGCCTTCTCTTAATAAAATAATGAATGTCATGTAATATTTGGTAGAAAAATGGTTGTTTTCAATTATCTATAGTTAATTTGGAAGTATTTTGGAGTTTCTTCCCTAGAACTAACATTATTTTTGCTTTCAATTACCATAATATTAATAGATATCTCATCACATTATGAGTGTTGTTACATGTAAAATTAATATTACAATTTCCATAAAGATTTTTTTGGATAAACATATTATATTAGTTACCTAATATAATGAGATACTTGATGTGATATAAAAATATTGCTAAACATATGTAATGTGGTCTAGCTAAAATATTTTTTGATTTGATATTAATAATGTTATGACTATCAGATGTTTGATGCTTAGAAGTGGATAAAGCTTCTTCTCATGAATCCTAAACCTTTTAGTCTCCAAGAAGGGAGTTTTTTTTTGATAGGCCTGCTAATAATAATTCCAAATTTTATATGTGTTATTGGATATTATTATTCATATATTTTTGTATTTTTAGGTTGTGGAATGATTATGACTCACATCGATAGAATGGTTTGCAGATGAATAAAAGAAATAATTTTAAGAAGATGAACATGGGACACAATAATTTATGTGGTCTAAGAAAAATATCTATGTACATAGAGAGGAAAAACACATCACTATTGTTGGAGTATAATTACAGGGTACAATCTCATATTATGAAACCCTATATCACAATGATATTATAAAGAAGATGATGAAACTATGTCACCAACCATGCAATAAGTCCACTACGCTATATTTAGTAATGTATAGAAGTATATGGAGATTTAGTGACCCATAATTGACTCCATTTACATGATTATTCAGTAGGATCTATCTTCTATAGTTCCCTCTCAATTTCATCGGTTAGATCTGCTGCAATGAGTTAGAGTTTCTACAATTCCCCCATTGATGTCGAACCGCGAAAGGTATGGTCCAGTGTACAGTCTAGGTCACTAGAAGTCATCCTAACATCATCCAAAGGATTAGGATACACCATTGAAAATTTTTTCCTCAAAATTTATATTACTATTAGTATATATCATGAATCATTTATATATATGTATTGATGAAAATCATATTGATATTTTCTCGTAACGAGCTAGTATATTTTGTGTACATCATAAGTGATATGACATTGATTGAATAACAAAGGATTCATATGTTCCAAGTTAATGAAGAAGATATCAAACCATTTGATTAAAATTAACCTTTCTTATTAATTACATGGGTATTATAGTTCATTAATTATTTATTTCAGTAATTCAATGAAAGATAAATAAATCATAGAAGTTGATGACACAACATATGAAACCTGTATAATGAGATATCGAGAAAAAGAAATTATATTACGTATTAAGGATTCATAGGAGTTTTTTATCATATCAACCTTATCATATTTCACTATGGGTGCCAAAATATGTTACAAGTTGATGATATTATCCTTTGGGAATGTTTACCTAATGTTGTTGAGAGAGTGGAAGAGAGGTCCATACACTACATGTATCCAAGATCTTATTTTTATTCTATTTGAATTTAATATTTAGAATAAGTATGATTCCCAAGTTGTGGCTTAACAATTATTATAATGGGGTTGATCATATAAATTTAATAAATTTTTATTCGAGTTTAGAATATATGTGAGTAAAATTATCAAAAAAATATTACTAGTAACTTAAAAATATAAGAATTATTTATATCTTATTTATTATTCTCAAGGTAATAAGTAAATTTTTAATATAAATATTTATTTCGTTACATGAATATTAAAATTAATATTAATTAATTAGTGTATTGAATATACTATTTATTTAATTATTAAATAAATAATATATTGATATGAATTTATTTAAATAAACCCTTATTATTATAGGATCGATAAATACCTAGTTGGATTGAAGGTTGATGTTTACCACCTTCCGAAAATTATAAATTTTTATTTAAAACAATTTAAATAAGTATTTATTATTTTATGTAAGTTATTATATTTAAATATTAAGAAGAATCAGGGAATATAATAATAATTTTATTATTACTATTTGAAATGAGGAATATATTAGAAAGAATATTTGATAAAGGACCTTAGTTAAATTATAAAATATTAACCCCTATCCATATATTCCATTTTTTTATCATTTTCTAGGGCTTTTTGAATTTTTTCGACAAAAAATCATCTCTAGAGAATTATCTCAAGACCATCATAAGTTCATTATAATTATCTCAACAATGAGTAATAGTCCTCCCCTATCAAGAATAGGATAAAAAAGAATTCATTCAAGACCAAATATCATTATGTTGAGAGAAACAAAAAATGACACAAGGAATTGGATTCCTTTTTTTCTATCACCTAAAATATCAACAACAATGTTACGTGATTGGTGGAGCACATGTTGATACCACTAGAGGAATTATACTTTAGGCTCTTCCACTGTAATGATGATTCAACTGTGATAGTAGCTACCAAATTTATCATCATTAAAGAAAAATCTTTCAAGATGAGGTAATTCATGTTTGAAATTAATTATAATTTTTTTTTTCAAAAATTCCACTCTATGATGAATATAGGGTTTCATTCATCATGTTCTTTAGTTTTGTTCTTTTGAAACTGACAAAAATATTATTGGGCTTGAGTCCAACTGATTCTATATTGTTTTTACCCTTACATCAAAACCACATATTAATTATAAAATAATTATCACATTCATTTTCAATAGATAATACTAATTAATAGTTATTTTTTAAATCATTCTAATAAAAATCACACATATAAGTATATTTTAGTAAAAACATAGATCTTAGAAAAATTTTATTTTCAATTTTTTCCAAACACAAAAGTAATAACTAAAATCAATCATTTATTGTTAAAAACTAATCATTATCATTATTTCACACCATTCTAACATATATCATTATATTACCTCATTTAAACTTATTAACCAATGTTGTAAAATCCCTTACATCTGATGAATGTATTTATAAATATTCTTCAAAAATATAAATATAAATTCTAAATGAATTTATTTCTTTAAAAAAATCAATGATTTGTACAAATATTTATCACCTATTTTTTCATGTTTTTTAATTATAATGGAAATCTATTTATTACAATTATTTTAAAAAAAGTGAAACTCTCATGGAAAGTGACAACCCATATCATATGGCAAGGCCATGAGGTTCGAACCCAAGAATGATGGGAGATAAGGGTACATTGCATAAAATTACCCTATGTTCGTTCCTATTTATATCTTATATCATTCTATATAAATATTTATATCCCTTTTTCTATTTTCAATATTATTTTTACATATAAACATTATTTATTTTAATAAGTACTATTTATATGGTAATTAATTTATTATAATCCAGTAGATAAATACAATTTATAATCTAAAAAATAAATTTTCATTACATTATGGTTCATTTAATTTATATAGTATTTCTATCATATTTTATGTACATATTTTATTATTCAATGTTTTATTTTAAACAATCATTAAATTTATTTTATAAAAAAATAAGGTTATGAAATATTTGTTATATTTATTTGAAAATTTAATTAATATTATTTATAGTTTATTATTATATAAAATGTTTTTAAATTTTTGATAATGTGTTTTTATAAAATTAAAATGGTTATTGATGTAGCATTATAAATCAAGATATATAAAGGTTTTTGTGATAAAACATGTTTCTTTCTATTATGTATTCAGAAAATAAATTCAAATAAATTAATAGAATAATATAAAAAAATTAATAAAACCATTTATAATAATATAATCATACAATAGTAACTTGGATACACATGTATCTCATAATGAAATTAGGTTTTCTAAAAGTAACATTTTTAGATTTTACACACCAAAATGATCAATTTTGAAACAAAAAAGTATTTTTAAATTTAACAATAATAGAGAATTATTTGGGATTAAAAAGAATTTATTTTTGGACTCATTTCATAAAAATTATCTTATGGGAAACTTTCAATAATTTTTTAATGATGTTCATTTTTTGGTGAAAAGGTTAAAAAAATTTTTTATGAGTACCACAGTTTTTATTACCATAGAATGACGTGATCATGATTCATAAATTTATGAAACATTTTATTAAATAAAAATTTATTTTAAAAATTATTAAAAAAATTTAATAATATTTTTTGAATTTATAAATTTATACTTTACATTTTGGAACCAAAAATTGTATTTTTGAGATAAAAACGTTATTTTTTTCTATGAATTAAATGGGTTGGATGGAAAGTACATTTATACTTCAGATGATGTTAAATGTAAAAAAACACTATTTTCTAATTAATAATCATAAAATTTTTTTAATTTATTTCACCCATAAATGGTTGACCTGGATAATAATATAACAAATATTTTAAACCTTAAAACCACCACACCATAAGTATAAATAGCCACCCTTCCCATTTTATCTACACTAAAAACACATTGAGAAGGAATTTTTTATTATTTTACCTCTATAAATCCATACCAAGTTGATTCTATGTATATAAGATTTCCCTCTAATGATTTAATAATATCACTAGTAAGGTAAGGGATCCTCAATCCTCTATTTTTCTTTCCAAGTTCATTACTTTGTTATATTTCATTTTTAAATCTCATTCATATAACATTGATTTAGAAATTATATGATATTATATTACATTTTAAATGTTTTAGTGTATATTTTATTTATTATTTATCTTTAAAACATTTTCCCTAGCTATTAATATACTGAAATAAGAGTTCCTTACCCATCTTTTCCATTTACCTTTAAGAGCCTTTTTAAATTTCTTTTTCCTATCAATGGGAAATGTTATTTTGCATCATTGTTATAAATTATTTACTATTTTATAAAATATTGATCAATATCCCCCCCATTTTACTTCCTTCATAATATTTTATAATGATGAATTCCCTAATAGCCCTAAAATCATCCTAAATTTGGTAAAGAAAAGCGTGTGTGGTTTACCTACAGATAACATCCCTACTTGGATACAAACCAGTGGATGAATTATCTAGAACAAAATTACATAGTGGTAATACCCCAAAATGCGAGGATTATGTATTAACTCAATATTCATATGGTGAACAGTTTTCTTTGATAGTCTTCGGGGATATGATTTGGATATGTCTAATACTCTTTAAGATCCGTAATGAAGGATTAGAAAAAATGGATTGATATTTAATTGATATACCTATTCCATGGAACTACCTTACAATAATACATGAATACATTACTTCAACTGGGGTAATTCCCATATTTTTTTTGAATATACTATATTTTCTAAGTTGATTATTGGATATTCACATATACAACCAAATAAATCAAATTAAAGGAGTTCTTTCCTTCTCATTTTGTTTCAAATGATTATATTCCCCATCAATCTTCGAATTTCTCAAGTATTTTACCTTTATCTTTCATTTACATGTTCTTTTGTACATGTGGTATTGTGGATATGAAATATATATGGGGAAAAATTTGTCACTTCCTTTTTTATCACTTTATATTATTTATGAAAAACATTTCTTCTAGGATTTTACGTCATAGATAACCATATACGATTGTTTTGTTTTAATTATGTTAACCTAGATACCTATTCATTGATTTAATTATTTGCTTATTGAATAAAATATATATATTTTATTCTATATGCTTTAAATACCCTATAATTCATTATCTTCTGTTTGAAGGGTTTTTTCCTAGAGATATTCTTATAGTCATTGGATAACCATTTATATTCCATGGGTTAAATTTAGGATAATTTATGGATTATATATATTTTCCATATGTCGAAGTCAAGAATTTATTCATATAAATGGTTCACCTTGATAATGATTCAATGCACTAGGAAAATAATTAATCTATAAAGATTATATATTAATGATACCTTGGATGTATTTCACAGTATTTGTTTATGATAACTTGGTAAAAAATCATGGTAATATGTTTTACCGAACATTGGGGTTGAACCCTTGTGATATTCTTTAGGATTTATCATGTTTGTTTTGTATCCACATTTCTAATATATACCTCATGTAATTACGATGGTATGATTTATATTGTTTACACAATACTATAATAACATGATTTGTTGATTTTGTTATCTCATTATATTATTCCATGTGAGTTTTAATTATTCTTACCTCTTTATGTTATATTTATATACCTATTGACACACATGTATTGTTTATCATAATGATATGATTTATTTTTCTATTACTTGGCTTTATTACTCACAGTTTCATATGTTTCCCTTTTCCCATGGATATACAGTATAAGGGATATGTACAAGAGAATTATATGATTGGGGAATCTTTGTAGATGAAATGGGTATTGTACTATGAACTTAGATGGACATGTACCTATTTCCCAAAGATGATGAACTTTTGATCTTTGGAGTTTTTTGTAACTCTAATGGTGTATTAAAATTGTGTATGTTTAAAACCATATCTAGAAGTGTAGATATGTGGTGTCTTAGTTGGAATCAAGCATTTTTTTGGTTATTTATAAGAATTATGATTCAGAATAATTTGATATATATACATAAATAGATAAAAGTTTTCTCTAGAGGACTGGTTTAAACTTGTATGATCCCATATGATTAATATCTTCAAGTCATTTATCCCTTTATATAGATAACTTTTATATCATCATTTGGGGTTAGTAAGTTTTTATCAATGATTAAAATTATGAGGATTTAATTTTTTTAATAGGTGGAATGTAGCAACCTATATTTCTAAGGAACATTTTTATGAAATTTCTTTTTAAAAAATAAATTTAAATTTAAATGAATTTATTTATTTAATTAAACCGTATATTTATACAAATATTTCTCAACTAAATAATTTTTTACAGAATTTTCATGTATAATGTTAATTGATTAATTAAAATGGGTTTTTGAAAAGGGAATATCATATTCTGAGTGACAACCCATCATGATCGATAAAACCATCCGGTTTATACCCATGATCGAAGGGAGACAAGTTTGTATCACCAACCAGTATCCTACATTCTATCTAACTTCCAACTTCTATCCTTCAATATAAATTCTCATATATCTATTACTATATTCAATATTCTTTTTACATATGTACATTAATTTTTTTACAAGTTCTATTTTCATGGTAATTATGTTATCATAAGAAATTGGTTGAATTATATTTACAAACTAAAAAATAAATTATCATTACATTATTTTTAATTTGATTTCTAAATGGTTTCTATCATATTATATGTTCATATTTTATTAGTGAATTTTTTTAATGATTTATTTAATATATTTTATAATAAAATATTTTTATGAAATATTTTTCATTTTTATTAGATAAATGTAGTTAATCTTATTTATAGTTTTTTATAATCAAATAATAGTGTTAAATTATTGATAATGTGGTTTTATAAAATTAAAATGATTATTGAAATGTCATTATAAATCATGATATATATATATATATATTTATTTTCTAAAACCAATTTTTCTTGATTACGTATTTTGAAACCTCGTTCCAATTGGATTTTCTAAAAGTATATTTTTCAAATTTTACTCACCAAATGATCAGTTTTTCTTATACACATGTATTTTTAAATTTCACATACATGGAGATTTTTTTTAATAAAAGTAATTTATTTTTATACTTAGAAAATAAGATTTATCTTATGGTGAATTTTTGCTAATTTTCTAATAGTATCGATTTTTTGGTGGAAATTTGAAAATATTCATTTTACCTTTACCATGACTTTTTGACATCAATATGATGTGAGCATGATTCAAAAAATTTTGAAACATTTTATTAAATTAAAATTTAATTTATAAATAATAAAAATTATTTAAAAATATTATTTTGAATTTATAGATTTATACTTTACATTTTGGATAAAAATATTAGAGTTGCGAGATAAAAAAAATGTTATTTTTTCTATCCATTAAATGGGATAGTTGGAAGGATTATTTCTATATGGAATGGATTTTAATGTAAAATAGCCCTATTTTTATCATTAATAACCTATAAAATTAGTTTTAATTGATTGAACCTATATGTGGTATTCTAATATAATAAAATGACCAATATTTTAATATTTAAAACCACCACTCCATGAGTATAAATAGACTCCCTTTCTCCATTTTCTATCCAGTAAAAAACCATTTAGCAATAATTAAATCACGATATAACTTTTTAAATCTATCATAAGGTTTTTCTATTATTCTATGGTGTCCATATAAAACGTTACAAAGCTCCCTAGAAAGGTAAAGTTTTCCTAAATCCTCCATTTTTTTCTAAGATCATTACTTTGTGACAATGTCTTTTTAAATCAATTTTCTTATACTAAAATGCTTTTTAATCCATGGAAATATCTTCCTTTTGATATTTTATAGTGGATAGTTTATTTATTCCCTGTAATTATATCCTTTTTGAAGATTTCACTATATTGAAAGAAGATTTATTCCCCCCTCTATTCCCATTACCGCTATGAGAAATTTTAAATTACATTTCATATAAGTGGGAAATCATATTATAAATAATTGTTATAATTTAATAACTATGTTACCAAATATATATCAAAATACTCTCCCATTATATTACCTTCTGAAGCCATTATATTTCTCAAACATCCTTATATCCATAAAACCATCCTAAAACTGGTAATGAAAAGTGTGTGTTGTTTTCCTAGAAATGATATCCTTATTTGGATAAAAAAAATTAATGTAGGATTTCAAATAGATGTATCTAGGGGTAATACCCTTGAAAACAGAGGACTATATATTAACTCTACTTTTACCTAATGCATGACATATATGTCTAACTACACATCTGGTTTAAAACTCCTAGATAATATTCTTTGGATAATTAACATGCTCTTTAAGACTCATACTGGAGGATTGAAATATATGGACTAAGATTCAATTTCAATTTATTTCTCTATTACTATGAAATACCCTCCATTATTACATGAATACATTTCTTCAATTGGGGTACTATTTATACCATTTTGAATATCCTTTAGTTTCAAAAGTTGATTACTGTATATTTACATATACAGAGATAATAATCTATTAAAATGAGTTCTTACCCCATTATTTTGTAACCAATGATTGTATTCTCAATTAATCTATATCTTTATCATATATTTTAACTTTATCCACCTTGTTCTTGTTATTATATTCTTGTGTTATGGTGGTAATGAAACCTCTATGGGGAATTATCCATCACTTCCTTTATTGTACCTTGTCATCAGTTGTGACTTTTCTTTCAATGATTTTACCATGTAGAAACCCTTGTATGCTTCTTATCATTCAAGGGTGTTCATGTGTATACCTATTCATATATTAACTAGGGAAATTATGGGTAAACCATGTACCATGTATTATATATTTTTTAAATGTCCCATAATCTATTATCATTTGTTTGAAGGGTATTTACCGATAGAGATACTTACCTTCATTTTTTTATTTTTCACGGGTTCATGTTATGATTATAGATGGATTTATGTATGTTTTAATTATATAGAAAACATGAAATTAGGAATATTGAGGCTATAACCTGATAGCATTACAATATATTATTTAAGTAATTAATCTCTTTACATAATAAATTTATAATACACTGGTATAATGCCTTGGTAATTTTTTTATCATTCCTTTTCAAAAAAACTTTGTAATATATTTTTTGAAACAATAGTGATATGATTATAAATGAATCATGTTTATGTTCTAGCCACATTTACATGTTATTATATATGTAATTATAATTAAATGTTTTATGTTTTTCCACATTTTTATGATTACATGATTTTATGATGTCGTTTTCGTATGTCACACTTCTATGTGAATATGTAAGATTCTTAAATATTTATGTTATTATGATATTCCAATTAGAACACATGTATATTTTTCTTTATGATATGATTGATTTTTCTTTTACTAGGATTCATAAATCACACTTTCTTATGTTTCCCCTTTTTCTTGGGATTCACAATCAAAGGAATATGTATAGGATAATTACAAGTGTGGGGAAGATTTTTTTTGAGAAATGTATATTCTTTTATGAGTTTAGATGGAGAGGTACTTACATCCTAATGACAATGACGATTTTATCATAGTATTTTTGTTGTATCTCTTTTAATTTAGTAAAAATTATGTACGATTATAACTCTATAAGTGCGGATTTGATGTGTATCAGTTATTATTATAGCTGATTTTAGTTATTTTGCGGAATTAGGAATTAGAATATTTAGGTATATAGCCTTAGATAGATAAAGTTTTTCTGTAGGGGAATAATTTAAACTAGTATTACCCTTTAGGATTAAGATATTTTTTTATTTATAATGAGTACATTTTATAGAAAACTTTTAAGTAAAAATTTGTGTTTAGTAAGTTTTTATATATGAGTAAAATTATGAGGATGAAATTTATTTATAGGGGAAGAATGAAACATCCCAAATTTTTAATAAACATTTTTATAAATTTTCTTCCACAAATATAAATTAAAATTCTAAATAAATTTATTTTAAAAAACCAAATATGTATACAAATATTTATGACACACATATTTGTTTACATATTTTTCAAGTATAATGAACATTTATTTATCAAAATTGATTAAAAAAAATATTGTAGCCTGAGTGAAAACTGGTTGTGCCTAGTAAGGACACAATGTTCAAACCCATGAATAAAGGGATATAATAGTGTATTTCCTTACAATATCTTACTTACTTTTATATTTCTATATTTTATACTTCTATATAATCTTTTATATCTCTTTTACTATATTCATTATTATTTTTACATATAAAAATTACTTTTTTTAAGTTATATTTTCATGGTAGTTATGTTATTATAAGAAAATGGTTGAATATTATTTTCACACTAAAATAGTAAATTATCATTACATTAATGTTCATTTGATTCCTTATGGGTTTTTATCATATTTTATATGTATGATTTATTAGTAAATAATTTCTTTTAAAGCGTTATGTAATATATTTTATAACAAAATAATGTTATGAAATATTTATTATTTTTATTTTAAAATTTAATTAATATTATTTAAAATTTATTATAATAAAAAATTGTTTTAAATTCTTGATAATTTGGTTTTTTGAAATTTAAATTGTTATTGACATAGCATTATAAATCAAAATATATAATGGTTATCGAAATAAAACCCGTTTTTCTCAATTTTGTATTTTGAAACTAATTTCTAATAAATTAGAAAAATATCATTATAAAATGAATAAAATCATTTGATAATAATATAATCATTTAACAGTAACATGGTTTCACAACGATCTCTTTATGAAATTAGATTTTCAAAAAATAGAGTTTTCAAATTATATGCACCAAATTACCAATTTTTAAATACAATTGTATTTTTAAATTTAATATATATATATATATAATAATCCTGAATACAATGAATTTATTTTTGGTTACATCACATCAAAAATATCTTAGATTTAATTTTTGGTAATTTTCAGAAAATGATGATTTTTTGGTGAAAAAGTGAAAATTATTGTTTTATGAGTACCATGATTTTTACGATATGAATATGATGTGAGAATGATTCATTTTAAAAAAATATATCCAATAAAAAGTTAATTTAATAAGTATAAAAATTAATTATAAAAATTATTTTGAATTTAGAAATTTATATTTTACATTTTGGAACTAAAAATTGGATCATCGAAGTAAAAAAATATTTATTTTTATGCATAAAATGGGTTGGTTGGAAGGTTTATTTCAACTTAATATGGTTTTGAACAAAAAATAACTTGATTAATCTAATTAATAATTGAAAAAAATAGTTTGAATTAAATTTACCCAGAATTGGTTGGAATATATAATAACACAGCCTATATATTAAACATTAAAACCACCAATGCACAAGTATAAATTTACACCATTTCTCCCTTTTATATCCACTCAAAAACCACTATTATAAAAATTCCTATGAATATTCGTCTATAAATCCATCTAAATATGTTCTTATGATTCTATAGTATCCCTCTCAATATTTAATAATCTCTGTAGCAAGGTAAGGGTTTCCTCAATCCTCTAATTTCTCTTCCAAGTTCATTAATTATTTATATTGTTTTTCTAAATTCCTTATTAATATATCCCCATGATTTTAATTACAAGATATTATATTCCATTTGATATATTTTAATAGATATTTTATTTATTCCTTTTCATTATATACTTTTCCTATGTCATTACTATGTTGAAAAAATAGTTCCCCACCCATCATTCCTCATTACCTTTACACACCTTTTTAAATTACATTTCATATAATGGGAACGTTTTTCAACCATAATTGATATAATTTACATATTATCTTATAAAATATATATCACTATAACATACCATTATAGTGCCTTCATAATCTGTTATAATGTTCAAACTTCCTTGTAGCCATAAAACCATCCTATATTTAGTTAAGAAAATTGTGTGTTGTTTTCTTTACAAAACCATTATTTAATAGATTAAAACGTGGATGCAGCATATAACATAGATATAAATATGGGTAACAAAACTCAAAGGGGATATTGTGTATTAACTCGATAATCACTTGGTTCATGAAAAGTTGGCCTAACTAAACACCTAGTTTGACATTCTTTAGGGATATTATTTAGATAATTCACATTCTCTTTAAGAGCCATAATGAAGGATTGAAATATGTGGATTGAGATTAACATTCAATTAATCTTTATATTCCATGAATGTAACCTCCACTAATACATGATGAAATTTATTTGATTAGGGTTACTACCTATAACCTTTTGAATATCCTATAGTTTCTAAAGTTGATTTTTGTATATTCACCTATATGGCCACATTAATACATTGAAATGAGTTCTTTTTCAATAATTTTGAAACCAATGATTATATTCTCTATCACCCTATATTTCTCATGTATTTTACCTTTACCTTGTATGTACATGTTCCTATGTACATGTTCTATTGTTGAAATGAAATCTTCATGGTTAATGATTCATCACTATATTTGTCTCTCCATATCATCAGTGATGAATAACTTCTTTTTCAATGCTTTTACCTTGCATATACACCTGTATGATTTTTATATTTAAAGGGTGGACACCTAGATAACTATTAATTGATTAAATGGTGAAATTATTAACTAAACCATTTTCCAATTATTCAATATGTTGTAAATACCCCCATATTTCATTATATTTTGTTTTAAGGGTATTTACCTAGAGAGATACTTACATTCATTGGATACCCATTTATTTTCCACGGTTTCATGTTTTGATTATTAATGGATTTATATATTTATATATATATAAAACACATGAAATTGTGCATATAAAATGTTTTCCCATATTGATATAATGTATTGGGTAAAGAATTAATCTCTAGGGATGACATAAAATCATATATTCATAGCATTCCTTGGTAATGTTTTTTGATACCTTAGTGAAAAACATGGTATTTTGTTTTACAATGCCTTGATCATAAACCCTAGTGATATTCTTGTGAATGTATCATATTTTATTGTGGCTATATTTCCCTATTATACCTCATGTACTTAAAATGACATGTATTATGTGACGCCCCGAACCTTTTTATGTGTAATAATAATAATTTTAGGGTTTAATTATCATACTAACCATTACGGTTTTCAATGTAAATATTATCTCACTTTGTTTTTTATTAAACAAAATTTATTCTTATCAAATTATTATTTAATAGAATATTAAAAATAATAATTATACTAATATATAAATATTTCTAATTTGTTGTTAGGTTCCAAAATAATATATGTATATATATACATATGTATAAAAGATTTGAATTATATGAAATTATGATATAAAACTAATACTATTATAAAATAATAATTTTATATTGAGGATATAAATGATATTTAAAATTATTTTTTTAAATTAATTTAAAGACATTATTTATTAAATGTTCACTATTTTAATTTTGTGGAAAATTATTTAATCTTTTATATGAGTTTTATATATTTGTGTCAATATGATACATATATATATATATTTATTAGATTATAAATTTTATATTGGATTAATGATTCATAATATTAATTACATTTTGAAAATATAAAAAAACCATTTTAATATAATGACTAATATTCTACATATATAAATGATCCTTTGGTGAAAAATATTTTTATTTTGAATCATATATATTAATATATATGTAATATTAACATTTTTTAAGATTTATATTTACAGGTATTTTTTTATATATTTTGATAATTATTATTAGGTTCTTCTAGATAATACATTTTAAATTATTAGTTTAATTTATAAAATTATTAGTATACAATATTAAATACATATATGAATTTATTAATAAAAACCTTTACTTTTTTAAAAAGTAATGATAAAATTATTTTTAATAGAATATTAGTTTTATAAAATTTTTGTCTTTTTAAATTAATGATAATATAATATAAGATAATATATGATAATAGGGATATAAAATATTTTTAAATAGTAATAATAATAATATAAATATAACAATATTATAATAATAATGTAGGAAATCAGATAACAAAACATAGAGAATTTTGTAAAGGGATTTGAGATCTGCGCCTTAGGTTTTGGTGATCTGTAGAACAGGGTGTTGATGCAGAGAGGGAGAGAGAAGTAGCGAGGGTTTCGAGTGAGGCCATTCCTCATGGGGTATTGGGAGAGAACACAGAGGAATCTGATGTTGAGAATGAATGGGAGAGCTGAATCATGTAGGTCACGTCTGGCTGAGATTTTGCACAGATGAGGCCGTAGGTACGTGTCGAGCGGGAGTCTCACGTTGTGGCTGTCGGAGTCCACTCATCTGAAGGTGTTCGTTTTCGTGGAGTTGAGTTAGATAAAAGTCCCCACATTGCTTGGCTGGGGTTCTTTTCTTCACACTAGAAGAACTGAGGTTGTGGTTGTTCTTCATCAACGAGTCCGATCGGTTAGGGTTTTGAAATTCTTGGACCTAGATTGTGGCATGCTTCTACTTCAGACGTAGGATGTTGACCAAAACGAGTTTTTAGAACATTTCTGATTTCCATGTCTTACTATTTATCCATGTGATTTTGTTAATTGTTGATCTTTTGACTTTTGAACCATTGAAAATTGTTTTTGGTCCGCTTGTATGTTCGCAATCCACAGTTTATAATGTTTTTTTTATATTTCATTGCTCTGTTTCATCATGTATTGGTCCTATTACATTAATTTTATGATTTTTTTGATTGTGAGCTTGCACCACAATTATTTTTTATGTCAACATAATTGTGATTTTTTCTTCTTCGAATGTTCTATTACAATGATATCAATTTTATTATCCTTCTGTCTCAAACTGTATACCCAGTTTCATTACAAACTCATCTTCATTATAGATATAGAATTCCTAATCACTTGTGCTAATTAAAATAGTAAAAACGGGTTGTTGGTCCAGAAATGTTGTGTGCTTAAACATAGCAACAAAAGTATTACTGCGCTTTCAAAGTCAAGTAAGGAAATTCTATCTTTCCTTTATCATGAAAGATCTTATATATGTTCTGTATATAAGGAATATATATATATATATATATATATATAATTTTAGCATATATATAATTTTATATAACTTTCAATATTAATTTGTTATAGGTTCTGTAAATGACGATTACTAGTATTTAACAGAAGCCTTTGTTGGGTATAACCCTTGGAAGGACTATTTTTCAGTTCTAAGTTTAATTGAACTCATATTTAAATATATGTGTATATTTATATATATACAAGTACCAAACCATTCTGTTTAATATTCTCAATGTAATTATATTGGTATGATTCCCTTTTAGAAATCATGCAATGGATTATGGTTTCATTTTTCTGGATCTGAAAAACTCATGTATACACTTCATATACAATTACATAAGGTAAAATATATATTTATGCATGTGGGTTTATTATACAACAAACCATCTTGTTTATGAGTTTCCATTTTGAAGGTTGAAAAAATACCTTTACGTAAATACATGTATACCATGTGAGTATCTTATTTATCTTGTTTTAATTAAATCATTGGTGATTAAAGCTTGTTTTTAAGATGTGTAATTAAATTTTTATGCATGCATGCATTACATAAAACAATTTTTTCACTGCAAATAAATTAGATACTATAAATGTTTTCAGTAGTTGTAGTTTATTAGACATGTCCATTTATCAGCGCATTCTTTTTGAATAATGGACTTCTATCTTAATTCAAAATTATACATTTTCAAATATTAAATTTCTATTTCCATGAAATTAGAATTTTGGAATTAAAGGGTTGTCTTTTTATGCGAAAAAATCTATATAACCTTTTACTTTATATAGTTATCATCACATGTAGTATGGTCTGCCTACAATACATGTGATTTGTTAATTTTCCATAACTATATAGTTGTTAGTATTGTTAGTTACACTTATATGCATGATCACTTTGTATATGTAAATTCTAAAGAATGTAATCAAACACAAATGGCCTTTTATGGAATAAAGAATTTATATTATTCAAAGTGGTATAGGATATTTTGAATAATATGATTTGAGAAATTAAATTATTCAAGGTGGTATGGGGCCCTTTGAATAATGTGATGTGAGAAACCAAGTAATATGTATCACTCGGAATTATAAGTAATGAGTATATTAATAAATCAATGTGGTTTTATGAACTTTGATTTAATGGAATATGGAATTCATTAGACATAGTAAGTGTCAGTTAGGCCCGATGTCGCGCCCTCGTGCATCGATAGGTCTCATGAGAAAAACTACGGTCTTGGAACAAGACCTTGACAAATTGATTATTTATGGTCATGACACGAGGCCTTGGCACATATTTTATGGTTTTTTCATGAGGCCTTCACACAGTCCTGCATATTCACTTTCCTCATTATGGCTATGAAATTTAATTAACCATGGTAATATTTGACTAATAGAATATACTTGGTTAAAATGATTATGTTTATGAGAATCAAAAGAAGAAAAATCTTATGGAATTTAATTTATGCAGCACCCAAAGATTTATTAACTAGTGTATGTTTCATAGTTATTAAGGGATGAAATTTTAGTTATCATTTTATGCGCAACGCTGATCATGTATTACTCTTTGTTATTAATTTCGTACATGAACTTGCACATGTCATACACATTGATGTTAGAATGAATTTTACTTATTATTTTGTACATCATATATTTTGTGCGAGCATTCTTACAAATGGAACATGTTTCCTTATAACATTGATAGTGTACTTTGAAATGTGCTCTTATAATTCATAGACAATATATTATGTTATGATACATGTGTTATATCATTCCTTAAGAAAAATTTTTATGAATAATTTTTAAGTAATTTTATCAAAAGGTTTTAAATTGGTATGTTATGTTATTTTAAAACATTTTACTGGGAATTATTATTCTCACCCTATTTTTTCAATATGTTTTCTATTATAGGTTTAGTAGATTTGAGTCCCTCTATTTGGTGACTACTTAATGAAGAGAATTTTGTTCAGTTATGAAGGAATTGTAATAATTGTATCTGATTTTCCAGGACCAAAACCAAAAATATCCTATTTAGTGGAACATGATGGGTAATAATCATCTTTTATTTTTATAAAAAGAATTAAACATGATGTTTTATGTAAAATGGAAATGGCTCTTTTGTAGTCCATGACTGTGGTGTGATAGTTGGAATCAGAGGATTGGTTTCGAAAACCCTCGAAAATTATAACAATAATAAAAACTTAATTATGTCTTACTAAGTAGGATTCATTCGTAAAATTTCTAGATGGATGAAGAAACATGTTTTTTGTCTCTCCCCATCGAATTACTAGAATTCATAATTGTTGAGTCGTGTTCAGATACATACCATCCATTTTTGAACCAACATATATCCTATAAATGCCTTTATCAAGTGTCTAAAAACCCAAATATCCTTTAACATTATCATGGACCGAGTCACATCTACTACCTCTTGTCGCAATCACAGCATTCTTTTTATACACACAAAGGAAGGTACTATGAAGGACAATTCTTTTGTTTCACCTTATTTGACAGTTATCTGGCCCTAGAGAAGTTACAGGAATCTGTAGAAGCGGGTGACCTCTGCACAACCTATATGTTCATCATCTTGAGTTACAGAAGGTATGGGAGGATTTATAACATCTAGTTTTTAGAAATCTATGTCATCTGATTAGTCTATCTGAACCACATTTATTCGGATATCTCCGAACTCTACACCTCCCGTTCTATCCTTTCAAGGACCTACTGTTGGCCGCATGAGTTTGAATCGAGCTATGAGAGGTTTTTTTGGGTGAATGAAATTGAGTAATTTAAGAATGTTTTTGGAATCAATATAACTATAAGAAACTACCAAGAAAGTCTTCGATGATGTTTGACTTGGTGAAGGGGCATCAGGGTTGAAGTCTGTGGGTTGTTAATGTGAAGCTTAAGAGTACAAAAGAATTGCAAGGATTTAATTATTTCAAGGATGGAATAATGTGACACCTGAACCTTTTTATGTGTAATAATAATAATTTTATGGTTTAATAATCATACTAACCAATACAGTTTTCAATGTAAATATTATCAAACTTTTTTTGTTAATTTTTTTTTCTTATCAAATTATTATTTAATAGAATATTTTAAATAATAATTATATTAAAATATAAATATAGCTAATTTGTTGTTTGGTTTGAAAATATGATATGTATATATATACATACGTATACTAGATTTGAATTATATGAAATTATGATATAAAACTATTCTTACTGTAAAATTATAATATTATATTGAGGTTATAAATGATATTGAAAATTATTCTTTTAAATTATTTTAATGATATTATTTGGTAAAAGTGAACTATATTAATTATGAAGTCAATTATTTAATCTACTATATGAGTTTTATATGTTTTTGTAAATATGATACATATATATATATATACATATATATATTTATTAGATTATAAATTTTTTATTAGATTAAAGATTCATAACATTAGAAACATTTTGAATATATAAATAAACCATTTTAATAGAATGATTAAAATTGTACACATATGAATGATCCATTGATAAAAATTATCATTATTTTGAATCAAATATCTATATATATATGTAATATTAATTTTTTTAAAAAAATTAAATTTACAATTATTTTTTTACAAATTATGATAATTATTATTATGTTATTCAAGATGAAACATTTTCAATTATTAATTTAATTTATAATATTATAAGTATATAATATGTAATTCATACATGACTTCAATAATAAAAACCTTTACTTTTTTAAAAAGTAATGATAAAATGATTTTTAATATAATATAAGTTTTATAAAACTTCTGACTTATTAAATTAATGATAATATAATATATGATAATAGATGATAATTGGGATATAAAATATAATGAAATAATATTAATAATATAAATATAACAATATTATAATAATAATGGAGGAAATTAGATAACAAAAAAATGAGAATCCCGTAAAGGGATTTCAGATCTGTGCCTCGGGTTTTGGGGGTCTACGTAACAGGTTTTTGATGTAGATAGGGAGAAGGGAGCTTTGAGGGTTTCAAATAGCGTTGTTCCACCTTGAGAGTAATGGTCAAGGTGTTGGGGGTGAACACGGAAGAAGACGATGCTGAGGGTGAAAGGGAGAGATGAGTTGTGCAGGTCACATCTGGACGAGGTTGTGCATGGTTGAGGTCGTGGATACATGTCTCACGGGAGTCACACGCTACAGCCATTGGAGTCCAGTCATCTGGTAGTGTTTATTTTCTCGATTTTGTGTCTGGTCAAAGTCCCCACATCGGGTGGCTAGGGTGCTTTGCTTCGGACCAGAAGAACCGAGGTTGTGGTTTTTCTTCGTCAACGATTCTGGCCGGGTAGGGTTTTGAATTTCTAGGACCTTGATCGAGGTATGAATTTATTTTAGAGGTAATATGATGACCAAAATGAGTTTTTAGATCTTTTATATTTTCCATGTCTTAATATTTATCCACTTGATGTTGTGAACTGTTGTGCTTTTGACTTTTTAACCTTTCCAAATTGTTGTTGGTCCTCTTGTAGGTTCACAGTCCAAATTTTATAAAGTTTATTTCCATTTCATTTCTCTATTTCTTCATGGATTAATCATATTACTTTAATTTTATGATTTTTATGATTGTGAGCTTACACTGCAATGCTTGTTTATATTCACATCGTTGTTCTTTTATTTCATCAGATGTATGTTACAATGATATAAATTATACTACCCTTCTATCTCAAACTATCTACCCAATTTCCTTACAAACTCATCTTCTTTATGGATATAAAATCCCAAATCTTGTGTGCTAATGAAATTGGTAAAGATGGTTTGCTGGTCTAGATAGCGTGTGTGATTAAACGCAACAACGGAAGTATTTCTCCATGTGCAAAATAAAGTAAGGGAATTCTATCTTGCATTCATCATGAAATATCTTATATACGTTGTGTATATTTGGAATATATATATAATGTCAGTATATATATAGTTTTATATAACATTCAATCTTAATCTATTATAAGTTATATAAATTATCATTACCAGTATTTAATGGATGCCTTTGTTATGTATTACCCTTGGAATGACTATTTTTCAGTTCTAAGTTTAATTGAACTTGTATTTAAATATATGTTTATATTTGTATATATACAAATACCAAACCTTTCTGTTTAATATTCTCATAGTAATGATATTGGTATGATTCCCTTTTATAATTTACGCAAAGGATTTTGGTTTCTTTTTTTTGGATGTGCAAAACTCATGTAAACATTTTATATACATGTACATAAGGTTATATATATATATATATATATTAATGCACGTATGTTCATTATACAACAAATCGTCTTTGTTATGAGTTTCCATTTTGAAGGTTGAAAAATAAAACCTTTATGAAAATACATGTATACCATGTGAGTATCCTATTTATGTTGTTGTAATTAAAACCTTGGTGATTAATTCATGGTTTTAAGATGTGTAATTACATTTTTATGCATGCATGCATTACATAAAACAATTTTTGCATTGCAAATAAATTGGCTACTATAAATGTTTTTCGTAGTTGCAGTTTATTAGACATGGCCATTTATCATCACATTCTTTGTGAATAATGTACATCTTTCTTAATTCAAAATTATGCATTTTAAAATATAAAATGTCTATTTCCATCAAAAAAGAATTTTTAATTAAAGTTTTATCTTTTTATGTGACATAATATATACAACCTTGTATATTATGTAGTTATCATCACATGTGGTATGGTCTGCCTACAATACTTAACATTTTTCAATTTTCCATTACTATAATGTTGTTAGTATTGATAATAACACTTATATTCATGATTCACTTTTTATATGTAAATTTTAAAGAATGTAATCAAAAGAAAATGGCCTTTTATTGAATAAATAATTAAAATTATTCAAAGTGGTATGGTACAGTTTGAATAATATGAAATGATAAATTAAATTATTAAAGGTTGTATGAGACACATTGAATAATGTGAAGTGAAAAAACAAGTAATATGTGACACTTGGAATGATAATTAATGAGTAAATTAATAAATATAAGTAGTTTTATGCACCTTTATTTAAAGGAATGATGAATGCATTGGACTTAGTAGGTGTCAGGTGGGGCCTGCAATAACCCCTCTTTGAATCGGTAGGTCTCCTGAGACAAAATACGGTCTTTGCACAAGGCCCTGACTAATTGATTATTTATGGTTTTGGAACGAGTCCTTGATACATAGTTTATGGTCATAGCACGAGGCCATGACATAGGCTCATATACACACTTTCCTCATTATGGCTATTAAATTTAATTAACCAAGTGAATATTTGACAACTAGAATATACATGGTTAAAGAGATAATATTTATTTAAATCCGAAGACATAAAAGCTTATGGCATATTATTTATGAATCACCTAGAGATTTATTATTCAGTTTCTGTTTCCCATTTAGTAATGGATGAAATTGAAGTTATCATTTTACATGAAACTCTGATCATGTATTACTCTTAGTTATAAATTCTGTACTTTCACTTTAACATGCCATATCCATTAATGTTAGAATGACTTTTACCTATTATTCTGTACACCATATATTCTGTATGAGAATTATTATAAATGGAACATGTTTCCTTATAACTCTATTAGTATTCCTTAAAATGTTCTCTTATAATTCTTAGACAAAATTTATTTTTATGATTCATGTGTAAAACATTCCTTAAAAAAATGTTTTTTAAATAATTATTTTGTAATGTTTTCAAAAGGTTTTAAATTGGTATATTATGTAATTTTAAAACCTCTTACTGGGAATTCATATTCTCACCCTATGTTTTCAATATGTTTTCTTTTACAGGTTTAGTAGATTAGAGTCCCTCTATTTGGTGACCACTTAATGAAGACAATTTTATTCAGTTTTGAAGGAATTGTAATAATTTTATCTGATTCTTCTGGTCCTAAACCAAAAAATCCTCCTGAGTAGAACATGATGTGTAATAATGATCTTTTCTTTTTATAAAAAAATTACACACTAGGTTTTATGTAAAACCACACTGGCTTTGGGGCAGTCCGGGGTCGGGGCATGACATTTTATGTTGTTTTCACATTCCAATGATACCATTTTTTTATTATGTCATTTTATCATGTGATGCATCCATGTGATTTTGTATTATTATTAACTCTTTATGTTATAATGATATACCTATTTAATCATGTGTTTTTTTCATCATGATATACTTGATGTTTCCCTTACTATGATTTATATCTCACCATTTCATTTATTTCCCACTTCCCCCAGGATTTTTAGTAAAGGGATACTTATATGAAAATTAAATGTAAGGAAAATATTTTTAGAAGAAATGTGTATTTTACTATGAGTTTAGATGGATGTGTACCTAGTTCCAAAATACATGAAAATTTTAATACAAGGAGTTTTCTGTAAGTCTTATGATGTAATAAAATGAATGCATTTTTCGCCCCAGATTCAGAAGTGATGTTCTAGGGTGTCACAGTTGATATCAGAGTAGAGTATGGTTATTTTGGGGAATTGGGATTCAAAATATTTTGTTATAGATCATTAGATAAAAAAATTCTCTAAAGTACTCGGTTAAACTAGCATGACACCTAGGATTTACTTCTACATATTTATAATTCATCATTTATATAGATAAATTTTATGTAAATATTTGTATTGAGTAAGTGTTTATCAATGAGTAAAATTATGAGGACACAATTTATGTAAGGTGTTAGAATATAACATCCTAGATTTATAATGAAATTTTTTATAAATTTTCTTTTAAAACAAATGTAGATGATAAATTAATTTCTTTCTTTAATTAAACAAAATATTTATACAAATATTTATTACATAAGTAATTTTTTATATAATTTTCATGTTTAATGGTTTTTTTATAAAAACGGTTTTAGAGAAATAGAATATTGTAGGATAATAGAAAACATGTTGCATCCAAAAAGGCAACAAGGTTTAAATCTATTAATAAAGGGATACAAGGGAGTATCAAAACCTATTTTCAATGTTTTTTCATATTATATTATTTTATCCTTCTATATAAATACTACTATCTCCTTAACGATATTCAACATTATTTTTAGATATTTACATTAATTTTTTTAATAAGGTCTTTTTTAATAGTATTTATATTATTTTAAGATAATTGTTGAATATTTTTTATAAAATAAAATAATTAATTATCATTCCATTATGGTTCATTTGATTTATAAATTGTTTTTATCATTTAATATGTACATATTTTATTATTAAAAATTTCTTTTTAAAGAATTATGTAATATATTCTCTATCAAAATAATGTAATTAAATATTTATTATTTTAATTTTAAAGTGTAATTAATCTTATTTATATTTTACTACAATCAAAAACGTTTTGTAAAGTCCTGAAAATATGGTTTTAGAAAATTAAAATAGTTATTGGCATAACACTATAAATCCTGATATATAAAGGTTGTTCTAGTAAAACAACTATTTCTTATTATTTATTTTGAAAATAAAATAAAATTTGTTATACAAATAACATCGTATGTTGTATAAAACCATTGATTAATAATATAATCATTAAATTGAAATATGGATGCTCACTTATCTCATAATGAAATTTGATTTTCTTATGTTAGAGTTTTCAGATTTTATGCACCAAATGCTCGATTTTGAAATAAACATGTTTTTTAAAATTTAACATAGATATATAATTATATTTAAGAAATTGAATCTATTTTTGGACTCATCACATTGCAATCATCTTATGCAGTTGTTTCATAATTTTCTAAAAAGGATGATTTTTAGTGAAAAAGTGAAAATTGATGTTTTATGAGTACCAAACTTTTTATGATATAAATATGATGTGGGGAGGATTAAAAATTTAATAAAACGTTTTATTAAATAAAAATTAAATTTCATTAATTATAAAAAATAATTTAAAATTATTATTTAAAATTTATAAATTTTTACATTACACTTCGGAATCAAAAATTGAATCTTTGAGATAAAACAAATATTTTATTTTTATGCATTAAATGGGATGGTTGTAAGGAACATTTGTACATAGTCTGGTGTTGACCTAAAAATAACCTAATTTATATCATAAATAACCTAGAATGTTATTTGGAATTGATTACTCTCACAAGTAGTTGGCTTATATAATAAAATAAACAATATTTTAACCCTTAATACCACCACTCCATAAATATAAATATCCACCATTTATCCCTTTTCTCTCCACTCAAAACCCATTTATCATAAATTTCTTATCCTTATTAGTATAAAAATCCTTACGAAGGAGTTCATATGATTTTAAGGTGCCCCTATCAATCTGTAAGATTCTCCCCAACAAGTTAAGGTTTTCCTCAATCCTCTATTTTCCTTTCCATGTTCATTAAATTGTTATATTTCCTTTTCAAATAACTTTTTCATATATATACATGTTGTTTATTCAATATTACACTTTTTTATTTTATTTTTTAGTAGATATTTTATTTATTCCCTCTCTTTGTAGAATTTTCCTAAGATGTTACTAAACTGAAATAAGAGTTCCTTACTACTCTCTTCCTATTACCTTTATAATATTTTTTAAATTACTTTTAATATGAGTGGGAAATTTTATCACAAATCATTAGTATTATTTACATAGTATTTTATCATTTAGTGATAACTATACTCTCACAAATCATAATTTTTTATAATACTCTAACTTCCCTGAATCCATAAAACCATCTTAAATATGGTAAAGAAAAGAGTGTGGTTTTCCTAGTGACAACATCTATTTCTGGATACAAACAAGTGGATATAGGATCTATAATTGGTGGATCTAGGGTTAATAACCCCAAAAATGGTGTGTTGGGTACTCATTCAATTATCCCCAGGTTCATGACAATGAGGCCAAACAACACACCTAGTTTGACACTCATAGGTGATACGCCTTTGATAATTCTCATTCTCTTTAAGAGCCACAATGAAGGATTGGAATATATGGATTGTGATTTACATTAAATTGATATCCTTATTCCATGAAAGTATCCTACACTTCTACTTTATTAAATTTATTTTATTGTGGTATTACCTGTAGATTTTTGAATATCCTATAGTTTCTAATGTTTAATATTAGATATGCACCATGATACCCACATTAATCCATTGAAAAGATTTATTTCTTTCTCATTTTGTAACTGATGATTATATTTTGTATCACTCCTCATATTTCTCATGAATTTTACCTTTACCCACTAGGTATGTCTTCTTATATACACATGGTATGGTGTAAATTAAATCTCTATAGGGAATGATCCAAAACTCCCTTTGTCTCACCTTATCATCAATTATCCATAAGTTTTCTTCCCATGATTTTACCTTGTAGATACGCTTGTATACTTTTTATATTTGATGGTTTTTTTCACATAGGTATATATTCATCTATTTAATAGTAAAATTATTGAATAAACCATATACCACTTATTCTATATGGTTTAAATACACCACTGTTCTTTATCTTTTGTTTATAGGGGATTTACCTAGATAAATGACCGCTTTCATCGGATAACCATTTATTTTTAATGGATTCATGTTATTATTATTGAAAAATTTATGTGTGTTTTCTTTATGTGGCATAAATGAATTATGTTACTTGAAGGGTGCACCCAAATAAAACTCTAATGCATTGGGTAAAAAATTGATCTCTATAGATGACTTGTTTATGATAACTTGGAAGAGTACCTTGGTAATGCTTTATAATACCTTTGTAAAAAACCATAGAATATGTTTTTAGACACTAAGGTGATAAAAGTTAGGGATATTCTTATTATTGTGTCATTTTTTTGTAGCCACATTTCCATGTTATGACTCTTGTACTTTTAATGTAATGTTTTATGTTGTTTCCATATTCTTATGATACCATGATTTTATGATTTCATTTTCTCATGTCATTATTCAATGGGATTATGTATGATTGTTATAGATTTGTGTTATAATTATAATCCTATTGACACATATGTATTGGATTTCATCATGATATGATTGAGTTTTTCTTTACTGGTAGTTTTATCTCACCCTTTCTTATGTTTTCCCTTTTTCCATAGGATATTTAATCAAAGGGGAATGTATTTTAGAATTACATGTGTGGGGAATCGTTTTCGACTAAATGTCCACTTTTTTAAATGTAGGGAGGATGTCCCACTTATTTGTATTGAAACAAAGTAACCCTTTTATTATTATAGGTATAGGGACCCAATTACATATACATTTTAGGATTCATTGGGTATATTCCCATCACCAGAGCTCCAAATTCCCAAATAGTGAATAGAAACCCTACTGGAATCCTCTCATCACCATTTCATATCACCCAACAACACCCATTCACAATTGCACCTCATTGTTGGTGTCAACCTCTTTTATCTGTGTTTTTTCCATATTCATTTATATCTCTTGTTGTCTTACAGCCATAACCCAATCATAATATTCTTCCTCTACCTCACACAACATATCCATCAACATCATCTAGGTCCAATATAGTTAGTATAGACCACTTCCTACACTGAGAACCTCCTGAACCAACCTGATGTTATGCATAAGTCACCTAACAACACCACCATTCACTATTGATGCCCAACATTGGTGTTATTTTTCCAATAGTTGTGCCTAAGAACACCACTCCACACAGAAATACCTTAGTGTGATGCCACCTTCCTCTAAGTGAAATTCTCCCCATTGACACGCCACATCATCCATGCAACCTACATCGAATAAAAAACTTCTGAAGATAAATTCCCCAAAAATAGAGACCAGCGGGATTTGTACAATGAGTTTATATGTATATTATACCAAGTTCTAATGGAAAAAAACTTTAGGTATTTGGAGTTTTTTGTAACTCTTATAATATCTTAACATGTATCTATGTCTAGCACCAGATCTAAATTTTTTGGCTAGGGGAGTCTGAAAGGTCCTTAAAATAATTTCTATTGAAAAATATTTCTTGAAATTTTTATTTGAAATTCATAAATCGACAATAAAATTTTAATTTCA
Source organism: Viscum album (assembly GCA_963277665.1). NCBI lineage: Eukaryota > Viridiplantae > Streptophyta > Magnoliopsida > Santalales > Viscaceae > Viscum > Viscum album. Next base: position 1,630,522,722 of record OY728130.1, read on the forward strand.
TTACAAATTAAATAAGCATATTACATCATTTAATAAATAACACCCAACATAACCTTATCATCACAAAACAATACTTAATTCCCATAATATATTATATATCAAATTAATAATAATTTTGAATCCAAATTCATTAAACACCATCATGATTAAAAATTATCAATTTTAAACTGTTTATGACAAAACAAATTTGTTTTAATTATACCAAAGTCACCATTTTATTTAATTTGATTATATGTACTAAAATACCCATAATGTTTTCACAACTTAATACAAGGATTTTTTCTTTCCTTATTACACACACACCATTTTGGAAATTTTCTTCCTTTTTTTGAAATCAAAAGAGAAAATATTATAAATACAAGGATACAATTATCTGAATGAAAAAAGGAAAACCAATGAAATGACTCATAGTAACCACTCAAAAATAAATAAATTGATCTAATTGATTCACATCTATACCAATTATAGAGAACACATAAGATTAAATATTGGCCACCAGTATCTAGATGTTATCCAAAATGGATCCATAAACCTATCATCTCACCTCTATGTCACCAAAATATTTAAAGATGATTTGAAAATAAAATTCAATAACTGGATCCTTCCACCCCTTAGAAATAGTTAATATCATACAAGATAAAATATTCACCAGCTAGACAATTTTTAGGTTCCAAGATCACTTTATTGTATAATGAAAATCTACAACAAGGGACCCAAAATTTTCATGGAAGATGACCTTGAGACCAACACTAAACTCACCATGCACCACCAAATATTTTTTATGTTGATAAAACCAATGCAAGGTGGTTTCCATCTGGGAGGTGAGATATGAACAAGGGGAGGAAGAAATCACCAAGATTCAATCCCAAAAAAGTACTCCATCTCTGGGCTTTATCCAACCAAATGACATCATCCCTCAAAACATGATCAAACACAAAATCATTGAAATGAAACCAATAGAACCATTCCCTAATAAAAAGTTCAAACATCCAATTATATGGAAGGGATTCCAACCAATTTGAAAGGATACTCTTTTCATCATCTAGTCCCTCCCAGTGCTTATTCTCTATTTTTTTGCTTGATAACTATAAACAAGTAACCTAAAATCATGATAAAATGACAGCGAAATCTCTCATTAATTCAAAACTATAGAGAGGGCATAACACATCATTAGAAATGTGTCTTTTTAAAAGATTTTCATGGGTTGGAAGGACCCCTACATACCTTCTACCATAAGAGTCCCACATTCAAAGGATCTTTCAAATTCCAAAGACACGTTCAATGGAAAGAATCAGAGGACTTTCGGTTTCAAAAATCACATTTATGCCCCAATTAACTCGAATAGAACCCATAACTTCTGAAACACTTGAATAATATATCCATACTAGTATTAGAGGTAAGGGTAATTACAATAACACCCTTACAAGCATGAAAATTAATCCAGAGGTCTAAATTATGGCGTTCCCATCCATTTAGATCATCAATTGGAAAATCTATAAAAAATGCTTCTGCATGTACTCGGGCTTAAAATTAAGAATGTTTTAGTCCAGTTACATTATCCAACCATGGACCCTTACAAATTATAAACATATCACCCAATGAAATCCTCTAGTAGCAACCAATGTTTGGAATAACAATGGAATCCTATATAGTCCTAACAAAGAAACTCGTATTGGGCCCTAGACTGGAATATATGATTTTTGAGTGAAGAAAATTTGTATCCTTAACAATATTTTCATAATTATTATCGAGGAACTACATCATCCTCTGACATTTATTATCTAGAATAGTATCATTAATGTAATTTAAGTTCTTAAATCTCATTCCTCAATAATCCTTCCATGCATAGAGATCTACCAGAGTGATTCAGTTCATTTTATTAAATTTTTCGATACAAACCACAAAAAATAGTAAAGTATAAAAGATGTAGATGAATAAAAAAACATTATGTTTGAATAAATACAGAACATAAGAAAAATGGAATGAGTCGTAGCTTCAAGAAGGACCTCCTTTTAATCCCTTAAAATAGTTTTCCATACCATCCCTGAATTCTATATTTGAAATTATCAAAAAGAAAAGATGTAACTTCCATCATTTAGTGCCCAAAGATGAAGAGTAATACTAAATATATTTTTTCCAAACATATTAATGCCACACAATAGGGAAATCCGATCCTATTTTCCTCTTATACACCCCCATTAAAGGACATCTTTAACTAGAAAAAATTGTAACTTTGACCAAATTCTCTCACATAAGAATCTATACTGATTATAATTAATTGAAATTACTAGAGTGTTCCTCTTGAAGAAAGAACATAATAATCAATAGAAAATAAATAGGAAATCGGGATACTATGAAGACACAGATTGGTACCGTGGATGAGACCTCCCTCTACTGCCACGAAAAAAATATGAGAGAAGTCATTTTACATGAGAATAAAAAGATATGGAGGGATATGATATTTCTTATATATACCTATAGTTATATAAAAACACCCAGTGATATCTCCATTCACCTTTCATTGGAATGATATAAAAGTAACACATTTCATAATCACCCCAACCAACTTAGATACAAATCCCATTTTCAACATTACTGGTTCCGAGAAGGATCCTTCAACCCTATCATAAGCATTCATCACATCTAATTTCCAAGAAACAATCCCCCTCATAGAAGTTGAATGATTTTTTCTAGACTGAAAATTTTCATGTGCAACGATTGCATTATTTTTTATGAGCCTACTAGGGAAAAAATAACTTTAGTGATTAGAGATAAGAAAAGGAAGAATCTTTCTCAAGTGATTGGAGATAATCTTGTAAATCAAATTACATAAGATTATAGTTCTAAAATACAGCCATATTTATGGGGGTAGGGATTTTAGTAATAATAATTATTTGAGTTCCATTAATATTTTCAAATACAAGTGGACCCTCCAAAGGTATCCCACAAAATTAATAATAGTTTCCCCCATACATGCCAAAAATTATTAAATAATAACTTAGGGAGAGTCTGATTTAACTTTTGTTGAATTAATAGCTTTCCATAATAAATAAAATAAATAAATCATTATTCAATCAATTTTTTGAATAAAATAATCAAACATTATAAAAATATATATCTTCTATTAAAAAATATGTATCAATAATAATATATAAATACTTACCAATTATATTCTACTAAACAATACATAACAATTATCTTCTACTAATTACATGAAAATTCTCCTTAACTAAAAAAGTTGGTATAATTGTCACTATAAATATGTATAACTATTTCTATAACCACCTAAAAATCCCCCACCTCTCTAAAAATCAAAATTAACATTAGTATACTAGTCATTTACCCAGCACCTGAACATTTATTTAACATTTCATAACATCAAATAATATTTATTTTTACATAAATATTTCAATATATTTATCTCTCACCTTTTTAATATGAAATATAAAAAACCTATAACTAATACCTCATTTATTATTCTTTATTTTATCAATATAATTATAATAATATTATTTACTATATATTAATATTAAAAATGTATATTTATAAATAATAGAACATTAAATTATCATTAAACTTTCTAATATTTCTATTTTATTATTATCATCAACCCATTTTTAGACAAAAACATATCATTTAAACCATATTATTTCGTTTATCATGTCTTTAAAAAATAAAATTTAAAGGAAAACCCATATTAGTATCATAAAAATATGGAAATATGTCTCAATTGTAACACTCATGGTTAAGGGGTTTCATTTTGGTTTCTATCTATGGAGGTATATGTCATATTAACATGTAAGTTTTGCAGTATGGATGATTTGATGGATTTTGAAGTGATTTTTTATTATACTATATATATACAAGATTGTTTACCTAGGAGATCAATTTTTGTGAAAATCGAAATTTTGAAGTGGGGTTGGGATTGGTATTTCATGGTTTTCAAAATCATCTTTAATTTCTAAAGACTGCTTGTTCTAAAAATTTGGGACCATAAAGTTTCACATTTCTATTTACATAGTCCTGGAGACCATTCATAGTGATCATGAATTTTAGAAATTTTAGGATAGTGAGGAATTCATGGTCAACTTAACAAAGTATTCAGGTTATAGTGTCATGGTTTCATCATTTTGCACTAAAGTATCCTATAAAACATGACAAAATAACATAAAAAAAGTTAATTGTGACGAATTATATTTTATGGAAAGAATTGATATCACAAGTAATACTTTAGAGAACGATTTATAGATATGGAAGAAACATTATTCACTAATAAAGAAAATTACATCAAATTGTTGGGAGAGAAGAAATATCCATCACTAATAGTTATGGAATGCATCTGAAGACTATATCAACCTTCTCTTTTCATAAATTAACATTACATAATTTTTTTAAATACTTAAAACATTACATAGATAGATGCCCAATGACCATATTAGTTTAATGCCTTTAGAAACATGGAAACATAAACACTATTACATAAGTGAGCTATATTATCTCCTACTAGGTTCTTCCAGATGATCACCCTTCATAGACACATAATACATAACTTCATAACTTGTGGAAGTGAAACATAAGAAAGGGTGAGATGATATGATTTGTAAGGGTAAACAAGGGAGATACATAAGCATAATAATGAACATAAGGGTATGAGAACATGATTTTAAAATTAAAATATCATACCCTTCATATAAATGATCATAAACATTAACCATGGAATAAATATTGACAGTTCATAAGACATGAATCACAAGGAATGAATAGCATAATTGATGAAATCATAACTGAGGAATAAGACATCAAATTCTGTAAAACACATAAAAATGTATTATCATTCACTATAAGTCAAGTAATTTTGCTAAAACATCTCATGGAACTTCATAGGGACTACAACTACAAGTAAAGACACACCGCAATCCTTATTCACAGTTTGTTCCTTATAAGGGATCGAGTTTCTCTATCATCCCATAGTGGGATAGGTTTCCCCTTCTTCCCATAGTGGATTGGGTTCCCAATTCTTCCCATAGTGGATCAGGTTTCCCCATCTTCCATAGTATATCAATCCAATTGAATTTATTTCAATAATTATCTCATGATATATAAATCTTTACCCAATCCATTATAGGGAGATATATTCCCACCCATCTTATAATTAAATCATACATACATGTGCCACATGATCCTAAACGAACATTCAAAAACTGATGAAATGAATTGGGTATCATAAATATGTCATCATATCATAACCTATGGAACATATAAAAGTGTCATAATAATTTTTATCAATGAATAGCCCATGAAAAGAAGTGGTTTTCATAATTATATAACCTGTGAAAGAGAACTGGGTTTCATAAACATCATGCTATCAAAAAAATAAACCATTAATAGGAATGAGATAAATGAATCCATTAGATAATTTCCAATAAATTAATATGTAACACCAATGGATTTCATATTATATTGAAAACAATTTGGAAATATCCTTTAAAAACATTTCTTGGGGAAAATCTCCTTTCTTCATTGAAAACTATTTTTAATAACATAAAACATATTATTTAAAAAATATATTTAAAAACATATAAATGATGCTTTAAAAACCACAAAACATTTTTAAAATACCTTTTCATTAAAATTATTTTAAAATATAATTTAAAAAAATGAAAACATTTTAAAAAATATGGTTTTTTAAATAAAACGGATTTCCGACCAAAGAGAGAATAAGGTCATATTTTCTTAAAAATATGTTTTTAATTATATAAAGTACCAAAGAGTGGAATAATGGTACCAATACATAAAGAAATCATAAATAACGATATTAGAAGAAAATTTCTCAGTTTTCTAGAAATATGATTCATAATATTTCCTCAATAGAAGAATAATCATAAATAATCCTCATAAATGATCATATTGTTGAAAGAAACTCATACCACATTGAATAATTGAATCATACTCCCCATGTAAGAAACAAAAATTAAATAAATGTTAAAATATCCATAAAATATTTATATTCATGATATAACATGTCAAATGGTAGTATATAAACCTTTTAAAAGAATATAGGTGCATAACAATACATGTGTCTCAAAGAAGGAAAATTGATACAAAAGTACCTTACTAATATGGTAACATTAGAACCATAAAACCCTATGAAATTGAGATCATAAAATTTATATTTAAATACCCTTAAATTTGTGTATATGAATAATATAATATATTCACGGTATGTATATACACCACACAAATGAAATTAGTAGTGAATAAGGCATAAGTCACACGAAAATACAACTGAGATGATAAAACCCTTACCTTATGTCTTAACTCATGTTGTACTCATTAAAACCACATATATAATAAATATTAGTTTTTTTATACAAATATCAAAGAACTATATTACTATATATAAATTGGATACCTAGTTTTGGCCCTGCAAGACTTTGAAATATTTCTATATATTGTTATAGAGTTGTGCATTCAAACGTCATGCAATTCTGAGGCCTAGGGTGGACGGAATTAATTTTATAAAAATATTAATTATATTTTATACTATGAATGAAAAAAATATGGGATAACACTTGGATGGTAATCTATTTAAAAACTATGAGGGCATGGTTGAGTTTGGGATGTGTTGTTTACCCTAGGCGGGACCTAACTTTTATCGGAAAATGACTCTTGTGAAAAATGCCACGAATTGAAAATCATCATTTAAGATAATTAAAAATATCTATTTTATTACAATAACCAAATCAAATAACCTTTTTTTGGGGCCTCATATTGGAAATATGAGACCTCCATTGAGTTCAAAAGGGGGTGGTTTACCTAGGTGCTTCATAAAGTGAGTAGGCAAGGGTTGTCCAAATCCTGCACCCATTGACACACATTTTTTTATTAAGTATATAAATATAGATTAAGGGAGGGGTTAACCATTACACCAGATATAACTCCCCCCACCAACCATCTCCTCCCTCTCACTCACTCACTCTCTCTCTCATACTTCAATGATTCATGGGCATATTTTCGGTGGATCGCAGTAGAAGCACCCTCGACGCGTCACCAATGTCAAGAAAACCATTTTGAGGTAAAGTTCTTTTAGTTTATCACATCATCGGCATTCAACTCCAAAATCATGAATAGATTTTTTTTTTCATATCATTGTTTATATTTTCATCATTTATGGACACTACAACACGACCATCAAATCCCTGTTAAAAATTATTTTTGTTTGTCATGTTCTTTACCCGACTCTCTGGTTTATCAAAATTTATCTTTGGTCACATCAATTATTTGACGGTTTGAGGAGTGGATGACATGGAGATGAAGATATAATCATGAGATTCCCATAATGTTCTTTGAAACAATTCTTTGATGTCTGGTGTGGTCACGATGGCCTGCGGAAGGGTCCAACGGAGTAGAACTGCCGCCGATTGCTGGTGGTGTCGCAAGTCGGTGGCAGGCCATAATAGTAGGCCGTAGCGGTGGATGGCTTATATTGTTGTGAGGAAGAATCTATCTAGAGGCTAGGGTGGGTGACTAGCATGTTGTGCAGTAGGTGAGATCTCAATAGGCTAGCATTGAAGGGTACCTGTGGAGAGGGGTTAGGTAAGTGCTACAAGGTCGCGACTGGGGGGGGGTGGCGGAGACCCCTACGACGCAGGTCTGCCATGATGACACGGTATTAAGGAAGAAGACTGGAAGCTGGGCTGGTCAGTGTTGTTAGGTGGACCACTTGCCATGCAGGTAGAATGGGTTATCCAATGCGGGCTGGCCTAGGCGAGGAGCCAGTTGGACCGGGCCGGTGCAGCCATGATGGGACAGTTTAGACCTGGGAACTTCATGTTCCCATAACATTTGTTACATGATCCCAATTTACATGTCTTCTATGGAAGTGCGATCTTTGGGTCGAGTAAGACCATTTTAATTTGTTTGGGGAAATTTTATATTTCAATCTTGATGGCCGGTGGAGCAAAATTATCTCATTATTAATAATAATTAAATTATTATTATTCACGGTTCCTTATTTCAGACATAGTGCCTACATCCAAATTCTGATTGATGCGATGTCAGATGAAGTGTGACACTTATGTTTAGGTGAAATTTTGCAGACTACTTTCAGGTTTTCAAACCATGGACATGGCATGGGCCCCATGAGGGTCTTTTCACCCATGTCACCATAAAATGATGCTTTTCCACTTGGTATCCATTCTGGGTGAAGGAGTAGTAACTCCAACATGTTTTATAAGAGGATCATAGTGGCATGGTCCACATAATTGTTTTAGGGACCGATATATGGTCCCCATGAAATTTCGTTTAGGCGTAATTTGGTGCTGTGAAACTTTTCCATCTGATGTCTATTTTGGACAAAGGGATAATCAATCTCATGTGTTTTTTCATATGGATTACAATGGTGTGATCCTTTTGGATGCACATATGCTTATTCATGATCTCATTAATTGTGTATTAATGAAAGAAATATCAATGGAAGATCCTTTTAATATGTTCATGTTGGAACCAAGGTTGTTCTTTGGTAAAATAGTATTTTGGCTTGTGTTTGTTTTCAATCTACTTTGGGTTGATCATGGTTTGATTTTGTTATTTTCATTCCGTTAATGGAAGATTAGGGAGATTTCATGTAAAGGGGTCATACATTTTGATGCAAAAGTAGTACTGAAGGTGGCACCATTTTCCAGTGTTTTCCAAATTTTTGGGATTGAAAATCGGAAAATGGAGAAACATGTTTTTGGGAAAGGAAGGTGCATGAAATATTTTAAGTGTGCGTGAAATAGTAGTTTTTGCCTGAAATATTGAAGGTGTTTTTGGAACTTGCGTGCAAGACATGTTTTGGGATTAGAACATCGAAAAATGGCCAAGTCATGGAGTGCGCAGAAGATGATGTTGCGCGAAAGGGTTTGCACGTCCAATGTTAAGTCAAAAGGGGTTTTGTGTGTTTATGAAAAATCTTTCATGAAATGGCAATGAAAAATCACGATCTTTCACACAGGGTCATCAAGGGCCTATAAATACATGGCTAGACCCAAGGAAGACTCAAGAATATTTCCAATGAAAATATGGTTAATTAGCTATGCAAAATATTTGCGCACAAAAGATTGGAAGGGGGTCATTCTTGCATGCAAGGTGTTTCTTTAGTATGAAAATACTGAGAGAACTCTTTAGTATAGTTTCACAAAATATAAGTGTTGCATAGAATGTAGGTGTTGCACAAAAGTCATCTTTCGTGACAATTCCCAAATCTCGCACGCAAGTTGGGGTATTGCGCGTAAGTGTGGTATAATGCATCTGATAGGATTTTGATTATCTGGTTTGTGTGATCAGTGAATTCAAGTGCATCAATCCATTACTTCGATGTAATACATGTCTCATGCCAAAAATAGACAAATACTTCAATGAAAATCTATTGAAGAGACCTTCATGTTGATAAATTGAGTTTGACGTCTCTCAAGGCAGTGAGCTAGGGGGTGTCACCAGAAGTAATTCGAGGGATGCAGTGAGAATTCCCTAAAAATTTTTATGGGAAGTGTGCCTAGAACAGAGTGTCTGTGATTGAAACTTGTAATTCATAAAATATTGAAGATTAGTGTATTTTGGTACAACCAACACATTGTCATCATATGCTCCTTGGATGTATCCCTTTTCTATGAACCAAGTAAAAGTGTTATGTCTTCTACACTATTTATTTTGTTTGGGAGATTTAACAAGTTTCTATCAACATGGGAAAAATATCCACAACATTAACAAGAAAAATTTGACACCCTGATTCACCCCTCCCCTCTCAGGTTGTTCTAGGGTCCTTCAAGTGGTATCAGAGCAAGGTTACTTGTGTTTGATCTATCTTATATCGTCATGGAGAATTAAAACAGTGTTAGGGGGTCCCCCACTTTTATGGAAGTAATTTTCAGATTTGGAAATATAGAATGAGGTATCTTATAAGATCCCTTTTAATAGAAGCCCAATTTTCCACTGTGTATGGTATACATGATAATGATTCATCAGGGCTGGCTACGAATGATGAAAATAAGAAAATTCATGATGCAAATTATAAAGAACAGAATTATCTCACATTATTCCTTTCTGATCAGATCAATCTAAAGGTGACGAGTTTCATCTTAGAAAATACCCTGTGGGATAAACTTGAAAATATTTATGATGTAGATATAAAAGTGAAGGAGGAGAAACTAAAAGTCATGCATAATTGGTTTGACAATCTGAAGATGCATCCAGATGAGAATGCAAAAACATTATTCAATAAAATTACAAAAGTTATTAGAAAAATTAGGGGTCTAGGAAAATAAATCAAATACATTGACAATGTTATAAAAAATATTGAGAATTCTTACACCCCTATACAATGAAAATATGTCATCCCTTGAGGAAAGAGATTTTTCAAAACTTTCTCTAGATGATCTACTGATAAGCCTGGTGGTATATGAAATAAGAGTCAAACCAGAAGATGCTATAAATCGAGTGAGCAAGGAAATAGTGTTCAAATCCATATAGAAACTGAAAATTTCAAAACATAGTAGTGGTTAAATGAGGATGAAAAAGAAATTATTTCTCTCATTTCCAAGAAGACCCTGAAGGGAAAAGGTAAATTCAAAGGGAAGTTACCTCTAGCTTTCTTTCATTATAGAAAAGTTTGGAACATTTCCTTCAGTGCTTATGAAAGATCAACGATAAAGATAATGATGATGGAAACATTGAGAAGCCTCTAAAAGGTTTTTCAAAAAAGGATACTTCAAATCTAAAAAAAATTACTGAAAGAATAGTTTTTTTGTGATGAGAGAGATGATGATAATTAATTCTGTGAAGACGAAGAACTAGAATTTAAAACTAGAAACCTTGCTTCCATGATGTCCACAGTTGAACAATGAGAAGATAATGGTGGATATAATTAGTTGAAAACTAGTTCCAATACCATGTTGCAACATTAGGATGATATTAGTAGGCTTAAGATTAAATTTAGTAGTTGAAATAAGTCGAAATCAATTTTAAGAAATCAATGGAAGTTGTTGATCATCTCGAAGATGAAAGTAAAAGATTGGAAAAATTTGTGATGTACATTCTAAAATCCATGAAAGAAATTATAACGTAGGAGATCTGAAGCTAAGAATTGAAGAGTAGTAAAAATTCATCATTGAACTAAACTCCATACTAGAAGAAATGTCCAAGACTACTGAGGGTCTTAAAGGGGAAGTTGTTACTGCTAGGGGTAAAGTGAAGAGTGAATAAAATTCAATAGAATCAAAGAACCCAATGCAGTTTGGAAGTATCTCAAATACTGATCTATTGGAGAGAAAAAATGTGTCTCTAATGGAGTTGAAAATATTTTAAGTGATCAATGACCCGCTTCCATGGGAAATAGTGGAATCAGTTGTGAGGCAGAATCGTCAAACGATGCAAACAAAGGGGACCAAAATAAAGGCAAGATAAAAGTGGGTGATGGATAAATTTCACTTGAAGTGCTAAAAAAGAAACCTCCAATTCAATTTGAAAGAAGAACATAAGACTATACTCCAGCCTCTAGGAAAAAGGTGCACTCAAACTATTAACCCACATAATAAGTAAATATGATAAATAGAAGTGAGAAGACATTTCCTCTCATGAAGTGTTAGTTATGTGGATATTTGGTCCATACTATATATTATTTCAAAGAGGAAAGAAGCTATATGAATGGATATGATATGACTATTCAACAGAGGATAAAAAATTCATATCCTAATTCTTTTAGAAGAAATATTTTCTATTGATATTGTTTTCGTTGTTTTAACTTTTATCATAAGGCTATTGATTGTAGGCAGAGAAAGGACATGGACACCTCATACCGGTGTCCGAGACAAGTCAAATCCCATCAATGAGATAGTATTGCACTTACGAATAGGTTTTCTCCTCTCGAATAAGATTTTGACAATGAATAACTAATGTACACATAATAGAGAATTGAAATGCCTTCAATTTTATACACTCAATCCAATGACTAATGGAAAGAAAAGAAAAAAAATTGAGAAATCTAACCTAGTAGAGGTTTCCCTCAAAGATACAAAAAGTTACCACACCTGGATTATGGATAGCTGTTGTTAGTGTCATATGATATGTAATGTAGGCTTGTTAAAGAATACCAAAATGAGGGTTGATGGAACAGTATGGTTTGCTAATGATAGAGCTATGAAAATCAAAGATAGTGGACGTAATGAACTATCAAATGGTGAGCTAAATAAAACTAAAGTCCTTTATGTATATGTCTCACATCATAATCTTTTCAGTGTGAGTAATCTATGTGTCTTAGGACTTATAGTTACTTTTAATCAGAAAGGATGCACTATCAATGGAATGATAGGAAATTCACTTATGAAGGTATGCAGAACATATGGAAATCTATACCAGGTTGACAATAAAGAACACATTTGCTACATGAATATTGAGGAAGAAAATAACCCATGGAATCAGATATTGGTGAACATCAATCAACAATACACGGAGAAAATATAAAGATTGACAATTTTCATAGACATTCCCTACCTGTAGGGTGAACATGAAAAGTCTTGCGATTCATGTATTCAGAGGAAGATGGTATGTAGTTCATATCATACAATGAAGAAAACGACATCTCATCTTCTTAATATCATTCATACTGATGTATGTGGGCTGATAAATGTGGTTGAAACTCATGTAGAAATTTAATTCTACATTTTTATAGATGATTAAATTAGAATGGTATGTGTAATAGTTATTCATAGGAAACAAAAAGTGCTTATATGCCTTAAGACATGTCGGAAAATCTCCAAGAATTATACTGGAAGAACAATCAAAGTGTTGTGATCAGAAAATGGAGGCAAATACATGTACACTGAATTTGAAAATTACATGGAGAAGCATGGGATACAACATGAGGTAGATTCTGTGAGAACTCCACAACAACACGGAGCTGTTGAGCTTACGAATCGATAGGTGAAAAACATGGAAATAACTATTCTTATTGAGAGTTGTACTGCACGACATTATTGGAAATAGTCCATTCAAGATATAGTGTATATTCAAAATCGAACACGGATTTATATGGTTGAGACAAAGACACCTTATGATTTGTGGAATGGAAGGAAGCCCTCTCTGAAATACTTTTGTGTTTTTGAAAGTATGTGCTTCATTATAAATATTGAAGGAAATCAGGGGAAGTATGGTGAAAATGTAAATGAAGGAATTTTTCTTGGATACTTAATGAATTGAAAATCCTACAAGTGTTTCAACAAGATCTTAGGAAGGATTGTGGAAAGCAACGATGTTATGATCATTGAAGAGAAAACCAAAAAAAATTCAAGGACTTCATATGTTGATGTGATATAAAATGAATAAGATAGTGAACATGGAGTAAATGAAAATACCTAAATATAGGAAGGTGAACAAAACACTCAAGAGTCACATCATGATGTTGAATCAGAAGAATAATCTAAAGGAGCAATCCTTGGATGGAGGGAATATAGTTGAATCTCAAGGAAGGAATTGAAGAGAAGAAATTGATCAAATCAATATTATTTGAGATTGGACTACACCCACACAAACAAGAAGAATGAGGAGTAATAGACATTCTTCATTTCTATCAGTTGTGGAACCATCCTCATGTGAATAAGCGAAAAAGGATGAATCATGGGTGAATTCCATAAATGAAGAGTTAGATCAGATTGATAGGAATCAAACATGGGATCTAGTCAAGAGACCCACATGTCCAAATGTGATTGGTACAAAGTGGATTTTAAAGAAATTTTTTAATGAGAATGGAAGTTTTATCAGAAACATTTTATGACTAGTATTTAAATGATCTTCACAGATTGAAGTCATTGTTGTTGAAGAAAGCTTTGATCAAGTGGCCGTACTAGAGTCAATCAGGCCTTTTTATTCCATGGAAATACAGAGAGAATATAAATTATATAAAATAGATGTGAAGACAACATTCTTGAATGGTGTTCCTAATGAAGAAGTCTACATCAAACAACCAGTGGGTTTTCTTTTTATAACTGGTGAAACAATGGTTTATAAACTAAAGAATGATATTTATGTTTTAAAATAGGAACCATGAGCATAGTAATCTTGGTTTGATTCTTATCTCGAGATGCTGGAATTCAATAGATGGGGTGTATATCACAATATCTATTCGAAGAATTTTCCAAAAGAGCAGTTCATGGTTCTAGATTACATTGATGAAATTATATTTATTGGCTTCATGGAGAAATCAATGGATAAATTTTCCAATGGCATGAAATCTATATTAGAAATTTCAATGATTGGGGAGCTCAACTATTTCATGGGGATGCATGTGATTCAAAATAAATATTACACATTCATCTCTCAGGAAAATTATGCAAGAGAGCTGCGGAAGAAATTTAATATGCATTACTACAAACCAATGTCAACTCCAATTGCGGTTGGAACCAAACTTGGAAAGCATTAGGATGTGAACTCTGTAGATCCCACCATGTACAAGAGGATCATTGTGAGCCTGCTATACATGATAGAAACATGGACAAATATTGTCTTTACAACATGTCTAGTGGCATGCTTTCAGAGTAATCCAAAGGATGAACACATGGCAGCAGTAAAAAGAATCATGAGTTACATTCAAGGTACTTGTAATTCTAGGTTATACATTGCTGAAGGAAGGGATAGTGAATTAAAAACATTTTCTGACACTGACTAGGCTATTGATGTAGTGGATAGAAAGCCCATAAGTGGTGTAGAATTCTATATTGGGTTGAAATCTGTTGGATTCTTGAGCAAGAAACAATAAAGTACTTTACTTAATACTGATTAAGCTGAGTATATCTCTGCTAGACAGTCATGAACTCATCCACTATGTGTAAAGAAACAACTAACAAATATTTTTGATGAGGTGAAACAACCAATGGTAATTTATTGTGATAACAAGAGAACAATTGACCTTATGAAAAATCATGTTTAGTATTCTCGTACAAAAAATATTGAAATTAAATATCACTTTACCAAAGAAAAAGTTAAACAAGGTATGATAAAAGGGATCATGTGGGAACTGATGAGAAAGTGGCTGATATCCTGACCAAGCAACTATTAATAGCTATGTTTGAGAAACATCAGTTGAACCTTGGTGTTCAGCCACCTCCCAGTGCATAAGGAGGTTCCGAAGTTCCACTCTCTTATGTTTTTTTAACTATTTCAATCTGTTTTATGTTAGCGTTGCAGGTTTATGGGGGAGATACGAACCAAGGGATTATGTTCTGATCTCTACAATGGATTATTATCAGTCTTTTGGTTTATTTACAATGGGGGATAATGAATAAATTCAGGACATGTGATGGACATGTAATGATTCTGTGACTTGATGAGAACACCAAGTTAGGAGGAGAAGGAATAATCTACGAGCATGAATAAGAACCCAATTCATGCTTCCCCTCTTGTTTTCTACACCATGAATTTCTCATTTAGACATAGAATGTTGGATGAGTTTCTTCTTGTCTTTCATGTATTGATAGTGGATGGTCATCTACTGAATTTACTTGGAGATTTCCAAAAAACCCAAAGGGGAAGATTGTTGGAACAAACGATTTTCATTGCTGAAAAAGGAGTTTGGTTTATGTTTGTTGTTAAGATGCTTTAGGTTGATCATGGTTTGTTTTTTGTTATCATACCATTAACTAAATATTTGGGAGTTCACATGAAAAGGGGTCATACAGTTTGATCTGAATGCAGTATTGAAGGTGGCGTCATTGTCCACTATTTGCCAAAGTTTTGGGGATGAAAATCAGAAAACGGAGAAACATGTTTTTGGAAAAGGTAGGTGCACGAAACATTTGAAGTGTGCAAAAAATTTTATTTTCATCACAAAATATTGAAGGTATTTTTGGAAATTTTTCACAAGACATATTTTGGGATCAAAGCGTCAAAAAATGGAAATTTCCTGGAGTGTACGGAAGATGATGTTGCGCTAAAGGTTTTGCACGCACAATACGACATCAAAAGGGGTTTTGAAAATTTTTGAAGAATCATTCATGCACTAGAAAAGACATGTCGGGATATTTCGAACAGGTTCATCAAATGCCTATAAATATGTGGCTACCCCCAAGGACGACTCAAGAAATTTTCCAATGAAAAACTGGTTAATTAGCCACGCGAAATATTTTCACGCGAAAGATTGGAAGAGATTAGTGTTTCGTGAAAGGTGTTCCTTTAGTCTCAAAATACAAAGATAACACTTTGGTGTTTTTACACAAAAGATAAGGGTTGTACAGAAAGTAGGTGTTTCATAAAAGTCATCTTTCATGAAAATTCCCAAATCTTGTGTGCAAGTTGGGGTATTCCGCATAAGTGTGGTGTTATGCGTCTAAAGGGCTTTTGATTATCCGGTGTGTGTGGTCAGTGATTTCAAGTGAATCAATCTAGGACATCGATGCAGCCTTTCTCTCATTATGAACAGAGACAAAGACTACAATGAAAATCTATTGATGATACCTTCATGTCGATAAACAGGGTTTGACTTCCCTCAAGGCAGTGAGCTAGGGAGAGTCGACAAAAGTGATCTGTGGTATACAGTTATCTTTCACTGATCCTCCATAAGGGATGTGTGCCTAGAATAGAGTGTCTGTGACCGAACCTTGTAATTCATAAACTAATAAAGATTAGTGGATTTTGGTTCAACCAACACACTGTCAGCATATTCTCTATAGACGTATCCATTTTTGGAGAACCAAGTAAATGGGTTGTGTCTTCTACATGATTTCTTATGTTTGGAAGATTTAAAAAGTTCATACCAACGTGGGAAAAAGATCCAAAACTTTATGAAGAAAAATTTAACACCATGATTCTCCCCTCCCATATCAGGGTGTTCTGGGTTCCTTCAGTTCTGATACTAACACTCAAACTAGTGGTGTTTGACAATAGCAAAAGATATGCGATGATATCAGAGTTTTACGAGTGGTACACCCATGATACACTAGGGTGTAGGTCCTCAATTTCATCAAAGTGGAACCCCCCATCGGCATTGTTTTAGGTCCTCTACCAAACTTGTAAGTGTATCCCCCCCTCGCATAAGGGTGTGGGTCCTTGATGGCCTAGAGTGGTACCCCTAAATGCATTTGGGTGTTGTTCCTCAAAAACGGCTACTAGAGTGGTACCCTCCTGAAGTATTATGTCACATGTACTCTACAACGGGTTGCACCTTCCAATGACGTATCTATGAAAATACACACTTTTTCGTTTCCCTAGGAATCACAATAAAGAGGGGCTCTTTTCCCACTGATATGCATTCTTGTGACCCGACCTAAAACTGTATGGGTGAGTCAGTGCCACCCAAAAAGGATATTATCAAGGTGCGGTGATTGAGCCCCTTTGACTAGTGACTCTTAGGAAAACAAGGGGGATACTAGGAATCGATGGTGGATACTTATAATACTATTCACTACTCACTTTTTTGGGATCATTTGTGTAATGGAGATCTCCTTACTCTCTTGTTTTGGTATTCATTGACTGAGAATATATATATATATAAGTACACCCTATTTCTGTACCCACTGCTTAGGTTCGGTTTTCTTCCTTCTATGAGGGGCTAAGACACGTGGTGTATACCATTGGATTTTTGTGTCTAGATTCTCATGGTTAGAAGATTCGACTCTCCTATTAT
The DNA here is from genome assembly GCA_963277665.1 of Viscum album. Classification (NCBI taxonomy): domain Eukaryota; kingdom Viridiplantae; phylum Streptophyta; class Magnoliopsida; order Santalales; family Viscaceae; genus Viscum; species Viscum album. The sequence goes on from OY728130.1 coordinate 1,630,540,372, forward strand.
AGGTCGAAAAGTCCCGATGAGAATTTCACCTTCTCCCCATGTACAGATCCTTGTGTTTGTATATTTTTACATTCACATGATGGGTTGATATGCACTCTTTTATAATACTTTATTCCCCTTCTTTTCCTTTTCAGTATACCTCTTACTAATCCATTGGGCCTTTGGGGAACCCTAATAGGTATAGTTATACTCACCCTTACTTGTGCTTTCCCTGCACATGGTGTGACCTTGTAGATGACAGATATGTATGATCGGGACTTTTGGGAATTCAGGCACACATGGAGCTTGGATCGTGTGTAGTGGTCCCTTTGAGATCCTAGAGTATATTTCTCTCAGTGTTATATTTTTTCTACGTTTTCTATCAGGTCAAGACACTACTCTGGTTCGGCTTGTACTTTTACCTATTACTTTCTAGTTTACTTTACCGTTGTTATACTCTATAGTAGTACATGAATTCCTAGTTTATTTATAGAAATTTTGTATCCTTCTTTATTTATTGTTTTTCCTTTCCCTATGTTTTTTCATCGAGGGGATGTGTGTGTGTACATGCACATGGGCAGAGGAATCCCCGATTAATTTGGGCCTTTAGTACTTGTCGCCACCCCTGGCCTATGAAGACGGGCTTGGGGGAGTTTCGTCTCAATCCCCTGCATGGGTTGGGTTGTGAAAATGTGCTATCAGATAAAGTTCATTTCATGGGATGTTTTTCATATGTTTTCCCTTTATAAAAGGATTGGTTGGGTTTGAGTAAATAGTGTTGAATTGTCTTGAGAGTTTATCTCATGCCAGGGAGTCTAGTTATGGTACGAGTGGGAGAAGTATCCATTCACCAGTACACAAATTACCCACATGTTCACTCGGCACCCTGATATACGTGTTGTAGGGAAAATGGTACATGCATTAAATAGGATTTAGTCTTTGAATTTACATTTCGAATTAGCTCCCAATTTTTGTTAGTGTAATATATATATATATATATATATATATATCTTTGTGTTTGTGTGTGTTTTCTCATCTGACCACGATACTCCTTGATAATTTTAAGGATGCCTCTGTGATGATAGCCAGCCAGGTTACCCACTCCAGTTCATGACAACGATCTTGCGAGTGATGATGCATCAATTTTGGGACCATCAGGTGATCCCCATCCAATAGGTGGACCAGTAGCAGCACCTCCACCAGTAGAGTAGTATATAGTTCTGACAGCATAGGACGAATATGAGCATAGGGTGAGTGAACTTCGTGAGTTCTAGCACCATATGCCCCAATGTTTCTGTGGTGAGCTAGATCCCCAAGTTAATGAGGATTGGTTATAGTTGGTGGACTTCCATTTTTGTCTTGTAAGGACATCAAAGGATCATATGGTGGATCTGGTATCCATCCCTTTTCATGGGATAGTCGGGCATTGGTGGATCCTAGTTACATAGACCCACGATGAGTCGGCTCTCTTGTGGGATAACTTTTAGAAGATCTTCTAGGAGGAGAACGTCCCCTCATGCCAATGGTCTATTAGGATTGAAGAGCTTATGGAGAAAAAAATGGAGGGAATATTGTGGTAGAGTACTCAGCTAGGATCTTTAATCTAACTCAATACTCATTGAATATGATCTGTGACAGTTACTTCCTGGCATGAAATTTTGAGCGGGGTCTTCACAGGGAGATTCGTGCGATTATAGTGCCTCTATGCTTTCCCACCATTATAGGGGGGCTGGAGCAGGTGCTTCTGATAGAGATATTCCAATCATTGGGGTTCCAGTTGATTGGGAATGGAAATGGCCACATTAGAGCGCATTCTTCTATGGTATTAGGTATATATATGTTAGAAGGGCTGCGATGTTGGTGGCCTCCCCATGACTGGGCTCGGACGTCTGATCAGGCAGCACTAGGGCAGCATAGAACAACAGGTTAGCCCAGAGAGGGTCAGTGATACACTTGTGTTCGGAAAGTCCACAAGTCCTGAGACTACCTGATGAGATCTGAGGAGCACTTCAGACAGTCAGTAGATGGACTACCATGGAAGAGGTAGCATCGTGACAAGGGATCCACAAGCAAAGACGGGGTGGTCCCTAGAGAGGCAGTGCTATTAGGGGAGTAGGAGAACCCTGAGGTGGGGGATGGCGCTACAATATCCTACCACCACCACCACTGGGTGGCCCCCACTAGTCTCAGTGAGCTGGAGGTTGGGGCCATAAACAATTGTATGATATGGGTGTCCATTATCATCTAGCACAAGAGATGATCCAAGGTACACTATGTGTTTACATTACACTTGCTTTGGTACGGTAATACAGTGGTTCCAGTCACTTTTTTATATTGTTACTCCTAGTAATTGAGTTAGATCTCTTAATAGAGTCACTGGCATAACATCTCAGCCTTGAGGATCTTACGATATGTGCTTCATCTGTGACTTTTATCTACCGGTTGTGTGAACTATCGTTTGGAGGAAAGAGGTTCATGTGGGATCTACTTGTCATCATGATGGAACCTTAAGACGTCATTATAGGCATGAATTGTATTTTCCTGGTTCATGCCCATATTTACTATTGCCACATGCAAGTTAGATGTCTGCACATTGATGGGGTGAGGATTACCTTTCTCAGTGAATGAAACCATATGGAAGGACAAGAAGGTGATATGAATAGGAGACAAAATCTTTTTTTCACATTAGTTGGAAATCATCACCCTTGTGGAAGTAGACTCTTTGTGCATCTAGATTCCTACAGTTGTAGAGGACTATATGGATGCCATTCTCGAGGATGTCTGGGGGCTACCTTTGAGGCAAGAGATAGAGTTTTTCATTAACTTGTGTCCAGGGACTTGCATGATATCTTCTCTAGAATATCAGTCGGCACCCATAGAGCACCGAGAGCTACGATTATATTTCTAGGACCTTCATGAGAATGGTTTCATTTGGCCTAGTGTCTCTCCCTAGGTATCTTATGATTTTTTTGTGAAGAATGAATATTGGAGTCTACAGCTTTCTGTGGATTATCATTATCTAAATCAATCTATGATAAAGAACAATTTCCCTTTTCTGAGGATTGATGACCTCTTAAAACATTTACGAGGTCTAATGTGGTTCTCCAAGTTTGATATTAGATATGTCTACCACCAGCAATAGGATTGTGAGGCTGACATTCCGAAGTTGGACTTCTGATGTCGCTATGGGAATTATGAGTTCCTAGTGATTCCCTTTGGAATGACGAGTGCCCTTGTTATTTTCATGGCTTGAAGAACCAGATATTCTAGTCATACCTGGACTGGTTTGTTGTCGTCTTCATTGATGACATACTAATATACTCTATTATATATGACGATCACATAGAGAAGTTGAGGATGGTTCATGACTTACATTGGGAGAACCAGTATTATGGGAAGCTCATGAAGTGTCAGTTCTGGATTCATGAGGTTAACATTCTGGAGTATTTCATTTTGGGATAAATTTTATCTATTGATCCAATAAAGGTATAGACAACACATTCTTCGGATCCACCTAAGAGTATGACAGTGGTGTAGAGATTACTTGGATTGGCATGATACTACAAGATGTTTTTGGAATACTTATTTAGGATCGATGCCCCTTTGACCACTCCGACGTGGAAGGGATAGTTGTTTACATGGTCTGAGCAGTGAAAAAGGGCCTTCAAGGATTTGAAGTAGAGACTGATGAGCACTCCAATTTTAAGGCTACAAGCGGAGGGTGTTGAGTTTGTGGAGTATTGAAATGCCTCAAGAGATGGGCTCGATTGCATGTTGATGCCACATTGGGTGGTCATCACATAATGGTTTAGGAAGTTGAGACCCCATAAGTAGAACTATGTGACACATGACATAGAGATGGTTTTGGTGGTCTTCTCTTTGAGGATGTGGAGACACTACCTTATGGGTGAGCATTTTGGGGTCTGCTCATACCACCCGAGCCTTAGGTACATCTTCACTCATAGGGATCTAAACCTGAGATAGTGATGTTGGTTGGAGTTCCTATATGACTATGCCTTCAATATAGTTTATACTATAGTGAAGGGAAACAATGTAGAAGATGACCTTAGCCGGAAGTACTAGTCTCACATTGTGAAGGAAGCTTCAGAGCAATTGGCTTCTGTATATCTGGCCCTGGTGAAGAAGGAGGGTACACCATTCCTACAGTTTAAGGTATTGAAATTATCACTCCTTGAGCGTGTGAGTGGGTCTCGATTGGGATACAACGAATGTGAGGTTCTTCTTGGCCAGATATCCACTAGTGACACATCAGATGGATATTCTGAAGGATGGAATCATGAGGTCATATTCCATGGGAGATCTGTTGTACCAGAAGAGATATGGGAGGATGATATGTAGGAGTTCTACACTTCTCCCATAGTTTTACATCTCCTTGTGGTGAAGATGTTCATGGAACTTCAGCGGTCGTTTTGGTGGTCTAACATGAGATAAAGAGTATCTTAGATCATCTCATGATGCCTTACTGGTTAGTAATTGATGTCTGAGCATCAGGTTCTAGTAGGATTGTTGTATCCCCTTGAGATCCTGAAGTGGTAGTGGGATGAAATATCCATGGACTTCATCACAGGCTCCCATGCATGGTGAAGGGTCATGACACTTTTTGTGTTGTAGTGGACCGACACACAATGTTGGCAGACTTCCATTCCCTTAGGGAGTAGGGTTTTGTGGAGATTATGCGGTAGCTATATGTCTGGGAGGGTTTCCACCTTCTTGGGGTACCCTCAACGATTGCCTCCATCCATGAAATACAGTTTACGTCATGGTTGTAGAGAGGCTATAAAGAGGCATTCAAGACCAAGTTGCGGATGAGTACAACTTTTCACCCCCAGACTAATGGGTAGACTGAGCACACTATCTAGTGTGTGAGGATATGATCCAAGATTTTTTGTTATATTTTTTCTAAAACATGGATGACCACATACCTTTGGTAGAGTTTCTGTACAACAACAGTTACCACTCTACCATCATCATGGAATCTTTTTAGTCCCTCTATGGGAGACCCTACAAGTCACCTTTGTGCTGGACAGAGATTGGGGAGTCATCCCTCCTTGGCCCAGAGTTGGTAAAGGTGATGGGATAGAAGGTCCAGGTCATCCTTGAGATGATGAGGATGACCTCGAGAAGACAGAAGTCATACATAGAACATCATTGTAGGCCTTTAGAGTTAGATCAGAGAGACCATTTCTTCTATAGATTAACCCCATGATGTGGTATAATGAGGTTTAGCTGGGGATGTAAGCTATTCATAAGGTTTATCAGGTTGTTTTAGATCATGAGGATGGTTGGTGAGGTTGGATACCACCTCCAATACAACAAACTAATCGTATAGCTTCAGGTTTTTTTACCAAGCGGCAGTTTAAACCACTACTATATGGTTATGCAATATTTTCAAAAACCACCACTAAAATTGCTATCGGCAATCAAAAGGTGGTGGTTTCGTCCATTTAGCAGTGGTTTCAAGAATGTGTCACATAATATTTTTTAGCGGTTTTGATCTTTTAGTGGTAGATTTTACTTAATAAAATAACTGGGATTTAGCAGTGGTTTTCAACCACCACTAATGTCTATCATTTTTTACTCAAAAACCCCCACCAATATGGATAAGACCACCTAAAGGAATTTTTTATCATATTTAGCAGAAGTTTTAACCACTTCCCCTAAAACCATAATGTAGTAGTGATTTAAACCACCATAGAAAAATACATTCTCTAGGAATGGTTTAAATTGTCACTATATCATGAATTAAAAAAAACAAGCTGCACGTTCTGCAGCCCCAGAACCTGCAGCCATAACAAAAAAAATAGTGGCACTCACATTTTAACTAGATCATCAAATATATCATCAACTTATAAGGAAAACAACAGGTTAAAACTAAAGAATAAACATACAATTATTCATAGAAAAACATAAATAATCAACACATTATCCAAGGAAAACAACACATTGAAAGAACTAATACATTTCTCAATACATTGAAAGAATTAAAAAAACACGACATATTAAAAGAATCAATCTATATGTAAAAGAGATACAAGCAACTAAAAATTATATATGATCATAAAAAAATTTCAATATCCATATCTAGTTAAAACATGGAATATATACACATGGTTGTTAAACACATACATAAGGAACCCATTGTCCCAATATCTTCTAAAATATAAGAACAAGATAAAAAAATACCCACGATGGACATATAGATACATGAACAAACACTCTCCAATAATCATTTCCCAATGATGAACTCTTCTCATCACCCTCTTCATCACTATCTCGACTTCCTTCTACTGGAACCTATATGAGAATTATATTGAAAATTAAACAATGTGGATTATTTATATTTAAACCTAAAATCAATAAAATTTTGTAATCTAAATGATTTTGAATTTGTGTGATTTACCTTCCCACCACTATTATTCACATTCAATACTCATTTGTCTGCCAAAGACCTTAGATGGTAAAAGTCCCAAACCCATCAGCACACTCAACCACGATGCTCCTTCCCAACGACTTTACCAACTAGGTCTTCCTGGGAGACTGAGTTGGAATGTGTGGGATTGACATCACATAGTTATTTAATTTTTACGTATAAATAAAATATCAATCATATTAGAGGAAATATATATTAACATAGTGAAAACTAATAATAATTTATTATAATGAAAAATTAATTCATACCCCAACTTCATTGGCAATCTCATTAACAAAACTCTCGTCGTATTTTTTATGAACATTCAACCACACTTCTGTCTGGGATGATTGGTTGCCTAAAATCGGTGACTGCATTAAAATATATATATAAAAACAATTGATATATTGAACATATACCATTTTATAATAAATATATAAACAAATGAAAATATTACCAGAGTTGATCAACTTCTAGAAAAACTCTTTGACCCTGTAGTGTGAGTATAACATTTCCTCAGTATTCCTGTCATTTAATCAAATAAAATTCAGTTCTGAACATATATTTTGAAAAAAAACATGCATAAATAAATTAAAAATGATAACATATGAACATTAATAAAAAAATATACATAAAAATGATAATGAATGACTTCACAAATGACATAAATGTTTGATAAACGAAGGGATACATGCACATACAATCATTTTCTCCTTCAACCATGTTGGTTTCATGATCCATCGTTGCATTATCTAATTCATCCACTCTTGCAAGACTAATATTTTCATTATAATGATGGAAAAATAAGTCCACTTCTTATTGTAGATTGGATTCAATGTTTGAGGTCAAATCTTCCACTTCATCACCCATATCATACAGGTCTCTTAATTTTATGTGTGAAACTACACTCCACCCTTCACCAAATCCATCTTTCACATAATATACCATTTTATATTGCAATTATAAAATATAAAAATCATATAGTTTATAGTCACCAACATCCATCAAGTTATAGATGTTCACAAAAGTAAATAGAAAGGATTCTCTTTTAACTCCCCTGATAATATCCACCCGATTGCATTTGAATAAAACAAATGATAAATTTCCATGGTAGTTTAATTCGATAATATCACTCAAATTTCCATAGTATTCAACTTTATAAAAATATCAATATTCCACTATTATGTGTTTTCAAACCCAATTTCCAATCAACTGTACAAAATCTAAAGCCATTCATGTTGTAAGTGTCAAGATTTCTAGCTTGTTTTAGAGGACCTCAAGCAAGAAACTTCAAATCTTTTGAAAAATCCACTCGAGTATCAGTATTCATGATCTAAAAAAAATATACATTATTATATTTAAAAAATATATGTATAAACCTAATATATATATTGATTTAAATATTTATGAACTTACACGTCTTTCGAACCATTATACAATCTCTTTATTAACATCTTTTGCTATATCTTTCTCATTTAATGTTCATCCTCTCATTCGTCTCCTTATTTTAATCCTTAACTCTTAAATAAATAGATATGAATTTTCACCATTCAGTATCACATATCAATGTTCTTGTAATAATTATATTTATTTTAGAGTATCATTTGAGCTCCTCCCAAATGATTAGCCAATAGAAATAAAGATTTGTTATTTCCCATGTATTTCTGATTGAATCGATGTGTTACCAACATGTCCAACTATAATGAATATTGTCTCAATATCATCCAAGTATTTATAACTAATGGTTAGACACTCTGGAAAATAGCCTTCAAAAATAGATCTTTCACGTTGAGTTTCATTTTTCACATAGGATTTCAAATGCCTAATATATCTGTGAAATAAAATAAAAAACATAAATATGTATTTAATTAACTTCCATTAATTTTTTAGTAATTTGAAAAAAAATATAAATAACGTACCTCTCAATTGGATACATCCATCGATAATGTTTAGGGCCCCCTAATTTAGCTTCCTTAACCAACTGCATATTTAAATGCATAATGAGAGTAAAAAATAACGGAGGAAAGATAACCTTTATAGCATAATGTTTTAATACAAATATCTTCTAAAAGTTGTCAATATGAAATGGATGCAGATTTTCTCACATAGTTTTCAGAAAAATGTATATAATTGGAGTAAAAAAGAAGTAACCTTTTCAGGTAATAATGTACGCAATGCCAATGGAACTAACTACTGTAACAAAATATGTGAATCATGCCTTTTCAATCTAGGTATCCTATAATTCATTAAGACAACACACCATGAGATGTTACATGAATACCCATAAGAGACCTTTATATGTTTCAAAATTAGATGGAATGTATCTTTATCCCTATTTTTCATTTCAAAAATTTCCGGATCATACATTCCATTTTCATCTAGCCAGAGATCAATCTTTATGTTCAACACTTGTATGTATTTCTGACTATTGAGATGATCCATCGAATTTCCATGATCATTAAGCAATTTCAATTTAAAATTTCCCAAAACATTATTCTCAATATGCATCACATCCAAATTATTCTAGAACAAATTAAATTCTCAATACAGAAGTTTGAAGAATATATTTTTTTTCTTCAAATGTTTCATTCCAATTTCACTTGATGATGCACTTCAGACTCGCTTCCCACTATAATTCAAATGATGCACCTTCCACAATTTTATTTCAATATTTAAAAGTTTTTTCAATATTACAAAACCTGGTAACATCTTTGGAGGTGGTCTACAATCAATGAAACCATTGAATTTTGACTTGTTTAGCAGAAATCTTGGAGATGAATCAAGAAATCTTCAATGACACAAAAAGCACCATTTTCAACTATGAGGTAGTCTCGCAGGAACAAAATCAAAGTTTCAAACAGTATAATCCAAACATGTGTATGTGTTATAGGTAGATAAATTCCCATGTTCAGTGATGTCATTAATGGTTCACATTAGAGCATCTTTCATTTTGAACATTGTACTAGAAGATTCATCAATGTCTCAACATAGTTGCTCTATAACACCTATAATTCTTCAATTAAAGGCTGAAATTACACATCAAAATCATTTCGAGGCATTTTTTTCTAGGAATAATCATCAAAATTATAAAATACATTTGTTTCATACAATCCATGATGGTAGATTGTAAGGGATCAAAACAACCAACCAAATTCTATAACAGGTAATTAAAGACCCAAATGGGGTGAATCCATTGGCAGCCAATCCCAATAGAACATTCCTAGGATCATATGAGAAATCTAGATGTAATAAATCAAGTTTTGTCCATGGTTTTGAATCTTTTTGATGTTGCATTAAACCATCATTGTTGTTATCTAATGAATTACACTTCATGTGTTTGGTTGTTTTTTATGACATTAATAATCTTTTCAATCGAGTCTTTAAATAAAATTAACACAAAACCATTGTATGTGTGTTAATTTTCTTCTTCTTCATGGTAGTATATTGATTCAGACATCCAACATCACCTATAGACTTCCATCTTGAGGAAGAACATTCCTTGAAATCATGTCTTCTTGAATCCTCTCCCCAATAAAGCATACAATCATTGGTACATGCATGAATTTTTTTATAATTCAGACCAATCTTTTTAACAAATTTTTACATGTCATAAAAATAATATGGGATCATTGCTTTAGGAAATGAATCACGAAACAATTCAAATATCATGGAAATTTCCTTATTTTTATGTCCACATAGGCATTTGATATGTTAGAAATTCAGAAGATAAGAATGTTATGAATATTTTAAAACATCCACTATATAACTCTTGATTTACGTCTTCAACTAAACCATGAAATGCATTTTTCTTCTCAATGAAGTTTTCTCTTACAATAGTCTCCACATAGTCAAGAGGTGGATCGAATTATTTGTTATAATATTGATATGGTTGTCCTACAGTACTAAAAACATCATTTGTCACGTTACTATTTGTAGCACACTTAACTGGTTGTTCTGATATGTTTTTCTATTGATGTTAGTGTCTTGCAATGCCGAATGCATCATTTATATTGATTTTCATTTCATTTTCCTTTTTCGATGAAGCTGGGAGTTCATTTTATAGACTAACATTAGTTCCCAACCTTTATATAATGTTCAATTATTCATGAAAAATCCAAAAAAAATAATAAGTAGGGAATTTCATCAATATCATGTGTTCATAAAATTAATTTTTTTTGACCATATTCTAAATTTACATTTCAGACATGGAAATCTTACTCTCTGATCAATAGATCGACTGGAAATTGAAAAATAAGAAAATTCTTCTAAACACTTTGCATACTAAGGTTTGTTCATTAGTAATGTGATTATAATTTTATCCATATATATCAAAATGTGCCTACACATTATGAATAAAATTTAAAACACATAACTATTACTAAATAGGAAAAGAGATTCATATAAAATTTTTGAAAAAATATCAATATGTTAAATAACCATACACAAACTTTTACTGGAACTTCTGAAAAATAATAAAACTATTTGTACCATTTAAATATGTTGATGAAGAAGCTTGCGTAGAGTAGTGAACTTAGACCCTTATTTAATTGATACAGAACATGGAAATATAGGGCTACTAGAAATGCCTCAACCAATCAGTATAATGAATCCAAGATATTCTAAATGTATTTCTTATTATTTATCTACTTCTATTCATAGCTTCTATTTATAGACAAAACAGAAATGGATAACATTCTTTATAAATCCATTGAATCTTCTATACACTGGTGTTTCTTAATTATTCATCATACATTTAAAACAAAATAAAACGTGAAATACATAGAATATACCAGAAATATAAAATAAAATCATAGTCAATAAATAAGGTTAATAATATATTTCCATAAACCAAGAACATCCTTTTCCAGTAAGAAAAATGATTGATCCATGGATTACCAACTATGATAAATCTATTTAGACGAAAACATCATGTTTTATTCATTTATTTTAGAAAAAACCCTCATTGAAATCTCATCAAACATGAAACATGCATATAATTACATTTGAAATAAAAATAACTTATCATTTTGAATTCTTTTTATTTTTCCATAAGGAAGACATGGGAAAGTAGTGTTTTTCCTTGATAAAACCATTCCAAGTATCCTATAAATTATTCTTTCTAGTAAATAAGAATAATTGTAAAAATAACATCATTAAAATAAATCCCAATTAAAAGGAAGGGTATAGCTACACCTTCCTCAATGAACCAAATCACATCTCCTTCGATGAATAATAGAATATTAGGTCACAGGGGGAACTTCACAATACTTAGAAAACAGAAAACCCCCCATTTAAGACATCCCTAGAAAAAAGGTTCAAACACCATGGTTTTTAGTGTTAGAGAATATGTGATAACCAATGAAGAAATAAATATAATAAGGAAGGATAATAGTGAAGAGACCATCACCATATTATTTGAACGAGAAACCACTAATAAATCACCTATATTACACAATGAAAGGATATGAGAGGGATATATTTGTTAGGGGTAAGTCTCATGAAATTCATGTATAATGTGGAGAAAAAAATTAGGGAAAATTAAATAAATTATTTAAAAAATTAAAAACTAAAAACTAAAAAAAGACCCCCTTTCAAGTTGGTTTCTTTGTTTACCTACCCAATTTACTTTTATGGTTAACAAAATAATGTGGAAACCTTAAATATTTGAAAAGTATAAAATTTATTTTATTTTTCATCCCAAAACAATATAAACATAAGATAATATATAATCTAATAAATTTATACACATAAAAGTGAGAATATGGTGTTTTAACTGTGCATGTTATACTCACACTATATATCCACCGTTTTGGTGTATATAGAGTTTGTATTAGTTTAATTTATTAATGGAAAGGTTCCTCTATGAGGTATTGGGATTATTTTATATTTTTTTTGTGGTTTTGGAGGAGGTGGAAGGGTGGTAGATACCCCTTATTCACATAGTGATGAGTTACAATGGTTCAATTTTTGGTCATTTCTGGTCATTTATTTTGGTATCTCGTGTATATTCATCCTAATAGTCTTACCATAACATTTCATACTTTCATTTAGAATTATTTATAAACACGTTGTTTTATATATTAATTTTCCTTGTTGTTTTCATTTGGTTTTGAGTTGTTATGACATGTTTGGATATATGTTATTTCAAAACTTCTTATCATGTATGTATAACCCATCAATTTAATGGAAGGTTATCCTGAGTATTAAGGTGCAACCCACATTCCTTGTATAATATTTTATTAGGTGAAATGTTTCACAATAGAGTATGATTGATTCTCAAGACCTAATTTCTATCTCAAGTAGATCAAGAATTCACTTTCAGCCTTATAGTGGGATGAATCATGGATTTAGAGGGGGAATCTTGGGCTGGTTTATTAAATGTGGGATACTGAAACATATTCCATTCTACCTCTCTATTAGAGGAACTTCTAGTGTGGATTTCCAATTTAAACCTATTATCAAATACTCTAAGATCATTTATTATTCAATAACTCTATTTAGAACTTTCCAGTATAACATAAAATTCGATTATAAAATTGACCTCATAGATTTTTGAAGTATTATAAAGACTTGGATTTAATCCATTATAAAATCTATCAATATTAATTTCTAGATCAATGAAAAATCTAAACTCAAACCTTTATAACTATTTAAATTTAACTTCATATATCATTGTGGATACGTTATTCTTCTACTTTAGTTCAAGGAAATTTCAACTCATATTGATTTTTAAATTTTTAGGGAAATATTTCTCAAGAAATAACCTCATGAACTCACACTATAACCTAGATTAAATTTCTTCTTCATTATTAATATTATTTGTTAATTCACACCATTGACCAAAATTTCCTTCAAGATGATAAATTGATTAAAAAAATTCATTTTTTCAAAGTGTTCCCCTATATTAAATATATTTTCCAGTAATGAAACCCACCATTAAACTATAATTAGATCCATGGGCCCATAAAATAAAATAGGTTATTTCCACATGTCAATTCCATGTTAAAGTAGGACTTTCCATATGGTTACAGTTATTATCTATAAATTTATTCATTGTGTTAGCACAACCCTGATGTTTTCAATATTAGAACCCATGAATTCTTTTAAACATATGGATAATCATTACATTGGATATTGTATCCAACACATATGGAATTCATATCAGTTCATTTGTTTCGTCCATCCATCATAGAAATTTTAAAAAAATAATTAGGATGAAATTAATAAAAGTAAATTTGTGTATATAAATCTATCCCCATACACTTATGCTAGCTCCATAGAACTAATGGTTTTCTCCAAGGGTTTTCATACCAATTACCTGATGTTCTATGGTGATCCGATTCGTAATACTATGAAGGGGTTTCAATTAATATTACTAATTATTTAAAATTTTCTTTCTAAATAATCATATTTAACTTGTTAAAGTTAAGAACCTCTTGACATTACAAACTATCACTTACTTGTTTCCGAAAATATAAACATGAACACAAGGAACACATGTTTTTACAAGGTTCCCCCCTCATGTGAGTGACTTTTTCCCTACTATTCCCAAGTTAATTCTAAGATCTAGATGTATCAATAATGTAATAATGTGATTACAGTGGGGTATGTATCATCCTTAACATAAATCCAATCCCTAATAAAATATTCTCTTCCCTTTCTTGATACCAATTCTGTCTGGTTTAAAATTTTGTAAAAATTCGAAATTAAAATACCTTTCATGCTATTTCATATAATTCAACAAAAAATATAGATCCTCTATTTGAGCATTCATAATACTCAAAATAAATTCAACCTCCATCCTAATTTATGAACATGATGTACAAATGATTTTATAATCATTTTTAAATTTCTATTCTTACTTAATTACTCATAAAACACTATTCTTAAAATTCATTTCTTATTATTTATATCTAAAAAGACCGTGATGATATTTTCAAATATTAAAAATTAGAATGTATATGAATATTAGTTACAAAATGATCTCTATATTTGAAACAATTCAAAATGATAATCGTGAAATCATTTATTTTGGACACCATAATTAGAGTCAATAATATTATTTTTTGAATCTCTAGAACTATCACACAAAGATCATAAAAGAAATTCTACGAATATATATTTAAAGAACAACTACAATCACCTTTAGGAATATAAAAATCATACAACAGAGGGGTGGAGAGGCTTAGGACCAGTGGTGAGAAGCGGCAAGGCTTGGTACCGGTGGCTTGGCGCGACGGCGAGACATGAAGTGGGTAGGGCTACGAGGTGTCGGGGGTCACGGGGGTCATGGGAGTGTGGGGTTTGGTGGATAAGTGTTATGATTTAAAAAAATGAATGATTTAGCAGTGGTGTAATAAATTAAAGATAAAGACAAATTTTGGTGTAGTGCTCACCCTACCCCCATAGTTGGAGATGGTGCATGATGTATTCCACATGCCATAGTGGAGGAGATATGTGCATGATTATATGAACATCATAGACTAGGGAGGGATAGGAATTATAGATAGGTCCACCATTACTTAGAACCTGGTGATGATCAAGGACTGACGCATGTGGACAATGGGTGGATGAACTATCTCATTGGTTCGTATCATGTGGCAACACAAAAATGTGCAGGAGAGTTCATGGGATTGAGATATCTTGATGTGGTCTTAGTATCCTCAGTTTTCTCCTTGTTTTGGGTTTTGGGGTGAAAATTATTGAAGGAGGAAATGATGTACATACCTGTTTTTTGGACCATTAATACTTTGACGTATTTCTATATATTTTTTCAAATCTGAGCATTTAAACGATGTGCAATTCCGAGTCCTGATGTTCTTATAATTAATTTAATTAAAATATTAATCATATTTTTATTGTACACAGAAAGTATATGTTATAAATCTAAAATGGTAATCCGGATTGAAAATATTAGGGAATGGTTGAGTCCGGAAGGTATTGTTTACCCTAGGTAGGACCTAACTTTTGTAAACGAACAACTTTTATGAAAAACTCCATGAAGGAAAAAATCATCATTTCAAATAATTAAACTTAATTATTTTTAATCCAAGTATCAATGAAAATAACTTTTGATCAGGGCCTCAAATTGGAAATATGATACCACTGTTGAGTTGAAAAGGGGGTTTTTTTACCTACGTGCATCATAAAACACAAAGGTGTGGGTTTTCTAGATCCCGTGTTCATTGACGTCCATTTTTTCTTAAGCTTATAAATTTTTATTAAGGGAGGGGTACCCCCTTCCACTAGCCAACACTCCCCTTCACAAACCCTCTCCTCACTCTTACTCTCTCTCTCATCCTTTAAATAATCAAGGGTAGATTTCTAGTGGATCGCAGTAAGAGCCCCCTGTACATGTCACCAACATCAATTGGACTATTTCTAGGAAGGTTTCTTTTAATTTATCACATCCATGGTTTTCTATTCCTCAATCATGAATATGTTTTTTGTCAAATTATTATTTCACTTGTCGTCATTGATGGTTGCAACAAATGGTCATAAAAACCTATTAAAAATCATTTTTGTTCGTCGTATTCTCCACACAACTCTTCAGTTAATAAATTTTTTATCTTTGGCCACAAAAATTATATGATGGTTTATGGAGAAGATGCTATGGAGATGAAAATATCATCCTGATATTCACAATATTAGATCTGAAACAATTTTCGGATGTCCTGTGTGGACGTAGTGGTCTACAGATGCGACCACCGGAGTAGAACCTCCAGTGGTAGCCTAAGGTGGCGATGGGCCATGAGACCCAAGGGATCTATCTGAAGTGCCTTTTGGGTGCCATAGTGGACGGCTAGTGTGCGTTGCAGTGGGAACAAGCTCAGTGTGTCAGTGTTGGAAGGCGTCAGTAGAGCGGGGTCGAGCATGCTCTATGAGGAAACGGCCGGGGGGGGGGGACCCAGGAAATATGGTTCTTCCATATTGAAGTCGATGTAGGGAGAAAGACGGTGCTATGGGATAGTCGGTGTTAGTAGGTGGGCCAAGCGAGAAGACATGACTCACTAGGCTGGTCCAGCCTATATATGCCAGTTTTGGCCCAAGCACTTCAAGTGGCCATAACATTTGGTACACACACTCAATTCACATGTTGTCCATGAAAAAGAAATTCATGAGTCGAGCTGGACAATTATAAGTGATTTTTGTAAATTTTATATTTCATGCTTCAAGGTAGTTGGCCCAAAACACTCGCTTTATTAATAATAATTAAATTATCAATATTCGTGGTTCCTTCTTTTACACATAGAGCCTTCATCACAAGTCTGATCGATGCACCATCAGAGGTGTTGTGACCCTAATGTTTTGGAATTTTTTTGGAATAATTTGACGTGCTTAGACAAGAGACAATTCATGGGCCCCACGGGGGACAGTTCACTCACATCGCGGTAAAATGCATCTTTTTCATCGGGTATCTGTTCTGAGTGAACGAGAAGTTAATCCCATGTTTTTCTTCAGGGGGATCAAAATGGTGTGGTCCACATAATTATTTTTAGGACTAAGTCATAGGCCCCACGAAATTCATTTCAAGAGTAATTTAGTGTTCTGCAACGTTTCCATCGGATGTAAGTTTGGGGTGAGTGGATAGTCTTTCTCACTTGTTTTTCAAAAGGATTACAACAATGTCATACATTTGGATTTGATAATCCTTATTCATGATCTAAATAATTATGGGATCATGAAATAAATATTATAGGAAGATCTTTTTTATGTCTTCTAAGAATGACTCTCAGATTAGCGGTGTTTAACGACAGTGAAGGACATGTGATGATACCAATGTTTCTCAGGTGGCACCCCTTGATGCACATGGGTGTGAGTCCTCGATGTCATTAGAGTGGAACCCCTCATAGGCATGGTTCTGGGTCATCTACCATACATCTGAGTGGAACCCCCATCACACACAAGGGTTTGGGTCCTCATGGATTTTGAGTGGTACCCCTAGATACATTAGGGCACATATCCACTACGACAGATACTAGAGTGCTACCCCTCCCCCCATGATGAAATAGGTTGTGGGTTATATATGATGGGTTTTAACTTCTGATTAAATATTAGTAATTATATGTGCTTTTGGGTAGCCCTAGGACTCATGAGAAAGAGGGGTTCTTTTCCCACTAAGATGCGTTCCTGCAACGTGACGTAAAATAGTGTGGGTGAGTCAGTGTCACCCAAAGCGGATAGTATCAAGGTGTTTTGATTGATCCCCTTTTACTTGAGACTCATGGGTGGTCATGTGGGGTGATGGGAAACAATGGTGGTTAATTCTGGAACTATTGTCTTCTCACTTTCTTGGGCTAAGTTGTGCGATGGAGATCCCACTACTCCCTTGTTTGGGATTCTTTAGTTGAGAATATATATATATATATATATATATATAAGCACCCCCTATTTCTATACCCACTCATTGGGTTATGGTTACTATCCTTCCTGGAGGGGAAAATATTCATGAGTTAGGTCACATTCTTTCTGTGATTAGCTTATCATGGTTGTATGAGTCGACTCTCCTACTATAGGTGGTGAAGTACCAATGTGAAGTTCACCCTGTCCTCATTTTCTAGCTCTTTTTTTAGATGCGATTACCTATACTACCTTGATGGGTTGATATGCACTCTCTTTACTATACTTTGTTCCCCTTACTGCTTTCCCTTTTTAGTGTACCTCTTACTTCTCCCTTCAGCCTTCAGGGCAGCATACTGAGTATTGTTATACTCACCCCCGCTAGGGATTTCCCTACATACAGTGTTCCCTTGCAGATGATGGACATGTTTGATCGTGACTTTTAGGAGTTCATAGACATGTGGATCTTGGACCATGTGTAGTGTTCTCTTTAATATTTCGTAGAAGAGTTATCTCAGTGTTCTACTTTTTTTACTTTTTCTATCTGGTCGGGACACTACTCTAGTTGGGCGTGTATTTTTTCATTTTACTTTCATGTTTACTTTATCGATCTTATACTCTTTAGTGGTCCATACATGCCAAGCATATTTATAGCACGTTTTTATGTTTCTTTATTTCTTATTTCTTATTTTTCCTCTTCTCTTTTTAATCGAGTGGTTTTATGAATGTGTACAAGTACTTAATAAAAGGCATCCCCGACATAGTTGTGCCTTCGTCGCTTGTCGTCACCCCCTCACCTATGAAGATGGGATTTGGGAAGTTGTGGCTCATATCCTGACATGGGTCGGGTCATGACATATAATAACATATATTATTTTTTTAAGACATTATATTACCCATTTATTAATAACTCCATGTTAATGTTACATTTCATGTAATATCCTCTTTTTTTCATATATGTTTTGACTTACTGTCTTTGATCTTCTTAATTAGATCAGGATTTACTTATTTAAAAAATTTAAAAAATGATATAAATATTATATATATTTATTATATAAATATTTATAATAATATATAAAAGTTATAAATAGAAAATGAAATATAGTGTTTATGGAAGTGATAGGTTGTACATACGCATGAACGTTGATTCTATTTTATTGTAATTTTGAAAGAAAAAATAAAGGGCATATATATATAATTATATATTATAATTATTTTAGAATTATTATTTCATATTTATCATATAATTTTACTAAACCCATCCTTAATACATTCTATGTAATGTGTGAACGAATCACATCGCTTTGAGGAGGTGGTAATCTACTATCCACAAACAAAGTTATCATATTTACACAAAATGGAAAGCATGAAATTATGTGTTATATAATAATTAAATAATTATAAATACATCATAAATATAATATATATCATATAAAAATTGTATGTTTATTATAATCTCCATCCATGATAGGTGGGAAAGGAAAAACAAAGGACATCGTTTCACGAGGTGGTAATTCGTCGTACATGAATGGTAAGTTTGTTACCCATTTTAATGAAGTGTGTGTGAGTGTAGGTAGAATTGTTATAATAAAAATATATCATAATATTTAGGATTATTATGTTACTATATAATCATGTAATAAAAATATTTTAGGGGGTGGAGAATGAAAATATTACAAATGAACTTATGGATGAAAATTAACTCTTCTTTGGGTAAATCCTTTTGGTTTGCACCAAAGGGATTATTGGATGGATTAACACCTAAATTGATAATTATATGATAGAATAGAGGGAATTTTTGAGGATATTTTATTATGTTTTATACAATATAAAGGTATTTATAGGTGTGATGGAGTTAGGGGGTGAGTGGCCTTTTGTAGTGGAGGAGGGGCATTATAGTAAATATTAAAAGGAAAACACTTATGAGAGGTCTCCCATACATCATGTGCCCCCAATAATTGTCTATTTTAGATCCAATATGGTCCATGGTCTAAATATTTCCATCCAATGGATTTTGGACATGTGTCTAGGTTATTTAACATTTTAATAGTAATGTTTAACCATTAAGTAAACACGTTTTTGCCTTAGTCATTGTAATTAATTTTAATTAAATTAACTAATATTTTTGGTCAAAAACTAAGTTGAACTTATTATAAAATATAAATTATAATGATTTAAAATTTGTAATACAATTTTACAAATTCTAATCACATAAGTGTAATGAAATATTTTAAAAGTAATCCCACAGACGGGTCGTGATAGTAAGTTTATAAGTGAATTTTATTTTATGATTGAAATGTTTTTATATACAATTTCAATGTAAAATTAGTTTTTATTACCTACGTTGGATTAATTGATGTAAAATTTATATAATTATACATTAAAAACAAATTAAAATATAATTTAACAATATAAATATATTATATGAAAAATAAGATTTTTAATTACAATTCAGTATTTTCACTATTCATTCAGAAATGATGTTTTTCAAAAAAAAATCACATAAATGTAATTTTGATATTATAAATTATAAAAATGAAGTTTATTTGATCAAATTAAATTTATAAGTTTCTAAAATTAATTTTATTATTTTTCATGGAAGGACATAAAAAGCACTTCCTTTGAGAAATAGTATTTTCAAACATATAAAGACATTTCCCAAAATTATATGTTTTATTATCAATATGCTTTATTTATATCAAACCATTATAAATAATAATTTAAAAGTAGTTATTAATATTAATATAACTAATTTTAACTGTTATTCTAAAACTATCTCATTTAAATCATTATAATAATAATTCGTTATTTCGTAGAAACTCAGTATTGCATGTAACACTAGCCAAGTCGATGTTTCATGTAGCACAAGATTATATTAGTGTCGAATATAATTAAGTATTAAATTAGTGTGGCATTCAACTCAACAAATAAAAAAAAATTAATTTATTTAGAAAAGTTCATAAAAACTCGATGTGTTACGCATACTATGGCGTACTCAAGTCATTTTTGATGAAATAGGGGGTAACCATAATAAAAAGGATAGTAATTAAAATGGATAATTTATTCCATATTAATTATTTGATGAATAATATGAAAAACTAAGGTGGTGGGTAATTCAAACTGATATTATCCATCGTACAAAATGTATGTCATCAATCAATAAGTTAAAAATGGAAGTGATTTCTTGCAACAGATAATCTATCTATCACAAATACCTATCACTAAAAAGGGATTTGGTGGAAAATATACGTCTTAAAAAGATGCCCCAAAATGGTAAGTATTAATTTTTTTGACTAATAGTTACTTTTTTCCATCCATAATTGTTTCCCTTCATAAAAAATCTAATTATGTAAACCCCAACACACTATACGTCTGTTCTTACTCATTTATGTTCTTTTCATTTTTTAAAAAATAAAATATTTGGTATCAATATCTATAATTCAAGATAAAGATAATATAACTCTAGATGATATTTTGATCATTTATAATAATTATTTTTTATATAAATTTTATGTAATTATTAATTAATCATTTTTATTCATTGTGTTATGTCATAATTTTACTATTCATTAAGTTATTAGTTTGTTGATATGATTTCATAATTTTTAATATAGTTATAATTTTTGTAAATTGAATGTAAAAAATATAACATAAAAATAATAAATGTATCACCCCTAGTTTCAAGTAAAATACCCTTTATTCATGTATTTTGAGACTATTTAATGTTCTGGTTATGTTTCGGGAGATTTTGATGGGTTTTAACGCGTTTTGTAGGATTTTCATGAGGGGCATGGTTTGTGAATGGTTAGTAGATTTAGTTTATAATATATAGAAAACTATGCAAGGGAAGATAATGGACACTAAGTAGGAACATGATGGCAGTACGGTTTTCCCAAACCATCTGAATAACTAAAAACTGTGCATCTCGAAATAGTGGTAAATGCATTGTTAGTGCACGGTTTTTCTAACCATGCAAGGTGTAGCCTTAAGACGATATCACTACATAGTTGTCATATGATTTTCCAACCCGTGCAGCCTAACTATGCATTGTACAGTTATCCCTCATTAAAAAGTGTATCTACACCAAATAAATCCTTTTAACCCTAATTGTTTTCTTAATCATCCCATAACATGAATTACTTTTAATCCCAAGGTTTGAGATATGGTCACCTTTGATTTGGGAGTGATCCTTGGGTGAATAATTGTGCATTGGAGGCCTGTATTCATCTGTAATTTTTCATTCTTCTCCATTATTCTTAGATACAAGGTTATTATCTCTCTTTTATCCATATATATAGTCTTTTATGGATATATCTATGTATAATTAATTTTATTATGATAAAATATTGTTTGATATATTATAGGGAACATGGGTTGTTATCCGATCTTGAAGTTTGTTGTGTCGTTATTTATTTTCACCAATATTTGATATGTATGTGTATTCTCTCTCGAATCCACTTGATTTCTAAAATGAAGGTTTAATTTTAATTACATGATTTTCTTGTAATGGTTTTGAAATATATATGTGATCTATTAATGGAAATATTGATTTGGGATTGACATGAAAATTGGGAAAGATGATTGGTTCTTGGAATACCCAATTGTTTATAATTTTAAAATGATGATTTTAAAATTATTGTATGGTTTAATTCATGAAAGGTATTTGTTGAAATAATTTAAAGAAAGTAATTTTTTATTTAACTAAATTGGTATGATGTTGTAATAAATTTTTGGGTGTGAGTTTAATGGGATGGATAATAGTCGTGAAGTACCACTATCAATGGGATGGAGTGTGGACATGAAGTCCCACCATCAATGGTGATACCAAGCTTGAGTGTGTGGATAGTTTTGTGTGTAGATGGTTGTGTGTATAAACATGGAACATGCATTCCAAATAATTTTATAAATGATTTAAACAATTTTTTTTCATGATTTCTTTTAAAAAATGGTTTATGGATTTGATATGAATTGTTTTTATTATATAATACTATTTTATAAAATGTTCTGAAAAAAAATTTCCTTGTGTAATGAGGTGAGTACTCATTCGGGAAATCCTACTAAGTTTAGAGTCAAATCTTCTTGAGAACTATTGTTTATTTTAATATTTCATCTATCAAAAAACATGTAAATTCAAGGTATCATTTTTTCAGTGATGCTTCATGATTCCGTGGTCTTGGAAAGTGGAGTTAGAATGTGGAGTAGGTTGAGTGCTGCTAGTAGATTTCAATTTTGAGTTTGGAGTTTTGTGGTCCTTTGGTCCTCTTGAGTTTGTCTTTTGGTTTCCACTATTAAATTGATATGATTTATTGTATTGGTTATGATTTTATTTTTATTTTGTACTCATGCATCATATAGAGGTTTTTTTGGTTGGTTTCGTTTTTTAAGTTGGATGTTTTATCTTTCAAAGCGAAAATCATCCCCCAAATGTTTTTAGAAACATGTCTTTTCTTACTAGCCTTTGGTGTATTGAGGCTTTCACTTATGGCCTTGTATCTCCCTCATCCCTCCTAAATTCGATAAAGAGTTATGGGATATTACAAATGGTGTTATATTTGTTCAGACTATTTTTCAATTTTTTGAAAAATATTGTCACCATTGTTTGGTTCTTTACCTAGGAAATAATGTTAGTTTTGTCTAATTCTATAGTTGTAAATAGTATCGGTCTGTCTCTTAGGATGGTTTTAATGATTTGGATATTTGGAACTTGAAATGGAGAGCATAGAAAAGTATTATCTGACATATTTATCCTTAAATGCAAGATACCATGGAGTTTAGGCACATGAGTGTTTTTAGACACTTCTAGGCGAGTTGTCAC
This sequence comes from Viscum album, assembly GCA_963277665.1. Taxonomy (NCBI): domain Eukaryota; kingdom Viridiplantae; phylum Streptophyta; class Magnoliopsida; order Santalales; family Viscaceae; genus Viscum; species Viscum album. The sequence continues at coordinate 1,630,563,936 of OY728130.1, forward strand.
TTCATCATCATAGATTTGGTTGATGAGAGTTGCATGGTATGAATTTATAGTAAGTCTTCCCAATAGGACTGTATTGTTCATTTTTTAGTAAAAATGTTTATGAAGTGAACAAAAAGGGTTATTTTTTAAAATGATAAATGGTTGTTTTGAAAAAAATGGTTGTAATATTTTCAAAAATGGTTGAAATGATGACGATGGGTACATTGTTGAATGTTATGTTGTCATATGTGTTGATTTGGTAAATTGAAATTTCTATGCCCTCAATTGTTAATTAGTGAGACTAAATGGATTTTTCTTTTGGTAATAGTGAATAGAGTTGGGTTGGCGTTGCAAAAAAACTATAAGTGGCTACTAAAAATGTGGTTGCACATGATCCATAGGTGAACTAACAGTTGGTTTAAATCATTGTCCATGATTTTTAGGCCATGGATAAGGGTATTTGGAATGATAAACTATCAAAATTGGACCATTCAGATCAGTTCCAAAAGAAGAATCCAACCATATTTCATAGGGATTCTAAGTCATAAAATGTAGAGGTTTGGTCAAATATAATGAATCAAATTTTCAATTTCATTGGGCGACCATTAGAACAAAACATGATGTTGTCAAACTATATATTATATTATTTGGAACGCCAATGATGGGAATTAGTAGTTTAGGATAAATCGGACCATGGAATGACGTGAGAGGATTTTGAAGAACTTTTTAACAAGAAATTATTTCCTCACACAATTCAGATTACTAGAATAGAATATTTATTCTGTTTGAAGCAAGGTAATCTCCCCCTGATCGATTATGAAACTAAATTTATGAATTTAGTTTTCATTTCTTCAGAAGTTGTTTCATGTGTGTCCTTGAAGGAAATAACTTTTTAATTTTTTTTGAGTCTAGATATTAGCATAATGATTTTCATGTTTTTATAATTTACTATATATATATGGTCAATAGATAAATGGTGTTAGAAATGGATTTCATAGGAAATAAAGTTATGGGGAGTTTTTTTTATTCCTATAGGAATATGTGGAAACTCTAATATTGAGAATAAGTAGAAGAGGGACACCAACTTCCAATGTCACGGGACATCACAATATTAGTCTAAGGGACTAGTAAAGTTTCCTCCTCAATCCAAAATATTTATGAAGTATTCAATCTGGTTCACTGGATCACATCAAGCAAGATTATACAACAACACCTAGATCATTTCATATGTGAAATAAGATGGGAAATATTCAACTCTATTATTACAACGCTCAAAGGTTAGGTTCTAGAGAAACATCTCGTGTTTATTAGGAATCTTATTCTTTGACAGGACGAGTGTAGCATAATAATTATTGTCATCAGAATATAGTGAGCCAAGGATATTCTAGGAACACCATCACTCCTCAACCTATGGAATCTCAATATGATAACAAAGTGAAAAGTTTACTGAATAACAAATTATATAGAGATAATAAAATGATTGTGGATGATCAATCTAGTCATTCTATAGTGAGATGCATGATTCTTTTAAATTTTGTTCATATTCAATCATTGTTTGATACAGGCACATCCCAATCATTTATTTCATCTTGTTTTGTTGATCATGTGGGGTTTCATGTTGAGATGATGCCTTCTATTTTGAAAAATCAAACTCCTCTTGTCCAAAGAGTGTGTCAAGCCATTATTCATAATGCTTTTTCTATAACTATCAATGGGTATAAGTTTCATTGGGATTTCTCTACACTTGAGATGGATATCTATTCACTTATTATAGGTATGGATTAAATGAAATAATTTAAGGATCATATCAATTATTATTCCCAAATGGTTAGTTTCATATCTCTATATGGAATTGATCTTCTATTTAAAGGAGATTGGGATGAAAACTAAAGTTGAGTAAGAATTTTTTAATCCATGGTTGGAAAAATATCTTATCAATTATATGTGCTTACATTGGCATATATGGATGTGATTGAGAATAGATATTTTCAAACTGTTGTTGACTAGTTTCCTTATGTGTTTCCCCAACAATTTCTCAGGGTTTACATCTAAAATATAAGTATAGTTTTATGATTGATCTCTCACTAGAGATTATTCCTATATCACTTCCATCTTATTGAACATAAAAAACATAATTTTTTGAATTAAAAGTTTAATTGGAAGAGTTGGAAAGAAAAGTGTTCATTCAATAAAGTATGTATCAATGGGAATCTCTAGTTATGTTTGTTAAGAATTTGGATGAAACTCCAAATTGTTTGGATTATCATAAGATTAACCAAGTTATTATAAATAATCATTATGATCTTAAATGAGTTGAAAATCAATTTTATCAATGTAGAAGATCCCAGTGGTTCACTACAATTGACATACATTCAAGGTATCTCCTATTTCACGTTTAAAAGGATTATATTCTGAAGAAAACCATCAAAAGAGTATATAGAAATTAAGAGTATGTGGTTATGACTTTTAGTCTAAGGTATTAACCTACCATATTTATGGAACTGATGAATTAAATCTTTTAGAGGTATCTGGATTCCATTATTGTGGTGTTTTTTGAGGATATGATGGTGTATTCTAAGAAAAAAGTGGAGCATGAGAAATACTTGGCTATAGTGTTAGGTATTTTGTGGGAACAATGTTTTTTTTCAAGTTATCAAAGTGTGATTTATGGATACAAGAGGTAAGTTTCCTTGGCCATAAAAATTATGAAAAATTCATTTTTATAGATTCCTAAAATATACAAGATTTTATATCTGGGAAACTAATGAAGAATTTCTTTGAGATACATAGTTTCCTTGGTATAGTAGGATATTTAAGGGGTTTTATGAGATTTTTCAAATTCGGAATCACTAAATAAAACATTAAAGGGGAAAGGAATTCCATTCCAATGTAATGAGAAATGGTAGAGATTATTTAAAGAACATTTGTACAGAATTTCCTTAGCACATATCCTCACATTGAAGGATTCTTGACTAGGATATTTAGTCTGTCGTGATGCACTGAGATTGAGTTTTTGATGTGTTACCATCAAAGGAGATCATGTTTTCACTTATGGTTCACAATAGTTATAATTTCATGAGAATGATTACCCAACACACAATTTAGGATTAGATATTGTGGTCCATGGTTTTAAGACATTGAATAATTACCTATTTAGTGAGAAATTAAAAGATTTTATAGATCATAGGAGTTTGAAACACATTTTATAATAAATTGATTTCAAATTAATACATTTTAAATGGATAGAGTATCTAAATATGTTTGTCTTTAACTTAATATATACACTGGGTAAGGGGAACTATATGAAAGATGGATCATGATGTAATCTATATTATTATATAGATAAAGTGGCTTTGGAATGGTTACAAATAATTTCCTATATAGAGGAAAATCATCTTGAATGTTTGTACCAAGTTAGTTTTTTTTCTTCTAGTTTGTTTTGTTCCTAATTTGGTTGAGTTAGCTAGAGTTTCTGAGACATCATATCTTGATTCTGTTACTGTGAGGCCAAAACTCAATGGTGGGGAAACTATTGAGGGTTGGAAGCTGGATAGTAATTTATTGTTGATATTTAGAGATCACATAGTCAAAATTTTGTCTTGTTCGGAACAACATCTTAGTACTTACTAGAATTTGAGATGGGATGCTAATCCTGGGATTTAGAAGATGTATAAAGAACTGAAATCATATTTATAATGGGTTTCCATCAAAAGATATGTCACAAAATATGTCTCAAGATGCCTCACATGTTAGTAGGTAAAGGAATAGAATCAATGACCAAATGGTATGTTGAAGGATTTACCAATTCTAGTATGAAAATGGGAGCAGATAGCCACAGATTGTTTAATAGTTCTCTGAAGGATGTTTAGGAAACACGACTCCATATGGTTGATAGTGGATTGGCTCAAAAAAATTAACTCAATTTATCTCGAATAATTAACATAATTCAATGGAATACCTATGAGATATTGAATTAGATAAATTGTAAATATACACAAAATTCTAGTCATGATTATATTTGATAGATACCCCATGTTTACATCTCATTTTTGGAAATCCTTTTAATAATCAGTTGGAACAAAATTGACTATGAGTATGGATTATCATCCTAAAATGGATGGGAATTGTAGATAAAAACAATCCAAATAATAGAGGAAATTATTAGGGCTTCTATAATGGATTTTGGGGTCCCATGGGAGGATCATTTACCATTAGTAGAGTTATCATAAAATAACATTTATCAGGTCATGATATATATGGATCCCTTTTAAGCATTATATGTGATTCCTTTTCATTATCAAAATTAACAGGTGGAAATATGTGAGACTTCAGTAATTGGACCCATCCTTGGGAAAGAGATAATAGATAAGATTTATTTTATCAAAAATAGAATAGATATGGATTAAAGTTTTCAGACGTCATATATGGATAATCATTGAGGATTGTTGTTGTTTTGGGTGAGTGATCATGTGTTTCCTTTAGAATCTCTCTAAGGTTTGGTCAAATTCTTTTATGTAATAAATTAAATTTATATCGTTAATACATAATCCCTTTTGATAAACCTGAATGGGTTTGTGGGGTGGAATATTGGTTAGATTTATCAGAATGGTTCATTTTAGTTCATAATTTGTTTCATGTATCTCAGTTGAAGAATAAAATTCCTGATCTTGACCATGTGGTTCGATGAGATCACATTGAAATAGATATAGATAATATGTTGATTCATGTAATGGTATTGATTGTGGATAGTAAATATAATATATTTTATGGGAAAATCACCTCTCTAGTATGTGGTTTATGGAAACATGGTCGGATTTAGGAAGAAACGTGGGAGCATGAGAAAAAATAGTGGATAAATAGCCCAATATCATTTAGGACAACATAGTGTTTCTACTTTTTAGGATGTAAAGGCCAATGGTGGGAATAATATAGCACACCCGATTTCATATACATGACCCTTTATTCATGTATTTTGAGTCTAATGTCCGGGTAAAGTATTTTGAGGTTCTAGGGGGTTTTAACAAGATTCAATGGCTTTTCTAACAGTGTGAGGTTTGTTCATGGTTAGTAGAAATCAAGAAACATCTCCAAGAAACCATGTAAGGGAAGTGATTAACACTAGGAAGGAGCACCTTTGGTGCAGGATTTTCCCAAACCATGTGAATGCCTAAGAGAAATGATGCATCTTGAAGAAAAGGTAAATTAGGGTTCGGTGCACAGTTTATCCAACCATGAAAGTCAAATTTTTTAGGTGTGGCCTTAAGAATGTGGCATCACATGGTTTGTGATTTTTTTCCAAACTATGTGGCCGAACTATGAGGAATACAGTTAGACCACCATAAAATGTGTATTTAATCCAAATTAAGAATTTTGGCCATCATTTTTTCCTTAATCCACCCATAATTCGAATTCATTTTGATCCCAATGCCAGATATATGATCCCCTTAAATCTAGGAGTGATCCACTGGTGAATTAATGTGCATTGAGGCCTAGATTCATCGGTAAGTGCTCGTTCTTATTTGATATTATTAGATCCAAGGTTTCTCTCTCTCTTTAATTTATATATCTAGTCCATAATGGATGTATATATATATATATCTATGTGTGTGTGTGTGTTATGAATGGTTTTATGATGAAATATTCTTGGATCTAGTTAATGGAACATGGGTCGTGATCATATCTTCAATTTTATTGTGTCATTCTTTTTTTCCCAATATTTGAGAGGTAGGTGGATTATCTATTGACTCTACTTGACTTAAAACATGATGAATTTTTTTTGTTAAATTATTTTCATAAAATGGTTGTGAAATCATGGTTTTATTATTGATGAAAATTTTATTTTTTTATTGGCTTGGAAATTCCTCAAACTTGATTGTTCTTTGAACATCCAAAATTTTTATAATTTTAAAATGATTATTTTAAAATTGTGTTTCAGTTTTATGCTTCTAATTTATTTTTTGAAATGATTTAATGAAATTAATTTTTTAATTGAAATTAATGATGTGTATATAAACATGGAATGGGTATGGAAAATAAATTGATAAATGTTTTAAAGACATTGTATTACTAATTTCCCTAGAAAAGTAGTTTATGGATTTGATATGATCTATTGTTACTTCTTAAAACCATTTTATAAAATTTTCTAATAATATTTTTCCTAGTGGAATGAGTTGGGAAGTCATTGGGGACATCCTAATGATTTTAGACTCACCCCCTACTCGGGAATTATTGTGAATTTTTAGATGTCATCTATCAAGACATAGGTAGAGGCAAGGTATCTCAATTATTTAGTGATGCTTCTTAATATTGTGGGCTTGACATGTGGACTTTAATCTTGGAGTGGGTTGGGTGTTGATGGTTGATTTCACTTTGAAGTTTTGAGTTTTACGGTCCTTTGATCCTCTTGAATATGTCTTTTGGCTTCCACTTTAACTCTGAAATGGTTTACTAGTTTGGTTATTCTTTGTTTTTTATTTGTACTCTTGCATCATATCGAGGTTTGTTTGGTTGGTTTCTTTTATATAGTTGGATGTTTCACCTTTGAAATGGAAAATTATACCCCAAATATTATTGAGCCCCTTGGAATTTATTGCCAACCATTGGTGTCTTCTGGATGTCACCTAAGGCCTTGTAGCTCCTTCCTCACTTCTCAAGCCAATGAAGAGGGGTGTGATGTTACAATGAATATCATTATTAAATTATATTTATTATAAAATATTTTTCCTCTAAAATATTTAAAAAGGACAAAATTATTATTACACAATAAATATTAAAACTAATAAAATAATAAATTTATTTTAAAATAATTATTTTTAAAAATTAGCATAAGTTATTATAAATTATTTATAATTATAAAATATAATAAAATATAACATATTTTAAAAATAATTTAAATAATTATAATAATTAATATAAATACATTAATAAATGTAATAAAAATATTATTATTAAAAATAGTAAATTAATTAAAAGTTGATTAAATTAAAATAGTTATCATATAATTATTTTAAAATAATTTTAACATTAGAACTAAAAATCTATGGGCAAAAATTATAATTATAAAACAATAATAGATAATCATGAATGATATTAATAACTTTTTAGTATTTTAAAGTAAATAAAATAATATAATTACAATATATATAATTTAAAATATAAATTATAAAGACAGATAATGAAATAAAATTATGATTATTATAAATAAAATTTTCATTAAAGTAATAAAAATGAGTAAAAATATTATTAAAAACAATTCATTAAAAACATGTTAAAATAATAAAATACTTTTACAATAATAATTTATTTAAAAACATTTAGTAATATATAATTTAAATTAAATATGATTAAAAAATATAGTAAAATTAAAAATAATTTAAAACTCAATGAATGAATAAATATATTCAATGGAGGTGATCAAAAGGTTAAAACACCACACATCCAACTTCCCTAGTAGATCGTGATTCATCTTTTACATATAGGGATTTTCAAGCACCCATTGGACCTATTTTATTACATAGGGTGGCTTGAAGACCCAAATTATAGATTGACCAAATGTTTAGAAATTATAGCCTAAAAACCATCTGGAGGAGGTGACTTGAAGGCCCAAAAGTGCATCATGAATCACACCAAGTCACCCGTCTCTCATCACACAGCCTCACTGTCAATAATAATCACATCACATCCCACATATCAAAATCATGTCACCCACTTTCCAAGAAGACATAACACCCCTCTGTCTCATATCAAAAATATTTGTTGGTGAAGGGTTTATTGATAGGTATTAACACACTCATATATCTTTTGACCATTGACGTGAATGTTGTTGATTATGAACAAATTTAAGATTTATAAACCTAAAAACTACATATAACTAGTACTATGGTAGTGATGTTTGAACCTTAGAAAAGTTAAGGATTGTTAGTCCAAAAAAAACTAAAAAGACTAAAAGGAATAGACAGAAATAGAGGGAAAATGGAATGTAATATGTGGTGTGTAGTGAAAACAGTCAAAAAAGTGTATTAGAGTGAAGTGTAAAAAGAAATTTTTACAGGGTGAAAAAAGAGGGTAAATATTTATAGTGAATTAAATCAGGGTCCTCAAACTACTTTGAGCAAAGAAAATATATTCATTGATTTTTTCCTCAATTTAAAACAGCCATTTGATGATTTTTTGAAAATGTATAAGTTCACTGAGCTGTTGAATCAGTGAACTTCCATATCATGGTGAACCTTCTTTAGTCTAGATCTCTAAATCTAAAAATTTGAATTAATGTTATCATTATGGAGAATATATTTATCTTTCTTTTGTTAAATTTTTAGTACTTTGGATGATGATCAATAGTGAGTTGATTTACCGTTTTCACCCGTAAGTTCTAAATTAGTGTGAAATAATGCTCAGAATTTGAATGAAAATGAACACCAAACAAAAAAATTATATTAAAATTTAGAATGAAAAAAATGAAAAAATGTTCCTCCTAGTTTGATTCCCCTAATCTATTTAGTGACTCATGCTCAAGGAAATATAATTTCAATGAGAATAAGGAGATGAGGAAACATCTCTAGTGAGATTTAACCCTTCCTTAGTCTTCAGCTCAAAATGCAGTTTGGCTCATCCATCTCGATTGTCTGCTCCCATCCCTATGATGTGGTGGGAGTTGTGGATGATGGATGTCTGATCTCCAATCAATGATGGTGTAAGAACCAAGTCCTTCTTTGAGGTATAGATTCCTTGTTTTCCAAAAATTCCCAGTTTAAATGTTTGAATATTGCCTAATGTGGATGCTCGTTGATGTCATACAGGGTTTGTGGATGTTTAGGTATAGTTTGGAGAACATAAAACATTTTTTTGATTGATTTTGGCCTAATTAATGGTTAGTAAAAACTATGTGGGTTATGAAAAATGGTTTCTATAAACCATGCGAGGCTAGGCAGTGGGGGTCTACAGGCTGCACAGTTTGAGTAAATCATGTGAGATGAGGTGCAGGTTCGTGTGTCTAGGTCTACAATTTTAAGAGAATATGATAGTGGGTTTTCACTTGATATTCACATGGTTAGTATACTGTATGAACATATCATACGGGTGCCCCTTGGCCTATAAGAAGTTGTGCCTAGTTAGCACATGATTTTCCAAACCGTTCATCTAAACCATGCAACCCCTGTTATTTTTGTAATTTTATTATCTTTAATTAAACTAAAAATATTATTTAAAACCTGAATTGAGTTCTTATTCCACTTACACAACACCTCAGGCTTTGGAAAACTCTCAACCTTGACTAAAATTGGATTTCATATAGATCCATTTTCCAGACTATAATTCAAATTCCACTTATCTCATTGGATCTGCATTTGTGAGTTCTTAATTGCTTTTCAATCTTATGTTGTTCTTCTGGATATCAGCTTGGCTGTTTGAATTTCGGCTCATATTCCCTATTATTTTTTCATAGTTTTTTCTTCCTATTTCTCCCAAATAGAGTTAAATCATGAGTTGAGATTTGACGATCTATCCCCTACAAACCTAAGGTAGGTGGTCCTATAACTTTTTCTTAAATTCAAGCTATTTATATAGGTCTTTGTGCCACAAACCCATTTTCCATAAATCACTTTAAATGAAAATTAAGATCCTAGAATATCAAGTCTTGGCCAATACAATTACAGAATCTCTTTTATGTGTATTATTGGCTGAGTACCATGAATTGGAATCACCACTTGGGTGTTGTTCATTAAATAGGCCTTTAATGGATTTTGGCCATAAAGACCCTTCGTGTGCCTTTCTCCCCTTTTTACATGGGTTGTTAAATGTGAATTTGATAATGAATTGAATTGAAATTTGAATGAATTGTAATTACATAGATTTAAGGTAAAGGATTTATGGATTTACCCTTGTCCTTATTATGAAATCTCTTGTTTTAGCTTGAATTGCATCAAAAGTGATTTTCCAATGTTAGTAATATGGAGACCAAGTTACATAATGGATTGATTAAGCTTTAAAAGATAGTTATAAAGAATTACCCATGTGATATAAATGATATCTAAGCCTTGTGATAACTTGTTATTCATGCGATTTCTTATTATATTAAAAATTCCCATGTGGGTAATTTAATATCCAAGTCTTATGAAGTTGGCCAATGATTGAGACACATCTTGTGCTGAGTTATACATGTATGTAAATGGTTTTTACCTTGGAATGTTAAATGGAATTTAATAAGTGGTTTTAAATTGAATAAATTATTATGAGCCACCGGGGAAATGTGTATCCAAATTAGTATTCCACAGAAATACTCTTGTGCATTGAACCTTGCTTAAGCCATGGGTGATACATGGATCCAAATGAGGTATTCAATGGATGGAATAATTGAGGCTTGAATTATATGCTAAGTCATGCATGAATTAAAATGATAATTTCATGGATAAACTCAAAGGTAATTGACTATTATTACCATGGGTGATACTCGAGCACCCATAGTGGACCATGAAGGAAAGAATCATTTAGAAAGGACTTCATACCACACCTAGAGCAATTCTGATTCCTCAAATATTCACCATGAATGGTATTTTAGGGTGTTGTTTTATTATAACATGTTTGATACTTGAATTACCACATAGGAATGTCAAGGATGTACTCATGTTCTAAATTGAATAAAGAGTGAAATGAATTATGATGTTTCGGTCAAGACAAAGCCTAAGCATGGATTCGGTCTTCACTTTATACATTATGGGTGGCATGTTTAGGAATCATTGAATTCATGTGCCTAGAAAAGGGACCTTGGTATTTGAGACATGCCTAATGACTTATAAACTATATGAGATTCAATTATTAAATGAAATGGATATTAAATGAGAACCTGGTTATAAAGGATCATTACTTTTCAGTATTTTTTTACTTATTGTTTTATCTGCCTGTACGTTTAATACATATATCCAATAACCATTTGGCACAAGCATTGGTTGGTTTCCAACTAGTATTATATCTCACACCTTATTTAGGCCACTTTTTCGAACCCAAACATAGTATATGATTGCAGGTGTTGATAAGGCAAATCTCCCTTCTACAGGTTCTTTATTGGATTCTTATGAGCAGGATAGCATGAGACCAAGACGAGGCTTGTGATGCTACTAGGAAACATTTGGACCTTTTTACTTTTTGTTACATTTATTTTATGTGACTTCTCTATACCTATTTTGGATTCTTTTTTAGAGACATATAACATGTAACATCATTATGTATATGATTTTCTTTCTGGATTTTGTTATATTACCAATCTTCCGCTATTTACTTCTATCATTTGTATGTTTTGCTACTTACTATACTTGTATATTATAATTATTCATTGTGATACACTTTGGTAATGAGGGAATAGTCTCCCCATGTACATAGATAGGCCCTCTCTACTAGTCTGTAGCCTATGGAATTTGGGGAGATATGCTTGAGGAAATGTGACCCACCCGGTTCATAGCACTATTAAGTGGAATCCAGATTTGGGATATTACAAAGTGGTATCAAATGATTATTTTCATGTTTTCATTACTATTTGGTGACAATATAAAGGTATGGGATGGAAATGAAATTTGGTAATGAGTTGTGCCCAAGAATAACAATTCCATGTAGAAGAAAAACCCAATTTGCCTCATATCAAATTATTGTTTTCTGGATTTTAATTATTACAGTTGATTTGATTCCAAATGTGTGTGGTGGACATGAATTGTGATGTTATTATTGATATGATTTAGAGTTCTATTATCTTATGATCTAATGAGATGAGGGTATTCCATCTCATTCATTATATAAGGACCTATTAGATTTCACATTCCATGAATTATGCCATTCCATTTAGGGTTAATTACTTGTTGCGTGTTGTTATGATAGGTGTCGTGATAGCTATCTCCTTACTATGTGATAGGTATTTGAAATGTGTTATGTTGTGAGATAGGTGGATTCTATCCTTTATCCCCAGTGGAGTATGGGCCCTCTTGTATATGAATTTGTAAGACCATTGCCTAACTAATTAGGTGGTTGTGATATCAGATGGAATATGTGAACACGAAATTTTGGTTCATGAGGTGTTATGGGCCCTCTTGGACTGGAACATGGTAACCATTGGTTGAACCTTGGAAATAAATGGAATCAAAAGGAAACTTGAAATGGATTATAATAGAGAAATTTTCTAAACCTGATTGTTGTAGTGGGATATTGGTAGGGACAATAACATTTTCTTGATATGTCTGATGGCTAGACCCATACTAAGGGGAAGGTAGAGGGGTGTGTTCTTATATTGGAAGGATTCTTCCTATCCTATTTCTGTTTCTATGTGTTTGATCTGTGAACCTTGATAAAATTTTGAATTGAGACATGTGTTTGGCATTGTTGAGGCATTCCACAACAATATCTTCAAGTTGTATGCTGGGAGAGTGGTGATGATCAAACTCAAGTGCTAGTGGTCTATGGTCTACCATTGGATCCACCAATATTTCCTGCTATGAAATTAGATGTTTTACCTGACATAAGTGCCATATTACAATTCTGTGATGGTTTTTTTATTCATGAAAATCATTCAAGGAGTACCATGACCAAACCCAACTATGGAAGAGTTGACGCATAAGTTTCAGTGGTAGAATCCTCTCAAATTTTTCGGTGATATAAAACCATAGTATAAGAAGTAATGGATATAGCCCATGTTGTCTATCTTCTTGCATCTTGAGATGCCCCCTGAGAGGAGGGTCAAGATCACTATGTCTATACAGTGTGATTCCACCATGATATTTTAAGATGTTATCACTCAGACATATTTTCATTGGGAAATGGATTTGAAGGATTTTCATAACAATTCTATGATTATTGCTATCCCTATACGTTGAGGGATAATAGATCCTAGGTTTCTTTCATCTGGAGTAGGGCATGCTATCAGTCATGGACAATTCAGTCCATTTTACTAAAATAACGTGCTTAGAACCTGTTCTAATGGGTGACGAGTTATCCAAATCTAGTTGATTTGAGGATATTCTCAGTTATGAAATTTGATCATAGGTAAATGTATTACATGTTACTACTATTTTTCTAATAAAAATCAGGCGCTAATCATAGAGCATAACCCACAGGAATCTGGAGGTGCAATCTAGGGAAGTTCGACACCTAGGTCCGGTACCACATCGATCGGTTGTAGGAATCATCATATTTAGCTTCAACATGGTGATATTAGAAGTCATATCCTATATTAAGGTATCTAGGTGAGAAGCTACCAATGTGGAAGGCTGACACATACGAGGCCACAATGTACAAGGAAACAAGTCAAGTGCTGATATTATGGAAATATGGTCCATCTACATCACTTCTATAGAACTTTTCCACCAGCTGCTAGTGAGAGAGGAATTGAATTGACTCCATGTTCAGAAGTTGTGTCAGAAACTTTTGACTAGGTAGGGAGATGGGATACAGCTATACGATCTGGACGAGGTGGTGTTCATGGTCGTGCTTGTTAGACCATATATTTATAGGGACAACATGGTGGATCAGCATTGGGTAGCTAGGTAGTGTCACAGGGTCATAGTAAAGGCTAGGAATACGCAACGAAATAGACATGTGAGAAGTAGGATCCCATACCTTATACTAGCATAGGTACTATTCTTGAAACCTTCATTTTAGCTTCTCCACTTTTTGATACGGCAGATTCACATGGCTTTATATCTATGCCAATTTTAGAGATCCATGGGCTCTTTGTTTATAACTATGATGGAATTATTATTCTAGACACTCTGTTGGGGATCAGAATGGAAGGTGCGAATCATTGTAGGTAGTTCCCCATTGAGATTGGTGGGTTTAACTTCATATAAAACCACTACGTCCTCAAGATGACAGGATTTGATATCATTATTTGGATGGAATGTCTGGTTCCTTTTCATGATTACGTTGAATGGTAACAGTGCATGGTGAGTTTCATTTCACCTGAGGTTAGGTAGTTTATTCACAAGGTTGAATGGTATTTCCATGTGATCCGAGATAGACCCAATCATGGTGGGGTGCATGATATTACTGCCTAGATTACAGGTTTGTACCTAGATGATCAAGGAACTTTCTAGATTGAGTTCCTTCCATTGGTTGATCATTTCATGGATATTTTCCTAGATAATTTTTTATAATTTCTTTCACTAAGAGATGTAGAGTTATTTATCAATATAGTTCTAGGAGTGGCACCTCTATCCATTCCTCTTTATAGGATGACTACTACTGAGATGCAAGAGATCAAGAGGTAGATAGAGGATTCAGATGCAATGCTTTTTATCGGAACCATTACTTCTCTATGAGTTTCGTTAGTCCTTTTTTGTGAAAAAGGTGGATGGAACTCTCAAGCTATGCGTGGATTACCACAAATTTAACCAGTTTATAGTTAATAAAATTTATCCTATACAATAGGTAGATGACATTTTCGACCATCTTTGAGGAAATTAGGACTTCTAAATGATTAATTTGAGATTTAATTATCATCAAGTGTGGTTTATACCATCATACAAACCTTGCATGGACATCCAGAGTAGGTATAGTCAATTCAAACATTTTCTTATGTTTTTTGACCTCACAAAAATGCCAGCAATCTTTATAGAATTGATGAACTGAGTGTTCTATCCTTATCTTTATTCATTTGTGGTGGTTTTTGTGGATGATATCTTGGTGTATTTTAATAACTGACATGACCATGAAAATAATATTGAGATAATTTTGAATAAAGTGAGAGAGTATAAGTTTTATTCTAAGCTCACAAAATTTCATTTTTTATGGATCAGATTCACATCTTAGGTTACATCATCTTAGATAAAGAAGTATCAATGGACCTAGAGAAGGTGAGAGTCATAGTTCCTAGGTATTATCCCAATAATCTCATTGAGGTACCGAGATTATTAGGGATGGATTTATACTACAGGTGTTTCATACAAGATATCTCATGCTTACTAGTATTATTAATGAGCTTGAATATGAATGTTTTGAAGTTTTCATGGTCAGAAACATATGAGGCATCCTTTCAAGAACTGAAGGGGAGATTGATTTCACTGACAATACTGATTTTTCCATTACCTGGTAAGAGTTACATGGTTTAATACGATTAATTACGTATCGATATTGGAAAAGTTATTATATAGTCAGATGGAGTCATGGTGTACATGTATCAGTAGTTGAGGTTTCATGAGAGGAATTACTCAACACATGATACTGAGTTACCTGCAGTT
Source organism: Viscum album (assembly GCA_963277665.1). Taxonomy (NCBI): domain Eukaryota; kingdom Viridiplantae; phylum Streptophyta; class Magnoliopsida; order Santalales; family Viscaceae; genus Viscum; species Viscum album. The sequence continues at coordinate 1,630,579,127 of OY728130.1, forward strand.
TTTCAAGAAATAGTTTGTTGAAATCATTACTTATTGGGAGAGTGTTTTATGGATTTTACAGTCTATAAAATACTCAAGTACATATTTAAACAGTGTGACCCGAATCTGAGGTAGCAAAGATGGATGTAATACCTTCATTATCTTGACTTTGATGTAGAATACATGCATGGTAAAGGTAATGTGATGGACGATGCGCTGAGAATGAGTACTCAAACATAAGAAGTGAAATAGGATAGTAGAGAGTGGAATCTTATGACCTTGTTCAACGAGATGCATTGGGAGGTGAATGACAGTTAGAGGGTAGACTTTCCTTTCATATTTAGTTGTTACCTCTTCCCTATTAGATAGAGTGAGGATGAGGCATCCATCCAAATCTAAGGTCCTACTTTACCCGAAGAGTGTGAATGGTGATGAACATCTCTTGGTTGGACTGTAGGAGAGTGTGAGATTATCCATGTCCATGGTCGCATATGGGTCTCTTCCAACACGCTTGAGGAGAAGATATGGGATTTTTATGCTTTAGTTTGGTTAGTGAATCCTAGCATCACCTACATGTATGAATATTTACATCGCTAGTACTGGTGTCTAGGTATGAAAATAGATGTGGCTAGGTTTGTCATAATGTTTTCCACTTGTCAATAGGTGAAGATGAAACACTAGTGACCAACATGAATTTTACAGAATCTTCCCATTCCTTAGTAGAAATTGAATGATGTCGTGATGGGCTTCATGACCGGTTTACCGAGGTTGCCTCGAGGTAACGATGTTTTATAGTTATTTCTTGAAAGTCTCAGGAAGGTTGAACATTTCATACCAATAAAAGAAACCATCACTTTTGATGAGCATGGAAGGGTTTATATCTGAGAGATATTAATACTACATATGGCCCCACATTCTATCATTTTAGATAGGGCTGCCCGATTTAATTCTCAATTCTGGAAACAGATATAGAGGGAATTGGGTACGCAGATGATTTGAAGCACGAAATTCAACCCACAGATATATGGCTAGTTATAAAGCATGAATCATGTTCTTGAGAAATTCTATGAGCACGTGTCATTAATTTGGAGGCATTTTGGGAGATACATATACCCCTGCTTGAATTCACCGACAACAATAGATTTCAGGATACTACTCAAATGATTCCTTATAAGGATTTTTATGGTAGGGCATGCACATATCCCTTGTGTTGGTTAGAGGCAAGAGATTCAGCTAGGTTGGGGCCTCATTTTATTCTGGAGACCACAAAATAGCTGTAGTTGATTCAAAAGTGGATAACTACTATGTATTCTCACCAGAAATACTACACTGATCACAATTGAAGATCTCTAGAGTTTGAGTTCATGGATCAATTTTTCATATATGTCTCACTGAGGGTGGGACAGAATAGGATCAAGATATAGGGTAATGTTTCACCATGGTATGTCGGGTCATTTGAGATTCTTGATAGAGTTTGGCTGGTAGTCTATTGGCTGCAGTTACATTAGAGGTACTAGGTAATGCATGACGTCTTCCATATTTCTCTACTATAGTGTTACCATTCAGACCTGTCTCAGGCCTTTCATCTCAAAGAGGATGACTTATAGGTATTTGTGTCCTCTGAGGATCATCCTATACATATTTTGGACCATAGCATGCAGGTTACCTAAGTCCATTCATTTCTTTTAGTACTGATTCTATGAAAGTATGGCCGAGTATAGGATGAGAGCTTGGAGTGGGAGCCCGATGTATGATCACAGTGGCTAGATTTGTTCTCATATCATGTTTCACCACCCTTGGAAGACAATTTTGAGGACAAATTTATTTAAGGGGGAGTTTGAGGGAACCCATTTCCTCTTTGTGGTATAAATTTCTTTTTTTTCTCTATGAATTCTTGCTTTAAATGTTTAAATATGCCCTAATTTGGATTCATGTTGTGGTTATAGAGAGATCAGGGGTGTTTGGGGCTAGTAATGTGTTCTAAACCATATTTTTGGGGTGATTTTGGACTACTAAAAAGTTAGTACAACATGCGGGTTAAGTTGCATGATTTGTAGAAACTGTGTGAGGCTCGGCAGTGGGGGTCTACATGCTGTACAGTTTGTGTAAACCATGTGAGAGGAGGCACATGGCCATGCATAAAGGTCTACAATTTTAGAATAACATGACAGTATTTTTTCATGATTAGTAAATCATGATGGTAAACTATGTGGGTTCCCCTTAGCCTACAGGAATTCGTTCACAGTTGGTTCACAGTTTTCCAAACTGCTTGCCTAAACCGTATGACCCCTAATATTTTGATGATTTTATAATTTTTAATTAAATTAATAATATTATTTAAAACCTAAATTGAGTTCTTATTCCTCCTATATAGAACATCAAGATTTGGAATGATCTCAACCATGAATAAACTTGGATTTGAGATAGATCCTCTGTCCAGAATATGATTCAAATGCCACTTGTCTCGTTGGATGCATATCAATTAGTTATTAATTTCATTTTAATCTTATTTCATTCTTCTGGATATCAGTCTCGCTATATGGATTTAGGCACATTTTCCCTATTATTTGGTTCTTCATTTGTTCCTCATATTTCACCCAAACAATGTCGAATCGGGGTCTGATACTAGATGAGCTATCCTTTACAGACCTGAGGTTGGTTGTCTATTGACTTTCGCTTAAATCCGGGTTGTTTGTATGTGGCGTCCTGTTGTGTGCTCATATTCTGGGCATTGCTTTTAATGATAATTAACCTCTTAGAATAGCTAGTCTTGGACTATTCAATTAATCACTATTGACTATGTGTATTTTAGGTTGAATACTTTTAATTGGAAGCACCCCTTGGGTTTTTTCATTAAATAGGCCTTTGATAGATTTTGGTCATGGACACCCTTGTTGTGACTTTTTCCCTTTTTACATGGGGTGTCAAATGTGAATTTTATAATGAATTGGATTCAAATATGGTTGAATTGTAATTTAATGGATTTAAAGTAAGGGATATATGACTTGATCCTTGGACCTATTATGCAATTCTTGTTTTAGATTGAATTTTCCCAAAAGTGATTTTCCCATGTGAGTCATATAGAGACCATGTTACATAATAGATTGGTTAATCTTGAGAAGATTTTTATAAAGAATTTACCACACGTGTTAAATGATATCTGAGACATGTGATATCTTGTTACGCATGCGATGCTTGTTATATTGAAAATTCCATGTGATTAATTGAAAGGCCAAGAGTTATGAGGTTGGTCAATGGTTGAGACACCTTTTGAGGTGAGTTATACATTGATGTAATTTGTTTTGACCTTGGCATATTAAAGGGAAGTGAATAAATGGTTTTGAATTGATTAAATGGTTATGAGCCTCGGGTGATACATGGATTCGCATTAAAATGTCATGGAAGGTATCAAGTTTCTTGAACCTTGCTTAAGACATGAGTGATACATAGATCCTTATGAGGTATGTCATGGATGGACTCATTGAGGCTAGACTTATATGCCAAGTGATGCATGGATTCAAATGATAATTCCATGGAAAAACTCAAAGGTAATTAACTATTACTTCCATGGGTGATACTCAGGCTCCAGTATTGGATCACCAAGGATGAACTGAATTGGTAGGGACTTTATACTAGACCTAGAGCAATACAGAGTTCTTTATAGGTTCTACAAGGATAGGCTTATAGGGTGTTGGATGATTATACATTGAGTGATACTTGAATTCTAAATTAGGAATTTCACGGAAATCCTGTAGTTCTAAATTGAATTAAGAATGAAATGACTTATGATGTGTCTTCCAAGATAAAGAACAAGCTTGGATTCAGTCTTCACTTTATAACTTTTGTGTGGCTTTTCTTGGAATCCTTGGATGCATGTGCTTACATGGGGGACATTTGGAATTGGGAAAAGTCTTGATACTTATTAATTCTATGAGCTTTAATTGTTAAATGAAATGGATATTAAATGAGAACATGGTTGTAAAGGATGTTTATGTTAGATCATTTCCCTGATTATTTTTATATCTACATGCACACTTGATATATATATTTACTGGCTGATTGAGATATACCTTCGGTGGTTGCCTACTTGGATTATATCTCACACCCTATTTGGGACACTTTTTTGGGATCCAAATAGACTATATGATTGCAGGTGTTGATAAGGGAAAGTTCCCTTTTACATGTATTTGATTGGCGATTAGGAGAAAGATAGCATGGGACCAAGTTGAGGTTTGCAATGAAACTGGGATACTTTTGGACTTTGTATTTTTGTGACATGTATTGTATGTAACAATTGTGTACCTATTTTGGATTCTTACAAAGAGACATATAACATGTAATGTCATTTTTTATATGAAATACTTTCGGGATTTTGTTATGTTATTAGTCTTCTACTGCTTACTTCTGACATATGTATGTTTTAATACTTTGTCTACTTGTATCTTATTTTTATCCATTGTGGTACACTATAGTAATTAGTAAATTGTCTCCCCACGGATGCACCTAGGTACTCACTGCTAGTTAACAGGCTCTGGCGTTTGGGAATATGTTCTCGAGGCTCTGTGACCCATCGGGTTCAGTGCACTAATGACTACCATCCAGATCTTGGGAGTTAAAGATGAGTTCCCCCTAATGATCAGTGATCTTACTTTTTTAGTAGATAATATTTTTCATGCCTTGTGAATTCATGCACTTTCACTCTCCTTCATGTTTCATGCTTTTTCACGATCGTTGCATGCTTTTGTTGCAGTATTGGTAAAATTATCCAACCTCCCCAACTAGATGCACTTCCTCTCGAATTTTCATGTGATGCAATGCCTTACGGTCTCCCTAGGCACCCCTCACATCTATCTCTCCTAGATTTGACAGAAATCCAAAATAGATGAGGCATAAATAATTTTTGAAAAATAGATGTTAAATTTCCCTTTGGATGTTAGCATATAAGGAGGAATAGATTCTTTGGGACTTGTAGTCATACATTGTGCTCGTGTGCCCAAATACCTAATCATTTTTTTGGGCTCAGACTTTAGTGAGGTCTGCACATTTTTTTATTTTATATATTTAAATATATTATTATTATTATTATATATAAATATACTTATATTAATATTACTTTTATTTAAATTTATATATATATATGCACTAATTATTATATATAATAATAATAATTATATATAATTATTTTGTTTTTCTATTTATTTAATTTCTTTCTTTCTTTATTTTGTGTCATGTTTCCCCTCCAAGGGGGAACGCACAACGATGGTCGGTCTTATTATACCATGTAGATTCATTGGCTCGACATTGGTTTCTTTATCAAAAAATGGTGATGCTCATGTGTTCCTTGATCTCGCTTCTTCAGCATGAGGGGACTCCCACAATGGTAGTGCAGATTATCCTCATAGGGTTCAGTCATCTTCAAACGCAATGTGAGGTTCAACATCTTATTCCTCTAATTCAACCCTCCAAGATCCCAAGTTTGGTTTCTTACAATCAACATTGAATGTATTCATCTTCAATGAATCTGGTTTTCATATCAAGAAAAATCATTGATTTGTTCATCAATTGTAGTGGTGGTTCAGAATCCTCCTTCATTGGTTGGGTTTTACAGCTAGGAGGAGCTCGAGGGGTCTGGTTCCCTAGTTTCAGAATCATCTTCAGTACATATAGTTAGACGAGAAAATATATATTAAAAGGATGAAATTTATTAATATGAAAAAAAATTACAATTAAAATAAAAGAATAAAATAATGAAAACTATTATTCAAAATTATTATTTTGGAAAACCCAAAATGAATGAAAGTTTAAATGAATGATAGTGCATACAAAAATTAATAAAAGAGGATGGGATACACAAATTTATTTATTTAACTAAAAATAAAACAAATAATAAATAACAAAAGATATGAAATTAATATTCTAACATTAAATTTAGGGTTTTAATAAATAAATAGAAAATTATCAACAATTAAAATTAATTAAACAAAAAAATTAGTTTGACAATAAAAACACTGTTAATTACACTAAATGGTGTGGCATAAGTTATTGAAATAAGTTCCCCATCAACTTATCTCACACTTAATTAGTTGTACTCCTGATACATTCAATGGATTTTCTTTATTTACAAATAAAGTTAAAAATATATTTCCATAATTCATAGGTTATAAATCACTCAAAATAAAATGAAATAAAAATCCCACTAAATAATGAAAAAATAATTCCTCCTAGTGAATGTCACTCACTATGTCACTTCCATTTAAAATTCGAGTTTCAGTTCTTCATGTAAAATATGTTAGATACAATTGGAATTAAAACTTCAACAAAAGACACTTGTGATTCTCTCTATCCCTTGGGATCTAAAATTCAAAGGTTCATTTTTCACTTTATTGATATAAATCAAATGACTTTCATATAGGTAGATTGTCCCCTTCTTCATTTGGGTTCAAAAGTTTCCACACCTTAATGAGTTCAATTTTGAAAAGGCCCTTTTATTTGAATTTTTCCCCACCCTTGGACTGCACATAACACTGTGAAATGAGCTTATTGAGTTTGAATTTTATTTATTAACAAAAATTCACCAATGGTATCACAATTTCACATTTAACTCTAGATTCAAAAGGCTTATATTACGTACTTTTGAATATGATCAATTAGGTGTTTGTTCTAAAGAAGTGTCACCTGGGTTAATGTTCTAATTTAATGATTCATAAAATTATAATCCCAACTACTCAAAAATCTCCCCCATCACACTCCCTTCCATAGTTCCTAAATAAAACAACCAAAACATAGTTTGAAAAAAATAATCAGAAATCACACTATTCTAGCACTTTCAGAATTAGTGAAACCCCTTAGTATAGAAAGAAGTTATCATGTTGATAGGAAGTAATGATTTTTTTTGCAATTTTCTATGATTCTATTTATAAATAACATAAAATGGTGCATGATCGGCAGGAAATTTTAAAAACATTAATGGGATTTTATGTGTTACAATTATAGAATGTTTTTGACAATTAATAACCCTCCCCCATGCTTAAAACTCAACAATGTCCCCATTATTGTATCTTAAAGTGGGAGGCACAGTTAAATAGTTTTGTTCAAACATATAGAGGAATGAAACACAATAAATGTTTTGTTTTTAGGGGTGACATGGAAGCTCATAATTTTTTTTACCGCTCATCCAAACAAACCTCAATTTTTTTAAGGTTCATACTTTTTATTTTTGTACAAAAACAGAATAATATCAAAAATAAGTTAAAAAAAACATGATGTACAATAAGAAAACATTATTTGAATATAAAGGAATTATTAAGTGTCTATGTGAATAGTGTGATTCAAAAATTAATTATAACACATTAGATTTAAGAAATCCTCACACCCTGCCAAGTAAACAAGTTAACATAAGTGATGTTGAAATAATAAGGGGTGTCTCGTAAACTTAATTTTATGCATCACACGATACGAATTAGTATATTGTTGAATGATAGAAATGAGAAACATAATTTAAGAAATAATCCCATGGTATGTAGGATATTATGCCTTTAGTTCATAGTAATTGTGTAACCACCCTCTAATGAAATCAGATCTCTGGTTGCAAGATCAAGTTCTTATAAAATATAAATATCACAATAAGCTTCTAGAATGTAATTCATAGAATGAAAACAACCATAGAGAATGATAAATGGGGATGATATCCATTTTCAAGTCCAATTATATATCTTTTTATTTAATTCCAAAATTATTTTGTAATAGGAAAATAGTTCTCACAACCAACCATAATCACTTATCATAGTTATTCCATCAAACACACACCATATGCACCTCATGATAAAAAAACTGGTCCACTTTGAAAAAGAAATAAATCATACAAGAGAAATAATATGAAAATGAAAACTGCATCGACAATGGTTCACCAATCTCAAGAGACACACAACTTATAAAGGATCAATTATTCAAATATAAATATAAAGAGAAAAATATGTAAACCATGGGTTTATTCCCATATATCACTAGATTCGCAGTCTCCATCTGTAAAAAAAATACTCAAAATATTTTCAATTAATTATCATTAAATGGTTATGTTTAATTGATGGTTTTCACATAACAGTTTCCTATGACACCATCAATAATATCATTCATGTACTTTCCATCATTTTCATTTAGAAATAATATGCACAGATATTCTCAATCAGTATTAGGTAACATTTGGTCTAGCTCAACCTGACTCCTTAGAACATATCTCTCATATATCAAATTGGTTAACACTAACCTCGTAATGTCAATTATTTTCAAAACTCTATCCCAAATTCCCTTAAACAAAGAATATTGTAAAAACTCAAAAATAGAAGTCAAACCAGAGACTATATATATAGTGTTTTTATAAAATATTCCCAAAATAGTTTGTAGATCATAAAAATTATAATCACCCATTTGAAAGAATTGAATTAAAAATTGAAAATATAATTTTAAAGGACAACATAAGACTCAAAATAATTGAAACATTCAAAACTGGTTGGAAATCGTCACATACAACATTAGACTGAGCATGTAATTTTTTTAAATAAAGTAAACTTCTTCATTTTTGACAAAAATATGTATCTTAGTTAGACTTAAACCTAATAATACTCAATATTTTGGGATTTTTAGACACTCAATCTCATATGGGAAACTATAATAAATAGGTTTAGATAGCTCAAAAAAATGTTTATTTTTTTTTCACTCCAGAATTGGCTCAAGGTTGAAATTTTCCTTCCCATCAAATGGATGAGAGGGTGGAACAACAAAAAATATAATAAATTGTCTTTTTTGGGTAATTTTACTCTCTATATCCTTAATATGATAACATCCATACTTAGTTTTTATCTCAATTTTAATGCATTGATTCTCGAAAACATCAATTGGGTCATAACTGACCTCAAGTTTGGAATTTTCAATGACCAGAATCTCCTTCACGTCATATACAACATGGAGGGTATGTTTTCATTTAGACACATAAATGATAGAACCTCCAGTAGTAAGTAATTATATACCTAAGAAGATTAGGACCTTTTTATCACACTCCATATCAAGAATATGAATTTTTTTTGGCAAAGTAAGCATCCCTACTCTGACTAATAAGAAATCCACTATCCTATAGGGATGATTGGGTGACCTATTATAAATTTTAAGGCATAAGATAGTTGGTTAGAAATCCCTACGACCTAGCATTTTGAAAATGGAGTAAGGAATCAAATTAATACTTTCTCCTAAATCACACAAATTTTTTTCTTTCTCACTTGCTTCTATTCTCCATTGAATAAACAACATTTAGTGTCCTTCACCTTTGGAGGAAAATTTATCAAATGTAAATCACTACAATCCTCATTTAGATTGATCGTAAACAGTTTCTTCTAGCCATTTTTTTCTAGAAACCTCTTGGTGAATTTTACATATGGTGGAATTTTATCCATTGTTTCTAAGAATGGAATTTTTATGCTAATGTATAATCATCATCAAGAATCATATGTATTCCAGTTCATCATTATTTCCAATTCTTCCATGAAAGGTAATAGGAGGGGAATAATGTTTTAGAACTTGTTGATTTCTCACCTTATCCTAAAATATAACTTCATCCTAACATTAATTGACCAATTCCCACTTAATTTTCCATGGTTCTTTTTCTTTCTCATATAAAAAGATATATTTTTTCCCCAATTCATCTGGTTTATAAAAATTGAGATATTTTTTATTTTATATAATTTTATTTCTAGTCTTTTCTTGAATATAAATTTCATCATCCCTAGATTATTTACTAACAGGTTCTAAAATTATAGGACCTATCTTGGTTTTTACTGCAATGAAATTCTCAATTGGGATTCATTTTGTTGTGATCGGAAGCTTTCCCATTTTTCTTCCTCCTATGTATCTATCCATCTAACTTATTTTATGTTATAAACAATGAATCATAGTGTTGATGTCCTTATTCAATGAAATAATCACTCCCAAAACCTTCTAAAACATTCCCTTATTTTCCCTTTTATTATTTTAAGATTGAACTCAATATTGATTTTGTAAATATTGTTTGAGCTATGTTTTTTAATTAAGGGAATTGGATATTTTAATAACACATAATTCATCCCAATATAGGTTGGGAAGACTTTTGTATCCAGAATTATAATAATTTAAAAATAGATCTTGGACTCCCTGATTTTTAGCTCTATAATACACAAAATTGGAACTCTCCTCATATTGGATAGTATGAAGAAAGTTGGAACAACATTTTTTATTGTGAAAAAACGTCCCATAGTGACTGCAATTATCCCAAATAATTTTTTCATTAACAAAAATAACTTGAGTATTAGTTTCATCCCAATGTGTGGTCCTTTTTATAGTTCACTTCTGTTGAGACTTTGGGGTCAATTTATGAATAGGTATCTTCCGATCAACAACATTGGAATCATAGAAGTCACCACCACAAGATTGGTCAACTAAGTTCTAATTATAAGGGGTGAGGGAATTGTATAAAGTATCTATGAATAGGTGGGAACATAACTGGTGATTGGTAATTTACCAATTAATACTTTTAAACCTATCTCATGCCTCGTGAAAAAACCCTCCCCCATTTTTTATAAATCCAGTTATATAATTCCTTACATTACATGTGGTATTTATGGGGTAAATATTTGAGATAAAAACATTGAACACCTCATCCCATGTCTCAAAGAAATCTTCATCTAACATCTAGAACCAACCCATATCTCTCACCTTATGAGAGAATGGGAACGCCGTCAAACCCAACACCCCCTCACTCAAACCTTGTAGTGGAAATATTTGGATAGAACCATAAAAGTATCTAATAATATATAGTGAATCTTTTGTAGCAAGTCCATTTAATGATGGAAGTTGGGAGAGATGAGAATACATAATTTCATAATTTCTGGGCCTATGAGACAATATTATTCAAGATTAATTTCATGAAACTAATTGTATTTTAAACTCACTATGTTTAGTTATCTGAGGGGTAGGAATTAAAGGCTATAGAAAATCGATGTTTTTATTATCAGCTCTACTTAAACCATAATTTTATATACTTTCCATTTCTTATTTATTTTGTTTTATAATCCCAAATTATTGATGATTAAATTAATCTATTAGAAATATATGTTCTTTCTTAGATTCTCATGTGTGCTTACAAATAGTGAACATTTTCAGAATAATATTTATATATATATTTTCATGTTTTTTTAGGTTTTCTATTTTTTTAGTCATATATATATATTTGACTTGGTCATATGAACCTTCTCTATAAAAATTTCCAAAATTTAATGTGAACATAATTGAATACATGAAAATATTAAATTTATAATCCTACTTACTGCCTATAAATAGTATTGTGGTAAGAAGGGTCGAACTACAGAGTATGAGAAGATGTGAAAACCCAAACAAAAAAGAAAAACAGCGAAAAACACCAACAAAAATAGAGGAAAAAAAATTAATGTAATATGTGGTTTGTAGTGAAAACGGTGGTAGAAGTGTGTGATAGTGAAGTATTAAATGGAAGTGGTTTAGGGTGAAGAAACAAAGGGTAAAGATAGAGAGTGAATTAAATTATGTTCTTCAGATAATATAGAACTAAAAAATTACATTCTCCATTTTCTAGTCAAATTAAAATAGACATTCAATAATTTTTAGAAAAAGTGGGGGTTCTCTAAGATATCGATTTAGTTAGCATACACAACATTATGTACCTTATTTATTCTAGATCACTTAATCTAAATATGAGAATTAATTTTTTCATTATGAAGAGGTGATTTATCTTCCTTCATAGATTTTCAATACTTTGGTTGATGATCATGGGTGAATTAATTCATTACTTCCACCCATGTGTTCTTAATTATTGTTAAATGATGCTAAAATTTTTAAGGAAAAGGAACACCAAACATAAAAATGCACTTAAAAATTATATTAATAAAATAAAAATGGATAAATGAAATTCAATTCATCCCATCTTGATTCCCCTAATATATTTCGCTACTAATGCTCACAAAAACATAATTGAAAATAAAAAGAATAATGAGATGAAGAAACATCATTGGTGAGATTACATCCTTCCTCAAAATTTAGCTCTGAATCAAGTTCACCCCCCCCGCAAGATCGATATTCTACTCACATAACTATACTCTAGCATGAATTGTGGATGATGGATTTTTAATCCATAATAAATTATTGTCTCCCTAATGATGATCACCGATCTTCGTATTTTTCACAGAAAAAAATATATACACCTCTCAAATGCTTGAATTTTCACTCTCATGAACATGGCGTTCTTGTACATGATCATCACTAGCTTTCAGTGTAGTCTTGGTAAAATCATACAACCTCTCCAACCAGATGCACTTCCTCTCAATTGTTTTCGCAATGAAATACACATGATCTCCCTATCCATCCTTTATGTCGATCTACCCTAAAAATGTTAGAAAATAGAAAAAAATGAGGTGTAAATCATATGAAAAAACAATAAATCAAATATCCCTTTATAAAATAGTGTGTGGGTGGGTATGGATTTTCTAGGCCTTAGAACTATACTTTGGGCCCACACTCCCAAATCTCTAAACATTTTTTTGTTCTTGAAATTCATAAACATCAGACGATTTTTTTTAATTTATATATGTCAATATATTATTATTAATATTATATATAAATATACTTGTATACATTTTACTATTATTAAAATTTATATACATATATATGAAATTATTTTTATTTTTATTATTATATATATATAATAATATATAATTATTTATTTATTCACATTCTATATTTATTTATTTATTTTTCTTTCTTCTTCTTCTACAATGTCGCGGTTTCTCCTCTAAGGGGGTGAAGCACATAAGTGGTTAATCTTATTTTACTAGGGGGAGGTGTGGCTCGACTTGGGTTCCATATCAATAAATGGTGAGGCTTGGGTGTTCTTAGATCTACAAGACACAATATGTATGGACTTGACACTATCAGTATAATAACCATACCCTTTATGTGGTCACTTGGCACGATCATGCCACATACTGTGCCTGAAATTAAATAAAAACAATAACAAAAGAAAATTAATTACAGAAAACAAAATAAAAAAATTAAAAAAAATGAAAAGATAAAAAATATTTATTTACAAAAAGATAATGAATGAATAATTTTTTTAATATAGCGCACAAATTAAATTAAGATAAAAAATATGAATACAAAAAATTTAATTAATTAAAATTAATATTTAATTAAAAGAATGAAAAAAAATTTCAAACAAAAAAAATAAATAAAAAAAATAAAATTTATTAATTTGAAAAACAATTTCCATTAAAATAAATGAATAATATAATGATTAGAAACATTCAAAAATATTATATTGAAAAACAAAAAATGTATGAAAGATTAAAATAATACCAGTACTTTCAAAAATTAACAAAAAACTGATGGGTTATAAAAATTTATTTATTTAGCTACAAATTAACCAAATAATAAAAATTACCACTAAAATTAATATTCTAACATTAAATTTATAGTTTTAATAAATAAATAACACATTATCAAAAATGATTTTTTTTCAAAAAAAAAATTACTTGGAAAATAAAAAACAGAGTCAATTAGACTAAATGATGTGATAAAAGTAATGAAATAAGAACCACATCAACCACCCACCTAGTGATGCATATGTGGCGGACTACTGCACCACCTAGCATGTTCATCTCATCATTCGAATATTTCCACCATACAGATCATCATGTGGATCACCACCCATTTTCCCCATAATGAATGTTAATATGGGTAGAGGGTTGATTCATAAGCCCCAACACAATCATATATCTTTATATATGTTTACATAATGATGTGTTCATGTTGTCATGCAACACCATCTTTATATCACAGTGCGTATTTTTCCTAATTATGTCATGCTACCCGCTGCCTACAATTTTGCATGCCCACAGTACGACCCCCTATTTTTTCCATAAATGGACTGATTAATCCCCCTTAAAATAGGGCCACTGATATTTCAACCCTCATCTCATATAGAATTACATGGTAACTTTACTAATAGAAAACATGAGTTTCACATCCGCCAAAAGCAATCACTCCATTTTGGTGATCGATTTAATTTTTAGTATCAGTGTCCACCATTGGTGACCACCTATGGTGTATTTTATTTTAGGAAAACATAAATATTGATATTAATATTAATATAAACAAAAATATAAAACAAAGTATAGTAAGATTACAAATAATTTACAAAATTCAAATCAAAAGGAAAGGAAAAAATGATTAAAATACACAAAACATTTGAAAAAAATACAAATCCATAAAAAAGAATATAATAATCAAAGAAGATATGATGAAAGTGACATAATTTCATGATTAAATCACTACTGAAATATAAATACAACTAGGATTCACATAAATTAAGCAATACAAATAATCTGGATGAGGCCATCAATAGACAGTATTAGTCTTCAGCATGAATGAAGATCCACCACAACATTAATCCCAAATAAGCCATAAATGATTTAGTATAAATCAATAAATTTTTGTCTAAAACATAGAAACATCATGAAATACAATCATCTATAATTTTCATTCAATTGGACCATCACAATGTCAGATAAAAGCAACAGAAAAAAATCTATCAAAAAAAGTTAATATAAATCACAAATTTTCATAATCATAAAATATAACCAAAATATTATATACCAAATGTATTGAATCCATGAAATAAAAAATATGTTCCTTTTTTTTCTAATATATTTATATATTACATTCATAATAACAATTAAAAAAACCAATTCTTCAAGGATCATGTTGTCCAATATTTATTTTCACTTATTTTTTAATATTTCCATATCAAGCACCAATCAACTTGTTTCCTATTCAATTTTATTTCTCCATTACTATGTATTCCACATACATATTTTCCATTTAATTTTTCATTACATTCAAACTTTTATTTAATTAAAAAATACCTCATTTCTACTAAATTATACCTAACATTAAATTATAAAAAAATCCCAGTAAATTTTTTTAAAGGGATATCAAGGACGACTTGTTAAATATTAATGAATAATTTCTTATAAAAATTAGGGTTAATTTTTTTCTTTTTGATATTTTAATTAAAGGTCACATAGAAATGAAAAGGATGAAATAGACAACATTGTATTATTTTCTCTTTAAAATTAGTTGCTGGAAAAAAATTTATCCTGGGAAAAAACATAGATGTAAACTTTAAAGGTAATGATTTCCTAAAAAATATATGGATTTTTTTTTCAAAAAGTTGGAAGTTAAATTTGGGATATGCGAAAAAATACATGAGATGAAAACATGTGTTACTTATAATAATAATTTTTTTCAACTTGTACACATTAACTAATAGATAGTGAACATTTTGTTTGATTCTCAATGTACATATGTTCTTCAATGTGCTAGTAAATATAAATTCATTCAATTTTATATTAAAAAAAATTAAATCAACCATTATTATTATTTTAACCATAAATTAAACCACCATATTTATAAACCAACTACCATGAGTATCCATAAAAATATAAAACCTAACTTATTTTATTATCTTTTTTAAAATCAATAAGTTTATGTTTATACTAATGTAAATTGTGTGTTAATCTATTAAAATATTTAGAAAATGATGGTATAATAAAACATGGGAATGAAAAAATGGATAAAATATATTATGTTATACTCTTTCATCAATAAAAAATCCTTGATCTATAAGAATTAATAGTCTAGTTTTATAAAATAAAAAGTAAATAAAACAACACAAACATGGTAAGAAAATAATGGTAAAAAATTAAAGATGGGGTGATAATTATTATTGTGAGTACTTTGGATGGGGATTCCGGTTGATTGAGTGGTTGGGGGAGGGGGAGGATTAATAAAATATTATTTTTGAAAAATGGATAAAATTTTGATGGTTTTCACTACTATATAAAACAACTTTTATAATATTGAAGAATTTCATTCAACAAGAAAAATTTAAAAATTATTATTGGAATTAAGGAAAACATTGTTTGATACACAGTCCTATATATATATATATATTATGATATTAAATATAAATAAGTGTATATATAACACATTAAAGAGATTCATGTATCATTATCCATGTATTAAATATACATATGATAATAAATATACATATATACATAATATATATTTATTTCTTATAAAAAGATTTATTATCATTTACAAACCATTTTGAATTTTTAATGGATTTATATTAATTCATTGAATTTTTTTTTGTGAATTAACCCAACAGTATGAAAATCAAATTATGAGAGAAGCCTCAAACTCTGCCTATATAAGAGGATGATATCCTCTTCTTTCTGTTGTGGTGAATTCACTCTTCGTCCCATATTGTTGGTAATTATTTGAGACAAATCTGCTAAAACCCCTACAATATTCAAGTATCCTTGTAATAAAATCATGAATCCATTGTCTATTGTTCCCCCTTGGAGGTATGATTATTTTGTACACTACTTTTTTATCTTTCCCAAGCATTCTCCTTCACCAAGGAAGAATAATTCTCTTGTTATTGGCACCTTCTAGGATTTTTGATTTGTATATTTATTTTTGCATTGATTCTTGAAGATAGATATGCCTATTTTTGGGTTGTCTTACATTGAATTTGGTTATATTATGATCATATAAAACCCATATGTGCTATCATATGACAACCTTATTTAAAAAATCAATGCATTTAGTATTTCATGAAAAACATGTTTTACAAATTGTAAAATGAGATATTTCATGTCTGGAAATAAATTTGAAAACTCATATTTAGTAATTAAATAAAATTATTATTTAATTATTTATGTTATTCATATTTATAGAATGGTTTATAAAATTATAATAACATTAATAATTTAGTAATAACAACATTTATTTTATTAATCTTTTTAAATCATGAAAAGTTTATATTTATTACTTTTGATTATGAAAATAAAAAGTATTCATTTTGATCAAGAGAATTCAATTACAAATTTAATTATAGTAATTGTAAATTATTAAAAAATGACAATGACACAATAATATATTAAAAAATTAATTTTTTTATAAATTAATTAACTACATAATGTTTATAATTAATTGATAAATATTTTTCCAATATGCATGGTTATAAATGTTTATAAATCATAAAAATTCGTATTTTGAGAATATTTTAATTTGTAAATGGTATATAAATTAATAAATTAAAAAATTTAATTAATCTTGTAAATAATTATGAATCATTTATTAAAAAGTTATTCCACATATTGAATGTTAATATTTAAAATAACTTTAAAATAATTAAATTACATGCTCTATGATGTAGAAATAAATGGTTTATTTCAAAATCATAAAAGGTCACTTATAAAGTGTTTATAAATTATAAAATATAAAATATTTAGAGTATATTAAAAAATTTAAATAATATATATTGAATTATAAAATGCTTAAAATTCATGAAATATCATATCAATAACATTTAATTTATAAAATGGAGGTATACATAATTAGTTGAATATAAAATGTTTATATTCTTGCTTATTTATATAATGTTTATAATGATAATTTATTTATAAATAGATCATAAATGTATCATGATTTCGAAAATAAATAAATTGTTTATTTATTTGTCAAATTTCTTTGATATTCATTTTTAGTTCATAATTAATTAAATTTAAATTTTTCAAATTAAAGGGGCCTTATATTGAATGTAATATAAGACACATCAAAATGTGTTTTAATAATTTATATGACCAAGGATTAAATAATAATTAAGTGTATGATATTTAGATTTTGTAAAAGGTTTACATAATAAAAATTTAATTATAAATAGTATATAATTAATATAATATCATATATTTAAAAAGGAAATGTCATATAATGATAAATATGAAAGATTTCATATTGGAAAGAATATAAAGAGTTTGTATTCATAATTATAGACTGTCCATAATGCTAAAGCTGAAATTATAAAAGGGTTTATAATTATATTTTATTTATGAAATTTTTCATAAATGTTCATCTCATTTTTGAATATTTGAATTATTCATTTATTTAAAAGTTATTCCAAATTTTATTTATAGTTATAAATTTTTTATAATATGAATGATTTTATGAAAAAGTGTATAAGATAATTGATTATGTGATATATTCTTGCATTTAATGATTGGTATGGTAATTAATTTAATTTTTCATCTACCTTGACCATAATTTTTAAATAAGTTATAAACTTGAATTTAGTTGTTGCATATATTTTGTTTACATTAGGTGTTAGACTGATCATGAATTGACCATTGCATAATGTCTCCATTGGTAGAGGTACTTTGGGTTGGGCCACCTACTATAATGAAGGATTTACATTTCTATAAAAGTGAATGGGGTTGGATATCAATCGATATAGGATTACTCATGGTGAGTTTTTCCATCTTATATTATTATATGATTTTACATGAAGCATTCATGTACCTCATGAATATGATTCATTTAGATATGTATGAATATGTTTGACTGATATTTTTGTGTAAGTAACACAAATCATGGGCTGTGTAAATATTTAAAAATAAACATAGTTTAAACATATTGATATGGTGAAGGGAATATTCCTCAATCCATTTTTTCGTAATTTTATAAAAAACACTTTTTGGATAAGTGGAAACCTTACAAAACCACAATGTAATGCAAAAAAAAACTCGTTCAAATTTCAAAATTAAAAATTCCAATATCATATGTCATAAATGAAATTGTAGAAAACATCACCGCCTCGGGACACCACCCACCACGTGTCTCCTACCCTAACACAAATCACCCATCATTACATCAGATCATTAGTGAGGAATTCCGATATTGGCCATCGTCAGCATCACAAAAGGACAATCAGCGTCGTAAAAAAACGCAATAATATCCACACCAGTTACCTACCGAGATTAGCCTACCAGAGTCCAACAACCACTAAAGATGAAAAAATCTGAACACCACAAAATGAAGCAAAAAATAGTTTACGAAACCAGAAAACTAGGAAAAATTGACGTCATTAAACATTTTCATGAGTCGGAATGAATGCCTCCACCGCCATGACATCACCATCATCATAGAGGTATCACCTTCCACCATACCACCATCACCATCCCAAATATCTTTAAAATCCATTGTAATTTACCAAAAATGGGTTCTTGGGTGATGGGTTAGGAAATATGGGTAAAGCAGGAGTTTTAATGAGCAAGAATCGCTCTAGGACCCAATAGAAATAGGAATCACCTAGATGAAACCACCATAACCATCCCAACCACCATGATCACCTACTCACAAGACCAAAATTGGGGTTTGATGAGTTAGGATCAACATGAATAGTAGAGGTGAGATTAAATAGTACTAATAAGATGAGGCAAAGCCAAGGTTGAGAAAGGAGGCGAAATGATGAGGCTGAATGATGTGAAGGATCATTCTCAATCAAGAAATCAAACTAGAAACCCTAGAAGGTGGGAGGGGTATTCCATAGAATTAGGGAACTAGGAGAATGGGCTGGTGAAGTATTAGTGGCCATCACATCTAAGAGATAGTCTGGCACCACATTTGGCGGGAAGAACTACCACCGAGATTGAGGTCAACACCAAAGAAGACAAGAGACAAGAGAAGACATGTTGTGAGAGAAAAATAGGGAAAAATCCCAGGGAGAAGTCATACTATCTAAGTAGGAAGAAGAAAATTAGGTGATGAAAGGAAGAAAGAAGAGAAATGAGGTTCAGTTGTGCTATCGGCACCTATAGTGAAGGGATTCAAGAGGAAACCGTACGCAGATCCAAGAGCAAGAGGAGAAGATCCATGATATAAAGGTTTCATCCAGGTAATATGAATCCATTATAAATTTATAGAATATTGAACATATAAAATGAAATAACATGACATATTTTGGTGAGATTAATTCCCCTAAAATACTAAGTGAGGAATTACTTCAAAAGAAATACTTTTCAATACCTCAATCATTCAACTAGGTATTATAGAGCTCAACACGATTCCCTTGGATTATCTTGTGTAAGGCAATAAATATATGAGTTACTCAATATTTTCATGTTTGGTATTATCGATCTCAGTAGGAGTATACCTTGGTTTTTTTATTTGTATTATTCAGGGAGTTTTCTTTGGGTTATACTATCTAGGAATCTCTAATAGTTAGGATACCAAAGGAATCGATTTAAGTGAATCGATGTGATGGATTTGGCTACAGAGTTTTCCAATCAACTATCCAATATTCACAATATTTGTCATTGAGATGATTAATTTACTAAATAATAATGGCTTTCTTATGTGACAATTAGCATAATATATAATGAAATATGGATCTTGGATTACTAAATGGACATGATGTACCTAGAAATCATTTTTAATGGGATCACAATTATTAAAAGTCCATAATGAAGACTTATAATAAAAGATATTAATATGATAAAATGATCTATTGTAGAAAAATGCATCATAAAATCAAACAATGAGTTATATAAATCCTTGAAATAAGAATGTTAAAGTAAGAAATTCTTATGACTGATAGAAAAATAAAATTAATTAGGCAGTAGAAATATTTTATGGGTTGGAATAGTTCCTTTCAAAGTAATTAATTATTGAATTTGTTCGACAAGAAAATCTTGATTCTTATAGAAGAATGGAATGATTCATTTAAGGTTTAAAATTTATGGGAAGATAATTAAAATAATTAATTATAATCACATATACTAAATATTTTTGGGTATGTATATGATATTGAATATGATTTCCTATGTTTGGAGTGACTAAAAAAATTCATATAAAAATTATTCTGGTTAAAGGATACTATTGACATTTATAGAAATATTCTGACAATTGAAAGAATTAATGAAATGATTATATGATATTTTAATAGTGTTGAGAATAGATAAACTAGTCATATCATGTCTACATTCTAGTACTATTAAGACAGTACAAGTGGGTAAATGTTCAATCTAGAAGAAGAGATGTTTTTCTAAAGAATCTTCAAAATGTTTCTTTGATATTTGGACTTAAGTCATTGAATTCTATTGTTGTCAAGAAGGAATAGTAATAATTAAAAATGATTGGATTATCCAAGATATACCTAAAGAAGCTTGGGAATGACATGGAATGTATATGATTGGTATGAATGTTATATGAAACATGCTATCCTAGAATTCACATAACCGGTTCCCAATACCATTAGGTCACATCGCCTCAAATGTGCCTCCCAATACACTAGAGGCTATCGACTGGTAAAGAGGGTCCAATGTTGTACAATGGGAAGACTAGACCCTCATATCAGAGCAGTATAATGGATATAAAAAATAAACAAAAATAGAAGAAGCATAATATAATAGATGGAACAACGAGAACTGATATAATAAACAACTATGGAAGTATAACGAACCAAAAAACTGTAGTAATAATCAAAATAAAAATTTATGAGTCATATACAGAATGATTTCATGGCATAATGATATTAAAAAGGGGAAACATGGGATACATAGAACATGCATATACATCATGGTATACAAAAATAAAAAAAAATCAAAATAAAACTCCACTAGCATCATGATAATATTCTCAATCCTATACTCCCATACTTCAATATATAAGTGAAACATATAAAGTATCCATGACTGGGTGCTTTCCCTTATCCACTCCTATAATCATGATGTCTACTCGAGTAACAATGGAGGCCTGATTAGGGTGTGAGATAAAATTAGTAGGCCATCAACAATGGTTTCAAGAATAATCCATCTAGTGTACATTAAATAACATAATATAACTACAAATAAATAATAAATAGTTCTAAACAATAATTATCAACTATCTCTGGTTCCAATTGGACACATGGATGGATCTACATTCTTTAGCATTGGAAATTTTATGTTTGATCATGGTAACCATATATATACATAATAATAATAATATATATATATATAATATAATATCTATAAATGTATATGCAGAGTATACGTGAGGACATATAGAGGCATATACATGGATACTATGTGCTAGATTGACCCGGAGCGTAAATCAGGCGTTTATATCTATCCTAATGAGCCAATAGATCCAGAAAGGGTAGACACCCTCTATCTTATATGAATGAAATATATCCTTCCCATCACTCGAGATGGTTGGGTGAGCATCATTCCAAACACCTGATGCATAGGAACATGGAGTGGCTTGTCCATAATCAAGATAAAAGTATAATGGTGTGAGACGTCATTCCCATCAACCAGTGTAAGGGATAGGTAAACACCATGCTCAACAAAACCCTTAATTGTTGTCCAACAACCCATAACCATTACATATTACAGATAATAATAATAAACAAGTTGGACAATCTCTTATTAATTTATAACCATTAAACCCAACTAACCATGTGTATAATAATCATCTAATCCATAAAATGGTGTGCATGAAATACTTCAAATGTCCTTTCCAACGATTACCATTTAATTAATTTAATAAATTCAAATATAAGGCAATTAAAATCAATTTTTTAGCAAGTCTAAAAACATAAAAAGTTCTTATTAATTTAAACAATTAGATAAAAGTGGGAAATTCTATTAATCACACCCAAAGGGGTGGCTGTCAAATAGGTCATCATCCTCCAATTCATTAATATGGGTCTATGGGTATGCCACACCATGGTTTAATTAATTAAAGGAGGAAAATAATTTAAAAAATTGTACAGGAATTTCCATCATGTGACACATCAAAAAAATAGGAATCACCTATATCTTGAGGAAAATTTAATAGGCCACTTACATTAGCTTTATATATGAACACTCATTAGGTAGTAAACCATGATTTCAAAGAAGAACGGAAGAAATATGAAGAAATAACCAACAACCTGAAAATAGGGCATATGAGCTCCCACCAAAATAACAAAAGATATTGGAATATAATCCATGATAGGAAGCAAGAGGATTATTGATCTTACTATTGCAGATCTAATGCTTCTCACAGTGATAGAATCAGAGACTAGATGAAGGAGTTAACACTATCCCAAACCCAGAGGAGGGAAGTTTCATGGGATAATAAATGAAGGAGAATTATCTAGTAGAGAGAAAATAATAGAGGGGTGAGTGTTTTAACTCATTTAAGGGAAAACGTTAACATTTCCCCCAAAATGGGGTCACATGGTTTTCCCGAATAGTTTGGTAAATCGTGCACCAACCATGATGCCTCCACTATCCATGTACCCCCCCTCTCTTGGGCTAGGTGCACATTTTTCCTAACTAAGAACAATATATGAAAAAAATACACCATAAAAATGTCTTTAATTCTACATAAGCATGTCGCCAAACTCACATGGCTGTAGAAAAATTGTGTGGCCTCTCCTGTACACTAGGTACCCCACACAGTTGAGTTTCACAGATATCCCTTACTATGTGGCCCACTCTATTACTCCATTTTCTAGAACATTGTGCTCCTAATAAGACCTGGAAACTCTTTAAACCATCCTTAGGTAGTAGATAATGTTTACCGTGTTAAAAAAGGATTCAAACTGATGAACAAATGATCCATAACATCATGAAATGGTAGGTCATTAAAATATCTCCTCATTAAAGAAACTCTTCCCCAAATTGGCCTTAAGTGGGTAAAGTGGTATTTTATGAGAAAATATTCATCCACTATACTAATATGTCAGCTTCCCAATCATAGGTATCATCATGTACTTGGTAATGATTCTATAAAACATTTACTAAAAGAATAGGCATGCCTCATAGAGTCTTCACACTCTGATCCCAAATACTCATGGGGTACTCCTCATAAGAAGCATCCACATCTGAATCAACCCCATAATTTTCTAAAATATTCATCCAAACTGGATAACACTGGAAGAGATTATATATGTTAAAAATGTCATGCGTAGACTGATATATATGAGGAAGTGATATCATGTAATCTACTGGTCCAATTCATTTAACGACCTCAACGGGTCCTATGAATCAAGGAGAAAGATTACATAGCCTTTAAATTCATTGATGGTCTAAAATGGGTAAAAATCACAAGAAACCCTAGTCACCAACCTCAAATTCATGATTCCATTAGTGTCGATTGACATATGATTAATTTCTATTCACTTCATGATCAACTGCACTTACTCAATATTCAGCTGAACAAGATGTGGTCCAAGAAAAGTTACATCCCCTACATCAAACCAGGACATAGGTGAATGAAAAGGCCTACCATATAAGGATTCATTAGGGTCCATCTAGATAGAATCCTGAAATATTTTATTATATGAAAACCCAAATAGGGTTATGTGTTTCTAATAAGAACTCCCAAAATCAAGGAAAAATGAATAGATAATGTCATTTAATAACTAAATTGTATGATTTATCTAAATATTGGCCTGAGGGTGATAGGTCATGATTAAAATCACCTTTGTACCCCATGACTTCTATAATCCCTACCAAAACTGAGACGTTGAGTGAGCATCCCTATCAGATATGATAGAACATGGATATCATTGAAGACAAACAACCAACCTACCTTATACCCCCCTTAGATCAACTACCGAGAAGATGTCTCGAACATGTAAGAAGTATGAGACCTTTTTACACTAATAAAGAACAACCCAAACTATGGTGTTTCCATGAGGAGATCTAAGTAAACTAGTCATGGTGTCTATGGAGACATCCTCCCATTTCCACTCAGGATTGGATAATGGTAGTAGAAGTCATATTGGTAGCTGATGTTCTGCTTTCACCTGATGATAGTTAGAACACTGAGTGATAAAGTCTTATATCTCCTATTTCATACTAGTACAACACTACTAGTTATATAATTCTTGATATGTCTTGGTGACACTGGGATTTACTTCCCAAACTGAGGCATGACATTACCACATTAGCCCCTCCTAGATGTTTGCTAGTACCCTGACACAACCAAAATAGTGTAGGGTCTCATCCTCATCCATGGACCAATAAGAAGATTAATCATCATCTGAGATATTCTACATAAATAATAATCCCTCATGATTATAATGTTTCAACATCCTCACCCATTCTAGAAGGGTATAGGTTACTACTATGGCCGAGAGGATTGTAAAATCATGATCCTTCTGAACTTCAACATACATCTATGAAAAAAAGTCCCTGAGATACCACTAACCATTGGCCTCCTAAAATTCCTATGTTTGAAACATCTAGCTTAGAGCATAAGATACTGAATATCATTTCCAAATATATAGGCAAGCTCAGAGTCGAAGGACTGCTGCTACTCATCCCATCTGCACTACATGAGATTAAATAACACTTCATGAAAATATACTAGTTTTTTGAGGTCACTGAATAAATAAAAATACACCCAAATAAAATAATGTCTCTAAGAGTATAGATCATGAACAATAAGTGATATATCAAAGTCATATTTCATGTAATTCCACTCGTGATGACTCAACTAATGAGACATGAACACTATAAATTGTTCTTCCTATATAACAACTACTCCAAGACCAATAACTGATGCATCGTAATAAAATATGTAGCTCCAGACTAAATATAGGAGAATCAGGATTGGTTTTTAATTCAATATTCCTTTAAAATCCTAAAAATATGTTTCACAATATTCTAACCATAAATATTTCACACCACTCTTATTCAGGCCCATAAGAGGAACATTCATGCATGAGAAATCATGAATGAAAAATTTATAATATCTGTCCATCCCCAATAAACTTATAATATCAAAGATATTATTGGGATAATATCATAAAACTATTACTCTCTAATTTTATGGGTCCACTGAGACTCCCAACTATGAGATTATATAGCCCAAGAAGTGAGATTTTTTGACCCAGAAGAGGCATTTTGTGGGCTTAGCATAATTTTGGTGCTCTCTTAGTGTATTCAACATGATCAAAATATGTTGGGAATAGTCATTTCATGAGTGATAATAAACTATTATTTCATCCAAAAAGACTACCATGAATGAATCTAGGTATGAGTAGAAAACTAGATTCATCAGAGCCATGAAAATTATAGGCACATTCATGAGACCGAATGACATTACTAGGTAATCATAAAGAACATACCTACTTCAGAAAGTTGTGAAGGGTTATTCAAAATACCTGACCCACACCTGATGATATATTGACCTAAAATAAATATTTATGAACACCCCCTCTCATCAAAGATTATTGAAGAGGTCTTCTATTTGAGGTTGTGGATACGGATTCATTACATTAAGCTAGTTCCACCATCATCAATCCACACAAATCCCATGGTTACCATCCAGCATTTTGGAAAAAATGACTAGTGAACCCCATGGAAAAGTGTTGGGGAATATAAAACCCTTAACCTTCATGTCTCCCAAATTCAACTTGAGATCTATAAGCTCAATATCTTCCATCTAGTAATGAGTATTGGACCCTGGTGTCACTCCTGGAACAGTATCAATAGTGAATTCTAAATATATAACTGTAGGTATCTAAAAAACTAATCAAGGAATACATCCCTAAAATGATCCACCAAAAAAGGTAAAATAGCGGGTTGTAACCCTTCATCATCCTTTAAAAGACTAGAAATTTGGTTTGACACACTGTCTAGTGCGTGACACTCTTGTCTTTCTCAAGATGCATGGGCATCCCATTATCTCTTATGTACATTTTTACCACCCCCCCTTGTGATGTAAATATCACCCTCTAATGATATCAGTAAATATGGGATAGATAGGAAACTATCTAGTCTATCTTGATAATTGCATCAAACCCAATCATATCGAGGAAGAAAATATTCCATAAAATGTTATATCCACATATATCAAGTATACAATTCTTTCATCAATGAACAATATTTGATTGGATAGACAATGAGGTATAGAGTGTAATGATGCCACAAGAATACTCTATCTTGAGGCCCAAACTATGAAGAATTTCCTCACATATAAAACTGTGTGATGCACCTATGTGGAATAAATCATACACTAATATAGAGGTTACTAGAATAGTACCTAAAAATTTTGATGTTCCAATATTCTGCTCCTCTAGCATAGGTTTCACTTCATGTAACTGGCCCATACCATAAACCTGAGTCACAAACTAACATCCATGAGCATGCCCACTTTTCGGGCACTGTGAGTCTTGAGTCTGATTACCTCTTACTCGAACACCACCTCTACCTGAGGGCCATTGGAATTATGGATACCTTCTTAGAAAGGAACTATTTGTCCTGCTCTGAACAAGGGGCATGTGTTGATCATGTACCACTAGGTACAAGTGGGAATTTCCATAGAAGTGTTGTATATGCTGCATCCTACCATAACCTCTACACACTACTGCATCTCACATACACTAGGGTTTCTTGTGTCCCATTTTCCTACACTTGTGAAAAATAAGTAAGCTATCGATATGAATTGTTTGACTATTTCTTCCCCAGTGAGAAACCTTAAAAACCCCCACATCCTTCTACTAGAAAAACCACTAACAGGTCTTGGTGCTGAACAATCTTAGTTCACATCATCAGATTCCATTAGATTCCTCTTAGTAATGAGGAATTAGTTGACTATTTTAGAAATAGGGGTCAATCAAAAAATGTTAACCTATGATCTGATGGTGTACCCTATCCCATCCTCAAACCACCTTGATTTCGTAATATTGTCACTAGATAAGGTCAGTGCGAACCACTACAACTCAGTAAAATGAGTGAAATTCCCCATCACCAACATGGATCCGTATTACAGTGTTATTAACTCTATATCCCAAATATTTCTAAATTTCTATGGAAAGAAGTAACCATAGATTATAATCTAGAAATATTTCCAGATCATGTCTTAATGACGGTATACATGGGTAATGAAATCTTATCATCAATTAGCTGAACCACATAGAATATAGTTATCAAGAATGAACTTTTTTTCTATAGGCATCTCTAGATTCTTAAATATATAAATAATTACCTCAAACCATGACTCAACAGCATGTGGTCCACCATCCATTGTAAACGTGGGAGGAAGCTGCTGCTAGAACTCCTAATTCAACTCTATTATAGTTAGTATAGGTTGATAAACACATTTCATATTCCATATGTTATAATGAAACCCCACATTAAACTACGAATCAATGCCCATAGCAGGAATAACTACAAGTTTCATAGGTGGAACTATAAGAGGTATCACTAGAGACTCAGGTCCCACCACCCCCAGTGCATGTCCATCACCACCTTATTGGTGTACGAATCAAGGATTTCAGGGTGGAGAGATTAAATAATTCTAAAGACATGCCTTGGAAATTAATTTAGTAGTTGATAATTTTATAGATTGATAAAAGGAATGGCACACAGTCTTCCAATATAAAAGATCACACCTCACTTCCTTCTCTCAAAACTAGGTATATATGGTATGGAAAAACCATAACAGGCCATAATAATTTTAATATACACCCCCCAACTACTAACTAATAAGGTTGGGTTTGGGAATGTGTCTCATATTACACAATAGTGGTTATGGTAAATGGAGTTTTAACAGCAAGGTATAGAGGAAAACACCCATTTCATTGTAATTGGAATCCAATTTAGTGATGACCATATGGTTTAAATATTTAAATTCATTTCTATTTAAAAACTTTATATATATATATATCATGGTCTATTTAGATGTATCTCCATTTCCAATTTATAAAAATCATACTCCTTATAAATTAAAACCGGCATGTCATTTAACAAAAACCTAACCTTTGATTTCTATATCTTTATGTAACAAGACATATGCAATGAATTTATTACATTAATCACCTTTAGGATTTATAGAATTAATTTCTCTATAAATTTACATAGGTTATCAAGTAATCCAATCAACTATAATTGTTTTGTTCCATGAATCCAATAGGTCCATAACCCATAACATGGTATAATCATCCAATTAAGTTTTACCTCCAATCTATGTGGGAAAACACCATTTATATTTATGCAAGAGCATTAATAAATCCAATTATATTATCCCATTACTAAATGGTATAACATTATCAAGGAACTTACTATAAGCACCAGGAAAATGAATGAAAAAAAACATGGCCTAGAAAAATTCATGTATTATTTGTCGTAATGTCCCTATAATGATGCATGAGATAATAATTCCTTACCATAGTAGGACAATGAAAAAGGAGGTCTTTAACAATAATAATATTAATAAAAATAAGGTGAGAAACTTGTAAATCACCAAATGGTGAAATTGAATAATCAATAATAAGAATAAACAAGAACAACCATAACACATCCTAGATAATTTGGGTTTCCGTTGTATGTGGGATAGATATTCCCATGAATAGGCTCATTGCCAAATTCTATTACATGTTAGTCTCTTTTCTAGCACCCAAATAGTATTACAAAAATAAAATGTTTCTATGATGCCACTTTTTAAAATCCTGACTTAGAATACACTTAACTGGTGCCTCAAGTTGGTAGGTCAGATGTCATTGAGCGTGCCTCCCCATATGCTAGAGGGTACCGACTAGTAGTGAGGGTTCAATGTGGTATGGTGGGGAGACTATACCTGTAAAGACCTGACCCCAATTTCTTGGAGCCAGTTCCTTACTACATTACGTTTCCATGATTACAAGAAAGTCATATCCCGAAGGACTGAGTAGTTTAAAAGTGTTGGAAACAAGATACATACATAAGTTCAACATTAAAACTTGAAAAGAAATACAACATATAAACTCCTTTGGCAACAACCATAAATCCTAGGTTATTTCGGCATGTCATTTATAATGAACTTCTTCATGTCCTATGAAAATGAAACATAAAAAAGGGGTGAGCGAAAATTCCTAGAAAGAGTAAGAAATATATCAGAAGATAACATAAACATAATCATTATGCATGGTGAATTATTGAAAGAAGATGCCTTTACAAATAATAAACATGGACACATTTTGATAGGAATATGATCTTACTAAATATTTCCATAACAAAACCTAATTATGGGTATTATACTTGTCAAATACAACATGAACATTCAATTACTAGCTTTATAATGAGGGAATGCATAATGTGGGACATTATAACATTGTCGTCTAGGCCTCATGCCAATACCTAAAATAATCATTTTGTAAAGGCCTTATGCCAAAACCATTGTTTGTCTCATTATACCTACCGATGCACCGAGGGGATATAGAGGGACCCACACAACAGTTTATATGACCAATTAATTTCTCATATGAATAGAGATAACATAAAAAAAATATACATTCATATTGAAGGTAATATATGACATGTAAATAACTTTACCAAAACATTAAGCAAAAACACTAACCATTTAGAGTAAATTGGCTAATAGTTTTAAGATAGAACATCCACATATGAGATAATAATAAACCATTAAATTAAATATGGTAGATGATGCAATAAAATATTAATCCCAATAATTCATAAGAATCAACAAGAGTGTTGAAATTGATAAAGATACACTTATAAAATCTTCAAGTAATTCTTGAGATAAATAATCTTTTACTTTGAAAAGAAGAGTTCTTTTGAAATTTTTATTATAAAACCAGAAGTGAAATAATCTATTATTTTTATAATAAAATGTATTACTTTATAAACATAATGGTTTACAAAAAAACTTATTATATAGTGCCCTTGAAAGTTGGTAATAATTTGAGGAATTCCATTGAAACGTGATTGTTTATCATGTTTTTTTAAATATATTTTTAAAACATGTAAATATCCATAATATAATGGAGAATTATTGTTGGTAAACATATATGTAACACTAATACATAATTTATTAGGAGTAGAAAATAATACATCGGAATTTCACTAAGGTAATTACACAATAAAAGTAACCCGAATGAAAGTGGATGTTCAGGTGGAAAACCCTTACCTTAAGTCCAAATGTTTTTCTCTCTTGTAATTAAGGTCGTGGAATATGAAATTAGACTTATTAATAACTTAATTCAGAACCTATTAGAAATTTATTTATTTCATATTAATTGTATTACTTTCATTATGTTCTTATTGATAAGTTATAAGTTTGAATTTTGTCATTCAAGAGTGGTTGTTTCCTTGGTTTTCATGGTTGGTATATTTTTAAATGAGTATGGTTGTTCATGTGGAATGGAAGTAAATATCCAAAATTGAAATTAAATATTATTTTTAAAAATACAGAAGTGTTAATGGTCATTTCTATCAATTTTTTACATGGCCTTACTGTGAATCATTAGATGAAATATTAATGACAACCAATTATATTATTTTAGTGGTATTTTGATTATTAAGAACTATTTTGGTCACATGATTTTATATTATGTGCATATACTGGATCATGAATATTAAGTAGATTATAATGGATATATTATAGTCTGGTTCTACCATCAAAAAATTTTCATGACCAGTAATGAAGCAGAAATTTAAGAACGAAAGTTCATCATCCTGAAGGTTGTAAATTGGAACCTCACGGACAATGATTTTGTTTATAAAATAAAAGAGAGAGAGAGAGTAAAAATATTTATTATGGTTCTTCCATTAACATAATATATTTATAGTATAAAAATTATACTGGATTAATCATTTTCATTTTTCAGAGTATGTGGGAGAGGATAACAATACAACATGACTTGAAATGAAATTGAATGAAATAAAATGTGAATTTACCTCTTGAATCGGCCTCCTTGAGAATCTCTTAAATGTAAGGTATTTTGGTATTTTGGAAAGGCCAAGAGATTATTAGACGTGGGGAGTGACTATGGAAGGGTAATTGGGAATATATTTGAGGAGATTAAAGGCTAAGAGGAGTGAAGTGAAGAGGGAGTGATTGGCAGTTTTTATAGTGGAGGGGAGGAATGAATTTTGAAAAACATACTCATTATTTTATTATTTCCTTCAAGAAAACCAATAGTGTTATTTAATGTTACCCCTAATAGTAATAATTGAATGTGATTATGAACCAAGTGGCCTTTCATCACTCATGATGTCATAAATAGTGTATTTAACAAATAAATTGTATATACGGTATTTTACTGTATTTCACTATTCATCAAAAATTCATGAATATTATAAAAATACAAAAAATTCACCCAACCAGTTTTTGACATGTAGAATTCAAAATGAACTCCATTTTTCAATAATAATTTTCTAAATATTATTAATTAAATTTTTAAATAAATTCATTACAAATTCGTAAAATAAAAATTTTAAAAGGTATAATTACTTTTCTATCACATTGAAATATTAATTAAGATCTCATTATCTTATTAACATAAGAAAATAAAATATATCATTATTTACTATTCATAAGGGTCATATTACTATTCAAAAGGTTATGATACTATTCACCAAACAATCTAGTTGGTACCATCAGTCTCCAAATGACTTACTGATCGAAACTCTAGATTACCGTTTTTTGAATTTCAAAACATAGAAGTGGAAAATTTGTGTTTAAATACATGATTACACAATGCCTTTTTTAGGGACTTAGTGATTCATGCATTTAATATTTATTTTCTAAACCTTGGGGTGTTACATCTTCCCCTAATTACAAAAATTTCTTCCTCAAAATTCATATAATGTTGCCTCACAAAAATAATTGGGTAGGTTTTCTTCATAAGATCCTCTGGATCCCATATGTCCTATTTGATTTTATAATTTCTACAAATTATATTTACCAGAATAATCATATGATTCCTCAAAACTTGTTTTTTAGTGTCCATAATCCCAATAGGCTCTTCACAGTAGGATAGGTCAGGTTCCAACTCTATACCTTCCAAAATGAGGACATGCATTGGGTTTGGCATGTACTTTCTCATCAATGAGACATGGAACACATAGTGTACTTTAGATAGGAGTTATGGCATCAAAAAATGATATGAAACAAATACAATTCTCTCTATAATTTCAAAAGGGCATATGTACCTAGGGATTAGTTTCCCTTTCATTAAAAATATTATAATTCCCTTTTCATGGAGATACTTTCAAGAAAATGTGATCTCCCATATGAAATTACATATCCATCCTTCAATTGTTGGAATAACTATTTTTTCTACATTAAGCTGATTTGATATGACCATGAATAGTATTTACCTTCATTTTTATTTCCATCACATGATATGGGCCCACAAGTTTCCTTTCACCAACTTTATCCCAATATATTGGTGTACGACATCTCTTCGCATACAATGGTTCATATAGTGACATTTTAATACTTCAATGGAAACTATTATTGTATGAAAACTATAATAAAGGAAAATATTACTCCCACATACCTTAAAATCAAAGTTAACATGATCTCAACATTTCCTCTAAGGTTTGGATTGTCCTCTCTGATTTCCTATCAGTTTGTGGGTGGTAAGTAGTACTCAATCAAAGTTCAGTGTCCAAATATTTTTGAAAACTTTTCAAGAATATTGATGTAAAACATGGGTCATGATCAGACATAATTGAGAGAGGTGCCCCATGAAGTCTCACAACTTCATTAATATAGAGTCGTGCTAAGATACCTAGTGGAAACTCTTCCCTTATATGAAGGAAATGTGCCGATTTCGTATGCTGATCCACAATTAATCATATTTCATTAAACTTTCCTAGAGTTATGGGTATTAAAGGGACAAAATCCATGGTGATTTTATCCCATTTCCATGTTGGAATAGGTATAGGTTGCATGACTCTTATGGGATGTTGTTTTTCAGCCTTCACTTTTTGACAGACTAAACATCTTGATAGATAATCTGCAATTTCCATCTTCATTTTATCCCACAAGAAATTTTCCTTCAAATATATATACATATTAGTGCTACTAGGATGTGTGGGGAAATTCAAACTATGGGAATCATCCAATAAATCCCTTTTTTAGCTCAAGTAAAGCTCGAATCCAATGCCTCTTCCCAAATTTTGAACACTATCTTCACATCTGATGTTAGTCATCTTACCATATTTCACAGCAGTAATTTTAATTTAAAGGTTCTCATCATTAGAATGAGAAGCATTAATTCTTTCTAATTAATATAGTTTGGCAAAAATATGAAAAAGTAATGATTTTTTACCTTCTTTGATAATTATGATTTCCATCCTTATTAGATCCATGTAAAAAGGATCCTTGTTAATTCTTATTTTATTGACAACTCCATGATACTTCTTGCTCAATGCATCAGCTACCTTGTTTTCATTTCCTGGGTTGTATTGTATAGTACAATCATAGTCCTTGGGTAGTTTGAGCCATCTATTCTACCTCATATTGAGTTCATTCTATGAGAATATATACATCAGGATCTTGTGATCCATGTATATCTAACATTTTCACCATAGAGATAATGTCTCCATATCATTAGAGAAATTATTATAACATATAAATCAAGATCATGAGTGAGAATGTTTTTTTCATTAATTTTTCACTGCCTTGATGCATAAGAAATAACTCTATCATTCTATATAAGGACACAATCAATTCCTTTCATTGATGCTTCACTAAAGTTCAAAAACCCATCATTCCCTGATAATAGGGTTAGGGCCAGAGAATTCACTAATATTCTATTAAATTCATTAAAAAATTCCTCACATTCTTTTGTCAATATGAACATAACCCCTTTACATATAATCTTGGCCATTAGGTTGGTTAAAATGGCAAGGTTATGAACGAAACAATGATAATAGCCTGTTAATCCTATAAAAAATTGTTCCTCCCTTATGTAAATTAGATTATTCCATTATTAAATAACCGTATTATTTGTAGGATCAATAGATATTACATCATTAGAGACAATGTGTCCTAGGAGATAAATTTATTGGAGCCAAAATTCACACTTTCTAAACATCCCATATAATTTATTTCTTCTATGAGTCTTTAGAATAGTGCACAAGTAATTTATATAATCATAATAGATTTTATATTATACAAAGATATCATCAATAAATACCACCACAATTTCATCAAAATATTCCTTGAAAACTATATTCATCAGATACATGAAAACAGAAGGAGCATTAGTCAATCCAAAATGCATTACTGTAAACTCGTAATGCCCATACCTGGTACGAAATGTTGTTTTTGGAATGTCTTCCTTCCTAACAAGAAACTTAAGATTTCCATATAGAAGATCAATCTTCTAAAAATATTTGTCTCCATGAAATCGATAAAATAAATCATTAATGAGAGTTAGGGGATACTTGTTATTTATTATTCTAGCATTGATCTCCTTTTAGTCAATGCATAACCTCATAGACCCATCAATCTTCTTAAAAAAAGAATAGGGGCTCTCCATAGATAAAAAATATAGAGAATAAATCTTTTATCACTAAATTCCTCCATTTTTTTCTTTAATTCCAATAATTACACATTGGACATTCTATAAGGTGTCTTCAATATGGTCCTTGAACAAGGAATTATGTCAATGAAAACTCAATTTCCCACTCTAGAGGATATCCAAGTTAATCCTCTAGAAATACGTCAACATATTATTGTATAATAGGTACATCCTATATTTTAACATTCATTTCCTCACCCATATTTATTTAATTACATTCCTCTCCAATATTTGAATTCTGTAGAGCTAATGGGGGTGGATCTAGAAGGGAATCAGATAGTGATGTTTCTGCCTAATGACAGGGGATTCCGAATCATCCTTAAAAATTGTAACCTCCATATTATTACAAAAAATCATTGAATCATTGTTTGAAAGACAATACATACCAAGGATTATATCAATTTTAACCATGGGTATGACAATAAAATAATAAGATAAATCACATTTATATTTTATAATGGGGACTTATTGACACAAAATTCTTGAAATTATACTTCCCTTAGGAGTTTTGATTGATAACTCCCTTTTAAATAAAATTGGAAATATATTATTTTCCTCGAAAATAGAGAATATATTGAATATTGTCATAATATTAAATCAAATAAATCATTGTCTAGGTTTGAGGAAATGATTAAATTACCTACCACCACTTCATTAGGAACATTAACCTCCGTAGTTATGACCGCATGTGCTTGGCCTTTCTCCCTTGACATTATTTGGGGAATGTTTCCTTGATTCTTAGGACATTCATGTTCATAATGTCCCATATACCTAAAATTGTAGCATTGATCATTGGTTGATTATTTTTTCCCCTTACAATCCTGAGATAGGTTTCCTTTTTCTCCACACTTTTAGCAGACTCACATACCCTTTAAGAATATTCTAGGGAGTTTCTTCCCACAATTACTATAAGATGGAAGATCAAATATTCCATTCTTCTCCATTTCCAACAATCCTTTTCTAGAGTTTTCAGAATCCCTCTTCTTCTATTTCTGTCCTTTATAGTCATAATACCTAGAAAACTCTTTTTCTATCTTGATATCACTTGAGACTATATCTTCATATGACGAGAAACCTTGGGAGACTAGTGCCCATTAGAGGAAGGGTTTTGAACCATAAAACAATCGATCAATGTTGCTCCTTGGATTATAAATATAGTCTGCAACATGCCTTTCTAGCCTTGTAAAGTTGGCTTCATACTTGGAAACATTTTAATCCACTTTTTACCTCAGATTCAAGAATTTCCTCTCTATATCCACTCGTTATTTTCGGGGGAAATATTTTTCTAGAAATATTTCCATAAAATCCCTCCATTATATATCTTCTATTTATTCCTCCTAATTTTTGTTTTTGAATAATTCCCACCTCTAATATTCATTTCCCTATAGATTAAAAACTATTATGACAACCTCCTCTCTTTCGTTACATCCCAAAGAGAGACATATTTTCTATACGAAACATATCCACTGCTGACCTACAAATAGGATTGTTGTCCTATTGAATTATAGAGGTTATTGTTGCAAAAAGTGAACTAACATAGCTCCTCTAAGTGGTGGAGTAGGATGCTTCATATGTGTAAGTTTATTATTCATATCCTGAGTAAGTTTTCCCAGTAAAGTTATAAATTGCTCAGCACGAGTCACAACACCAGATCCAACATCATTATCCTGTGTCAATGGGAAATCCCTCCATGGGGCACACACGTTCATGCGGTTTCCATTCCTTCCACAAGGTTCCATTTCTAAATAATGGAATACACTCTATTATGGTATGAATAATAATGTATAATTTCAATGTTGAAAAATAATTAGCATAAATCGAAATTCTATACATAGAAAATTTCTTAATCATGAACATGGTTTTTTTGAAGAAAATTTACATTAAAATCCAGCATAATGGCTTATAAATAAAATGTGAATTATCAAAATAATATATTATAATAGATTGAAACCAGGTGCACAGTAAGGTCCATTTTCATGTACCCAGATTCCCCAGGTCAAGCCTGAAACTCCTTGTTGGAGTTTTCACTCCTAGGTACATCGGTTCCAGAACCACGTCGTCTTGTAGTATCTAGATAGGGATTTATTTTCTAGAAAGATCCAAAAAATCTATTGCTTATCGAAATACCATGATATTTTTGTATGAATACCCTCAAATACTATCTTAGTGATTCTTTTCCCAAATCTACATTTTCTAAATCTTGTTTCTTTGTTTTTTACTAAACATCCTTTGTTACCAACTGTAATGACCCGACCCCAGTTTCCCAAAGCTGGTGCCTTATTAAATTACATTAGAATGATTATAATAAAGTCATATCCTGATGGAATAAGTAGTTTATTAGTTTTGGAAACAATATATAAACATAATTTCAACATTACAACTTGAAAGGAAATACAACATAGAAACACCTTTGACAGCAACCATAACTCCTAGGTTATTTCAGCATGTAATTCATAATAAAATTAGTCATGTCCTAAGAAAATGAAACATAAGAAAGGGGTGAGCTCAAAAGCATAGTAATATTAAAAAATACAATAGAAGATAACATAAATAGAGACATTATGCATGGTATATAATTGAAAACACATGGCTTTACATTTAATGAACTTGAACACATTATGGAGGGAATATGAGTTGTGTAAATACTTCCATAATAAAACATAATCAGGGGTATTATACTATTTGAATAGCGACACTAATATTCAATTAGTTTCTTAATAATGAGGTAATTCATTATCTAGGACATCATAACCATATCTTTAAATCCTCGTTCTAATCCCATAAATAATCATTTTTTCAAGGACTTTTGTCAGGACCATAGTTTGTCTCATGAGACCTACCGATGCATAGAGGGGTATAGAGGGATCCAACTGACACTTACTATGTCCAATTAATTCCACAAATGAAGAGATATAACCTAAAAAATATATTAATTCATATTGAAACTAATATATGACATGTAAATAACTTTCCTGAAATATTAAGTACAAACACTAACCATTCAGAGTAAATTGGTGAATGGTTTTAAGATAGCACATCCACAGAAAATCTTATCATAAACCATTAAATTAAATATGGTAGATGATAAGATGAAATATTAATCTCAATAATACATCATAATCAAAAAGTGTGTTTAAATAGATGAAGACACTCTTATAAAATATTCGAGTAATTCTTGAGATAAAAAATATTTTACATTAAAAAGAAGAGTTCTTTTGAAAAGATTGATGTATAAAAATAGAAGTGAAATAATATAGAATTTTTATAATAATATTATTTATTTTATAAAGATAATTTTTTCCAAAAACATATTACAGAGTTCCCTTCAAAATAGGTAATATTTGAGGAATTCCCTTGAAACGGGATTATTTATCGGGAAGGATTTTTGAAACAGCCTTTTAAAATGTGTAAATACAAATACAATAATGGAGAATTATGGTTAGTAAAAATATATAAAACACTCACACATAATTTATGATGAGTAAATAATAATACATCATAATTTCACTTAGGTAATTAGATAATAAAAGTAACCAGAATGAAAATGGTGGTTTGGGTGGAAAACCCTTAACTTAAGTCCGAATGTGTTACTCTCTTAAACTTAATGTATTGGAATATGAAATTTGATATATTAATAAATTAATTAGGATCCTATTATCCATTTATTAATTTTATAATAATTTTATTATGTCTAATATTTCCTTACAGATAATTTAAAATATCGACTTTCGTCATTGCAGAGTGTTCATTTCTTCAGTTTCCATGATTGATATATTTGTATATGAGTCTAGAGGTTCATGTGGAATGGATTTAAATATCCAGAATTGAAATAAATTTTTTTTATGAACATAAAAAAATTGATAATGGTAATTTCTAAATTTTCTTTACTTGGTTTGAGGATGAATCACTAGATGAAATATCAATGAGCATCACTTAGATTATTTTAGCGGTATTTTGATTATTAGGAACTAGTTTGGCCACATGATTTAATATTATGTCCATATATTGGTTCATGAATATTAAATAGATTATAATAAACATATTATAGTATATTTAAATCATTAACATGGTTTCATGAAAATTAATGAAAGATTAATTTAAGAACAAAACTTCGTAATCCATGAAGGTTATAAATTTGAACCTCACAGACAATGATTTCTTCTATTAAATAAAAGAGAGAGAGAGAGAGTAAGAATATTGATGATGGTTCATCCATTAACATGATATAATTATAGTATATATATCTTACTAGAGTTATCATGGAATTTTAAATAGAGGAGGTGAGTAGAGAATAATAATTAAATGGAACTTGAAATGAAATTGAATGAAATAAAATGTGAACTTACCACTTGAATCAACCTCTGTGATAATCTCTTAAAAGGAAGGGGTTTTGGTCATTTGGAAAGACCAAGAGCTTATTGGAAGTGCGGAGAGACTATGTAAGTTTATTTTGGAAGATATTTGATGAGGTTCAAGGATTAGAGGGGTG
Source organism: Viscum album (assembly GCA_963277665.1). Lineage (NCBI taxonomy): Eukaryota > Viridiplantae > Streptophyta > Magnoliopsida > Santalales > Viscaceae > Viscum > Viscum album. The sequence continues at coordinate 1,630,618,852 of OY728130.1, forward strand.
AAGAGAAGAGGGAGTGATGTGGGGTTTTTATATTGGAGGAGAGGAATGAATTTTGAAAAATTTACTCATTATTTTATTATTTCCCTCAAGACAACAAATAGTGTTGTTTCATGTGACCCCTAATAGTAATAAGTGCATTTTAGTTCGAACTAAATGGCCTTGAATAACTCATGATTTCATAAATTGTGTATTTAAATGATAATTTTTTTGTACGGTTTTTTATTGTATTTCACTGTTGAAAAAAAATTTAATAATTTCCAAAAAATTCGAAAAATTCACCCCAACTATTTTTCGACATGTATAATTCAAAAATGATCTCCATTTTTCAAAAATAATTTTCAAAATATTATCAATTTTATTTTAAAAAAATTATAGTTATTTTGTAAAATAACAATTCTAAAGGTATAATTTGTTTTATATCACATTGAAAATTTATTTAAGATCTCATCTTATTATGGTAAGAAAGTAAAATAATACCATTATTTACTATTCATAAGGGTCATATTACTATTAATTGGGGTATGTTACTATTCACCAAAAATCAAGTTGGTTCCATCAGACTCTAAGGGACATACTAATCACAACTCTAGATGACTGTTTTTTGAAATTCAAAACATAGAAGATGCCAAGTTGTGTTTAATGGATATATTATAAAATGTTTTTTCTATAAGGATGGAGTGTTTCATGCATTCAACATTTATTTTCAAAACATTGGGGTGTTACACTACCCTTAAATCTGAGTGGTGTATTGGTTATAATAAATACATAAAAATAGTATAAGCATAATATAATAGATAGAATAATGGAAACTGATATAATAAGAATCTTTGTAAGCAAAAGAATCAAGAAACTATAATAATAATCAAAATCCAATATGCAGAGTAATATACATAATGATTTAATTGATTACTAAAATACAGAAAGGGGAAATAGGGGATATATAGTACATGCATATACATCACGCTATACAAAAAAAATAATGCCAAAATACAGCACCACTAGAATCACGAGCTTATTCTTGGTCCATTGCTCTCATTCTCCATGTTATAAGATAAACATATTAAGCATCTGGGATAGAGAGTTTCCCCTTATCCACACCTATAGCCATGACGTCTACTTGAGGGTTGATGGTGGCTTGAGTAGGTTGTGAGATAAACTAAGTAGGCCACCACCAATGGGGTCTAGAATAATCCATATAGTCTACATAGCATAAAATTTTGCAGGTATAAATGAATAATAAATATTAGTCAACTCAGGTTCCTATGGGATACCCTGATGGCTCTACCTACTTTAGCATAGGTTGGTGTATGTCTGATCCTGGTAACCATAAATATATATAATAATCATATATATATATATATATATTATAATTATTATACATGTATACGCACACTATAAGTGAGGAAATGTAGAGGTATATATGTGGATACTAAGTGGTAGCTTGACCTGGGGCGTAACTCTAGAATCTATAACTTTTCTAATGAGACAATGTCTCTATAAAAGGTACAAGCCCTATATCTCATGTGAATAGGATACATGATCCATGACACTAGTTATGGTGGGGTTATTCATCATGTCCGACACCCAGATCATAGGAACATGGAACATCTTGTCCACCATCCAGATAAAATCATAATGGTGTGAGACATCATTCCCATCACCCAACGTAAGGGAGTGTAAAAAACCATGCACAACAGAAACTGTAATTATTTTTCAACAGCCCATAACCCTTATATACTAATAATAATAATAATAATAATAATAATAAATGTTATGTTTTTCCTCTAATGCATTTATAACCATTTAATTCAACCAACCATGGGTATTATATTTATCTAATCCATATTGAGGTAATCTTGCAACACCTTTATAGATCTTTCCACCCATTACCATTTAATTAATTTAATCCATTCAATTATATTACAAGGAAAATCCATTTTAATATTAATATAAATTCTTATATGGAGGTTTTTCATTTAAAAAATTAGATAAAAGAGGCCAATTACACTAAGAAGGCCTAAAGGGGAGGCTATCAAGAGGCCTATATCCTCTAATGAATTAATATGGGTCTACGGGTATGTCATATCATGGTTTAATTAATTAAAGAATGAGTAACAAAATTTAAAACATTTCACAGGAAATTACGACATATGGAACATCATAAAAATTCTATGAAACACCAAAACCACGAGGGAAAATTACTATACCACCCACTATAGGTTTATAGATGACCACTCATTAGGTATCAGCCTTTAATTCGAAGAAGAATGAAAGAAAATAGAAGAACGAACCAACACCCTGAAAATAGGGCATATGAGATCACACCCAAATACCACAGGATATGAGAAGATAAACCATGATAGAAAGAAATGGTATTAGAAATCATTCCATTAAATATAAAATTCTTTTTATGGTGATGGAATCAGAGACTGGATGGAGGGGTTACCACTATCCCTAACCAAGAATGAGGTAAAGATTCATGGGAGTGGAAATAAGGGGGTTCTATATACTAGAGTGAAAATAAGAGAGGGGTGAGTGTTTTAACTCATTTATGGGAGAAATGGTAAAATCAACTAAAAAATGTGGTTGCATGGTTTGGCCGCATGGTTGGCTAAACTGTGTGTCGACCATGCTACATCCACTTTCCATTCACCCCCCTCGCATGGGATAAGTGCAAGATTTTCCTAACTATGCACAATATGTGTGAAAATCCACTATCACAAATGTCTTCCATTCTGCATGGGCATGAGGGTTTTCTCTTATATATATAAATAAACTCTACGACCTCTCATGTACATTGGTTACCTCACATGGTTCAGTTTCATGGTTAGAACTAGCCACGCACTAACCATGTGGCCCACTTTATTTCTCTATTTTTCAAAACTCTGGGATCTAAACAAGAACCAGTTACTCTTGAAACCTTCCTTAGGCTATATTTCATGTTTACCAAGTTAATAAAAAGGACTAAAACCAAATAAAGTATGATTAATACCTTCATGAAAATCTGGGTCATTACAACCAACCCTCCATAAAGCAACTCATCTCTATATTGGACTTAAGAGTGTAATGAGGGTCGTATGGTGAGAGTTCCATCCAATGGACTTAGACTTCACCTTGTTGCTCCCATGTCTCATTGTGCACATGGTCATGCTGTTATAGCTCCCATAAAAAAGAAACTAACCTACCTCAAAGTGTCTCCACACTCCAATCCAAAATACGCATTGGGTACTCCTCAAAGGAAGCATCCACATCTTACTCTACCTTATATGGTACTAAAACATGAATCAGGTTTGGATAACACTATAAACACTAAGATACATGAAAAAATGAATTCATAGACCATTATCTATAAGTATGTTATATCTAGGATTCTACTAGTCCAATTCATTTCAATACCCCAAATGGTCTTACAAATCAAGGTGAAATCATACCTTGCCTCTAAATTTATCGATGTCCCAATATGGTAGAAAATGACAAGAAAACCTAGTTCCAAACATCAAATACAAGTGGTAATCTGCATTAATGGTAATATGAAAACTACTTATACTAATATTTCAACATGTGCTTCTTGATCAATTATACTTTCTATGTAGTCTATTAAATGAGATTTGTTCTAAGAAAAGTTATATCTCCTAACTCAAACTAGCACAAAGGTGAACCTAAAGGCCTAACATATAATGATTTATAAGGGTCCATCTAGATAGTATCCTGAAACTTTTTATTATAATAAAACTCAACTATGGGTATGTGTTTCTCTCAAGAACCCCCAATGTCATGGACACATGCACAAAGTATGTCCTATAACAGCTGAACCTTATGCTCTCACTAACCGTCAGCCTGAGGTTAATAGGCCATGCTCAGAAGAAGCTATTTACCTAAGGCCTTTTGTAACACCTTCCAAAACCTAGACATTCTATGCGAATCTATATCAGATATGATATAATTTGGATCTATGTAAAGATCTTTCACAATACAGTTTAAAACATACCGAGTAAAAACCATCTAATTATTCAAATTATTCATCTCATGAGACCACTCATGAATTATTGGAATTACTTTAAATAGTCTCCAAACCATATCATAACAATAAAAATCATTCCTTATATATATAATAATCAATTTTATTCATAAACAATGTGCCTTATCATCAAGTATCAATATTGAGTAATGGATCCAGATTTATCAATATTTCTCCAATTAATCAAATAACATTAAAATTAAATAAAGTATGTAAAAATGGTATGTGATTTAGTTAATAAACATATCCATCACAAATTCATATGTATATTTAAAAAAAACATAATTTCTAATGAAAATTTATTACAATAAAGTGATTGTTTTAAGTGAATGTTAGTAATCACAAAAGGGACTGAGATTGTATAGTAACTTTTACCACTTGGTAATTTTCAAGTCAAATCCAGTTGGATGAGATAATTATAAATAAAACATAAAATAAATTGAATATATATTTATTCATGATATTAAATTTCAAAGGGACATTTTACACACCGTATAAAATAAACTAGGTATATAACATTACAGCATGCCTCAATGAAATGAAATTTAGACGAAATCCTTTACCTTATACATTCTTTTGGTTGAACACTCTTTGAACTATTATAAAATGGTTTTAATAATGTTATTAACTTATACCAATACCATAATAATATTATTCATATCATATATTATTCTTTTATAACATATTAGTAGCCATTCGTTAATAATTTCTCATTATTTTCGTTGTTTCGAGTAATAAATTCTTTGTTTTTTAATATGTTCTGACTTGTAATTTTTTATTCATATTAATTAGATCATCATTTAATCGTCAATAAATTTGGAACCATGATATAATTACCATATATATTCATGATATATTTATTTATATTAATCCTTATAATTTAGTGAAAGGAAATGAAATATACCGTTCGTGAAGATGGTAGGTTGTACAAACGCATGAATGTTGTTTCCATTTTCTTATCACATTGAATGAAATAAAATTAATTGATATATACATTATCATTATATTATATTTTTTATGTTATATATATCACATATTTTTATTACCACCATCCTTAATACATTCTATGTAAAATGTGAACAAATCACATCACTTCGTGAGGCGGTAGTTCGCCATACACACGAGCGATGATATCATATTCCCACAAAATAAAAATCATGAAGGTATGTGTGATATAATAATTAAAGAAGCATAATATCATCATAAATATCATAAATATTATAAATAATATATATATATATATATTATTCATGACCATGAAAATTGATAATGGAAAAATGAACAACATTTGTTCATGAGACAACAGTCTACGGTACACTTGAATGATGATTTCATAACTCATTTGATGGTAGGGTGTGAATTTTCAAGTCATAAACATAACATAAAAAATATAATTATACGGAATATAATGATTTTATTATATAATCATGTTATAATAATAATTTAAGGATGTATAGAAGGAAATAAAATATAAATGATTTTATAAGAACATTACCTCTTCTTCGGGTACGCTTTTAGGATTGAACTTATTCCTTCATAGATTATATTTATGATAAAGATAAGGATTATAGAATGATGGGAGGTAATTTTGGGAGTTATTTGTTTAGTGATTGGCTGATAAAAGTGTTTTTATTGTGTGATTTGGAGAATAGAAGCAGAGGCCTTTTTTATGTTAGGTGAGGGGCACACTTGTAATGTTTTGAAATATTGAATTCCACCCACATTTTTTCATTTCAAAAGTCCCAAAAAATGAAAAATTATAAATAATATAAGTGATAAGGTTAAGATATGTCCATACAATTTGGACAAGATTTTGGGATTTTTTACACATTATATTTTATGTTTAGCTAGGAGGTGAACTCATTTTCTCCTTAATCATTGTAATTAATTATAACTATTATCACTAATCATTTTGGTAAAAAATTAAAATTAAAATATTGTAAATTTTAAATTATTCATATTCACAATATGGAATCCATTTTTCCAAATTCAATTCACAAAATCGGGAAAATTTATTTTAAAATTAATCTCGTAGAAGGGAAGAGAAAGCTGGTATTTAATGATAAAATGTTTTAAAAAAATACAAATTTTCTATATGAAAATTCAATAGTAAAATGATTAAAATAACCTTAATTGGATTAATATATATATAATTAAAATAATATTACATTAAAAATAATTTAAAATATAATTTTACATTATAAATTATATAAATGAAAATCATGTTTGCAATTGCAATTCAGTATTTGTCACTATTCATAATAAATGAAACTTCTCTGAAAAGACACAAAAATTAACCCTTAGAGAATTTTTATATTCCAATTTAAAAAATTATGTTTGATTTTTCAAACAAATTTTCCCAAAATGTTAAATTTTAATCTTAAAATAATTGCGCAATGTGTGATTAAGAATTGTTTTGTTTAAACCCAGTGTTGTGTGAATTGCAAGATAACAGCAAAATTTAATTTATTTTAAAATGAAAATATTTTAGAGCCTTGTGGAATTATATACATTATAAAAAATTTCTAAAATTATAATTTTTCTTCTTCCATGGATCACATGATTACAGACAAACTGTGCAGCCTCTACTACCCACTGGGTACCTCGCACGGTTGACTCACACTATTATCATTAACTGTGCGCTAACCATGCATCCAAATCTTTTTCTCAATTTTCTAGAAATCTAACCTCTAATAAATCCTTATACGTTCCAAAAACCTTCCTTAGGCTATATGTAATGTTTTCCAAGATACAAAAGGATTCAACCTAATAAATAGACAAGTCATTCCTTCATGAAAATTTTTGTCATTACATTATAGAAATGAATTCTTCTATTTTGAAGGGTATGTGATACGGGGTGTATGTTTTACAAGTTTTGTAAATATAATTAATTTTTAAAAAGTAGGAATAATTGATTGATTTTTTATTTTTCATTCATGTGATGAATTAAATAGTTACTACATTGATGATTTTAATGTATCGTTTTTTCTCTAGAAATAATGAATCTAAGTAAAATATGTGTATCTTTATCTAATTTATCATATGTTATATGAGATTAGTTTCAATAATAAAAAGTTTTAATGAAATTATTAAATTTATAAACATGGTTTATGATTCATTGGATATCTTTAATATGTTCGGAGATGAAGATTTGGATGAACGTATTTATCTATATATTTGTTCAAATATGAGGGAATCTATTCCTGCCATTCATTAATGTGATATTTTAATGAAACCTAATTACATAAGTAAAGGTTTCAAATGCATATAATACCATTTATGATAAGTAAAATGTACAATATTTTTTAAATATTCTTACAGAAATGAAAGAAATTTATTTCCTAAAACATGAAGTAGTTTGTGTTTTCTTAAAATGATATTCTGAAAAAAATAGTATTTAAGAGACTAAGGAAGTATGTCTGGACTTAGAAAAGTTAAAAGTTAGGTAATAAAAGATTATACCCAATTTATTTTAATTTATTATTCACTTAATATCTTATAGATTTTGGATATGTGATGGTAAAGATAAATTTAAAGAGTTCCTATTAGTTTATACGAGAAATTGAATATCACTGTTAAATAAAATATAATACCCGCCTAAGATTAAAAGTGATTCATTACTTAATTTCATAAAATTATAAAGATATTTGATGATAAAAAAATACAAAGGTTTATATTTAGTTATAAAAATGTTTAATAAACTTGATATCCTAAAATAAATCTTAGGATATGATGGTAATGATAAATATAAAGAGTTGCATGATTTACCGTAACCAATTGGATGTCACTTTATCCTTAAATGAGTATAAGATGCGATGATAATGTGATAATGTAAATATTTACATTAATTAAAAATATTTTAATTAAAAAATTTGATGTAAAAGGATTCGAGGATGATGATGATGTACATAGAAAGAGTCCTATATAGACAACAAAATATAACATTATATCATTTAATATTATAAATTTAAAGAGTTTGAATATAAGTTCAAATAGTTGAACTTAAGGAATATTATTATGATGTATCACCCTTATTTAAACTAAACTACATCATAAATGTTACTCATTAAGAGGTTAATGGGAGTATTTTATAATATGGCCACCTAGGGATGTGACAAAAGTTACATTTGGATGTGATGTTTAGAAAAATATTTTTAAAGCAATGACATGATGTCCATGTATAATACCTCAAGAGATTGGTTTTAATGGTTATAAACATATAATTTAGTTATAATAAAGGAAATATCTATTTACCATTCATTAAATTATTCTAAAATTTACTTTACATGGATGGCTGAATGATAAATATCCCCTTAAAGTATAATCCTTGAGTTGTCCCTAACTGATGAATATCATTGAATATAATGGGTTGTGATAATATGTGAAGGCTAGCTTGACTAGATTCTTATATCTATTACAAAGGTTTTTATATAAGATACTGAAGAATATATTCTTGAGTTAAATATAGATACTTGTAACATGGATATATAAGCTAAATTATATCTAATGGAATGTCATTAAATCTTGGATATACATAAGGGTGTAGATTATTATCAGTTCTTATTACTAGAGGTTGGGTAGATACCAAGCATGAGAACCTTTATTCTTTCAAACCATAAGAACACATGACACTATGATGACTTAGTCTTTTCACACATAAATATTTCACCTTTTTAGATTAACATTCAATATATTTCACAAATACACACTCAAGGATCATAAAGGTATAACGTATTTTCAGTCTAGGTACACAATTTTCTTATTTCATGAAATATATTTAAAATTTCTAATAATGATATACCCATTTAGTACTATTCATAATCATAACCTACATAAACCATTATTCATAACCTAGGGAATACAACATAATAAAGGGTGAGATTAGATACTTAGTAAGGGTAAACAAGAGATATTTCAATTGGTGATCATATGAAATCATAAGATAAGAACATGGGTATGATATTTTGAATATAACCTATAAAGATATACCCAATCAATCATGGATCATAAATTTGATCCAGGGAATAAATCCTTATCATTCATAATACATGAATCATATGATAGAGAAATCATCATAAATAAATCATGAACCATATGTTTATGTCATATTAGTTTTGAATCATCAAAAGTATAGAAATAAATTCATATGTAATGGTTAAAAACTAAGACCATCAAATCATAACAACTCAAGATTCAACCCTTTTTTCCCATTTCACAATAGATAATGCATCATCACTAATTTCATATAGTTTATCATGCATACCAATTTATTACCCATAGCGAATCAAGCACATTGGCTTCTTTCCAATCACTACTTTGTGAGATAATAAAATTTACACAATTATTTAATGGGGGATATATGTATAAATCATCACATAATTAAAATCATACATATGTGTGCAATAATATCATAAAACATTCATTATATCAGATCCCATGAAAAATAATGGATTTCATAAAAACTTCATCATATTATAACCTATGTAAAATTAATGGGTGTCATAAAAATTTCATCACATCATAACCCATGGAAAGGAAATGTGTTTCAAAAACATTTCATCATTTTATCATAGAATAACCCATGTAAAAGTAATTTGATTCATAAACATAATATCATCATAAAAATAAACCATTCAGAGTGAGAATAAGAATGATATCATTAGATCACATCCCTATTAGAGCTTAAGTAGAATAAAAGTATTTCATTTTATATAGAAAATTAATATTAGATATCACTTGTAATATTTCATGGGTAAAATGTCATTTCTATATTGGAAGAAACTATTTAAAATATAAAAATTTCTTAAATATTAATGAAAAAATTTTGTCTGAAAATTTATTTGTTAAATTTTAATGGATGCTTTAAATCATCGATCGATTTTGATGGCTGGAAATATCCTTCATGTTTTATATGATGAAACAAATATTCCATCACATTCATGATAAAAAGTAAGAGTTTACTCATTTAGAAAATGACCTAAAATTTTCTTTCAAGATGTTTGAAAAAAATATGGTTTAAAATATATTTATATAGATATTGGTTAATTTTAATAAATTTATTTAACACATTTTTAGAAAACATGAAGATGGAAGAAAAATAATTTTCGACTGAAGAGATAAATAAAATTGATTTTTCTTAAAAACATTATTTTAGAATTGTGAGAATGTAAATGAAGAAAAAATAAAGGAAAAAAATTATTTTCATGAAATAATCAGAGTATAAAAATAATCTCCTGTTTTTTAGTGATAGATCATAATATTTTACCATGAAAAACTAAATCGTAAAAAATCCTGATAAACAATGAGATTGTAACATAAAATGTTTACCACATCTTTATCTTCTGGATCATAAGACTAATGAAACAATGAAACTTATATGGATACTTATATCCTATAATTTTCATGATAATAATCATAAAATACATTCATGGGATGTATATAATCCAAAAAAATAAATGAGTGGTGAATTTGGCATGTTCCCCCACAAAAATAAAAATGAAACAAAAATATATTATTACATTGGAAACATATGAATCATAGGCCCCATTAAAGAATAAAATCAAATTAATATTTAATTATCATGATAAGAAACTAATTTACGATATAACATATCAAATGGGTAATATATACAACATATAAAATAATTGATTCCTGAATATGATATACGTATCCAAGAAATAATATAGAGTCTTGAATTCCGTTACATTAAGAATCAACTTCATTCTTACACAAATTAACCGCATGTATAATAAATATAGGATTATTGAAAATATATTATATAACCATAAATATACATATCATTCCATATATTATTTACCTATGAATGTTTATTACCTGTTTGGTGACTATTCCTTGTTAAAATCGTGTTGTGTATAAAACGACTTCATTTTTCATGTGTGTTTTGGTTTGATATTTTTTGTATTTTTAATTTGATCATGGTTATATAATCTATATAATTTTAATAATCATAAAAATATCATATATATCCGTTATATATGTATTTATAGTAATCATTAAATGTTTCGGATAGAAATTGAATTAAACCATTCATGGAGATGGTAAGTAGTTTGTACCCAGGAATGATGTTCCCATTTTCTCAAATGATGTATAAAAGGAAGGTAAATAATTTATCATCATTCCCTACTAATTAAAATTATATATGTAACACCCCGAGATTTTATGAAAAATATTATTTTTAATTTCATTAATGTCTTGTGTTGTACGCTACACCAAAAGGGGCTTTCACAACATGCATCCTTGACTTTACTTGCATTACACGCAATCACGACCTTCCTCGATAGCGTGTGTAGTATGCAATAACGAGTTTCACTAAACAACAATATGCTATTAAAATATTATTAAAACTAGCCGTTATGAATAGTAATAACGACTTTTTGAAATTTTGTAAATTTTATTTTTTAAAATGGAATTCATTTTTTGATTTGTAATATCAAAATTAGATTAGGGTGAAATTTTGGTACTTTTCAGATAACTTTCATTTTCTGATGAATAGTGAAAATTACTAAATTTTTACTAAAAACAACCTTTTTAATCGAAATAATTAATAGAGATAAATTATTAATTTGAGTGGTTTTAAAGTATATTTAGAATATATTTTTACAATTTAATATAATGTTGTTCATTGGATGTAATTTCACATTTAAACCAGACATAAACAAGTGTCAATCTTTTGATAGTTATTATCTCTTAAGAACACGCTATTTGTTTTGACGATGGGTATTAATTTTTAAATTAATTAATGAAACTGATATGTTTTGAATTTGGTAAAATAGACAGCATTTTTGAATTCATAATATCAAATATAGCTTAGGCCTAATTTTTGGTATTTTTCTGGAAACTTTCATTTTTTGATGAATAGTGAAACCACTAAGTGGTAGTTAAAAAAATGAATTTTTCATTAAAATTAATTTTACCGCTTCTGTGAGTGGAATTTCAAAAATCCGAGAGACACTGTTGATGTCAGTAAGTAAAATGTGGTTCAATGAGATGAAAATAATTTTTGGTGAATAGTAACTTCTTACTTTTTTTACCACGATTAAAAGTAAATAGGGTAATTAAGGGTAAAAATGATATTAATATTACCGTAACACATGTTCTAATTCTATTAGACAAGTGTAACTCGACCAAAAACAACCTTAGGAATAAAATAAGACCATTTAGGCCCACTTGGATTAGATTAGGACATTTATTATTAATTTATTTAAAGAAGGGTTAAAATAGATAAAATCAAAGTTTAATAAGTAAACCCTTATTAATATGGGGTTATACATAAGATAAATTCTACTATAAATATTCATTAGAAAGATAAAAATATTTCCTAAATAATGGTATTTTATTTGTAATTTTTAGACATTAAATAAATTAATTTATTTATGACACAACGATGATGAAGTAATTATCTTATTAATGAAATATTGACATAATTAATGTTATAAATACCCAAATAAATGTAATTTGAGACTTTTTATGAATTCTAATAATTTTCTAGATTAATATTACATGTTATTATTGATTTAATTAACTTTTTTAACTAATCATTGTGTTATGATTTTTACAAAAATTAATTCCTAAATAGTGTCAAAATTAACCTAAAATAGTTTTTCAAAACAATATTATATTAGTAATTGATATTTTATTCCTAAAAATATAAGTTTCATCCAAATGACATAGATAATGTTATATATATTAATAATAAACAACTTTTGGTTCGTTTGGCTACTTATAGTAAGTTTATTAACCTTATAGTATAAGAACAGAAGAAGACACGGTAAAAGTAAAATTATTTAACTTAATGTTAAATATAAATGATAAGGTTAAACTAGGAATCTAAACTTGTATAAATTCTATTGGATGAGAGGATTTAGAGCCCTCCTCACCTTAGCTTCGAGATAAATCAATTTGGAGCTATTTATAACCGAACTTGACTTTATAATAAAATAATATTTTTAGTTTTTCCAAAGGAGCCCCTCTCCTCCCTTATAAAAGGGCACCTCCTCCCACCCTTCCTCACTCCACTTTGAGCCTTCATGCTCGACCAACCCCTGCCAATTTCTTCTCTCCACTTCCCTAGAAACATCCTAGAGGTTCTGGTCTTCTTCAAAGACCTATTTTAGTGCCCTAAAAGGAGGTCTCAAAGAATCACTTCAAAGAAGAGGTAATGTCTGTTACCGATTCTTTCATCTTTATTTCTTCTTCCACTTCTTCTTAATTAGTTGTTTCATTATAAAGTAATAACATCAGTATCACTCATATACCGATATGTTATTATAAGTATGAAACAACCCAATTTCACCATCTATCCATCCTACGGAAAAAGAAATCACTGCACGTTCGTACGTACGGAAACCGTCTCCATGCCGTGGTGTAATCTATTTTCCACCACCACCTTACTTGGATGGGTATAATGGTGTAAATAATGACTATATATGAATATTATAAAGTTATATTGATTCTGAAATAGTATACATACACTCCAATACAATTCCACGATCATAAGAACGATATCATCACTCGTGCTTACGTACGGAATACCGTCTCCACGATGTGATGCGACTCCTTCTACATGATCTTCATTTCAGAATTATTATATAAATGAATTTAATGAATGAATATGATATAAATTACACTAATAACATTATGGAAATGAGGTATCTATAACCTAAAGAGAAGAATAAGAATTTATTCGACAAAACATGCATAAGAATAAAAAGTTATAAACACCTGAATAACAAGTAGCAATAAAATATTACTACTATGAAGATAAGAATATGACCATATATGATATCATAAAAATAGGTATGATATTTTAATAAGTCAATAACATTATTTAAATCATTATACAGGAGGTTCGTACCCGTACAAAGCATATCAGACCAAAGGTAAGGGAAATATCACAATCTCATTTTTTATTCGAGATTGTTTATACTTTAGTATTTAATGGGGTGTATTTTATCATCCACATCCATGTTTCCTCAATATTTAATAGTATTTCCATCCACCTACAATTTTTTAAATCCAATTTTACCCTTTGGTGAGTTTTTAGTAAAGGATACAAAAGGAATCTTTTGTCATTTTTCGTACGAGGTACTTTTTGACTTTTTCGACAAAAGTACGAAGAATGTTTTTTTAAATTATACGACATGAATGGATTTTTAAAAAATTATTTCCAAGAAGCTTCCTTTATAAGTTTTCAAGTTTATTTTTAATCAACTTCTTTTAGTTATAATTTTATGACATGTTAATAAATGAAAAGTGTTTTTGAAGTAGAAAGGATATTTTCCTCAAGAATGGAGTTCCAGTGTTTTATCAAAATTATTTTCCATATAAGATAATATAGGGTTTTGTTTATATCCCTATTATTACATGGATTTGATTATATTGATATGGAAATATTTTTATGAATTCCTTTATCTTGTATGAATTGTTTTATGATGTCATGTTGTTTAAGAATCCCATTTTTATTACATGGGTTATGCTATGATGTATGGTTTATGGTTTTGGGGCACAGATAAGAATGGTATAATTATGAGATGGGTGGGACCTATATCTCCCTCCAATGCATTGGGTAAAGATTTTATATCTCATGATATAGACATGGCCGGAACGGTAGGTTATACCAGTTCAGTGAAACAGGACTAAAACGAGGAGTGAACTCGGTTCAGAAAGGGACTTTGTCCACTAAGATAGTCTTGGAAATGAGTCTTGAATAATAATAAATGATTCTCTATGATTATGTGTATATGCCACAAAGTTCCATTTTTTATGTTATGATTATTGGGATTACATTTCACTACTATGATTTATCCCATGTTATGAAATTATGATCTCTTTTGCAGGTTAAGATTTCCAAAATATATGTTCTTATGAATATGATGTGATTGATATTTATTTTGTTTACCCTTTATACGAATTTTAGCTCACCCTTTTATGTTTTCTTTTCCCCAGGACATAAAGAAAGGATTTAGTTTTAAAAAAAGATCTTTATGGGAGATGTTGAAGATCTTTCACCACGATTAGAAGATTATATTCCGAGTTTCCAAAGACACTAAACTATTACGGGCCTTGTGTGTGTGTTTTTATTATGTACTAAGTATTCCGCAAAAGTAATGTAATGTCCATGTGTGTCAGGCTTCGGGTCTCTATAGTTGGTATCAAAGGAAAGGTTTAGTCAACCTTTGGAAAATAGGATGCGAAAACGTTAGTGAGATCCCTAGAGATATTTATAAGGTATGTCTAGGGATGTCCCTAAGGATAAGTATACATATAGGATACAGTCCTAGAACTATGGTAACGATCATAGAATTTAACCTAAAATGTTAGATATTGAGGATACACCCCCTTTATTATGTTGTTTTACCTATCATGATTTTTTCCTCTCACACTATTCTTTTTGGGTTTTAGATGATGGCTGGAACCCGAAGGAACCGTGTTGATCAATGCAATGGAAAATGCAATGATTTCCCTCCTGAACAAACAAATGTTATGGGAGATGGAGTGCAAAATCTTATTGCTATACTTACACAAGCTATGAATCATTCTGGACTTCCAAATGAGCAGAGAAGGGAACAATATTCTATTGAGTCCTTCATGAGGCGACATCCACCTTCTTTTAGTGGGTCTTCTGATCCACTTGTTGCTGAATAATGGATGAGTACTACTGAAAATATATTTTCAGTTCTTCAATGTTCTGAACATGATAAAGTCATCTTAGCAGTATATCGTTTGGAAGGTGAAGCTGATCAATGGTAGAATTATATCAAGAATACGAGGAAAATAGATGAAATTGATTCCATGGAATGGGACGAGTTCAAGAACTTATTTATCAATAAGTACTTCCCTTGTATTCTTCGAACAAAGATGGAGAAGGAGTTTCTTGAACTAAAGAAAAAGGATGATGAATCTGTTGGTATATACGAAGCGAATTTTACAAGGCTTGCAAGGTATGTATCTGGATTTATTATCCAACCTGAAAGTAAAGTTGATCAATTCTTCAGTGTCTTAAAACCAAATCTTCAAAGGGAATTAGCTATAAGAGAATTTAGTAGCTATGAAGAAATTTTGTGTTATTCTATCAAGGTAGAAATGGAAGTTGGTGTTACTTATCCATCTCATAGTTTTGACAAGAAACGAAAGATGGAGTTCAAGGAGAAATCTCAGAATAATGGTGAAAATAATATGAATGTTTCCTTATGCTCAAAGTGTGGAAAGAAGCATGGTAGAGATTGTCTTAAAGGGACTAGAAAATGTTTTATGTGCGGAAAATAAGGTCATCGAGTAGCTGAGTGTCGAAGTAATAGCAAAAGGGTTTCTACTGATGTGAATAAAGAAAAGACTGCAAAGAACGCACCAACAACACTTCAATGCTTCAAGTGCAAGGAAATGGGGCATTATGCTAATAAATGCCCTAATCCAAGGGTTAGTGATGATCGACGTGAGCAACCACATAAGGAAAAGGACAAAGGGAAGTCACATGCGATCACCATTGGCGATGTTGAATATGACAACGATGTGGTGGAATTATTAAGTGTTTATGTAATGGGATTCCAGAATAATTTTGTATATAATATCGTCGAATATTGGAATATTTATGTTTTGGTCTATTGTGGTTTTCAATAATTTTATAGGTAACCATGAAAAGTGATTGAAATATTTTTGGAAAGCAGATGATATGCACATAATGAAGGGATAAATAAAATATAATATGTTTGATAGTATTCATGAGCTCATGATTGATATAAGGACTAAGTGATATCATGGTTTGAGGATATAGAATTTTGAGGATTTTGATATGTGGAAAGTGTTAACTTTTAACTGCATTCATGTTTTCACTAAGGATCAATGGATATTCATTCTTCAATAGAATACATGATTAAGGTATTCACATATTTTTAATTTGACCAACAAGATATATCTTATGATATATGGGGGATAAATGATGGCATTCACGTGATCATTTTCCTTATACTATGAGCTTGGACCGAAGTATTTTAGATAATACTAAAGATTGGAATGGATTATGTTGGACATAAGTTAGTATTGTTTAAGGATAAAACTTTTTTTGATATTATGTTATAGTAATATTGTTTTAGAAAAAGGACACCCTGTAGGACGGGCGACAGCCCATCGCGTCAGACAAGGCTATGGGAATCGAACCCACAACCGAAGTGCGACTGGCCTTTATCGCCTACCACTGGCCTACAAGAAGCCCCTGTTTAGTAGAAAATATTTTTATTATATTAAGCACTATGATATATGAAGTATAAGTCCATTTTAGGAACTATATATGATTTATCTCACTATAGATGAACTTATGTATTTTTTGATAACTTTTCTAACCATTTGAGACAGATGGAATGACCCATCATTATATCACATGATCTACTAAAAAATCACGAATGACAAATTCAACTTCATTTCTTTAAGAGATGAAGTGGAAATTTTCCAAAGAACGACAAATGGTGAGACTATACCAAAATCATGAAAGTATTTCTTCTAATTCCAATTTCATCAACTTTAGGGAAATAATATTGAAAAACCAAAATGTTGTCCTAGTGCTCTTATATCTGATGAATCAGACGGTACCTTAGATCATCACAAATTTATGGCTTTGTGATTTCTGGATTTTCCATAGCCATGTTCTCTACCACTCTCCATCAGAACATGATGGTTAGATTTCTCTTCTATATCCATATTTTCACCTATGTGGAAACCCAGTGATTAGTTTATTTGGGTAACCGTTACGTTTCATACTTTTGTTTTCAAAGATTGGTTTTGGTATTCCTTTTTATGATGTGGGTTTCTATTAAAGAAACTTTCGAATAGTAAACCATTTATAACCACGACGAATTTTGAGGGCGAAATTCATTTTAAGGGGGGAAGAATGTAACACCCCGAGATTTTATGAATTTTTTTAATTTCATTAAAGTCTTGTGTTATATGCTACACCAAAAGGAACTTGCACAACACACATCCTTGACTTGCCTTGCATTACACGCAATCGCGACCTTCCTCGATACCGTGTGTAGTATGCAATAATGAGTTTCACTAAACAACAATATGTTATTAAAATATTATTAAAACTAGCCGTTATGAATAATAATAACCACTTTTTGAAATTTGGTAATTTTTTTTTCAAAATAGAATTCATTTTTGGATTCGTAATATCGAAATTATCTTAGGGTGAAATTTTGGTGCTTTTCGGATAACTTCCATTTTATGATGAATAGTGAAAATTACTAAATTTTAATTAAAAACAACCTTTTTAATCGAAATAATTAATAGTTATAAATTATTAATTTGAGTGGTTTAAAGTATATTTAGAATAAATTTTTAAAATTTAATACTATGTTGTTCATTGGATGTAATTTCACATTTAAACCAAACATAAACAAGTGTCAATCTTTTCATAGTTATTATCTTTTAAGAACACGCTATTTGTTTTGATGACGGAAATTAATTTTTAAATTAATTAATGAAACTGATATGTTTTGAATTTTTTAAAATAGACATCATTTTTGAATTCATAATATCAAATATATCTTAGGCCAAATTTTTGGTATTTTTCTGGAAACTTTCATTTTTTGATGAATAGTGAAACCACTAAGTGGTAGTTAAAAAAAAGAATTTTTCATAAAACTTAATTTTACCGCTTCTGTGAGTGGAATTTCAAAAATCTGAGAGACACGGTTTATTTCAGTAATTAAAATGGGGTTCAATGAGATGAAAGTATTTTTTGGTGAATAGTAACTTTTTACTTTTTTTACCACGGTTAAAAGTAAATATGGTAATTAAGGGGAAAATGATATTACTATTACCCTAACACATGTCCCAATTCTATTGGATAAGTGTAATTCGACCAAAAACAACCTTAGGAATAACATATGACCATTTAGGCCCACTTGGATTAGATTAGGAAATTTATTATTAATTTATTTAAAGAAGGGTTAAAATAGTTAAAATCAATGTTTAATAAGTAAATAATTTTTAATATGGGGTTATACATAAGATAAATTCGACTATAAATATTTATTAGAAAGATACAAAGATTTAATACATAATTTTATTTTATTTGTAATGTTTAGACATTAAATAATTTAATTTATTTATTACACAACGATGATGCAGTAATTATCTTATTAATAAAATATTGACATAATTGATGTTATAAATACCCAAATAAATTTAATTTGAGAATTTTTATGAATTCAAATAATTTTATAGATTAATATGATGTGTTATTATTAATTTAATGAAATTTTTTCGAACTAATAATTCTTTTATGAGTTTTACAAAAATTAATTACTAAATAGTTTCAAAATTGACAAAAAATAGTTTTTAAAACAAATATTATATTAGTAATTGTTATTTTATTCATAAAAATATAAGGTTTTTCCAAATGACTTAGATAAGGTTATATATATTAATAATAAACAACTTGGGGTTCGTTTGGCTGCTTATAGTATGTTTATTAACCTTCTAGTATAAGAACACAAGAAGACATGGTAAAAGTAAAATTATTTAACTTAATGTTAAATCTAAATGATAAGGTTAAAATAGGAACCTAAACTTGTCTAAATTCTATTATATGAGAGAATTGTGACCCATACCCACCTTAGCTTCAAAATAAATCAATTTGAAGCTATTTAAAACCGAACTTGACTTTATAATAAAATAATATTTTTAGTTTTTCCAAAGGAGCCCCTCTCCTCCCTTATTAAAGGGCACCTCCTCCCCCTCTTCCTCACACCACTTTGAGCCTTCATGCTCGGCCAAACCCTGACAATGTATTCTCTCCACTTCCATAGAAACATCCTAGAGGTTATGGTATTCTTCAAAGACCTACTTTAGTGCCCTAAAAGGAGGTCTAAAAGAATCCCTTCAAAGAAGAGGTAATGTCCGTTACCGATTCTTTCATATTTATTTCTTCTTCCACTTCTTTTTCTTTAGTTGTTTCATTATGAAGTAATAACATCAGTATCACTCATATACGGATATGTTATTATAAGTATTAAACAACCCTACTTCACCATCTATCCATACTACGAAAAAAGAAATCACAGCGCGTGCGTACGTACGGAATACCGTCTCCACGCCATGGTGTAATCTATTTTCCACCACCACCTTACGTGGATGGGAATAATGGTGTAAATAATTACTATATATGACTATTATAATGTGATATTGATTCTGAAATATTATACATACACTCCAATACAATTCCACGATCATAGGAACGATATCATCACTCGTGCGTACGTACGGAATACCGTGTCCACGATGTGATGCGACTCACTCTACATGATCTTCATTTCATAATGATTATATAAATTAATTGAATGAATGAATATGATATATATTACACTAATACCATTCTGGAAATGAGTTATCTATAACCTAAATAGAAGAATAAGAATTTATTCGACAAAACACGCATAAGAACAAAAAGTTATAAACACCCGAATAACAAGTAGCAATGAAATATTACTAATAAGAAGCTAAGAATATGACCATATATGATATCATAAAAATAATTATGATTCTATAATAAGTCAATAACATTATTTAAATCATTATACAGCAGTTTCGGACACGTACAAAGTATATCAGACCTAAGGTAAGGGAAATATCACAATCTCATTTTTTATCCGAGATTGTTTATACATTAGTATTTACTAGGGTGTATTTTATCATCCACATCCATGTTTGCTCAAAATGTAATAGTATTTCCATCCGCCTAAAATTTTTTAAATCCAATTTTACCATTTGGTGAGTTTTTTGTAAAGGATGCGAAAGGAATCTTTTGTCGTTTTTCGTACGAGGTACTTTTTTACTTTTTCGACAAAAGTATGAAGAATATTTTTTTAACTTATACGACATGAATGGATTTTTAAAACATTATTTCCAAGAAGATTCCTTTATAAGTTTTCAAGTTTATTTTTAATCAACTTATTTTAGTTATAATTTTATGACATGTTAAGAAATGAAATGTGTTTTTGAAGTAGAAAGGATATTTTCCTCAAGAATGGAGTTCAAGTGTTTTATCAAAATTATTTTCCATCTAAGATAATATAGGGTTCTGTTTCTATCCCTATTATTACATGGATTTGATTATGTTGTGATGGAAATATTTTTATGAATTCATTTATCTTATATGAATTGTTTTATGATGTCATGTTGTTTAAGAATCCCATTTTTTTACATGGGTTATGCTATGATGTATGGTTTATGATTTTGTGGAATGCATAAGAATGGTATCATTATGAGATGGGTGGGACCTATATATCCCTCCAATTAATTAGGTAAAGATTTTATATCTCATGAGATAGACATGGCTGAAACGGTATGTTATACCGGTTCAGTGAAGCAGGACTGAAACGAGGAGTGAACTCGGTTTAGAAAGGGACTTTGTCCACTAAGATAGTCTTGGAAATGAGTCTTGAATAATAAGAAATGATTCTCTATGATTATGTGTGTATGACACAAAGTTTCATGTTTTATGTTAGGATTATTGGGATTAAATTTCACTACTATGATTTATCCCATGTTATGAAATTATGATCTCTTTTACAGGTTAAGATTTCCAAAAGATATGTTATGAATATGACGTGATTGATATTTCTTTTGTTTTCCCTTACTAAGCATTTGAGCTCACCCTTTTATGTTTTCTTTTCCCCAAGACAGAAATAAAGGATTGAGGTTTAAAAAAAGGAAGATCTTTATGGGAGATGTTGAAGATCTTTCATCACGATTAGAAGATTCTATTCCGAGTTTCCAAAGACTCTAAACTATTACGGTCCTTGTGTGTGTGTTTTTGTTATGTACTATGTATTCTGCAAAAGTAATGTAATGTCCATGTACGTCAGGCTTCGGGTCTCTACAATATATATAACATATATTCACTAAATTTATCTTTATTACCTTCCATTTAAAGCATATGTATAAAACGTATAACATTATTTCACGAGGTGGTAGTCTGCCGTACACATGAGCGATGTTATCATATTACCACAAAATGGAGAGTAAGAATTTATATGTTATATTATAATTATATAAGTATAAATATTTCATAAAGATAATAAATAAATATTAAATTCATAATTTTCACCATCCATGAGAAGTGTTGATAGAAAACATATTATATCAGTTCTCATGGTGGTAGTCTTTCATACACACGGTCGATGATCTCGTTTCCAATTTGATGCAAATGGAGATTGATATAGGTCATTCCCTACACATAATAACAGGTATGCATATTATAATTTTTTTTTATTTTTAAATTATTAATACATTAATGTATGTGGTAATAAAATAAGGAAAAATAAAGAGCTTATTGAAGAAAATTGCATTATCTTAGAAAAATATCCTTTGGATATCTTATTAAGGACCCCAGGGTAGGTATTTGGGGAATAAAATAATATCTATAAAATTAATAATGATTATGGGTTGATATTTTGGTAGTGTTTGGTTGAAAAAAATGGCTTATGAGATGTTAAAAATTGGGGGGAGGAGGTACCCTTTTATAATCTAGGAGTGAGATTTTTGTAAATACCCCAAACTAGTTAATAATGGGAAGTCACACTAACTCCATGTGCATAAAATTTTGATAAATTATTGAATGGAGGTATTATATAGTATATAAACAAATATAAAACAATATTATTCACATTTTAAACATTTGTTTTCCTTATCCACTATGTTTTCTCTCTTTTACCATTTTAATTTTCACTACAGTAACTAGTCTCTTTTTATTTTCCTAGACAATTTATTCTTTAATAATAATAATAAAATGATCCTTATTAGATAGTTTTGAACCTATTATTCTACATATTAAATAAAATTTATTATATAAAGGTCGTATATGTGTTGAAAATTAATTGTATAGTTGTGCAAGTAATGAGAAAAACCTCGTTTTAACCTTAACCACAATAAATAATTTTTAATGATTTTACTATAGGTTTTTACCAAAAAATAATTTGACCTTATTATATAATATATATTATGATTATCCCAAATTTATAATATATTTTACCAAATTAAATTCACATGAGTGAATTATTTTAATTTAAAGTTAAACTCACAGATGCGATGACAAAGCGATTTTACAAAGAAACAATTTTCTTAAGTATAGAAAGTTTTAATATCACAAAATAAAATATATTTTATTCAGATGACCTAAATTATATTATTAATAACATAATTTTAATAATTTTAATTTTGAACCATTTTAATAAAAAAATAAAACTTTATAATTTAGTTAAACTAAAATTAATTTTTCAATAAAAGGAAGAATTTTAACTATTCATTTAAATATTAAAAATTTCCAAAAAACATCCAAAATATCACCCCATGATATTTTTGTGATTTTTATTAAAATATTTGAAGTTAAATTTTTGAAAACTAATTCTATAAAATTTGAAAAAAAAAATTTATTTATTTTTCCACAAAGGTGATAAAAATCATTTTTTTGGAAAATGTTATTTTTTAAACATATAAAGTCTTTACTGAAATTTAAGTACAAATTTAAAAATATATTTTCATTATCTAAAACCTTCATACATAATTTAAAAAATATTATTTTTCATGTTCACAAAACCATGTTTAATTTATTGTTTATAATGGTCATGTTTAAGTTATAATATTACTAATATATCGTGGTTCATTAAAACTCGGTGTTGTGTGTGACACACGATATCAATGAAATTGAACCTATTGGAAAAAAAATATTTCATAAAAAAATTTGGTGTTACATATTAACCCACCTTAAAATGAATTTTACCCACTAAATTCTGTCACTTTGGTATAAACAATGGAGGATACATATTCCTTAATATATCATCAGGTTCCCACGTAGCTTCTTTATGTTCCACGTTTCACCATGAAATATTGACCATGTGAGTGGAATTTTTTATAGAAATTTCTCTCTACAATCCAAGATATCCACAAGATGTTCTTCATAGGAAATTTATCACCCTGATATTTTGTGAAATATATTTATTCAAATGAATTAAGTCTTTTTGAAATTTTTTGTTACACACAACACTAAAAATATCTTACATTATTTGAAACACTCATTTATCTTGATTTAAAAACAATAAATAGTTTCTTTGAAAGCATACATTCCACACTACAATAAGCTTTAGTGAGCCATGAAATAATATTATTTACAAAATTTCAATTATAACCTAGGCATTAAATAGGTGATCACAAATAGTATTAAATAATTTATGAAATGTACTTAAAAAATTTCTACTAAATAAAAATGTATTTATATATTATTAGTCAATAATAAATCAATTTTTAGTAAAGTAATTATATTCAACAAAAATATATTTTCTTCAAAAATTAAATTTATTTATTTTTATGCGAAAATATTATATTTAATTTTTAGAGATTTTATAAAATGTATTTGATAAAATAAACATAATTTTATTGAGATCATCGTATTGAAAGTAACTTATGGTGAAATTTTATGATTTTTCATAAAATATTTATTTTTTAGTGAATAGTGAAAAAATCTGAATTTTAGTACAACTATCATTTATTTCCAACAATTAAGTAATTTAAATTCACCATTATTTTTTAAATTAAAATAAGTATTTTTTAATGATATTCAATCCACTTATTTACTTTTGAATCAAATTTATATTATATTTTTGTATAAGTTTATTTCTAGGCTTAGAAGAGGGTTTTCTCTTCAGAAAACAATTTTAAAGTGCATAATGTTTCTAACATTTAATTTATTAAAAGAATACATAATGAGGAATATTTTAGAATAAATATATAGATTATATATCAATAAATTTTAGTTTTTATTCATTCAATTATTATTATTCGACATATATTTAAAATAATATCATCTTGTGCTTATAAAAAATACACTCCTCAAAAACCCATTTTTCATCATGTCTGTTTATAGTGTTTGAAAATTAATATTTTTAACTTTTATATAGTTTACTTTACAAAATAAAATTAATTTTTTAAAAAATAATTTAAAAATCATATTTGGTTGATTTTTTTGAAAATTTTATATAATGATTATTTTTTTGATGAATACTAAAAAATACTAAATTTTAATTGAAATTTATCATATTTTTAAGTTATTTATAGAGATAATTAATATAATAAATTAGATTTAATGTAATATTTGTTCAATTATTTATCTATTAGTAAAATTTCGATCAGTTTAATGAATCCCATGTTGTAATTGGATATGAAAACATTCTAAACATTTGAATATTTTCTCTTTGAAAACATATTTTCTCATCACATTTACGAGACTAATTTTAAATAAAAAATTTCTAAATATGTGAATTTAATTTTTAAAAAATGTGTTACATATTTTTTAATCATAATAATTTATGTTATATAAGAATTAAAATTATTTTTTGATCAAAATTAATAGTAAAAACAATTAAAATTAATTGCCACATTTAAGGTAAAATGGGAATGGGGGTAAAATAAAATGATAAGGGATAAAATTACCACCAAAACCTATATAAAATATATTTTATAGAAATAGTTAGACCCTATAATATAAAATTATTATGAATACTCCATTTTGGATCCTTTTGTCATGATAAAAATGTGGGTACCCCTCTTCTTTTCAAAAAACTACAAGTGTGCCACCCACCTCACTTATAAAAGGCCACCCCATCTCATCACTTCTGAACACATTAAAACCAATTTGGTTAAGCCATTAGCATCCCAAATAATGTCCCAAATTACAATATCTCAACATAAAACCTTATTCTGGTCATTAATCTAACCTAGTAAGGATTTTTATGCAATCCTAATGAGGTTACCCCAAGAAGAGGTTACGTTCTTCAGCGTGTGTTTTTATTTTATTACTTCTTACAAATCCTACAATTATTATTAAATCATGATATATAATATAATTAGTATATTATATAAAATAATATTTTTTATTTTATATTAATTACATAAAATAATCTCCACTTGCATCAAATGGATAACAAAATCATTGTTTGTGTTTACGATTGACTGCCTCATCAAGAACCGATGTCATTTGTTATGCCATTACCAAATCATTTGATTGGTTATGATGATGAATATAAATTATATATATAATATTTATAACATAATTTCAACTCTTGACACATTATATCATATATAACTTTTTTACTTTCCATTCCATATGGGATACGATAACGCTGCTCGTGTGTACGGTGGTCTACCACCTTACAAAGATATGTGATCCATTTTTCACTAATGATCTACATGTAACATAATAAGGATAAATATATTTGATTTTTTAGTCAGTATTTCATTTCATGGAATGGATTCCTCTCATTACGTTACCATTTTAACTTTTTATTGAAACACCTAATGGTCCCCCCATCCGTAGCTGGGTACAGACATTCTTTCCAAAGGCCATTGGTCATCTATGTTTTTAGGACTAGTGACTCTTAGGGACTCACATTGGTCAAGAGGATGGGATTTTGGGATCATATAACCCTTTTTGTGGAATTTTTCCCTCCTCTGAGGCTCTCTTATAGATTTAAGACATCTTCGTGAATCTACTCCTAATCTCGATGCAGGACTGGTTACCCTATCCAAATGGCTATGGGTTAACTATCTTCTATGTGAGATAGATTGGGATCTATTTTGTGAATCAATATGTATTTATCTGAGGTTATTCATCATTTTACAATAATTATTTTCCTCTTATATTATGAAACCATGTGACTAAGTATTTCAGGCCATGCTCCCTTTTATAGAGGCAGTTGATATTCTGAGGATGGGATTGAGAAATTATGAGGCATCCTAAATATCCTTTTTATTGAAATAATAAAAAACCACACACATCAGTTGATATGTTTAGTTTATGTTCATGTGGTAATGACTAATATGGTGGTGTTGAGACAACAAATATTTGAGCTCGATTAAGAAGATACTTCCTACGTATCCTGGTTATGGTATGAGTTAGAGTCATTACATGTCGATTGATGTAGGGGTTTACACACATAGGATTCCCTAGTGAATGGGTATTTTACGCCTAAGGATGTGTTCATTCCATCCCCCTATGACCACGTGATCCATGATCATTGTGATAAATAATGGGGAGTTCATGATTAGACTCATGGATTATGGATATGGGACCTGCGTATTGGGGCGGCCCTTGGGGTGTTTGATATGGATCTAAAGCCTTTAAGGATGCATCCTATATATCACAGTTATCATAGGAATTAGAGTCCTCATAATTCTCTCGGAGATTTTGGACCTTAAACACTAAGGCTTCCCTGGTTAATATGTGTTTTATGTAAACCCAAACTTCTACGGTACGCTTCTCTTTGAATAATGCAATAGCGTGTGTTGTACGCAACATCGAGTTCTAACACACCACAACCAATCAAACTAGCTGTTATGAATAGTAATACCTACCTTTTGAAATTATATATATTTTATATTTCTAAATGAACTTCATTTTTGGATTCATAATATCGAAATTATCCTAAGTTGAATTTTTCCGAGAACGTCTAATTTTTATGAATAGTGAAAAATAATTAAAAACAACTTTTTAAATCAAAATAATTTATAGTGATAAATTATATTTTTTAGTGGTTTTATAGTATAATTAGAATATATTTTTACCATTTTATCCAATGCTGTTCAATATAATTAATTTCACTTTGAAATTGGACATAAACAATTGTCAATCTTTTGATATATATTGTTTCTTAAAAACACGCTATTTGTTGTAACAGAGGGAATTAATTATAAAATTAATTAATGCAACTTATATTTTTGGAATTTTGTAAAATAGACATCATTTTTGAATTTAGAATATCAATTATATCTTAGGGTAAAATTTTGGCATTGTTCTGAAAATCTCCAATTTTTGATGAATAGTGAAACTACTAAGTGGTAGTTAAAAAAATGAATTTTTTCATAAAACTTAATTTTATTGCTTCTGTGAATGGAATTTCGAAAATCTGAGAGACACAGTTAATATCAAGAAGTAAAATGTGGTTCAATGAGATGAAAATATGTTTTGTTGAATAGTAACTTTTTACTTTTATTTACCACGGTTAAAAGTAAATAGGGTAATTAATGGTAAAAATGATATTAATATTACCCCAACACATGTCCTAATTCTATTGTAAAAGTGTATCTCGACCAAAAACAACCATAGGAATAAAATATTATCATTTAGGTCCACTTGGATTAGATTAGGACATTTATTATTATTTAATTCAAAGAAGAGTTAAAAGAGTTAAAATCAAAGTTTATTTACTAAAACATTTTTAATATAGGGTCATACATAAGATAAATTAGATTGTAAATATTCATTAGAAATATAAAAATATTTCCTACATAATCATATTTTATTTATAATTTTTAGACATTATATAATTTATTTTATCTATGACATAATCATGATGCAGTAATTACCATAATAGTAAAAAATTAAAATAATTGATATTATAAATACACAAATAAATATAATTTGAGAAATTTTATGAATTAAACTAATTTTATAAGTTACTATGATATGTTAAGAATGATTTAATTAAATTTTTTTGAAGTAATCATTCTGTTATGAGTTTCAAAAAAATCAACTATTGAATAGTGTCAAAATTGACATCAAAGAGTTTTTAGAACAAATATTATATTCTTAATTGATATTAAATTCCTAAAAATCTAAGGTTCGGAAAAGAGACTTATATCATGATAGGTGGATCATTAAGGGACCACTTGGCTGTCGGTCGGGTGTATATAGTATGTTTATTAACTATATAATATAAAAATTAAAAGTGAAATGGTAAATGTCAAACTAATTAACTAAGAGTTAAAACTAAAAGATAAGGATAATATAGTAACCCAAAACTGTCTAAATTATATTGGTTGAATGTTTTTCGACCTATCCCCACCTTAACATTTGAATAATCAACTTCGGAGCCATTAGAAACTGAATATGAATTTATTATAAATTAATATTTCTAGCTTTTCCAAAGGTGCCCCTCACCCCTCTTATAAAAGGGAAGTCCTCCTTCTCATTTCATCACACCTTAAAAGCCTTTTTGTTCAGCCAAACTCTACCCAAATACTTTACCAACTTCCCTCACTACAACATAGAGGCCTTAGTTTTATCAGAAAGCTAACCTAAGGAGCCCTTTTGATCAAATTAAAAAAAAGATCCCAAAGAAGAGGTAATGATTTCACCACCCTTTTCCAAGTTCCTTTCTTCTTCCACTTCTTCTTCCTTTGTTATTACCATTATAAAATAATAACTCCAGTATCATATATATACTATGATTTTATTATAAATATGTTACACCCATATTCATTATTCTATCCACCCTTTGAATAACATGTCACCATACGTGTGTACGTATGGATTACCGTCTCCACGTCGTGGTGTAATTGTTATTCAATATATTATTATTTGGATGGGTATAATAATGATGTGTAACTCATGTAAATAATAAATATAACATGCTAATAATTTTTTATATATGATATACCATACATTTATATATTATTTTAATATCAAAATGATGATATTGTCCCTCGTGCGTACGTACGGACTACCGTCTCCACGAACGCGATGAGATTCATTCTCCATCGTATCCATTCATGTATAATTCTCATTTGATGATTAATAATAGTATCTAAGGACTTGATATCATTCTGGATATGATTAAGATACAATCTATCCATTACAAACATGGCTTACATAACAAAACATATAAAATAAAACGAGTAAGTTAACACCCGAAGCAACGATAATACTAAGATATTATTAACAAATCAATGTTAAAAGATCATATATGATATCATATTAATGTATATTATTCTTGTATAATTTAATAACAATTATTTAACCATTATATATGAGGTTAACCTACCCCAACCAAGGAAACATACAAGGTAAGGGTTATTTCACAATCTCTTCATTACTCGGGGTTGTTTATACGTAATAATCTACTGGGATCTCTTTATCATCCAAATCCATGTTTCTTAAAACTGTATTTCAAAACATTTTTACTATTTAAAAGAATATGGGTTAAAGTAATTTATACCATTGTTTGACTTTTTATAAGAGTTTTATAAAGAAATTTTTCCGTCGTTTTCCAAAAAAGTTGTTTTTAACCTTTTCGACAGAATTAAGGTAAGAACGTTTTTTAACTTATATGGAAGGTGTAGTTATTTTCCGCCGTTATAAAATGTCGAAGCTTCCCTTACAAGATTATAATAATATTTTCAAAGAAAATTTTTTATTTTATAAATATATGACGTCTAAGTGATTTTAAAATTGAAATAGATATTTCTCTAAAAAGAGTTTTGATTTCATCCATGTCAGCATCCTTTGATGGATTTTACGCTTATTTGAAGTTGATTTATTATGATACAAAAATTCTATATTGTATTGAAGGTTTTGTGATATGTTTTACTGTGGATGTGCTATTTTTATACCATTCATATTTTATGGTGAAATTATTGACATTTCTGTATGCTAGTTTTAACACGAATGTTTATGTTATGTTTAAAACTTTTCATATGGGAATGCATTGAACTTAATATGTGATGGGTAGAGCCCGCTATAGCTCCTCAAGGCATCGGTAGGTCTAATGAGACAAACTAATATCTTGTCACAAGGCCTTGGAAAAATCTAATTTGTAGTCTTGGCATGAGGCCTTGGCTATGTGGTTATGATAATCTGGCATTATGCATTCCATCATTACGAAAGTGGTTATTGATATTGCATGTGATTATTTGATTAGTAGAATATCCATGTGAATACGTAAATGGAATTATTTCATTTTACTTTTTCCATACTATGTTGAAGTTCATGTTTAAAAGGCTTTTGTTTTAGTTATACATTGCCTTAAATAGTTATGCTTATTTTTGAATGTTTTTGCTATATTGTTATCCTTACTGGGCAATTGAGCTCACCCCTTTTCTATGTTTTATTTTTCCCAGGATGTGAAGAAGTAAGTTATGAATGACCTGCAGGGATTTTATGTGGGGATATGAGTGTGGAATACGGAGACTATGTTGTTGTAGTAGTTTTTCACTTTATGAAGTAATGTAAAACTTTATGAATATATCTAGTGTTTCCAAGGCTACTAAACCAATTGGTCTTTCAAGATTTGATCTTTCTTGTGATCATGAAAATGTTATGTAATAATGCACCCACTCTGGGTAACTGGGGTCGGGGCATTATAGTTGGTATCAGAGGAAGTTTAGTATAAACCTTGGAAGCTAGATTTAGATAAACTCTGATTAAAGCACGTAGACCTAAGATGAACTTTGAGGATTAATATAGAAGAACTTTCTAGAATTTTGTTATTGTAGAGATTTTGTGAGTTTTCCGAGCAATACATCCCTGTCTAGATACGAGAAAGTAGAGGCGGCTCTGGCACAGATGTACCAAGGGGTAAAACCCAAAAACACCGCTTTGAGCTAGACTCGAACGAGAACTGGTGCACGACAACGGGCCTTGCTGCACTCTTGGTTATGACACTCCTGGGGGATATTCTTAGGATAACTCTCATTTTTTTACAAATCATTATGAAGGTTTTATGATTATATACTTCCTCATAGAAAACATTTTTATGATTATGGATTATATCCATAAATAGTTCAATTTATGTTAAGTGTTTTATATGTAAGGGATTATGTATTTTGATTCATAAACTGATCTAGTTTATGCCATTGTTTAGAAATGGCTCCTAGTGGATGAAATGGAAACCGTATCAATGCACGCACTCCATGTAGGGATTTCCCTCCTTCTCAAGACAATTATAGTGGAGATGGTGATGCAACTGGTGCTGATCAGCTAATCACCATACTGGGACAACTTACTCAGGTTATGAATAATAACCTTACCCGTATGGATAACCCTGATCCACAGTGTGGAGGATCAATGTTAGATCGATTCATGAGGCAACAACCACCAACGTTCAATGGGAGTAAAATTCCATTAGTAGCTGAGAAATGGATAAATTCCCTAGAGAAAATATTTCAAGCTTGGGGAGTAGTGAAAGGGAAAAAGATATCATCGTAGTTTACCGCCTCACTGGAGATGCTGATCAATGGTGTTCATTGATTCAAAATACGAAGGAAGATGATGAATTATCAAATATGGAATTGAGGGAGTTCAAAGATCTGTTTTTAGAAAAATACCTTCCTCGCAACCATCGAGTAGATATGGTAAGGAAATTTCTGAGTCTGAGACAAAAAGAGGATGAGAATGTCGCAAAGTATGAGGCTAACTTTACAAGGTTATAAAGTTATGACAGAGATTATATATGTAAACCAAGAATTAAGATTGATCATTTCTTTGATGGGTTAAAACCATTTATCCGTCGAGCATTAGACTCACAATCCTTCTCGTCGTACGAAGACATTGTCTCATGTGCTATCAAGACAGAAAAGGAATTCTCTAATTCATATGACTTTAAAGAAATGCAGGAGAAGAAGAGATCTGCTGATCAATCTGGGAATGGAAATAAGGGGAAGAAGGGAAAGGATGAATATCCATCTAGTGGTAAATGTGAGAAGAAACACCCTGGTACTTGCTTGAAGGGAATGGGTGTCTGTTACAAGTGTGGTGAAAAAGGCCACCAAGCTCGTGAATGAAAAGGGAAGAAGGAAGCTACCAATGTTTAATGCTAAAATTGCCAGGAGATGGGACATTATGCAAATGAATTTCCTAAGCATCAGGGGAACATACCTCAGAAAAGGCCAAGGGATCAAGGCCAAGCTTATGCTATCACTACTGCTGAGGTAGATGCTCCAAAAGACATGGTGGCAGGTAATTTAATGGTTTCCTCAAGTTTAGAAAATGCATTATTTGATTTTGATTCATCGAATTGTTTCATATCTTCCTAGTTTTCTAAAAAAATTAGATATTTCCAATTTGATTTAACAAGGGAGTTGTTAGTTAAAACTCATAAGGAAAATATCATTGCAACAAAGTTTTGTGAATCAGTCCCCATTAGAGCACATAAATGTTCTTTATCTACTAATCTCATCGTCATACCTATTATTAAGTTTGATATAATCCTCGGTATGGACTAGCATTCGGACTATTATGCGATGAATTATTGTAATAAGAAAGAGGTTACGATTCTTGATGATGATTATAAGGAACACCTTATCTTTGGAGCAGAATCATCACCACCTAATTCTTATCCAGATCCACCCCCAGTAGCTCAACTATATACAATTTTTGGGGAGGAATAGAATGAAATAATTATGGGTGAGGAAAGGAATGTTCAAATAGAGGATTTACCTATTGTGATAGAATATGTAGATGTATTTCCGAAAGATTTACCTGGACATCCTCCAGAACGAGAAGTTCAGTTTTCCATTGAATTATTTCCTGGATCAAGGCCTATATCGAAGACCCCTTATAGAATGGAAACTGTATAATTAGTTGAACTAAAGAAACAACTAGAGGAATTGAGTAATAAGGGATTTATTCTCCCTAGTGTTTCTCCATGGGGAGCCCCTGTTCTTTTTGTTAAAAAAAAGATGGATCTATGAGGTTATGTATTGACTACAGGGAGATCAATGCTATAATGATAAAGAACAAGTATCCCCTACCTCGCATTGATGATTTATTTGACCAACTGCATGGAGATCAAAACTTTTCAAAGATTTACCTTCGATCTGGATACCATAAGTTGTGTGTGAAGAAGGAAGACATTCTGAAGAGAGCATTTCAAACCAGGTACAGGCATTACGAGTTTACTGTAATGCCTTTTGGATTGACTAATGCACCCTCTGTACTCATGGATATGATGAATAGAGTTTTCAAGGATTATCTTGATGAATTTGTGGTGGTATTTATTGATGATATCTTGGTATACTCCAAAAGCTACGAAGATCATGAAAATCACTTGCGCATTATCCTAAAGACTCTGAGAAGACATGAATTATATGGGAAGTTTCGCAAGTGTGAATTCTGGCTTTAGGAGATTTCATTTCTTGTCCATATTGTCTCTAAAGATGGAATCTCTGTTGATCCTTCTAAGACTAAGGCAATCCAATAATGGCCAGCACCGACGAATATAACTGAGTTATGTAGTTTTATTGGTTTAGCAGGTTATTATCAATGTTTTGTACAGAATTTCGCCCGATTGGCTAACCCATTAACGAATCTCACACGTAAAGGGGTTAAATGTGTTTGGAAAAAAGAGTGTGAAGAATGTTTCAAAGAACTGAATATAAGATTATTCAATGCTCATATATTGACTCTACCATCAGGGAATGATGGGTTCGTTATTTATAGTGATGCATCGAAGAAAGGACTTGGTTGTGTCCTTATGCAGAATGATAGGGTTATTGCCTATGCATCACAATAGTTGAAAATTCATGAAAAAAAATATCCTACTCATGATCTTGAGTTAGAATCTGTGATCTTTTCTTTGAAGATATGGATGCACTACCTCTATGGTTAAAAATGTGAGATTTATACTGATCACAAGAGTTTAAAGTATATTTTCACACAAAAAGAACTCAACATGAGGCAAAGGAGATGGCTTTAATTACTCAAGGATTATGATTGCACGATACACTAACACCCTGGGAAGGCAAAAAAGGTGGAAGATGCTTTGAGCAGAAAAGATCAGGGATTTTTGAACAATATGAGAATTGAAAGGGATCCAATTTTCATGGATCTAGTGAAGATGGACATGGGAATAACCAGGGAAGGAGAATCATCAATGCTTTTTCAAATGGTTGACAAACCATCTTTACTAGAAAGGATTAAGAGTTCTCAGACTAATGATGGAGAACTTCAAAAGAAGATTAAAGCTGTGAATGATGGTAGACTGAGAGACTTTGTGTATGAAGATGGAATTTTGAAATTCGGGAAGAGACTTTTTGTTCCCGATATACCTGATCTAAAAAGGGAATTGCTAGATAATGCTCATAGTTACAATTTCTCTATACACCCTGGGAGCACCAAAATGTATAGAGATTTGAAAGATGAGTTTTGGTGGGACAATATGAAGAGGGAGATTGATGATTTTGTGTCAAGATGTATGGTTTGTCAACAAGTGAAAGCTGGAAGGAAACAGCCTGGAGGAGTCTTGCAACCTCTTCCCATACTGGAGTGGAAATGGGACAATATTACGACGGACATTGTCATGGGGCTACCAAAGACTCCTAAAAGGAACGATGAAATATGGGTTATTGTTGATCGTCTTACCAAGTCAGCACATTTTCTTGCTATAAGAGAAGATCTACCCCTGGAACGTCTAGCAAGACTATATATTAATAAAGTTGTGAAACTTCATGGAGTACCCCTATCTATTTTTTCTAATCGTGATCCCCGTTTTAC
This sequence comes from Viscum album, assembly GCA_963277665.1. Taxonomy (NCBI): domain Eukaryota; kingdom Viridiplantae; phylum Streptophyta; class Magnoliopsida; order Santalales; family Viscaceae; genus Viscum; species Viscum album. Next base: position 1,630,654,206 of record OY728130.1, read on the forward strand.
ATTAAGATTCTGGAAAAGCCTTCAGAAATACCTGGATACTGAACATCATTTGAGCACCGCTTACCACCCTCAGACAGACGGACAATCATAACGGACTATTCAAACCTTAGAAGACATGTTGAGATCTTGCTCACTTGACTTTCAGGGTATGTGGGATCAATATTTACCTCTGGTAGAATTTTCTTATAATAATAGCTTCTATTTGAGTATTCATATGGCACCATATGAAGCGTTATACCGAAAGAGATGTCGTACACCAACCTGTTGGGATGACGTTGGTGAAAGAAAACTTGTAGGCCCAGAACTTGTGGAGGAAACAATGGAAAAGGTGAAGGTAATCCAAAATCACATCAAAGCATCTCAAAGTAGGAAGAAGATTTATGCTGATAATCGAAGGAAGGATTTGGAATTTCAAGTCGGTGATCATGTTTTCCTGAAGGTATCTCCATGGAAGGGAGTCATACGTTTTGGTATGAAAGGTAAATTGAGTCCCAGGTACATCGGACTGTTCGAAATTCTAGAACGAATTGGGGCTGTAGCTTACCGATTGGCAATGCCACCAAGTCTCTCTAAAGTTCATGATGTGTTCCACATATCTATGTTGAGGAAATACATGCCTGACCCAATGCATGTAATCACCTTTGAGGAATTAGAACTGGAACCCGATCTTTCTTATTGTGAAGATCCCATTAGTATTCTTGATACGAGAGAACAAGTACTGAGAAACCGGATGACACGTCTGGTAAAGGTTTTGTGGAGAAACCATAAGATAGAAGAGGCAACGTGGGAACCCGAGGAACTTATGATGAATAACCACCCGAGTCTTTTCATGCGATAATATTCTAGAAATTTCGAGGATGAAATTATTTGAAGGAGGGGAGAATGTAACACCCCAAGCTTCTAAAGTACGCTTCTCTTTGAATAATGCGATAGCGTGTGTTGTACGCAACATCAAGTTCTAAAACACCACAACCAATCAAACTAGCCTTTATGAATAGTAATACCTACATTTTGAAATTATATATATTTTATATTTCAAAATGAACTTCATTTTTGGATTCAGAATATCGAAATTATCCTAAGTTGAATTTTTCTGAGAACGTCCAATTTTTATGAATAGTGAAAAATACTTAAAAGCAACTTTTTTAATCAATGTAATGTATAGTGATAAATTATATTATTTAGTGGTTTTATAGTATAATTAGAATATATTTTTACCATTTTATCCAATGGTGTTCATTATAATTAATTTCACTTTGAAATTGGACATAAACAATTGTCAATCTTTTGATATATATTGTTTCTTAAAAACACGCTATTTTTTGTAACAACGGGAATTAATTATAAAATTAATTAATGCAACTTATATGTCTGGAACTTTTTAAAATAGAAATCATTTTTGAATTCGGAATATCAATTATAGCTTTGGGTGAAATTTTGGCATTGTTCTGAAAAACTTTAATTTTTGATGAATAGTGAAACTACTAAGTGGTAGTTAAAAAATGAATTTTATCATAAAACATAATTTTACCACTTCTCTGAATGGAACTTCGAAAATCCGATAGACCCGGTTAATATCAAGAAGTAAAATGTGGTTCAATGAGATGAAAATAATTTTTTGTGACCAGTAACTTTTTACAGTTATTTACCACGGTTAAAAGTAAATAGGGTAATTAAGGGTAAAAATGATATTAATATTACCCTAACACATGTCATAATTCTATTGGAAAAGTGTATCTCTACCAAAAACAACATTAGGAATAAAATATTATCATTTAGGTCCACTTGGATTAGATTAGGACATTTATTATTATTTAATTCAAAGAAGATTTAAAAGAGTTAAAATCAATGTTTATTTACTAAATCATTTTCAATATAGGGTTATACATAAGATAAATTAAATTGAAAATATTCATTAGAAATATAAAACGATTTCCTACATAATGATATTTTATTTATAATTTTTAGACATTAAATAATTTAATTTATTAATGACATAATGATGATGCAGTAATTACTATAATAGCGAAAAATTAAATTAATTGGTATTATAAATACACAAATAAATATAATTTGAGACTTTTTATGAATTAAACTAATTTTATAAGTCAATATGAAATTTTTGGAATGATTTAATTAAATGTGTTCTAAGTAATAATTCTGTTATGAGTTTCACAAAAATCAACTATTGAATAGTGTCAAAATTGACATAAAAGAGTTTTTAAAACAAATATTATATTATTAATTGATATTAAATTCTTAAATATCTAAGGTTCGTCCAAGAGACTTATATCATGATAGGTGTATCATTAATGGACCACTTGGGGGTCGGTTGGATGTATATAGTATGTTTATTAACTATATAATATTAAAATAAAAAGATACATGGTAAATGTCAAAATAATTAACTAAGAGTTAAAACTAAAAGATAAGGTTAATATAGTAAACCAAACGTGTCTAAATTCTTTTGGTTGAATGGTTTTAAACCTATACCCTCCTAATCCTTTTAATAATAAACTTTAGAGACATTATAAACCGAATATGAATTTATTATAAATTTATATTTCTAGCTTTTCCAAAGGTTCCACTCACCCCTCTTATAAAAGGGCACTCCTCCTTCTCATTTCTTCACACCTTAAAAGCCTTTTGATTCGGCCAAACTATGCCCAAATACTCTCCCAACTTACCTAACTACAACCTAGAGGCATTATTTTGATCATAAAGACAACCTAATGAGCCCTTTTGATCAAATCAACAGGAAGAACCCAAAGAAGAGGTAATGATTTCACCAACATTTTCCAAGTTCCTTTCTTCTTCCACTTCTTCTTCCTTTGTTATTACCATTCTAAAATAATAACTCCAGCATCATATATATACTCTGATGTTATTATAAATATGGTACAACCATATTCAGTATTCTACCCACCCTTTGAATAACATGTCACCATACGTGCATACGTACGGCTTACCGTCTCCACGTCGTGGTGTAATTGTTATTCAATATATTATTATTTGGATGGGTATAATAATGATGTGTAACTCATGTAAATAATAAATATAACATGTTAATGATTCTGTATATATGATATAAAATCCATTTATATATTATTTTAATATCCAAAGAATGATATTGTCGCTCGTGCGTACGTACAGACTACCGTCTCCACGAACGCGATGAGATTCATTCTCCATCGTATCCATTCAAGTATAATTCTAATTTGATGATTAATAATAGTATATAAGGACTTGATATCATTCTTGATATGATTACGATACAACCTATCCATTACAAACATGGCTTACGTAACAAATCATATAAAAGAAAACGAGTAAGTTAACACCTAAAACAACGATAATACTAAGATATTATTAACAAATCAATGTTAAAAGATCATATATGATATCATATTAATGTATATGATACTTGTATAATTTAATAACAATTATTTCACCATTATACAGGAGGTCAACCTACCCCAACCAAGGAAAAGTACAAGGTAAGGGTTATTTCACAATCTCTTCATTATTCGAGGTTGTTTATACATAATAATCTACTGGGATATCTTTATCATCAAAATCCATGTTTCTTAAAAATGAATTTCAAAACATTTTTACTATTTAAAAGAACATGGGTTAAAGTCATTTATACCCTTCTTTGACTTTTTATAAGATTTTTATAAAGGAATCTTTCTGTCGTTTTCCAAACAAGGTGCTTTTAACCTTTTCGACAGAATTAAGGTAAGAATGTTTTTTAACTTATACGACGGGTGCGGTTATTTTCCGCCATTATAAAATCGTCGAATCTTCTCTTACAATATTATAAGAATATTTTCAAAGAAAATGTTTTATTTTATAAATATATAACTCTTAAATGATTTCAGAATAGAAAGAGATATTTCTCTAAAAAGAGTTTTGATTTCATCTATGTCAACATCCTTTGATGGATTTTGTGATTATTTGAAGTTGATTTATTATGATACAAAACTTCTATATTGTATTGAAGGTTTTGTGATATGTTTGACTATGGATGTGATATTTTTATACCATTCATAGTTTATGGTGAACGTATTGACATTTCATATGCTAGTTTTCATATGAATGTTTATGTTATGTTTAAACCTTTTCATATGGGAATGCATTGGACTTAATATGTGATGGGTGGAGCTTGCTATATCTCCTCGATGCATCGGTAGGTCTCATGAGACAAACTAGTGTCTTGGCACAAGGCCTTGGGAAAATATTATTTGTATTCTTGGCACAAGGACTTGGCTATGTGGTTATGATAGTCTGGCATTATGCATTCCATCATTATGAAAGTGGTTATTGATATTGCATGTGATTATTCGATTATTCGAATATCCATGTGAATAAGTAAATGGCATTATTTCATTTTACTTTTGTCATACTATATTGATGTTCAAGTTTGAAAGGCTTTTGTTTTAGTTATACATTTCCTTAAATGTTTATGCTTATTTTTGAAAGTTTCCGCTATATTGTTATCCTTACTGGGCATTTGAGCTCACCCCTTTTCTATGTTTTATTTTTCCCAGGATGTGAAGAAGTAAGTTATGAATGACCTGCAGGGATTTTATGTGGGGATATGAGGGTGGAATATGGATACTATGTTGTTGTAGTAGTTTTTCACTTTATGATGTAATGTAAATCTTTATGAATATATCTAGTGTTTCCAAGGCTACTAAACCAATCGGTCTTTCGAGATTTGATCTTTCTTGTGATCATGCCAATGTTATGTAATAATGCACCGACTCTAGGTAACTGGGGTCGGGGCGTTACATTTTAGACCTAATGAGGTGTTCATTGAATCCCCATATGTCCACGTGATCCATGCTCATTGTGAGAAACAAGTGGGAGTGAAGGATCAGCCTCATGGAATATGGATATGGGATCTACGTATTGGGGTAGTCATTGGGGTATTTGATATGGAGCATGGGCCATCAAGGAGGAACCCTACATATCCTAGTTATGGTAGGAATCAGAGTCCTCATATTTATCTAAGATGCATTAGGGCTTAGACAATGAGGCTACCCTGGTGAATAGGCCTTCATATTTGGAATGTGTCGAATGATCCTTTTAAAATACCCTGGAGGTCATTGCATGACCTAACTCGACACATGTAGAGGATGTCATGAGATTCATTATGGCATGATCTGAGGGGTGTCACAAAGGTTGGATGACATCTCGGGAGGACATCGTGGGACCAGGCTAGCATGTTGAGAGGGTGTTGCATGACTGGGATGATACCTTTTGGGGACATCATGGGACTACGCTGACATGTTCAAAGGGTACACTGAAAGAGATGTATTTTCATGTCCATATGTGTCGACGAGACTCATCAGATCTGAGCGGGTGCCATAATATGAACCAGGAGGTGCATCTTGAAGACATCACACTTATGGGGTGACAAACCCAAATGGTTTTTAGGATCCAAGTGGTGTCCATGAAGGGTCCAAAACACATGTCCTGACATGTCTAGAGCATTTTTCATATCCCATATGACATGTCTAAGGGATATCTTTAGGTCTGGGCAGCGTGACTTGGTATTGTCTCATATTCTTTATTGAAACATGTGCAACACATGTAGGTCCATAATCATTTATTCCACTTTAGTTTTCTAATTTGAATCCTGGTTTGTTTTTTCCTTGTGTTGTGTGTACCTTGGTTCAGTTCAGTGTCAATTTGTTTGGGTCACTTGTGATTCAAAGGACATGCAATATGGTTTTTGCATGACTCGCTAAAATTCCATTGCGTAATCTATTATCCATCAAGCAGATGGATTTATGTTGGGAGCATGAATGATTTAGCGGTCCACCGGTGTATTAACTAGTAGAAAGTCAACCGATCAGGTGATCAAATGTGTGGAGAAACCTATAGATTTAGCACCGACATGCGTAGTAGTGGTATGGGACCAAACTTATAGCATTCGATAATCCATCCAAAGAAGGAACAAATGAATCCCTTTTTCATGTTTAAGTAGTGAATTTATATGCATAACCATCTGTGTACTCGCAGGTTTGTGCGGGGCGTCTGGAATGAGTCTAGGCTAGATTTTATGTGGGGTTTGGCATTATGTGGTCTCATGAGTCTCTACGATGGATCGCGTTAAGGGCGTCGCCTTGTTTTTAGCGGTTGTAACTCCATCGGTCATTTATCATATTATTGCTGACTGTTGAGGACATGAACTTCTATGGACTTCCATGTCATCATTTCGACAGTACAAGGGTTTTTTTAAGATCCAAATGATTGTTGGAAGGCATACTGAAATCATTAGATGGCTTGTCTCGGGGTCTTGCGGGACCACGTTGAGGGTGTGCAGGGGCATCGCATGCCCTTCAGTGACCACAAACCCTAATCATATTCTACTTTTATGTATCCTTCATTTTTTTGATGAAGGTAAAGAGTCCCATGAGATTGTACGTATGGTATTGAGGGTTTTTACACTATTTTTTGGAGATGTGTTTCATGAACAGTATGTGTCGTATGGTACATGAGAAATTTTTGGACAATCCCTCAAGCCAAAGGTATTCTATTAGGAAACATGGGCATGTCACTGAGGGCTCATGGGGCTGTGCAGGCCATTAGGGTTGCGCTGCATGTCTTTCAGCAACCAAAAACCCCTCTCGCTCCCTCTCAAAATTTATTTTGTTTTATTTCGTAATGGTATTAGGTTATAAAAGATTTGATGATAAATGTCTAGGTTTTATGATGAATTTTTGGGTGATGTATCGCTTGGACAATATGGGGTATATGGAGATCACGTGAGCATATGGGGGATATTTTTGTCTGTCTATCTTTAGAGCACCACAGACTTCTTTTGACGCATGTGCGGGCTTCCGAGAGGTGTGGCTGACGAGCCAAAGGGACTTTGTGAGGCGAGGCGGTCATGACCCCAAGGTCTCGTGGTGTCTTGTGGATCTCTATTTGTGTATGTTTCATATACTTCAGCGACAACGAACACCACTCACCTCCTCCCTTTTGATCCCATTTATTTTATGTGACATGGGTTGGGATGTATGTTATTTCTATCATGTAATATCTATGATTTTTACTCGATTTTCTAGTGGTCTCATGCGTGACCCATGTGGATCACATGATATTGTGCAAGTATTTTGGATTAAAACATGCATCTATACTTAGAGTGTCTCATAATTGTCTAGAGGTTTCCATGTGGCATGGACGATGAGTTGAAGGGGATTTGTGAGGGGAACTAGATAGGTCATGGTGCATCACATGTCTTTAGGGACATGCAGCATTTCCTTAAGCGACTGTGATCCCACCTCACCTCCTCTTATTTCTCTCCTTAGTTCTTTCTGACAAAGGATCGTAGGTCTCACAAAATGGATTGGATATCATATATGGATTTTATTCTTCCTAATGATGATTTGGTGCATGATATGTGTGACCGCCAGGGGTCTCTTACTTGAGATGTTTCTTTTGTTGATTGCCTAAGGATTTGAGGTGGTTTGTCAGGTAATTTTCAATTAAAAACCGTGTGGCCTGGGGTATGCTCATCCAAGTGTAACCATTCATCCACTGGTTAACAAGGGTTCTAATTAAGGAGGGTTGTGTAGAACTTTGCACATGTTAGGCACCTTGCATGGAGACTTCGTGTGAACTTGTAATGTGCATGAAATTTTGAGTATTTAACCATCCTCTCCTTCCTTAATCCCCCTTGGGAAATAATATCCACATTCACATGTTTCTTCCTTTTTGGTTTTTTTGATTTTTATTCGCAATGTGTCATCAAATTCCCCCCATCCCTCAAGAGCGACGTCTGAGGGGACAAGGACTCAGTCTTGAGGAACCCTAAATGTCCGCCAAAGATCTTGGTGGTGTCACAACCTATAATCTTGGGATTTATTCAGTTTTCCGTGTGAGCATTGGTATTCAGAGAACAACCTATATATAGGGGGTGGATGAAATTTCATTCTACAATCGGCCTCCTTATCAATAGTTCTGCCATTTCATTCTTGTCGTAAGACTTCACCATGAACCCTAATTGTGAGTCATGTCCATGAGTCTGCAATACGGGTCATGGTTGTGATCCTTTATCTTCTGCAAGACTTATTTTGATCAGACACTCATCTGTCTCGATCATGAACTAAGCTTAGGTAATTCCTTAAACATAGGCAACTATCATAAATACATTTTGATTTCCACTGGCTCAACCTCTCGATTGATTTCCCGTGACCATGTCCAGGACATGTGACTGCAAGCCTCCAAAGAGGTGATGCAAGGCACTTAGGCCCTCATAGAGGTTATGCACCCTGTGAGTCTTCTGAAGACCAGGTGGTTCACAATCTCCATGATGTGGCTCATGGAACCTTGGCTTGGTTATGCGTTGTGTTTGATGGAATCAGGGAATTATCATGAATTTATCTATTGTTAAGACTATATATTATTCATCTAACATGCGCCAGATACTTATTTTTCATATGGAATCTAGATCCCATAAATTTTCCTCATCCACAAAAAATCAAAGGCCAATGCTTTCCAAGTATCACCATATCGATCCCTGCTATCATGTGCATACTGATATCAAGATTTTTTGGATGTTCCTTTCACCCAACATCCAAGATTATCCCCTATCATACTGAATTCCATTTTATGAGTTTGGCGTGGTGAAAATGTAGTTATTCCATCCCTAGACTTCAATCTACTATCGTGTTATGTGTTTGGTTCCTCTGAATGTGTTTAGATGATGATTACTGAGGATGTTCAGCTGGAAACTACCCAACCTTAGGGCTTATCATACCTACTAGACAACTCCCCCTAGGCCCATATGGACATGATCTTGACCAATATCCTATTTCTCAAATATATTCAAGCATATTTTCCACTTCCCTGAACGCTCTTAGTGGTGGGTGGTACTCCAACTGGGACCTTCGCCCTGGTGGAAACATCTCCAATAAATGGGAATGGCCATCATGGGAATCAAAAAGCTATTTAATACTTTCCAATGATCTATACAGGGTTCCTCTTTATGAAGGTGTGTGGATATCTCAGTTCATCATCTATCTCTAGCCTGAACTCCATTGAGAAATGATTATCTGTTACTACCATGAGACCAACACATTCCACCTTCATCATGGAGAGGTGGGTATTAGCCTATGGGATATCCATTATTTGGGAGGAATCCTTCCTCTTGAAGATATTTTGAAATGTTATTCCCTACTGAAAATATTTTGGACAATCATATGAAGACTTTAGATTTAGATAAAGAGATTCTTGTCCTCATAAGGAAGAAACTATGGAGAGACTGGGGAATGACGACTTTGATTGGCATCCTCTATTCAAAAATATTAAACAGATCATTATAATGTGGAGAGACTTGAATGCAAAGGATATGACCTTGTATGATTTATTGAGTGAGGCCTCCCTTTCGAAACAATTGAAAGAGACATTGAATTCACTAGAGAATGGTCGTCATCTGGCATCTGGCTTGAAAGCCTATATGGATTCTTTGACGACACAGATATGAATGCATGAAGAGATGATTACTCAATTAATGTATAATATTTCAACATCATCGAATTCCTTGGCCACTACTTGAAGGTGGGTTAAAAAGATGAATACTCTAGTAAATTTTCATTGTCACGTGGAAGGGGTGTAGGAAGTGGGGAGGGAAACACTTCAATGCTTTATTGACCCATCCTGCCAAACTCTTACTGATCATGATAGTACGGATGACCATTTTTTGCTGTAATTCAGTTTTCTTGCATTATAAACCATAAATTTGCACTAAAACCTATTTTTTGGAGTTTTTTAGATGGAATTCAAAATATGAATATTCATCCTGCCATTAGATACTTTGATTGGATGATTTTAGTTTACTATCCAATCATATTCTTTTTATGATACTTTACGATTCTATTAAAATAGGAATTAATATAAGGTCCCACCTTTTACATTGCGATATATAATCATGAATGTTTGTTTTGCAGGGAAATCAAAAAATTAGAAGATATTTCATAAAAATAACAGGTCTTTACAGATCTACAGAGAGCAGTTCAGGCCTGATAGGGATGTATAGAGAGCCTCACGACAACTGTCACCTGATTTAGCTTAGGGTATTGAGGTCGGACAACCTATTACATTAGTTTAGGGTCTTTGAGCTTTGAACTTCATGTAATATGGGTCTGGTAGGCCAGAAAATAATTAGAACACTATAGGGTGCTGAGTTCTTCCATGGTACTTATAGGGCTCAGAAGTATAATAGTTTCTATTATATAAAGGGGGAGATACTTTAAGCTGGTGGGTTAATTCCCTTGTGCATTGGTATCATGGCTAGTAAAATCTAATATCCAATCTTTTCCAAGGGTTACTGAAAATGCATGGGTTGAATATGGTTGAAAATGAAATACTATGGAATCTAGGCCTTCCTGGACAGTTCTAATGTGGGTGATATAAGTCACAATTCAAAAGTCTGAGCCGGGTGATATAGAATGGGGTAGAATGCTGGGTATGTCCCTTAAAACTATGGGGTGTCATGTTCCATTGCGATGTAATTGAGGATCACAATGATTATGAGGCCCTTTATACTAGGCCAAGATGTTTCTAGTTTGTGGGTCTGAGCCCTTTCATCAATAGCATGGACAAGAGGAGTGATCTTTTTTTCCTCCCAGGCGATATGAAATATTTATGAAGTCTCAAAAATCAAGATGATGATGTTTGGTATGGAATAAACGCTATACAGGAAAGGTTCTGACACCCTAGGGAAACATAGATCATAATTGAATAGCTTGATCTATATGCCTAGTGGTTTTTAATCATGATGTGTGGGCCTTCAAATGGTTCAAGAATGAAGGGTCACATTCTGGCATTGAGAATTGGTAGAAAACATGGCTATGCAATGTCAAGGATACAATAAATTCTTGTATAGTCTAATATAGAGACTGTAAATCATATTCCAAATCACTCGTGTCCTGAGGAAGGCATGCGAAAGTCACCCCTGAGGGAACCTATAACAAAATGGGGTTCTGGGTTCCACCGTGATGATTCCAGGCTCATAAGAATCAGAAATCCCTTTACACTGATCCATGATATTCATGATTGGTGGGTCTGAGTCGTTGCATCAATAGCAAGGCCAAGAAGAGAGATCTCTTTTCCTCTTCAGATGCAATGAATTATTTGTGAAGACCTGATATGATTTAGATCATGAAGTGGGATATATGGAAAATGTATGATCCAATAAGGGTTTGAGTACCCTAAATGTTATGACACCACGTATTGAACATATTCTAAGGGTAGGAGATGTGACGAATCATTGCTCTAATTATTTCCTGGACTTGGGGGTTTGGTGATCATAACATGGATTTTACTAGAGCTACAAAGTACACCCTATGATATTTATTCCTTATTTACTTATGCCCTACTTTTTTTCCTATACTTTGAAGGTAAATAGTTTACCAGGTGGAGACTTGACTTTTTATCAGGCATCCCATTATGTGTTTTTGACCTAAAACATTTTTGTGTCTCTTTAATTGGTAGTTTAAGTTCTTGTGATTTGGACCATTATGTGATAGAATTTATGTTCGTACATCATTTACCATGTTGTGATTTGTTTATGGTAATTCCACTTGGACCTGGTATGGGGATGTTAAAAAATAGGCTCATTAGGATACCTACTGTCAAGAGTACTCTAATGTCCCTTTGAGCGAGAAATGGAGATGTTTTAAATCATGGATCAAAGTTATCATGTTATGAGTGATGATGTGGGACAATCATTTTGGTGATGACCTATAACATAATGGGGTGATGGGTTCTACCTTGGTGATGCCCAGCTTACAACAATCATAAATCCATTTATACCAGGCCAAGATATCATTGGTTGGTGGGTCTGAACACTCACATCAATAGCATGGTCAAGTAGAGAGACCTATATTCTTCATCAAGGGTATTTAAAGGTTTGAAAAAACTTGAGACACTTGATACATGGCGAGTAGATCATGGATTGAGGTGCTTAAAAAATTATGAAAGTACTCTGTTATCTGGTTGATCAAGGTAAGGATGTTATGGTACTTTGATTAGAAGGGGTGATGGATGATGACCTACACAATTTATCATCAAATATTGGGGACATAATTCCATGTAGTCTAATGTCATGTAGTAAGGATGAACTTCAATACAGTTTAACATCTTACGATGAGGACACTTCCATTCAGTTTAACATCATGTGATAAGGATGTGAGAACCGACAAGAAAGGTGTTAATTATACTATTGGGCCCTAGGATGTGTATATGGGTGTCAATACATATCTCATAGTAATGATAATAAACCCCATATTTTTCTTGGATGTTTCCATGTAGTTTAACATCATGCAGTAATGACAAATGCAACCCGTCTTGAATTTATGGGGACATTCAACTATGTGCAGTTTAACATCATTCGGTAAGGATGTGAGAATAGACGTGAAAGGAAGTAATGATAAGGCTGAGCCCAAGGAAGAGAACTTGGGAATCACTACATATCTCATGGGGGTGTATAATCAAGTAGCATGTAGTTCTTGAAGGACTACGCAGTTTAACATTATACAACAAGATCTTATTTTGATACAGTATAATGTCATCCGATAGGGATGACATGGCACGGTTTAATGTCATGTTGTAGGGACATATGTAGATATTTTAGGGTTATGTGATTTGAACCATAATATGGAGTCCCTAATGGAGATGCTCAATGTGGTTCCATGAAGAGACATACTGTGAATGAAAACTAAAGAGGTCTCATCCACACTACACATCTTTCCGAGGGGACTCAAGACAATGGGCCTGAAGGAGGTTATACCTATGACTGGGTTGAAGAAAAAATGTATGGGTATCACTACATATCCCATGAGAATGAGAATCAGTCCATACATAGATAAGTGATCTCCAAGCAGTTTAATTTCATGCAGCTAAGACATATTCCCATCTAGTTTAATGTCATGCAGTATAGACGAAGGATCACCCGTCATCAATGGAATACAACCCTATTACTAGTCCCATAAGTAGGGGTTTGGGAATCACTATGTATCCTATGATGATAGGAATCAAGACATACATAGTTAATAGAATTACATACAGTTTAATGCCATGTGGTAAGGAAGAAGATATTCCATGCATTTTAACGTCATGCATTGAGGATGAAGGAGAACCAATGTGAAGATGATGGAATAGAAAAAATCTATGAAATATCAGGCTTGAACCCTATGGAGGTTTCTTATGTATCCTATCTAGTTGGGAATCAAATTCCATGCATTTCTTTTAAAAGGAGGTACTCTATCCAGTTTTGGCCCATACATAGTGGTGGGAATTATCTCTAGTTGATAATAGCAACTTGTCCTAGGATTGTAGATCCAGGCATCACTACATATCTCATGGGAGTGAGAATCAAGATACATGTTGTTCTTAGAATTCAATGCAGTTTAAAATCTTACGATAAGGATGAATATGGGGGTGAGGTCCTAAAGGGGGTGTGTATGGAGTGACAAAGAAAACATGACTAGAATGAAGACCATAGAAATCTACACCATGAAATACATCCCTAAAATAGGTTTTTTCCAAGAGGCCAAAAATAAGTTAGGTTTTTTGGTACCTAAGGCTAGACCAGAGGATTAAATTCCCGAGCATTCGTATGTATCCCATAAGGGTTGTAATCAATACACATGTTGTTCTAAAAGTGCCATGTAGTTTAACAATATTTGGAATAGATGAATTTCTTTTTATTTTAATCTCATGAGATAAGTATAAAGGTATTCTGACGTGAGTGGATAAAGATGTCATGGGCTAGTGTAGTTTTATGTCATTTGGTAAGGACATTGGCCATGTAGTTTAATATCTAGTGGTAAGGACATTTGATCACCCAATGTGAAAGGAATAAAATCCTAGGGATGAGCCCAGAAATAGGATTTTGGGAATCAGTATGTATCCTATGATGATATGAGTCTAGACATACATATCTATTGGGATACTGGTGTTATAGGAGACTAAAACTAGCAATGATGTTCGTCTCATTCAGTTTCATGTCATGTATGGGTCATCGGTCATGTAGTTTAACGTAAAGCGGAGAGGAATCATTGCATACCCATTACCTCCATGTACTTAGGATGATAATGAGCTATTCTTGATCATTCAAGCCCTATTTTTTGTACGGAAACCCTTACCATAATTCCTAAGTTCACGTGATATATTCTAGGTGGAAAAAATAAGGACGGAAAAGGGTCCCTTTCACAATTCAGAGGCATAGAGGGTAGGGTAGTATTATCTTATGTTGTGTGGTGGCTAGGCCATGATATAGGATCAAGGAATCCATACGTATCCTATTAGAAATGAGATTCAAGTTGTACATAGTTCTGGGTGGGCTGTTTAGTTTAACGTCACGTGGTGAGGACTTTCTTGCACAGTTTATCGTCATGTGAGTGACATTACAGGTAATTTAACATTGTGCGACAAGGTTGATTATGGAACTTACACCATCATGGTTTCCCTATTTCGGGAATCTATGGATTTTATTTCTTGAGAAATCTCAAATTGGTGTGTGGTGTGACACGCTTCCCATCTATGGTGGCAGTCAAATAGGTTCTATTATGATAGAATTTATGTATGAAGTAAGTCCCTCGAAAATTGGTTCCAACTTCAATGGATTCTTCCCTAGTATCATTAGGTTTCTAAGAGGTAGAACCGGTTCACCTTGGAGGAACGAAGGGAGGCAAACCTTTTCATTGAAAGCTCGTGGTATTTGGTTCTGGTGGATCTCATGGTTATGCATTGTGTGTAACCTTTTCTCATCTAGCTGCTCTAACTCATCTATTCATTTCAATTCCTATTCATCATCTGAGAGTTTCCCACAAATAGATATTCAGATTGAGGGTAATTGAACCTCTATGGGTAGCATTACCTCAGTCCCATATACCAATGAGTATGGAATCACTTGTTTAGTAGTACGCGTGGTAGTACAGTAGGCCCATTAATCATGGAGGAGTTTTTCTTCCACAAATTATTATCCTTGTTCACAATATTATAGAGTATTTTCGATAGGGTCATATTGGATGCCTCTATCTATCCATTTTATGCCACAAGATAGCGAGATGAGTGATTGGATTCAATGTTATACTCATGGTATAGCTTCTTCAACTCCACATAATACAATTTGGTGCTATTTTTTACCAATATTGTGTGAGGGACTATAAACCTGGTGATGATATCAAACATTAAGAAGTTTATGATATTCTTTATTCTATCTTCTTTGAGGGGTATCACCTCAACCCATTTGGAGAAGAATTCAGTGGTGGTAAGGATGTACTAGAACTAATTTGCGGTGGCTGGGGGATATGGTCCCACAATATCCATCCCCCAAATGGTGAATAACCAGTAATATTTGATTTTATGAAGTATTTATGGGGGTGATTGATGAATTTTTATTGAATCTAGAACGCATGATATTTTTTTGTGAATTCAGTGATGTCTTGTATCATGGTATTCATGTAATACCCTAGCCTTATGATTTGGTGGGAGAGCCTAGTTCCTGATTTGTGGGCACTTCATGATACTATGTGGACATCTTCCATAATGGTGAGTATTTCTCCTTCTACTATGTACCTGAGGAGAATTTCGTCGAAACCACACTTGTTTAAGAATTTTGGTTCATTTGGGATATGCAAGGTGATTTTGTTTCTTGGCATTAAATTTGTTCCTTTCCAGTGTGATCTATCGGGAGAGTTCCATCCCGAAGATAGATTATTATGGGATCCATCCCCCCAAAGGAGGTTTTTGGGGTGGTGCTAACCTGATTGATCTTCATTATATCACATACAATGTTCTATGAGACGATTATTTGATGTGCTATGTGGAAGGTCACCTTCTCTTCAACAGGGATGGCGAAGACAACAACTGTATTAGCCAATGTGTCGACACGATGATTCTGTGATCAAGGGATATAATGTAATGTGGGCTCCAAGGGGAATTCCACCATTAGTCCACTAATATAGCCATTGAGGGTGGTAAGTTCTTCCTTATTTTTGGAATATTCACTATTGGTATTCTTTATCACCAATTCAGAACCCCCTTTGATGTTGTGGTAGGATATGTACAGCTGTAAATCTAGTTCCAACCCATTGATGAGGGCTTGGTATTCAGCCTCATTGTTTGTGTAGCCTTCATATAGTATGAATGAGTAGGGAATAACTACATTTTCTTAATAGGTAAGTATAACCCCTTGTCAAAACCTATTAATTGTTGAGTAATCCATTCGTGTTCCGATTATACTTTGGGAGGTGCCATAAAAATACATCTCCCATGTCTGGTGAGTGTCATGTGCATAAAATACCTCTTCTTCTAGGAGTTTGGTGTCCTTAAATGACTTCTCTATAGTGGGATGTGTCACCAATAAGTTATTCATAGATTTCACTTTTATTTACTTCTAGGAAATGAATTGAATGTAATATTTCTATAGACTGACTGCCCATCAAGCCAATCACCTAGTCAACATAGGGCATCCAATGATATACATGAGTTGGTCTATATGATAGACCTAGTGGATCTTATGGTGCTGAAGGTAATTCCTTATCTTTTTCACCATGAAGATGAGCACAAGGGATTTATTTTCGACATCAGAATATATGGTCTTATAACCAATTATTGTTTGACTGAGGTAATAAACACTATTCTCATTCCACGCATGACTCTTCTATACAAGGAGGATTCTTAGTGATAATTCAATGGAGGCCACATATAACATGACTCACCTTCCTTCCACCAAAGGCATCAAAATTTTTGGGTGTAGCAGATACTGCTTGATATTTTCTAAAGGTTTCGACACTCATTTTCCCATTTGTAGTTGAACCCCTTCTTCATTAGCCTTGTAAAGGGGAGGGGTTTTCTTGATAGGTTGGACATGAATCGGAATATGTTGGTGAGGTTCCCATAGATCCCCCTTAGTTATTTAAGATTCATAGGGGAGACATTACTAGGATAGCATTGGTCTTCTCCATCTCTACCTTGATATTGTAGTGAAATAAAACGAAAATGAATAATTTACCTGATGTTACCCCAAAAGCACACATTAGTAGATTCATCATTAAACTATGACGTCCCAACTTGTCAAATATTTCTCGAAGATCCATGAAGTGATCACATCTCTGTTAGGATTTGATGACCATGTCATCAACATAATAGTCAGTTATCCTTCCCATGAAAGGCATAAATATGAAATGCATGGTGTGATGATATGTGGTTCTAAAATTATTTAATCCGAAGGGCATGAACTAGTAGTATAATATCCCCTGGGGCACCCTGAAGGTGGTGTATTCTTCTTCCTCATGGTACATTTTGATTTTATTGTACCTTGAGTACACATCCATGAAGAAAAGGGCTTGGAATCTACCAGTTGCATTGATCAAGAGTTATATGATCAGAAATGGGAATTCATACTTCTAGTAATGCTGATTAGGTCATATGAAATCAATGGAAAAATTAATATTCCCATTCATTTTCTTTATAGGGGAGATGTTGGAAATCTATTTCAGGTATTAGACTTCTCAGAAAAAGTTGGATTTGATCAACTTGTCGACTTTGGCCTCTACCTTTCTAGCATGAGAGGAGTTCATTCTCTTGGCTTCTAGATTGAAGCCCTAATTCTCTTTGGGTATTCCAATATGGTGTATAACCACATACGGATTCAATCCATGAATTTCTATTTAGTCCCAAGAAAACACATATAGGTGTTTCTTTAAGAAAGTGATACACATATCCTTCATTCAGGAGGCATGGGGGCACTAATAAAGGTAGGTTATGGGTCTTCTTTTATCTGTAGTTTTATCTTTCGGAGCTCGTCTATGGTGGTAGAAACTCCTTCCATGAATTCTAGAGAGAAGTTTCTGATGTCATCCTCATCTTCTCACATTTCTGATCATCTCTTTTCATCTGACTTGCAGAATAGAGATACTAATAATGATCATCACTGAAAATAGGAAAAGCTTGAACCTCTGGGGATGGGTTTTCTATTTCGACTATGTCTATGGGGATCACGTAATCCCTATAGAGCATGCTACATATATTTATAGGGGACATCCCTAAACCATTAGTGTTGATAACCTGTATAATGTCATCCAACATTATTTTTTCCTCCCTTATTTTAGTGGTTTGCGTTAGCATGTATTGTAGTGACCTAAACATTTAATAATTTTTTTCCTAATTTTGTGTGTTATTTTATTTATACTCAACAAAACTATTTCATTTATGAGTATAATTAAAATGATACCGTTGGGTTTCAACTGTTATATGACTGTTGATCAATATGACTGTTGGTCAATATGACCATTGGTCAATATGATCGTTGGTCAATATGACCGTTGGAAACTAAACTCTTAACTTTGTGATTGCTGTTTATAAATTAAAGTGATCTGGGTTACAGAATAAAGATTCAATGGAATCATCCAGTAGTCTCGGGCCGATCAAAGTCCATCTGACAGAGCTTGGAAATGAGGTGGCACCACTAGGCTTTTCTCTGTACCAAAACCCAAGCTGATCCTCATCGTGTGAAGCTAGAATAGAATCACCTTCATGAGAAGTTCAATCTAATAGAAATCACCACTCAGGCAATTTTGGTCAAACCGCCCCTAGATTCTATCACTTTATCATAACTTACGCTTAGGTCTTATGCTGGTGTTATAAGGGTCTATGTAACGAGACTGTAGCCTCTTTATGTAATACCTTTAGTATAAATAAAAGTTTTGATTTCTTCTTATGGTGAAGTTTGTGATTTTTCAAATGTCGAGATAAATATAGAATATATATTGTTGATGAATTTTGGATAAAAGGATATTTTAAAATATTTATGTAAACCATAAATAATTAATATTGTGTAATGATTTTTTAAAAATGTTCTTCTATAAATATGTTCGGTAAAAAAATTAGAGTCTAATAAGATCAACATAATTTTGATGAATAGTAAATTATGAATAGTAATTTTATGCTTATGATTAGTAATGTGACCAAATGGATTAGTAACCTCACTTAAGAATGTATTAATATATTTTAGTTACCCGGATCAATTAATGCGATTCAATAAAATAGGTAAATAACTGTTTCAAAAATTATTGGTTAAGTATTAGTTTTTTCGGGTGAATAATTTTTCAAAATAAAATTAAATTAAAAATATTTAAATAATTATATTTATAAATTTGAGTTCATTTTTGTATTCAGAGAATCGATATTAGGTTAGGGTAATTTTTTGTTATTTTTATGAAATATTCGAATTTTTGGTGAATAATAAAATTACAAATTTTTGTTTCGAGTGTTTAATGACATCATTAATGATTTATTAATTATGTAATAAATATTATCATATTTTGAATAGTATGATAAGGTGTTATGTGTCCCATGTGGCCAATATCATGGGAAAATACCATGGGCAAGCCCATGGTTTTTCCAATACCACCGATGAGGTGTCCCTTGGCCATTATTCATTTGTTCCCTAAATTCTCTTATAAATACCAAGTCTTTACCTCATTCATTTCACTCCCAAATCCTCCTCAATGAAGTTCTAGTCTCATTACCTCTGAATTAGTCCTTCAAATGTTCCCTCAAGGATCCCAAGGTCCATACCATCAAACTTTCAAAGAAACTCTTCAAGGTAAGGGATCCATTCACCCTCCTCTTTTTATGTAATGACTTCCTTTATGTTGTGTCTTATATTTCCCATCTATTTGTGTTGAGATTATGTTCTTATTTGTTCTTAGTACTTTCCTTTTCATGTCCATAGGATGGGAGACCCTTTCTTCTCTCATCAATTTGTTTTCTGAATTTTTATGTGATGTCGTTTGGCTGCTGAATTTCTCGTAAAAGAAATCACACCCTCTCTTTACTTTCATGTCTCCTTTTCATGTGGTATGTCATTAAAATATCCGTAACACGATCTTATATATCACCCATACTATATTATGAAATATTTATTAGTGGGTGACCCTTTTTCCCATCTCTTTTCAATGTTTTCTAAAACCTTGTTATATAGCCGTTATGCTCCAGAAATTCCTCCTCAAAATTTCTATATCTTTCTCTCAAGAAATTCCCTTATTTATTTATGTGAATACCCAGACCTATTTTTTTATATGGGTGTTCATAAATACAAAATAATGATATATTTAAATATATAATTGACATACATGTAACCCTCACTACCTTTCCATGGGTTATAAATGACATTACAATCTCATTTTTAAGTTCTCTTTAAATAGTCATGATTTTGAAATGAAATCCATTTATATTATTTTCTAAGGGTTATATATGAAATGTTTGATTTTGATCTATGTGGCTCACCTAAAAGTAAATGCATATTAAGGGTGCACCCTGATAGCGCTCCAATTCATTGGATAAAGAATTAATCTCTAGAGATGACAAGTTTCACGATACCTTGGTGAATAACCTTGGTAATGTTTATGACACCTCGGGGATATACCTTGGTGATATGATCATGAATGTCTAAATGAAATGTTGTATCCACATATTCATGTTATGTTTAGAGTTATTTTCATTATTATATTCCTTTTCTTACATTTTTCATGTCTTTACATTTTTATTCATGTTCTTCTTGATATCACAAGTACATTGATTCCATTGTTTACCCTTACTGGGCCTTCTGCCGCCCATTACATTGATGTATGTATCCAGGGTATGAGATGTAGTAATTTTACCTAGTATGAACTTATAATGAAGCCTTAAAAGTGGATTAGAATAATGTTTTATGTTGTATTTGTTTTATGTCCCTGATTTCCATGACACTAGTCTTTGAAGATACTCTGTTTGTAAAATGTAATGAAAAGTTATGTAATAAAAAGGAGAGATGCCATAGTTGGTATCAAAGGATAGTTTAGTTATTTATGGAAATTAGGCTATGAAAACTTTAGGATGAATCCTATAGAAAATTTTATATATATGAAAACATCATGGTATTTTGGTGAGTAATGAGTAAGTGGTTTATCAAACAATTATATCCCTATTTGGATACAAGCAGGTAGAGGCAGCTCTAGAACAGATGTTCCTAGGCGTGACTACTCTGACAAGGAGTTTTGGGATTGACTCCGGGTATCCTGGTACTTGACAACGGGCCTTGTTGCACTCTTGGTTACGACACTCTCGGGGGATATGTTTGGTTAATCATCAGATTTTTATGAATAATTATGAAGGAATTACAGATAAAAGTAATTGTTTAAGATTGAGGGTTTAATACATAAAATCCATTATTGTTCAAAGATTTGTAAATGAAATAAGTTTCTCACTAAATATTTTTTTTCTTTTAGAAAATGGTGGGCAATAGGGGGAACTGTGGAAATGGTGACTGCAATGGACCATGCACTGACGACCCCCGGATGGAAGCCGGAATGGAAACATTCCTGTGAATGATGACCCAACTGACTCATGTTATGGTAAATAACTTGAATCAAGCTGAGAGACCGATCTCACCATAAAGGGAACAACAATATGATGATTCCTTTATGTGTCAATGACCACAAACCTTCAGTGGATCGACCGACCCATTGATTGCTGAACAGTGGATTAACTCCATCAAGAAGATCTTTTCTGTGTTCTGTTGTTCAGAGCAAGAGAAGTTTACCATGGCTATCTATCTCTTAGAGGGAGAAGATGATTAGTTGTGGGAACTGATTAAAATAACAAGGCCAAGAGTGGATGTTAAATCTGTGGAGTGGGAAGTGTTTATAGAGATATTCTTCAACAAGTATTTCCCTCGTTCTATGAGAACATGATTGAAGGAGGAATTTCTCGAGATAAAGCAGAAGGAGAATGAATATGTGGGAATCTAAGAGATTAACTTCACAATTCTTTCACAATATACCTATAGTTTTGTTATGGATCTAAATGGTAATGGTGATAGATTCTTCAGTGCAATGAGACCTCATCTACGGATTAATATAGCCAACCGAGACTTTGATAGCTATGAGGAGATCGTGCAGAGTGTGATGAAAGTCAAAATTGAGTTTTGTTAGATGTAGTGGTCTAATAAATCCAATGAAAATAAGAGGTAAATGGATCCAAGCATAGAGAGGAGCTTCGATCAAGGAAGAGGATGCATGAAAGTGAAACTTTCCACATGTAATAAATTTGGGAAGAAGTATTCAGGGAACTGCCTTCTCGGGAGTGGGAAATTCAACAAGTGTGGAAGAGATGGCCATATTATGAGGAATTTTCATAGTGAGGTTAAATGTCAACTTCCAAACACTAATGAAAAGGGAAAGATGGTTCAGGCCCCACCTCATGTCCAGTTCTTTATGTGTGGACAACATGGGCACTTTTCCAATCACTGTCCAAATCTGAGGGCATTGGAGGGGAACCACCATCAACCTTATAAAAGGCCAATGGTGAAAGGTAATTCTTTTACAATCACAATAGCTGAAGTTGAAGCTCTAAATGATGTGGTAGCATGTACTCCTATTGTCCTCTCAAGTCTAGCAAGTATTTTGTTTGATTTTGGTTCTATGAATTCCTTTGTTTCCTCCAAGTTTGCAATGAATTTAGATTCAACCCCCGATTTGCTAAAATTAGAGTTATCAATCAAGACTCCCAATGGGATTATACAAGTATCTTTAGTATTTAGAATCTCTAGAATTTAAATTTGTGAGCACAATATTATCAAAAATCTAATAGTCATTCCCATGCTGTAATTTGGCATTATACTAGGGATGGACTGGATCTCAAAGTAACATTCTAAGATCAATTGCATAAGCAAGTAAATATCAATAGTATTGAGTGGAAAACCTATAGTTATCTTCCAAGGAGAGATATCTCAACCAGATATATGTATAAAAGAACCCCATATATCCTTCTTTATGGTGTTTATCAGTGAAGAAGAAGAAGGAGATGAGATTTTAAGGATAGAAAATGTCCCCATCATCTAGGAATACATTGATGTATTTCCTGAGGAGTTACCCGGACCTCCCCCAGAAAGAGAGGTAGAGTTATCCATTGAAATCATACCTATATCTCATCTGATATCAAAGAACCATTGTTAGATAGAAAATATGGAGCTGAAGGAATTAAAGAAACAACTTTAATATCTTTTGGAGGAAAGGTTAATCCAGCCAAGTGTATCTCCTTGGGGAGCACCAGTTCTCTTTGTGAAGAAGAAGGATGGATCAATGTGGCTATGCATTGATTATATGAAACTGAATGGGATCATGGTGAAGAAAAAATACCCCCTTCCACGAATTGATGACTTATTTGACCAACTTCATAGGGCTCAATTCTTTTCTAAGATTCATCTTAGATATGGTTATCATCAATTGAGGGTGAAGAAAGAAGATATTCCAAAAACTACCTTTCGATCAAGATATGAGAATTATGAGTTTGTTGTTATGCCCTTATTATTAACTAATGCACCTGCTATTTTTATGGATTTGATGAATATAGTCATTAAGGACTACCTTGATAACTTTTTGGAAGTTTTTATTGATGTTATTATGATATATTCCAAAAGTCGCAAGGAGCATGAAAATCATCTAAGGGTTATTTTCAAACTCTATGGAAGGATAGACTTTTTGGAAAGTTCAGTAAATGTGAATTCTAGTTACAATAAGTTGCTTTCATAGGTCACATTGTTACCAATGATGGAATCATAGTTGACCCTGCAAAGAAAAATGTTGTAGAGGAGTGGCCTCAGACTACAACAATAACTGTGATTCAATGTTTCCTTGGATTGGAAGGATATTATAGGAGGTTTTTGAAAAACTTTTCATGACTTTATAATCCATTAACCAAGTTAACTCGAAAATGGGTCAAGTTCCTCTGAAAAAAAAAGAGTGTGAGGAAAGATTCCTAGAGCTGAAGAAGAGATTGGTTACTGTACCTATGTTAACTCTGCCCTCATGTGGAGAAAGATTCATTATTTTTAGTGATGCATCTCTCAAAGGGCTTGGGTGCATCCTCATCAAAAATGAAAAATTAATTTCTTATGTGTCTCGACAGTTAATGAATCATGAGCAGAACTATCCTACGCATGATCTAGAGCCAGATACAGTTTTTTTTCTTTGAAGATATGGAGGCACTATCTTTATGGGGAGAAATGTGATATATACACAGGCCATAAAATTTTAAAGTATATTTTCACAAAAACGGAATTGAACCTAAGGAAAAGGAGATGGTTGGAACTTCTCAAAGACTCTGATTGTTCGATTCATTATCATCTCGAAAGAGCGAACAAATTCACTGATGCATTAAGTAGGAAAGACTCAGTTGTTCCTTCCATGATGAGCATTCAAAGAGATCCTTTGATCTATGACCTAGTAAAACTAGACATGGGAGTTATAAGGGAATGGACATCATCAACCACAACCCAAATGATTTCTCATCCATCATTACTATATAATATCAATAAATCTCAGATGGAAGATCCTTTGTAACAAAAGAAGTTTGTGGATATAAAGGATGGGAAGTTTCTTGAGTTTAATATTGTTTAAGAAGGTGTACCAAAATTTCGTACAATACTATGTTTTCCATCTATGCCGGAAATAAAGGAGTTGATGGATGAAGCACATACCTCTACTTTCTCTATACTACCTTGAAGAAAAAAAATGTATAGGGATCTTCATGATCATTTTTGGTGGGATTATATAAAGAGGGAGACTTTGACTACACTAAAATGGGCATAATATGTTAGCAAGTGAAGGTTGAGAGAAAAATTCCTAAAGGGGTACAGGACCGGCCCGGTAAATTCTGTTGCCCAAGACTGCCTCTAAAATTTTGCCCTAAAATGTATTAAGAGCTACAGTGAAATGGTGAATTTTTTGCCCTTGGTTTTGTATTTTTTTTCTTTGATTGTGTGTTGCCCTAGCCCGGGGGCTCTCTGGGCTTGCCCTAGGGCCGGCCCTGAAGGGGTATTGCAAACAATACCCATACCCGAATGGAAGTGGGACAATATCACTATGGACTTTTTCATCGGTCTCTCGAGAACTTCCAAAGGAAACAATGTGATATGGGTTATTGTGGACCGTCTCACCAAGACTGGCCATTTTACCTCCATTCAGGAAGATTTATCTCTTGATCAACTTGCTAGGATTTACGTGAAGGAAGTGGTAAGGCTGCATGGAGTTCCACTTCCTGTCGTATCTAATCATGATCCAATGTTCACATCAAAGTTCTGGATAAGTCTTCAACATGCTCTGAGCACTAAATTGAATTTATGTATGGTATATCACCCCAAACTGATGTCCAATCTAAAAGGACTATTTAAACACTCAAGGACCTACAGAGAACATGCTCAATGGAATTTAAAGGTGGATAGGATCAACATCTCCCTTTAGTTGAGTTATATTACAAAAATAGCTTCCCCTCGAGCATTAAAATGGAACACTATGAAGCCTTATATGGGAAGAGATGTATAACTCCTACTTGTTGGGATGAAGCTGGTGAGAGAAAGCTCCTTGGGCTTGATCTTGTCCAAGAGATGACTGAAAAAGTCTATGCCATCCAACAACACATTAAGGCTGGTCAGAGTCGGCAAAATAGCTATGCTGAAAACCATCGAAGGGAGTTGTAGTTTGATGTTGGAAACAAATAATTTCTTTAAATTTCACCATGGAAGAGATTCATGAGGTTTGGAAAAAAAAGGAAGCTCATCCCCATGTACATTGGCCCCTATGAAATCCTTAATCATGTAGGAGAAGTTGCCTATCGACTTGCACTCCTTCCAAATCTAGCACAAGTTCATGATTCCTTCCATGTATCCTTCTTGAGGAAGTACATACCCGACCATTCACATGTACTAAACCCATAGGTGGTACAACTGGAACATGAAAAATCTTATGAGGAGCAGTCGGTGGAGATCTTAGATCATAGAGACAGGGCACTATACAACAAGACTACCCACCTTGTTAAGTTGTTGTGGAGGAACCACAATAGTGAAGAAGAAACAAGGGAACTAGAGGAGTCTATAAGGCAGAAGTACCCACACCTATTCTCTTCTAAGTGTACGAGTTAAAAAAATTTGGGCCAAAATTTCTTAACAGGGGAAGAATGTAAGGACCCGAACTTTTAATAATATTTGATTCCTAATTTTTTGCATTATTTTTTTATAATCAACAAAACTATTTCATTTATGAGTATAATTAAAATGATATCTTTGGGTTCCAAATGTTATATGACCGTTGTTCAATATGACTAGTGGTCAATATGACCATTGGAAACTAAACTCGTAATGTTGCAATTGTTGTTTATAAATACAAGTCATCTTGGTTACAGAAAGGCGAATCGATGGCCTTATCTGGTAGTCTCAGGCCGATTGAAGCCCATCTGAATGAGCTTGGAAAAGAGATAGCACCACAGGGCTTTTCTCTGGACAAATCCCAAGACAAACATCATTGGGTGAAGCTGGAACGAAATTGACTTTGGGAGATTTTCAAGCTAATAGAAATCACCCCACAGGAAATGTTGGTCGAGCCGCCCCCAGATTATATCACCTTAGCACACCTTACACTTAGGTCCTATGATAGTGTTATAAGGGTCTATGTAATGATACCATATCCACTTTATGTAATTACTTTGGTATAAAAAATGTTGTGATTTCTTCTTATGGTGAAGTTTGTAATTTTTCAATTGTCCAGATAAATATAGGATACATATTATTAATGAATTTTGGAAAAAGGGATATTTTAAAATATTTATTTAAACCTTAAATAATTAATAATGTGTAATGTTTTTTAAAAAATGGTCTTCTACAATTATGTTCAGTAATAAATTTAGAGTCTAATAAGATCAACATAATTTTTGATGAGTAGTATATTATGAATTGTAATTTTACGCTTATGATTAGTAATGTGACCAAATGGATTAGTAACCTCACTTAAGAAAGTATTAATATAATTTAGTTACCTTGATGAAGTAATGTGATTCAATAAAATAGGTAAATAACTGTTTCAGAAATTATTAGTTAAGTATTAGTTTTTTCAAGTGAATAGTTGTTTTTATTAAAATATTAAATTAAAAATATTAAGAAAATTATTTTTATAAAATGGATTTCTTTTTTGAATTTAGTGCATCGATATTAAGTTTTTGTAATTTTTTGGGATTTTTCTAAAATATTTGAGTTTTCTGTTAATAGTAAAATTACAGATTTAAGTTTTGGGTGTTTAATGATATAATTATTTATGTATTAATTATTTAATAAATATGGATGAATTATTAATAGTATGATAAGGTATTAGGTTTCCCATGTTTTCAATACCATGGGAAAATACCATGGGCAGGCCCATGGTTTTTTCAATAACACTGATGAGGTGTCCCTTGGCCATTATTGATTTGTTCCCTCACTTCTATAAATACCAAGCCTTTGACTCATTCATTTCAGTCCCAAATCCTCTCCAATGAAATTATGGTCCCATTACCGCCCAAGGATTCCTCCCATGGTTCCCTCAATCCTCCCAAGGTCCTGACCTTCAAAATTTTGAAGTTACTCTTCAAGGTAAGAGATCCTTTCACCCTCCTCTTTTTAGGTCATGACATCCTTTATGTTGTTTCTTATTTTTT
This sequence comes from Viscum album, assembly GCA_963277665.1. Lineage (NCBI taxonomy): Eukaryota > Viridiplantae > Streptophyta > Magnoliopsida > Santalales > Viscaceae > Viscum > Viscum album. The sequence continues at coordinate 1,630,681,734 of OY728130.1, forward strand.
TAATCTCTTGATGTTGAGGGTATGTTCTTATTTGTTCTTATTACTGTCCATTTCGTTTCCAAAGGATGAGATTCCCTTTCTTCTCTTATTAATGTGTTTTCTGAATTTTTAAGTGATGCTGTTAGGCTGCCAAATTTCTCGTAAAAAAAACACATATTCTATTTTCTTTATGTCTCCTTTTCTGTGGTATGTCATTCAAATATCTATATCATGATTGTATTCAGTACCCATATCTTATTATGAAATATTTATTAGTGGGTGACCCTTGTACCCTCTCTTTTCAATGATTTCTAAAACCATGTTATATAGCTGTTATGCTGCAGAAACTTCGTCTCAAAATTTCTATCTTTTTCTCTCATGAAATTCCCTTGTTTATTTATGTGAATACCTAGAACTATTTCATTTATATGGGTGTTCATAACTACACAAAAAAATGATATATTTGAATCTGGAATTAACATACATGTAACCCTCACTCCCTTTCCATGGGTTATAAATGACATAATAATCTAATTTTTAAGTACTCTTTTAGACGTCGTGTTTTTGAAATGAAACCCATTTCTTTGATTCTATAAGGGTAGTTTATGAAATATTTGATTTTGATCTATGTGTCTCACATGATAGTAAATATATATTAAGGGGGCACACTGATATCTCTCTAATGCATTGGGGAATGAATTAATCTCTAGAGATGACAAGTTTCACGATACCTTGGTGAATAATCTTGGTAATTTTTATGTCACCTCGGGGATATACCTTGGTGATATGTTCATGAATGTCTAAATTAAATGTTTTAGCCACATATTTAAGTTATGTTTCAATTTTTGTCATTATTATATGCCTATTTTTCCACTTCTCATGTCTTTACATCTTTATTCAAGTTATTGTTAATATCACAAGTACACTGATTCCCTGGTTTACCTTTACTGGGCCTTCTTCTCACCCTTTACATTTATATATGTCTCCAGGGTATGAGATGTAGTAATTATACCTAGGATGAGCTTATGATGAATCCTTACAATTGTATTAGATGAATTTTTTATGTTTTATTTGTTTTATGTCCCTGATTTCCAAGACACTAGACATTAAAGATCCTCTATTTGAAAAATGTAATGAAACGTTATGTTATAAAAAGGCAATATTCCATATGTATGGCTCCACAAGTCTATAAGGGGGAGTTATCGCAGTGAAGTATGTTGAAATTTTCATTAATGGGGAATTTAAAACATTGATGGAATGCTGATGGTATCATCTAGTTACTATGGATCCAGGGCCTCCCAAGAAATAGATTATATATGGTGTCTTGCTGGATGACCATGAACTCAAAATCATATGTTAGATCCCCAAATTGGGTCTCTAAATTAATCTTTCTGAGGAAAATTTTCTCACTCTTATCATACCCTTGGATGACCAGCTTCATAGGGGATAAGTTTCCTTCACTATAACTCAAATTTCATAGGGTTTGGGCTGGTATGATATTGATCCCAGATCAATTGTCGATCAACACCCTTTGGACATTGACGTTATTACATTTTCCTGAGATTTACAGGGGTTTGATGTGTCACTGGATGGCCTCCTCCTGATCTTGATTAGTGAGAGATATGGTAACATGGCATCCTTAGGAAAATGTCTTCAATCAATATACTATGGAATCAATGACATATGTTTAAATTCCTATGGGATTGGGATTTATTCAACAAGTTCCTCTCAGAGTTCTCTCGAAAGGCAAAGCACATCAAGGTTTGATAACTTTGATGGGATCGTAACTAGCTATTTTAGAACATCATTCTTTTGTGGTAAAGGTCAAATCATCTAAACAGGGGTATACTCTGGGGAATGTGGCTCAAAAGATAGAATAGATGAGTTCAATGGACCTAGGTCTTGTGCATAGGTTGAGAGAATATCTATTGACAATTGTATAGGTTTCACCGGCCTTCCCCATTGCCTAGGTTAATGAGTTTGAACCCCCAGTTAAGTAGTCATTCAAGACAATCAGGTGGGGGAACTACTGGATGACCCTATGGAACCTCCCTTCTTCCGTTGAAGCTACTAGAGTTCTTTCCCATGGGCCTTGGCTGTATATGTGTATTCTGTGCGGATACAACTAGGATGACAACATTAGCCATATCTACATTATCCCCTATATCCTCGGCTTCAATGCATGTGACCTCCCGTTCCCCGGACATATGTAGGAAAACTGTATTTGGGGGAATTATCATCATCAGTGAAGTGGTTCATCATTTTCATGGTGTTTATGGGACGGAAAATGTTCTCTTTTCTAGATGAGGAGTCCATTTGATAAGGCAGTTCCCATGCCATAGTTCTTTCAGGTAAAAAATCCAAAAGATTTAGAGTCTTCTTTAGAGAATAATATGAATCTTCCTCTTATGTTTATTACTGATTCCAATGGTCACATTATCCCTTAGGACGTACATCAGTATTCTCCTTTTTTGGGTGGTGTAACTATTGTGAGTTTGAGAAACTGTGTCCTCAGTTTGTTGTGTGCTCCATCAACTGTTTTACATGTCATCCATTTATTGAACTTTTGTACTTTCTTGGTAGAAACTTTCTACCATACTTCCTCTTCATCTAACTGGGAAATTGTTATGCAAGCCACTTGTTCTGGAGGACCATAAAATGTGACATGTCCATAGTCGCCCATTCCTTGAGTGATATCCTTAAAGATGAGGATATTATGACCCAACCTTCTGTGGAAAGGGATGTAATTGGGACGATTGGTGAGGTTGACTTTATCAGCCTTCCTATGATACGAATGTGTGGGCATGTTGTTATACATGGATTCTAAGAAGTATCCAGGGACATTCTCATTTTGTAAGGAGTACAACTTTTTAATTTGTTCTTGAAATATGGTGCGGTCCTGGTTTCTCTTTGCTTCTAGCTGGGGGTGATTATGTAGAATCTATTGATCATTAGGAGGTGCTGGGTGGTTTGGGGTTTGACTAGGTTCATGGAATATTTTGGGATTGATAGTCACAGTTGTAGCTTCTACTCATCCAAGATTCATTCCTTGTGTTGTGTGTGTGGGACGAGACTTGGATCAGATTTTTTGAATAGCCTCTTCAAGATGTTGTGTTGTTTCAAAAAACTCTCTGAATCCACTTGGATATTTCACAAGGATTAGCGGTGTCTGTAGCTCATCCATGAGATTTTTAGCACATAGTTACAATAGTTCTTCCTATGAGAGAGGTATTCTAAGTGAATAGTTCATACCCTTCCATCCTTCTATGATGTCAGACACCTTTCATTCTCACACTTCTTGCAGTTCATCATGTTTATGATCATCACCTCCCTTCGGGTTGAACTAAATTAGTAAATGAATTGACGATGAAGGTATTCCCATGACATCATAAATCATACAGTAATACTAATATACCAGGTGAACACTGGCCTTACCAATGTTTGTACAAAACACCAAAGCTTGGTCGCCTCTTACTGATCTTAAGGGACCATCATTGGCCCACATCGAGACACGAAGTGTGTGAGTTGCTGCTTTGGATCACCTACACTATTGAAGGTGGAAAATGTGGGATTTATGATGTTGGGAGGAGGTGGGGTATTTTCTACCCATTCTAGCTTTGGAATCTTCTCAGGGTACACTATCACAGTTCTCCATTCCATGGCTTCCATCAGAGTATCTAGGGATTCAATGGATGTGAGAAATTATGAAGGCACTATTTTTTGAGCCACCTCTCATCTATAGGGAATGGGTTGGGGCTGATAAGTGTGTTCCACATTCCTCTCCCACTGATCATCTATTTTTCCTATGAATAAGGAGTTACCCTAGAAATAGAGAGGCTATCACCGTAGTAGGGGGAATTTCTGATCATTCCCATCTTCCTCATTTATATAGATGGGTTTTCTAGACCCGGAGCCAATCTGATATTCAGATACTACTCTGTTTTGTGGATCAACTATCATAGGGAGAATATTTACCTCTAGAAAGAGATGATACCCAATTAGAATATTATCCCTATGTATCTCCACATTTAGATGATGGAGAGCTCGTATTTCACTCTCATATTGTGACAATTAATCTTCAGAATATGGAAACCTAGGTGTGGTCACTTCTTTACCTTTATATTTAGATATATTCCACTGAGGAGGGGGAAACTCATTATTTGGTTCTGCCAAATTCTGGAGCCTTCACTGATTCCGGGTGCACACAACCTCATTTAGTGCATCCAAATCACCCTCCTCATGTGGTATGTCTTCCCTTTTGCAACCCTATACATCCGGAACATGATCTATTTATTCCATTTTGACAGAGACTATGTTCACATAGGCATATCAAGCAATGGATTTTGTGCCATTACTTTCCACATGGAAAGTTGGTTTTATAAGGCATTCATTAGGGTCTTTATTCAAACCCTTGGCTTTATTGGGTTGTTTTGGCTTGTGACCCTAGTGGGCCCTGATTACTTTCACTGTACGCTCCTCTCCACTTGGTTTATGAATGGTGATCATGAGTGAATTTTTTGTTAGTTTTTCCAAATGAGCACCAAGAAATAGAGGTTTATCTTGTGGTGGGAGGAACTGGTTGGATGCCAACTATTGATCACATCCTCCAATCCTAGAGAATACTAATTCCATTTGTGGTTCTAATGATGATAAAAATTCCACCTGCCCTATGGGTTGGTGTTTATCAAGGGATATCATTAGACATGGAGATGTAGTTGTACACAACCCACTGGGGATGAGGTGGTACAAAATCACTACTGATGTCTCCCATCCATTTTTAGGGAATAATAAATTTTTATATGGAGATTGAGATATAAATCCAACCATCCAAATGGGCTGGGGATTATCTGGGACTGTTCCAACCATGTCTTGAATTTTCATGGGAACTAATGACCCAAAGGGTGGAGGCAGTGACAAATATTCTCCTAGTCCTGGGGGGAAAGTCCATTCTTGAATGGCCTCTATGGTAGCTGCTTCTACAATCTATGTGATAAGGCGTAGTTGTTTGTTTCATTAGATGGGGGTGCGATGACATCCCATGATGAGGATTGTTCCTCATGAGTAGTTATCTAGGTGATTGCAACTTTGATATTCATGTTCACAATGTCCTTTAATTATCTTGGGGGGCCCAATTTTATGTTTTGTTGGTTATCCCCTATCCCTATTTGTGATGTACAAGCATTGTTGGAGTGGGAGAATTTTGTTGCAGCAACCAACTAGTCCATTCATTTATCAGTCCCCTGATCTCGCCAGATGCTATAACACTACAAGACGTTGTGTCTAAGGGCCTATTCAATTCCCAAGGAGAATAAAAGTTTAATTGACACTACAAGACGTTGTTTCTAAGGGCCTATTCAATTCCCAAGGAGAATAAAAGTTTAATTGTCCATACTATCCCCATACTTGAGTTTGGATGCATGGGGTGGCTTTAAAGAACTTCAACTGACGTATCGTGAGGCAATAGAGGTAAGAATGTTGAAAATTTTCACTTTACATTTCCAGTTTTGGATCTTGGTTCATAGAGATAGCAACTAGGTTGAGCTAGAAATAGATTATCCTGATGGTTTGAAGGTGACAATCATATTCTGGATAAGAGAGATGTTGGTCCTTCAGTCATTGATGAGTATCCCACATATTATGGCATAGATAAGAAATATACTCCTTTTCTAGTTCTTCAGGGATTTCATAGCTAGATGTAGAGAGGGGCCATAACATAATGGAGTGGTTTTTTTTCAGATAACTCTCTCCATATTTCAATTTTGGAATATTCTTTATCAGATATAAAAACATCCATCCAGTCAGACTATAGAAGATGATTCGGATGGTCGCTTGCTGATGGGAGTGGAGTGCTGTTAGATGCTAATGGGGAACTATATGTAGTTTACCATGGTGTTTCGAGCACCTATATATATGAAGTTTTTTGTGTTTGGTTCACCTCTCTATACGGAGGTGTCTGGATAAATCAAGGACTACCTTTCCCATGAGAGATATTATTGTGGGTAGGTTGACTATGGTGGATGTTACGAGTAGAGTCCCTACAATCCATATCCACATTACCATGATGAGGAATACAGTGGTAAGGACTGAATGACAATTTTTCCTTGATAGAAGAGTTGATGGAACATTGTATTATTGAGAGTGTGTATTGAAAAACCTCAAGTAAACAAGCATTGAGAATATTAGAAATTTGAGTCATTTTCTGTCTCATGGTTGGAGTATTCCGACCTACCTTCAATGGTTGTGCAGGGATATGGGGATTCTATACAGTGGTTTCTAGAACTTGTATATAACTGCCTGAAGCTGTGGAGATATAATCCCACTACTAAGGATCTATAAGAATATGTTGATAAGCAGCATCATTTTTGATGGGGATATGAGCATATCCTGAGGTATGTGCCACTCTCACTTGGTGAGCCTCAGTCAAGAAGGGGGTGCGGGCCCAATATTAAGCCATTGGAATATTCCCTTGGTCGTTTTTGGTAGGATTATGAGCCTCCTCGGAGGTGTGTTCTTCTATCACATGGTTTTCCCTGATTGGATTAGGAATATATGATTGTTTTGAATATACATTCCCTGCCAGAATATGCTGACAGAAATCTAGAATGGGAGAAGGAATATAAGCCTCCTCATAATTTAATTAGAATGGTATTAGTTTAGTAATTCATTGGTGGATATAGGATGATGTACCTTGATTATGTGATCTATCAGAGTATGCTGATCAGATTCATTGAAAATAATATGAGCATGTCCCGAGGTTTATTCCACTCTTAGCTGGTTAGCCTCAACCAGAATAGGGATACGAGCTCGATCTTAGGCCTTTGGATTATTCCAGAGGACATCATTAATAGGAATGTTCCCCTATCCAGAGTTGTGTGCTACCTTCATTTGGTTGGACACTATTGTAATGAGATTATGAACCCATACTAATGTCTCATACTTCATCAAGATATGCTGATAAACCTCTCGGGTAGGAGAAAAAATGTGTACTCTCTCCTGTACAACCAATTTCTCATGATGATCAGAGTGTTGAGTCATATTGGCTATAGAGATAAGAGTATGCACATATACTTAATCTACAACAATGGTAGAATTTCCCAGCAGAGTTCTTCAGCTATTTCTAAAATGTATTGGCATTTTAGAAAAGTGTGTGTGGGGATATAAGCCCACATATTTTCCATATCCATGACTTCATGATAGATATCTTCTATTGAAGTTGGGATGTGTTCCCACTTTTTTCCTCTATTTTCCATAGGGATATGAAAATGGGATTCACACATGAGGGTGGGAGTAAGATCCTCCCCCATGTTTGATGTAAGAATATTCCCACATACTTCTTCTGAGCGAGTAGGGATATGAGCCTACCGACTGGTCCCTGATAGAGTATGCTGGTGGGAAAAGTTAATATGAGTGGGGGTATTTTCCCTTTATTGGGTATCCAATGTATTTTTCTCTAATGTTTCTTCCTCAGTGGAGCTCGTGCATGGGTGTCTGGGGTGGATGTCTATCAGGAGGTACTGTCAATAGGCAGGTGATAGGTACCAGTATAATGATTCTAGTGATGATGATTAGCAGGCTCCCTCCTTAGAAGTGGCTGAACCATGAAGATGATAGATCTGGCCCCCCTAATCTACCTTCATCAGGTATGGAATGTGGCAGTTGTCATGCTCTGGGGATAGGTTACTGAAGCGATTGGTCGTCGTGATGAGAGCCACCAGTTTAGAAAAAACCTTCACCGAACTACATAGACTCACCAGATGATGTTATTGTAGAATCTTGTGAGCAGCATCCATATTCCCCATTGTACAATATCAGTGGTACTTCTTAATCATCATGTTTTCTACCTGCTACTGGAGCCATTTGGAAGGTGAGAACGATTTATGGCCCATGGGGGTCACAGTGACGGAAGAAGCATCAGAGAAAGTGGTGAAAAAAGGCATTTTCTCAGACTGGGAGTCTAAAATCATGCATAAAATAAGGAAGAAGGCCACCAATTAGTGTCATATCATAAGAATAATAATTCAAAATCATATATGCATGGTCAACAAAATTGTAATTCATTCTCTTTTAGGCCATTCTGCTCATTTGTACTTTTAACCATAAGGATGGACTTATAGTAATCATAATTTATAAAGGTCTTATTGCTTCTTTTGTATATGGTTTACGAGGAAAAGTAACCTAAGATGTTCACATCAAGCATATTAGTATTGTTGGAATTTAAGGGGAAAGAGACATGGCTTAACAGATTATAACCCATTTGTCTTTTGTTAGAGGTATTGCATCAGATTCATTATTTTTGTTTTCATATGAGGACAAATGGAATAGTATAAGGGATTATAAACTAATTATTTTGTTATTTCAGAGATTCACGTCCGGTTCACCATTTTTATTTTCGGATTTCGGGGTGTGGAATAGATTTCTCTTTTTTCATTACCATTGTCACTTTTCTCTAAAACTCCAAATGGTTCCCCCATCCATAGCTGAGTACATACCTACTTTCCAAAGGCTGATAGTCATCAGGTTTTTCAGGTCTAGTGACTCTTGAGGAATCTCATTGATCATGAATATGGGAGGATGGTCTCATCAAACCCATTTATATATAATGTTTTTCTACTCTAGGACTCTCTCATAGATTTATGATATGTTCATGAATCTATTCCTAATCCCTACGCAAGACCGAATACCATAAGAAAATTTCCATTGGTTAATTCTCTTTTATGTGTGATAGATTGGGATATCTTTTGTGATTCCATGTATATATATCCAAGGTTCTTTATAATTTTCTAGTAATTAACGGTTGATTATATGATGAAACCATTCGACCAAGTGTTTTGGGGCATGCTTTCTTTTATGGAGGAAGTTGATATTTTGGGGATGGGATTAAGCCATTATGAGGCTTTTTATGTATACTGGTTATTATAGGAATCAAAACTGACATAGTTCAGTTGATCGGTGTATTTTAACATGATGTGGTAAGGACTAATACGGGGGTGTTGAGGCACCAAATATTTGATCTCATGTTTGAAAGCGACGTCCTACATATCCTGGTTATGGAATGAATCAGAGTCAACATAGTTCGGTTGATTTTAGGGATTACAAAATAAGGATGACCTAGTGAATGGGTATTTTATGCCTAATGAGATGTTCGTTGCATCCCCCTGACCCCACGTGATCCATGTTCATTGTGAGAAATAAGGGGGATTGAATGATTAGCCTCATGGCATATGGATATGGGTCCTACGTATTAGGGTAGTCCTTGCAGTTTTTGATATGATGCTTAGGACTTTAAGAAGGTGTCCCATGTATCTCGGTTATGGAGGGAATCAGAGTCCTCATAGTTCCCTTTGGGGGTTTTGGGGCTTACACTTTGAGGATGCCTTAATGAATAGGTGTTTGATGCCTAATTACATGTTCAATGCATCCCCCTTATCCCACATGAGTCATGATCATTGTGAGAAACAACGGAGAGTGCATGATAAGACTCATGGTATATGGATATGGGATCTGTGTATTGGGGTATTCCATGGGGTTTTTGATATGGATCTATGGCATTAAAAAAGGCATCCTGCATATCCCATTTATGGTGGGAATCATAGTCCTCATAGTTATCTTGGAGATATTGGGGCTTACAGATTGATTCTTCCCTAGAGAACATGCCTTCTTATTGAGAAGGTGTCACATGATCCTATTATATTTCCCTTGTGTCCATCGCATAACCTATCTTGACACAGGTGGAGCATGTATTGAGAGTCATGATAGAATGATTTGAGGGGTGTCATGTGCCTTGGATGGCACCTTGAGAGGACATCGTGGGACCAGGTCAACATGTCAGGAAGGTGTCGTATCTCTTGGATGACACCTCGGGGGGGGGGGGGTATCACAAGACTAGGTTGTCATGTATAGAGGGTATGCTACAAGAGATGGATTTTCATGTCAAGATGTGTCGACAAGACTTAGATGACATGAGTGGGTGTCATTATATGAGTCAAGCAGTGCATCTTGTGGACGTCTCCATTCCAGGGTGATGAACCTATAGGGTTCAGAGGATCCAAGTGGTGTTCGCAAAGGGTCCATAAGACATTTCCCAACATGTCTGGAGCATTCTGCATATCCCATATGACATGTCGATGAAATGACATGAGGTCCTGGCAGCACAACCTGGTACCATCGGGTATTATTTATTGACACATGTGAAGCATGCGTAAGTCCTTAATCGTGTATTCTCATTGGTTTTTCTACATTGAATCCTGGGTTTTCTTCCCTTGTATAACGAGTTACATGGTTCAGTTTAGTGTCAGTTTGTTTGGGTATCACATGATTTAGAGGACCTACGATAAGGTTTTCGCATGTCTTGCTATAGGTCCTTGACGTTATCTTTCATCAATCAGGTGGAGGTATCTATTTCAACTACATGACTGATATTGTAGTCCACTACTTTATTACCTAGTATAAATTCAACCGGTCATGTGATCAGATGATTGAAAAAAACCAATGTTTGATCATCGATGTGCGTAGAGGTAGTGTGGGTCAAAACTTCTAGTGTTTGATAATCCAACCAATGAACCAACTAAATAAACCATTTCATAGAGTTAGAGTTGGTAATTTATAAGAGTAGCCATATGTTTACTCTCCGGTTTGTGTGGGGAATCTACTGTGAGTCTAGTCTCGAGTTTATGTAGGGTTTGGTGTGACATAGGTTTGCATGTCTCTGCGGTGGACATCATCAAGGGCGCGGCCTAATTTACAGTGGCCACAATTCTATCCATCCTTTATCATATTATTGCCAATAATTGAGGAATTTAACTTTTAAGGAATTCCATTTCATCATGTATACAAGTCCAAGGGTCTTCAAGAGATCAAAATAAATTTTGGAAGGCATACACAAGTCCTTGGATGGCTTCTCTCAGGGTCTTATGGGACCACACCGAGGGTGTGTCGGGTGCATTGCATACCCTTCGTTCAATACAAACCCTACCCGTATTCTCATTTCCGATCTCATTTTTTTTGTGACGAAGTAAAAGAGTCACTCGAGATTTTATATATGGTATTTAGGATATTTCTTCTATTTCATGGAGACGCATCACATGACCAATATGGGTATTTTGGTGTGAGAGTATTTTTTTGGACAAGACCTCAAGAAAAAGGGAATTTGTGAGGTGAGGAGGGCATGTCATCGAGGGATCTTGATGCTATGGGGGTCACCAGGGGTGAACCATATGTATTTCAGTGACTGCAGACCCTAATCATTTCCCCTTTTTCTATATCCTTTGTTTTATTTCAAAAATATTTGCAGTTATGTGGGATTTCATGATCAATGTCTGGGTTTTATGCCCATGTTTTGGGTGATTTATCACTTGAAAAATATTGTTCATATGGAGATCACACAAAAATATATGGGAAAATATTTTCCATATTTCTTTAGAGAAATATAGCGTTGTGTTGACACATGTGTGGGCTTTAAATCGGTGAGGTTGTTAAGCTGAAGGGACCTTGCAAGGCAAGTCAGCCATGAATCTGAGGTCACACGATTTCTTTCAAATTGATCAATGTGTATGGCGCATAACCTTTAGTGACCACAGACACTACTCACGTCCTGCCTTTTGATCCCCTTTTTTTATGTGACAAGGGCTGGTAAGTATGCAAGATTTCTTGAGTAATATCTTGGATTTTTACTCGATTATCCATTGGTGTCTTTCTTGATCCATGTGGATCACATGAGAGTGCACAAGTATTTTGGACAAAACCATGCTTCTATCCTTAGAGTGCCAAGGAATTTTCCTATGGTTTCCATGTGGTGTGCCCGACAAGCCGAAGGGGTTTTTCAAGACACACTAGATAGGTCATGGTGCATAACATTTATTTTGGGTTGTAGCGTATGTCCTTTAGCGACTGTGAGCCCCTCTAACCTCCTCATAATTATCTACTTCGTTCTTTGTGAAAAACCCTCAGAGGTCTCACAAGATGGATTGGATATCATATAGGGATTTTATTCTACCCAATAATTATTTGGTGCATGATCTGTGTGACCACCAGGGGTATCTTCCTTGAAATTTTACTTCCCTTTATTTCCAAAGGATTCTAGATGGGTTGGAAGGTACATTCCAATGACAAACCGTATAGCCTGGGGGATTCTCATCTAGATGTCACCATTCGCCCACTAGTGAACAAGGGTGCTCTGTGGGACTTATCGTGGGTTATGTTCCTTATATGGAAACTTTGTGTGACCTTGTAAAGGTCATGAAATCAATATTATTTAATCGTCCTATTCTTCTTTTCTCTCATGGGGAAAATAATATCCATGTTCTAATGTTTCTTCCTTTGTGGTTTTGCTGATGCTTATTTGGAGGTCATAAATAGTGACATATATTGAATAATTTTGATATTAATTTCATATTTATCATTCTGAAAATATAATATTTTATTTTATTCATTACCTTTTCACTCAATGAATGATGATAGTGTCATTAATGTACATGTGGACTACATCCTTTATAGATCAATGTGACTCTATTTTCATCTTCACACAACATGAATGATATGTATAAGTATATTTAAAGAAAAAATATGGTATTTATGAAATTATTATCTTTAATTAAATATAACATAATACCTACCTTATTTCCATAGAAATCGTTTAAAAATGGAAATGTTACTCATGTGTACATACATTCTACCATCTCCATGATCTTAATGTGCTTCATTTCTCAAAACCATTTTTCATTTTTGTTTTTAAATGTATAATTGAATTATAAATAAGATAATTATTTCAAGATACTTATTTTAGATATTTTTTTAATCATAGTCAAAGAAAGAGTATTGAAAATAAAAAATCAAATCATTTACAATGAATAAAGTTCTTATTACCTGAAATGGGACTTAAACATGGAATTGATATTAAATAGGTAATAAAAGGAAATAATAAAATCATATATGGTATGATATATATAATTCTGTTTTCTTAATATATTTATAATATACATATATATTTTTACAATATTATCAAATGATTATGAAGGAATTTGAGACTTACAGTAAGGGATTTCCCTCTCATTTTTATTTTCTGTGAGATAAATGCCATATTCACCACATGTTCATTTTATGTAGTATATAAACTGAGCATGAATATATTTTATGATGATTATACTTAAAATTATTTTAATTTTCATATCCATTTTAGTACCTCTCTTTCATGGGAATTACAGTTCAAAAGTTAACAAATCGGTAAGATATTTTTTTCTCAATTTGCCTTATTCGAGACATATGATTATGTTATGAACTGATATTCATATAAGATGTGTATATATGTCAAATATGAAATTTAATATCAGGAGTTTATTTATAATCAAGATATTTAACGTTTCCTTTGATGGTATTCCTTCAAGGATCTTACTTTTCAAAGTTACCAAAGTTGTAAACATGTTATGTTAAAATATAATTATTTTTCGGGATTATTTATGATTATGTCTCTAATGATAGAATATTATAATCCATATCTACATAAACTCATGAAATTTAATTTAATCTAGTAATGTCATGTGAATACATGTTTCCCTTCATTTTCCTCTCTTTATATACTCAAGATTTCAAAAAGATTTTTTTTAAGATAAATCATCTTTTCAATCGAAACCCCATTTTCCCCAAAAACAATGTTTTTTAAAAATGTTTTCAAAAATGTTTTTAATAATTTGAAAATGAATTATTTAATTATTTTTTACCCATTTTTTACTTTTTACAAAAATAATTTAAAGAAAATATTTATGTCATTTCGAAACAATGGCCATTTGGATTTTACTGAAAATATGAAAGGAATATTTGTTTTAACATATATGAAATGAAAAAAATATCCCATTGTCATAAAAATTATTTTATTTGAAGAATTATTTATAAGTATTCATCTTTATTTTCAGTGAAAATTATTTTCAAACATGTTTAATGATTTAAAATGTTTTTTTCAATGTGGAAAAAATATTTTCCATAAGAAACATTTTAAATGATTTTTAAAGTTTAATTTATATGTTTTCATGTTTATTTTCAAAGAAATTTTTTTTGAAAAACAATTTATAAATTTTAGTTTTAAAAATTTATTTCCAAAGAATTGTTATTTTCCTTAATAAACACTCAAATCATATTTTCTTTCAAAATAATTCTCCATCTAAGATGTCATTTTTTGAGGTTACTTTTTATTTACTACTGATATGATCCAAGGATAAAATTATTATTATTTATTTGAATGGTTTATGTTTATGATTAAATTATTTTTATAAAACACATTTCAATTACATGGGTTGTACCATTATAGAACTCTAATTAAAGCCACCTATTTCCTTGAGATATGCAACGATGAAATAATTATAAAACCAGTCACTTTTGTATAATTTATGATGTGATGAAATGTTTATGAGGCCCAATTAATTTAGTTGGATATGATGTGATGAATGTTTTCTGATCTTGTGTCACACATATGTATGATTTTATTTATTTTATGGGTGGTACCTATATCTCCCACAAATGAATTGGGTAATATTTATATCGTATGATATAGACTATACTTTAACAAAGAGTGAACTCGGTTTAATATGAAAATGTTTCTTCTATGATAGTCTTGGGAGTGAACCGTTACTACTATGATTTTTGGGGGGTAAACACATTCCACTAGGATATCCTTGTAAGTGAGCCTTGACTACTATGGAAATTATTTTCTATACTTATGTGTATGTAATGATTTTATGTCTTATGCCAATTTTATGCTATCATTGATCAAGTAATTTTATTTACTTATGATTAATGTCATATAAAAATATAATATTTATTACATGACTTAAGGTAATGATCTTTGATATGCATGGTATGGTTTTAAATTGTTATGCAGAAGATCTCATACCCTTATGTTTATGTTATTCTGACGTATCTCATTTATTTACCCTTATTGAGCATCTAATCCCACAATCATTTATGTTTCCTTTCCCCAGTTTACGTAGAAAGGTTTTAAGTCAGGATATTTCTATGAAGATAACATAATGAGAAGATATTTATTGAATACATTGAAGATCTTTCACCAAATTAGAAAATTTTGTATCTAGTATCCAAATACAATAAACTATTACAATTAAGAATGTGTATCTGTAATGTATTTAATAGTTTAAAAAAATATTTAATATCCTTCTATGAAAATCCTGGGTCACAATTGGGAAGATCATGATCTAGTGGTATAACTTCTTATTTAATTATATGTGAAAAATCATGTAAGTACTTCCTCAGTAGAGATAAATGGAACACATTAGAGACTTGACAAAGGTTCCGTGGAAGTGAAAAGAGATAAGAAACCATATCTAATTAATTAATAATCTCAAAAGAGTAAATATATTTAGGTTTCAACATTCCATTCTTCATGAATATCATACTTTATTATATGGATATATTCAAACAAACACCTTCTCACAAACATCAAATTCTAGATCACGCCAATTATTGTCAGTATAATTTTTCTGTCATCTTTGTACTACCTTTACGTGATGATTAATGGATCAAACCTTATCTATAATTTCCATGGCTATCTCTGGTCCTAATAGATTTTTTACTCCAACTTCATCCCAACACATTGGAACAATACAATTATTTCCATAGAGGTATTTAAAAGGAACCGTTTGAGTGATCGAGTTAACACAATTTGTGTATAAAAACTCGAATAGAGGAAAGTGTTGATATCAACCACCTATAAAATCCATAGAATAATATATTATCATATCCTTTAGGTTTTTATTTTTTCTCTCAGACTGAAATTCTATCTGAGGATGATTCACAGTGCTGAAACCAAACCCTATATCAAGAGTTTAATTAAGACTTTCCTAGAACATCATGGTAAACCTCTGATCCTGATTAGCTAAAATAAAATGCGGTATTCCATGAAACCTTAACACTTCCTTAATGTATATCCTAAAAATATGATCTAGAGTGACATATTCACTAATAGTAATGAGGTTTCAAAAATTATTATGTTGATTGACAACAACCCATATAACATTATTCCCTTTTGACATTTTAGGGAGTCTAATGATAAAATCCATGGTGACGTTTTCCCACTCCCATTCGGGTATGGGTAATTGTTTTAAATACCCTTATAATTTTGTCTCTCAGCCATAACATGCTAACATACTAAGTACTATGATACAACTCTACAATATCTCTCTCATTGATCTCCCACCAGAACTACTCTTTAAAATATCAATACATCTTGGTACTTATAGGATAAATAGATAATTAAGAACTAAGAGGATTATCTAATAGTTATTTATTCAAATCAGGTATGTATGGAACACATACATGGTTAATTAATCTTTTCATTCCATCACATTAATGGTTAAAATCATGAATATTTCTCACATTCTTCTACAGCTCTAATCCTTCCCTCTACACCTCTTTATTATTCACTTGGATTGAAGGTTGAACACTTAATTGAGAAAGATAAGATTTTATCCATTAGTTCTATATTTGTATATCTATCCATTTTAAATTCATAAATATTGGATCTTTGGTGACCCAAATCATAGATAATATAGCATGATCTTTTTATCTCAATTCATTAGTTGCCTTGTTCGCTTTCCTAGGGTGTAAATATATTGAGCAGTCATAATATTTCATCAAGTCCAACCATCATCTATGTCATATGTTCAACTATTTCAATGCGAATAAATAATTTAAAATCTTATGTTTAGTATATATATCACACCATTATCAATAAAGATATTGCCTCCATATTTTTAATATAAAAACTACCACATTTAACTCCAAATCATGTGTTGTTTAATTTTTCTCATTAAGCTTCAATTTTCGAGAGCCATAAGTTATCACCATATCATTTTACATGATAATTAATCCCAATAACTTTGTTAATACATCACTATAGATTACAATCCCTTATTTATTGTGGTTTTTTGTAAGCATAGTTTTGATGACTAACCCTCTCTTTAGTTCATTGAAATTTTCCTCAGATTTATTCATCCAGAGAAACTTGGACCCCTTTTGAGTTAACTTGGTGAGTGTATTTGATATTTGTGAGAATGTATCAAAAAATCATCGATAATATCCAATCAAAATAATAAAAAATTAGATTTCAATCATAGTGGTTAGTTTAATCCAATGTTTAATAACTTTATTCTTTGATGGATCCACTAATATATCCTCTCATGTGATTATATGTCCCAAAATGCAACCTTTTATATCAAAAATTCAAAAAAAAATTATTTTAAATATTGTTTCTACTTCCATAGGGTCTTAATTATAATTATCATGTCATCTTCATAATCGTATTTTCTATTCAAATAAAGAAAAATATCATATATAAAGACTATCACAAACTGATCATTGTAATATCTAAATAATATATTCGTTAAATCCATGAATATAATGGTGGTATTAATAAGACGAAATGAAATCACTATATAGTAATAGTGTCTATAGCTTCTATGAAATATTGTAATTAGTATATACTCTTTATTGAATATAAAATGATGATATCCAAAATGAAGGTTAATATTAAAAATGTATTGAGCTCTGCAGAGTTGATCAAAGAAGTAATCAATACAAGTTGGATGATACTTGTTTATGATTGTGATCTTGTTCAGATCATAATAATCAATTCATAGTCACATCAATCCATATTTATACATAACAAAAGTACTAGAGCATCCATAAGAGACACACTTGGATGAGTTAATCCATTGTAATGATTCCCCCAATGTTTCTTCTTCAATTTTTACAACTCAATTAGGTTTATTGAATATGGAGTAATTAAAATGGTTATATCTCTAGGTATGATTTATATTGAGAACTCAACTTCACAATTTGGTGTAAAACTAGGAAAATATTTAAAAAATAAATTAAATAATATATACAATAAGAATATCATTGATATTGAGTTTCTCCCCAACCATATGAGATAAACACCCCTTTTTAATATTAATCATTACCCATAAAATGTACATGATCTCCGTAATATGATCATATATATCATCACACTGATAGACGATCATTGGTTAGTTTAGAATATAAAACCTGAATTCCATTCCCTGAAAATTTTCGGGAGATATATATAGAGAAACCCAATAAATGCCTATGATAGAAATATATTCAAAAAGAGGGATAATAACAAGATTTTCTGGAATCACATTCGCACCAACATCAATTTGATAGGAATAATATACTTGATATGTACTCATCGTACCTTCTCGGGTATTCATTGATAATTCAATATCTAGTCATTGGAATATTGGAATTAACATTATTAAATACTTTTAATGATATAAGTGAATTTACATTACTAAGATAAAATAAGATACTTTAATCTTTTAGCATACCTTTCGCCACCCAAACATCATTTTTCACTCTGTAATTCCTTAGTAAGAAATTTTTTTTCAGCATGTCCATCAAGAATATTTAATTAGAGAGATCAATAATTTATAGGTTTTCTAAATCATGACAGTTTAATTTCAATATATGAAACCCTAGGTTTATACTAGTTCACTCATGGTCATCGTCTATTCAAATACTTCATGAAGGTTTGTAAATTGTTTGAAAATTTCTAAAACATTTCCCTCATGTGTGTCAAACTATGTTTGAATTAAATATCATTGTCATACACGATGTGGAAATAGAGTCTAGATCAATGCACCCTTTTGGAGTTATGAAGCCAAGGTACAACTATGCCAGAGCCACATCCACTTATAGTATCCAAACTGAGATGTAATTTCTCAGAATCCACTTTCTCCACCCCTCACCAAAATTTCATGATATTTTATTATAAATCAACTTATCCGTAGACTCATACCTAGGGATCTAAATAAATTATTATCCTCTTAAATTTTAAAGGTTTAATAATCCTTTATTTTATACCAACTATGAATACCAATGATTTTCATATATAAATATTACACCTTTTTAGATGAATATTAAATAAATTTCACAAATAAACACCAGAGGATCATAAAGGTTTAGTGTCTTTAAGGACCAGGTATATAATATTATTATTTCATGAAATATATTTAACATCTCCCATTAAGATATTCCCATTTTTTACTCTTTATAAACATACCCTACTAAAAACATTATTTATATATTCTAGAAAAGAAACATAACAAATGCTGATCTCATATGTTCAATAAGGGTAAATATGTGATAGAGAAATTGATGATCATATAAAAGAATAATATAGGAAGAAGGGTATGAGATTATGAATATGACATATAGATTTAACACCCAATTAATCATGGATAATAAACATGATCCATGGAATAAAAAACAATTCTTTTCAAAAGACATTAATCTTAGGAGTGAGAAATCATCATAAATCAATAATGAACCATAAGTTCATGCCATATAAGTTTGGAATAATCATTATTAGGGACACCATTTAATATTTAAAGGTTAAAAATAAAGACCATAAAATAATAATGGATTAGGTTTCAACACTTATTTCCAATTTTATAATTAACTAGGCATCATCACCTATTTCACATAGCGGATCAAGCACATTGTCATGTTTACCATAGAAGATCAAGCACATAATCTTGTTTTATATCATTATCTAATAATATATATAACATTACCAATTTAATTGGAGGGAGATATAGGTCTCACCCATCACATAATTAAAATAATACACATGTGTTCCATAAGAACATACAAAATTTATCATATCAGAACCCGTGAAAATAAATGTGTTTCATAAAAATTTCATTATAGGAAAACCCCCATAAAAGAAACTAGTTTCATAAACATTTCATCATAGAATAACCCATGGGAAAAATGGTTTTCATAAACATTTCATCATTTCATCATAGAAGAACATACGTAAAAGTAATATGGTCCATAACCATATTTTCATCATAAACATAAACCATACAGATAAAGAATAAGGACGGTATCTTGGTTTATATCCTTGGTAAAGATTAAGTAACATCAATGGATGTCATCTTAAATGGAAAATTATTTTGAAATATAATTTGTAAAATTTCATTAGGAACATATCCTTTACACATTGAAATAACCCCTTTAAAACTAAAAATATCCCAAATATTAAATAATATTTTTTGAATATAGCCTTCAAAACCTATAAGGGATGATTTAAATATTTTATTATTCATGATGGAATAAAATAATGTTCATGTCATACACGTTAAAATAAATATTCCTTTATAATGTTCAAAAAAAGTCAAAAGTGCCTCATCAAGAAAATGACAAAAATATTCCTTTCAAATATTTTTTTAAAAAGTCAAAAATGGGTACAAATATAATTATAAAATCATTATGGAATACTAATTAAATTATTTAAAAAAATTTATTTAAATATAGACATGGAAGAAAAAGGATTTTTAACCAAAGAGTGAAATAAAGTTGTTTTTTCTTAAAAATGATATTTTGGAATATTGGGTACATAAAGGTAAAAAAATGAATGGAAAACATGTATTTTGATGATATAACTATAAGAGAATAAATTAGTGGGTTTATTAAGAGATATATCATAATATTTCATCATCATAAATATAATTTTTTATTATCCCAATAAAAAATGATATTGGGACATAAAGACATTACGTGTTTGGTAAATTTTTTATCATAATCCCTATGAAATAAAGAACATTCGATGGATTTATATATCCAATAATTTTCATGAGAATAATAACAAAATTAATTTGTGGGTAGTATATACGCCATAAAAATTAAATGAGTGGTGAAGATGGAATGTGTCCCGTAGAATTAAGAGTGAGATGAAAATTCCATACCACTATGGAAACTTTTGAATAATATCACACATTATAGAAAAAATTAATATGAATAATTATGTTTTTTATTATAATAATGGTATTCTTTACATAACATGTCAATTGGTAATTATATACACCACATAAAAGAAACGATTTGTGAATATGTCATATGTCTCCTAGAAGAAAAGAGAGATTAGAAATCTCTTACCATAAGCCTTGAATTACATTATACACTTTCAATACTCTTATATAATAAATATTTGATTATTATGACTATATTATAAAAACATAATTATATATATCATTACATATTTTATTTACCTATGATCTTATATTACCCGTTTATTAACTATTCCTCATTAAAATTATGTTTTGGGTAATAACTGCTTCATTATTTATGTATGTTTTGGAATTTTATTTTTAGTCTTTTTACTTTGACCATGGTTTCATAATATCCATAATTTTAATAATGATAAAAATTATATATATATATATTATATGTATTTATATTAATCTATAAAAGTTGGAGATAGAAAATGAATTATACTGTTTATGTAGATGGTTGGTCGTCTATATGCATGAATGCTCATTCCATTTTTATGATAGATGGAAAGAATGGATGGTAAATACTGTATCAAATTTATTGATTTATTATGATGTCATATATATAACACATATTCATTTAATATAACCTTATTACATTCCACGTAAAACCTATATTAAAAAAAGAATCACCTCGCTTCATAAGGCAATAACCAGTTGTACACATGAGCACATTATCGTATTCCCATAGAATGAAAATAATGAAGATTTATGTGATATTATAATTAAAAATTATAAATATTTCATTAATATAATATATAATTATTATTTGAATCATTATCCCAAACTTTGAGAGGTGGTGATGGAAAGTGAATTTCATCAGTTCGCAAGGCGGTAGTCCGCCACACATAAGATTGACAGTATCGTCTCCCATTTGTTGGAATTGGGGATGGATATAGGTTATTATATAAACATAATAATATGTTAGTATATTTTATATACTGGTGCATTTATATTGGAATTATTAATACATGGATTAATGTGGTAAGAGAAGAAGTAAATAAAAAAGAACTTAGTGAATGAAATTACCTTTGCTTAGAAAAATCTCCTTGGATATCTTATTAAAAACCCTAAGGTTGGTATTTTGGGAAGACCAGAATCTACATAATGTAAATATGGATTTATTTAAGAGGTTTTTATAGGGATTGGTATAACTAAATGACTTATGAGGTGTAAATAAGTGAGGAGAGGAGGTACCCTTTTATAATTGAGGTGGAGTTCTATTTTTTCCAATACCTAAAACAATTAAATAATGCGATGCCACCCCAAATATATGTGCATAAACATTTGATGAAAAAATTATTATAGGGATTATATGGTTTATACACACATCCAAAAAAATGAAATATTGATGTTTTACTCATGTTATTCCATTATCCTCTATGTTTTCACACTCTGACCATTTTAGCATTCACTACGGTAAGTAGTTTCTATTTATTTACCTAGGTAATTTATCATTTTATCCTAAACATAAAATGATCCCTATTAGATAATTTTGAACCTATTATTCTAAATATGAAATAAAATTTATTTAAAAAGGTTACTATGTGTGTTGAAAATAAATTGTAATGCATGACTGAGTAACACACCGAACCCTTTTTAACCATAATCAAAATAATTAGATTTCATTACCGTTGTTATTATTTATGACCAAAAATTAATTTTACCTAATTATATAATATAAATTATCCTGATTCAAACTATAGAATCCATTTATTAAAATTAAATTCACATTAGTTTTAGAATTTAATTTAGTATAAATGCCACATACGCGTTTCAGAAGTGGTTTTCGAAAGATAAAATTTTCATAAGTATAGGATGTTTTAATATAAAAATAGCATTAATTTTATTATAATGAAATAAAATGGATTAATAATAACAAAATTGAACTAATTTTACTTTTTAAAAATTTATATGAAATATTTTGTAATTTATTTAAATGATAATATATTTTTCAATAAAAATTACTATTTTTCCCAATACATTAAAAAATTTATCTTCTCAGCAGAACACAAAAAATTCACGCAAGGATAATTTTTTATTTTTTTACAAAAATAAATTTCAATTTTTCAAATTCATTTTCTAAAAGTTAAAAAATTAATTTTAATATTTTTTTCCAAAAAGAAATAATTTTTTTAGAAAATTAATTTTTGAAGCATATAAAGACTGTAATAAAAATTAAATATTTTTCTATAAATATGTTTTATTTATCATAAACATTAATATTTAATTTTATAAATAAGTTTTGTCCAATTCAGACCATGATATTTAATGACTATGTTATAATGATCATGTTTAAATAATAATATTCATAGTATATCGTGGTTTGTTAAAACTCAATGTCATTTTTAACACAAGTTATCAATGAAATTAAAGATGTTTGAAAAAATATCATAAAATATCATGGTTTTACAGTAAATATATAAACTTTGGAAATATAGGGCTGGTTAGGTAATTTATTGATCATATCATTGGTTGGAATGCAACTATTATGGGGTTTGTCCATGTAAAGACCCATGTTTTTTAACCATAAAAAAAGACAAAACAATTTTATTTTATGTTTACTAGATGTTTCATTTTACAAAATAAGATTTGGAACATAATTCTGAGAGTTGGTACACATAAAATTGTTTTTTAGACAAGGGTAAATGCCTTAGGGGTCCCTCAAGTGTTTCGCTAAGTTTCAGGAGCATCACGTCTGAAAATATCATGTTTTGAAGCTCTGAACATGGAACACAGTTTTTCTAAAACCATATGGCCCTCAGTAGAAAATTTCATAGCTACATCAGAGGAGTATATGTGCCACAGACAATTTGTTCACAGTTTTCCCAAGCTGTGTGCCTAGCCCACATGGGTAGTGCCATTAAAGATGTACCTAAACACTATTCAATGCATAGTCGGTACACAGTTAGGAGACTCATATAGCACAAACCATGTGAGGTTGGATCCATATGTTTTTTCTACAGCATGGTTTGCATATGGTTTGGCCAAATAATTTTTCCAAACCATGGGAAAATGCTTTTGGGGTGAAATTAATTTTTTTCCCTCATTTAACTTTTTAGCGCTGTTCTATTTCCCCTTCTTCCTCCAGTAGATGAATCCCATTCTCCTCCCCCTTTGAGCTCCCAAATTCATCAATATAGGAATCCATGTAAGTTATTAATCTAGTATCTAATCATCAATTCATCAAAATAAATGGAATCAACTTAGTAAGATCCTCTAGTCTCATACCTCATATCTGATTTTATCTTCAGATCCATCATGCTATTTTGGTGTAGGCTCATTTTCCCTATTTTTAGGGTGCTAGAATTTTTTTTACGATCACTTCCAACCTACCTCTAACCTGAAGAAGATATTTAGTGGGTATTATTCTATAACCTTGAGGTTGGTGGTCACATACTTTTCCCTTTAAGTTTCATTGTTTTGTAACTATGTTGTTGTGCCTCACGCCGTATTTGGATGTGCGTATCCTTTTAATTGTTTTATTTATATTAAATTGACCATTTCATCAAATTATACACCAAATGATTCTTTTTTCGTGATTAATGGGTTTTATATGCCTTATATGGTCACCCCATGGGTTTGACATGTGAAATTGTCCATTTTTAGTCAATTGTCTCAAAATACCTGAAACTCCTTTGGTCCTTCTAGATTAGTTGTTAAATGTAATTTCCCTGGAGACATGTGTATTAAATAGAAAAAAAATCACTTATTAATTTTTGGTTCCTATTATAAATGTAATTTCCCTTTTTGGAAATTCTATTGTTTGACCATGGAACCTTGAATTGTCCAATGAGCCTTATGAACTGAATTTCCCTACCTTAATGATTTAAATGGAAATTTAATGGAATGGGTTAAATGGAAATGATAGTTCATGATGGATTGACATTTATTAAATGAATTAACTAAATAATATGAAATTTTCTATGCATTTTGGATTCCTTTAAATAAATGATATGAAATGCCCCTTTTGCATGTTATGTTAAAATCCTTCCTTTGTTTAATGTGTTAATGAATGATTCATTTCCTAATCATTCAACATAGCCTTTACCTTGAATTTCACTTTTATGATGAACTCTTGATTTAACCAGGGGTACATTCTTTATTTTTCCATCCTAGGCTTAGAGTTTCCCGTGTAAGCAATTCCCTATTTGAGAATGTCACCTCTTTAAAACCCATTTGAACTCATGAATGGTTTTATATATGTTTTAGTAAATATAATGGTTTAAATATAACTGATCAAGTGAATTGGAAAATTAATGGTGGATTTACTTTAATAAAACAAACAATTGGTTAAATTGGAATTATAAATAATGTATAATGAAAACATGTCATTGTTATTATGACTTATTAAATTCTCTTGATGAATTGCATTACCTTGAATGGAATAACACTAAGGGATAGTAGGGTCATTCCCTTTTGTTTATGATTTATAAAATGATCTATATGAATTTTAATGTTTTAAATAGAAATTTAGTTTTACTCATTGAACACATGAGTGGTTTTTCCTCGAGTTTTACACTATACATATGAATATGTCTTATTCATATATTTAGGCCTGATACAAAAGTTAATTGAGAGTGTTTTCCTCATGAAATTTACTATAAATGAATAAACCATTACAATGACAATGTATGATGGTAAGGGGTGATGATCTAGGAGGCTAATCATACTCCCTTACATCGGATGTTGAGTTTGAAATCTTGCACCATTGATACTATATAAACGTCGGGATGAGGTACCACATTCCATGATTAGAGTGTTTCATGGTAGCTCACTCGTCATTCTGAGTGTTATATCATAATGTCTCTCAATCTATTAGGATATAGAGAATTTACCCTATTATATGATCTTTTAGGCTCGTTAGACTGGTTATGGATGTGTGAGTTATGACCTCATCCATCCAACACTAGTATTCCAGGTATATGGCCATTAGGTATCCACAGGTAATTGTTTCATATAGGTGGATGAAATATAGAACTAAACTATATATATTATTTATATTTATATTTATATTTACATATATAGTGGCATGATCAAACATCCATTCTAACCATGGTCTGAAGCAGGTAGACCTACCAGGTGTCCTATAGGAACCTGAGTGGGATATTTATTTATTTTTTCATTGATTTACTATTATGATTATACATTCGCACTTTTTAGTTACGAGAACTACTCAAATTACCCATAGAAATAATTGGTGGTTTCCTACTGAGATTTTTATATCAAACCTTACATAGGCTGCCTTTGGTACCTGAAATGACTATATTTCTGCAGATATTGATTTGGGAAAAGGCCCTACTATATGTTAGTTATTAGCTTCCCGAGATGGAGCTTAGGAGAAATGGATCGGGCATAGGCTCGAGATGCTTTTGGAGAATTTTTGTTCATTTTGTCTTTTTGTACCACTTTATAGCATGCTGGTATCTGTTTGTTTCTTTTTTTATTATAGCATGACATGCATCATGTATTGAAACTACCACATAGGATTTTTTATTATTATCAGTTGTTTATTTATTTTCTTTTCCACTACTTATACATCTTTTCTATTTATTTATGCTTCCACAATTTATTGATTCTAATTGTTTTTATTATAATTCCATTTTTTTTGTTATTTATTATACCTGCTATGATACTACTACATGAGTTTATTGTCTCCCCACAGTAGCACCTTTACATATTCACTGCAAGTCGGCAGCCTCTGGCATATGGGGAGGTACTCTTGAGGCCATGTGACCCACCAGCTCGGTGCATGGGTTAACTAGATCCCAGGTTGTGATGTTACAATGTGGTATCAGTGCACTTATTTTTTTTTGTTTTCATTACAATTTGGATAGAATAGAAAAGGATAAGAAGAATATTGGACTTGGTAATGAGTTGTTCCTAGGAATAGAAAACCTGAATACAAGGAAAATCCGAATTGCCTCAAATTAAATTATTATTATTGATTATTCCATTTATTATTTATATGGATTCACTATCGGGTGGCCCAATTTCCTTATGATTTTATAGATATTGATATGTTATAAATGATTATTTCTTTATTATTCCCCAATGAAATGAGGGTTTTCATTACTTGTTGTATCATCATAGGAAAAATATGATTATTAGGCCATGTATATTGTCATGACATGTTTAACATTTAACGTCCATTGCCCGTTGTATATTTTTTTTCTATGATTATGAAATTACATGTGCTGAAATCTCTTTCAAATATTAAAAATCATTTTTTATACTTATATTTATATATTTAACATAATAGTTTTTCCTTAATAGGTTAAATCATACACCTTTATTAGTCAATTATGACACGTTGATCCATGGAAAATCGGTCACATGGGAAAGAACATGTTATGGTGTGAGTTATGTGGATTCCACATTTTGGTTCATAAGGAGTATAGGCATCTATATATCGAGAAATGGTAAACCTTTATATCTAACCATTTTAGTGGTTTAAATTTTTTATCATGTACAAACATTGAATGAAGGTGATTCCTAAAGCGAAATTAACTTGTTAATATACTACCTACTTAGAATATTTTTTATATACACCGTTCTTCCATTTTGATTAGAATGATTTATATGTTTACTTATTATAATAACATTTTAGTTATGACATAAATATGTAATTCGATTCATGGAACAAAATTATAGGAAAAGAGTAAACGGGAACAAATTTTTAGTTGTATTATGAATGAGCACCTTACAAATGAGAAAATGCATCCCATGTATTCGAACAATCCATGGGGCTATAAATATACATATACACAATTTTGATGTATCTTTAAATGATTTATAGGTATAATATGTTTAATGTTGATTTGATATGGGTTGGTTGTCTCCATATATTCTGGTGATTTCATTAACAAATTAACAACTGGAACCACGTAGGTCAGCTGGGGCATGATTTCTATGAGATAACCTTCAATGTGTCTTTTAAATCTTTAATAAATAAACAAGTGATTTTTCATTATAATTTGGTTTTATGCTTAGTGGAAAATATTTTAAACATCTAAAGTTTGAGTTTGGATCAATGAAGCGACTTTGGAATGGAACCCTATGTGTTGTCCTTCATTTGAACCCTCATATAAGGGTGTTTTTACATTTTCTCCTTGAGTTTTTTGGGGGGGAACCATGAGAATTTTATGTAGTCCATTTCCATTATAGAAATGGTTTAAATCATAGGATCTGGATCCTAGTGACTTTCCTTTTGGTGTGACATAGTGATAGGTTCGATGCTTGTGCATCGATAAGGGGATATCCTATGCTTTGTAGTAGCCTTATAACATGAATTCCTTACTTGATGTTGTTATTTTTGTAGTTCTTGGTGTCATTTGGGTGTCATTCTCAATTATAGGACCCTTATATCCTAAATAAAACCCTCATTAGGATTGGTGTTCATGGTATCCTTGATCCTTGTTATGGGTGTAGGCATTGATTAATTATCATTTTCAGAAGGTTAGATCTACTAATGGAATAGTCGAATAAATTGTCAGTATCGTGACCTTGTTTTTTTTCCTTGGTCAACTTGGGATTTTATCTGTCTGTATTTTCAGTTGTTGGGATAATGTGACTTAAGCTAGTTGTCTATTCTGTCTATCTCATACTTGAATGCATATGGATGACAAGCCAATGTATATTTTCAAGAATGATTCATCCTTACTTTTAAAACTCGGGTATTGAGTGATTATATACGAAATACCCATAGAGTTTCTAAATGTTGTAAAATTATATGATTTCATTCAGTGAACTCATTGAGACTTATGGTGTTGAGTACGTACTCGGGTCATCTCTCGAGTAGAGAGACATGGACATTAAAGGATTGAAGAAATTTCAATGTTTGTAATGGTATTCCATGTGGATTGGTTGTCTTGAAATACCAGATAGGTTGGTTTTTATTTTCACGCCAAAGGCCTGGACATTATGAGTGTGACACTGAGGGGTGTCACACATGCATTTAAGGTGAGTTTGATCTAGCTCACTTATGAATGGCTAATATATCATCTCTTTTTACAACCAATACACTCTTATGTTGGGGAGTGTTGTGTCAATTCTAGGGAAATTCATGTCCTTCTAGGTAGAAAAAACACAACCAAAGAGGACCTTTGGAAATGCCCAGGCTTAATTGAATTCCATTGGGCTTGCATGCTTTGAATCATGTGATTTATTTCGTGGCAGAATGATGTTGTTATTATTAGATGTGTAAGAAAATTATGTGTAACACGGTTCATCTTGGATGGGCCTTAGTGGTTAATTTGAAACAGTCACACAATACCTTAGGTGGTAAGGGCTTGTGATTAGTTAATGGTGATGTGTTAGTAGGTGAAGCCAAGTTTCATCTGAGAGTTCAACCAATAGTGGCTCGACTATTATTATTTGATCTTCATTGTAATCTTATAAATCCTCTTAGTTTACTCTGTCTTAGCAACGAGCATGTCCGCTATCTTGATTTCATCCTTGGTGTGCTAAGAGAGTGTCGGTCTTACGCCGATCTATAGATTTAAAATCTGTTGATCTTGATAAGTGAACATAATCAGATTTTCACACTAGATCCATGGTTCGTATCGAGGATTGGTTTATTCTGAGTGAATCTTTTTTTCTAAAGTATGAATTCCTTGGAAGGTATCTTGGAAACCATCCATTTTTATTTTAATTGACTTCCTAGTGAATGCTACTTTGGGCTCAATCAATTTTATTATGTGGAAGTTTATTCTTTGGGCCAACGTCTCACTTATAATGATAGATTATGGAAAGACTTATGTTAGTTACTTATACTAAAGTATTGTTAATCAAATGTTATCCCATACATGTAGTCAGACTCATAAGTAATGCTTAAAGGGAGATGATTCCAATAGTCTAGATCTGGGTTACATCCTTGTTCATGTGGATACATAATAGTTGGAATGGTAAAGTTGTTTTTTCACCAATAAATTTCACCAGAAGTTGGGAAAGGGATTTGGTGGATGTGATCGAGGTGAATGGATGATGCCTTGGAAGAAGGCATTTTAGTTCTATTAATAGTGACTCGACTGTTTAAGTTGAGTGTCTTGAGGATGGTCTGCTGGAGGTGGCTTATCTATTTATTCTTATTGTTTGATTTGTACGTTCAAGGGGAACCATTTCAAACACATCACTAGGTTAAGGCTAGTATGGTTTTAAAGGTCATATTTTTCTTTAAAGAAAATCATGTGTGGCTAGTATCTACTTGTCTGATCAAAATTCTACCGTTTCTATCCAATGATTTTCCTATTATGGCCTTGAATGTCTTCGAGTTTTACTTGTTAAATGGAAGGAACGACAAGAGCATCGTTAGAGCATTGTGAGTCACACTTTTTAGGTAGTTCCAAAGATGGAGTTATTGTGGTTCTGAATTGGACACTTATTAATTTTAAGGCCTTTAGTGAGGAGCACCATTATTCATAAGATCAATGAGATGACGATTTGATCATGTATGCAGTTTGATGGGACCAAGTAATAATCTGTTTCAACTTTTTAGAGGGAAAACAATAATTAGATCATGTTTTTATGGATTAAATGATAAATGATAAAATTAATACTGATGGTGTGTTATGAATTTGGAAACACAATGTGACTGGTTTAATAGAACTTCACATCCCTTGTGGGTTAGGTTATGTTTTCATTGTTCCCAAGGCTTATCGGGGATAAGAATTTATGAGGTTGCGAGGTGGTAACGACCTGTGTTTTTGAAGCATATGAAAATCCAAAGAAATTTGTTTTTTTATGTTAACTAGACAAGCAGTTTTACAAAACAAGATTAATAATTTAATTATAAGAGTTGCGACACTTAAAATTATTGTTTTTAGACTTAGGTAAAGGCCTGAGGGGTCCCTTGGGAGTTTCGTTGAGTTTTGGGAGCATTGGGTCTGAAAATCTCAAGTTTTGAAGCTCTAAATAGGGCACACGATTTTTCTGAAACCATGCATCTCTCTACAGCAAACTGTGCAGCTGTAGATGAGGACCATATGTGGCACCCCATGGTTTTCACATGGTTTTATAAAATCATGTTCCAATCCCCCATGGGTAGCGCTATTTAGTAGGCACCTAAACACTATTCATTGCACGGTTGGTGCATGGATAAAAAAATGATGCAATACAAACTATGCAAGGTGGGATCCTTAGGTTTTGTCCATATCACACTTTGAGCATGGATTGGAAAAACCTTGTGACTATTCTTTTTGGGGTGAAATTTCAAATATTCCCCTCACTTAAGTTCATAACTCTTTTCTCTTTTCCCTTCTTCCTCCATCAGATGAAACCCTTTCTCCTCCTCCTTTGAGATCCCAAATTCTTAAATCTAGGAATCAATGTATGTTCTTCTATAAGTTTCTGATCTTTAATCAATCAAAAGAAATGGATTCATCCTAGTAAGATCTCCAATTCCCTTTCCTTCTATCTGATATTATCCTCAAATCCATCATGTAATTTAGGTGCATGATCATTTTCCCTATTTATAAGGTGCTATAGCATTTCTCATATATCATCCAAACAACTCTAGTCCTGATCCTGATATTGAGTGAGGAGTCTTCTATGACTTTGATATAGGTGGTCATATATTTTTCACTTTGAGTTTCATCGTTTCAAAACTACGATGTTGCATCGCATAGAATATTAGGCCGAGCATCTACTTTTAATTGGTTACATTATTTCAAATTGACCATTGAATATTATTATGCACCTAATGATCCTTGTTTTTTGGTTCATGGGTTCCATGTTCCTTCCATGGTCAGCCCATGGGCATGCCATGTGAAATTGGTCATTTGTGGTCAATTTTCTAAAAATACATGAAACTCCTTTATTCCTTCTGGTATAGTTTTTAAATGCAATTTCCCTTGAGACATGTGTATTAAATGGAACCCAAAGAACCTCTTATGTGTTTGGACCTCTTATAATTGGAATTTACCTTTTTGAAAATTACATTGTTTGACCAAGACACTGTGATTTTTCCAATGATCCTTATGACTTAAATTTTCCTAGGTTAACGAGTTAAATGGAAGTTGAATGATATGTGTTAAATGGTAAGGTTATTTCATGATGTCTCGCCCTTTATTGAATGAATGAATGAATTAATCTGAAATGGCATATTCATGTAGGATCTCTTTACTAAAATGAGATGAAATGGCCCTTTTTCATGTTGTGTTGAAATTATCACATTGTTTAATGTGTTTATGACTGCTTCATCTCCTAAGAGTTTCACATAGATTTTACCCTGAATTATCTTTGAATGATGACTTTTTAATTGAAGCAATGATGCCTTCTTGAGTTTTCCTATCCTAGACATGGAAATACCAATGTATTGCATGAGATTTTAGAAATGTTGACTAGTTATGGATGTGTGAGTTACGCCCCGATCTAGCTAGCACTAGTAGTCTAGGTATATGGACATTAGGCATATGCAAGAACTTGATTCCTAAAGTTGGATGAAATATAGAACTAAATTATATATTTATATATTTATAGTTACTCATTATATATTTATTGAAATGATAAAACTTATACTCCAGTCATGGGCTGAAGTAGGTAGACCCACCAGGTTTCCTATAAGAACCTAAGTGGGCTATTTATTTATTTATTAATTCATTTACTATTTTTTTTATATATACACATTATTTAGTTATGATCACTACTCGAATTACATGTAGGAACCATTGTTGGTGACCTACTGAGATTTTCATCTCACACCATACATGGGCTATCTTTGGTACTCGAGAAGACTTCATTTCTGCAGGAATTGATTAGGGAAAAGGACATAATATAGGTTGTTGATTTTATTAACTAGTTGGAACATAAGATTAGAGGATTTTACATAGGCTCGAGATGCTTTTGGATCTATTTGTTCTTTTTTCCTTTTTGTACCACTGTATAACATGCATGTATCTGCTTGTTTCTTTTTTGATTACAACATGTCATGCATCATGTATTGACACTACCATAGAGGATTTTGTATTATTATTATTTTTTTATCTATATACTTTTCCTCTACTTATACATCTAGTCTGTTAATTTACTCTTTCACAGTTTATTGATTCTGATTTTTTATATTATGGTTTTGTGGTTGTTTGTTATCAGTTTTACCTATTTTTCTACTCTAACATGAGGGTATAATCTCTCAATTGTACCACATTTACAACCTCTCTGCTAGTGGGCATCATCTGGCATACAGGGGGCACACTTCAGGCCATGTGATCCACCATCTCATGGCACTGGTTAAGTGGATCCAGGGTCATGAGTTTATAATACACTTGTATGACAAGAAAATACATCAAATCCATGATTGAATTAGTCTGAGTAAATGCATGACCATTCTTAGTTGTTTCACATATGATGTGTTTAACTGCTTGGATAAGTGACATGTGATGTGCTTATCAGATAGATGAATGAAATGTTATGTAATAATCAACTTGGCAAGTCTTTTTTAGAGAATCAATAAAATAATGAGAGACTAATACTAGATTGACATGTTCCATGTATGGTGGTCACTCGATGTTATGAACAAAGGGTGTGTATAAGATAAATATGATGTATTTGAGATATTTTGTGGTGTACATGTTCATATAGAGATATGAGTATGTTTGATGGATATCACATCAGACCTTGTAGTATCTTGGGTAGCATTGATGTTTTTCTTGATGTCGGTCTTTTCTTACATCTATGAAATAGTGATTTCATAGTTATTTTCCATGATGTTAAGGCCCGTAGGGTCACATAGTTATGCACTATGATTATGATAATATTGAAGAGAATGTTTTTGTTCAAAATGAAGAGAGTTAGATGAAAAAACATATGCAAAGAGTTTGGATGGATTCACATAGAGTTATTATGTTATGCGTCAAGTCCTTGTAGGATTGTAGTGTAAGTGGGATATTATTGAATATTCACTAAAAATATATAATAAATTATATTATATATATATTTGTGTGTGTAAAATTAAGACATTCATGTGATGAAAGTATTTTTATGCATGTAATAAATATACATGTGATAATATATATATATATATATATATATTAACACATATAATGAATTCCTTTCTTCCAAATGGTTTTATAATAAATTAGAAACCATCATGAATAATTTAATGGCTTTACATTAATTCATTGAAAACAATAAATGAATTAACTGAATAGTATAAATTACATATGATGCGGGTAGCCTCAAGATATGCCTATATATGAGGATGATATCATCTTTTGTTGGGCGTAGTGAATTCTCTCTTCCTCCCAAACTGTTTTTCATCATCCAAGAAGAATGCACTAACAACATTTCAGCATTCTATTATCCTCATGATACGATAAAAAATCCATTAGACAATGTTCACCCCTTGGGTGTTGGGGGATTTTTTTTATTAAATCATGATCTTTTTAAGAATCCCCCTTCACCAAGGAAGATGAATATTGCTGTTGTTGGCATTTTTCAGGTACACTATTTTACATTTTTATTTACGCATTAATTATTGATGATAGATCTTTTTGTTTTTGGGTTGTGTTCCCCAATATATGGTCATCTCAAGATCGTATGAAACTCATCAAACACAACCTATTACTAATTACAATTTCTAATGGAAAATCTGAGAATCTATAAGCATTTTAATCAAACAATCCATAGAATTGAACTGTCTTATATTTAATGCATAGAATACAATCATATAGGTTGGGGAATTTACCTCAATTGATTATCTAGTTATAGGCCACATAAGAATGAACAACCAATATATACAATTTTAACCCTTAAGTGATAATGTGTTGAAGATCTTGCTTGAACTGATTCTTGCAAAGAATGAAGGAGAATCTGATTAAAAGGGAAGGGAACATTGGTATAAAGTGGTATGGGAACATTATTGTATCTTTAAGAATATATTCATGTTTTCATAAGAAGGGGGGGAAATGGAGGTTAATTTTTTAAAATGGATTTTTGAAAATAAATTGTAAAACGGGATATGTTTACTTGTATTTTTAAAAATGGGTCCTGAGAAGTGTGAACCCCATTTACGCATCCCCGATCCCAGGAAGATGCGTGGACGAGGTCCACGCATCATATGTGTGCTGAAAGATGCATGAACCCTGTTCACTCATGCTTCGCGAAATTGATGAAGGATGCATGAATGGGGTTCACACATCCTATATAAAATTTTAATTTGTTTGTACTATTTTTTTTAAATAATTATTTTTATTTTTTTGGTTTTGTTCTGTTTATATATATATAACAAAACAATTTAGCAGAATTTATATTCTATTTAATACCCTGCAGTACAACCATTACAACAGTCTACATTTTGACAAAATCCCTCACACATGGCTCATTTTTATAAGAGTACAAGCCCTAGAAATCATTCTGAATTTCAAATGTCTGATTCAGGTTCTCCCTTTCCTGCACAGAACATTCTGCATTTCCGATGTGGGATTCAATTTCAAGTACATGTCTTTAAAATACTATAAAATAAAAACTATAAGACCAGTATAAATGAAACATAAAACATGGATTCAAAATATAATAATTAGTTGAAAATAAAAATAATTTTTTTAAAATTGTGGATGATTAATAATGTATTAGTTTTCAAAACCACCAACTTGATACTTAAAAATGCTTCAAGTACGTGTCTTTAAAAGACTATAAAATACAAACTATAAGACCAATATGAATAAAACATAAAATATGGATTAATCATATAAGAAATAGTTGAAAATAAAAATATTTTTGTAAAAAATGTCGATGATTAATAATTTATTATCTTTCTAAACCACAAACTTGAAACATAAAAATGTTTCAAGTATGTGGATTTGAAAGATTATAAAATATAAACTATAAGACCAACATAAATGAAAATTAGAACATGGATTAAACATATAAGAAATAGTTGAATATAAAAAAATCATAATAATTCATGATGAAAAATAATTTATAATCTTTCAAAACCACCAACTTGAAACATAAAAATGTTTCATGTATGTGCCTTTGAAAGACTATAAAATATAAACTATAAGACCAATATAAATGAAACTTAAAAATGGAATAAACATATATGTATTAGTTGATAAATAATTAGTTAATTAGTAATATAATTATTAATTATATAATTGTTAATTATACAATTATTAATTGGTTAATAATTAATATAATTATTATTTATTCATTATTAATTTTTAATTTTTAATATACAATAATTAATTAGTTAATTAGTAATATAATATAATTAATTAGTTAATTAGTAATATAATTATATAGTAATTAATTATTTGATTATTAATATAATTATTAATTGATAGTTAATTAGTTAATTAGTAATATAATTATTAATTATATTTATTTATTATTTATTATATCTTAATTAATTAGTTAACTAGTTATATATTTATTAATTATAATTATTTATTATTTATTATAGAACAATTAATTAGTTAATTTTTAATATAATTGTTAATTATAGAATAAATAATTAATTAATTACTAATACAATTATTCACTATAATTATTCATTGTAATTATTAATTATATAATAATAAATTAATTAATTAGTACTATAATAATTAATTATATAATAATTAATTATTTAAGTATTAATATCATTATTAATTATAATTAGTAATATGATTATTAATTGTAATTAGTAATAATTAATTATTTAATAATTAATTAGTTATTTAATAATATAATTATTAATTATAATTATTAATTACTAATATACCATTATTAATTAGTTAACTAGTAATATAAGTATTAATTATACAATAATTAATTAATAATATAATTATAAATTATAAATTATAAATTATTAATTATAATTATTAATTATTAATTATAATTATTAATTA
Source organism: Viscum album (assembly GCA_963277665.1). Classification (NCBI taxonomy): domain Eukaryota; kingdom Viridiplantae; phylum Streptophyta; class Magnoliopsida; order Santalales; family Viscaceae; genus Viscum; species Viscum album. The sequence continues at coordinate 1,630,718,398 of OY728130.1, forward strand.
CAATTATTAATTATAATTATTAACTATTAATTATATTATAATTATTAATTATATTATAATTAATTAGTTAATTATTAAAATAATTATTAATTATAATTAGTAATATAATTGCAAGTTATAATTAGTAATTTTAATTTATATAATAATTAATTAGTTAATTATTAATATAATTCTTAATTATAATTATTCATTATAACTTGTTATTTTTAATTATTAATTATTAATTATATAATAATTAATTAGTTAACTAGTAATATAATTATTAATTATATAATAATTAATTTGTTAATTAGTAATACAATTATTAATTATAATGATTAATGAATAATTATATAATAATTAAATAATTAATTACCGATATAATTATTAATTATTAATAATTAATTGTATAATAATTAATTAATTAATTAGTAATATAATTATGGATTATGAATTATTAAATATTATTTATATAATAATATATTAGTTAATTAGTAATATATTTATTAATTATATAATTAATAATTAGAATTAGAATTAGAAGTTATATTACTAATGAGCAGTTTAATTATTATATAATTAATAATTATATTACTAATTAACTAATTAAATATTATATAATTAATATCTAATAATTATAATGAATAATTAAAATTATTTATTATATTACTAATTTACTAATTAACTAATGAATTATTATTTAATTAAAAATTGTATCACTAATTACATAAAAAATTATTATGTAATTAACAATTATTTTACTAATTAACAAATTAATTATTATATAATTAATAATTATATTAAGAATTAACTAATCATGTATTGTATAATTAATAATTATATTAAAAATTGATTATTATATTATTAATTATTATATTCCTAATTAATTATTATATAATTAATAATGATATTACTAATTAACTAATAATTATATAATTTATAATTATACTACAAATTTTCTAAATAATTATTAAATATTTATTATATGTTTAATCCATGATTTAATTTTCAATTATATTGGTTTTATAGTTTGTATTTTATAGGCTTTCAAAGCCACAAACTTGAAACATTTTTAAGTTTCATGATGGTTGTTTTTAAAGCTTATAAATTATTAATCATCAATATTTTTTACGAAATTCATTTTATTTTAGACTATTTTTTATATGTTTAATCGATATTTTATGTTTCATTCATATTGGTAATATAGTTTGTATTTTATAGTCTTTTAAAGACACATACAAGAAAATGTTTTAAGTTTCATATTGGTGGTTTTGAAAGCTTATAAATTATTATTCATTAATATTTTTAAGAAATTATTTTTATTTTAAACTATTTCTTATATGTTTAATCCATGTTTTAAGTTTCATTTATATTTGTCTTATATTTTATATTTTATTGCCTTTTAGAGACACATACTTGAACCAGAATCCCACGTCGGAAATGCAAAATGATTTCCAGGGCTTTCCCTCTAATAAAAGGAAGCCCTGGCAGAGGGCTTCAGTCAGAATCTAGACTGCTGTAATGGAAGTACTGGTAAATATTAAATAGGTGATAAATTCTACTGAAACTTTTTGTTATATATATATATAGAATCAACACAAATGAAAATAAAAAAAAGGTACAAAAAATCAAAAAATTAAATGTTTTAGTTGGATGTGTTAACCCCATTCACGCATCCTTCATCAACTTCGCAAAGGATGTGTGAACCTTGCTCACACATCTACCTGGGATCATGGATGGGTGAACGGGGTTCACGCATCTCGAGACCCATTTTTATAAATATTTCTAAACCGATCCTATTTTGAAAATTCTTTTCAAAAATTCATTATTAAAAAATACCCATAAATGGAAGAGTAGTAAAGAATGAAAGGATAAGAGGAGGGAGGGCAGGTGATGAATAAAGAGATGAAAACATTATCTATAATAGTAAGAGAGTACCATTGAAATAACAGGAGGCAAACATGGGTGATTGACAGCGGTCTTCATGAAGTTGTAGTAGGCTACGGGCATCAAGTAAGGGCGGTGAGATGTGGTCATCGAGTAGGAGAAACGACAGGCGCTATCCCTCACTTTCGACGTTTTGTTTTTTCACTTCATAGTGTATTGTAGCAATACCATTTCTTATTTTATATATTTTGATTTTGCTAAATCTTTTATTAGGTATATCCATCCATTTATAAACTATTTTATTTATTTATTATTTATATTAAAATATTCAATTAATTATGTCTAGAAAAAATAATTATTATTCACATTATTTTTTATAAATTTTAATTAAATAAATAATATATGAGTTCATAAATATTTCATTTAATTAGTTTTAAATATATCTAATGAAATTTCTATAGAAATAATCATATAATTATTGAAAAATATATTTATTATTAAATATATATTTCAATTAATGAAAATTGACAATAAATTGTAATTTAATATACTAAAAATTATACAACTAATTTTTTATAGCATTATATCTTTTATTTATATATTTAAATTTACAATTAACAATATTTTTTTAAATTTATATATAATTAAATATATTCACATACTTTTTTATAATTTTTAATTATCAAAATAACTTGTGCATTCATAATTATTTTATTTTATTTTCTATATATATTTATATAATGTTTTTTATAATAATAATCATATAATGAATGAAAAAGAAAAATATATCATAAATTATATATTACATTAAGTTAATGAAAACTAATGATATGAGTTAATAAGATAAAAAAAATTAAAAAAATATTAAATTTTTATAAAAATAAATATTTAAAATAAATCATATAAATTTTTAATACATTTATATTTGTACTATATTGAAATAGTTATATTAAATACATTTTAGTGAAAACATTAAAAAATGCTAACATAAGTGCTTTCATGTATAAGCACTAGCCATAAATTATCATAGTTGGTCATTGAAAAATTTATAACTAATTGATCAAAGGGTGACATGATAACAAAACAAAAATAATCGATTAAATGACAGAACATGATGACCTGAAATTTCCATAATGTAACACACTAAAAACAGTAGATAAAAACTCAAAAATACAACAACAGTACTCGAGAGACATTAAAATTGTAACTCATATGACATAAAAATTAACAATCTATTAATCAGGTTAATTAGCTCTGTTTCCAACAAAATTGTTGAAATTATTAAAAAAAAGTTGAAGGGTTTTTTGAAGGAGGAACTAGAGATTGATGAAGTCGTCCTCCTATTTTCCAAATGATCCATTCTTTCTTGCCTTGATTAAAATCACAAACATTTGAATCACTATCCTTATTCAGATCTCATGACAAAATTTTATTTTTCTCCTTGAACATTTTGAAAGTCATTCTGTTTTCTTTGATTATCATTTTTTGTTTTCTTGACTTATCTAAAATTTATTAAATACATAGATTTTTTCTAGAAAAGTTTCAATGATGGATTGTTATTTTCATCCTTATTCCTTTTTTTATTTATATTTTTATACACCAACGGGCTAGACAGATGAGAAACCATAATCAAAATCATCATTTCAATTTAGTGAAAATGATGACAAATAAAATGATTCGAGCAGATAAGAAACATGAGTTAGATTGTCTGACTTTTATGATATGTAGTTCTTCTTTTTAGATGTCCATCTCCTGTTACTACATTGTCCTTGAATTTTTAAAAATTTCTATCTATTCTATATAAACTATCAAACATAAAACCTTTCTTGTAGATGGGTTCTTTCATGAGTAATATTTTTTCTTGATGAGGCTAGAAATAATTTATCACATCAATGATAATCATTTTCATATGTAAACAAAAAAACATAAAAAAATAATCACAATATCATATTCTGATGCAACTTTTTTTGATATTTTCAATTTTATTTAAGTATCAATTTAATTTCGTCCCAACCTTCTCCATGGATTGTAGTTAGGATTGAAATGATATTTTGTTTCAAAGCTCCCAAGACATTCCCTTGCCTCTATTGTATGAATTTTCAATGTGGGACCATAACAAATTTGATGTTTGGTATGCACATATAATAGGACCTTGGGAAATGTCCACCCAAACATGGCCTAAAAGTATATCTTCACTAACAGAGTAACTAAATGATCAAGTAGTAAATTTCATCCAAAAATATAATGGTTAATGAAATATAATGTTGAAATAAAAGAAAGGAGTGTGTATATTTTGAATGTAATAAATGAATATTTGTAGAGAAAATGGAAGATAATTTATAACTGCAATATAAAAATGGAATGTTGGAAGGATTTCATCTTGATATAAACCATCAGATGTATTCCTCAAAAATATCATCAATAACTTGACAACATCTGCATTCCAACCATTGGATGGAATTCATAATTAAATATATCATTAGCTGGATTTTATCCATATCATGAAGGCATCTACATTCCAACCACATGACAGATTTAATCTTGATATATTTCATTGGATGTATTTCATCCTCATCTCAAACTTTATCATCATTTTCTTATAATCTAAACCACTCAATGGATTTAATTTTAATCACATCTTTCAGATGATTTTAAACGTTATCCAAACCATACTATGATTCCATACACATTCCAACTTTTGGATGGATTTCATCTTAATATATTCCATCAGATGGATTTCATCCTTATCTCAACATTATCCCGACTGTATATGAATTCCAGCAATTTGATGGATTTCATCTCAATCTTAGCTATGACATAGATTTCACGATAATCTCAATATTTATCATGATTGTCATTCTATTTCATATACGTGATGGATTCAATTTATTGACAATCATCAGATGAGATTAAACCCTATCCAAATGTTATAGTGATTGCATCTATATTCCAACAATTGGATGGAATTCATCTCAATATATAGCATCAAATGAGTGGAATCTTTGTCTCATCCTTATCTTGAATGTATCCTGATTCCAACCATTGGATAGAATTCATATTGATCCATATTGTTAGATGGATTTCATCATTACGTTAATATTTATAACAATTGTCTTTCTATCTAAAAGACTAGATGGATTTCTTTTTAATCAAAACCATTAAATTGTTTTTAACCTTGGTAAAATGTTATAATGATTACATATACATTTCAATAGTTGGATGGATTTCATCTTGATGTATACCTTATGATATATTTCATCCATATCTTAATCGTATCCCAACCTTATCCACTTTCCAACCATTGGGTGGATTTCATCTCAATTTTATCCATCAGAAGGATTTCATCCTTACCTTAATCTTTATCGTGACATTATTTCTATCTCAACAACTCTATGGATTTAATTTTCATCACATTAATTTGACGAGTTTTAACCTTATCCAAACCTTATTAGGAATTAAATTTCATTCCAACAATGGAAGGGATTTCATCCTTATCTAAACCTTATTTTGACTGTACCTTCATTCTAACCATTGGATGGATATCTTCTCGATCTTATCTTTTCTATGGATTGTATATTTATCTCAATATTTATCATGATCTTATTTCTATATTAAACACTCAATGTATTTCATTTTAATCAAAATCATTATATGATTTTTAACCTATCCAAACCTTATCATGAGTGAATCTATATTATAATCATTGGATAGATTTAATCTTGATATATTCTATTAGATGGATTTTCATCCCTACCTAAACCTTATCCTAACGGTATCTTCATTCCAACCATTGGATGAATTTCATTTCAAACTTGTCCATTAGATGGGTTTTATCCTTATCTCAATCATTATCTTTATTCCATATCAATTCCATCATATGTATTTCAAAATCTAGATGTGTTAATTCATCTCTAATTTTGTAAAAACCCAGAAATTTCCATGTAAATATTTTTTTAAATATATGTGAATTTTATGAGCCCGTGAAAATTGACTGCGTGTGATTTGGCCCGGTGTGCCCGGAATGAATTTCTGAACTTTTTTTAAGTACGTTCAGTAAACATGGAAGAGGGGTTTTGTAACTTTTAAACCGGTGCTCATAATTGAAATCTGATGACACCATTGAACTCGAAGTGCCGATATTCACTTAAGAAGACCTTCACCACGACCGCAGCAGGTTGAGGGTGGAAGTTAGTTTTTGACTTTTTAATGGGGGGAGAAAATTACAATTATTTAACATTTTTATTTCTCTTTTGAAACCCCTATTTTTGACTTATGGTGGTGGGGACCACCTGAACCCCTCTTAATGGGGGTAAAATCTCTCAACTCGCTAATTAATTAAATGTGTCAACGTAAATTAAATGTTAGAGCTATTAATTTATTCTTATGTTGGATTATACCTTGATTGTTGGGGAAATCGTTGGAAATGGAGAGGATTTGTTGGGGAGATATTTTATAGGATTATTCTCTCCAATAAAGAACACCTCCCAGAGAAGATCACTCTCAAATGAAGAACGTGCCATCTTCTCTAACGAAGAACACACCATATCCAATGAGGAACGTCTTCAACGATGACGATCCGATGTCTGTCTTTCCCTCCTCACTGATGTCGAAAAACCTTCGTGGTAGGTTTTTTTGTTTTCAATACCCCTTTACCGATTCTTGATTTTCTTCGTGATTCAAGAATTTATGAGCCGCTTGCTACCTCCCTAACACAGAGGGTGTGGGCCAAATGAACATGGACCAACCATTCCACAATCCTTTGAGGTTTTTGATGTGTTATTCACGATGGAGGAGGACAGAGACTGGTGCCGGTGATTGGCATCGGTAGGACTTGGGAGTTGTGGCCGACACCATGACTTCCCACGAAGACAGCGGCAGTTCAACCGCGTAGCTGGAGAAGAGCCGTAGCCCGTCAGTCGCGGTGGAGCAAGGGAGACGTCCGGCACTCCGGTCGGCTGCACGAAGGGGACGACATCACGGGTCTGTGTCGTCCTGCATTAAAGAGTCACAACCTTGTGATGTGAAGACAAAGGGAGGGAAGATAGGAGAGCCGATCACCAGAGGAGGCCCCGCAGGAGATCACACCTCGCAGAGGAGGTTGGTCGTCCGACTGGGTGTCGCGGGCCGCCACACCGTGGGCCGCCGCACGATGGGCCACCGCCACAGAGGTCGCCACCCTGGGGGCCGCTGCCCAGCGGGCTAGGCCGGACCTAGCGGTCCGAGCCATACCCAGCGGGCTGGGTCGACCCGAAATAGGTTAGGTCTCCCTAGGTTGGGTCGGACCTGGGCCAAAATTGACCCATTTCACTCCTTCTTCTATATCTTGAGCTATGGGCGTCTGTTTGATGAACCCTCTATGGTTCCAAAATCCTTGGATCAAGGCGGTCCTTTTTGGTATATCCCACTTGAGTTTTGGGTAAATTTGGGGTACGACCAGGTTGGACAGAACACAAATACAACAGGGCCCTCAGGACTAAAAGACTAATAACATACAGACCGGGCGTCTGATTGACACACCGTCTATTTTGTTGAGACCCCTATTACGTGGTGGTCCTTTGGGATACTTCTTCGTGGGAATTTATGGCAGTTGAAGTATTGACCTATGGATTGAGAAGCAGACCCTCCTGGAATCAAGTGAGCTTAGTGCGGGAACCCTGTAGCTGGTTGTAACTTGAGAAAGGGTTACTATGTGGGTCTGTGCTTTGGGATCCTCTATGGGTATGTGTTCAAGATTCTAACTTTGATCCACTCTAGGAATCCATGTGGGACTAATCTAGGATTCTATGTGGGTCTGCTGTACTAGGATCCTATGTGGGTCTGATGATGTACTAGGATCTTAAGTGGGTATGATGATTTAGTATCTTACGTGGGTCTGCCAATTAATAGAGTAAGATGATTCAGTAGTTACATCTAATCATCTTTACTACCATACCTAAGTGATACTGGTGTGATCTGAGTATTTACCTTTGTGGTAATCTTTTGTATTATATACCTTTGTGGTACTTACCTTCGCGGTGATACCTTTGTGGTATTCTTCTGTGTGGCGCACTTTTTTGGTACTTACCTTCATGGTAATACCTTTGTGGTGTTCTTCTGTGTGGAATTACCTTTGTTTTACTTACCTTTGTGGTGTTACCTTCATGGTATTCCTTCCTTCATAGAACATTTAAGCTTTTAGCTAATGAGTTGCGCCTTGTGTTTCCTCATGAATGAGATGGGTATAGTTGATAACTGAGGTATATGTATGGGCAAATACCTGAGTAGGGTAGTCATATTTTTTCATGCTTTGTGGTTTATCCTTTGTGGGTTTTGTGAGAAATTTTAGGGTCTTAGTGTCCCTACTGAGTATCATTATACACACCCCTGCACGGGCAACACTCACATCTTGTTGTGTTTGGTGCAGACAACAGACAACACAGATTGAGGATGAGAGTACTAAGACTGGAGGTATCTCAAAGATGGACATTAGAAGAGGTGTACTGCAGAAATGATCAATCAAGAGTTGTGCCGACCCATTAGGTAGGGTCCTTGGTGGGTTTTCATAGGATCTCTTTCAGTTTACTTGTACTTTCTAGTTTTACTTGTACTTTTCAATTTACTTGTACTTTACAGTTGGGCTTGTATTATAGCCCCTTTTTACTTTATGTACACATACTTTTTACTACAGTATACTTGTGTTCTTATCTTTTTGTGTGCTTGGTTGTGAGTGTTTACAAGTTATAAAGTAAATTCCTTCCTGGTTTTAGGTAATAAACCTTTTGGTGCTAGTTTCCAGCCCCTGACCTATGGATGATGAGATTGTGGTAGTCACGGCATGGGCCTCAAGGGAAGGATCATGAAAAATTGGTATCAAAGGAGTTCGTTCTACTAGAGAACATTGGACTCTGATCATTCTTTTAATGGAAAAAGTGTTAAGTGTTATGATTATGGTTATCAGTTTAGGGAATCTAGTGTTGGTGTGGTGGATGACATATCCATACACAAGGACCCTGACTTCTGATTCTTGAATCAGTTCATGAAAACACTGTTTGCATGTGTGTCTTTGAAAAGTTTTGTTCGTGATCTCTTTGGGTCAGCTCAGTAGGTATAACATATTTATCGTGGCAGACCTATTTCTTTTCAGGATGCCTCCACGCAGACAACCAACTAGGTTTCCGGGTATAGTATGCGATGATATCCCACCGAGCGACGAGGCCTTAGTGCAGGGACCTTTATCAGTGGAGGCACCAGTGGAGGCACTAGTGGTACCATTACCTGTTGGGCCACCAATTCCACAAAACCCAGTAGAAAAGGCTGCACGCCACTTCAGCGCATTACACAAGTTCCAACTCCAAAGGCCACAGAGGATCAGGGGTGAGACAGACCCACATGTAGATGAGGATTGGTTAGAGGTCGTCGTGAGAGTCTTTCGACTAGTAGGGACACCAGCTGATCTCATGGTGATCCTTGCTGCCAGTCTACTCTAGGAAGAAGCAGACAGATGGTGGAGCGTGATGCTCTAGGTTCACAATAAGGTGACCCTTCTCTAGGAAGACATTAAGAGCATGTTTTGAGCATAGATTGTCCCAATGACCCTTCGTGCATTGCGCATACATGAGCTTCTTCATCTGCAGTTGGGAAGAATGATTGTGGCTCAGTATTCAGTGAGGTTCACTGGCCTCTCATTATACTCCACTAATATGGTACGAGACTCATTCTTTAGGGATCAGTCCTTCGATCAGGGACTTAGGAGGGAGATCAGTTCTTTGATGATTTCTCTCAGCATCTTGAAATAGGCGGGGGTGTTAGAGCGATCCCTCTTAGTGGAGAGTTTTCTTTCTAAGTAGTCACTATCAGCGAGACCCACCAACAGGCATCACGTAGAGGAGTCTTCCGCAGTTGGTAGCAGACAGATGTCACAATGGTCTAAGAGGACCTGACCTATAGGAGGACAATCGCAGGATTCAGGGTCGATTGTGCGGCAGACCGGAGACAGAGCCCATCATCCGAGGAGAAGAAAAATTTACACATGCGGTGGGTAGGGTAACATGTCTCATGAATATACAAACCACTATAAAGAAGAGCTGCAGATGGTCAGAGGACCACCCAGGTAGAGACATAGGTTCAACCGAGGAGGTCTGTAGGGAGCAGGAGGACGTGGCAGAGGAGCTGGCCGTGCATCTAGTGGGGGGTGATGATTTGAGGTGTTACTGCCACCACCACCAAGTGGTCCACCCTAACCACAGGGAGTATGTTGACAAGGGATATCTCAGCTCTAGGAAGCCAAGGCCGATGACCATGGTGCTCCGGAGATGATATGAGGTACGCTCTTTTTCTACTCCACCTTAACTACTGTACTTATAGACACAGGTTCTAGTCATTATTTTATTTCCACTACCCTTGTTTTTAACTAGGATATTCCGGTGGATCTTTTGGATCTATCCTTAAAGCTAGAGACTCCTACGGGAGAGAATTCGACAATTACACACTAGTGCCGGTAGTGTGATATTTCTCTTGGAGGTGAGATCTTTAGCTAGGATCTCCTAGTAGCAGTGTCGAGGCCTTAGGAAGCCATCTTGGGTAGGGAATGGTTATCTACAATCAATTCTTAGATTGACTATATCAGTCACAATGTGTGGTGTGTTCGCATGGATGATACTAGGTTTACCTTCACCAGCGATAAGAATACCTTTTCAAAACATGATTGAATTACCCTGAGGAGAGTGAAGCCAATCACTCATCAGTTGGATAGCCATACCCTTGGAGTAGTTGATGTGGAGAGTCAATGATATCCTCTAGTGGTGGACCAGTGTGCGGATGTCTTCACTGATGATGTTCTGGGTCTACCTCCTCATAGAGAGGATGAATTTTACATTGACATGTACCCCGGGACAACACTGATATCTTCACCAGTGTATTGGATGGCTCTGGTGGAGCTTCAAGAGCTGTGGGTATAGTTGGAGGATTTGCAGGGAAAGGGGTTCATTAGGCCCAATTTATCTCCTTGGGCATCCCCAATTTTTTTTCCAAGAAGGCAGATAAGAGCTTGAGACTTTGTGTTGACTATCAGCGCCTGAACCAGGTGACCGTGAAGAACAAGTACCCACCCCCAATGATTGAAGACCTCTTTGATCAACTGAAGGGAGCACGATGGTTCTTGAAGATAGACCTCGGATTAGGCTATCACCTGCTCAAAGTATGAGACAAGGATGTACAAAAGATAGCTTTCAGATGTCGGTATATCCACTACATGTTCTTGGTTATGCCATTCGGTGTGACCAATGCTCCAGCAGTGTTCATGGGACTCATGAACTGGATCTTTCAGCCATACCCTGATCTCTTTGTAGTACTCTACATTGAAGACATTTTGATATACTCAGCTACTGAGGAGGAGTATTCCTATCATTTGTAGATATTTTTGGACACCACTTGAGAGCACTAGAATTATGGTAAGCTCTTGAAGTTCCAGTTCTTGATCCATGATGTTCACTTTCTGGGGAATGTCATCTTGGAGGATGGAGTTGTGGTGGATCTAGTGAATATTGATGCGGTACTTTCTTGGGAGCCACCCAGGAGTGTGACAGAGGTATGGAGTTTCCTGGGTTTGGTCAGATACTACCAGAGATTTGTGCCAGACATCTCCATAGTTGTAGCACCTTTATTATCATTGACGAAGAAGGGGAAACCCTTTATGTGGTCAGAGAGATTCCATCGGATTTTTCCGGAGCTAAGGAAGAGGCTGACTAGTTCCAGCATCTTGAGGCTTCCGGAAGAGGGCATTGGCTACGTAGTCTACTGCGATGCATTAGGGACTGAGATCATATGTGTCCTAATGTAGGAGTGAGAGGTTATCACTTATGGTTCCTGATAGTTGAGATAGAATGAGCAGAACTATACTGCCCATGACCGGGAGTTAGCAGCAGTGGTCTTCACCTTGAAGATGTGGCGACACTGTCTGATGGGCGAGCGTTTTATGGTTTACTCTAATCATAAGAGTCTTAGGTATATCTTCTCTAAAAAGGACCATAACATGAGATAGTGATGTCGGCATGAGTTTCTCCAGGACCATGACTTTGAGATAGTCTATACTCCTGGGAAGGGGAACGTTGTAACAGATTCAATCAGCAAGAGATCTGGTATACAACTTCTTGGTGAGGTGACAGAGTAGATGGCTGTGTTACAAATATCCTTTGTGGATAGAGATGGAGAAACCTTTCTTCAGTCTCTTACAGTCACTCCCCCACTTCTTCAGCAAGACAGGGAGGCACAACATGGGGATACTGACAACAAGACTTGACGTGCTCAGATATCAATTAGACGAGTAACTGATAGATTTTCTGAAGGTGAGGAGCACATTATCCTATTCAGAGGACATACCATAGTAGTAGTGTCACTTTGAGAGGAAATGTTGAGGTAATTCCACACATCCTATCTAGTGGTACATCTAGGAGTGGCAAAGATATACCAGGACCTCTGAAAAAATCACTGGTGGCTGCGAATGAAGAAAGTTGTAGCAGAGTTTGTCTCTTGGTGCCTCAAATGTCAACAAGTAAAGGTGGAGCATCAGGTACCAGCAGGCTTAGTTCAGCCTTTAGAGTTCCCAGAGTGGAAGTGGGATGGAATATACATGGACTTCATGACGGGACTTCCACGTACATCAAGGGGTCATGATTATATCTGTGTGGCCATCGAACGACTCACTATGTCGTCCCACTTCCTTCCGATCTGAGATCAGGGTTCAGTAGAGAGCTTTGGGATGCCTCTATGTGTAGAAGATTGTACAGCTACATGGAGTGCTCTTGGCGATTGTCTCTGATCGTCATGGATGTTTCACTTCCCATCTATGGAAGGGGTTGCAGGAGGCTTTTGGGATGTAGATTCATTTGAGTACTGCCTTCCATCCTCAGAAGGATGGATAGAGTGAGAGGACCATTTAGACCCTCGAGGACATGTTGTGTGCTTGCGTCCTCAACTTCGTTCGCAGCTGGGAGGATCACTTGCCTTTGGTGTAGTTTTCTTAAAATAATATTTATCACTCCACCATTAGGATGACACCATTATAGGCTCTGCACAACCGACATTGTAGATCACCTTTGTGCTGGACTGACCCAAGAGAGTCAGCACTCATGGGACCAGAGATGGTATGGGCTGTAACACCCAGAGATTTTATGAAAAATAATCTTTTTAATTTCATTAATGTCTTGTGTTTTACGCTACACCAGAAGGAGCTTGCACAGCACAGATACTTGACTTTCCTTTCATTACACGCAATCACGACCTTCCTCGATAGCATGTGTAGTACGCAATAACGAGTTTCACTAAACAACAATATGCTATTAAAATATTATTAAAACTAGCCGTTATGAATAGTAATAAACACTTTTTGAAATTTTGTAAATTTTATTTTTCGAAATGGAATTCATTTTTGGATTCGGAATATCGAAATTATCATAGGGTGAAATTTTGGTACTTTTCGGATAACTTTCATATTCTGATGAATAGTGAAAATTACAAAATTATAATTAAAAACAAATTTTTTAATCGAAATAATTAATAGTGATAAATTATTAATTTGAGTGGTTCTAAAGTATATTTAGAACATATTTTTACAATTTAATACAATTTTGGTCATTGGATGTAATTTCACATTTAAACCAGACATAAACAAGTGTCAATCTTTTTGTAGTTATTATCTCTTAAGAACACGCTATTTGTTTTGATGACGGGAATTAATTTTTAAATTAATTAATGCAACTGATATGTTTTGAATTTGTTAAAATAGACATCATTTTTGAGTTCATAATATCAAATATAGCTTAGATATAATTTTTGGTATTTTTCTAGAAACTTTCATTTTTGATTAATAGTGAAACCACTAAGTGGTAGTTAAAAAAACTGAATTTTTCATAAAACTTAATTTTACCGCTTCTCTGAGTAGAATTATGGAAATCCAAGAGACACAGTTAATATCAAGGACTAAAATGTGGTTCAATTAGATGAAAATAATTTTTGGTGAATAGTAACTTTTTACTTTTTTTTACCACGGTTAAAAGTAAATAGGGTAATTAAGGGTAAAAATTATATTATTATTACCCTAACACATGTCCGAATTCTATTGGAAAAGTTTAATTCGACCGAAAACAAGATTAGTAATAAAATATGACCATTTAGACCCACTTGGATTAGATTAGGACATTTATTATTAATTTTTTTAAAGAAGGGTTAAAATAGTTAAAATCAAAATTTAATAAGTAAAGAATTTTTAATATGGGGTTATACATAAGATAAATTCGACTATAAATATTAATTAGAAATATAAAAAGATTTCCTACATGATGGTATTTTAATTATAATTTTTAGACATTAAATAATTTAATTAATTTATAACACAAAAATGATGCAGTAATTATCTTATTAATGAAATACTGACATAATTGATATTATAAATACCTAAATAAGTATAATTTGAGACTTTTATGAATTAAACTAATTTTCTAGGTTAATATGACATGTTAAGATTATGTTAATTAACTTTGGTCGAATTAATCATTCTGTTATGAGTTTCAAAAAAATCAACTATTGAATAGTGTCAAAATTGGCATAAAATAGTTTTTAAAACAAATATTATATTATTAATTGTTATTTTATTCCTAAAAACCTATGGTTCGGCCAAATTACTTAGATAATGTTATATATCTTAATACAACACAACTTGGGGGTCTCTTGGATGTATATGGTAAGTTTATTAACAATATAATCTCAAAATACAAAGTGACATGGTAAATGTCAAACTAATTAACTAAGAGTTAAATCTAAAAGATAAGGTTAATATAGGAACCTAAACTTGTCTAAATTCTATTGGATGAGAGGATTTCGACCCATACCCACCATAGATTCGAAATAAATCAATTTTGATCTATTTAAAACCGAATTTGACTTTATAATAAAATAATAGTTTTAGTTATTTCAAAGGTACCCCTCTCCTCCCTTATAAAAGGGCACCTCCTCCCTCTCTTCCTCACACCACTTTGAGCCTTCAAGCTCGGCCAAAACCTGACAATTTCTCCTCTCCACTTCCATAGAAACATCCTAGAGGTTTTGTTCTTCTTCAAAGACCTATTTTAGTGCCCTAAAAGGAGGTCTTAAAGAAGCACTTCAAAGAAGAGGTAATGTCCGTTACCGATTCTTTCATCTTTATCTCTTCTTCCACTTCTTCTTCTTTAGTTATTTAATTATGAAGTAATAACATCAGTATCACTAATATACAGATATGTTATTATGAGTATGAAACAAACCTATTTCACCAGCTATCCATCCTACGAAAAAATAAATCACCGTGCGTGCGTACGTACGGAATACCATCTCCACGCCGTGGTGTAATCTATTTTCCACCACCACCTTACTTGGATGGGTATAATGGTGTAAATAATGACTATATATGACTATTATAAAGTGATATTGATTCTTAAATAGTATACATACACTCCAATACAATTTCACGATCATGAGAACGATATCATCGCTCATGCGTACGTACGGACTACTGTCTCCACGACACGATGAGATTCATTCTCCACGCTTACCATTCATGAATGATTATAAAGTATATATAATAAGTAATAATGAAATATATGACATAATAATGATTCTGTATTTATGTGTATATATATTTATGTCATCTATTTAATTCCATTCAACTCAATAAGGAAAAGAAAATGGCGTTCATGCGTACGAACGGTCTACCGTCTCCATGAACGCTGTATTTCTTTCCATTTACTGATATTATATATATATATATATATATATTATGAATATATATTATATATAAATCATGTTTTATATTCTTGAATTAATTAATCATGATCTATGTAATCATATGAATAATTACAAGTCAAAACACGGATGACAAATGAAACGATTTTACCCAAAACGCTCTTTATCATGGAATTTACAAAAAACGGGTAATATAAAGCAATAAGTGAACCATATATGATATCATAAAAATAATTATGATTCTGTAATAAGTCAATAACATTATTTAAATCATTATACAGGAGGTTCGGACACGTACAAATCATTTCAGACCTAAGGTAAGGGAGATATCACAATCTCATTTTTATCCGAGATTGTTTATCCTTTGGAATTTACTGGGGTGTATTTTATCATCCAAACCCAAGTTTCCTCAATATGTAATATTATTTCCATCCCCCTACAATTGTTTAAATTCAATTTTACCCTTCGGTGAGTTTTTAGTAAAAGATATGAAATGAATATTTTTTTGTTTTTCGTACGAGGTAATTTTTGACTTTTTCGACAACAGTACGAGAAGAATGTTTTTTAACTTATACGGCATGAATGGATTTTTAAAACATTATTTCCAAGAAGATTACTTTACATGTTTTCATGTTTATTTTTAATCAACTTATTTTAGTTTAAAATTGTATGACATTTTTAGAAAGGAAAAATGTTTTTGAAGTAGAAAGGATATTTTCCTCAAGAATGGAGTTCAAGTGTTTTATCAAAATTATTTTCCATCTAAGATAATAAAGGGTTCTATTTTTTATCCCTATTATTACATTGATTTGATTATGTTGTGATGGAATTATTTTTATGAATTCCTTTATCTTATATGAATTGTTGTTTACGAATAACATTTTTATTACATGGGTTATGCAATGATGTATGATTTAAGATTTTGTGGCACACATAAGAATGGTTTCATTAAGAGATGGGTGGGACCTATATCCCCCTCCAATGCAGTGGATAAAGATTTTATATCTCATGAGATAGACATGGCTGGAACGGTAGGTTATACCTGTTCAGTGAAACAGGACTGAAACGAGGGTGACTCGGTTCAGAAATGGATTTTGTCCACTAAGATAGTCTTGGAAATGAGTCTTCACTAATAAGATATGATTCTCTATGATTAGGTGTGTATTCCACAAAGTTTTATGTTTTAAGTTATTATTATTGGGATTTCATTTCACTAATTTGATTTATCCCATGTTATGAAATTATGCTCTCTTTTGCAGGTTAAGCTTTCCAAAATGTTATGTTCTTATGAAAATGATGTGATTGATATTTCTTTTGTTTACCCTTGCTGAGAATTTGAGCTCACCCTTTTATGTTTTCTTTTCCCCAGGATATAAAGAAAGGTTTTAGAAAAAAAAGGAAGATCTTCATGGGAGATGTTGAAGATATTTCACCACGATTAGAAGATTATATTCCGAGTTTCCAAAGACACTAAACTATTACGATCCTTGTGTGTGTGTGTTTTTGTTATGTACTAAGTATTCCGCAAAAGTAATGTAATGTCCATGTACGCCAAGATTAGGGTCTCTCTAGTTGGTATCGGAGGAAAAGTTTAGTCAACCTTTGGAAACTAGGATGCGAAAACGTTAGTGAGATCTCTACAGATATTTCTAAGGTATGTCTAGGGATGTCCCTAAGGATAAGTATAAGTATAGGATACAGTCCTAGAACTACAGTAACGATCATATAATTTAACCTAAGATGTTAGATATTGAGGATACTCCCCCTTTATTATGTTGTTTTCCCTATCATGATTTATGCCTCTCACACTATTCTTTTTGGGTTTTAAACAATAGATGGAACCCGAAAGAACCATGTTGATCAATGCAATGCACAATGCAATGATTTTCTTCCTGAACAAACAAATGTTATGGGAGATGGAGTGAAAAATCTTAATACTATACTTACACAATATATGAATCATTCTGGACTTTCAAATTAGCTGAGAAGGGAACAATATTCTATTGAGTACTTCATGAGGCAACGTCCACCTGTTTTTAGTGGGTCTTCTGATCCACTTGTTGCTGAACAATGGATTAATACTACTGAAAAGATATTTTCAGTTCTTCAATGTTCTGAACATGATAAAGTCATCTTAGCAGTATATCGTTTGGAAGGTGAAGCTGATCAATAGTGGAATCTTATCAAGAATACGAGGCCAAGAGATGAAATTGAGTCCATGGAATGGGACGAGTTCAAGAACTTATTTTTCAATAAGTACTTCCCTCGTATTCTTCGAACAAAGGTCGAGAAAGAGTTTCTTGAACTAAAGAAAAAGGATGATGTATCTGTTGGTATATACGAAGCGAATTTTACAAGGCTTACAAGGTATGCATCTAGATTTATCATCCAACCTGAAAGTAAAGTTGATCGATTCTTCAGTGTCTTAAAACCAAATCTTCGAAGGGCATTAGCTATAAGAGACTTCAGTAGTTATGAAGAAATTGTGCATTGTGCTATCAAGGTAGAAATGCAAGTTGGTATTACTTATCCATCTCATAGTTTTGACAAGAAACAAAAGATGGAGTTCAATGAGAAATCTCAGAATAATGGTGAAAAGAAGTTGAATGTTTCCTTATGCTCAAAGTGTGGAAAGAAGCATGGTGGAGATTGTCTTAAAGGAACAAGTAAATGTTTCAAATGTGGAAAGGAAGGTCATCAGGCATTTTAATGCCGCAATGATGGGAAGAAGATGTCTAATGATGCAAACAAAGGAAGGGATACACAGAATGAACCTACTGTACTTCAATGCTTCAAGTGTAAGGAAATTGGGCATTATGCTAATAAATGCCCTAATCCAAGGGTTAGTGATGATCGACATGAGCAACCACTTAAGGAAAAGGACAAAGTAAAGTCACATGCGATCACCTTTGGTGATGTTGAATATGACAATGATGTGTTGGAATGATTAAGTGTTTATGTAATGGGATTCCAGAATAATGTTGTATATAGTATCGTGGAATATTGGAATATTTATGTTTTGGTCTATTGTGGTTTTCAATAATTTTATGGCATTGGTAACCATGAAAAGTGATTGAAATATTTTTGGAAAGAAGATGATATGCGCATAATGAAGGGATAAGGAGAAAATTAAATGTATTAATGAGCTCATGACTGATATAAGGAGAAGGTTATATCATGGTTTGAGTATATAGAATTTTTGGATTTTGGTATGTGGAAAGAGTTATCTTTTGACAGCATTCATGTTTTCACTAAGGGTTAATGGGTATTCATTTTTCAAGAGAATACATCATTAAGGTATCCACGTGATTGGAATGTGACCAACAAGATATATGGGGGATAAATGATGGTATTCACATGCTTGGTTGATGACATTTCAAGTTATCATTTTCATTATACTATGAGCTTGGACCGAAGTATTTTAGATATGCCTAAAGATTGGAATGGATTATGTTAACCATAAGTTAGTATTGTTTAATGATAGAACATTTTTTTGATATTATTTATGTGATGTTATGGTAATGTAGTTTTAGAAAAAGGACAACCTGTAGGATGGGTGACAGCCCATCGCGTCGGACAAGGCTGTGTGAATCGAACCTACAACTGAAGTGCGACTGGCCTTTATCGCCTACCATTGGCCTACAGGAAGTCCCTGTTTAGTAGAAACTAGTTTAATTATATTAAGCGGTATGATATATGAAGTATAAGTTAATTTTAGGAACCATATATGATTAATATCACTATAGATGGACTTATGTATTTTTTGATAAATTTTCTAACCTTTTGTTTGAGACAGATGGAATGACCCATGATTCTATCACTTGATCTGCTAACACATCACGAATGACAAATTCAAATTCATTTCTTTAAGAGATGAAGTGGAAATTTTCCAAATAATGACAAACGGTGAGACTATACCAAAATCACGAAAGTATTTCTTCTAATTCCAATTTCATCAACTTTAGGGAAATGATCTTGAAAACCAAAATGTTTTCCTAGTGATCTTATATCTGATGAATCAGATGGTACCTCAGATTGTCACAAATTTATTGATTTGTGATTGCTGGCTTTTCCACAGCCATGTTCTCTACCACTCTCCATCAGAACATGATGGTTAGATTTATCTTCCATATCCATATTTTCACCTATGTGGAAACCTAGTGATTAGTTTATTTGTGTAACCGTTACGTTTCATAATTTTGTTTTTAAAGATTGGTTTTGGTATTCCTTTTTTCGATTTGGGTTTCTATTCAAGAAACTTTCGAATAGTAAACCATTTATAACCCCGATGAATTTTGAGAGAGAAATTCATTTTAAGGGGGGTAGAATGTAACACCCCGAGATTTTATGAAAAATATTCTTTTTAATTTCATTAATGTATTGTGTTGTATGCTACACCAAAAGGAGCTTACACAACACACGTCCTTGACTTGCCTTTCATTACACGCAATCGTGACCTTCCTCGATAGCGTGTGTAGTACACAATAATGAGTTTCACTAAACAACAATATGCTATTAAAATATTATTAAAACTAGCAGTTATGAATAGTACTAACCACCTTTTGAAATTTTGTAAATTTTATTTTCCAAAATGGAATTCATTTTTAGATTCGGAATATCGAAATTAGGTTAGGGTGAAATTTTGGTACTTTTCGGATAACATTCATATTCTGATGAATAGTGAAAATTACTAAATTATAATTAAAAACTTTTTTAATCGAAATAATTAATAGTGATAAATTATTAATTTGAGTGGTTTTAAAGTATACATAGAATATATTTTCACAATTTAATACAATTTTGGTCATTGGATGTAATTTCACATTTAAACCAGACATAAACAAGTGTCAATCTTTTGGTAGTTATTATCTCTTAAGAACACGCTATTTGTTTTGACGACGGGAATTAATTTTTAAATTAATTAGTGAAACTGATATGTTTTGAATTTGGTAAAATAGACATCATTTTTGATTTCATAATATCAAATATAGCTTAGATCTAATTTTTGGTATTTTTCTGGAAACTTTCATTTTTGATGAATAATGAAACCACTAAGTGGAAGTTAAAAAAACTGAATTTTTCATAAAACATAATTTTACCACTTCTGTGAGTGGAATTTCGAAAATCCGAGAGACATGGTTAATATCAAGGACTAAAATGTGGTTCAATGAGATGAAAATAATTTTGGTGAATAGTAACTTTTTACTTTTTTTACCACAGTTAAAAGTAAATAGGGTAATTAAAGGTAAAAATGATATTATTATTACACTTACACATGTCCTAATTCTATTGGACAAGCGTAATTCAACCAAAAACAACCTTAGGAATAACATATGACCATTTAGGCCCACTTGTATTAGATTTGGACATTTATTATTAATTTTTTTAAAGAAGGGTTAAAATAGTTAAAATCAAAATTTAATAAGTAAATAATTTTTAATATGGGGTTATACCTAAGATAAATTCGACTATAAATATTCATTAGAAATATAAGAAGATTTCATACATAATTGTATTTTATTTGTAATTTTTAGACATTATATAATTTAATTTATTTATAACACAAAGATGATGCAGTAATTATCTTATTAATGAAATACTGACATAATTGATATTATAAATACCTAAATAAGAATAATTTGAGACTTTTTATGAATTAAAATAATTTTATAGTTTAATATGACATTTTAGGATTATGTTAATTATCTTTGGTCGAAGTAATCATTCTGTTATGTGTTTCAAAAAAATCAACTATTGAATAGTGTCAAAATTGACATAAAATAGTTTTTAAAACAAATATTATATTATTAATTGTTATTTTATTCCTAAAAATCTAAGGTTCGGACAAATTACTTATATAAGGTTATATATATTAATAAAACACAACTTGGGGGGTCGCTTGGATGTATATTAAAAGTTTATTAACTATATAATACAAAAATAAAAAGTGACATGGTAAATGTCAATCTAATTAACTACGAGTTAAAACTAAAAGATAGGGTTAATATAGGAACCTAAACTTGTCTAAATTCTATTGTATGAGAGGATTTAGACCCATCCGTACCTTAGCTTCTAAATAAATCAATTTGGAGCTATTTAAAACCGAATTTTACTTTATAATAAAATAATAGTTTTAGTTATTCCAAAGGTACCCCTCTCCACCCTTATAAAAGGGCACCTCCTCCCTCTCTTCCTCACACCACTTTGAGCCTTCAAGCTCGGCCAAAACCTGCCAATTTCTCCTCTCCACATCCATAGAAACATCCTAGAGGTTCTGGTATTCTTAAAAGACCTATTTTAGTGCCCTAAAAGGAGGTCTCAAAGAATCACTTCAAAGAAGAGGTAATGTCCGTTACCGATTCTTTCATCTTTATTTCTTCTTCCACTTCTTCTTATTTAGTTGTTGCATTATAAAGTAATAACATAAGTATCACTCATATACTGATATGTTATTATGAGTATGAAACAACCCTATTTCACCATCTATCCATCCTACGGAAAAAGAAATCACTGCGCGTGCGTACATACAGAATACCGTCTCCACGCCATGGTGTAATCTATTTTCCACCACCACCTTACGTGGATGGGTATAATGGTGTAAATAATGACTATATATTACTATTATAAAGTGATATTTATTCTTAAATAGTATACATACACTTCAATACAATTACACGATCATGAGAATGATATCATCGCTCGTGCGTACGTACGGACTATCGTCTCCACGACGCGATGAGATTCATTCTCCACGTTAACCATTCATGAATGATTATAAAGTATATATAATAAGTAATAATGAAATATATGACATAATAATGATTCTGGATTTATTTTTATATATATTTATGTCGTCTACTTAATGCCATTCAACTCAATAAGGAAAAGAAAACAGCGTTCATGCGTACGAACGGTCTACCGTCTCCATGAACGGTGTATTTATTTCCATTTACTGATCTATTATATATATATATATTATGAATATATATTATATATAAATCGTGTTTTATAATATTGAATTAATTAATCATGATCTAAGTAATCATATGAATAATTACAAGTCAAAACACTGATGACAAATGAAACGATTTTACCCAAAACGCTCTTTAACATGGAATTTACAAAAGAATGGGTAATATAAAGCCATAAGTGAACAATATATGATATCATAAAAATAAGTATGATTCTGTAATAAGTCAATAACATTATTTAAATCATTATACAGGAGGTTCGGACACGTACAAATCATATCGGACCTAAGGTAAGGGAGATATCCCAATCTCATTTTTATCCGAGATTGTTTATACTTTGGAATTTACTTGGGTGTATTTTATCATCCACATCCAAGTTTCCTCAATATGTAATATTATTTCCATCCACCTACAATTGTTTAAATCCAATTTTACCCTTCGGTGAGTTTTTAGTAAAAGATATGAAAGGAATCTTTTTTCGTTTTTCGTACGAGGTACTTTTTGACTTTTCCGACAAAAGTACGAGAAGAATGTTTTTTTAACTTATACAACATGAATGGATTTCTAAAACATTATTTCCAGGAAGATTCCTTTACATGTTTTCAAGTTTATTTTTAATCAAATTCTTTTAGTTTAAAATTGTATGACATGTTAAGAAAGGAAAAATGTTTTTGAAGTAGAAAGGATATTTTCCTCAAGAATAGAGTTCAAGTGTTTTATCAAAATTATTTTCCATATAAGATAATAAAGGGTTCTTTTTTTATCCCTATTATTAAATTGATTTGATTATGTTGTGATGGAATTATTTTTATGAATTCCTTTATCTTATATGAATTGTTGTTTAAGAATCCCATTTTTATTACATGGGTTATGTAACGCCCCGACCCCAGCTACCCAGAGTCGGTGCATTATTACATAACATTGGCACGATCACAAGAAAGATCAAATCCCGAAAGACCGATTAGTTTAGTAGCCTTGGAAACACTAGATATATTCATATGTTTTACATTACATCATAAAATCAAAAACTACTACAACAACATAATGTTTCCACAGTCCACACTACAATCCCCTCATAATATCCCTGCAGGTCATTCATAACTTACATCTTCACTTCCTGGGAAAAATAAAACATACAAAAGGGGTGAGCTCAAATGCCCAGTAAGGATAACAATATAGCGGAAACTTTCATCAATAAGAATAAACATTTAAGGCAATGTATAACTAAAACAAAAGCCTTTTAAACATGAACTTTCAACATGGTATGGCATAAATAAAATGAAATAATGCCATTTACTTATTCACATGGATATTCCACTAATCGAATAATCACATGCAAAAATAAATAACCACTTTCATAATGTTGGAATGCATAATGCCAGACTATCATAACCACATAGCCAAGGCCTCGTGCCAAGACTACAAATAAGATTTTGTCAAGGCCTTGTGCCAAGACACTAGTTTGTCTCATGAGACCTACCGATGCATCGAGGAGCTATAGCGGGCTCCACCCGTCACTTATTAAGTCCAATGCATTCCCATATGAAAAGGTTTAAACATAACATAAACATTCGTATTAAAACTAGCATACGAAATGTCAATAATTTCACCATAAACTATGAATGGTATAAAAATAGCACATCCACAGTCAAACATATCACAAAACCTTAAATACAATATAGAATTTTTGTATCATAATAAATCAACTTCAAATAATCTTAAAATCCATCAAAGGATGTTGACATAGATGAAATCAAAATTCTTTTTAAAGAAGTATCTCCTTTTATTTTGAAATCATTTAAGATCCATATAAAATAAAACATTCTCTTTGAAAATATTCTTATAAGCTTGTAAGGAAAGCTTTGAAGATTTTATAACGGCGTAAAATAACCGCACCCGCCGTATAAGTTAAAAAAAACATTCTTACCTCAATTCTGTCGAAAAGGTTAAAAAGGACCTTGTTTTGAATACGACGGAAAGATTCCTTTATAAACCTCTTATAAAAAGTCAAACAAGGGTATAAATGACTTTAACCCATATTCTTGTAAATAGTAAAAATGTTTTGAAATACATTTTTAAGAAACATGGATGTGGATGATAAAGATATCCCAATAGATTATTACGTATAAACAACCTCGGATAATGAAGAGATTGTGAAATAACCCTTACCTTGTACTTTTCCTTGGTTGGGGTAGGTTAACCTCCTGTATAATGGTGAAATAATTGTTATTAAATTATACAAGAATCATATATATTAATATGATATCATATATGATCTTTTAACATTGATTTATTAATAATATCTTAGAATTATCATCGTTTCGGGTGTTAACTTACTCATTTTCTTTTATATGTTTTGTTACATAAGCCATGTTTGTTGTATCTTATTCATATCCATAATGATATCAAGTCCTTAAAAATCATTTTTAAATCATAAAATGATAATTATACTTGAATGGATACGATGGAGAATGAATCTCATCGCGTTCGTGGAGACGGTAGTCCGTACGTACGCACGAGCGACAATATCATTCTTTTGATATTAAAATAATATATAAATGAATGGTATATAATATATACAGAATCATTAACATGTTATATTTATTATTTACATGAGTTACACATCATTATTATACCCATCCAAATAATATTATATTGAATAACAATTACACCACGACGTGGAGACGGTAAGCCGTACGTACGCACGTATGGTGACATGTTATTCAAAGGGTGGATAGAATACTGAATATGGTTGTACCATACTTATAATAACATCACAGTATATGTGAGATACTGGAGTTATTATTTTAGAATGGTAAGAACAAAGGAAGAAGAAGTGGAAGAAGAAATGAACTTAGAAAAGGGTGGTGAAATCATTACCTCTTCTTCGGGTTCTTCCTTTTGATTTGATCAAAAGGGCTCTTTAGGTTGGCTTTCTGATCAAACTAAGGTCTCTAGGTTGTAGTGAGGGATGTTGGGAGATTAGTTGGGCAGAGTTTGGCCGAACCAAAAGGCTTTGAAGGTGTGAAGAAATGAGAAGGAGGAGTGCCCTTTTATAAGAGGGGTGAGGGGCACCTTTGGAAAAGCTAGAAATATTAATTTATAATAAATTCATATTCGGTTTCTAATGGCTCCAAAGTTGACTATTCAAAGGTTAAGGTGGGGATAGGTCGAAAACCACTCAACAAATAGAATTTAGACAGGTTTGGGTACTTATATTAACCTTATCTTTAAGTATTAACTCTAAGTTAATTAGTTTCACTTTTACAATGTCTCTTTGTATTTTTATATAATATGGTTAATAAACTTACTATATACATCCAAGCGACCCCCAAGTGGTCCATTAATGATTAACCTATCATAATATAAGTCTCTTGGCCGAACCGTAGATTTTTAGGAATTTAATATCAATTAATAATATAATATTTGTTTTAAGAACTCTTTTATGTCAATTTTGACACTATTCAATAGTTGATTTTTGTGAAACTCATAACAGATTGATTACTTCGAACAAAGTCAATTAAATCAATCCTAATATATCATATTATCCTAGAAAATTAGTTTAATTCATTAAAAGTTTCATATTATATTTATTTGGGTATTTATAATATCAATTATGTTAATTTTTTACTATTTTAGTAATTACTGCATCATCATTGTGTCATAAATAAAATAAATTATTTAATGTCTAAAAATTATAAATAAAATATCATTATGTAGTAAATCTTTTTATCTTTCTAATGAATATTTATAATCGAAAATCCAACATGTATAACCCTATGTAAAAATTGTTCTTATAAAAGATGTAAGCTTATGCCATTTTTATTTTTATTTTAACTTTATTAATATAATGTGTCCCTACCACATACAAGTGGCTCCAAGGGGTCCCCAAATTGACCCAAGGATGCCCATGGTCGGGTATGTGTCCACCAATAAGGTTAGGACACGTTTTAGGGTAATTTGGTATTATTATAATATTATTTTTTAACCCTTATTTACCGAATTTACCCTTTAACCATGGTAAATAAAATATTTACCGCAGTAATTATTCAAAATGTCTAAAAATAAAAGTTACCTATTTACACAATTTGAAAATCCTGATTCCAAATATGGAATCCATTTTCCTAAATTCAAAACACAGAAGTGGCAGAAATTAATTTAAAATTAAATCCCGTTGTCAAAACAAAAAGCGTGTTTTTAAGAGATAATAACTATCAAAAGATTGACACTTGTTTATGTTCGGTTTAATTATAAAATTATGTCCAATGATAAACATTAAATTGAATGGTAAAAATATATTCTAAATATACTTTAAAACCACTCAAATTAATAATTTATCACTATTAATTATTTTGATTAAAAAGGTTGTTTTTAATTAAAATTTAGTAATTTTCACTATTCATCAAAATATAAAAGTTATCCGAAAAGTACCAAAATTTCACCCTAGGATAATTTCGATATTCCGAATCCAAAAATGAAGTCCATTTTGAAATATAAAATATATATGATTTCAAAAAGTAGGTATTACTATTTACAACGGCTAGTTTAATTAGTTGTGGTGTGTGTTAGAACTCGAGGTTGCGTACAACACACGCTATCGCATTATTCAAAGGGAAACGTACCGTAGAAGCTTGGGGTGTTATATTCTCCCCTCCTTCAAATAATTGCGTCCTCGCAATTTCTAGGGTATTACTGCATAAAAAGACTCGGGTGGTTCTTCATCATAAGTTCCTCGGGTTCCCACGTTGCCTCTTCCATCTTATGATTTCTCCACAAAACTTTTACCAGACGCGTCGTCCGGTTTCTCAGCACTTGTTCTCTCGTATCAAGAATCTTGATGGGCTCTTCGCAATAAGACAGATCGGGTTCCAGTTCTAAATCTTCATAGGTGAGTACATGCGTTGGGTCAGGCATGTATTTCCTCAACAGAGATACGTGGAACACATCGTGAACTTTGGAGAGACTTGGCGGCATTGCCAATCGGTAAGCTACAGCCCCAATTCGTTCTAGAATTTCGAAAGGTCCGATGTACCTGGGACTCAATTTACCTTTCTTACCAAAACGTATGACTCCCTTCCATGGAGATACCTTCAGGAAAACATGATCACCGACTTGAAATTCCAAATCCTTCCTTCGATTATCGGCATAGCCCTTCTGCCTACTTTGAGCTGCTTTGATGTGATTTTGGATTACCTTCACCTTTTCCACCGTTTCCTCCACCAGTTCTGGGCCTACAAGTTTTCTTTCACCAACATCATCCCAACAGGTTGGTGTACGACATCTCTTTCCGTATAATGCTTCATATGGTGCCATTTGTATACTCGAATGGAAGCTATTGTTATAGGAAAATTCTACCAGTGGTAAATATTGATCCCACATACCCTGAAAGTCAAGTGAGCAAGATCTCAACATGTCTTCTAAGGTTTGAATAGTCCGTTCTGATTGTCCGTCTGTCTGAGGGTGGTAAGCAGTGCTCAAATGAAGTTCAGTATCCAGGGATTTCTGAAGACTTTTCCAAAATCTTGAAGTAAAACGGGGGTCACGATCAGAAACAATCGATAGGGGTACTCCATGAAGTCTCACAACTTCATTAATATATAGTCTTGCTAGACGTTCTAGGGGTAGATCTTCTCTTATAGCAAGAAAATGTGCTGACTTGGTAAGACGATCAACAATCACCCATATTGCATCGTTCCTTCTAGGAGTCTTTGGTAGCCCCATGACAAAGTCCATGGTAATATTGTCCCATTTCCACTCCGGTATGGGAAGAGGTTGCATGACTCCTCCAGGATGTTGCCTTCCAGCTTTCACGTGTTGACAAACCATACATCTTGATACAAAATCAGCAATCTCCCTCTTCATGTTGTCCCACCAAAAATGTTCCTTCAAATCTCTATACATTTTGGTGCTCCCAGGGTGTATAGAGAAATTGGAACTATGAGCATCATCCAGCAATTCCCTTTTTAGATCAGGTATATTGGGAACACAAAGTCTCTTCCCGAATTTCAAAATTCCATCTTCATACACAAAGTCTCTCAATCTCCCATCATTCACAACTTTAATCTTCTTTTGGAATTCTTCATCATCGGTCTGAGAACTCTTAATCCTTTCTAGTAAAGATGGTTTGGCAACCATTTGAAAAAGCATTGATGTTTCACCTTCCCTGGTTATTCCCATGTCCATCTTCACTAGCTCCATGAAAATTGGATCCCTTTCAATTCTCATATTGTTCAAAACTCCATGGTCTTTTCTACTCAAATCATCTGCCACCTTGTTTGCCTTCCCTGGGTGGTAGTGTATCGTACAATCATAATCCTTGAGTAATTCAAGCCATCTCCTTTGCCTCATGTTGAGTTCTTTTTGTGAGAAAATATACTTCAAACTCTTGTGATCAGTATAAATCTCACATTTTTCACCATAGAGGTAGTGCCTCCATATTTTCAAAGCAAAGATCACTGCTGCTAACTCGAGATCATGAGTAGGATAGTTTTGTTCATGAATTTTCAACTGTCGTGATGCATAGGCAATAACTCTATCATTCTGCATAAGGACACAGCCAAGTCCTTTCTTCGATGCATCACTATAAATAACGAACCCATCATTCCCCGATGGTAGAGTCAATATAGGAGCATTGACTAATCTTCTTTTCAGTTCTTCGAAACATTCTTCACACTCTTTTGTCCAAACAAATTTAACCCCTTTACGTGTGAGCTTCGTTAATGGGTTAGCCAATCGGGCAAAATTCTGGACGAAACGTCGATAATAACCTGCCAAACCAATAAAACTACGTACCTCAGTTATACTCGTAGGTGCTGGCCATTCTTGGATTGCCTTGGTCTTAGAAGGATCAATAGAGATTCCATCTTTAGAGACAATATGGCCAAGAAAAGAAATCTCCTGAAGCCAGAATTCACACTTGCTAAACTTCCCATATAATTCATGCCTCCTCAGAGTCTTCAAGATAATGCGCAAGTGATTTTCATGATCTTCGTAGGTTTTGGAGTATACCAAGATATCATCAATAAATACCACCACAAATTCATCGAGATACTCCTTGAAGACTCTATTCATCAGATCCATGAATACAGAGGGTGAATTAGTCAATCCAAACGGCATTACAGTAAACTCGTAATGCCCGTACCTGGTTCGAAATGCTGTCTTCGGAATGTCTTCCTTCTTCACACACAAATGATGGTATCCAGATCGAAGGTCAATCTTTGAAAAGTATTGAGCTCCATGCAGTTGGTCAAATAAATCATCAATACGAGGTAGGGGATACTTGTTCTTTATCGTTATAGCATTGATCTCCCTGTAGTCGATACATAACCTCATAGATCCATCTTTCTTTTTAACAAAAAGAACAGGGGCTCCCCATGGAGAAACACTAGGGCGAATAAATCCCTTATTACTCAATTCCTCTAGTTGTTTCTTTAGTTCGACTAATTCTACAGTGGCCATTCTATAAGGGGTCTTCGATATAGGCCTTGATCCAGGAATCAAATCAATAGAAAACTCAACTTCTCGTTCTGGAGGATGTCCAGGTAAATATTCCGGAAATACATCTACAAATTCTTTCACAACAGGTACATCCTCTATTTGAACATTCCTTTCCTCACCGACAGTTATTTCATTCTCTTCCTCCCCAATAATTGAATTAAGTTGAGCTACTGGGGGTGGATCTAAATAAGAATTAGGTGGTGACGATTCTGCTCTAAAAATAAGGTGCTCCTTATCATTATCATCAAGAATCGTAACCTCTTTCTTCTTACAATAAATCTTCGCATCATAGTCCGAAAGCCAGTCCATACCGAGGATTATATCAAACTCAATCATAGGTATGACGATGAAATTAGCAGATAAAGAAAATTTATGTGCTCTAATGGGGACTGATTCACAAAACTTTGTTGCAACGATACTTCCCTTAGGAGTTTTAACTGACAACTCCCTTATTAAATCAAATTGGAAATATCTAATTTTCTTAGCAAACTGGGAAGATATGAAACAATGCGATGATCCAGAATCAAATAATGCATTTGCTAAACTTGAGGAAACCATTAAATTACCTGCCACCACGTCTTTCGGAGCTTCTACCTCAGCAGTAGTGATAGCATAAGCCTGGCCTTGATCCCTTGGCCTTTTCTGAGGTAAGTTCTCCTGACGCTTAGGACATGCATTTGCATAATGCCCCATCTCCCTGCAATTGTAGCACTGAACGTTGGTAGCTTCCTTCTTCCCCTTGCAATCATGAGCTTGGTGGCCTTTTTCACCACACTTGTAACAGACTCCCATTCCCTTCAAGCAAGTACCAGGATGTTTCTTCCCGCATTTACCACAAGATAGATATTCAACCTTTCCCTTCTTCCCCTTATTTCCATTCCCAGATTGATCAGCAGGTCTCTTCTTCTCTTGCTTTGCTTTAAAGTCATATGACTTAGAGAATTCCTTTTCGGTCTTTATAGAACATGAGACAATGTCTTCGTACGATGAAAAGGATTGTGAGACTAATGCTCGACGGAGAAATTGTTTCAACCCATCAAAGAAACGATCAATCTTACTTCTTGGGTTGCGAATATAATCTCCAGCATACCTCGCTAACCTTGTAAAGTTAGCCTCATACTTTGTGACATTCTCATCCTCCTTTTGTCTCAGACTCAGAAATTGTCTTTCCATATCCGCTCGATGGTCGCGAGGGAAGTATTTTTCTAAAAACAGATCTTTGAATTCCCTCCATTCCATATTTGATACTTCATCATCTTCCTTCGTATTTTGAATCAATGACCACCATTGATCAGCATCTCCAGTGAGGCGGTAAACTGCCATGATAACTTTTTCCCTTTCACTACTCCCCAAAGCCTAAAATATTTTCTCTAGGGAAAATATCCATTGCTCAGCTACTAAGGGATTTGTACTCCCATTGAACGTTGGTGGTTGTTGTCTCATGAATCGATCTAACATTGATCCTCCACGCTGCGGATCAGGGTGCTCCATACGGGTAAGGTTATTATTCATAACCTGAGTAAGTTGTCCCAGTACGGTGATTAGCTGATCAGCACCAGTTGCATCACCAGCCCCACTATAATTATCTTGAGCAGGAGGGCAATCCCTACATGGAGTGCGTGCATTGATACGGTTTCCATTTCTTCCACTAGGCGCCATTTCTAAACAATGGCATAAACTAGATCAGTTTATGAATCAAAATACATAATCACATACTTATAAAACACTTAACATAAATTGAACTATTTATGGATATAATCCATAATCATAAAAATGTTTTCTTTGAGAAAGTATATACTCATAAACCCTTCATAATGATTTGTAAAGAAAGTGAGAGTTATCCTAAGCATATCCCCCGGGAGTGTCGTAACCAAGAGTGCAGCAAGGCCCGTTGTCGTGCACCAGTTCCCGTTCGAGTCTAGCTCAAAGCGGTGTTTTCGGGTTTTACCCCTAGGTACATCTGTGCCAGAGCCGCCTCTACCTGCTCGTATCCAGACAGGGATGTATTGCTCGGAAAACTCACAAAGTCTCTACAATACCAAAATTCTAGGAAGTTCTTCTATACTAATCTTCAAAGTTCATCTTAGGTCTACGTGCTCTAATCAGAGTTTATCTAAATCTAGTTTCCAAGGTTTGTACTAAACTTCCTCTGATACCAACTATAACGCCCCGACCCCAGCTACCCAGAGTCGGTGCATTACTTCGTAACATTGGCATGATCACAAGAAAGATCAAATCCCGAAAGACCGATTAGTTTAGTAGCCTTGGAAACACTAGATATATTCATAAGTTTTACATTACATCATAAAATCAAAAACTACTACAACAACATAATGTTTCCACAGTCCACACTACAATCCCCTCATAATAGCCCTGCAGGTCATTCATAACTTACATGTTCACTTCCTGGGAAAAATAAAACATACAAAAGGGGTGAGCTCAAATGCCCAGTAAGGATAACAATATAGCGGAAAATTTCATCAATAAGAATAAACATTTAAGGCAATGTATAACTAAAACAAAAGCCTTTTAAACATGAACTTTCAACATGGTATGGCATAAATAAAATGAAATAATGCCATTTACTTATTCACATGGATATTCCACTAATCGAATAATCACATGCAAAAATAAATAACCACTTTCATAATGTTGGAATGCATAATGCCAGACTATCATAACCACATAGCCAAGGCCTCGTGCCAAGACTACAAATAAGATTTTGTCAAGGCCTTGTGCCAAGACACTAGTTTGTCTCATGAGACCTACCGATGCATCGAGGAGCTATAGCGGGCTCCACCCGTCACTTATTAAGTCCAATGCATTCCCATATGAAAAGGTTTAAACATAACATAAACATTCATATTAAAACTAGCATACGAAATGTCAATAATTTCACCATAAACTATGAATGGTATAAAAATAGCACATCCACAGTCAAACATATCACAAAACCTTCAATACAATATAGAAGTTTTGTATCATAATAAATCAACTTCAAATAATCTTAAAATCCATCAAAGGATGTTGACATAGATGAAATCAAAATTCTTTTTAAAGAAGTATCTCCTTTTATTTTGAAATCATTTAAGATCCATATAAAATAAAACATTTTCTTTGAAAATATTCTTATATGCTTGTAAGGAAAGCTTTGAAGATTTTATAACGGCGTAAAATAACCGCACCCGCCGTATAAGTTAAAAAAAACATTCTTACCTCAATTCTGTCGAAAAGGTTAAAAAGGACCTTGTTTTGAATACAACGGAAAGATTCCTTTATAAACCTCTTATAAAAAGTCAAACAAGGGTATAAATGACTTTAACCCATATTCTTGTAAATAGTAAAAATGTTTTGAAATACATTTTTAAGAAACATGGATGTGGATGATAAAGATATCCCAGTAGATTATTACGTATAAACAACCTCGGATAATGAAGAGATTGTGAAATAACCCTTACCTTGTACTTTTCCTTGGTTGGGGTAGGTTAACCTCCTGTATAATGGTGAAATAATTGTTATTAAATTATACAAGAATCATATATATTAATATGATATCATATATGATCTTTTAACATTGATTTATTAATAATATCTTAGAATTATCATCGTTTCGGGTGTTAACTTACTCATTTTCTTTTATATGTTTTGTTAAATAAGCCATGTTTGTTGTATCTTATTCATATCCAGAATGATATCAAGTCCTTAAACATCATTTTTAAATCATAAAATGATAATTATACTTGAATAGATACGATGGAGAATGAATCTCATCGCGTTCGTGGAGACGGTAGTCCGTACGTACGCACGAGCGACAATATCATTCTTTTGATATTAAAATAATATATAAATGAATGGTATATCATATATACAGAATCATTAACATGTTATATTTATTATTTACATGAGTTACACATCATTATTATACCCATCCAAATAATATTATATTGAATAACAATTACACCACGACGTGGAGACGGTAAGCCGTACGTACGCACGTATGGTGACATGTTATTCAAAGGGTGGATAGAATACTGAATATGGTTGTACCATACTTATAATAACATCACAGTATATGTGAGATACTGGAGTTATTATTTTAGAATGGTAAGAACAAAGGAAGAAGAAGTGGAAGAAGAAATGAACTTAGAAAAGGGTGGTGAAATCATTACCTCTTCTTCGGGTTCTTCCTTTTGATTTCATCAAAAGGGCTCTTTAGGTTGGCTTTCTGATCAAACTAAGGCCTCTAGGTTGTAGTGAGGGATTTTGGGAGATTAGTTGGGCAGAGTTTGGCCGAACCAAAAGGCTTTGAAGGTGTGAAGAAATGAGAAGGAGGAGTGCCCTTTTATAAGAGGGGTGAGGGGCACCTTTGGAAAAGCTAGAAATATTAATTTATAATAAATTCAAATTCGGTTTCTAATGGCTCCAAAGTTGACTATTCAAAGGTTAAGGTGGGGATAGGTCGAAAACCACTCAACCAATAGAATTTAGACAGGTTTGGGTACTTATATTAACCTTATCTTTAAGTATTAACTCTAAGTTAATTAGTTTCACTTTTACAATGTCTCTTTGTATTTTTATATAATATGGTTAATAAACTTACTATATACATCCAAGAGACCCCCAAGTGGTCCATTAATGATTAACCTATCATAATATAAGTCTCTTGGCAGAACCTTAGATTTTTAGGAATTTAATATCAATTAATAATATAATATTTGTTTTAAGAACTCTTTTATGTCAATTTTGACACTATTCAATAGTTGATTTTTGTGAAACTCATAACAGATTGATTACTTCGAACAAAGTCAATTAAATCAATCCAAATATATCATATTATCCTAGAAAATTAGTTTAATTCATTAAAAGTTTCATATTATATTTATTTGGGTATTTATAATATCAATTATGTTAATTTTTTACTATTTTAGTAATTACTGCATCATCATTGTGTCATAAATAAAATAAATTATTTAATGTCTAAAAATTATAAATAAAATATCATTATGTAGGAAATCTTTTTATCTTTCTAATGAATATTTATAATCGAAAATCCAACATGTATAACCCTATGTAAAAATTGTTCTTATAAAAGATGTAAGCTTATGCCATTTTTATTTTTATTTTAACTTTATTAATATAATGTGTCCCTACCACATACAAGTGGCTCCAAGGGGTCCCCAAATTGACCCAAGGATGCCCATGGTCGGGTATGTGTCCACCAATAAGGTTAGGACACGTTTTAGGGTAATTTTGTATTATTATAATATTATTTTTTAACCCTTATTTACCGAATTTACCCTTTAACCATGGTAAATAAAATATTTACCGCAGTAATTATTCAAAATGTCTAAAAATAAAAGTTACCTATTTACACAATTTGAACATCCTGATTCCAAATATGGAATCCATTTTCCTAAATTCAAAACACAGAAGTGGCAGAAATTAATTTAAAATTAAATCCCGCTGTCAAAACAAAAAGCGTGTTTTTAAGAGATAATAACTATCAAAAGATTGACACTTGTTTATGTTCGGTTTAATTATAAAATTATGTCCAATGATAAAAATTAAATTGAATGGTAAAAATATATTCTAAATATACTTTAAAACCACTCAAATTAATAATTTATCACTATTAATTATTTTGATTAAAAAGGTTGTTTTTAATTAAAATTTAGTAATTTTCACTATTCATCAAAATATAAAAGTTATCCGAAAAGTACCAAAATTTCACCCTAGGATAATTTCGATATTCCGAATCCAAAAATGAAGTCCATTTTGAAATATAAAATATATATGATTTCAAAAAGTAGGTATTACTATTTACAACGGCTAGTTTAATTAGTTGTGGTGTGTGTTAGAACTCGAGGTTGCGTACAACACACGCTATCGCATTATTCAAAGGGAAACGTACCATAGAAGATTGGGGTGTTATAGGTTATGCAATGATGTATGATTTAAGATTTTGTGGCACACATAAGAATGGTTTCATTAAGGGATGGGTGGGACCTATATCTACCTCCAATGCATTGAGTAAAGATTTTATATCTCATGAGATAGACATGGATGGAATGGTAGGTTATACCAGTTCAGTGAAACAGGACTGAAACGAGGGTGACTCGGTTCAAAAATGGACTTTGTCCACTAAGATAGTCTTGGCAATGAGTCTTGAATAATAAGATATGATTCTCTATGATTATGGGTGTATGCCACATAGTTTCATGTTTTAAGATATGATTATTGGGATATCATTTCACTGCTATGATTTATCCCATGTTATGAAATTATGCACTCTTTTGC
This sequence comes from Viscum album, assembly GCA_963277665.1. Lineage (NCBI taxonomy): Eukaryota > Viridiplantae > Streptophyta > Magnoliopsida > Santalales > Viscaceae > Viscum > Viscum album. The sequence continues at coordinate 1,630,754,781 of OY728130.1, forward strand.
AGGTTAAGATTTCCAAAATGTTATGTTCTTATGAAAATGATGTGATTGATATTTCTTTTGTTTACCCTTACTGAGCATTTGAGCTCACCCTTTTATGTTTTCTTTTCCCCATGATATAAATAATGGTTTTAGGAAAAAAAAAGGAAGATCTTCATGGGATATTTTTAAGATCTTTCACCACGATTAGAAGATTATATTCCGAGTTTCCAAAGACACTAAACTATTACAATCCTTGTGTGTGTGTTTTTGTTATGTACTATGTATTCCGAAAAAGTAATTTAATTTCCATGTATGTCAAGATTAGGGTCTCTACATGAGATACCACGGAAAATGTGCAGATCATCCATGAGTGGATGAATACTGCACAAAGAAGGCATAAGTCTTATGCCAGTAGGAGACATAGACCTCTGGAGTTCGAGGATTGTGACCACATCTTTCTATGGGTCACACCCCGGTGAGGGTTGCAGAGATTTATCCGGGGCGTCAAGTTATCTCCGAGGTTCATCAGACCCTTTCAGGTCCTCAGTAGAGTTGGCGAGGTGGCTTACCTCCTAGCACTTACCCCTCAGTTGCACCGGGTGCTCGACGTCTTCCATGTATCCTAGCTAGGGAAATACATATACGACCCATCACACGTCATCGACCATGGAGAGCTGGACATCAATGATGGTGCGACGTTTACACAGGTTCTAGTAAAGATTGAGGATCAATAGGAAGGGGTCCGTTGTGGGCGGTCTATACCTTTAGTGGGTGTACGCTGGCATCATGGGAACCTCGAAGAGAGTACATTGGAGCGGGATGCTCAGATTTGTGCCCAGTACCCCTACTTGTTTTCCTATTTTTTGTGATTTGGATTTTAGGGATGTAAAGAACTGATGTGGGGAGAATTTAAATACCCAAACATTTCCATGTAAATTGATTTTTAATTATATGGGAATTTTACAAGACCGTGAAAAATAATGGCGCATGATTCTGAGGCTGGATGTGCTCGGAAAGAAGTTCTGAAAATTTTTTATGTACTTTCAGTAATAGTGAACGTTGGTTTTTGTATCTTTTGAAATGGTGATCAAAATTGAAATCCAACGACATTGTTGAACTCATAGTTCTGAAATTCTCTTAAGGATACCTTCGCCTCGACTGCAGTAGGTCGAGGGTGGAAGTTATTTTTTCACTTTTTCATGGGAGGAGAAAAAAAAAAATTTAACATTTTTATTTTTCTTTTGAAACCCCTCCTTTTGAGTTGTGGGGGTGGGGACCACCCGAACCCCTCTTAATGGGGGGAAAATATCTCAACTCCCCAATTAATTAAATGTCTCAACGTAAATTAAATTTTAGAGTTATTAATTTATATTTATGTTGGATTCGCACTTTATTGTTGAAGAAATCATTAGAAAAGGAGAGTAGTTGTAGGGGAGAGATTTTGGAGGATTATTCTCCCCAATGAAGGGAACCTCCCAGCGAAGATCATTTTCCAATGAAGAACGTGCCATATTCTCCAATGAAGAATGTGCCATCTACAACGAGGGGCATATTCAACGATGAAGAACTGACGTTTGTCCTTCTATCCTCATCGACATCAAAAAACCTTCGAGGTAGGGTTTGTTGTTTTCAATACCCCCTTACCCATTCTTGACGTTCTTCATGATTCAAGTCTTTTTGAGCCTCTTGCTACCGCCCTAACGTAGAGGGTGAGGGCCAAATGAACATGAACAAAACTCTCCTCAATCCTTTGAGGTTTTTGATGTGTTATTTACGATGGAAAAGGGAGGAGACATGTTCCAGTGATTGGCACCAGTGGGACTCGGGAGCAGCGTCTGGCACCACGGCCGGCCGCAAAGATGATGGCGGCGCAATCGAGCCACCAGAGAAGAGCCAGGGATATTCGACCGAGATGGAGGTCGACCCTCCGACCAGCCACACAAAGGGTATGGGGGCGCACACTTTCTCTGCCCGGCGGGGAACATCCGCGACCTTGTGTGATGTTGGTGAAGGGAGGGCTGCTGGCTGAGCCAGCTGCCGGTGGTGGCACAGTGCACGGCTACGCCATGCAGAGGAAGATGCTGGTCATCTGGCCAGCCACCGCGGGCTGCCCAGTGGGCCTACCCGCACCGATGGGATGGGTCGGTCTAACCGGGTCGGACCGGACCCAGACCTACTTTGACCCTTTTCTCCCTTTCGGCCATATCTTGAGGTATGAGCATTTGTTTGATGAACCGTCTGTGGAACCAAAAAACATGGAACGGGCCAGTCGTTTTTTGTATACCCCAGTAGAGTTTTGGATAAAGTTGGGTTATGACCAAATTGGATCGAACACTAATGCTACCAGGCCCTCATGACTAAAAGTCCAATAATATATAGATCAGGTGTCCGATTGACACAACATCTATTAAATTGTGACCCGTATTATGTGGCGGTCCTATGGGATACATCTTCACAGTACTTCATTGAAGTTGGAGTATCGACATGTGGATTGAGGAGTGGTACCTCCCAGAATCAAGTGATCTTAGTGAAGGAACCCTGTAGCTGGCTGTAACATGAGAAAGGGATCCTATGTGGGTTTGTGATTTGGGATCCTTTGTGTGTCTATGTTCAAGAGTATCACTTGGATCTGCTCTAGGAATCAAAGAGGGACTACTCTAGCATCCTATGTGGGTCTACTTTACAAGGATCCTATGTGGGTATGATGTTGTACTAGGATCCTATGAGGGTCTGATGATTTAGGGTCCTATGTGGGTCTGATGATTTAGGATCCTACGTGGGATTGCCTCTTAACAAAAAAATATGATTCAGTAGTTACATCCAATCATCTTTACTACCATACCAAAGTCATACTGGTGTGAGATGAGTCTTTACCTTTGTGGTAATCTTCTTTGTTGCATACCTTTGTCGTACATACCTTCATGGTGATACCTTTGTGGTATTCTTCTGTGTGGCATACCTTTGTGTTACATACCTTTGTGGTAATACCTTTGTGGTATTCTTATATTTGGTGTTACCATTGTGGTACTTACCTTTGTGACATTACCTTTGTAGTATTTCTTCCTTCGTGGAACAATTGTGCATTGAGCTAATGAGTTGGGCCTTGTGTTTCTTCCTGAATGATATGGGTATACTTGATAACTTAGGTATATGTATATGCATATACCTTAGTAGGGTTGTCAGATGTTTTCATGTTTTTTGGTTTATACTTTGTGGGTTTTGTGATACCTTTGAGGGACTTGAGTTCCCCACTGAGTATCGTTATACTCACCCCTCCATGGGAAACGCCCGCACCTTGTTGTGTTTGGTGCAGACGATGGAGTTCACTGACTGATGATGAGAGTACCAGGACAAGAGGTATCTCAGAGGTGGACATTGGACGAGGTATACCGCAGAGACAATTGTTTGGGAGCTGTACCTACCCTTCAGGTAGGTTCCATTGCAGGTGTTCACAGGAGCTGTTTCAGTTTACTTGTACTTCCCAAATTTACATGTACTTTTCCGTTTTCTTGACATTATAGTCGGGCTTGTATTATATCCCCTTTTTTTATTCTGTACACACTCTTTTTACTATTGTCTACCTGTGTTCGTATCTTTATGTGTGCTTAGTTGTGCGTGTTTACAAGTTATAAAGGCAATCCCTTCCCATTTTTAGGGAATATGCCTTTTGGTGCTAGTCTCCAGCCCCTAGGCTCCGGAAAGAGGGCTTGGGGTAGTCACAGCATGGGCCTCAGGGGAAGGGTCATGAAAACTTGAGATACTTTTCTCAATAAGAGTGCCAAAATGAATTACAATACTGAAACCCCTTCTAATATCTGTTTTGAAATTCTATCATCATTGTTTTTTTCACCTTCATCTTCATCAGATGATGCCAAAAAATCATTTGATGTCATACAAGGGCCAATACATTGTGAGATGAAATGGAACACTATGTTGATAACACCTTATTATAGTGAACATAATGATTATCCTACTCATGAAGGATCTATCCTGGGGAACATAGTTTTCAAGAATGATTGTGTGGCTCTAAATTGTAAATTTTTTATAATTATTTTTCATTTAATCTAAAAATTAATATAGAATTATTTCTTCAATGATATCAAATGTCCTAAAGCCTATTCATTCATATTTTTGATATTGTTAAAGAACATGCTCACTACTATCAACAATGGAGAGATGGTTTTGGTATGCATGAATTATCAACTCTGTAGAAATTAACAGCCGTGTTTCAAATGTCTTCATATGGTGTCATGACCGATGCTGCTGAAGAATGAGTTAAAATCAATGGGTCTACAACAATTGAATTTTTAATGAGATTTTTACCTACTATTATTGTGATTTTAATAGAATGATACTTTCTATCACATAATGATTATAATATTTCAAGGTTACTTTATATTGGTAACGTATGGCCCTCAGCATAGAAGCTCAGATTTGATGCCTTATTTTAATACATTGACATGATTACAAGGAATCAAATCTAGAAGACCACACAATTTAGATGTCTTGAAAAATAGATTACATACATGAACTTTACATTACAATTAAAAACATAAAAAAACATAGATTATCCTTTGATAACACCATAATTATCTTGTTTTAACCATTCTTATAAATTATAATACACTTCATGGAATCCTAGGAAAATAAAACATAAGAAAGGGGTGAGCTCATATGCTCAGTAATCTTAAACAATACAATAGAAGATTTCAAAAATAACCATAAACTATAAGGAAAGTATAAAACTGAAAGACAAGACTTTTAAACATAAACATAAATATAATATGGAATGAATAATTCAAATAATTTTATTTAAAAATTCACATGGGTATTCTATTAGACTAATAATCACATGTAATATCAATAACTAATCTTATAATGAGGAAATGAATAATGTCAGACATCATAACCATACTGTCAAGGCCTCGTGATAAGACCCTACATAACCATACCATCAAGGACTAATTCCAAGGAACTAGTTTGTATCATGAGACCTACCGATGCATCGAGAGGCTATAGTGGGCCCCACCCGTCACTTACTATGTCTAATGAATTCCTCATATGAAAAGGGTGAAACCTAACATAAACGTTCATATTAAAACAAGAATATGAAATGTTATTACATTGACCATAAACCACGAATGATATCAAAATAGTACATCAACAATAAAACATATCATAAACCTTCAATACAATATGGAAGATTATATCAAACTAAATCACCCTTAATTAAACATAAAATCCAATAAACGATGTTGACATAAATTAAAATAATATAATAAAATCATTAAAAATCATTAAGAGAAATATCACTTTTTTACTTTGAAATCATTTAAAAAGAAAAAAAATTATGAATTAAAACATTTATTTTTAAAATAAACATTTAATCTTCTAAGGGAAGCATCAAACTATTAAGGTTTCATAATGTTGAAAAATAAAAACTCACACCATACAAGTTAAAAAAACAGTCATTCCTTAATTTATCAAAAATTTCATAAAGTACCCATTTTTAAAAACTATGGAAATATTCCATTCAAAACATTCTATAAAAATTAAAACATTGGTAAAAATGACTGTAAAAATATTTGATGATATTTTGAAATACATTTTAAGAAACATGGACATAAATGATATAGATTCCCATGTAGATATTTATATATAAACAGCCACATATAATAATGAGATTGCAAAATTAACCCTTACCTTGTACATTCCTATAGTAAAGAATGTGTTAACCACCTGTATAATGGTCAAATTCTGTTATTAAATTATAATAGGACCATATCCATTTTTCTGATATCATATATGATCCTCTTACATCGTTTTGTTAGTAATTGTTCTGTATTACCATTGTTCCAGATGTTAACTGCTTCTTTTTTTCTTTTCATGTTTTTTCATAGAAGTTATGTTATGCCTAATTTCACACCCACTCCCCACAATGTGTACCCCTCCTGGATCGGTAATGTGATAAGAGAGATAATGGCCCAAGAGCCGGTAGTAGGCCATATGTTGGTGATTTTAACTGAGGGTATAGTAAACACACAAATGGGAGGCATTACCCTCTATGAGAACTCATGCGAAAGAGAGTGATAAGACATAAGCCAACCAAATCCTAATTAGATTAAAATATAAAATAAATCCCAGGTAAATATATGTAATTTCATGCAAAAACTACTACAACTAAAAGGAAAAAAATTAAAGTACCAAAAGAAAGTAAAATGATAGAAACCATGAATCCCAAACATCTCCTAAAACCAGAAACTTCGAGTAACCAGCATGATCTCAAACCTGCTCGAAGTGACCTAAAAATAGTTTATATATGCATATGGTGAGTATAATAGTACACTTAGTATGATCCTCCCTGGAGCCTCTCATACAAATGTAAATAAAGCATGCTAAAGCACAATGACTAACAAGTGAAACTAACTCGTCACCTAAATAGGTATACTATGTTCGCAGCCTCACAATGGATACTCTGACCAAGTATCATGTACAAGATTATATAATAAATAATCTCAAGGGTACCCCGCTACCACATCCACATAGGTTTAATGATTTTTCCCTACATTGCATGTCCCGAGAATATCTCTTCAAAAGGCTAGCCCGGAGACACCTGAGTGAGAACCACAACATTCACCTATTGCATCAAAAAGATTTACCTGCAGACACCTAGGAAAAGTACCACACCATCCACAAAACCACAAGTAACTAGGTAGATTCTAGTGGCTACCTCATCCCACATAATGTTTATCATACATTGGGTATTATTACTGAAGCCATTACACACCATACACTAAGTAAGGATCCTCATGCCATCACAACCTATACACATTATAACAATAGTAGTCCATAGGAAACTATATCCAGGATATTTGTGTGTCAAATAACCTCAATCCATTAGAGCCCTCTAAATACATATATGGGGAAAAATAGCCACCATGCATACCATCATAAGAAAATACCAAGAGAAGAGAGTCACACTAAAGGAGGAAGTCAGCCATCCATCCTCCCACCAGGATGTTGGGGAAAACACCCTCAGGGCTTATAATCCACTGGGTTTCATTCATCCAAACCAATTGGGTGGGGTAGCATATAGAAACAAAAAAAAAATTAAACAATACTATATCTCCCAAACACATTATGGGAATAACCTAGTCTTAGAATTAACTATTGTTAATGCCTCTGAAACTCCAAACTTCCACGGTTCAGACTATGTATCCTATAAGAACTAAACCCTTTAAAGAGCTACATTAGATTATTTTATCCCTCTTTATTAGTTTCACATTACATTAATTAATTCCTTTACCATTAATTAACCATTTTCTTTTCCACATTATATTTTATTAGCATCACAACAATGTTCCCTGCCCTCGAGGCATTACCAAACCAATTCCATTGTTCCTTTAAAAAGTAACCTCAACATTTCATCCCAACAAGATCTAATCCAATTAGTTGTCATAATTTATTAACAACATCATTACTTTTCAATAATTACCAGGAATTCTAGAAATTCATTATAAGCTACCAAACACAAGGGGTTGAACACGGTGAGTAGGTAAACTACCCATCGAGTCTTCTCGACCTATACCAAATGTGCATAACCATCCATCCACCAGAATATAAACATGGAAACAATATGACATACCTTACACATCTTCACATCATTTGAAAGGTGAGTTGGAAAAACCAACTTTTTCGATTAATGGGAAAAGTAAGGAAGATAACAAACAATAGATTCAACTAGCATCCAAAATTGACATCCAACCAGTTTCATCATATTTGGTGTCCTATCTAGCACCCACATGCATAAACTGATGCATCTCATCACTCTAGGCATTGACTACTTCTACAACAACTAGGCCTCCATGCCCCAAAACTAAAAATTCCATCCATGCTCACATCACATCACAAAAAGTAGGAAAAAACAATGCAACTAGGCTCTTGTCCCTAAAACAAATCATTATACCTTCACACATAATGATCTATCATGGATCCAAAGTATAAGAAACTCATCATTACAAGAAAGAGGGTAACTCAAAACCCTATCATGCATTATCGTTTATGAAACAAGAGGTTGATTAATCAATATTGAATTAACAGATTCATTATTAGTAAGTTCAAACTATGTCCAAATTAAATAAGAAGCTATTATAGCTATCATAATTAATTAAAGAATTAGTTTACATGCCTTTAATTCTTTTATTAATAATCATCATCATGCTTTAGGTTCTTTTACCAATTTAATTAATCATGAACATCTTCATCAATTTGATTAGAATCAAATTACAACAACAACCAGATGCATTTACATAGCTCTTTATATTTAGCCAATTAATTTATAATTAATCAGAAATTTGCATTATTTTTCAATTCCATTAAGAACTACATGATAAAAATAAAATCATAGATATCACACGATCTAGCAATCAAGAGGAAAAACCTAGTCATGGTATAAAGAAATAATAAACGACCAATTCCATTATTTAATATAATTAAAAAATGTATTATGTCAATTTAATTGTGGTCAAGTGGAAAAAACATGATAACTCTATGATTGAACATAAAAGAATATAGACGTCATGAATCCCCTATCGCAAAAGGTTTCTGACATTCTTTTCAAAAGAACGGGCCAACAAAATATATCACGATCAACTTTCCTGGAAGACCGTATCCACCTAAGGACGTAAGGACACCACCACACCAACCAACACCCAAGAAAACTCCATTAGAAAAATTTATATAAAATTACAAAACATGGAAAGGATAAATGGATGTATAGTAACTCAGAAGAACTACGATATAACTTACATTATATCATAGAAAAATTGACACTTCCTTGTTGCACAAAAACATGGGTGCGTCTGTAGCAGGAAGACACTAAGGAAAACGATCCAAGGATCGTAGTTCGATCACATGACACCTATAGTGGAATAACTCTAAGCTTCTCATACCTAGGGAAAACCAAGAAGGAAGAACAAGGAATAAGGCTTCTCGTCCTTTTGAAAATCTAATCTAAGCATCAGTTTAGATATGGTGTATGATTTTCCATTAATGGAGGATCTGGTCAAGACGACGTAGTTTGACCATGTAAAGGCACACTGACACTATGTATATCAATATAGGAGTTATGGGCATTGAATCAGACATAAATCCCTTAAAACGAGGCCTTCAATTCATTTTACATCAAAGAAAACGTTATAGGGGAGAAACAATAGGAAACTGGAAACATTGTTCACAAATGACTCACCGACACCACTATTCACAAATTAGTCACCGACACCACTATTCACAAATGACTCATCGACAATAATCTTCACAAATGACTCACCGAAAACACTGTTCACCAATGATTCACTAACATCACTATTCACAAATGACTCACCGACACTACTTGTAAGGTCCCAACCAAAAGCATTATATAATCATGAATTAAGTTAATAATTCACATTAAGGATCTTTTCAGGTTTAGAGTTTTAGAGAATTAGGCCATAATTGTTACATTACATCTCAAATATTACAATTCAGAAATTTCTACTCAGTATCCATTTTTTTCATAAAATAAAAACTCTTAAATGAAACAAGAATTATTTTCATAATATAAATCTTCATGAATTATTCATTTCCCTTACCCTCCCTTATGCCTTGAGAAAAACATTTCAAAAACATGGTATGAGCATAAAAATCCTAGTAAAGGTTATAAAATAAAGAAAGAAATAATTAGTACATTAATACATACAAAACATAAGATCATTAACACACCTCATGAAATCACAATATTTATGAATAAGATATAGAAATCATAAATAAAAAAGGTAACTTGTGGCCTCCATAACATACTTATGGTGTAGCTTTCACAGCTACATAGGGAGTTATGTTTGAAATACCCATCATAGAATATTACCTAAATCTATTTTGAGAAAAATTTACATTTACCTCCATCACATTACCCAATTCACTTCTAAGAACACTTTTTTTGGCTACAAAGGACTTTGGAATATTCTTGATATTATTCCAGAGCAGCGCCCTCAGACGGCATGCGATTCCGAGCCCCGGAGTGGTCAGAATTAAATTTTTAGTGCGTTCACACTGTACACGCCAAATAAATGGGATAACTCCTAAAAGGTGCTTCATATCAAAGATCTGATAGTATGTATGGGTCCGAAATTGTGTGTTTACCCTAGGAATTACATAAAACATTTCGGCATAGGACGTTTGGACCCCTCGCCCGCTTTCGGAACGTTAAATGGATAATTAAATTAATTAATTAATTTGTTTAATGGTGAAACACAAGTATCTCTTAAACGGTGGCTCTAATTTGAAAACTGATTTCACCGTTGAGTCCGGAACGTGCCGTTTACCCTAGTAGGGGTGTGAGTTTCGCGGGCGCGGGCTGTTAGTGGAAAATGGCCCCGGGGGTGTTTTCGTAATTCGGCGGCCTCAGGCGTGGTCTTTGTAACTTTTGGACGGGGCCTTGGATTAATATTTTGAGACCGACGTTGCACTCGGAGCATCTTTTTTACCCTAGGGGAACCCTCCTCTTTTTCTGCATCGAGAGCAGAATCGGGGGCGAGTCGTGCCGGGGGATTTAGCAGATATTTGCTTAATATCTCCTTATTTCCCCCTTCCCCATTACCTACCTTACCTGGATGCACGACAGGAATCAGCACCCTCCCTCTCCTCCTTCCTCCTCCTCCAAGATGGAAACGATGGATTAGAGGCAGTTTTGGCCACTGCGGAGCTCGGATCGAGCATAGATGTGTCGGCGTTCCGCCCACATGTAGGCGGATTTGAGATTTACACCCTTTCCCCGCATTAATTTCCATGTATGCTCAATCGCGCCATTGGATCGTCGAACGAAGCCCATAATTGCGTAGATCTTGTCCTGAGAATTTTGGAATTCTATCCGGATCAAATTTTCGACCACCGGATCGTTTCTGGGGGTCCTCTGATGTTTTCCAGCCACGAGTCCGGTTTCCGACAATCGTCAAGGTGGTATGGCGGACGGCTGCGTGGCGGAAGGACGACCGGCCGGGCGGCACCTCGCCGGTGCGGGGCGGCGTATGTGACCGGCCGAGGGCACTGGACAAAGGCGTCGGTAAGGGGGCAACTGGGGTCGTAGGCGTGCGGCCCCGCGGGGAGACCAGGACCCTCTAATGGCGGGTCTCTGCGTGGACGCGACCGGCCAGCTGGCCGATCGGTGGAGGAGGTCGTGCAAACGCGCGGGCCTCACAGGAGGTGGTGGGCCTCAGTTCTGTGGCCCACGAGTCCGGGTGGACTGATCCCAGTGGTTGGGCCATGGTTCAGCGGGCCGGCCGGACCGGGGCGGTCGGAGAGGGGCGGACCGGCCGGACCGGGCCAGTCCGGCCTAGGGGCAATCCCCCTTAAAAGTTTAGAGGCCCGTATTTTGAGCTACGGGCGTCCGTTTGGCATGTCGTAAGCGGAGGCATGGACCTCACATCAAGGAAGTCTTTTTTAGATGGTTTCGGGAATTTTTAATTCCCAAAATGAGGGGCCTCGGAGGTGCAACACGTCTTTAAGTGGTTTGACGTTTTTCTGGGGGATCTTGTTTTGGACGGCACGAACGTGTCCGATGTCTGTTTTGAACACCGTCAGTGGAGTTGGGACCCTGGTGTCGAGGCAGGGTTTTCCAATGTGGGTTTGGGTGTTGAAGCCAGAGTTGAGGCGTGGGCCCCACGACCTGTCTTTTAAGCTGCGAGGAGCGTTTAGTGACTTTCTCTTCAGGCGCCATTCGGGGCCTACGAGCAATCGATTATGGGTATTTTCTGATGGGATTGCAATGGTGAAATCCACCCACTCTAATTTAGAACGATGTTGAGGTCCCCACGAGGTCCATTTGGTTGTTGGCGGTGATCTTCCATCTCTATCATCGGGAGACCGTTTTGGACAAATGAATAGTCCCCCTTGTGTACTTTTTTCGAGAGGATCGCAACGATGTGATTCGTTGGCAGCGCTTTGGGACCGGGGTGCGGGTTCCGCGTGATACCGCTCGTGCGCGGTAAGCCAGAACGTATAATTTTCTTTGGATATCTATTCCACTCAATTGAGTAGTTCTTTTCAAGTGTTTTTCCTAGAGCATTGTGATGGCGAAGTTTTCCTGAACTTTTTCGGGGACGTGGTGTGGGTCCCACCCGACCCGGCTATAGTGAATAGTATCTTTTTCACCAGGTGTCCATTTTGGGCGATTGAGTAGTGAATCCTGCTTGTTTTTCCATGGGGAGTACAATGGTGTAATCTATTCAGGCGATCGGAGCCTCATACATGATCTTATTAAATGTGGAAATATGAAAGGTGCCCCTAGTGGCGGTTCTTTTACTATGTTTGTAACGGACCCTTAGCATGTGATTGCGTGCACTTCCATGTGAGTGGAGTAAATTCATAAATATATGTGGTTGGTCGTGCCTCATCCATTGTAGGGGAAAGTTGTAAATGTTACGATTACGCCTTCATGTTGACATTGGGGGCCGTGTGCGTGTTAGCCATTGGGCTGGAGAGGTGGCATACTCTGGGAGTATGCGAGAACACTGGGAGGTACGTGTGTATGGTTTTAACTGAGAATGTTTGTGCATTCGGTTGGGGTTGACTTGGGGCCATACGTTGTGTGGGCCCCATGTGCGTGTCGTGTTCTGCTTTACGTACCTTTGACCTCTCGCGACGTAGAGGGTACCTCTGTTCTCGATGGTTTAGACCAGAAGGGTCGAGTGGTTTCCCTTGGTTTTGTTTTGGAGTTGGGTGGTTGCGTGATACCCACTCTGAGTTATGTTGGCCTGTGTTGTACCATCCAGTGGAGATGGCCAGAGTTGTTCCAGGCTTACCCTCCAGCGGGGCTGGGCAGTGCGTTGCTCATCGACTTATTCGGGTTTACCCTCCAGTAGAGACTTGGATGTGGGTTTCTCACTGAATTATAGGGTTTACCCTCCAGTAGAGACTAGGCAGTGGGTCACCCGATGACCTATTAGGGTCTACCCTCCAACAGGGCTAGGTAGTGGGTCGCCCATCGCCTAGTTTCAGGTCTACCCTCCAGCACGGCTGGGCAGTGGGTCTCCTGTCGAATTATTCTAGGTCTACCCTCCAACGGGGCTGGGCAGTGGGTCGCCTGTCGAATTATTCTAGGTTTACACTCTAGCGGGGCTGGGCAGTGGGTCTCCTGATGATGTATTAGGGTTTACCCTCCAGTAGGGCTGGGTAGAGGGTCACCAGATATCTTGCTAGGGTTTACCCTCCAACAGGGCAGGGCAGTGGGTCACCTGATATCATGGTAGGGTTTATCCTCCAGCAGGGCAGGGTAGTGGGTCACCCATTGACATTTCAGACTCATTCCTTTATACTAGGCTATTCTGCGGCTTTACTCCGTGACTACTGGAGTGGGACCCTTGTTTTTACGGGTCAGTGATGTGACGACTTTGACTGTGAGAAGACCTCTCGACCATGCGGCAGTGACGTGGTGTAGTTTTATGTTCCCCCAGAACTCTCAAGTATGTGGTGTGATTTCCCCACCGAGATGTTTCCTTGAGATGTGACCTAAAACCGTGCGGGTGAGTCAGTGGCGCCAAATGCGGATACTGTCGAGGTGCGGTGATTTGAGCCCCTTGACTTGTAGTTTGGGGAAGACGTGTGGGATGCTGGGAATCGATGGTGTTTATTTCTGGGACTATTGGATAATCATTTCTTGGGCTGAGCTACGGGATAGAGATCCCCTTACGATCTTGATTGGGTTTCTTGTTGAGCATACAGATATGTATATACCTTGTTTCTAGTACCCATTTCTCTGGTTTTGGCTACTCTCCTTCCAGGAGAGGTGAAGATGCATGGGGTATACCACGTGCTTTCCATGTCTATCTTCTCATGTTTGGACGAGTCTACTGTCCTTCTATAGTTAGCGAAGACTCGACGGGGAGTTCATCTTCTCACCGTTTCAAGATCCTTGTGTCTGGATGAGTCTACCTCTTTTCTCTTGTTGGGTTGAGCTAGACTCTTTACTTCACTCTCTTCTTTACTCCTTATTGTATTCCTTTACTATTCCCTATTAGTTCTACTGCTCAACCTTTGGTACCTCATTTGTTTCTCCCTTGATCCTTCGGGGTATCCTACTGAGTATTTTTATACTCACCCCTGCTTGGGCTTTGCCCACACTTGGTGTGCCCTTACAGACAACAGACAGGTCGATCATGACTTCAGTGGATCTTAGGAGTTCAGGAGCTTGGACCGCGTGCGATGGTCGGAGTCGGGTTCCAGGTGGGGGACATTTTCTGCTGTTTCCATTTGTTTACCTATTGGCACTTTTCTAGATGGGCACATGTTTTTCCCCTTTTATTTTCAGTGTGCCTTCAGCTTTTACTTTTTACTTTTAGAGGTCAATGTAGATTGTGGTTTATTTATAGCAGTTTTCACTTTACTTCTCTTTTTAATCTACAGTTTTTCATTGAGTGTGCTGCGTGTGTGTGTGTATAGGTACTCAGGCAATGGCCTCCCCGAGTTTTTAAGCCTTCGACACTTGTCGCCAGCCCCTGGCCTATAAAGGAGGGCTTAGGGTTGTTGCGGCTCAATCCTGGGTAGGGTCGGGTCGTGACAAAGTGGTATCAGAGGTGGTTCGTTCTTTGGGACGTTGTGCAGATGTCCTTAAAAGAGGAATTGGTTGGGATTTATGGAAACAGTGTTAACGTGTCACGAGAGTGGCTCTCAGGCTAGGGAGTTCAGTGATGGTGCGGCGACCAACGTATCCATTCACCATGACCTTGATAACCTGCTTTTCGATTCGGCATGTTGAGACACTTTTGGTAGGGGAAATTTGTTTGTGCATCACATAGGATTGAGTATTTGACTGCCCTTCTTGATTAAGCTCCCCATCATTGTTATTGGTATATACATATATGCTCATCTGACCCCAACACTCCTTGATAATATTCAGGATGTCTCCGCAAAGACAGCCAGCCAGGATACTAGATCTGGATCCTGACAATGACCCTGTGAGCTATGAGGCCTCAGTCCAGGACCCATCATGCGTGCCCCTTTCTCTGGGTGGGCTGGTAGCAGCACCCCCACCTGGTGAGCACCAGACAGCTTCAGCAGAGCAAGCTGAGCTTGAGCACAGGTTGAGCGCGCTCCGCGAGTTCCAGCGGTAGGGACCGTTGATGTTTAGTGGTGAGCCAGACCCTCAAGCAGCATAGGTTTGGCTGGAGATAGTGGTTCGCCTATTCAGGCTTTTGCAGATGCTGAATGATCAGATAGTGGCCTTGGTAGCCAACCTTTTTCGTGGAGCATCTTGACGTTGGTGGAGCCTGGTGACTTAGTTTCTTGACGATTCATCTCTTTCGTGGGGCTATTTTCATTTTTTGTTCCATGAGGAGTTTTTTCCCTCCTGCTTGTGATCCGTTCAGATTCAGGGGCTCCTGCAGTCTCTGCAGGGAGGGATGACGGTGGCCGAGTATGCGGCTAGTTTCTCAGATCGTGCATGCTTTTACCCAGACTTGGTCCATGACGAAAACCTCTGAGAGCAGAAGTTTGTGCAGGGTCTCCTCCGAGAGATTCATGCTGTTATAGTTCACTTGGGAATTCCCACATATGTCGGGGTGCTAGAGAAGGTGATGGTGATAGAGACTTTTGTGTCGCGTTCTATAGTTGGTGGTGGCAGCAGCCACATTCGACCTGAGATGTCTACCACAGCTAACGGGCGTTGCCAAGCAGTACCTCGACACAGGTGGATTTCGGACAACCGGACTCAGGGGCGTGTTCGTACACCATGGTGGCATCGGAGGGCACCAGTGCAGCTTGGAGAGAGTCAATGATATGCTTGCGATGGACGAGGTCACTTGGTACGGGACTGCCCGATGAGGCACGCGGAGAGCTTCGGGCAGGCAGCAGGTGCACCACCACGACGGAGGAAGTGCAATGATCGGAGTAGTACCCAGAGAGTTCATGCTAGCAGAGGAGCGGGAGGATCTAGAAGGGTAGGAAGACCATACGAGGTCTTCCCATCACCACTAGGTGGTCCACGTCGGGCTCTGGGAGATGAAAGTTGGGACTGCGGACAGCTGCGAGCTTTGGATGTCTACAATCCTGCAGAGCATGAGGTGATGAGAGGTATGCTCTACATCTCTTCTACTTTTTTTCAGTATAATTGATAGACTCTGTGTGTGAAATGCTTTTCTCCCTGCTCCTTGCTTGGGGTGTTACTAGGGTGATGCGTTGCATTGGTGTAACCCTGTGGTGGTAAGGTAAAAAGGCATTGGTCCTTTTTATTTAGTCGATGGTGGAAACTATTTTGCCTTCTGTGCATTTATGAGAGTCTTAGTCATGGGACATCGTCTGTGAAATATTGTGTGACCAGATATCCTTGGGTGATTCACCATATAGATGTTCTGAATGAGGGAATCACCGGGCCTTGTTCCAGGTGCGGTGGTGATTCCAGTCTCAGCGTGCGACATAGGGGTTCGGTCAGGGAGGTGAGTTACCCCCGAGAGCCTTCGGGCCGTTTTGAGACCGTGCAAAGGGAAGGAGAGGTTCCCTACCATCTTTCCCTAACCCCAAGGTCTGGGGTGGGTTCATGATGTCTCCTGCATGGTTTAACTGATGATATGTGTACATGCTTCTATGCACGTCATCAACAAGGGCAGACCTCGCATGAACTGATCAATCCTTTGGTCTGTGTGCGGTGACGCGGGACTGTGCAAGAGTTCTTCTGGATACGGGAGAGCTTGGTGCGGGCTTAGTACCGTGAGTGTTCTCAGGTTTTGATTTTCCGGGGCAAAAATCTTGAAGTATGGAATGATGTAAGAACCCTTTTATTGGCTACAAAGGACTTTGGAATATTCTTGATATTATTCCAGAGCAGCGCCCTCAGACGTCGTGCGATTCCGAGCCCCGGAGTGGCCGAAATTAGTTTTTCAGTACGTTCACACTGGACATGCCAAATAAATGGGATAAAACCTAAATGGTGCTTCATATTAGAGATCTGAGTGTATGGATGGGTCCGAAAAGGGGTTTTTACCCTAGGAACGACATAAAATATGTAGGCACATGACGTTTGGACCCCACGCCCTCTTTCAGAACGTTAAATGGATAATTAAATTAATTAATTAATTCGTTTAATGGTGAAACGCAATTATCTCTTAAAAAGTGGCTTGTATTTGAAAAATGAGGGAACCATTGAGTCCGGAACGTGCCGTTTACCCTAGGAGGGGTTTAAGTTTCACGGGCGTGGGCCGTCAGTGAAAAATGGCCCAGGGGGAATTTTCGTAATTTGGCTGCCTCAGGCGTGGTCATGTAACTCTTGAACAGGGCCCCTGATTATGATTCTGATAACACCGTTGCACTCGGAGCATCGTTTTTACCCTAGGGACACCTTTCTATTTTTCTGCGTCAGGAGCGGAATCAGGGGCGAGTCGGGTCGGGGGATTTAACAGATATTTTCTTAATATCTGCTTTTCCCCCTTCCCCCTTACCTCCCTTACCTGGATGCACAACAGGCAGCAGCACCCTCCCTCTCCTTCTTCCTCCTCCTCCAAGACGGAAACGACAGATCGAAGGCAGATTTGGCTGCGGCAGAGCTCGGATCGAGCATAGACGCGTCGGTGTTTCGCCCTCACGTAGGCGGATTTGAGTTTTACACCCTTTCCCCGCATTAATTTCCATTTATGCTCAATCATGCAATTGGATCATCGAAAAGAGACCATAATTACGTAGATCCTGTCCTGATATTTCCATAATGCTATTCGGATAGAATTTTTTACCACCGGATTGTTTACGGTGGTCCTCTAATGTTTTTCGGCCACGAGGCTGGTTTCCGATGGTCGGCAAGGTGGTCCGGAGGATGGCGGCCCCTCGGCGGACAACGGCCCGGTGGAAGCAAGGCCGACCATCCGGCTGGCCGGGCAGCACCTCGCCGGTGCGGGGCAGCATAGGCAACCGGCTGGGGGTGCCGACCGAAGGCACCGACGAGGGGGCAACTGGGGTCGCAATCGCGCGACCCCGTGGGGAGACCATGACCCGCCGATGGCGGGTCTCCACGTGGACGCGACTGGCCAGCTGGCCGATCGGTGGAGGAGGCCGCGCAGATGCACGGGCCTCACGGGAGGCGGCGGGCCATGTTACGGTGGCCCGCGGTTCAGAGGGCCGGCCCGAGCGGGGTGGACCGGCCGGACTAGGCCAGTCCGGCCCAAGGGTAATCCCTCTTAAAATTTTGGACGCCCATATTTTGAGCCACGGGCGTCCGTTTTGCATGTCGTCAGCTGCAGCGTGGACCTCGCGTCAAGGGAGACTTTTTGACATGGTTTCGGGAATTTTTAATTCTTGAAATGAGGGGCCTTGGAGGTGCAACGCGTCTTTAAGTGGTTTGACATTTTTCCGGGACATCTTGTTTTGGACAGCATGGACGTGTCCGACGTCCATTTTGAACGCCGTCAACAGCGTTGGGACCCTGGTGTCGAGGCAAGGTTTTCCAATGTGGTTGGGCATTGAAGATATAGTTGAGGCGTGGGCCCCATGGTCCGTCATTTGAGATGCGAGAAGCGTTTAGCGACTTTTTCATCGGGCGTCCGTTCGGGGTGTACGAGTAGTTGATTATGGGTGTTTTTCTGAGGGGATTGCAATGGTGTAATCCGCCCACTCTAATTCGGCAAGATAGTGTAGGCCCCTTGGGGTCTGTTTGGGCGTCGATGGTGATTTTCCATCTCTATCATCGGATGACCATTTTGGACAAGTGAATATTCCCCCTTGTGTACTTTTTCAAGAGGATCGCAATGGTGTGATCCGTTGGCAGTGCTTTCGGACCGGGGTGCGGGTTCCGCATGGTACCTCTCATACGCGGTATGCCGGAACATATCTTTTTTCCGAATATCCATTCCACTCAAGTGAGTAGTGCTTTTGACGTATTTTTCTGAGAGCATTGTGATGGCGTAGTTCACCCGACCTTTTTCGGGGACGTGGTGTGGGACCCACCTGACCCGGCTAAGGTGAAGAGTACCTTTATCACCGGGTGTCCATTTTGGGTGATTGAGTAGTGAATCCCGCGTGTTTTTCATTGGGGAGTACAATGGTTTAATATGTTCAGGTTAGCGAAGCCTCATCGGCGATGTCATTAAATGTGGAAATATGAAAGGTGCCCCCGGTGTCGGTTCTTCTACCATGTTTGTAGTGAACCCTTGGCATGTGATCGTGTGCACTCCTGTGTGAATGGAGTAAATGATTAAAGAGATTTGGTTGGCTGTGCCTTAGCCGTTTTGGTGGCGATTTAGAGTTGTTAAGATTACGCCTTCGCGTTGACATTGGGGGTCGTGTGCATGTTAGCCTTTGGGCTAGAGATGTGGCATACTATGGGAGTATGCGAGAACGCTGGGAGGTACGTGTGGATGGTTTTACCTAAGAACGTTTGTGCATTCGGTTGGGGTTGACATGGGGCCACATGTTGTGTGGGCCCCATGTGCGTTTTTTGTTCTGCTTTACGTACCTTTGACCTCTCGCGACGTAAAGGGTCCCACTGTTCTCGATGTTTTAGACCAGCAGGGTCGAGTGGTTTCCGCTGGTTTTGTTCTGGAGTTGGGTGGTTGCATGATACCCACACCGAGTTCTAATGGCCGATGTTGTACCATCTAGTGGAGATTCCCAGAGTAGTTTCGAGATTAACCTCCAGCGGGGCTGGGCAGTGGGTGCTCATCGACTTCTTCGGGTTTACCCTCTAGTAGAGACTGGGCAGTGGGTTGCTCACTGACTTCTAGGGTTTACCCTCCAGCTGATACTGTGAAGTTTCTCACCCAATGACCTCTTAGGGTCTACCCTCCAGCAGGACTGGGCAGTGGTTCTCCCGTCGTCTAGTTTCAGGTCTACCCTCCAGCAATGCTGGGCAGTGGGTTACCTGTCGACTTATTCCAGGTCTACCCTCCAGCGGGGCGGGGCAGTTGGTCACCTGTCGACATATTCCAGGTTTACCCCCCAGCAGCTGTGGGCAATGGGTTGCATAATGATGCATTAGGGTTTACCATCCAGCAGGGTTGGGCAGTGGGTCACCCGATATCTTGCTAGGGATTACCCTCCACCAGGGCTAGGTAGTGGGTCACCCAATATCTTTCTAGGGTTTACCCTCCAGTAGGGCTGGGTAGTGGGTCACCTGATATCTTGGCAGGGTTTACCCTCTAGTAGGGCTGGGTAGTGGGTCACCCGTTGACATTTCAGAGTCAGTCCTTTATACTAGGCTAGTCTGCGGATTTACTCCGTGACTACCGGAGTGGGACCCTTGTTTGTACGGTTCAGTGATGTGACAGCTTTAACTTTGAAGAGACCTCTCTACTTTGCGGCAGTGACAAGGTTTGGTTTGATGTTCCCCCGAAAATCTCAAGTACGAGGGGTGCTTTCCCCATCGAGACACATCCTTGAGATGCGACCTAAAACTGTGCGGGTGAGTCAGTGCTGCCCAAAGTGGATAGTGTCGAGGTGCGGTGATTTGAGCCCCTTGATTTGTAGTTCAGGGTGGACTTGCGGGATGCTGGGCATCGATGGTGTTTATTTCTGGGACTATTGGCTACTCATTTCTTTGGATGACCTACGGGATGGAGATCCCCTTACGATCTTGATTGGGTTTTTTTAGCATACAGATATGTATATACCTTGTTTCCAGTACCCATTTCTCTGGTTTTGGTTACCCTCCTTCCAAGAGAGGCGAAGACGCACGGGGTATTCCATGTGCTTTCGGTATCTAGCTTCTCATGGTCGGACGAATCTACTCTCCTACTATAGGTAGCGAAGACTCGGCGTGGGTTTCATCTTCTCACTATTTCCATCTCCTTGTGTCTGGACGAGTCTACCTCCTTTCTCTTGTTGGGTTTAGATGGAATCTTTACTGTAATCTCTACTGATCTCCTTGTTGTATTCCTTTACTATTCTTTATTTGATCAACTTCTCACCCTTAGGTACCTCCATTGTTGCTCCCTCGAGCCTTCAGGGTATCCTACTGAGTATTTTTATACTCACCCATGCTTGGTCTTTTCACACACTTGGTGTGCCCTTGCAGACGACGGAGAGGTCGATCATGAATTCAGTGGAGTTTAGGAGTTTAGGAGCTTGGACCGTGTGTGGTGGTCGGAGTCAGGTTCCAGGTGGGGGACCCTTCTAGCTGTTTCCTTTTGTTTACCTGTTGTCAGTTGTGGCACTTTTCTGGATGGGCACATGTTTTTCCACTTTTGTTTTCAGTGTAACATCAGCTTTTACTTTGTACTTTTAGAGGTCGATGCACATTGTGGTTTATTTATAGCAGTTTTCTCTTTAATTTTATTTTTACTCTTCACTTTTTCATTGAGTGTGATGTGTTTGTGTGTGTACAGGTACTCAGTAAAAGGCCTCCCTGAGTTGTTTAGCCTTCGGGGCTTGTCGCCAGCCCCTAGCCTATGGAGGCGGGCTTGGGGTAGTTGCGGCTCGAACCTGGGTAGGGTCGGGTCGTGACAACACTGGATAGCTTTCTCGGTCTCACCCGCCCTAGGTTTATCACAGAACCACCAATATACGTACACAATTCCTAAGAACCATAACATAATGATAACACTTGAACAATCATAAATGAATGATAACATTTCCACATTGCAATCACAATATAGTGTTTAAATATATTTACATAATCAATCCATTCTCAAAAAAAATTCAATACCAAAATACGTAAAAAGAGTATAAGGTATTTATTTTCCTTCTAAAAATATTTCTCCTTATTAAGGAACCCAAATATAAAATAATACTCACGGTGGTGGAAAGGTCATTGTCACCACGTACATGAAAAAGAAACATTATTTTTGTCTTTTAGTAAAATTCTTTGTAGAGAAGATATTCCTATTGAATAAAATTAAAATTCAAAGGGGTTTATACACCATATAAAGGAAAGTCATGTATGAATCAATTTATTCCTCAATGAAAGTAGATTGAGACGAAGTCCCTTACCTCATGTCTGACCTGACTCATTCGTTCTTTAATCTACTCAATAATAAACTAAAGTTAATTTCTACTTGCTTCAGAACCATTTTCATGTTTATTTTTCCTTTTAAATCACTTATTATCACTTTATAAACATTATACAATCATCTAAGTTAATAATAGTCGTTATGTCGATATTTGGTACTTGAGTCAAAAATAAACTTCTTATAATTACAAGTTTTCCATGTGGTAAAAAGTCCAATATCTTTAGAATTATATTCATGATTTAGATATCATATCTATCATATATATCCAGTATATATAGATATATATGTATGTATTTATAATATTACACAACATTTGGAGATAGAAATTGAAATGCGCCGTTCATGGAGACAGTAAGTAGTATGTACGCATGAACGCTACTTTCATTTCTATTTTATATTTAATGGAATGAAAACATAATGAAACATAAGTATATTATAATTCCATTATAATATCATATATAATTTCAATAACTCCATCATTTAAACTTTCCACACATGGCATTAATGAGTCATATCACTTTGAGGGGGTGGTAGTCCGCACTTCCTCAAATGAAATTATCGTATTTACCCATTACAAAAAACATAAAGGTTTTCTATAAATGAAAAAAAGAAGCATTGAGACAATATAAATATAAAATATACCACATATAAATATATTTCAATTATAAAGGCCACCAGGAGATGCAGTTGGAGTTAATCGAACAATCATCATTTCGTGTGGCAGTAGTTCGTCGTCCAGAGAAATAGTATGTTCGTATCAATTAGATGGAGGTGTGTTAAAGTGTAGTTAAAATAATTTTCATATAAACATCCTTATATATTTAAGATACTTTTTTTATAAAATAATGTAATAATAAGAGATTAGGGGGTTTGATAGTGAAAATAAAAAAAACAACTGGATAGAAGATGTTACCTTCAAATCTGGTAACTACCTTTGGTTTGAACCAAAAGGCATTATTGAATTGCCTTCTTCCAAAATTAAGGATTATAGGTGAAATGTATGGATGTTGGGAGCTTATTGGAGTAGATTTTGGATGAACTGATGGACTTTAGAGGTGTTAGTAAAGGGATAGAGGTGGTGGCATTTTATAAGAGGGAGGATGGGATCTTTAGGGATGTCTGAAATTATTATTTTATTATAGAATTATTTACCATTTAAAAAGATAAAAAACTAATTAAATTAAACGATAATATGAATATAAGTTGAAATAAAATCATCCAATAAGAATTGGATAGGTTTTGGATATATTTTAGTCCTTATATTTTTGTTTAACCATTTTTTTACTCTTACTATTTTTATCATGCATTTGACGCTTTGAGAATCAAAAAATTTACCAAAACTTGAAAAATATCCTATTAAAGAGTCAATAATAAAATTTTAGACATATGGTAACTATTTGGCCTAATATTATATTTTTTTAATTTTATAATATTTATTGAAATATTTTATATTTTAAACTATGATTCTTTCAATGTTTACACTATTCATATCATTACTTTTAAAAAACCTATAAAAACATTATTGATTCAAAAAAACTTCATTAATACAAAGATAACATGTCAATATCATACAAAAAATTATAGTATGATATCAAAATAACCAAATTACATTTATTTTAACATTTATAATATCATTTATTTGAATCCTTTATTAATGAAGAAATCACGGCATCACCATTATGTCGTAATTAAATTTATTTATTTAATTTTCTAAAATTATAAATAAAATACCATGATGTCGGAAATATTTTTATCCTCTTAATTAATATTTATAGTTAGAAATATACCTTATATAACACCATATAAATATTGTTTTACTAAATGATATATGTTAATGTTAGATTTACCTTAACATTAAATTATTTTTTATAAAATGTAATTTTCACATACAAGTGTCTCTTTGGGGCCCCAAAATTTACTCAAGGATTCCTAAGGTTGGAAGTGTATCATCGAATATGGTTAGGACATCTGATAGGGTAATTTAATATTATTATAATATTATTTGATTACCATTATTTACCGGATTTACCTTTTAACAATGGTAAATAAAAATCTTTACTGAAGTTACTATTCATAATGTCTAAAAGTCAAAGTTAACTATTTACTCAATTTGTACCTCCTGATTCCAAATATGGAAGCCATTTTTTCAAATTCAGAACACAGAAGTTGCATAAATTAATTTAAAATTAATTTTTGTTGTTAAAACCAAAAAACGTGTTTTTAAGAATTAATAACTATCAAAAGATTGTCATGTGTTTATATGTAATTAAAAGTAAAATTACTTCAACTAACCAAAGTAGGATTAAATGGAAAAAATATAATATAATTACAGTTTAAAACCTGTTAAAAGGAGAATCTAACTATATAAATAAATTGGATGAAAAGACTGTGTTGACTTAAAATTCAATATTTTTCACTTTTCATTAAAAAAATGAACATTATCACAAATATACAAAAAAGTTACCCAAAGTAAATTTTTATTTCAATATTATAAATAAAATGTTGTTTTTTCAAATGGAACATATAAAAGTGACAAAACTATATATAAAAGTGGATCTCTATCAGAAGACTATAAAATTAACTTTTAAAAATATTAGTTATTCACGCTTAAAATATCTATGGATATCAAAAGTGGATGTCCAGTTTCCTACAAACACCATTGTTTGACAATGGAAATCATGCCCTGGTGTGTTTTCGTATGATGCCTATAATACAACCATCAAACAAAGAAAATTTTTTCCTCAGGAGATCCATCTCCTACCTCTATACGCCTCAATGTCTCGCATAACTCATATCATTTATACCGATCTGAAATCCTCCACAATCACAGTTTACACATTCCGCCCCACTCTTTCTTGATGTACAATGGAACATCCAAACATGATTTTCCTCTAGTTAATCACAGTTTCTATAGAATGTGGTCCTCATCACATGACCCTAATATGAAAGACCCCATGTACATGATGTTAAACTGTAATTCCATCCTCCATACTATATGATATTAAACTGTAGTATACATCATTTGATTCTCTGGGGCCCTCCCACTGAGTTTAGTCCCCAATATTCTAGAGCAGGTCCGCATAACCTCCAATTCTATCTCACATGGAAACGTTCGTTTCTCATCACCCTCACCTGTGGTTGCCCCGACATCTTCTTTCGGGGGATCTCCCTCCCCCACCAATAGGGGAAGAGGTATCTGCACTGTTTAATCATCCACATACTCTTGTTTCTCACACCGATAATGACTCACATGGGATTTGATTTTTTGAGGATCACATCATCCACACATAATCGGAGCTACAAGAACTCTGATTCCTGACCAAATTAGGATAAATATGACACCTACCAGAAGGCCCAAGCTCAAAAGTGTCGCATCCCCAACAAATGGGAAGCTTCCTCATGTAAGACCCACACCATATGAACAACTTGGGTTCTAATTCCTCTCTTGAGGATACACATGAAACTCATCCTATGGGTCTGATCCCAACCTCAAGTCACATTCCAACCCCCCTGGATGACGATAAACTTTAGCGTTCCTTATAATATGTCTCATGTCAGTACCACCTCTGTAGAATCAATAACATGCATGCTTATGATGATCTGACGAACTAGGGGTAGCATGTGGACACACTCTACAAGAATGAACCATGGATTCATGAACATATAAACACGACTTACATCTATACGAGTTCCTTAGAACAGGCACCAGTCCTCCCTAAGAAGGGTGCAGTGAGTCTGACCTCCCATCCTCTCGACCAATGGAGTCCTTAAGTGTCATTGGCCACGTTCTCATCCAACGAGTGCCTAACATTGGAAATAAGGTCCATGAATCATGTATAAAATATTCGTTGGGTGTTCATAGCTCTATGAATAAACCCGTTCGAGACAATCTGAGGAAGTTATATCCGAGAAGGACCAATTGCATGGGTACTCGACCCCCACGTAATCACCTGATGGGGCCAGAAGTTCCTTGTAGGGTTCATTCAAACATCTTTATAGGATAATGATGTTGAAAAGGTCGATACAAAGGAATATTAAAACACCATTTCTGCATCCCCGTAAAACATTCCACCTCCGAGGAAGAACAAAAACGGAGAACCCAACATGAATCTTTAACGAAGGTGGCACTTCTACCCCGATTATAAATGAAAACATGATATTTCACATCCGAGCATTTTTTTTTCAACCTGGTATGTACAAAACATGCCACCTTAGAGGCGGAAAAAATGGTGAACCCAAAATGAATCCTTAAGCAAGGTGGAGGGCTTCCCCACTCTGACTCATTCTCCCCGTAGCAAAAGAAACAGGGAAGGGGGAAAGTTGAATATACAAATATTAATATATTCAAATGAATGCTACTTTGATGATGTTTTGTGGTTTTCATGTCATATATGTACATCACAGGTCCCTGTAGAGAAACCTTCGATCCAAATGGAATCCCAACAACTCATGCAGACACGCACATCAGTGATCCTGCAGGCAGTCGAGGCCTCAAAAAATGGTAGGACACCTTTACCTACCCAACGTCTTCGATACTGGGTACCCAATATGTGGATCAGGGAGTACAACCTAAATGGAACTATCCCTACACTATAGGATACACGACAATCCCTCCAGTCTGTGAAGGTCTTCTAGCCACCCCTTTAGCTACTGCAGGCACCCCAGGACCAGGTGGCCACGGTGGTGGTCTCAAATTCTTTCGGGAGCCTATTACTAGAATATCAAAATGAGTAACATCCTTAACTCATGGAGGCATATGAAGTCAATGCTAGTGACTTCATATCAACTCCATTGGGGTCCTACTCACGGGCTCCCTCTAGAGAGCATCACCGCTGACACCGGGCAACCAGACCTCCTCCCGCTGAGGAGGACCTTATGTCGAGGGAACCTGCCAATGTCTAGTAGACTCAGGCCCCTTTGGATGATCTACAAGGGTATAAAATATCTAATCAGGAACGTGCCATCACCCAAGTTCTTGAGGAGAATCTCTGCCATACTAACACGACGAAATTTATCAGACCAACACACAACCCCGCCGTCTCCACTCAATCCCACCCTAGAAATAGGGTGTCATGATAAGAGCACACACACGTTCCTACTAGTGCTCGTCAGTCCAGCAGTGAAGGAAGATGGGAAAGCTATAGGAATATGTAGCAATCTGCCAACACACAACAAGCCCACCATCAAAATGGGCGGCCCTCAGTTATAAATTGGTACAAACACCTGCCGAAACTTTTCTAGCCTGCCATCTAAACAGGGAAGCTACAGGCTATACACAGGTACAAAGGCCTACTGATACATTTCATGACCTCCATCCAAAGAGTGAGGAAACCAAATATAAGTAGAGTCAAATTTCTGCAGATGCCTAAAAATCATGTGAGACAAATATAGTGGAAATATTTTAGATGAAAATTCTTTCTCGTGAATATAAATTCCACCAATCAAATACAGCAGAATGCAGAGAAGAAAATTGGAGACATACTCTTTACTCTATCCCGGTACAGGAGAACTTCCAGTATCCACTGGCAACTCATGGAGGACCGGAGAAGGCCCAAACTACTACTCCGACATCCAAATGGTCCTTCATACCCATTCCATCAATAGATGTATCACAACACATCCTAGAAATGAGGGAAGATCAAAGATCGATTCTAGACCATATCCTATAAACATTCCATGTTATCATTGTATTGATAGAAAAAGCATGAAATCGGGCCCATGACCCGGTTTCCTCAGAAGGAAGGACTCCCCGCCAAATGACTCTGTCACTCCGGGGAAGTCATGAATCCCTGCATAAGTCCAAGAGGTTCAACGGAAATAACTCATGACATACGAACAACCAGATTGGGAGAAAATACTCATTCCAATTTGGGGACACCGGTCCAATTTGGTGGCCGCTCTAGGGAAAGCATATATCACTTCCAAAACACAAAATGCCCATTGGAATATACTGTTGGCATCACATGACCCAACAAGACATGGACCCATAAATGAAATCCATTACCAACAGTAGATGGCCCCTGTTACCCACAAGAGAGCACCCAAAAATTAAAATCACCAATGTAAACTGGAAAATGAAGAGAACATGCATGGACCTGCTCTACTAAAATATGGGGTTCTTGACACTCGCAAACATATATTAATGAAGTTTCAAGACCCTATCATTCCGTTACCAAAATTATGGGTGTGAAAAAAGTAGTTGTGATGGTCCTCCCCACAATGTTTCTACTAGTAGATCTAAAGGTCCTCCACAAAGCACCCATGGGGGCTCACTCCATGGGTCAAAAATGATCAATCACAAGATCTTATCTCCTGATGCGTATCAAGGTATCCCACCCCTCGACCTGAAGATCAGATAGTAAGAATGTCCTCCCCTTGCTGTCGTCCGCCCTGATGGTCCTCCCTAGGGTATATGCTAAAGATATACTTTTCCCTATAGTCGGACGTGAAGTCAAGATGGTAGTCCTCACCATTATAGAATTCATTGTGAAGGCACTCCCCATAATGAAGTTTTTTGTGATGGTCCTCCACACAATAACACTACGCAATGAGAAGGTCCTCCCCTCATTGATGTAAGTACTAAAGACCCCCCCAAGATGTGTACTGCAAAAAATTTCCATACAACCAAGTATTAAGCCATGGTGGTAGTCCTTTCCATGATGATAATCATCGTAAAGGCCCTTCCCATAATGGAGGTTTCTTTCAAGGTCCTCCCCATAGTAACATCGAGAAGCAAGAAGTTCATCCCCTTGTTGTAGCCTACCCTGAAGGTCCTCCCTAGGGTATACGCCACAAATAATATTCTCGCGGTTGGGAATCATGTTACGATAGTAGCCCATGCCATTGTAGCACTAATTGCGGAGGTCCTCCTCACAATCAAAATTCATACCACCAAGAATGTTCTCCCCAAGTTAGAGAAAATGTGAGAAAGCCCTCCTATTCTACGACACTTTGAAAAGAGACAAAAAGATCAGGCATGCCAACTATAACAAGTGATATTATTTCTCAACTAGAGGATCACCCGGGGCCACTCTCATCATCTGATCCGCCCCCGTGATGTCCAAAAATCAATAAGGCCCCCACCAGCCTGGTCACGTAGAATGAAATTATTAAGAAGCAATCAACCAGGGCATATCAAGTGGAGGAGCCTCTAAAAGAACTACGGCAGGACATGTTGCTTGTGAGAAGAAAACTTTCTAGTTTTAATATACCAGTGATGTATTGGACTATGACCACTTATCACTTCGACATACTAGGAGATTTTTTTGGGGAATTCACTCATAAAATTCACCACAATATATGGACGAGTCTTCGAAAGCTGAAAGAAAAATTATTTCCCTATAAAGTGTATGCAGACCATGTTGGGAAAATAGGGGAGATTCCCCATCTAATTGTCCTAGAAGCCCCCCAAGTCCAGAAGGTATCCACAGTTAGAAAGGCGGTAGAAAAACATGGGAATGGATTGCCTCCATGCACTGCATAAGTTGCGTCTCCTCATTGGAAATTCCCCGACTGGAGTTCACATCCGGGGATGGGAAGAACATGGAGCTATACACATCACCCCATGCCACTTCAAGTAGACCCCATTGGGAATGACATCATTAAATTTCATCACCCATAGGTAGCGATCACATGAAATTCTTACTCAAGAAATAAGAGATAATTAGCAATGATTAGCTTGGAGTAAGTCTCAAAAGCATCTAGGATGAAGAGATCATTCCATCGAAAAGCATCTGAGTCAGGAAACCATGAACATTAAAAAGGCTTGCTGTCTATGTGATTCATACCATAAAATAGTGGTCATGTATTTGAAAGACCATAAACTCCATGAAGTCCCAATTCCATACTCATCTCACACACACATGGGAGTACATGAAATTTAAAGGATGGGAATAGAGGTGGCTACCGTCGCAATATAGGAACAATCCCAGTCCACATTGATGGGAGCA
This sequence comes from Viscum album, assembly GCA_963277665.1. Lineage (NCBI taxonomy): Eukaryota > Viridiplantae > Streptophyta > Magnoliopsida > Santalales > Viscaceae > Viscum > Viscum album. The sequence continues at coordinate 1,630,784,662 of OY728130.1, forward strand.
TTTTTAAACCCAAATGATCTTGTAAGACCAACAAATCCAAGACATAGTTAAATTATGGGAGAACATGAACAACCCCAACCCTTAGGGGTGTGGGAATTATTACCTCAAATACCTACTCAGTAGATGTATGTATTCCACTGTCTAGGAAGAACGATGGATAGAGGAGTTACCTATTCCCCCATTTCTCGTGGTTCGCACACTCTGAGACAAAGGAGTGTTACCTAGTAAGACCATGGCTCCATTCAGGTCAATCTTCATCATGAAAACTAAATAATACCACAGAATGGGAAGATAAAATACAACAATGTATGCAGGAGGTCGTCCTCCCATTCGACACTGGGTACACCACCCCCAATGTGGTATGCCTCAGTGAACGTGGTAAACATAAACCCAACAGATCTCACAGGAAGTGATATGGGGGTAGAGGATGTAATAAATTATGGTTCCCTTCTGTACTCATCCAACAATGAGCATGATGGAGTTCATACCCGAAACTAGAGGGCGACCCGAAATCTGGGTGCCCCCTCAAATAATCTGTCACTACCACCCCTGCGAATCTCCAACATAGTGAAGAAAAAATCCAAGGTCATCTAAGACCCAACTCCTACTCCCCATGATAATTATTCTGTCACCCTCGAGGAATGTTTCTCTAATAAGGAATAAGAAATGAAAGATATCATGTGAATTAATGCTGAGTTTCTTTGAGGAAGCTAACTCGAAAGATGTGTTCCCTTTGTAGAATTCCAACAGGTGCCTCTTAAAGAGGAAACCATACAACATGCACTTATCCTAATGAATGAAACCGAGCTCGGGGGTCCATTCAAACCATACCTAGAAGGACATATAGACTTCCCCCTATTATAATGACATCCAAAATATGTTTTGTTAAACCCAAAAAAGATACCTCCGTCCGGTTATCAACCCCAAATTCTAGCGATACCAGAACACCCAATATTTTCCCCTACCGCATCATCTCATGATCATGTCTGATAGGACAAGTATGAAGGGATCATAAACACTTTTGAGCAGCTAACAGCTCATCTTGAATCCATGGAGGGGAGGCATGCTCTTATTCAATAAGACCACAAACCCTACCTAGAGTGGGTGAACAATGTTCCGCCACCACCAAACTTCGGGAACCCTGTGTTACTATTATTCAATGGATCATGGGGCCCTAAAAAAATTTGATACATTATGACCCTTAATGTGACCCCATGATGGGATCTCTGGAAAAACAAGAAGCAGTCAAACTCAGGTACTTTGTACGAACCTTGTAGGGATCAGACGTTCTATGTCCCACTAGCCTACCTACCAATTAGATTACAGGACGGTACAATATCTGGAAGCAGTTTATCTTCTACTTCAGTTCCACATTTCCCAAGATGATAGTCAGTGATCTCATGAACTGCAAGAAGTATGAGAATGAGAGAGTCTCAAACTTCATTGACAGATGGATGGGCCTGACATATTCCCTCAACCGACCACTCCCCCAGGATGAGATGCTCTCCATGTGCATTGATAACCTTCGTGATGAATTGTGAACAACACATATCCTATTAAAGACAACTAGTGGGTTCATAGATGTCCCTCCCATTTCCCAAAGGATAGACGAATCCCTACACAGGACCAATCTTATATCCCGAGCAGCCCCATCATCCCCTGGAAAAGGAATGGGTAAGGATGAAGTAGCTTATGTCATGCTTAAGCCACCCCAGGCACCAACTCCAGTTGTGAGGCCCCCAACGAACTATGTAGGGCCCCCTGGGCGTCAAAAGCCACCCTGCCGTGCCAAGATGAGCGACAGGGTTATAAAAGAATTTAGTTGAAAGAATGAATAAATAAAGTCTATTCGTTTGAGATGACTAGGTCCACGGCTATTTCATAGCTTCCATGAATTTTAATCTACTCCGGATAATAGAACCAAAGCGAGCTGATGATGTGGGTCTCGATGACCATCCAAATTACTGTCTATATCACCAAATCCTAGGACGCACAATCCAGGAGTGTTTCATTTTCAATGATTTCTTGCAAAAGATGGTGGATTTTGGGCAAGTCAAGTTGGGACCGCCACCAGCACAAGTCATATATGTCTCCACCGCCGATTCAAGGGAAGAAAAAGAATAGAAAATAGTTTCCATAAAGAAGGAACACAATTTTTACTATTGGATGAACGGTAAGTCCATTAACCAAGTCCATGGAATCAATTAGGCATAGTTGAGACAACCAACTATGCCCCCAAAAGCTCCTGATAGAGAAAAAACATCGTCCTCAAACCTGCGGTCCTCCAAAGGCCAAAAGGGAAGAAAAAAAGAGCAAGAAGATGAGAAAATCCCAAAGCCAAAGCCAGTGGTGACACTTTCAGACTTCATTCCAACAATCATGGCATAAAAAGAACTGTCCCACCAAATGTCACAATAGGAACGACCCCAAAAAATGGTTCCATCACAATGAGATAGTCAGACAAAATGAGTATTGGATCAAGAACTGATCTTCGGCTCCATTAATGTCATTCACTTGATGGACCCCCTGTCAAATGAAGACTATGGCCACAAACCCGAATTCCATGTTCCAAACATGGAAGCTAGAGGAAGAGGCCGTAAATTATAGAGGTTTCCTGGAAGGCATAATTGTGGCAGGAGTCAAATTCCCCACCACACCACAAGTCAAAATGTTAATATCCCCGAAACACGTAGAAGGACATTCCAATAGACACAACTAGAATCAGTATGCTCCTTCGTCCCTGACGAGGGAAACCCAAGCCCAGTTATCTTAGATTATCCATCATGGGAAGAACAAGTGTCAAACCATCCAAGGTATACTAGTGAACTAGCCTGGCCAAACATGTAAAAGGCCACAGTGCCACCAGCCTCTGTCAAAAAGGCTGGTCCATATACATCCAAATCCCAAAACCCTAATGTATCTGTGAAAAATAATCCCCAATTTGGGATGCACCGAACTTTAGAGTAGGAGTGTAAAATTTTAATGTAGCTAGCCTCAGTACCAGCTATGTTTTCAATCCTTGATGCATTGAGTTTGTCCAATGATCAAAAGGAGGCACTCATTCAATCCTTACTAAGTCCCCAAGAGTTCAAGGATGAAGTAGCAGCATCTGAAGTCTACAGAATGGAGACCAGTTAGAAAGAATTTCACACCATCATCTCCTTCACAAACAAGGATGAATACACCATCATACAAGGGAACATCAAACCCTTATATGTGTCCAGCAAGATAAATGGAAGTGATGTCTAGAGGATCTTCATAAACAGTGTCTCTATACCTAACCTCCTCCCACTGAGAATGCTTTGTCGACTGGGATATGACAAAGATATCTTGACACCGAGCACCACAACTCTTATGGGATACGAAAAAAGTAAACAGTAACCATTGGGATGAATCAATAATAAAACTTGTCTTGGAGATCTCATATCATATTCCGAGTTCTTGTTGGTGAGACAAAGCACGTCATTCAATGCCCTTTTAGGCAGACCTTGGATACATCATCATGATACAGTTCTATCCTCATACCATCAATGAAAAAAATTGCTAAAGGAAACGACGGGACATTGCATGCTGATCAATCCCCATTTGAGTTTTTCAAGTCACATTATATCGATGTTAGGATCTATGAGCCAGAAGAAAAACATATTTCAGATGACAATGTTTATTACATCAATGCCCCGAATGGATTGGAGATGGCTCCCCACGACCTCTTCTAGCAGCTTATTCAGGAGTACGTACTACCCATCAATCAAGTTTAATGTGTAAGAACAGGTCCGAATACAAACTCAGTTGTCAGCATGGTCTCTATTATGGCCTCCAAGTCTAATAGAGAGAAAAAGTGGGCTGACTCCCATGATGGATGGAAAGGCCCTAACAGAAGTGCTCCTAACCCATCATTAGGACCTCAAACTACCCTTGCCTCACACAACTAGGAAAAAGAAAATTTCATGCGCAATATTGGATATGTTATCTCAAAAATCATTTCTCCATCAAAAGAGGATCATTTTTATGAATAAAACCAAGAGGAAGAAGACCTGAAAGACACCCCTCCTACCTTCAAAGAAGGAATATCCACCATAATTGATGAACATCTGGAGATAAATCTGGGCACAAAGGATGACCTTTGACCCACTTTGATTAGTGTGTCCATGCCTATTGTGGAACAGGGAGCATATACCTCATTCATAAAGAAGAATAGAGATGTGTTTTCCCAAGATTACACAGAGATTCCATGCCTCGATCCTAAAGTCGCCACCCATCATCTAGACTTACCAGAAGATCACAGGGGCTATAAACAGGTATCTAGAAACACTGACCTAATGAATTCTACCAGGATAGAGGCTGATTTTGACAAACTAATTAAATCCAACTTCATAAGAGAGGTCCAATACGCTAGAAAACATATTCCCTATCAAAAATAAGAATGGTAATATTATAATCTATATTGAATTTAGGGACCTTAACCGACATTTCCCAAAAGATGACATCCTATTCTTGATCACAAAATTGTTGATCAACTCAATAGTTGGGTACGAAGCCATCTCCATCATGGACCCCTATTCTGGATACAATCAAATTGGATGGCCTAATGAGATGAAAAAGCTACCACTTTTAGATCCCCTCATGGAGTGTTCTGTTATAAATTGATCCCATTTGATCCATATAATGTCAGCTCCACATATCAATGTTCCATGCATCACATCTTCATGCCATTTTTGGGAAAATTCATTGAGTGTTATCTCAACGACCTAGTGGTTAAATCAAGAAAGTTCCGGTACCACTCAGCAGACCTTGAAACTGTCTTCAAGAAATTGTGACATCATAGTTTAAAGAAGAATACCTTGAAATGCGCCTTCAGCGTTACCTTGGGAAAATTCATCAGCTTTTTAGTAATCCATCATGGCATAGATGTCGACCCCAAGAAGATAAAATCCATTATTGGCATGTCCCTGCCTTGCAACCTTACCGAGTTTAGAGGTCTCTAGGGAAACCTCACCTACATTTTGCGCTTTATAGCCAACCTAGTAGGTAAATGTTTACCTTTCACCAAGCTCATGAAAAAAGGAGTTCTTTATGAATGAGATAATGATTGTCAATAGGCATTTGACGGCCTCATAAGATATATCATAAGAATGCCAGTGCTCATGCCTCTAGTTGAAGGGAGACCACTCATTTTATATGTAATTGCCCTAGAATGGGCATTGGGAACCTTCCTCATGCATAAAAATGATCCCAACAGTGAGAATAGCCGATATTATCTCATCCAGACAAAGATTAATGTTGAAAGTCGATATTCGAAGATTGAAAATAACTTCATAGTCATAATCTTCACAGTTTAGAAGCTCAGGAATTACCTGTAGCACCATTACGTCCACCTGGTCTCCCGTTGTAACCCGCACAAGTATATCCTCAATCGTCACATGCTAAATGGGGGTCTGTCATGATGGGAAGTCATCCTACAATAGTTTAAAATATTGTACGTGCCCGAGAAGGCCATCAAAGTTCAGGTTTTAGCATACTTACTAGAGAAACATACCTTAGAAGAAACATCACTATTGGATACTAAAATGCCGAATAGAGAAGTTTTTTCCATCCAGGGGAACCCTCGGGAATGGAAAATGTACTTTGATGGGGCCTCCTGATGTCCAACAGGAAAAAGGATGGAAGATACTAAGCTGAAAAAAGTGGGGTTCGGGATTATACTTGTATCCCCTGAAAATTTAGTTCTGCCTTATTCTTTCCTACATTTGGAAGGATGTACGAACAATGAATCTGAATATTAGGCCCTCATTGCTGGCTTGGGATAGGCACTCCAGGTGCAAGCCAAACACCTAAAA